>CM067359.1:117324658-118634658 GCA_034401795.1 Chaetoderma sp. LZ-2023a
GTGCATTAGTTACAGCGGAAACTTCACTGACTGTTGCGTGAAACCTCCGCCAAGATCACTAAATAAAGAAGAAGCAGCATCACCACTCGCCATATCTCAATATCCCATGACAGTTTAATCACCATGAGATTTTATGACACAGAAGATAACGATGTCACCTCTTCACCCAGCCGTCATATAAAAGGGCGATAAGGATACATGTAATGTACCTACAGCAAAATTTGCTGCCGATCTGATCAGCTATATTGCAATTACTAGTGATGGCGGTGGGTTAGTGGATTGTTTCGGAGCCAACACATTCTGCCTTTTCATGAAACAATCAGTGACATATTTTAGTACCGGTTTGCAGACCTGTGTCACCGTTATTGTAGGACATTATGAACACAAATGTATGCTGTTCACTGAGGGAAGCAAAATTTACAAAAACATTAAGGTAATTAAATAGCGATTGTCTTTCACTGTGGTAAAATGGACATTTTAGAATAAAATGTCTTTCATCCTCAACAGAATGTTACATAGCGAACATACTCTTTATTTTACAGGAGTTTTGGGAATTGTATGTCTCCCAACTTCTATCTGGAGATCGTATGCACTGACTCTGAGTTTGGCAAACAAATTTCGCCTGGAAAAATCGTGTTCAGTTAGTAAATAATTCTCTATGTTAAAGTTGCTTTTAAATGTTTGATACGACCTAAGTTTAGAACCCAGTTGAGATGTACGAATTCGATCTGTGACACCTCTGTTTACATGGACCAGCCAGTTTGATTTGTATCTAGACTCCATGGCATCAGTTAGTAATTTAGCACATGTCTTTTTATTTCTGGTGCTTTGGTTGGTCCAAATTTCTTCGAAGCTAACGCTAGTCCATAGATTTTTTAAATGGCTAGCCCAGTTATCTTCTTCTAATGAGGAATACGAATGCATATAGGCTTGATGAACTATTGTCTCAGAGTCAATGTCACATACTCTCATCCAAAATTTGGCTGATTGTGTGAGGAGCATGGCGAGTAAGGCATAATGCCCGAGTTCACCCCTTACTGTCCTTTAAGCATTTAAAGCATTAGTAGCTTTCCTATTAACCCCCAGTATATATTTACAGAAGCTAATTAGGACCTTTTCGACTGGGACATTATCTCATAATTGCATGTAGTTATGTTCATTGATGCCTTTGATGTAAAAGGGTGCCCAAATTTCTGCACAATAAGATAAGATGGGTAAAATTAAAGAACGAAATAGCGTGAATGCTGTTAAAACATTATTTCTGACATTGATAACTTTAAGTTTGAACAGAGCCTTCTTGGCCTGCTCTGCCAGTCTTTCACATGCAGCTTTAAATTTACCAGATGGTGTAAAGACGATACCTAAATAGCAATGACTTTACAACTTCAATCAGTGAGCCCATGTATGTAAAGTGATACATGTATCTCTTTAGTAAATACCCACTTTTATTGAAAATTATTATTTTGGTCTTATTTAAGTTGTGAGTAAGGTTCCATTTGTTGCAGTAAATATTCAGTTTGTTTAGCGCATTTTGCAGACCAGTGTGGGTTTCTGACACTATGGCAAGATCATCAGCAAACATAAGACAATTAATAGAAGTGTTATTCAAAGGTATAGGATCGCATGTTCTATCAAAGATATCTGGCAAATCACGCAGATACATGTTGAATAAAAGTGGGCTAAGTACGCAACCTTGTTTGACACCAAGTGAGGATGAAAAGCCATTGCTGTACCCATCATTCATTTTGACTGCATATTTCACATCAGAGTACATACTTTCAATGACAGTTAGTAAATTGACATCAATACCAGCTTGTAGTAATTTATACATTAATTTGCTCCGAGAGACTGTGTCAAAGGCTGACTTGAAATCCACAAAGCAGCAGAATATATTTTCCTTAGTAGCAGCATTAACATATTTGTCAATAATTGATTTCAAAGTCATAATATGGTCTGCTGTTCTTACATTCTTTCTATAACCAATTTGACATTGTGGGATTAGTTTGTTTGTTTCAGCAAATTTTGTTAATCGATATTGCAGAATGCTACAAAATTATTTGCATAAATTGCTACTTACGGCTATACCTCAGTAGTTTTCAGGTTTCGAAACCTCGCCCTTCTTGCGTATAGGTGAAAGTAGATTGCAGCGTCATTCCATAGGAAATTGACCAGAGCTCAGTATGGAGTTAAACAATTTGTGCAGAACTGGTAAAAGTCGAGTGTGTCCTGCCTTTAACATTTCATTTAAGATCTCGTCAAATCCACTCGCTTTGCCGTTTTTAAGAAAAGAAATAGCCCGAGATCTCAGAAGTTGTAATAGTAAAATTAAGTTCGTTAAAGATTGTATTTCTATTGGTTTGAATAAAATTATCTATTGTGTTTTTACGGTCTAAATCGGCGTGTGTTGGAACACTATTAACAAGTTTGTTAAAGTGTGACACTCATTCTGTACAGGAAACTGAATTTCCTTTAGAATTACTATTAGTACCTTGGAGTTCATCATACAGTTTCCAAAATGTCTTAGGGTTTTTGGACTCTACGGATTCCATTTGATCCAAGATTCGCTGCTTAAAGATGGACTTCTTTTTTGCTATTTGTCTTTTGAATTTTTTCCGCAAATATCGAAACTTATTTAATAAGATGGTATCTGATGGCGCTTCGTGAATTCTACGTGCCATACCTCTGAGCTCCTTAAGCATAATTCTGCAATCCTGATCAAACATTGGTTCTTCAGCTTATTAACAATCTTTCTAGGTTTTGCTTTCAAACATTTTCAAGAATCAATATGTTTTATATCCAAAAGTTTGGCTGCCCTTATGATAATGCCTATTAGTGTAGTTGTAAGAGACTCATCAGCATTGAAAGGCTTGCTACATGGTTTGTTAGCAGGCAATGCCATAGTCGTTGATTTATTACCTGATTCTAATATCTGAGATTGCTTTCAAAAACTTGTCATCATCTCCCATTATCCCACCTATACTTAGAGCAGGGAGGATTAGGAGTATCACTTAGTGTGTACTCATATATACCAGTACAGAGTACCATCTTCAATATACAATGGATAGAGAAATGGTTGGGATTATTTACATGGAAACATTCTATTTTACATAAAATATTGGTAGAAGCTAACATATAGTCAATTAGACTGGTTTTGCCGGTGTGGCTGAAACAAGTGCAATGACCAGAAGAATCACCCAAGACACGTCCATTTAGGATACGCAGATTTGAAGATTTGCACATGGAGAGTAATTGTTTGCCGTGAGTATCTACATCATGTGGATCCATGTTGTTTCTGGGAATATCTACATCATGTATATAGTCTGGTAGTAAATCGGCTATAGGTGATCGCTCGACCATACAAACATCTGAATCATTTGCAGTTCGAGCATTGAAATCCCCACAGACTAAACAATTTCCGGATCTAGAATACAGAGCCACATCATTTTCTAGTATTTCAAAGGTGTTATCTCTCCGTGCAGAGAAAGTTGTCCCCACTGGACTTACATAAACTACGCTAAGATATATATCTTTTTCGAGATTGAAAAAGCTTTTGAGGAGTTTGATCCACATGATCTCGCTATTTGATGGAGTTATAAATTCTATACCCTTGCGTATCTCTTTTCTTACACATACAGCAATTCCTCCATAGTCACATTTAGAAGTGGATAATCTTGGCCTAAGATTTGTTTGTATATGGAAACCCGGTATTGTAATCTGATCTTTTTCTCCACAGTGCGTTTCTACCACACAGACAATGTCAAATTTTATTATCTGGCTTTGAATTCCTGGGGCTGTAAGCTTGCATGTTCTCTGGTCATTGTTACTTGTAAAGGCCCCATCGATATTCCAGAGAGCCAAACTAACATTGTTTATATCCAACATCGGAAAACAGATATTAAAACAGTCAACGATCTTTACAAGTAAAATATAAATAAAATAAATCAGCAAGTAAATTAATAGTGTAGCATATTCACAAGATAAAGTAATGGTCTGACCCATAGCTTTCTACATCTAAAGATCATGGACATTGTATCCAGCTGTTGCTTGGAACATTGGATACCTGTTTAAAACAGTCAGTCATACCACTAACCCTTTTATTGTCAAGCCAGCCAAAATCAGCTTCCATAGTTTTCTTTAGGAATGTCAATTTGCAAGCCCATGGAAGATCTCCTTTGAAAATTTATCCCTGGAATGATGATCTCAATAGCGGAGCCAGTCATCCCAGTGGTAAACCTCCAAACTCAGTCCTCCCCGAGCCTGAAAACTGGCATTTTCAAAGACAAAATGGAAATTTACTTGAATAAATTTGACCTTTAAAGGGCTAATATGAGCTAATTTATACAACTTAAGTATTTGTCAGTCCACTCTTCATGAATGGGTCACAGGGTCAAATAAATTATAGTGGGTGTGATAATGAGTTAATAATGACAGATGACGTTTCGTGCGATTCACCAGTTTTATCGTCGTCGTCATCATCATTATTATAATTCCTAGTATTATCATCGCTATTATCGTCGTTAATATTTCAAAAGAAGTCAATAATGAAGTGTATTGTACAGGATCAATCATAGGCTAAACATAATACTTTAGCCAGCACACTGCATCTCCATATATTTATATTAACTCATTTCCTTCTAAATTAGATAACCAGCCTGCTGAATACTTTGTAGGCACTCTGGTGTAGTAGACGGTTCAAGCAAATGATTCCCCGAGATTAGGTACCAATGGCCCTTTCCAGAGTAATGACGTCATAATCAGCTAAGCGGCGTGTAGGACGACGTCATAATGATTACGTCATAAATGATTGTATACGTCTTTAACTCTTAAAAGTCTGATACGATGTAAGAATTGCATGTCTCCACTAGCTAATAAACATGCGATTGAATATTTTAAAACTAACCAGACTGGGCGCCATTGCTGCCAACAGCACCCAGTCAAATCAGTTTCAAAATACCCAACAGCTTACATGCATAGTTTTCTGGAAAGTGATAGTCAGGGAGTCCAGAGATCGATCTATCATAACACGAGTGAGGTGTGGGCGGAGCTTAGATAGAGAGGGCAGGGCATAGCAAAAAACGGAAAGGTCCATTGTGTCTACATTCAGTAGAGGCTGTCAACAAAGTATCCAGCAGACACGCGGCAATCGGAACAAATAGATTCAATTTAAATAGAATGAAATGTGTCAACAATATAAATGGCTACAGGTTTGCCCTCATAAATATGCAGTGCTAATACGGTTGAGATGTGTTGACTTCATAAAACTAATACAGTTACGATGTACCGCACTCACAATATTAACATTAATGACGCTTTACATTTTCGAAATAATTATACTGCATGATCAGTGGAAACTTAATTTCTCCTAGTTTGAAAGTCATGAAGTAATCAGATCAGAATCAGCACTACTCTTCCGACGGTGTGTCCAAGTGTTTTTATTATTGTTCGTACACAATTCTGTTATATCCTGCGGGCGCTGTGTCAGGGCAGGTCTTGGTTCATGACGCAGTCGTGTTCGTTGTGTGGATGATTGAGCAGCTACACTGCCCTGAGGATGCTTTGTACTCATGTAGTACTCATGGTATTGTTTTAAACCTAGTATCGGATTCACAACCGTTTTGTAACTCATAATTAGCTGTGATAGACCTAGTCTGTTTAAATGCACCCCATCAGTCACAAATAGCTTGCTGCCAACTGATTGGATATGTTCATGTGAGATTACATGCGTACCTGATGTATGCGTAAATCTGTTAAACTCTTCAGCCTTCTCTCTGTACGCTAATGTGAACATAGGTGTATCTAACCGATGAGGGAGTGCATGAGAAATACATATTTCTGCACCATTGAAATGGTCGTTACATAACGAGACCAGGTTTTTGGTTGAATGCGTGCAGACATCAATATTTTTGTTACACAGACAGTTATCTGCCACGTGTAACACAACACACTTTGGTTTTATCTCACATGATCGGACAAAATCTGCTGCACCGTTGATACTCTTGTTACCCAGACACACGACATGACACCTTTTGTAGCGATACATCTTTTCTGCTTGAATGTTTCGAACATGGGAATTCCCAATGATAAGTACATCACAATCGTGGACGCTTGATTTTTCAGATTGTATGGGCATTCGTCTAGAATTTGACACATTTTGTGGCGAGATCGGCCTGACACGTTTCTGTGGTGTGCGTCTTGCGTTTCGAAGCCTTTGCTGTGTAACAGTGTTGTTTTTCTCTCTAGAAGTAGTGAGAACTGCGAACTGATTGGAATGTTCATACTTTGCTAGATTTGTTAATTCTCGGCTGTTATTCGATTGTTGCATGTTTATGTCAGGAGTGATATCAACCATTTCATCTGGCTTGGCGGAGCCATTATCGTTGTTGGCTTTCGAAAACCAAATTTGTAGTTGGCTGATGTCAGATCTTATGTCAGTCAATTGTGTCTCCATATCATTAGCAACCTTTACTTGTGTGTAGCTAAGTTCATCAACCAATTTTACTTTTGATTTCAGTTGGCTATTGAGAACTGTAAGTCGATGTACCTCGCCCGCCAGCTTGGCTTTGTCGCTTAACAGGGACCTGCACATAGATTCACGTTCATTCCATGCCGATTTAAATCCATCACATGATTCACACTTATTTGCTCTCATGTGGATACAAGTCACCTTTGCAGTGAGAGATGAGATCCAGGCTTCCAAAGTTTCTACTTAATTGGATTTGTATTTTAAACGACTCAATAGGTCCTGGTTCTCTTTCTTAGTGACTGATATATCCTTTTCTACAAGTTGCAATCTTAGTCTGGAATTTTCCTGAGTTGAGTTAACAAGCTTTTCAACTAGTTTGTTCTCAATATCACGTATAGCTACTTGAAAGTCACTTACAGATCGAAGTTGTTGAACAGTTTCGCTCAGGGTTAATAATGTCAGATCCAGATTCGAGCCAGTATTTTGTTCCGCTGATACAGCAATTTCCTCTGTAGAAATTTGTGTTTCCCGGTCACAAGTTTTAACAGACAGAAGAGTTTGGGCTGATTTGTAACATATGATGCAGTTTGTGGTTTCACGCACGTTTACATCCAAGGTTTGTGTTGCCTTACAGCATAAAGGCTTAGTAGAGAGATCCATCTCATTGTCAACATTTTCGGTCAATGTTTGCGTTGCCATACAACAAACCGAGCTACTTATTTGATTGTTACTAGCATCCATACATCCATGAGAAGTTTGAGTTTCCACACAGCAGAGAGATTTAGACCGATTAATCGTATTCCCTACGCTTTGGGCAGCGCCTCTTACTTTTGCGGCAAACTCCTCGGGTACCCTGACACAACTCTTACATTTGAATTTGCGTGATGTGCTTTTCAGTATAAATAATTGGTAAACTGGCAAGTCAGTACAGGTGTAATGAAGCCAGTTTTTACACGTGGTGCATATGATCATATCAGCTGTATAAGGAGAACTACATTGATGGCAACTGCGTGGTGACGCCTTAGGCAGCGAGCTTGTGATGTCAGTTGCATTGGCAGGCTCCATGGGACTAATGGATTGAGAGAGCTGTTGTCCAATAGGTTCGTAAAGTGTGGCGCCGTGATTTGCTAGAGCATCAGCTTTGGTATTCCCTGGATCACCCGAATGACCCATTACATGTAGCCACTTAATGTGAATCTTGCTGTCCAGGTAACACACGCCATATTTCACAGTTCTTCCGTGTATTTATTGCATTGTTTTTTTACCACTCTGTTGCATAGTTAGTAATCCCATGAATGAGATATTCACTATCAGAACGTACACACAAACGTGTCATTCTTGCGTTCAGCGCTTGTTCGAGTGCAATTATTGCGGCATAAAGTTCTGCGCGATTACTAGTAGGTTGATGTCCATCTAAAGGAAGAGGGCCAAACATGTTTCTTGGGTCATTATCCTCCCAAAATATGCCAAAACCAGCTTTGGCATCAGTACTTCCATTGTCGAAGCATGCGCCATCCACATTTGCTACTGTCATTGCATTGGAACCACTTTCACTGCAGACGCGTGTTGGCGGTATATAAGCAGGAATGCTGATATTATGCCTACTACAGTAGTCATTGAGCTTTAGTTCACCGTCTTTGAAATAGATGGTTATATCTTCATGTTTATAGCCATCCAAATTCATAAATTATACGGCTTCTTCTAATGTATTAAATCTGTGATATATTGAACCTGAAAATTTGCTAACGCTTTCCTTACATTTATTCCAGTCCATAAATACACCACATTTAGCACCTTTGACGACTCCATAGAACTTTGTCTTTTTGGCGTTAGTGTTTTCAAGTGGATTCTTGGCCATCTCGATTATTGGTATATGTAATAATCATGCACATATATTACAGTTCAACGATGATAAGGTTATAAACAGGAGTTCTGCTCCACTAATTTGATAGTCTGTTCACGGAGATAATTGTTCCCGAAAACTGATTACTTATATTCACTTTGCCGTGCTTAAGACTAATATTCTTACAAATTCATGTCTATGTTATTAGATACGTACCCGGAAATTGATACGCACACTTTGTATTTAATTCTGATTCTTTAATTTACACATTTGCCGGTAAAAATCAAGACTGTTAAATTACTGATTTAAACATGTCATCGTTATCCATGTAGATCAATCCATCAGAAGCCATATCGTATGGAATGTAGAAGCTTGCATGGAATGTAGAAGCCCAATGCATGGGATGTAGAAGCCATATGCATGGAATGTAGAAGGCCTATGCATTGAATGCAGAAGCCCAATGCATGGAATGATGACAATATAGAAGCACTATACATGGAACAATGGCAAAAAATAAATCCTATGAGCGTAAAGATGACAATATAGAAGCCACATGCATGGAATGATGGCAATATACAAGGATAGTACAGAGAGCAATAACAATGCACCATTATGCATAGAATAATAAGCTTACGGCGACTTTATGCGGCAGACAATTATTCCTACCATTTTCATTATGATGTTGCTTTCTGCTGATTCATGCATATCAGCTAGGAGCACCGTGCCATTTGAGGTCGACAGTAGGTATTCATCAACGCTTGTCTGGCCCACGGATATTAATGTCGAAGCTGGTAGCATAGACTGAGTGGATGTCTCTTCCATCATACTAGCATACCGACCGGATGTCTGGTCAGTCTGGACGACAGACGTTGATCTGAAGGGTTTCATCATCTCATCACCCTGAACAAATAAATGGTCAATATGAACTTAACCCTTTAACCCTTAAATTTTTTTTAGGAAACTTCAATCGTCTCAGAGAAGATGTCCATTTACAGACCAAGAGAAGAATAGTTTTGAAAATTTATCGAGCCAGTCATTAGTGATAAATTTTCAAAACTAATCTCTTGATCTGCAAATGGACATTTCTCAGGACCACTGCAGAAGCTGTTAACGGGTTAAGCCTTGAAACTCCAGTATCTCAATTCCAATAGGCAACAGCTCCCAGTCAAATTAGTTTCGAAATATTTAACAAAATATTCCCTATATCAAAGAATTTGTTGTTTGTGGGCTGAGTGGTAAAGGGTAAATAGAGCTTTATTATGATAGCTGTCAAATTACAATACAGTTCAGCTCAGCCTTAGGCAGAAATGTCTTCTAATCCAATTTATTATGCTCAAAATATTCAACAGTGCATTTTATTTTGTTTTGGAAATATGTTAAGTTTTATTTCTGAGCTGTACTGTAACCACAATGGAGGAATGCAGTTTTAGATATGCCCCACAACTCTCTTACTTTAGCTAAGCTCCACAATTTCAATCTTCTCTTAGAAAATGTCCAGGCCAAGAGAAGACTTCCAGTGGGAAATTTTCAAAAATGGTCTTTTTGTGGCTTGCCAACGGAAATTTGCTAGGACCACTGCAGAGGCCGGTTTTGGCCGGCTTGACCTATCTTTAAAGGGTCAAGATTGGTCAGGAAAATCTAAATTTATGCTTAGTGAATGTCCATTTGCAGACAACCAGGAAGACAAATTTTGAAAATTTCTCATTGGAATGACTGGGACAGTAATTTAGCCAGACATTCCAGTGGTAGATTATCAAAAATTGTCTTCTCTTGGTCTGCAAATGGTCATTTCTCAAGAAATTACTTTGACCGGCTTCGCCATTAAAGGTTAATTAGTTTACGAAAGAGTAACACTTCGCATCAAGTCATTTCCTTTCATATCACATCTCCTTTGATCACAACAAGAATTCCGTGGATTAAAATGTCTTGCCTGTCTCCTCTTTATCACAGTGACCTTGACCTTTGACCTGGTGACCTTAGTCTTCATTCTGCTTCTTAAGACATGTATCCAAGTTTATTTCCAATAGGATTAACCAATCCTGAAATATACATGTAAACGATTTGCTAAACGCAACAGCTTAACGTTAGAAAAGCAGAGGTCAAATAGCAAGGTCAGAATGACATTGGCCCTCGACCTAGTGACCTCACTTCGCAGACTAGACAAAAATGTGAATAAGCAGACATTTTATTACTTTTTGTTGAGGCGATATCCTCCATACTCCTAGATATCCATCAGTCGTTATAGAGACAGCATTGTAATTAGTTATGTTAGTAGCTTCTTTTTCAGCACTGTTGATGGTCAGATTAGAGATCCACTCAGGTGCAATCAGTCGCCGTGACGTCCGAAGCGTGGGATCCGTGAATACATCACTACAAAACAAAATCCTCATGAGATTTATAAATTCTCAGCATCACATTAACCCTACAACCCCCGAATTTATTCAACAAAATTTTAAAATGTACATTTGCAGGCTAAGAGAAGACTATTTCTGAAAATTTACCACTGGAAATGACTGGCTCGGTTACCGAGCCAGTCATTTCAGTGGTAAATTTTCAAAATTAATCTGCAAATGCAGATTTATCATGACCACTGCAAAAGGGTTAACTTATAGTACAGCTGATAAATTAGTTAAAATCTTTCCAAAACAGAAACATGCTTCGTAGTTAGTAAATGTCATGTTGAATATTATGAACGTAATTGAATTGGAAGACATTGCTGCCTATTATGTTCAAAAATATGTAACAGTAGTTTATTTTGTTTTGGAAACATGTTATGTTATCGTTGAGCCATACTGTAGTTTAACCTTTTTCACACTAGATAACCAGAAACGGGTTCTAACCACCTTTCTTGTCAAGCCAGCCCAAAGTGGACTTTGTAGACATCCTGAGAAATGTCCATAAGTTGCAAACCATGACTTAACTGGGCCAGTCATTCCAGTGGTAAATTAAAAAGGGAACTTGCTCAGTCTACAAATGGGCATTATGAGAAATCTTCTTGACCAAATTTAACCATTAAAAGGGTTATAATTTTGTTACCAGTATGCATAAAATTCATTCTACATAAGACATATTTGTCAATAAGCCACAAAATCATTCATTTCCACACATCAGTACAGCTATTGCTAAGTAATCCATAATAATTGTGATAAGGATGTGGCTCCCAAAAATTATAAGATGGAAAGATTGCTAGAAATGCCTTAAAATTCCAGATCTAACGAAATTTGTTAGACGCCTACGCCTCAAACGCCATTTCCAATACCCTCCTTACCTGGAAGGAAACGATATCTCAAGCTCTACTTCAATAGTGGAATCATCCACTTCCAATAATGATGTCACTGACCCTTTCACTGATAATCTATCACACAAATTTAAACAGGCCAGCAAATGGTCACCACGACTGGCAATCATGCATCACCAGGTGCATTCATTCGAGCAGTTAAATATGATGTGTCCCGGTCTGTCCATATTTGATCACCAACTAGTAAACTGTCCAAATCTCAACAATTCTTAGCCAATGACAAAACAGTGGTCATAAAACGGGCCGACAAAGGCCAAGCTACAGTCGTACTGGATGTTAATCATATAATGACGATGCCCCAAGACAACTGCATGACCAAAGATTTAATATAGAACAAGATGTAGACTTAACAACTGAACACGCAGAAAAGGTGTTTGAAACCCCAATCACCTCCATGGTAGTCAATGGTTGAGATCACAGCAGACACAGCGAATGATCTGAGAATTGATAAACATAGAGCCTCAACATTTTATCTACTAGCCCAAGTCCACAAAAACCACTGATGGTCACACCTCTGGCCACCCGATTATCAGTGGAAATGGTAATTTCTGAACTGAGCATATCAGCAGCTTTGTGGATGAACACCTTAAAGCTGAGCTCACAAGAATTACTTCGTGATACTACTGACTTCATCAACAAACCGAAATCATATGGAGAAGTGCGTAAAAGTGCTAAGCTTGTCATTATGGATGTCACTTTCATATATACCAACATTTCCAACAGCGAAGGGCCAACCAGCCACAGGTAGCTCTAGATCATTCTATCTGTACTCAACATAGTTCTCAAATGTAACAACTTTGTATTCAATGTAACGCTATCTACAATTAGGTGGTACAACCATGGGCACATAGGCGGCTCCAAGCTATGGCATCATTTTCATGGCACAAATAGAAGCACTTCTCGAGAAAGCCTCCTACATTCCGGCAATATAGATAGCATGTTATATAGACTCAAAAAAGCATCCGCTTTTGTTTCTACGAGAATTCGTAATACTTACCAGATGTACTATTATGATAATGTCTATTATCTAGTCTAGCTCAAAATAAACAATTAAAACTCTGCACTCTCCTGGTCCTGCCCACACTGTGTCCGGGAATTACCATAGCCGCAGGTACCGAGTCAATTCCCAATCACAGTCAGATTCATCTTATATTTGTCATGACAAACAGCGAAAGCAGCTTAGCCTCACCTCAGCGGGGCGGCTGAGGCAGGGCCATAGTACATCTGGTAAGTATTACGAATTCTCGTAGAAACAAAAGCGGATGCTTTTTTGATTCTACTTCAAATAATACTTACCAGATGTACTATCATGATAAACTCCGGATTTCAACAGCCAAGAAATACTGGTGGGAAGAGGTGAGGCTCGAACCAGCACTCATCTACCATCCGACAGAGAAGGTTGTGAAGAGACTAGAACCCTGGCATACGCTTGGGTTCTGCCATCTGACTCATAGGGTGCTAACCTTCCATGGTCTAGACCCCGCTCCCCCCCCACCCCCTCTTTTGTCCGCACAAAATCCAGAGGGCTGTCAAAAAGGGGATGCAACACCCACCAGACCTGTGTCAACCCCAAGTCTCAGCTAGGGCAGTCCAGTAGAGTGCAAAGAAGCTACTACAACTTCTAATTTTGAACAAATATCAGTATATCGATTAAGTTTTCAAATTGGAATGAGTCTAATGTCTGTTTGAGAGGATAAGTATACTCTTACACCAGACTATTTACCTAAGCAGTCTGGTATTTCGACTGTAAGTAAATTATTTATAGTCAATTAATGTAAACACTCATCATTTTGAGTGCTTGGTCTTTTAGTTCATCACAGGAGCTCGGCCCAATCCATGGTCGTTCTCAGGTCATGTGCATGCCCATTGTTCAGTGCAAGTGGAAGAACTTGTGATGTATGCGAGATAGTGGTCGGATGTAGCTTAGTTCAGATTCGATAAATTGGCGATGGCTACCGGATTAAGTGCGCTGGAGATGTCGCGAAGGTAGAAATCAGTAAATGACGACTCGGCGTGCCATTGTGCTACAGACATCACCTCCTCCAACGAGACACCCTTATAAAGGGCCGATGATGCTGCTAGTGCTCGGACCTGATGGGCATTCGCACGATCAATCTGCTTTCCTGTAGCTATTTTGTGCGACATCTGAATAGCATCGACTATCCAACGAGAAATTGTATCTTTCGAGACGCGCAAATGAGGAGCTTTCAGACATAACCAGAGATTTCGGGTCATCTCTCCACTCCTCAGTATGTTTTTTATACATTTTCAGACATCTGACAGGACACCAAGCAGAAGAGTTTGGGTCATGTCTAGTTAAACTTGGCAAATTGATCGGCTGTCCTGGATATTTACGTGACTGATTCTTTGCCAGGAAACAAAGACGTGGAAGTAGTCTTAAACCTTCACCAGTAATGACAAAACGGTCTTGTTAGGCAGAAAGCGCATGTATTTTGCTTCCCCTTCTCGCCGACGCTGCTGCAACCAAGAAAACTGATTTAATAGTTAACAGTTTAATGTCTATAGATCTAATTGGTTCAAAGGGAGCATGCCCTAAAACCTGTAGAACAAGAGATAGATTCCATGCTGGGATAGGAATTGGCTGTCTAGGTCGCAGATTGCTCATTCCTTTAATAACTTCATTTAAAGTGTCATTTTCCACTCCATCAATGGGCAGACTGGGAATGACTGAAGCTAATGCAGACTTATATGCTGCTAGGGTTGAAGGTACAAGTTTGTCAACTTCGTATAAATGACAGATAAAATCTGCTACGTGTTGAACAGATGCAGAAAAGGGATCGATATTACTTCCCTTACACCACTCTGCAAATTTATTGAGTCTATAATTATGTTGTAGTAGTTGACCCTCTTCTGGCTGAAGCGACAAACTTCGCTGCTTGCTCAGAAAAGCCACCCTTAATTGCACGCTGCTTGATAACATCCATGCAGTCAATTTGAA
Source organism: Chaetoderma sp. LZ-2023a (assembly GCA_034401795.1). NCBI lineage: Eukaryota > Metazoa > Mollusca > Caudofoveata > Chaetodermatida > Chaetodermatidae > Chaetoderma > Chaetoderma sp. LZ-2023a. The sequence goes on from CM067359.1 coordinate 117,339,222, forward strand.
CCTTTCTGGTCTGTCGTGAAGGTACAGACAGTTGTTCTGAGAGATTAGATCTCTTCTGTCTGGAAGAGGGATTGGATTGCAGACCAGAAGGTTTCAGCAGATCCGTAAGCCAATAAGGGGTGATCAGTAGTACTTGGCACATACCCTCTCTTATCTTTGACAGAACTTTTGGGATGAGAATCGTTGGAGGATACGCATACGCGTACATTCCCTTCCAACTTATCGCCAGTGCATCTACCGCTAGAGCTAGCGGGTCCGGGATCGGTGACACGTATGTGACCATCTTTGCGTTTTGTTTCATCGCAAACAGGTCCACATTTGGCTTGCCCCAATGTTTGAATAGAACCTCCGCTACCGATTGGTTGAGCTGCCATTCCGTCGGATGACAAACCGTCCTTCGACTGAGAGCATCCGTTAAGATGTTCAGTCTTCCTGGAATATGTGCTGCCCGAAGAATAACATTCCTCTCTTGGCACCACAGCAGGTTCCAAATCATCATACACAACTCCGGTGATCTCGTCCCGCCTTGGCGGTTTAAATAAGACATCACTGTTGAGTTGTCTGTCCTTACTAGGACAATCTTGTCTCGGATTAAGCTCTCGAATTTTCGAAGTGCTAATGTCACTGCTAATAATTCGAGAACATTGATATGTTTCTGCGCATTGATCCGATCCCATTCCCCTGACACTGACTGATCGTCCAATACCGCTCCCCAACCCGTTGTCGATGCATCTGTGAAGATGGACATCTGTGCTTGAGGAGGTTGTAGAGGAACACCTCGCAGGAGATTCTGTTCTGATAACCACCAGTGAAGGTGGAATATCAATGGTTCTTTTACTGGAATCTTCAGAGATAACGGATCCATTCTCTGAGACCAGAATGACATTAGATACATCTGAATTGGCATGCGCCTGAGTGCCGCATAAGGAACCACTTTCTCCAGAGACACTAGTAAACCCAGTATCCTGAGAAATTGGCGCGCCGTCAGAAAGGCTCCTAGAGAAACTGACTCCAGTACTGCAATCAAACTCTTGATTCTGCTCTCCGCCGGAAAAGCTACGCCGTCCGAGGTAGAAAAATATTCCCAGATAAACAAACTCCTGGGATGGAGTCAATTCTGATTTCTCTAGATTCACAATCCATCCTAGATCCTTTAGTAAGGCTAGGACTACCTGAAGATTGTTGCGCAGTGACTGGATTCCCCGCCTTCAGCAGCCAGTCATCTATGTAAGAATGAACAGCCATGTTTCTCCTGCGAAGATAAGAAGTCATGGCGAGAACCACTTTGGTGAAGACCCTCGCTGCTGTGATCAGGCCGAATGGGAGCGCATTGAATTCCCAAACATTGTCTTGGAATGCAAAGCGAAGGTATTTCTGAAAAGGAATTGACATTGGAATATGAAAATATGCATCCTTCAGATCTATCGACACTGCCCACATGCCTTTTCTCAGCCCTGTCATCACCGCTGCTACAGTCTCCATCTGAAATTTTGGAGAAAGAATAAATTTGTTCAACGGTTTGAGATTAAGAATTGGTCTCCAACCTCCGGTACGTTTCGGAACGAGGAACATCATCGAATAGAAGCCTAGGGAGGACTGATTGCGGACTAGATGAATCGTGTTCTTCTGCTGAAGAGCTTCGATTTCTCAGCAAATGGCACCTAGACGATCGGATTCCCTTGGAACGGGAGTCCACACTGGAGTCGATGTTAACAGAACTAGCGATTGACGGATGAGCCAGTCTGGTTCGTAGCCGTTTCTTAACCACTGACAGACTAAACAATCTTGCACGACCTGTTCCCATTGGCTTGAGAACAGTTGAAGTCTGCCTCCGACGGTAGGAATCTGCACACAGCTGGTGGTCAATATTGCATGATAAGACGCTAAATCGCTTGGGTGAAGATTCTCGACTCCCTTCGACTCCCTTCATTCCTGACGTCACCGGAACTGATTCCGCCAGAAACCCGTAAGGACCGGCCTCCACGGTCGTCCCGCGGATTCTTGGAATATGACGGCCCGGAACCACCGCCATGGCTATCCTTATGATAACCGCCGCGACCCGAACCACCACCCTTCCTGTCCTCCTCATACGGCCTCTTATTAGAACACTTGTATGAGGACGAACGGCCAGGTCCCTGTGATCCGGATGCACGATGGACATCACGGCCAGAAGGACGGAAGGGCGATTGCTCATGCCGATGCTGTTTGTAGGACTGCTGCGGCTGTTTCCTCTTAGTCGACTTCCATGACTTGCCAACTACTTCCTGCTCAGAGACCATTGACGCGACCTTGGATACGGCTTGCCGTGCCGAGCCGCCGAACAAGCCTGGACCAATGAAAGGTGCAAAAGATAACGCAGCCCTCATCTCAGGTCCTGCTTCTACACAATCGAGAACCATTCTCCTTCGCTCCGCCAATGATCTGGTGATCACCCTGGCCAGGCAATCGTGGGACAAGCGCATGGTGTCCCGAACAACTCTGAGAGCAGCCTCTGGCACTTGTCCACCTTCCACCACGCAGGCCAGCATACCCTGCAGGATGGTACATCCGTGCGAGAGCGCAGCCATGGCTGCCCTCACCACATCTTCAATGAGCGTTAGCTCATTAAACGGATCTTTATTGGCTTGGGAAACTAAGGGACGAGAACGCCCCTTCGATTTGCCGGGCATACTGACGATAGGCCAGCTCCGGAAAATGGACCCTACTCCTTATCCCCTTCGGGGCTTTGGGCAACGCATACTCTGGCTGAACCAGACGATATGCCGTAACCTCCAACATGTCGGAAGTCTGCGTGTCCAAAGGGAGCGTCGGCATGGCCGAAGAGCCACTTGACAGAGCGCTAGCCGCTCGCTCTGACATCCGCTCCATTGCCGGATCGCGCTGAGATCCTTGATCCGATGCCAACCCGAGACGGTCGGACATCCAGCCAAGGACCTGCACCCATTGAGCTTCGGTGCAGAAAGCGGACTCGTCCATCAATGGACTACCGTTTTCATCTTCCTTCTCACCCTTGGATGAGTAGGTTACCGACGATCCATGCTGGGAGCTATGCCCCGCACTTCTACCAACATGAAGCGCATCCATAGCCCGACTACTAGCGGCACCAGTGTCCTACGAATCACCGGATGCGGATTCACCACAGTCCATCGGCTCCAGCACGCGGGTTGAGCGAAATCCGGGTGGAACATGCCCGACGGAACGTCGACATCACCACCCGCTTGGTAAACCCGTACAAATCCCGAGGGAGATCCCAGGTATGTACCTGGTATAGTCGTCAACGAAATAGCTGGCATGCCGGAATCTTCCATTAGAAGATCTTCCTCCTCCGCCGTCGGCTCTTGAGCCAAGGTCGGAGAAGGGACAGGTGCTTGTCCCTCCGCAGAACTAGCCGCGCCACCGAAAGGTTGCCCTGCACCAGCCTGCATCGTCGGGATCGTGGACTGCAAGGACTCAACCATTGCCTTGAACTGGGCCACCCATACGCCCAATGCTGAATCCATTCGCTCATTCAGACGATCTTCCAGTCCTCTCACTGACGCCTGATCCAGCTTGGCCACCTTGTCCCTCACGATTCCCTCCAAGCGTGCTCGACGATCACAATCGAACTCTGCCACCAATTCTGACGACCACTTGGCGCACACATCACACAGACTTCCCACCTTGCACTTCGCGCAAGCCACACAATGATGACCCGAGTACTTGCGCTTCATGAACCGGTTGCATTTGTGGCACAAAGTGTCCTGGTTCTTGGCCTTCTGCGAACACCGAGAAGAATTAAAATGCTGCACATGACATACCATGACGAGCAATATGCACAATTGACTTGATTGTAAAGTAGAATTACTTAGAAACATTAACTTTCTCTTAAATTAATGATAATCAAGCCTTTAGGCAGGAAATATTTGAAACTTTTTTGAGTGAAAATTAAGAAACACAACTTGGAAGCTAACTAATGTTAATACAGCCAAGAAATAAACGCTGATCACTACAAACACACTCGACAATGAAGCGAGAGCTAAAAATTGGTATAAACAGAGTGCATAGACACGCCAAGCCAAAGCGAAACATTAATCATGGGCGCCGCCATCTTGGCTAAGGGCGCATCCATCTTGGAAGGAACCGAGTCGCAAGAGAAATTAACCGAGTACCCGGATAAGATTAAAAAGTTAACGGGTACCGGGCGACTCCAACAATGGCTACCATTTTAATATAATGTGCCAATTTAAGGAAATTTCAAACAGTCATTACGGCACGAATGTATAAATTCTAGATTGATACAACCTGGCCCTGTGATGATTTTCCTTTTTCCTCCATCCTTCCAGCAATGAATTAAACAAACAACCGTTAATTCCGATAAAAATTGCAAATTTTGAGAGCTACAAAAACACGACTAGCATGGAGAGCAAAATAGACGAATCTGACTGTGATTGGGAATTGACTCGGTACCTGCGGCTATGGTAATTCCCGGACACAGTGTGGGCAGGACCAGGAGAGTGCAGAGTTTTAATTGTTTATTTTGAGCTAGACTAGATAATAGACATTATCATAATAGTACATCTGGTAAGTATTATTCGAAGTAGAAGATATATTCATCATATGGACACACGTTAAATATAAACTGTCAATCGAGTGACTATCCTGTCAATAAGCTTAACGACAGCTACAACAGAGCACTATAACAGCAGAGGACTGACCTCCTAACACCACCAAGAGCCAAAGCCAAAACTAATACTTGCAACCCACTTATTACACATTTTTACACCGAAAGCTTAAAAACAAATAAAATGATCAAAAGATACTGACACGACCACAAACGAGTCTGAAATGCAGGGACACCTTTACTGAACAAGAGGCCCAAGGGCCTGTGGCGCTTACCTTGACTATTAGCATTTGAACCTTTTGTATTTAAAGACATGGCGGATAATTTTCGAAAATCTAAGATGGCCACCAAAAGAATTGACCAATTAAAATTCTGTATATAGCTTCTGAAGCCTACCCACCTAGCGTCCTTCCAGCTGAGATTGAGTGAAATCTGCCAAGTGGTTAATGAGGTGTGGGCTTTTAACTTATTTACCAAAACTTTTTGGAAAATCCAAGATAGCCACCCAAAAATTGACCAATCAAAATTCTGCATACTAGATCTGAAGCCTGTCAACATAGGGTCCTTCCATTTAAGTCTCATTGAAATCGACCAAGCAGTTAATGAGGAGTAGCGTTTTAAGCGATATTAGGTAAATTTTCATAAAATTCAAGATTTTCACAGAAAAAATTTACCAATCAAAATTCTGTATACAAATTCTGAAACCTACACCCATAGGGTTCTTCCAGCTAAAGGACTAGCTTGAAATCTGCCAAGCGGTTAATGAGGAGTAGCGCTTTGACAATTTCCTGTAGAATTTTCATAAAATCTCAAGATTTTCACCCAAAAAATTGATCAATTAAAATTCTGAAAAGAAATTCTAGAGCCTACCACCATAGAATGCATCTAGTCAAATTTGGTTGAAATATGTCAAACAGCTATGGAGTAGCATTTTGACCATTTCTGGTATATTCTTCATAAAATCTCAGATTTTCACCCAAAAAATTAATCAATCAAAATTCTGAATAGAAATTCTAGAGCCTACCACCATAGAATTGATCTAGTCAAATTTGGTTGAAATATTTCAAGCAGCTAAGGAGTAGCATTTTGACCATTTCCGGCAGATTTTACATAAAATCTCGGATTTTCACCCAAAAAAATGGATCAATAAAAATTCTGAAAAGATGTTCTAGAGCCTATTACCATAGAATGCATCTAGTCAAATTTGGTTGAAATATGTCAAGCAGCTAGTGAGGAGTAGCATTTTGACCATTTCCGGTAGATTTTTCATAAAATCTCAGATTTTCGCCCAAAATATTGATCAATAAAATTCTGAAAAGAAATTCTAGAGCCTACCACCATAGAATTGATCTAGTCAAATTTGGTTGAAATATGTCAAGCAGCTAAGGAGTAGCATTTTGATCATTTCCGGTAGATTTTACATAAAATCTCGGATTTTCACCCAAAAAAATGGATCAATAAAAATTCTGAAAAGATGTTCTAGAGCCTATTACCATAGAATGGATCTAGTCAAATTTGGTTGAAATATGTCAAGCAGCTAAGGAGGAGTAGCATTTTGACCATTTCCGGTAGATGTTTAATAAAATTCAGATTTTCACCCAAAAAAATTTATCAATCGAAATTCTAAAAAAAAAGGCTGGAGGGTGCCGGCTTAGGATCATTCTAGCCAAAGTTGGTTGAAATCGGTCAAACTGTTATGGAGAAGCGATTTGATGGACGGACGGACAGACGATGGACGGACGGATGGACGGCCACCATGGCATAAGCTCACTTGGCCTCTCAGGCCAGGTGAGCTAAAAACCACTGCTTGGTTTTAGAAGAAACCCGACATTCAAAAACAAACTAGTCAGAACAGAATTCAGCTCTCACAACAAGAACTCAAAGGCCACTGCAACACACGCAACATCATCGATCTACTAACTTGCAAACTACACAAGAAACAATATGTAGAAGAAAACAAACATGAATTCCAAACGAGAATAAAAGAGGACTTTACAGACATTAAAAACTACTAAGACACTCCAGTTGCTAACCATTTCAATCTCCTGGACCACAATGCTTCACACATCAACTGCAGAATCATCAAAATTCTTCGACACGACTCTGACAGTAAGGAAGCCACCACTTTCCTGAAGGGCTGTGAAGAATATTGGATCCACTGACTACATACTATGGTTCTAATTTACCTTTCCAGAGTAATGATGTCATATGACATCATACTTAGCTAAGCGGCGTGTAGGATGACATCATAATCATTATGTCGTAAATGATTCTATTAGGCCCGTCTTTAACTCTTTATAGTCTGATACGTTGTAAAAAATTGTATATCTCTACTATTTAATAAACATGCTGTTGAATATTTTGAAACTATGGCAGCAACAGCACCCCGTCAAATTAGTTCCAAAATATTCAACAGCTTACATGACTGTATAGTTTTCTGGAAATTGATAATACTGGAGTTCAGTCATCGATTGATCCCAACATGAGCGAGGTGTGGGTGGAGCTTAGCTAGAGATGGGCGGGGCATAGCTAAAAATGGAAAGGTGCATTGGTATAAATCACTCAGATTGGTATGACCCATTCAACAGAATGTTTATTAACTTGTTAATTACTCAGAGACATACCATTCATACACTCATGACAGGCCTTTTTAATTTTCGTGATGAACCTATACATCATTTTGATTGTGACATCACCTAACTAGTGAGGCAACTGATTGTGACATCAGATGCTCGAGTGACAGATCAGATTCCACTATTACTAATCCATAGGGCGAGCCAATCCAGAAATACAATTTCTAGTACTAGCCATTCAAAATATCTACCATACTTGGGCTAGCTTTGATGTCTAGCCATGACTAGAGATAGCTCGAGCCACTCAAATCACATTTTATCTACTACTTTAAATTAAATATTTTTAGAAAACTTCACATTAAAGTGACTGGCATGGTAACGGCACCAATCACATCAGTTTAAACTTTTCTAAAATATTCTTCTCATGGCTTGCAAATAGACTTTTGTCAAGATAACTGTCAAAGCCATTTTCAGAATGCTTGATTATTATAGGTTTAATTACTATTGAACATTGCGTATCGTATCGCCACTTGTGTAATGCGATACATATCGCATCGTCACAAAGTTTATCATAAACTATCGTTACAGCTCTAATTAGAACTACACACTAGAGCAACTAATATCACCTCTTCATGCTCCATTGTCGCATAGCCTGATGCTGTAGCCTAGCCTGTCCATCGAGACGCCATAATGCCACATCGCCATTCCAGTTTGCACTCAGGATGGTAGTGAGTGACTTTGCAGAATGTTTCACACAGAGGCTGGTTACCGGCGATCTCTTGTTCTTACCAGAATCCATATGATAGAAGCTTTCTTCACTGTAACATAAAATGAAGGGATACCATGTGTCAGTCAAGTATCTGATGTCATAATTAAAGGGACATTACCTCCGAGATATAAAGAAATTTGGAAATTTTCCATATTTTTGTTGTAATATAATGGTTCTGGTGTATTATGACTACATAGTAAATTGTATACTCAAATTCCTCCCCACCCCACCCCAGTTACATCTAATTGTTATTATTTCTTGTTTATCTGGAAACTTGTGTGAGTGGCTGAGTTTTTCAATTTAGCTTTCTCGCTGCTGCAAACCACCAGACAATAATTTCAATGAGTAAAATCTCTTGACCTATTAAATATTTTGAAAACAATATGACTGAAAGTTGTAAACCGCTGGAATGTGTTATCTGCGAAACAATCCGAATAGGAAGAACTCAGAAAATTATCAATATGTCTAGAACGTGCCACGACGATTGGCTCTAGAAAACATCAAAAAGATACATGCTGGCATAACAGAAACATCAAAAAATTATATCAGGATATTAAACAAATAACCTGTACTATACTATATTTAAATTTATAATTTGTATCTTTTTAGATTTTGACTAGTCATAAAATGATGTTCAAATGATCGCATTGACCCACTGGAAGCGTTTTGTGGACATGGGTCTGTATACCACATTTCTAGATTTACCAGCGATAGCCCCTTTAAAACACGTAACTTGTCAGCAATAAAATGACATAGGTCTGACATGAAGGGGGTAAAGTTCTGATAGCAACTGTCCAAAATTGAATTTCTTTGGTGAAATTACAACTTAACCCTTAGCCCTCTGATGTCAAAATTGACAGGTTTTTCTTACCAATTAACCGTTAAATGTTTAACTAATGTATGAGTACAAAGGCTAAACCTGCGAGCAATACATTAGATCTTGCTTAGCATACCTACCTGACTGTAACTGTACCGGTGTCATTATTGTTGATTTTCCACATCTTGATCAGACCATCATCAGAAGCTGTGAGAAACCTCCTAGCACCAATGTCAAGATAACACATACTGTTTACACTGCGCTCATGAGCCTGTATAAAGAGACATAGAAATTTACACAATGATAGGGGGGGGGGGGGGGTGGGGGGGGGGGGGGGGGGGGGGGAGAGGGCAAACCTGATCCATTACTTAAGTATCTGATATCATAATCAAATACGTCGCATGTTAACTGGTGGCAGAATAAAAATTATCTATAGCTCCATCATAAAGATCCAAAAGTCTGTCACGATGTGTGCGATGTCATTGATCAATTTACAATTTAATAAGCATTCCGTTGAATATTTTGAAACCAATTTGACTGGTCGCTGTTGCAGTCATAGGCAGCAACAGCACCCCATTAAATTAGTTTCAAAATATTCAACAGCTTACCTGTATACTTTTCTGGGAATTGAGACCCAAGAGAGCGCAGAGATCGATTGATCCCAACACAAGAACTCTGTGGGTGCAGCTTAGCTAGATGGCCGAGCATAGCTAGAACTGGATTCCTCCATTGAAGATTTTGCTCAGTAAGTCACATGTTTCCAGGCCAAGAGGAAATCTATTTTCAACACTACCATTAAATTAAACTAAAAGGTAGCAAATTTTCAAAAAAGCTTTTCTCTTAACCTGCAAATGGACATTTATCAAGACCACTGTAAAATGTTTTTCGCTGGATTTGAAGGGTTAAACACAAATTCTGTGGATTGTTTTGAGAACCCTTTGACTGAAATCTATTACGGTAAACATTAAGTAGCTACAACTTTCAGTCAAATAGTGTTCTTTTTGATAATCAGTATGCATTTAACCCTTTAATTGTCAACAGGCCAAAACTAGCCTCTACAGTGGTCTTGAGTCTTTAAAGTCAAGACAACAGTTTTTGATGCTCACTACAGCTGCTTACTTGTACTGTGCAATAACACTGGGGCGCTGATGTTGATGTTGTCTCCATGCTTGACTGGACAGAGGATCCTGCCCACAATTTTATTGTACCATCTCTGAAAGTCAAAACATACACAAATATTTGTAACGCAGCGCCTTCCTCCAAACAACCACACCCATTCTCCAAGTACCACACCCTTTGAACGCGACTCATTAATCCACCTTCAAAAACATGCAAAAATCTGCAAACTAGGCAAAACGTTTTGAATAGATGAAGAAAAGCTGCTTTTGAAGGAGATAATTTTGATTTTGTAATCAAGCTGTCAATTCTTTTTCAAACAATAAAGACATATATAGTGATACAGAAGTAGACTTTGGTGTCAAGCCATGTCCTTAATACTAAAGACTGGGTGTAGTGATTCGCATAATTGTCCTTTTGAGGGTATATAGGCCCCAACATACAGCTTAGGAAGCCCAGAAGTAGTGGCATGGGACCCATGAAAATTGCATATAATTTCTAAATACAAATTAGGTTTATAGGTTTTTGTATAAAATTAGCTGTGATTCCAAGACTAGCACAAACAGATTCCAACATTTGATTGAAACCACCCAAAAGGCTCCAAAATATTTTATCAAAATGACGATCAATGATAAACTTTATATGAAGGTCTGCAGAAGGTATCATAAGCATCATCCACAATGCTAAAATATGCACAAGAGACTCCCGTATCTGTGACACTTGTCTGTGACACTTGTGTTTAACCCTTTAACACTCAGCCTGACTAACAAGCTTCTGAAGTGGTTTTGAGCAATGTCCATTTGGAGACCAAACAGACTAAGTTTTAAATTTTACCACTGGAATGACTGGCCAGTCATTCCAGTCATAAATTTTAAAAAATAAGCCTTTCGTATGCAAATGGGCATTTTCTATGAAAAAGTCGAACTTTACTTCACCAAATTTGAGTGATAAAGGGCTAAGAACATTTTGATTGAAAGGCGGGATTGATTTCCAATCAGACTTGAAGATCGCAAATACAGTACTTTAGCAACAATCCTCGACAAATAGACGGATGTTTTAATGGTCACATACAGAGACAAATCTAGTGATTCACACACGAACAGCTATTGGAATGGAAAACATATTTTTGAAAACTTTACGCTGTTATGACTGGCTCTGCTAGTTAAGAGCCAGTCACAACAGAGAAATGTTTTCAAAAATATTATCTTAATCCCAATCTATTGGTCTGAAAAGCCAGCTGGACACATCGCACTGTAACATGTCACACATACCTGCTAGCACTAATTATATATCCAGAATTAGGCTTTGAAGGAGCAATTATGCACGTCACTTCGGCATTGTGCGATTCTGATCGGCTAATCTCTGTAGGTGGCCTCCACAGACGAACAGAGCGATCTCGGGAGCTGGACAGAACGTAGCCAGATTTGGAACATGCCACGGATAGCACAGCATCAGAGTGCTCATTCAGACAGCACAATTCATGTGCCTATATGCAAAGCAAACCAGTATAACAGATATGAGGCAGAATAATTTTTAAATGACCATTGCCTATAACACATGAGTCCACATTTTGCTATACTGCACCCATGTCTAGCTAAGCTCAGGCCCACGCTTTGCCCATTTTGGGATTGATCGATCCCTGAACTCCCTGAATCTCAATTTCCAGAAACCTATACAGGTAAACTGTTGAATATTTTGTAACTAATTTGACTGGGTGCTGTTGCTGCCTATGGCAACAACAGCGCCAAGTCAAATTAGTTACAAAATATTCAAACGAATGTTTATTAAATAGTAAAGACATGCAATTTGTACAATGTGTCGGACTATTAAGCAATCATGATAGATCTGTGACGTAATTGATTATGACATCATATACTTGACTGACAGATTGGATTCCTCTATTGATTTAAACTCATGATATCAGTGTCTAATCCACCAAACATAAATATTTAACAAATTTAAATTTCAGATTTTCCGGATTTATTTATTTTTCTTCCAATCATGACCACTGCAAAGGCTGGGTTAAGGCTGACTTGACAAGCAAAGAATCAGATGTGATGGTTACATGGTCTTGTGTTAAAATTTGATCCGATCTCGATCAGGATTCTTTAAACCAGATGACACAGTCTGGACATCTACCTTTATGGTAAAATCCTGTCGTTTTAAAATCTGGCCTAAATCAGATAAGTAATGTCTGAGATCAGAGTGCAATACCCTCTTTCCACCGACCGAATGCTCCCCCAACACCCTTTTTTTTTGGGGGGGGGGGGGGGCGGGTGGTGATGGTGGTGTGTGGTAATAATCTTTTTTTTTCGAGGGACAATCTTAATGAAATACCTATTACTATCTGTGTATATAAAAAATAGTGGTTCAACTGTTTAATGGTCAAGGGTGTATAAGAAAATTTAAATTTCTGCATATTTAATGTTTATTTGCCCATCAACAAAACTACTTTTTGAAATTTACCACTATAATGACTGGCTTGGTTACCGAGCCAGTCAATCCGGTGGTAAAATTTCAAAAATACACTTTTCTTAGCCAGCAAATGGGCAGTTCTCAATACCAATGAGGCGGGTTTTGGCTGGTGTAAATAGCGAGGGGTTAAAATATGATTGTATGCTAAGATTAATACAGTAAAACCTGCATAAAGGACACGTGGCCATATAAGTCATCACTATCACAAATAGTCCCTTAACCACTTCAACGATTAATTCCCTGATTATCAATCCCAGCGCTAACAAACAGGAAAGCTGTTAAATATTTTGAAATTAATATGACTAGAAGCTCCGTCATATACAATTTTTTTCTTATTGTACAAAAGAATATTTATATACCGTAATTTTGTGACTATACTGCTCAGTTTTTTGCTCATTTTGCTCAAGGCCAGTAGGGAGGTGCATATTATGCATTAGTATAACCGTTTATCACATTTTTTTGCTCAGAATTTTGGGTCAGAACGGCCTCCCTGATGAACAATTCAGCCCAAAAATGTGATATATCAATGGGAAACCGCTATTTCCTCTTGTCTGCCGTATTGCAATAACCAATATTGTGGGCTACATTGTGTGTAATAATTGGATTCTATGTAATATTTGTAAATCTTACGTGTATGATTCTTAAATGATGAAATAAAACTCAAACTGACAAGTCATTGTACATGTATTGTCGTAAACCAACATAAAATGATGCAAAACAATGTAAGAAATAAAATGAGGTTAGATCCCTTCTTAAGTTGGACGACCAAATTAAAGCTCTTTTGTGATTGGAGGCATTCCACTGAACTTTATCTGGACCAGAAGGAGACCTCTAAAATAAAAACAGATTTTGTAACGTCGCAAAAACCAATATCGCAAATCAATAATAAATATATAGAGATGTTTTTAAAACAATTTGAGCAATAAATTCACCATTACCTAATCAGTAAATGTATTCGGCAGTATATTTACTGGCAAAATATGTGTTCACTTGGGCGATTTTGTCCTGGCTGACTTGGTTACATTACATTCTACCGAGTATTAATCACCGTATTAATCAGTTATAGGACAAGTTTATGCCGTCACTCTCGTAGCTACTCGAAGCTCCCCTCCTATGTTTGGATTGCGCAGGTCTCTAACCGGGTACTAGTATTTGCCTCTTTGCGCTACTCGGGTAACAACCTAAACTCATCCTATAGCCTAATACATCACATGATTTCTATTTTTCGCGACACCATTTTATGTCAAACTTTGGATTAATTTTGATGAAATAAACAATGTTTATTAAAATATACGCAATATTTAGGTGTCCCAATTAATAATTTCACTCCCGCGATGATGGATATAAGGTATACATTAAGCATAGGCTCAAGATGGTAAGAATATCTAGCGTGAAATATTTCAAATGTGTTCTAATTTCATGTTATTTTTTGTATAATTTTTTTTCAATTTTTTCTTGAAATATACCTGATACATGTAGAAGTCGCCACCCTTTCTCAGCGGTTTGGATTTAAAGAATTTACAGCTCTTGTCCTAATAGAAGCCGCGGTTACTAATGAGCATTTTACGGGACCAATTTTCGTTCATCGGAAAAATGTTTTGCAATCTTTTCGAAACAGTATGACTGCATGTTATATACCGGTGTAAGGCTTTTTTGGCTCATATTTTGTCAAATTTTGTGCTGCGTGTTATCTATTAGTGCGCAATATAGACACAAAATTATGGTATATCATGAATAATTAATTCTTTTGGGATTTGTTGTTAAAGGGTTAATATAAGATGGTTGCGGTTTGGAATGATCTGATTGCCACATGTTTTAATCATTTAACCCCTTTAACCCGAAAGACCAAACATGAGAACCGTTTACAATGTCAGCAAGGTGCTGACAAATTACGTAGCTTTAATATATTTAACAGCCATGTCGTCCAAAACCAGCCTCTGCAGTGCTCTTGAGAAACGTCTACATGAATTTGCCGGCCATGAGATGACTATTTTTTTTAAATGTATCATTTGATTACCTGAAATGAGGAACGAGCCAGTCAGTCCAGTGATAAATTTTCAAACAAGAATTCCGCTGGATTAAATGTCTCGCCTGTCCCCAGTTACCTGTAACCTCCTTGTCACCATTCTGTATCCTCTTGGCATAAGCAACCATGTACTCAAGTTGTGTTCCATTATGGTTAAGCAATCCCGAAATATAACATGATAAGATTTGCTAGGCCTAAAAACTTAACATAAAAAAACAAAAATAACAAAGTTTTGTACAGGTCAGAATGACCTTGACCGTCGACGGTGTGACTTCAGTGTCAACATGCTGCTTCCTAACATTATATCTAACAATGTATCATAGTTTAGTTTCAATAAGATTAACCAATCCTGAAAGATAAGCCAAAGAATTCTGCTAAACACAAAAACTTAACATTGAAAAAACAGTTTTGTATCAAGCTCACAGTGACCTTACCTTGACCTTTGGCCTTGTGAATCAGTATCAACATGCTGCTTCCTAACATTATAGATAACAATGTATCCAAGTTTAGTTCCAATAGGAACAAGAGGCACAAGGGCCTGTGGCACTCACCTGGACCATTAGCATTTGAACCATTTGCATTTAAATAGATATGATGGATAATTTTCGGAAAATCCAAGATGGTGCCCCCCCCCCCCCACAAAAATAATTTACCAATCAAAATTCTGAATAGAAATTCCAGTCTACCGTGATAGGGTCACTCTAGCCAAATTTGTTTGAACTATGCCAAGCAACTAAGGAGAAGCAGTGTTTTGACAATTTCTGGTAAATTTTACACAAAGTTTTTCACGCAAAAAATTCATGACTCAAAATTCTGAATAGAAGTACTAGAGCCTATCAGAACAGAATCCTTTCAGTCCAATTCAGTTGAAATCTGTGAAAATGGTAAGGAGAAGTAAAGATTTGACAATTTCCGGTAAATTTTTAATAAGATCTAGGATTTTCACCCAAAATATTTATGCAACAAACTTCTGAATGGAAGTTCTAGATCGTATGACCATAGGATTCTTTCAGCCAAATTTGGTTCAAATTGGTCAAAATAATAAGGAGAAAAAGCAATTTCACAATTTCAGGTAGATTTTTAATAAAATCTAAGTTTTTCACCCAAAAGATTTACGAATCAAAATTCTGAATGGAAGTTCTATAACCTATGACCATACGATCCTTTCAGCCAAATTTGATTGAAATCGGTCAAACAAGTAAGAAGAAGCAATTTGACAATTTCCGGTAAATTTTTAATAAAATCTAGGATTGTCACTCAAAATATTTACGCAACAAAATTCTGAATGGAAGTTCTAGAGCCAATGACCATAGGATTCTTTCAGCCCAATTTGGTTGAAATCGGTCAAAATTCTAAGGAGAAGAAGCAATTTGACAATTTCCGGTAAATGTTTAATAAAATCTAAGATTTTGACCGCAAAAATTTATGAATCGAAATTCCAAATGGAAGTTCTATAACCTATGACCATAGGATCCTTTCAACCAAATTTGATTGAAATCGGTCAAAAGGGTAAGGCGAAGAAGCAATTTAAGTTTCAGGTAAATTTTTAATCAAAATTCCAAATGGACATTCCGGATCCGAGCACAATAGCATCCAAACCCAAATTGACCCAAATTTAGTTAAGATTCGGCTATTGGTTAAGGAGGAGTAGCGTTTTAAAGCAAAAGTTGACGGATGACTGATGACGGACGGATGACGGACAGTCACCATGGCATAAGCTCACTTGGCCTTTCAGGCCAGCTGAGCTAAAAACTAATCTTGAAATATAAGCGGAGGTTTTGCTAAACGCAAAAACTTAACATTGAAAAAAAAGAGTTTTGTACCTTGACCTTTGACCTCAGTATGAACATGCTGATTCTCTTGACAAAATTTGAAAATAAAAGCTTTAGGGTTACGGAAACGCTATCTTGTGGTCCCCAAAACACACGGTGTCTGCTATAGACAGGTGTGGCATTACCTACCTGTAGAGGTTTCCATGTCTTCATTAGACCATCATCACTACAGGTAATAACTGACAGCTCATCAATGTTAAAACCTCCCTCAGCTGTTAAAGATTTCTGAGGTGCTCTCTTTTTCTTCTTACTCGCCGTAGTCTCCTCCACCTCATCCAAATCCATCATATCCGCCCAGTCATCTGTCAAACACAGCAAGAATACCCACCATAAACTTAAACCCTTTAACCCCCTAAGCCTCAAATTTGTTAACTGTCTCACTACTGCCTAGTCACCAGACAATAATTTTAACGAGGAAAAGCTGATAGCTTACTGGATATTTTGAAAACAATTTGATTGAAAGTTATTGGTAGCCACCAACAACTTTCAGTCAAATAGTTTTCATAAGATTTAGCAGGTCAAGAGGTATAACCATTTGAACATGCGATTTGCAATAATTCAGAAGTCAGACGTTTCAATTTTCTCATATAAAATGTCTCTTTGCAGACGAGGTTATTTTTGAAAATTTATCACTGGAATGACTGGCTCGATAATCGAGCCAGTCATTCCAGTGGTGAATTTTCAAAAACTGTCTTGTCATCATCTGCAAATGGATATTTCTCGAGACCACTGCAGAAGCCATTTTGGGTCGGCTTGAATGTTAAAACGTTAATATTGGAAGATAATCGCCATGGACCCACGCGACCAATCAGACTCAAATGTCAAATTTGAATTCAGCAGCCACCAAAGCCTATATAACTTCATTTCCCCATGTTAACATCCATCAATTAACTGTCTCGCTGCTGCAAGCCACAAGAAAATAATTTCAATTAGGAAGAACTTGCTGAATATTTTGAAAATGTTTTGACTGAAAGTTGTTGATGGTTGAAAACAATTTGACAGAAATTTGTTCATGGCTTAGCCACCGACAACTTTCAGTCAAAATGTTTCAAAATATTTAACAGGTCAAGAGATATAACCCTGTCGTCTGAAAAACAACAGCTGAATTTTGATCAATGGACCTTTTCAAGTTTATCCTTCTATCATATGATGTCATAATTAACTATGTGACGTGTAGGATAACGTCATAATCATGGCTTCATGAATGACTCGATATATTCCGTCTTTAACGCTTAATAGTCAGACACGTTGTACGAAGTCTATTTCTTTACCACTTAGTAAACATAGGCAGCAACATCTCCAGTCAAGTTAGTTTCAAAATATTCAACAGCTTTCTATTTGTTTTCTGGAAATTGATAGTCAGGGAGTTGAGTTCGATCGATCTCAAAACAAGCGAGGTGTGGGTGGAGCTTAGGTAGAGATGGGCGGGGCATAGCTAAAACTGGAAAGGTCCACTGGTTAATATTTGGTCAATATGTATTGACATATTAATTTCCCGTGAACATTAGTGGCACTAATTCACTAATTTTGTTCCCCAAATCTCGCTTCAATTCCTTCAGTGGTTCTAGAATGTACATTCAAGATGGCTACCAGATAAATTGACCAATCAGGTTTTCTTGAACAAGCTTGATTCAACTACATGTATTGCCCAGAATGATGTTCGAGTCTCACATCAATGGAGAAATCCAGTTTTACCTATGCCCCACCCATCTCTAGCTAAAGCTCCACCCACACTTCGCCCGTGTTGGGATCCATTGATCACTGAACTCCCTGACTATCAATTTCCAGAAAACTATACACTGTCAGGTAAGTTGTTGAATATTTTAAAACTAATTTAGCTGGGTGTTGTTGCTGCCTATCCAGTCCAATTAGTTTCAAAATATTCAACAGCGTGTTTATTAAATAGTAAAAACATACAATTCGTACAACAATGTTTAGTCCATCATCAATTAAGTGTTCGTGACGAACTTAGCAACGTCATTCATGACATAATTGATTATGACATCATCCTACATGTCAAGTAGTTGGGTATATGACATCATGACTGGCTGACAAACTGGAATCCTCCATTAACCAAACACTATCTTTAACCCTTTAACACTCATAATCAGCCAAAACGGCTTCTGGAGCGGTCTTGAGAAATGTCCATTTGTCGACCAGAACTCTTTTTGAAAATTTACCACTGGAATGACTGGCTGAATAACCGAGCCAGTCATGGCTCAATAACCAAGCCAGTCATTCCAGTGGCAAATTTTCTAAAATAGTCTTTTCTCGGTCTGAAAATGGGAAATTTTAAAGGGACAAGAGGCCTAAGGGGCCTGTGTCGCTCAGCTGGATCACCATCAATTTTTGTCAAAATTGTTGGTGGGTGGTTTAGTAGTTGTTTAAATGAGTTTGTGGACATTTTTGCAAGTGCAATATGGCCGCCAAACACGCTACATTTTGATTGGCCCACAGCGCCAAGGTTTTTTTTGACGGATCAACTTCCCTTGATCAAACTTTAATGGCCCTTAGCCCCTGATCATATCGCCCAAATTTCGGCCTGATCCCTTCAGCAGTTCCGGAGAACTCGCTTTAGGGAAAACTAGGTCATCGAAGATGGCCGCCGAACCATTCAGTCAATTAAGTCATCTTGAGCAAACTTGGCTTACATCTTTCCCTAGATGAGGTTTCATAAGTTTTGAATCGATTCCCCAAGCGATTTCGGAGAAGATTTTTAAAGACATTTCCTAAAATTGGCCGAAATCCAAGATGGCCACTGGCCAAATTAGCCGATTGGCTTCATTTGAACAAATTTGGATCCCTATGCCCTAAGGATGCTTCCTGCTAAATATATACCTGAAATCGGCATAGTAGTTCTCCAGAAGAAGACATTTTAAATTTCTCATTGCTTTAGTATGGGCGCTTTTGGCGTGAAAATAATCCAAGATGGCCACCAAAATGTTTATCCGACAGTTTCAAAAATGGCAAATTTGAGCTCAGAATATCTAAAACCATATATAGAACCAATTTCGGCCTCAAAATCAATCAAATAAAAAAATTCAATATGGCCGCCAAACACGCTACATTTTGATTCGCCGAAATCCAAGATGGAAAATGGCCAAATTGGCCGATTGGCTCCATTTGAACACACTTGGATCCCTATGCCCTAAGGATGCTTTCTGTCAAACATAATTGAAATCGAGCCAGTGGTTCTTGAGAAGAAGTCGTTTAAAGGAAAAGTTGATGGATGGACAGACGGACGGATGGACGATGGACGGATGATGGACACACGACAGACGGTCACCACGGCATAAGCTGAGCTAAAAATGTACTTTTTTTAAACAAATTCGAGGGTTAAAGGGTTAAAGGAGCTTAATGGCCAAATCTTGAATCTCCATATTGAAAAGATCTTGAAATCTTCACGCCCTTGACAAGTCGTTTAAAAAAAAAGTTTACTAGACAAATATAGGCGGACGAAGGACAATGGCTCACTGGGAATGGGTAGAGCTTAGCTAAAGATAAGCGGGGCATAGCTAAAACTGGATTCCTCCATTATTTCTGAGCTGTTCCGTACTATTCCTGACTGACCTGTCTTTGGTTTGTCCTGCATGGCGTCCTTCTTGATGTGAATATCACAGCCATTAGCACGCTCGAGGTGTGCAGCAAGAGTTGTAATGAGGACACCTTTATGAGACCACACTTTAACTGAGCCATCTGTACTCGCAGACACGATGCAGCCAGACTGGAGATGTAACGCAATCATAATGAGCAATGTTAACAACACTGTCACACCCACATATCACAATATTTAATATCCAAAACATGTGCACTAAATCTTTAACCCTCAATTTTCTCTTAGAAAATGTCCATTTGTAGTACAAGAGAAGACTATTTTTGAAAATGTATCACTGGAATGATGGGCTCGGTTATCGACCCAGTCATTCCAGTGGTAAATTTTCAAAAATAGTCTTCTCTTGGCCTGCAAATGGACATTTTTCAAGCCCACTGCAGAAGCAATTTTTGGCTGATAAAAAGCATAGCTCACCTAACCTTTCATCGCAGGGGAGAAGTTAATCACTCACCTCAAATCGTAAAACTGAAATCAAAATTTGAATATTTTGATCTAAACATGTTATGAAGACCATCTACCATCTGAGGAGCGATCACTCGCCTAGCATTAACCATAGAGAGCAATCTATAGCCTAACACATAATTCTAGAAACTAAGGCCTGTGGAATACAGTTTACAGATCAATCATATGATGTCATAATAATCTACGCCACATGGTGATGTCACAATCCAGCGTCACAATCCACAATCATAATTGACAGAAATCGTTCGTCTTTTACCTGGAATAGTCTGTTAAGTTGAACAAATTGTATGCCTTTACTATTTTATAAACATGCTGTTGAATATTTTGAAACTAATTTGACTGGGAGCTGTTGCTGCCATAGGCAGCAACAGCACCCAGTCAAAGTAGTTTCAAAATATTCAAAAGCTTACCTGCATAGTTTTGTGGAAATTGAGATTCAGAAAGTGCAGGAATCAATTGATTCCAACATGGGCAAAGTGTGGGTGGAGCTTAGCTAGGGATGGGCGGGGCATAGATAAAACTGCATTCATCCATTACAGCAATGACTACTATATATGGCAAGTATATATTTGGTTTTAATAGAAATGAAGGCTTTATCAGATAGGTTTTCTCAGGAACTGGGGTGGACTTCATAAAACTTTATTGGGATGAAAGAATTCCTCAATCAAGCATTTCCTATCACAACTGAAATTTGATTGGCTAACCTCTTCGGTTGTCATCAAAATTGGCACAAGCGAGACGTTTCTCATCTGTAAAGTCTTGAAGTGCACCCCAGGTACACTACAAAAATATGTTAATCTACTAAATCAGCTAACCTTATAAGCGATGCCATTAATGGATGACATATGTCCAACGAGATGGGCCCTTTCCTGTCCACTGTTCATATCCCACACTTTCAAAGTGAAGTCATTGGACGAGGTCACCTGAAAATGAAAGACAAACACCATTCAAAGAATTCTGACCATAAATCACCCGTCTTCATCCTGAATTCCTAAGAAACTGTACCTAGGTTGTTGACTAGTGTCTTCATCCTGAATTCCTAAGAAACTGTACCTAGGTTGTTGACTAGTGTCTTCATCCTGAATTCCTAAGAAACTGTACCTAGGTTGTCGACTAGTGTCTTCATCCTGAATTCCTAAGAAACTGTACCTAGGTTGTTGACTAGTGTCTTCGTCCTGAATTCCTAAGAAACTGTACCTAGGTTGTTGACTAGTGTCGTCATCCTGAATTCCTAAGAAACTGTACCTAGGTTGTCGACTAGTGTCTTCATCCTGAATTCCTAAGAAACTGTACCTAGGTTGTTGACTAGTGGATATATGTTTTAACACTTTAATCCTCAAATTTAGTCGGGAACCTTTCAGTTTTCACATAGAAAATATCTATTTGCAGACCAACTGAAGACTATTTTTGAAAAATTACCACTGGAATGACCGGCTCGGTCATCGAGCCAGTCATTCCAGTTGTAAATTTTCAAAACCTGCCTTCCCTTGGTCTGCAAATGGACATTTCTCAAGCCCATTGTAGGAGACATTTTTGCTGACAATAGTTTTAAAGTGTTAAGAGTAACCCTAACAAGAAATCCTTACTAGATATTGTCCCGTGGATGCCCATTTACAGTCCGTGATCCAGTCTGCATGACATGACATGAGTCGCTGCATCGGGCTCGGCGCAATCTCCAAATCTAGCAACATCAGGTCCCAGATAAACACGCTCTGGGAAAGAGAAAAACAGTTGAATAACTAGATAAAATTGTACGATTCAACCACACACATACCCTCAACACCATCACCCCTACCCACACCCCGTTAAGCTTTCCATGAAGTTCTGTCACGATACTTCAAGAAAGTGTAAAGCTATAGAACAAAAAACAAATGTTTGCACAGGTGGACGGACACATGGACAGAAAGACAGATGGATGGATACTGACTGACTAACCCACAAAATAACCTGCATTTCCCTACTACGATAGCCAAGCTTCCCATGAAATTTTGTCGAGATACTCCAAGCAAAAGTAAAGTTATCGAACAAAAACACAAAATTTCTATGATTGGACACAAAGGCAGATGGATAGATAGATGGCTGGATGAATTGACTGACTGACCCCCAAATTAACCTATATTTCCCTGCTACCATAGCCAACCATCCCATGAATGTTTCATCACGATACTCCAAGCAAAGGTAAGGTTATCGAATGCAAACCTGCATGATGGATGGAAGCGAAAACATAATCCACCCCCACCCCCACACACACCCCCCCCCACCCCCCACCCCCACCTATCCCCCAACTCACACACCCACCCCTATCCCCACTTTTCGTGAAAGCTGGTAGATAACTAATCCAGGACTCATCACATGCCATAAGCAAAAAAAATATTATTCACTATAAATAGTCAGTTGTGGGAAGGATAAAATAATTATTTTTTTTGCATTTTGACATAACCAAATCTCTTTTTTTGGGTCAAACAGTGACTCAAATTTGTTAATCATTAAATTTGTCTGTAAAATTGAAATTTTTGCCAAGTGAATGGCCAATTGCCAGCCAAGAGAAGACTCCTTTGTAAATTTAACACTGGGATGTACAATAAATAGCTTTATTTTTCTCTATGAATGGATATTTCTCATGATGACCGCAGACACATTTTGTTCTTGACCACTAAGAGGTTAATAGTCACGAAAATCCTAAATTTTGCTTAGCCCTATAATGGTCAAATTTTGTGAAGAAAATTCAGAAATGTTCTTATTGAATGTCCATTTACGGGCCAAGAGAAGACAATTTTTGAAAATTTACCATTGAGCCAGTCATTCCAGTGTTTATAAAAAAAAAAATTATCTCTTGGCCTGCAAATGGGCATTCCTCAAGAACACTGCAAAAACCAGTTTTAGCCGGCTTGACCTTTAAAGGGTTAACCCTTTGACAGTCATATTAGCCAAAAACGGCTTCTGCAGTGGTCTTGTGAAATGTCCATTTGCAGACCAAGAGAAGACTTTTTTGAAAATTCATCACTGGAATGACTCGATAACCGAGACAGTCATTCCAGTGCTAAATTTTCAAAAATAGTCTTCTCTTGGTCTGCAAATGGACATTTTCTGTGAGAAAATTGAAATTTTCTGGAATAAATTCAAGAATTAAAGGGTTAATCAGCATTCACTTGCAGTGTAAGAGAAGACTAATCTTTTTACTTTACCATCAAATGACTGCCTCAGTTGCAGAGGCTGTAATTTCAGTGGTAAATTTTCAAAAATAGTCTTCCATTGGTCAGTGAATGGACATTCCACAAGACAACTGTATACTTACAGCATCACGACTAGCCGTGGCCATTTTGTTTTCATCTGGATGGAATGCACACGCAGTAACAGGTCCACTGTGGCCAGACAGAACAAATGTAGCGCTCACTCTGTAAACAACATAATTTATTGAATCAAAGAACAGAGCAATTCCTTCATAGCTATGACCCGCCCATTTCTAGCTATGCCTCGCCCATTTCTAACTAAGATCCATCCAGTTTGTACGCATGTTGGAATTGATTTGAAACTGAAACCTGAATTCCCAGAATCTAAAAATTCAAGCTCGTGAATATTTTGAAACTATTTTGACTGAGGGCTGTTGCTGCTATAGCAGCAACAGCTCCCAGGAAAATTAGTTTCAAAATATTCAACAGAATGTTTAATAAATTGTAAATTCATCGAAAACATAGACTTCATACACTAATGAGACTTTTCGATTTTCGTGATGGCACTACAGTATACATACATCATTTTGTTTGTGACATCAGCTAACATATGATGTATTTTGATCATGACGTAGGATACTTAACTGACAGATCACATCCAGTCATTGGACTTAGTGATCATGTTGTAACCACATTTCATTGAAAGTGCATAAGATTTCACGCATTTTAAACAGCACAACGTCAGAGGAAAAATTTTTGTTTGGTAGAAAAATTTAATGCACACACTTTCAAAAGATCTATATCAATATCATTCGATTCGCTAAGTTTATTACGATTCAACATACATGTATCAACTAAACACTAGTTAGGAAGTCAAAGAGCATCAGAGAACCCTGTTTTGCTAATACATCGAATTAATACATTAATGCCTATCGGTCAAAAGAGCCTATGCAGCGTTCTTGAGAAACGATCATTTGGAAGCCAAGAAAATACCATTTCTAAAAATTTCTAGACATTCCGGTGGAAAATAAAAAAAAAATTCTCTTGGCCTGTAAATAAAAATAATCCACTAAGTGTAAATTCTTGAAAAACTATATTCTTTATGATATAAAACTTAATTTGTTGAAAATTTTGAAATTAATTTGACTGGAAGACATTGCTATCTTAGGCAGCAATGATTTCCAGTCAAATTAATTTCAAAATATTTATCAGTAATCCTGTATGGGTGCGTTGAAAATGAGATGTAGATATTCATCAGTGACAGGGGCAAATAGCTTTGTGCTGGAGACATGGGCACAAAACAGGTAAAATAGCGAACACAATTATCCATGTTTCATACGTGGTTGTGTTTCTGTGTTTCTGATGGGCAGGATAGAGCATACAGCAGCAATCTTCTGATCCTGTAGCGACTGTTTGCGATCCGACAGCCAGCGCAATCACAGCACGCTCATGGCCGATCAGCTCGTATATCTTTTGATTTGTCTTCACATCAAGAACCTGCAAATAACGGTCAATGGACCATTCCAGTTTATCCATCCATCATATGACATCATAATCAAATATGTGACGTATTAGGATGTCATAATCAATTACAGCATCATAATCAATTACAGCATGAATGACTCGATATAGGCCATCTTAGATGCTTAATAGTCTGACACGTTGTACGAATTATATGTCTTTACTATTTAATAAACATTCTGTTGAATATTTTGAAACTAATTTGACTGGGCGCCGTTGCTGCTATAGGCAGCAACAGCACCCAATCAAATTAGTTTCAAAATATTCAACAGCTTGCCTGTATAGTTTTCTGGAAATTGATAGTCAAGGAGTTCAGGAATCCCTCGATCCTTACACAAGCGAGGTGTGGGTGGAGCTTAGCTAGAGATGGGCGGGGAATAGCTAAAACCCCATTCATGGATCTGACACACACCTAACTGATGTCATAATCAACATATATATGTCACTTGTCAGCTGAGGTAAGAATTAAAGTACTTATTTATATCTCCGACACAAAAGCGGCAAAGCTCTGTCAATAACTCTCTGAATAGGATCCATTTCCAGCTTGCTCCACCCATTCTAGCTTGTTCCACCTATTTCGAGCTTGCTCCACCCATTTTTAGCTTAATCCACACACTTCTACCTTGCTCCACCCACTTCTAACTTGCTCCACCCATTTCTAGCTTGCGCCACCCATTTCTAGCTTGCTCCACCAATTTCTAGATTGCTGCACCGATTTCTAGCTGGCTTCACTCACTTCTAGCTTTCTCCACCCACTTCTAGCTTGCCCTACCGATTTCTAGCTTGCCCCACCAATTCTAGCTTGCTCCACCCATATCTACCTTCCCCAACTCAATTCTACCTTGCTCCACCCATTTATACCTTGCTCCATCCATTTCTAGCTTTCTCCACACACTTCTAGCTTGCTCCACCCATTTCTATCTTGATCCACCCATTTCTAACTTGCTCCACAATTTCTAGCTTGCTTCACCCATTTCTAGCTTGCTCCACCCACTTATACCTTGCTCCATACCTTTTTAGCTGGCTCCACCCATTTTTCGCTGGCTCCACCCATTTCTAGCTTGCTCCACCCACTTCTAGCTTGCTCCACCCATTTTTAGCTGCTCCACCCATTTCTTGCTTGTTTAATTCATTTCTAACTTACCCCACCCATTTCTAGCTTGCTCCACCCATTTCTACCTTACTCCACCTATTTCTAGCTTGCTCCACCTATTTCTAGCTTGCTCCACCCACTTCTAATTTGCCCTACCCATTTCTAGCTTGCCCTACCCATTTCTAGCTTGCTCCACCTATTTCTAGCTTGCTCTACCCACTTCGACCTTGCTGCAACCACCTCTACCTTGTTGCACCCATTTTTAGCTCGCTCCACCCATTTCTAGCTTGCTCCACCCATTTCTAGCTTGCACCACCCATTCTAGCTCGCTCCACCAATTTTTTGCCTGCTCCACCCACCATAGCTTGCTCCACTCACTTCTAGCTTGCCCTACCCATTTCTAGATTGCTCTACCCATTTCTAGCTGGCCCTACCCAATTCTAGTGTGTCCTACCCAATTCTCGTGTGTCCTACCCATTTCTAGCTAAGCTTCATCCATTTCTAGCTAAGCTTCATCCAAGTTTTGCATGTGTTGTCATGGTGATAGATTTATATACTATGAAACCTGAATTCCCCAAATTCTAATTTCACGGTAACTATGCAGAAAAGTTTTCGATTATTTTGAAACTAATTTGACTGGGTGCTATTGCTGCCTAAGTCAAATTAACTTCAAAATATACAACAGAATGTTTATTAAATAGTAAATCCACCCGACATACAATTCGTAAACTTGGCAGACCTTTCAATATTCATGACGGAGATGGATATGTCACTATGTATTGTAACATCAGCCTACATGTGATGTAATTGCATATGATGTCATATACATGAGCAACAGGTTGGATTCCACCATTGTGTGTCTTCTGAATATTAAAGTAAAGATTTTAATTATATTCAGACATGGAAAATGTGCATATTATCCAACTCATGTTTCTTGATGCCAAACGACTTTCGGCTCTATAATGAGTATCTAGAAGGCCAGAGAAAATTTAGCTTTTAAACCCTTTCATGCCTTAACCCGTTAACACTCGAATTATTTCAAGAAAATGTTAATTTTCTCATAGAAAGTGTACATTTTCAAAACAAGCAGACTAATTTTGAAAATTTACCACTGGAATGACTGGCTCGGTTATCGAGTCAGTCATTCCAGTGGTAAATTTTCAAAAATAGTTTTCTCTCGGTCTTTAAATGGACATTTCTCAAGACCACTGCAGAAGCCATTTTTGGCTGATATGAGGGATAAAGGGTTCATATATTCACGAAATGTTCTGTGTGGACTAAATTCATTTTCAAATCCTTCCGTAAATTTGACACTTTTCTCAAAATCATTAAAAGAAATGTTTGCTGAAATAAGTGAAATTACGTCTACGATCACTCCAGACTGCAACGGCCCAGGCCACGCAATACATTACCAATGGTATATCTGATAATGCTATATGATTACAAAAAAAATCTCCAGATGTCCTGTGACGATTTTTTTGCGATATTACTGCATCTGGCGGGTGGTCAAGCTGCCAATCTCCTTGGAATAATTTCAATGCATATTCTGGTACAGTATTTCACCACACAAATAAGCCTGCATAACACGGACAGCTAGCAGTTAAAGGGAGAGCACTCCTCCAGGAAAGATTATGTTATCATTACCATTGTTACAGTCTTGAGTGGGAACGCCGGCCTGGGCTGTTACAGGCAGCAAAGGGATAACAGAAAATATTTTCGGCATGCCAGAAATAGTTTTAGGTTAGCCAGCAAGTTCCAAAATTAATCAAGGAGTGTTAGAACAATAAAATGACACCCACAAATGGGCAAGCAAATGTTTGGTATTTGTTTCACAAGTGTTGCAGCTTTGGTTCTGTTAATTACGCACTGTATATTGCATATTTGCTGAATGCTTCTATGCATGATAATAGATATTCCAGTGGTAGATGTTCAAAAATAATATTCTCTTGGTCTGCAAATGGAGATTTGACAAGACGACTGCAGAAGACGTTTTTGGCTGGCTTGAGAGATAAAGGGTTAAAATCGATTCAAACACACATTCAAAGTGGATGCCTCTATCCTGAGCAAGAGAGAGTCAGACATTAACCATTCAAAGTGGATGTCTCTATCCTGAGCAAGAGAGAGTCAGACATTAACCATTCAAAGTGTATGCTTCTATCCTGAGCAAGAGAGAGTCAGACATTAACCATTCAAAGTGTATGCCTCTATCCTGAGCAAGAGAGAGTCAGACATTAACCATTCAAAGTGGATGCCTCTATCCTGAGCAAGAGAGAGTCAGACATTAACCATTCAAAGTGGATGCCTCTATCCTGAGCAAGAGAGAGTCAGACATTAACCATTCAAAGTGGATGCCTCTATCCTGAGCAAGAGAGAGTCAGACATTAACCATTCAAAGTGGATGCCTCTATCCTGAGCAAGAGAGAGTCAGACATTAACCATTCAAAGTGGATGTCTCTATCCTGAGCAAGAGAGAGTCAGACATTAACCATTCAAAGTGTATGCTTCTATCCTGAGCAAGAGAGAGTCAGACATTAACCATTCAAAGTGTATGCCTCTATCCTGAGCAAGAGAGAGTCAGACATTAACCATTCAAAGTGTATGCCTCTATCCTGAGCAAGAGAGAGTCAGACATTAACCATTCAAAGTGTATGCCTCTATCCTGAGCAAGAGAGAGTCAGACATTAACCATTCAAAGTGTATGCTTCTATCCTGAGCAAGAGAGAGTCAGACATTAACCATTCAAAGTGTATGCCTCTATCCTGAGCAAGAGAGAGTCAGACATTAACCATTCAAAGTGGATGTCTCTATCCTGAGCAAGAGAGAGTCAGACATTAACCATTCAAAGTGGATGTCTCTATCCTGAGCAAGAGAGAGTCAGACATTAACCATTCAAAGTGGATGTCTCTATCCTGAGCAAGAGAGAGTCAGACATTAACCATTCAAAGTGTATGCTTCTATCCTGAGCAAGAGAGAGTCAGACATTAACCATTCAAAGTGTATGCCTCTATCCTGAGCAAGAGAGAGTCAGACATTAACCATTCAAAGTGTATGCCTCTATCCTGAGCAAGAGAGAGTCAGACATTAACCATTCAAAGTGGATGTCTCTATCCTGAGCAAGAGAGAGTCAGACATTAACCATTCAAAGTGTATGCTTCTATCCTGAGCAAGAGAGAGTCAGACATTAACCATTCAAAGTGTATGCCTCTATCCTGAGCAAGAGAGAGTCAGACATTAACCATTCAAAGTGGATGCCTCTATCCTGAGCAAGAGAGAGTCAGACATTAACCATTCAAAGTGGATGCCTCTATCCTGAGCAAGAGAGAGTCAGACATTAACCATTCAAAGTGGATGCCTCTATCCTGAGCAAGAGAGAGTCAGACATTAACCATTCAAAGTGGATGCCTCTATCCTGAGCAAGAGAGAGTCAGACATTAACCATTCAAAGTGGATGTCTCTATCCTGAGCAAGAGAGAGTCAGACATTAACCATTCAAAGTGTATGCTTCTATCCTGAGCAAGAGAGAGTCAGACATTAACCATTCAAAGTGTATGCCTCTATCCTGAGCAAGAGAGAGTCAGACATTAACCATTCAAAGTGTATGCCTCTATCCTGAGCAAGAGAGAGTCAGACATTAACCATTCAAAGTGTATGCCTCTATCCTGAGCAAGAGAGAGTCAGACATTAACCATTCAAAGTGTATGCCTCTATCCTGAGCAAGAGAGAGTCAGACATTAACCATTCAAAGTGGATGCCTCTATCCTGAGCAAGAGAGAGTCAGACATTAACCATTCAAAGTGGATGCCTCTATCCTGAGCAAGAGAGAGCCAGACATTAACCATTCAAAGTGTATGCCTCTATCCTGAGAAAGAGAGAGTCAGACATTAACCAATCAAAGTGGATGCCTCTATCCTGAGCAAGAGAGTCAGACATTAACCAATCAAAATGGATGCCTCTATCCTGAGCAAGAGAGAACCAGAAATTAACCATTCAAAGTGGATGCCTCTATCCTGAGCAAGAGAGTCAGACATTAACCAATCAAAGTGGATGCCTCTATCCTGAGCAAGAGAGTCAGACATTAACCAATCAAAGTGGATGCCTCTATCCTGAGCAAGAGAGCCAGACATTAACCATTCAAAGTGGATGCCTCTATCCTGAGCAAGAGAGAACCAGACATTAACCATTCAAAGTGGATGCCTCTATCCTGAGCACGAGAGTCAGACATTAACCAATCAAAGTGGATGCCTCTATCCTGAGAAAGAGAGCCAGACATTAACCATTCAAAGTGGATGCCTCTATCCTGAGCAAGAGAGAACCAGACATTAACCATTCAAAGTGGATGCCTCTATCCTGAGCAAGAGAGAGCCAGACATTAACCATTCAAAGTGTATGCTTCTATCCTGAGCAAGAGAGCCAGACATTAACCATTCAAAGTGTATGCCTCTATCCTGAGAAAGAGAGTCAGACATTAACCAATCAAAGTGGATGCCTCTATCCTGAGCAAGAGAGAGCCAGACATTAACCATTCAAAGTGGATGCCTCTATCCTGAGAAAGAGAGAGTCAGACATTAACCAATCAAAGTGGATGCCTATATCCTGAGAAAGAGAGTCAGACATTAACCAATCAAAGTGGATGCCTCTATCCTGAGCAAGAGAGAGCCAGACATTAACCAATCAAAGTGGATGCCTCTATCCTGAGCAAGAGAGAGCCAGACATTAACCATTCAAAGTGGATGCCTCTATCCTGAGAAAGAGAGTCAGACATTAACCAATCAAAGTGGATGCCTCTATCCTGAGCAAGAGAGTCAGACATTAACCAATCAAAATGGATGCCTCTATCCTGAGCAAGAGAGAGCCAGACATTAATCATTCAACACTCAAACCGGCAAAAACAGGGTCTGCCGTGGTATTGAGAAATGTTCATTCGCAGACCAAGAAAGAACTATCTTTGAAAATTTACCACTGAAATGACTGTCTCACTAATCGCCCCAGTCATTCCAGTGATAACTTTTCAAAGACAATCTTCTCTTGGTCTGTTAATTAACGCACATTTTCTATGCGAAAATTTAAATTTTCTTGAACAAATTTGTGGGTTAAAGTGTTAATGGTTATTTTCAGTGTAATAAACATACCGTATGTAAAATTCTTCTCAACGAAAACTTAAATTTTGTACACCAAATGATTATTTTTGAAAAATTAACATTGAAATGACTGACTCCATAATAACATACAGCTTAAAAGGACTACAGTTTTTCAAATCCAACTCATGATATCAGGTACATGTTTTATTCCAGCAGACATCACGTTTTCAAAAGGATCACATATTACCCTTTGACAATGATGTAAGAAGGTTGCTACTCAGGTAAACAACATGTTCTCTGGATTTGGATTTCTCCATAAAATTCTTTCAATTAAGAAACATGTTCAACTTTAAGAGAACAAGAAGTAAATCATAAATCTGGTTGCTGACTTGGCAGATAGCGGCATGTCAGAGAAAATGTCATTGAAATACCAGTTAGAGACAAAATAATATGGATGACTCAAGCTTTACCTTTGCCCCACCCATCTCTAGCAAAGCTCTACCCACAATTTGCCCATGTTGAGATTGATCGATCCCTGTACTCACTAATTTTGCAATTACCAGAAAACTATACAGGTAAGCGGTTGAATATTTTAAAACTAATTTGACTGGGTGCTGTTGCTGCCTATGGCAGCAACAGTGTCAAGTTAAATAAGTTTCAAAATATTCAACAGACCATTTATTAAATAGTAAAGACATACAATTTGTACAACTTAACACACTATTAAGCGTTTATGGCAGACTTAATTCTGTCACCCATAACACAATTGATTATTACATCAGCTTACATGTGACATAGTTGATTATGACGTTATATGACTGACTGATAAACTGGATTCATCAATTGATGGATAGGTGTAATCGCAAACTTTTGGTTAATATTTTGAACACATACCCGTGTAATACAATCATCACTAGCGGCATACACATTGTCACCGTTTGGAGAGAATGCTACTTTACGCACCGGCAAACTCGAGACAAAGTTCTCAAGCAGCATAAAACCTGGAAATATGAACAATAGTACAATACAGCTCACAAATAAGTTTAAATATTTACAGGAAAAAACACACACAGAAATTTGTTAGTCAGCAAGAAATGTTCTGTTGAATATCTTGAACAAAATTGCATTGGACGGCGTGATTCCAGTTTATCCATCAATCATATGATGTCATAATCAATATATAAGATGACATCATAATCAATTACATCATGAATGGCGTAACTAAGTTCGTCACCAACGTTTAATTGATAACGGGCTAAGCGTTCTTGTACAAACTGTATGTTTTCATTCTGTTGAATATTTTGAAACTAATTTGACTGGGCGCTCTTGCTGCCATTGGCCGAATTTAATTTTATTGACCATTCTTGAATATTAAAACCTGAATTCTGAATATTTTTATCTTAATTTGATTGGATGCCATTGCTGCCATAATTGCTGCGTAAGGCAGCAATGACTTCCAATCAAATTAAGTCCAAAATACAGTACTCAAATGGATATTTCTTACATGATGTTCAAAATTGTACTAACATTTTTGATTTGGAAATGTAAAATCATATTTCTGAGCTGTACTGTATTTATGATATACTATTGTTAAATTCTTGTATATACGGTGGAACGAATAAAAAAAAATGGAATTTGATTAAGTTCAAAATACTCAACTGGTTACAGGCATGGTTGCTTCTAAACCAGACAAACTAAACTGAGTCAGGGAATATGGTGGAACACAACCAATGTTTTTTCTGATTGTTTGGAATAGAATGCAGAAATCCATGGCAATTTCCCTATTGAGAAACAAATATCTTTCAATGATTGGCAAAAATTTGAAAATTCCATTCATTGTTTATGCATGGTATATTCTATCACCTGATGAGATAGTATAAGATACCTGTTATGAAGTTGAAGACCCGCACAGTGCCGCTATGGTAACCAACAGCACTGAGACTACGATCACCATTCTGGCAAAATACACAACAAAGAGCAGGCCCATAATCAGCATGACCAATGTCCATCACGGGCAAACCAAGCTCACCAGACCACACCTACAAATCAACAAGAATGCCAAAGGCAATGTCTCACCTATAAAGAAATGGATGTGTGGATTGCCAAAGTAAACTTGGCATTATGCATAATACATATATTCAGTAATGATGCAAATTGTACCCCTGCATGGCATAGAACGGATATCATAGAAATCAAAAATGTCATTGTTGTGTAAAATGCACAATAAAAAAAAATGTAACCTAAAATAAAAAATATATATATTCCAAGTACAAAACTGTTAAAAAGGCAGGAAAAATTCCCAAATTTAATTATTAGCTCACCTGGCCCGAAAGCCAAGTGAGCTTATGTCGTGGCGCCCATCCGTCATGTGTCCGTCGTTCGTCCATCAACTTTTCCTTTAAACGACTTCTTCTCAAGAACCGCTGGGCCAATTTAAATTATATTTGGCAGGAAGCATCCTTAGGGCATAGGGATCCAAGTTTCTTCAAATGAAGCCAATCAGCCAATTAGGCCAGCAGCTATCTTGGATTTTGGCCGATTTTTAGAAACGTCTTTAAAAAGCTTCTTCTCCAAAACCGCTTGCGTGATTGAAGGAAACCTCATGAAATATGATCTATACCAAGAGCTCAACCAACTTTGTTCAAGGGAACTTAATTGGTCAAATAGTTCAGCGGCCATCTTGGTTGACCTAGTTTTAGCGAAAATAACTTCTTCTCCAGAACCGCTGAAGGGATCAGGCTGAAATTGGGCAGATATGATTAGAAACTAAGGGCCTGTAAAGTTTGTTCAAGAGAAGTTGATCCATCAAAAAACATGGCCGCCATGGGCCAATCAAAATATAGCATGTTTGGCAGCCATATTGGATTTTTTTATTTGATGGATTTTGAGGCAGAAATTGGTTTTTTTAGGCGTTTGGGTATTATGATCTCAAATTTACAATTTTCGAAACTGTCGGATAAACGGTTTGGCAGCCATCTTGGATAATTTTCCCGCCAAAAGCTCCCATACTAAAGCAATGGGAAGATTAAAATATCTTCTTCTCAAGAACTACTGGCCGGATTCCAATTATATTTGGCACGAAGCATCCTTATGGCATAGAGATTAAGGTTTGTTCAAACGAACCCAATCGGCCCATTTGGCTGGCAACCATCTTGGATTTCGGCCAATTTTTAGAAATGTATTTTAAAATCTTCTCCCAAACCGTTTGAGGGATCGATTCAGAACTCACGAAATATGATCTAGGGCAAGAGCTGAACCAAGTTTGTTCAAGGGAACTTGATTGACCAAATGGTTCTGCAGCCATCTTGGATGATCTCGTTTTCGCAAAAACAACTTCTTCCCCAGAACCGCTGAAGCGATCAGGCGGAATTTTGTGATATATGATTAGGGACTAAGGGCCATTAAAGTTTGTTCAAGAGAAGTTGATCTGTCCAAAAAACTGGCCGCTATGGACCCTACCAATATATAGCATGTTTGGCGGCCATATTGGATTTTTTTATTTGATTGATTTTGAAGCAGAAATTGGTTTTATGTATGTTTGTGCGTATTGTGTTTGCAAATTTGCAATTTTCGAGACTATCGGGTAAACGGTTTAGCGGCCATCTTGGATCATTTAACCGCCAAAATCTCCCATACTCAAGCAATGGGAAATTTTAAATGTATTTTCGCGACATTTTGGTAGATTTTTAGAAATGTCTTTAAAGATCTTCTCCAAAACCGTTTGGGAGATCAAGTCAAAACGCATGAAATATCATCTAAGACAAGAGCTGCACCTAGTTTGTTCAAGGGAACTTGATTGGCCAAATGGTTTGGTGGCCATCTTGGATAACCTATTTTTTGCCACACCAACGCCAGAACCACTAAGCGGATTGGGCCGAAATTTGGGAGATATGATTAGGCACTGTGTGCCATTAAAGTTTGTTCAAGGGAAGGAGCTTAGTCAGAAACATGGCCGCAGTGGACCAATCAAAATATAGCATGTTTGGCGGCCATATTGGACTTGCAAAAATGTCCACAAACTCATTTAAATGACTACTCCTAAACCACCCACCAACAATTTTGACAAAAATGCAGTGCTCCAGGTGAGCGACACATGCCCCTTGGGCCTCTTGCTAATGGTGTCGATATTACCTCTGCATAGTACATAACACTGCCATAAAATTTTGTTAAAATGCATCGAGTCCTTAACCCTTACCACTCTGATGTCAATATTAAGTTTTTTACTGTGCCAATAACAAGGAAACTGGTGCACAGTTTTCAACAAATTTGGTGGACGATGTTGCTGTCTATGACAGCAACATCTTTTACCAAATTTGTTGAAAAATTAACACCAGATCATCTTTTAATTTAATTTGAAAATTTAAAATTTTGACATCAGAGTGGTAAGGGTTAACAAAAAACGTATGAAAGAAGCTAATGAAAATAATACGAAAATTTACACATCTGTAGCTTTACTGAAAACTGATGAACCATTGTTAAATAATAATCCATCCAAACATGGCAAAAGTACAAATACTGAAAATATTCAAAAACGTGAGAAAAACAGTAAAATGGTCCAAATTGAAATTGGGTTTCATGCAGATTGCATCCCTGTATACTATAGAACACTGCAGTGGTCAAATAGCAAGGTTAGAATGACTTTGACCTTTGGCCTAGTCACCTCACTAGCATCATGCTGGCTCCTGGCAACCATGTGCCCAAGTTTGGTGCCTGTAATACTACAATACTACAATATAAGCAAAGATGATTTACTAAACGCAGACCCATAACAATGACGTCGTCGTCATAAAAGTGATAGCTCTATCTCGCTTCTGCTTCGTAGGCAAGACAAAAACGCGAAGGTGAGGTTAGTTCAGCACTCCGCAATTCAATAATCATAAATCACAGGTACACCTATCTTACCAGGCCACACCTATGGCAGCAATAGTGCCCAGTCAAATTAGTTTCAAAATATTCAACAGAATGTTTATCATATAGTAAACATACAATTTGTACAACAAATCTTCCATTATCAAAATTTGTCAAAACAATTTGAAATCTAAGACAATGTCAATTTGCAGGTAAAGACGAAACTATTTTTGAAGATTTATCACTGGAATGACTGCCTCAGTTATCGAGCCATTCCTAAAATTTCAAATATAGTCTCTTGGCCTATGAATATACATTTCGCAACACCACTGGTCAGGCAAGTTTGGGTCAGCTTGACCACTAAATGGTCAATCATTCAGCGATGAAATATGTGTGTGAATTCCATCGAAGAATTACCTTGATTTTCTGGTCAAGACTCGCTGTGACAAGCTGATCACCAGTGGCACTGTACGAAAGGCGGGTGATTGGCAAACTATGGCCTTGAACACTGCCAACCTGCAACAAGAAACATAGATCATATTTTAACTGTCTGCCTGCTGAATTTCTGCAGACTACATTTTCCATGGGTTTTAACTCTGGACCTGCTGAATATTTTGAAAACAATTTGACTGAAAGTTGTTGGTGGGTAAGCCACCAACAACTTTCAGTCAAATTGTTTTCAAAATATTCAGCAGGTCCAGAGTTATTACCAATTTAAATTATTATCTGCTAGCTTGCACCAGTCACACGGTTAAACACAATAGTAGCAACCAGTATGTGTTGGTGCTTACCCATAGTTTTTAGGTGCGACTCAAAATTAGCATAAGTCAGTACATTGGTTGATTTATCTGTCCGTCCGTTACAACTATTCGGTGTCATACTAGTTGGCCCATGAACATGACATAAGAGCCATATTTCTTATGGAACTGTCCCGATGGAAGGATCCATCTATAGCTATGCCCTGGCCATTTTTGTCTAAGCTCTGCCCCCCCCCCCACCCCTTTTTACTTGTCTTGGAATCCATTTATATACTTTGAAACCTGAATTCCAATGTTCAAGATGTTGAATAGTTTGAAACTACAGCAAGAACAGCTCTCAGTAAAATTTGATTCAAACTATTTAACAGAATGTTTATTAAATTGTAAATTCATCAGACATACAATTCACTTAATGATAGACTTTTCAATTTTTATGATGAGTTCCATGTCATAATGATTGTGACGTCGGCTGCATAGTGACGTAATTTGCTATGACATCAGATACTTCAGTGACAGATCGGACCCTCTATTATTATCCCAGTACCGCTGGATGGAGAGAGTAATGAGAAGTCACAGAAATTAATCCACATTTTCAATAATCATATGAGTCTCTATACAAAGCGAAGTAACAGGGCCCTCCAGTTTGGAAACACGACATGCTACCATCATTCCAGAGCATAGAACAAATACCGCAAATTTCTTAACTCCCTCTCCCTCGCTCCCTCCCTCTCCCGTCCTGTCCATCATTCCATCCATCCATCCATCCCTCTCTCTCTTTCACTCCCATCCACCTGCTGTCTAATCTCGATCCACCCACCACCAAACCTCCCCCCCTGCCCACCAAATCCCATCTCATTCTCTTAGACTCTTAGAGCATACACTCCTCTTTCTCTCTTTCTGGTTCCACTCCCTTCTCTATCCCCTGTATAATGTATCATTAGCATACCTGGGAACCATTCCTAGCATCCCATATTTTGACCTCTCCATTGAGCGCGGCTGATGCGATGTGTCTTCCAGATGGTGAGAATGCGGCATCTCGTATTGAAGACGTATGACCACGGAGTATCTGAAAATAGGAATAACAGCAAACACTCATTTGGATACAACCACTGACATCCTGAAGGAACAGTACATCTCAGAAATAACTTAACATGTTTCCAAAACAAAATTAAATGCCCGAGTCCAACCCAATTATGTTCAAAATATTCAACAGTACAATTTCTGAGTGGTAGTGTAATGTACAGTTAATCGTATTTAACCAATTAATAAATTCGGCCAGAAATGGCTTCTGCAAAGGTTTTCAGAAAGATCCATTTGAAGGCCAGAAGACTATTTTTTAACCCTGACTACTGGAATGACTGGCTCATTTATTGAGCCCGTCCAGTGAGAGATTTTCATAAATAGTTTTCTCATGGCGACAGCGAAAGGAGTAAAACAACAACCTCAGCGATGGCCTTGACTCACTGCTTCAGTGATTGCTATAGCAACCATCTTAGAGGCTGCCTGAGTATTCGCTCTACCCAGCCTTAGTAACTGTCACTGTAGCGTTGTTGTCCTTAACGATCGCACTATACCAGCGCCTTTTTAACCTGATAGAACACTATTATTTCAGATTCCTGATTTTGAAAGGACCTTTCCAGCTTATCCATCAATGATATGATGTCATAATCAACTACGTGATGTGTAGGATGACGTTATAATCAATTATGTCATGAATGACACAGATAAGTTTGTCACGAATGCATAATTGATAACGGACTAAGCATTATTTTTACAAATTGTATATCTTTACTATCTAATGAACATGCTGTTGAATATTTTCTAACTAATTTGACTGGCCGCTGTTGTTACCATAGTTTCAAAATATTCAACAGCTTACCTGTATAGTTTTCTGGAAAT
Organism: Chaetoderma sp. LZ-2023a; assembly: GCA_034401795.1. Taxonomy (NCBI): domain Eukaryota; kingdom Metazoa; phylum Mollusca; class Caudofoveata; order Chaetodermatida; family Chaetodermatidae; genus Chaetoderma; species Chaetoderma sp. LZ-2023a. The sequence continues at coordinate 117,377,872 of CM067359.1, forward strand.
TGAGATACAGCGAGTACATGAATCGATGGACCCCAACACGGGTGAAGTGTGGGTGGAGCTCAGCTAGAAATGGGCAGGGCATAGCTAAACCTGGCTTTCTCCATTCTCTAACTGGTGCTTATGTTGGGCGCACTATTGTTGTCAGCAATACACACATTCACCCCATCCAATAGTGATCCATTTTTAGCTATGCCACACCAATTTCTAGCTAAGCTCCACCCATTTTTATACGCATATTGGAATCAATTTGAAACTTTGAAAACTGAATTACTAGAATTTAAATTTCAGGTTAACTATACAGTTAAGTTGTTGAATATTTTGAAACTAGTTAGACTCGGGATGTTGCTGCATCTCAGTCAAATTATTTTCAAAATATTCAATAGTGAGCAGTGATAGACTTTTCAATTTTCATGATGGAACTATGTATCTTTGATTGTGATGATAGGTAACAAGTGAAGTAACAGATTACGACATCAGCTCCATGCGATTGCGCAAGTTTCGGATGAAATCATTACTGGAGCCATAAAGTCCTACATGTAGTTTTGTTCACGTTTTTACTGCTAAGAAGCACAGTAGTATGTATACTTACCGCTTTACGAGCCTTGCTCATTATATGCCAAATCTTCAGTGTACAATCCCAGCCTCCAGTCAGTAGCAACTGCCCATCAGGATGAAACCTTACACAGTTCACAGGACGACTAAATACAAGGAAATATAACCAAAACTTATATTTTACAAGACGGCTACAGAGCAGGAAATGTTCAACAGTTTACAGAATAGCTAAATATTAGAACATCTTACACCATTCATATAGAAAGGATAAAGATAAGAAAATCTTTTACATGTTACAGAACGCTTAACCTTTTAATGGTCATGTCAGACAAAACCGGCCTCTGTTATCGTCTTGTGGAACATGCATTTACAGACCAAGAGAATACAATTTTTTGAAAATTTACCACTGGAATGACGGGCTCGATAACCGAGCCAGTTATTCCAGTGATAAATTTTCAAAATTTGTATTTTCTTGGCCTGTAAATAGACATTCAATAGGCAGATATTTAAATTTTCTTGACCAAATTTGACCATTAAATCATTAAAGGGGATCCCAAACAGAGCAGTGTTAAAGGATGCTTTGTATAATTTAATTAAATTAAAATACACTGTAGTTGCTTATCTTCAAACTCTTAAATAGCTGATATTGCCACGGAATATCATTTTATATAATTTCTATGACAATTGTGACGTGACATCATCGCATTAATTATACTTATATTGTTGCTAATTGATAAGCTCGTAGCATGATAGCAGCTCATTCGGACACCTCAACATTAATGGCATGAAAGACAAACAACGGCATTTTTAAAACTAGAATTGCTACCAGAGCTCATGCCTTGCTTAACTTTATTGAATGCGAGCTTCTAATATGAAACACACATGTTGTAATCTGAACACACATGGTTTATGATTCACGCGAAGACGTCATAGCGTGAAATTATTTGTGTGCATGCTTGCCTGCGTGCATACGTGCGTGTGAAAAATCGACGAATTTCCCCAAAGTTTTAACACTGATAAAAGTTATAAAAAGTTGTCTAATTGTTTTTAATTCTAAAAATATGATAAGTTCTTATTTTTAACATTTTTCTTATTAAATTCTAATTCTCATTTGTCTTTGTGATACCCTTTAACCCTATAATGGTCATACCAAAACTGGCCTCTGTTATGTTCTAGTGGAATGTCCATTTACAGGTCAAGAGAATAAATATTTTTTTTAATTTACCACTGGAATGACTGTGATAAATTTTCAAAAATTGTATTCTCTTGGCATGTAAATGGACATTCAGTAGGCAGATATTTAAATTTTCTCAACCAAATTTGACCATTAAAGGGTTAATGACCAAAAATACTAGACATTTGCCACCCGCTGTGCATCGACGGCCATATTGGTAAGCATATAAAACACCTGTCACTTACGTATCACTCGGGAACTCTGAAACAACTTGCCCATCACTGGCGTTCCAGACTCGGACTATGCAATCCCAGGATGCAGCTGCGATCAGTTTTCCTTTATCATCGGCGGAACATGCTTTCACGCAACGATTATTCAATGCCTTCCAGACAGCAATCCTGTGGCAGGACACAAATTAGTCAAATTAATTTCAAAATATTCATATACGTTAACCCTTTAACATGCATATCAGCCAAAAACGGCTTCTGCAGTGGTGTTGAGAAATGTCCATTTGCAGACCAAGAGAAGACTATTTTAGAAAATTTACCACTGTAATGACTGGCTCGATAACCGAGTCAGTCATTACAGTGGTAAATTTTCTAAAATAGTCTTCTCTTAGTCTGCAAATAGACATTTTCTTGAACAAATTTGATGGTTAAAGGGTTAAACGGAATTAGTTGTTTCTAGCCTGCAAGGAGGGGGTTAAATGGTTACATATTTTTTACAGTACAGCTCATAAATTAACATGTTTCCGAAACAAACACACAAAACACGTTAGTCTGTTAGTTAGTACAACCTTGAGCATGATGCAAGAAAGGTTCTGTTGAATATTCTGAACATAATGGAGGAAACCAGTTTTAGCTATGCCCCACCAATCTCTAGCTAAGCTCCACCCACACTTTGCCCGTGTTGGAATCAATCGATCCCTGCACTCGCTGAATCTCAATTTCACAAAAATATCTAGTTAAACTGTTGAATATTTTGTAACTAATTTGACTGGGTCTATGGCAGCAACAGCCCCCAGTGAAATTTGTCTCAAAATATTCAACAGAATGTTTATAAAATAGTAAAGACATACAATTCGTACAACTTTACGGCCTATTAAGCATTTATAAATGACTGACTAAATTGCATCATTCATGATACAATTGATTATGATGTCAGCCTACATGTGACGTTGTTGATTGAGGTCACATGATTGATCGATAAACTGGATTCCTCCATTGGATTTGAAGACATTGTTCTCTTAAGCAGCAATGTCCTGAATGTCTTCCAATCAAATAATGTTCAAAATATACAACAGTACGTTTTATTTTGCTTTGTTGGGAACAAGTTATTTCTGAGGTTGTTTTTAACAAGAAGATATGTGCTACCAAATTCGGTTAAAATCAGTACCAGGGTTCGGGAAGACATTTAAAATTCCCATAGATTTACTAGGAAGGGGGGGGATGCGAAGAAATCTAAGTTAACTACCAACCAGGAACCTGTTTATCCGACTGGTTCAAAAGTGGCAAATTTGCAATCAACATAAATAAAACAACATCAGATTTGTTGATGCTGGTCATGTTTTTAATGACATATCTTCCCTTGAACAAACTTGAATGACCCTTAATCCTAATCCTTTTTTCTGAATTTTGGCCTGATCCGTTTAGGTCATTTTTGTGAAAACTAGGTCATCTAAGATGGCCGTCGAACAATTTGAACCATCAAAGCGATGATGTTTCACAATAAAATTTCCCATAATACACTGGGAGACGCCATTTTCGGAGGGGCTAATTTAACATTACGGGCAATGGGCCGTAAAACCTTAATTACATTTTCTTTAAGATCTTGCAAAATTCACTCATGATTTGATGTTTTCTGATACCTGGCGGGGTTATTACAGATTCTCAGATACAGGATTTAATGGTTTGAACTTCATGGAAAATGTAAGCAATGCGTTTGTATGGACAGTCCTCTTTAGCATGTAGTAAGTTTGCCCTAACTTTAATGGCAGCCGATCTCAAGATGCCCGGATGTGCGAAACTATGAATAATTGAAATCGGCCTAGTAGTTCTAGAGAAGTCATTTAAAGAAAAAGTTGACAGATGGATGGACGTCTGATGACAGATGGTCGTAACGGCATAAGCTCACTTGGCCTTTAAGGACAGGTGGGGTAACAAGTGAACCAATAAAATATAACTGGCACAATCTCCATGAAATAATTTCACAGGAGCATATCAAAGATAATAGATATAGCAAGATGGGAATTACGTTATAACAGGCATACAATTTTGCGCAGCTTTTACGGCGTAGCGCCCTATTACGTCCTTGATGTAACGTTATAGGGGGAGGTAATTAAAAACAATTATGTTTTGCTAATAGATCAAGCAAATGTCGTCTTTTTACATCAAATTTACTTATTTAACAGGTCAATAATAATTTTGTAGTTTATAGCCCATTTATGTTAATATTATAACCTAATCCAGATATACACATTTTGCTTTAAAATAACGTCGATTAGACCAGTGTCTAGGCCGCCGTCTATACTTGCTTGATAGGACTAGATATTGGTCTACACGCACTTGACTAAAAATCGGTGTTCAGGCGGGCTCCCTAAAATACTGACTAAAAATAGGTGTTTTTGTTATTACTCAGAATTTCACCGTGAAGAATCAAATTTGCATTTCCATGATCAATGGCGCATGTGTTCATTATTGAACACATGTGTGTTATAATTCCTATTTGATTAGAGAAGTATGAGTAGTTTCTGAAATCGCCTAGGCCTAAGAGATTATTAGTCTGGCGCATATTATTAAATATTTGCTATCAGCTCGAAATTTCCCATGCCTCTGTGGAATGGTAGGGCTTATATCCCATACTAAGAAAATTTATCAAATTTCTTTTTCACGAGTGAGATGACATACATACCTCCCTAACACTCTTGATATACTAGTATATCGGCTCTAAATTCAATAATATTCCAAATACTGGTTTTTATCAAGAGTGTTAGGGAGGTAAGTATGTTCTCATGATGTGAAATAAGAAAATTTATCAAATTTCTTTTTCACGAGTGAGATGACATACTTACCTCCCTAACAGGATCCCGGCCTCGCCACCCCACGGGGGCCTGGTCCTTTGGTTATTGAATGGCTGTTATGTCAGCCAATATTTAGCAACGGAAGTACCGGTATGCGCATGCACAGTGGGTGGTGTTTGTCATGTGCATGACTGTGTACTTCCACCTGCCCATTAGGGGCACCTAACTTTTTATAATTCTGAATATTATTGAATTTAGAGCCGATATACTAGTATATCAAGAGTGTTAGGGAGGTAAGTATGTTCTCATGATGTGAAAAGTCATATCTCACAGTGACACTCTGTTTTAAAATTTGCACAAATTAGGACAAATCCAATACTTAAACCATTAATCATTACGATAGAGAAAAATACATACTCAGCTTTATGTCATTACAAGTCTCATGATGATCATTGGCTAATTTCCAAGATACCATGTACGTACATAAACAAAAATGCTAGGTAAAATTGCTAAACTTATTCAGTTTCTTTCTTACAGATTTGATTGTTCTGTAAAATTAAGTATCATCCGTGTATCTGTAAAGCAAAGATATTTCTCACAGGACCAAACTTAGAGGGGGAGCCCTGTGCAAAGTTTTTGAAATTCTTGTTCTGGGCCCCCAGAGAAATATCTAAAGTTCCGGTTGTGTTTCAAACGTAAAGCCGCTTGGGGTTGGGGGGGGGGGGGGTCGGGTGGTGTTATGCGGTCAGGTCAGAGGGCTGTGGGATTTGGCCACACCGGTCTTATAGTTATGTCATCTATGTGTGTAACTTGAAGTTACAGAGGGGCAAAGAAATACAAAAACGACTTGTGTGTCACTTTGGGAGGGGTGGGGGCTGGCAATTTGAGGTCATGTGTGAATGCACTTGTTGCACGACCTTAAGTTCGGCCCGTCCAGCTATTTCATCCGTAACGGTTTGGTGGAATTCAACCATATTTGTTATATTTCAGTTACCCATACACGATTCCAGTTCGTGAAATCACTGTTATATTGGACTCCGGCGTTATGGGAGGGGTACAGTTGTCAGGCTAAAGGGTTAATGAACGCGTGGGTATCTGCGATGGTGTGCTAACGACTGCACATTATAAGGTCGTAGCCTGCTGGCATACAGATTTTCTCAATTTAGTCAACTATTTTTCAGCAGAAACTGCGCAAAAGTGGGTAAATTTGCAGGCAACAGTAGCCTATGTCGATATTTATATATTTATATCCTGAAATGCAGGAGGTGGCCTTGGAATATGTTTACAAATGCGTGGGTGGTGGGGTGGGGGGCACCGTGAATACCGACCTCCTTGATCCCACTATTGGTTAAACCTCCTGATCAATTTTGATTTTACCGTGGCAAGTATTCAACCCGGACTTGTTCCTTCTGCACTCCTACAAATTTGAGTCTCGCAGTTACTCGCGTAAATACGAACACGTGCGCACATGCAGGCACGAGCTAGCGCATGCACACACGCACATAAGCACACGTGCCACGGCTATCACTCACTCACCTATACACGTACTATAGGGAACAATTTTATGCCGATCCTCCCTATACAATGTTGATGATACTATAACAACGCAAAAATATTTATTAACTAGAAGTTCCCCGGGTTAGATATGAGCTGATAAAAATTGAGAACTGTTCAGAAAAATGGTGAATACTACTACTACTACTACTACTACTACTACTACTACTACTACTACTACTACCACCACCACTACTATTACTATTGCTACTGCTACTACCACTACAACTATCTCTACCGCCGCTGCTGCTGCTGCTGCTGCTGCTGCTGCTGCTGCTCGCTGCTGCTAGTGGTACTGCGTCTGCTGGTGCTGAAATTACTCAAACTTGGCCAGGAAAGTTTAAAATCTGACTCTGAAGCACTACACGTCGCTAACAATGCTTCTGGCAGTTAGGAGAATAACGGGTGCCAAAAGTAAACATTACATAAAAAAATTAAGTGTCCTATTTTAGAAGGGATTGACAGAGACCGTTTGCCACTCTCACACACAACCCCCCCTCCCCCAACCACCACCCCTTCACCTAACCCGACCCACCACCCCACATATACAACACCAACCCACACCTACCTCAACTATAGCAGCGCCACATTTTTTTATTATTCCTTAAATCACTGTATATATGATACAGTGCATTAAATTTGTTTGCAGAAAAGAAATATATCTATAATTATTATTATTATTATTAGCAGGTGCTTATCTGTTAGAATTATTTTTTCTTTTTTATTTACTTATTTTTTCTTCTTCAATGAGAATTACACTGTTATATATTGGATAATGTCTATGATGCTATGAAGTTGATAAAAATTTTGACCCCGCACTTGCAACTCTTTTCTTAATGAATATTTTAAAGGGAGATGCAATGTCAGGATTTCACTTTCAGTGATTGATTTTTTTGTCTAAAATAGTGTATAATGTAATTAATCTCCCTCCCTCCCTCCCTCTCTCTCTCTCTCTCTCTCTATGTACCCGCTCCATTCGTACGTATGTATGCTGTGCTCAGAATAGTGTCGTTCAAAAATTGCAGTACCCCATTTTTCTTGACAATCAGATAATCTCTTCTTGCCTACACCAATTATATTCGCAATGCGTAGCCTAATGTTCATGATATTTAAAGATATACAACCCCATTACAACCAGTCCCACCCACACCATATATATATTTGGTGTTAATTATAGGCATGTATAGGCATGGTGTAGTAAATAGTAGGACTATAACATGAATTTCTAACCTTTCCTTATCTTTCGGGAACTAAAAAACACACAATTTTCATTCTTCCCCTTTTAATTTGTGCATCCGATCGCAGAGCCTGAGGCCCCCCCCCCCCCCCCCTCAACTATGATCAGGATACATTTTTTATCTTTTGATTTTCCACCTTTAAATTCACTGCAGTGCGCCATATCTATTTGTTTATTTACATGTTTGTTTGTTTACCTTGTTTGGCTAATTATTTATTTATTTATTTATTTATTTCCCCTGTTTCGCTTTATTTCCCGCGTCAAGAGGGATTTGCGTTACCGCATCATCCGCGTTACGAGTTAATGACCCTGGTATACCATCAAAGTCATGTTGTAGTCGTATGATGGCGCTGTTTTTCAATAGCGTCGCAAAGCGCGCCGGTATTTCCCATCTTGCTATATCCATTATCTTTGAGCATATCAACTGACCGTATTCTACTTTTATCAAGGGAGGTAATTCAACAATAACTTTTCCACATTTTATTTTAATCTTGATAATACTTAAATTATATTGAAAGTGAAAATTATAAAATTTAAAAATTAAAAACAATTCATTCCATTGTGATAAACCTGGCCGTACTTTATAAAAAGATAAGAACAGAAATTTGTACCCATATTTATAGAAATGTGGCTGAATGCCAATTTGATTAACCATTTTAAGAAATCAGCAAATTGACATGGCATACGTTAAACGTAGTATTTTTCATTAACTCTGGTTTCTCTTCAAAGTCCACGAATAAATCTTTCGCCTTTTACTAAAGATTTCCGTGGAGAGGAACAAATAATGAGTCTATAGACAAATTTTTAAACTCCTACACTTTGTGGGATAATTTAAAGAAATATGTTAATGTTTTTATATTATTTTTTATTAATTTAAAATTTCATAAAATTCACTTTATAGTTGTTTATAAGCATTATAAACAAATATACATTGACCTTAATGATTTCTAGTATTTGTAATCTAGTATAATTTTACTGTCAATTGCCATTAATAATAATAAATTGATCCATGGTCTCTTTAATGTTATAATTTATATATCATATCGTATCGTATCTTTCCCATTTCTGTCAACTTGATTATTACCTTATCTGTAATTTTTACACAACTTGTCAAATCAGTAACGTAGCACAGATTGAAAGGAGATTATAATCAAGACAGGATTAGTTTGTTTTGCGCATGCTAGCTGATTATGCCAGCATGCTGTTGACCAATTGATGAATCTGATGTCACTCAAGTTTATGACATCATAAATAATTAGGTCACAGGTAGGCCAACATCACAATCACAATATATAATGAATGGCGTGTAGAAGACCACCATCAATGCTTAATAGCGTGTCAAGTGTACAAATCGTATGTCTTTAGTATTTAATAAACATTCTGTTGAATATTCGAAACCAATTTGACTGGGTGCTGTTGCTATATGCCAGCAACAGCACCCAGTCAAATTAGTTTCAAAATATTTAACAGCTTACCTGTATGGTTTTCTAGAAATTGAGATTCAGAGAGTTCACGGTTTGATCAATCCCAACATGGGCAAAGCATGGGCGGAGCTTAGTTAGAGATGGGTAGGGCATAGTTAAAAGTGGATTCAATCATTGTCTGTACACACCTCAGTGCCACACACCCGGGTTGTCGTATTACGACAATTTCACTTGAGAGGCTTATCAATACAACCCGAATCTCACCCGTAACCTGTGTTCGGGTTTTTTGAGCAGTGTCCCAAAAGGACAGGCTATAAATAGAGGCCCCCCAGTGAGGATGTGTTGATTCGTCATACAGCAGTATCAGATGATACCACCACTGAAAACTGAAACGCAGTTCATTTTGGTATGATTTGATCGTGTGACATGTGCTATATAACTCGCAAACATCTGTTAATTCAAGTGACATTCGATCGTATGATGGGTGTTAAATAACTGACATATGCTAAATGAATGTTAATTCTCAGAGGTGGAATCTCATGCTGTTAATATTTCAATATATCCAGGTGGACTATACATGTATTAATTAAGTACTAATGTATATGACTACTACATATTATATGACTACCTTTATATAAAAACAAATATATTATCTGCTATATGACTAATTCTATATTCAACCATATATATTATTGTTATTTGACTAGTGTTTATTTAGGTGTATATATTGATAGACATATTTATGCTGCTATTTGACTGACTGATTGCAATCATTACTGGTATTATTGTATTGCATCATAATATCGCTGCGGTCAACTTGTGTCAGTTTTACCTGTCATTCTTATTATCAGTGCTATTTGTGATCAATACTGTATTATATATTTTGTATACCGTAATTTCTCGACTAAAGGCCGCCCTCGAATATAGGACGCTGTCCAAAATTTGACCAAAATCCGCCCAAAAAACTCTTGTATTCAAGTATAAGACGCTGTTAAATTTAGAAAAACGTACCTTTAAAAAATCGAAAATTGGTATCAAAAATAACCATCACTCCGCGTGATGTTTAATGCATGACTAAAAATTATCATGATGTTAGAGAAATTATTAAATAGGACCGCCTAAATATCGTGTATCTTCAATAAAGATTGTTTATTACATCAAAATCAATCTAATTTTGGCATAAAATGTCTCCTTGAAAACATCGAAATCGCGTGATAGAAACAGATTGTAATGGCTCTTTTGCGTTTGGAGGCGCTGTGTGATCTTATGCGCTAACGGGAGTTGGTTATCTGGCTCTTTTGTGATTGGAGGTGCTGTGTAATCTTATGCGCTAACGGGAGTTGGTTATCAAACAGGTACGGGAACATTCAGTTCCTATCCCGCAATGATGATATATAGCAATTTCCGAGTTCCGAGTCCAGAATATTATATCCGAGTACTCGCTCTAATTAGAATAAAGATCTTTTGCGATTGGAGGCGAATCACGTGATTTCTACACGTATCTTTTCTCGACGCCATTTTATGTCAAATTCTGGATTAATTTTGATGTAATAAGTGATATGTATTAAAGAATAAGCAATATTTAGGCGCCCCAATTTAATAATTTCACTTCCGCTTGTTGTTTTTGGAGTATACATTAAACATAGTCGTCAGGCGGCGCGAATTGGCTAGGGTAACATTTAGTTCAATTTCCGTGGTATAATCTGACTAAGAAAAATTTCGACCCAAAAATGTGCGGAAGGAATGTTCTCGATTATAGTACGCACCCCCCTTTCTAGTACATGTGTTTTGACCAAAATACTGCGTCCCTTAGTTGAGTTTTAACGGTATTCAAAACAGCCTATCCACTTCTTTGTTTTCCGTGGCTACTGCACTTAGGACAGTTATGTTATTAAAACAAAAGGACAATTTCCGGTAAATTTTTCATAAAATCTCAGTTTTTCACCCAAAAAAAGTGATCAATCAAAATTTCTGAATAGACGTTCTGGAGCCTACCCTGATGGGGTCCATCCATCCAAATTTAGTTGAAATCTGGCAAGCACGTGATGACGCACATTTTGACAATTTTTTGTAAATTTTTCATAAAATATGATTTTCACGAAAAAATTGAACAATAAAAATTCTGTATACAAGGCAGTGTTTTGAGTTTCCAGTAAACTTTTCATAAAATATCTGATTTTCAACCAAAAAAAATCGAACAAATTAGACTGAAATCAATAAAGCCATTAATTAAAAGTAGCATTTTAAGGCAAAAGTTGACGGATGACAGATGATGGACAGACGGACGATCACAAAGCCATAAGCTCACTTGGCCTTTCATGTCAGGTGAACTAATAAATTCGAAGCTATCACGCAGGTAACATGAAAACATCTATTTCTGTCAAATGCATGCATGAGAATGTACACATATGCACAGCCCTTTATCTCCCCACCTGTGTCCATGCTGTACATCCCATAAAGAGGTGGAGCCATCAAATGAACTGCTGACTAAGCGAGATCTGCCCGCAAAACATACATCACTTATACTGTTGGTATGACCACAGAATGACATCACTTCCTGTAAAACAAAGGGCACATATATTGTTTCTACAGTACAGGTCAGAAATAATATAACGTGTTTCCAAAACAAAATAAAATGTACTGTTGAATATTTTGAACATAATTGGATTGGCCCACCATCTTCCAATACAATTGTTTAAAATATTCAACAGAACATTTATTACATCGTGTTCAAAATTATAATAACTAACATGTATGTCTCTATTTTAGTTTTGGAAACATGTTAACTTATCTATGAGCTATACTGTAAGACCACGGAATGACATCACTTCCTGCAAAAGAAACATTTATATTGTTTTTATGACAAAAGGATGGCATCACTTCCTGCAAAGCAAAGGGCAATTATACTGTTTGCATGGTAACAGAATGACATCACTTCCTGCAAAAGAAACATTTATATTGTTTGTATGACAAAAGGATGGCATCACTTCCTGCAAAGCAAAGGGCAATTATACCGTTTGCATGGTAACAGAATGACATCACTTCCAGTAAAGCACAGGGCACTTATACTGTTTGCATGGTAACAGAATGACATCACTTCGAGTAAAGCACAGGGCACTGATACTGTTTGCATGGTAACAGAATGACATCACTTCCAGTAAAGCACAGGGCACTTATACTGTTTGCATTGTAACAGAATGACATTACTTCCTGTAAAGCAAAGGGCACTTATATTGTTTGCATGGTAACAATGACATCACTTCCTGTAAAATCAAGGGCACATATACTGTTTGCAAGACAAATGTCACTAATATTGACGGCTCAAGTTCTAGCTATGCCCCGCCTATTTCTAGCTAAGTTCCGTCAACTTTTTATGTGCGTTGGAATTAATTTGATACTTTGCACACTGAGTTCCCAGAATCTAAATTTCAAGGTAACTATACAAGTAAGTTGTTAAATATTTTAAAACAAATTCAACTGGGGGCAGCAACAACTCTAAGTCAAATTAGTTTCAAAATCGTCAATATTCAAATTAGTTTTAAAATTTTCAAAAGAATATTATTTATTAACTTGTAAATTTATCAAAGACATACAATTTACATACTTCCATTACAGACTTTTCGATGTTCGTGATAAACTTATGTCATTTTGATTGTGACGTATTTGATTATTATATGGCATCGGATACTGGAGCGACTGATCAGATCCCTCAATTCAATCTAGTGCATGTTAACATGTATATTTCACCAGCTTTCTTAGCGTCTCCAAACCACACACGCTTACCTTGCCAGTCGCAAGCTGGTATAAACGCACTACGCAGTTTTCATCTCCACATGCAAAGTACTGGTCATCTTCACTGATACATACACATGTGACCATCTGCATGATAAACATAATGTCAGATTAGCATACATGTATATAGGTATTGGTCAGGGTTTATAGTCTGCTTCACTTGCATGCTCAGCCGACCTTCCAACATATGAACTGCTCCAGAGGCTAACCCTTTAACCGTCTGATTGCTGAGTTTTTGCAGCCGACGTATTCCAGGGGTTATATCTCTGGACCTACTAAATATTTTGAAAACAATGTGATTGAAAGTTGTTGGTGGCAAATTGTTTTCAAAATATTCAGCAAGTTAAAAGTTTTTGCTCATTGAAATTATTGTCTGGTGGCTTGCAGAATGGAGACAGTTAATGATTTAACCCTTCAAGACAACTCTTCAAGAAAGGTGTCATGCATGCATGCACGTGCACGCACGCACGCACGCATGCACAAACATCATTGTGATTATGGAAGTCTCAGAATCTAAAATTCAAGGGAACCATACACAAATGTCATTGAATATTTTGAAACTAGTTTAACTAGGAGATGTTTCTGACTATGGCAGCACCAGCTCCTAGTCAAATTAGTTTCAAATTATTCAACAGAATGTTTAATAATGTGTAAATTCATAAAAAAAAAATACAATTTGGATACTCCTGTGAAGGACCTTTCGATTTCCGTGACAGACCTACCTTATTTTGATTGCAGCAGACATAAAATTTGTACGACGTGCCTGACTATTAAACGCTAAAGACACTATTTCGATTCATTCATGATGTCATGATTATGACAACATCCTACACGTCATGTAGTTTATTACGACGTCATATGACGGATGGATAAATTTGGCAAGCTCCGTTCTTCATAGAAAATGTGCCACATACACATGTACACACGTACAAAACATCACTAAGTCTCAGAATCTAAACTTCAAGGGAACCAAACAGGAATGTTATTGAATATTTTGAAACTAATTTAACTGGGAGACGTTTCTGCCTTATGGCAGCACCAGCTCTCGGTCAAATTAGTTTCAAATTATTCAACAGAATGTTTAATAACATGTAACTTCATCAAAGCTGTACAATCCAGACACTCATGTGATGGACCTTTTGATCTTCGTGACAGAGCTACCTCATTTTGACTGAGGCATCAGCCAACATGTGACATATTTGATTATAACATCACATAATGAACCTTTCCAGTTTTAGCTATGCCCCGCCCATCAATAACAAAGCTCCACCCAAACCTCGATCATGTTGGGATCGATTGATCCCTGAACTCCCTGACTACCAATTTCCAGAAAACTATACAGGTAAACTGTTAAATATTTTGAAACTAATTTGACTGGGTGCCGTTGCTGCCTATGGTAGCAACAGCGTCCAGTCAAATTAGTTTCAAAATATTCAACAGCATGTTTATTAAATGGTAGACATAGAATTCGTACATGTCGGGCTATTAAGCGCTAAAGATGGCCTATTTCTAATCATTCATGACGTCATGATGTCATTCATGACATTATCCTAGACATTATGTCGTTGATTATGATGTCATATGATGGATGGATAAACTTGCAAAGGTCCATTGAGTAACAGTTTAGAGGCGTCTATTGTAGACCAACAGAAGCATATCTTAGAAAACTCTTCACTAACATAACCAGTGCAGTAACAAAGTTTATATTATAATCCTTATCCCTTGGCCTATAATAAACATTTCTCAAGACTATTAGAGAAACTACAGTACAGCTCAGAATTAAGTTAACAAAAAACATGACAGCACCAAAACATATGCGCACAAAAAGCAAAACATTTCGCGCCAAATGAAAAACACCAATGCTCCAAATGAAAAACACCAATGCGCCAAATGAAAAACACCAATGCGCCAAATGAAAAACACCAATGCGCCAAATGAAAAACACCAATGCGCCAAATGAAAAACACCAATGCGCCAAATGAAAAACACCAATGCGCCAAATGAAAAACACCAATGCGCCAAATGAAAAACACCAATGCGCCAAATGAAAAACACCAATGCGCCAAATGAAAAACAAAACAGAAACTGGACTCCATGATGCACATGAATTTATTACGAACAGGATAAACCTAAACACGCCAAAACACTTCCCGACAAGATTGTTTTTCTAAAACGCAGTCGTGTTTTTCTCTGGCTCGCCGATAATAGTACATTATTCTCGATATATAATGTAGACAGGGCTTGAAATGAAAATAAGTGCTAAAATCGTCAGCAGTCCTACTATTTGTCTATCGCGCAAAAATAATCTACATGTACGTCAAATCCCGCAAGTCGGCATGTTTTGCAGCGCTGGGTGTTTATAGAAAGTAAATGCGAAAGCAACCGGATGAGAATAAACTATGTCAAATCTCACCAGGTCAGCATGTTTCTCTGAGCTGGATGTTTTTAAAAAGTAAATGCGAAAGCAACCGAATGAGAACACTGGGAAGATTCGCGGGACTAATATTTCCGGTAAAATGTCAGACAAAACTACAAAATAGATCTACCACGATCAACTGTGGACGTTTCTCAAGCTTCCGTTTGTCTTCATTGTAAGGTTTTATTCACAATAATATGTTAGATATAAAATATTGCTCAGAAATGATGCCGTTAAATGGTCATAAGCGGTCTATAGCAATACAGGTCTGTACTTTTTTAGTAGATGGAGGTAGCATACTTTTCGTAGTTTCGTACAAATACAATGACAATCACCAACAGCAGGAATACATTTGCGAAGAAGTACAATTTGTAAACCATTGCAAAATCTCGTCGCAAACATTCATTTCAACAAATAAACTTTACAATTCTGTTTTATTCCCGATACAAAACTAATTTAAGAGAACATTGTAAAAATATGTGTTGTCCTTTCTCGTCGTTCGTGAACAACATTCTGAAACTGTTCTAGAAATCCACAGCGAGAACAGTTTAGCATGTTTAGCATTCACGAACAAGATTTCCAATCCTCATCTGATGAGGAGTTGAAATTTTGTTTGGGAAACGCTGCTCCTGTGCCGTTGTCGAATGGTAGGGTTCTTGTTAAATCTGTTCATGAACAGCAAGAACCGACAAGTCGAATGGGTAACACCGACTTCTGCATGCACTTGTAAGGAGCCAAAGTCCACAAGCATTCCAATTTACTAAGCGTGTGAAATGTGCCTATATTTTTCACAAATGCACCGTGTATTTTGAAAACATGGCATGCTCTCGAGCTGTGTTTATATTTTGTTTCCAAACGCTTTCTGATACTCTATGGTGCGCCAAAAAAATGTCACTATTATTTGTTGTTTTTGTCCTGGCGCAGTGGTGCTTTTTTTGTTTTCTTCGTGTCGCGTTTATGTTTTCTTTTCCTGTTTTTGTTTTGCATCTGGCACGTTATTGTTTTCTTCTTGGCGCATTTTTGTTTTTGTCTGTTGCGTTTTTGTTCTCAGGATACTCTAACTTAATTCTCAGCTGTACTGTATGTACTATAGGCTATATTGATCATTAAAGAATAAACTGCTCCTTTTATAGTTTGAATTAACAGCTTGCACTATTGTATGCTAACTGTAGCAGCACACTTGTCAACATTACAGACCAGACACAATAGAGGAATCCAATCTGTCAATCAAGTATATGATGTCATCATCAATTATGTCACATGTAGGCCGACGTCACAGTCAACAACGTAATGAATGACGTAGCTAGGTCTGTCAAGAACTTTTAAAAGTCAGTTGTATGACGTGTTTGTCTTTACTATTTATTAGCCATTGTGATGAATATTTTGAAGCCAATTTGACTGGGTGCTGTTGCTGCCATAGGCATCAACAGCACCCAGTCAAATTAGTTTCAAAATATTCAACAACTTTCCAGTACATTTTTCTGGAAATTGAGATTCATGGAGGTCAGGGTTTGATCGATCCCAACATGGGTAAAATATGGGCGGAGCTTAGCTAGAGATGGGTGGGGCATAGCTAGAATTTGATTCATCCATTAACAGAGGGATCCATCTCTAGCTATGCCGCGCCCATTTATAGCTATGCCCCGCACATTTCTGGCTTTGCTCCACTCATTTCCAGCTATGCCACGCCCATTTATAGCTAAGCTCCACCTACATTATAGACACATTTGAATCGATTTAAACACTTTGAATCCTAAATTCCCAAAATCTCAATTTCAAGGTAACTATACAGGTAAGCATTAGGAGATTTGAGTGGGAATTGTTGCTGTGGTGTTAATGTGACATCATTTTTATCACTCTGTTTTTGTGCTTTGATTGTTGTTCTCACCTGAGGTAGCTGGCTCATGGTCATTACACAGGGCCGTTTTCCAGATGGCTTATTGAGCCACTTCATCAAACGTCTGCCTTTCAGCTCAACTCTCTGTGCATTAATCAGCACCTCAGCATCGCGACATGGGGCGCTTTCATCCGGCTCATTCCAGGCTTGTTGTAAGGTCAAGCTAGGCGTTCTAATAAACACAACAAAAATTAACAAGCAAAGCGTCGTCGCCGTTGACGACGACGACGACGATGACAACACAGTCAATGATCCGCCATCGAAAGTACACACGATTTCAACACCCCAGAACCCCTTGACCCCGCTTCATGGTACCCAGGGGCAGAGTTCAATATAAATATCATGCAATAATACAGGTAACAACAACAACAACAACAACAACAACAACAACAACAACAACAACAACAACAGTCTATGATCTACCATCGAAAGTACACACGATTTCAACAACCCAGACCCCCTTGGACCCAGCTGCATGGCACCCACGGGCAGAGTTCAATATAAATATCATGCAATAATACAGGCAACTAGGCGTAACAAAATTGGTTGAATTCCACTAAACAGTTTCGCATCGGCATATTATCTTTCCCCATTGGTATCTATATGTAAGAAAATTAAAACATTTGATTGACAGAGCTATGCTTGATTGACAGTTCAATGCCTATTGACAGCTCAGATTTATGACTAGATATTGTTTGGACTCACATTGCTAATGTGTGCAGATTACTGGTGATGAATGTCTTGTAATCTTGCACTGATTGCTTGCTCAGCATTTTCAGAAGGCCAGCTTGACCACCCAGTTTGACATTATCATCTAAAACAACAGTTCACATGGGAGAGCATAAGTATGGTACAGGTCAGAAATAATGTCACATGTTTCCAAAACAAAATAAAACATACTGATTTGATTGGATAAGGCAGCAATGGTACTCAACAGAGAATTTCTTACATCATGTTTAAAAATTGTACTAACTAACATGTTTGAGTTTTCATTTTAGAAATATTTAAATTTTTTTATCAGCCGTAGAGGACTTGCCGAGTGAAAGTGTCTTTAACCATTTAGTGGTCAAACCGCCCAAAACCTTCCTCTGCAGTCAATCGTCTTGAAGAATGTCATTTACAAGCCAAGATAAGACTATTTCTTAAAACTTACCACAGAAATATATGGCCTGGTTATCAAGTCATTTCTGTGATAAATTTTCAAAAATATCTTTTATGTCTTATAAATGGACGTTCACTAAGCAAAAGGCTAAATTTTCTTAACCAATTCTTGAAATTAAAGGGTCCAAGCCATCTTCCTGTTGAAGACACAAGATGCTCTCCAAATAATATTCAATAGATCTTGTTAGGTGATGTCATCAATAAGAATTCTCCAGAATTTAAAATATTCATATATTTAACAGACCTTGTTGTGAGAAGTTCTCTTTAACCGTTTAACCCTTGAATTTGTTCAAGAAAATTTCAATTTTCTCATAGGAAATGTCCATTTTCAGACCAAGAAAAGATTATTTTTGAAAATTTACCACTGGAATGGCTATATATATTATCGAGCCAGTCACTCCAGTAGTAAATATTCAAAAATACTCTTCTCTAGGCCTTTCAAATAGCCATGTCTGAAGACCATTGTAAAGTTGTTTTTGGCTGATATGAGTGTTAAAGGGTTAATGCTAAACAGAAGCTATAAAGTCTACCAATGTAGGATCACCAATGTCAAATTTGGCTAAAATCTGGCAAGTTGCTAAGGAGATGCGTTTTGACAATTTCCAGTAAGCATTTCATAAAATCTCAGATTTTCATCCAAATGATTGACCTATTAAAATTCTGAATACATGTTCTGGATCCTACCGACATAGAATTGTTCCAGCCAAATTTGGTTGTAATCCATGATGCGGTTAAGGAGATGCGTTTTGACAATTTCCTTAACATTTTTTTTATCTAAGATTTTCAACCAGAAAATTGATCAATCAAAATTCTGAATAGAAGTTCTAGAGCCTACCACCACAGAATTCATCTAGTCAAATATGGTTGAAATAGGTCAAGCGGCTTTTTGACCATTTCCGGTACAGGTTTCATAAAATCTAAGATTTTTACCCAAAAAATGGACCAAACAAAATTCTGAATAGAAGTTCTAGAGCCTACCACCATAGATTCCATCTAGTTTGGTTGAAATATGTCAAGCAGCTAAGGAGCAGTAGCATTTTGACCATTTCTGGTAGATTTGTCATAAAATCTCAGATTTCACCCCCATAGGATCCTTCCAGTCAAATTTGGTTGAAATTGGCCAAGCGGTTAATAAGGAGTAGTGTTTTAAAGCAAAAGTTGACAGACGACGGATGGATGACGGATGGACGACGGATGGATAACGGATGGTTGGCAAGGCCTAAGCTCACTTCGCCCTTCGGACACAATGCATGGATCCGATCTGTCACTCACTTACATGATGCCATAATCAATTACGTCATATAGAGTTTGATGTCGATGTATCTAGCGACGTCATGAACATCTAGACATTTGTCAAGTGTACGAATTGTATGTCTTTGATGGATTTACTACATGTATTTAACAAATGTTATGTTGAACATTTTGAAACTAATTTAACTAGGCGCTGTTGCTGCCATAGATATGCAGCACCAGCCACCAGTAAAATTAGTTTTAAAATATTCAACAGCATATCTGTATAGTTACCTTGAAAATGTGATTCTGAGAAGGCGGAGCCTAGCTAGAAATGGGCGGGGCATGGCTAGAAATGGATCGCTCTATTACTTAATCAACGTTGAGCAGAAATCACTCATACCTGTGACAAAGTATGGTGAACTGGTGAACGCTGCTCGTACATAATTTAATCTCCATAATTCAACAAACCTGGTTGTGTGAAGTCCTCTAAAAGTTCTCTCGTCCTTCCCAGCATGCACTTTGCCTGGATAAATTCTAAGTTACAGAGCAGGCTCTCCAGTGCATCAAACATACCAGCCTCTGACTGAAAACATACACAATAATGTCATAATGAAACATGATGTTATAATGAATACCATGATGTCATAATGATGTAACACAGTGTCATAATGATGTAACACGGTGTCATAATGAAACATGATGACGCGATAATAGGTCGAGTTTATGCCCCTAGTAGAGTAGCTACTCGAATTACTAGAGTGGGGCCTAAATGGCTATAGTATGTACTCTAGTACCTACACGAGGCTAGCCACCTATCAGCAAGTCTAAGTCGAGTAGACCACCTGCTTGCACTGAAATCAATGTAATTTAAACATGTGGTCATTTACCCGACAGTAACTTATCCCATGCTTATCTACACTAATGTAAGTATGAGAGCTTTTGCGTAAACTCGGCGATAAACTCAATCTGCAGACCCGGAGAAGACTAATTTTTTTAATTTAACACTTGAATGACTGGCTCGATAATCACACCAGTCATTCCTGTGAGAAATCTTCAAAAATAATCTTCGCTTTGTCTGTAAATGGACATTTTCTGTGAGAAAATTTAGTTTTTCTTGAATGAAATTGAGAATTAAATGGTTACCAGAAACCTCAACTCATTAACTCATCTTGTATTAGCTATTCAGCCGAGAGAATATGATACTGTACATAAACAATAGCAAGGATATTCAGATTTCTATCACATCAAAAGAATATATTGTTTGTCAAAATTGTGATGACATATCCTGATCCTGATTGGTTATGGAGATACATCCAAAGGACATTATTTTCATCATGATATTCCTAGGTTGAATGCTGGTGCAGAAGATAGAAGACTGTACATAAGTTACCATATAGATAAGCTGTTTCCGAATATAGAGGAATCCAGTTTTAGCTATACCGCGCCCATCTCTAGTTAAGCTCCTCCCACGCTTTGTCTGTGGTGGGATCAATCGATCCCTGCACTCTCTGAATCTTAATTTCCAAAAAGCTATACATGTACACAACAGCGCCCCCAGTCAAATTAGTCTCAAATATTCAACAGAATGTTTATTAAATACAAACATACAATTCACACAACTTAACGGACTATTGAGCATTTAGGATGGACTAAATTGCGTCATTCATGACATAATTGATGACATCATCCTACATGTGACATAATTGATTATAACATCATATGATTGATCAATAAACTGGATTCCTCCATTTGAAAGCCACATAACAGTTTTACCAGGTCTCTCTTGTTAGTTATGCAATATTCAGCAGCAGCAGCAGGATAATTATTAGATCCTTAATTAATCTGTTCTATCTGATCCTACATGACATCACAAACTATCCCTCAACGACACAAAATGGTGGCACTCACAAAACTAACACTAATTCCATGTTCAAAATAAAATTAGTGAGATATAAATAAATGGTAGCATCAGAAAGTGACTGATCTGGAATCACTATGGCATGATTTATCTGTACAATACAGCATTTGTAATGAGTTGAATAAACCATTAACACTATTTCTCAGGATTCATCAGGAAAATCTCAATTTCAGTTTATGTACTATCCATATGTAGGCCAAGAGACTATTTTTTCCAAATTTACCACTGAAATAACTGGCTCGATAACCGAGTCAGTCATTCCAGTGGAAAATTTTGAAAAAATAATCTTATAGCGATCTGCAATTGGTCACTTGTCAAGACACTGTAGGTGTTTCTGACAAGCTTAACCACTAACGAGTTAACGACCTCCAGTTATGACTTACCAGGTGATATGTGAGCTCAGTAAAGGTATGAGGATCTTGTCCATTCCAATGAGTAACCTCGGCATCGCAATCACACTGCTCATAGAAATAGCCTGTACAAATGCAAGACACATGATCCTTCAGCAGAGATATTAACCCTTTAACACTCATATCAGCCAAAAATGGCTTCTGCAGTGGTCTTGAGAAATGTAGATTTGCTGACCAAGAGAAGACTATTTTTTACAATTTACCACTGGAATGACTGGCTTGATATCCGAGCCAGTCATTCCAGTGGTAAATTTTCAAAAACAGTCTTCTCTTGGTCTGCAAATTGACATTTTCTATGAGAAGTGGTTTTTTAACAAATTCGAGGGTCAAAGGGTTAAAATAGTTTTTAACTGTCTGCCTGCTGAATTTCTGTGGACTACATTGTCCATCGGGTTTAAGTATGGATATGCCGAATACTTTAAAATAAATTTGTCTGAAGGTTGTTGGCTAAGCCACCAAACAACTGTCAGCTAAATTTTTTTCAAAATATTCAGCAGATCCAGAATTATTGCCCATTAAAATTACTGCCTGGTGTCTTGCAGCAGTCAAAAAATTATTTATTATATTCATGACACTTGATTTTAAAATCCTTGAACATATGACTTCTTCCGAGACTCCTGGTTAACGTACACACAACTATTTCATTAACATACTAAAATGTCATTCGAAAGCAAGAATTAAACAGAATCTATATGTGATCTCCTGTTGTCAGGCTTACAAATCAAGACACTATATTTAACTAAGTAAACTGACACCATTTAAAAAAAATTTTAAATGCAGGGAATATTGCGATCGCCTCAACCATCCATTTGCTCGTCCGTTCGTCCATTTGTCTGTTTGTTCAGCTATCTCCTTCGAAACTGTGTTGTGGAATTCAAACAGATTTTTTGCGAGTTACCCATATGATTGCAGACTGCGAGACACATTTACATTGGGATCCACCATCACTCCCCTCCCCGTGGGTGGGAAAACATCAAAGATGGCGAAAGCATGGGGATTTCTGAATTTCTGAATGCGTACCATCGACTGCTCATTCTAGTTTAAGAATATTTTGTCTCACTCGGCGAACATATTTACTATAACGTAAAGAGGACACTCAATGTTTATACAATAATTCATTGCAATATTGTCCTCCCGAGTGAGCAGACATGACCATATACAACTGGTATAATGGTATCATGTGAGCATTAAAGCACACATACCAGCCATGATTGTGTGTAAGCGTGGTTTCAATGCTGACTGAACGCCTCGCATGTACCTCTGAACCACTGAAGCATGAATTTGACTGTGTGAGAGTTGTAGCACACCATTCCTGCAACAAAGAAAAATGACCAGTTAGAAAAGCAAAATCTAGAGCTAAGCAGGGAAAACATCAAACTAAAATTCTGCAACATTGGGTGGGTGGGTGTGGGGGAGGCAGTATTGAATATTGATGATGGAATGCTCATGTGGAATATAAAGCTAAGGATAGAATCACTGCATTCCAAATGCATGAACATTACATATATCAACACTAAGAGAATATTTTGAAAACTTACCACTTAAAACTAATTGCATGTGCGTGTATGCATGTATGCAGGCATGCATGGCTACTAGTGTGTGCCTGCAAGTGTGTGCGTGCGTGTGTGCGTGCATGCATGCGCACACGTGCATAAATTCGTGTGTGTGGTGTGGTGTGGTGTGGTGTGGTGTGGTGTGGTGTGTGTGTGTGTGTGTGTGTGTGTGTGTGTGTGTGTGTGTGTGTGTGTGTGGGTCAATCTAACGAGCCAATCACTTGAGTAGAACGTTATTATAAAATATCCTCCTGTTCTACAAATGGACATTCCTCAAGTCTACTGCAGAAACTATGCTTGACCGGCTTGATCATTAAATGGTTAATGGAACCTGAGACAATAAACCATGTCCAGCTACATTATCAGCCTGCCACGGTGACTTACCCAGTGTGGTCAGGCTTGATAAAAATCTTGATGGCCTGTTGTGTCTGTGAATAATGGTGCTGTGACAGATGTGATGTGGGCTCCAAGTTCAGCTTTAACATTGACTCAATAGAGCATGACGGTTTGTCCTTCAAATAGTCATAGTAACACAGCATATGATGCAGTTCACCGCTGGATAGACCTGGCACGAGTAGAGACGGGAATAGAAACGAAGTTTAAACAGACTGATGATATTTCCTACCAATTAAAGCAAACAAGCTCATTATGTTGAAACTTATTTAATTAGTGCCATGATGAATTCAAAATATTCAGCAGGTGATTCCAATGCCGACGAATGGACAAATAAAATGGTGGCTAAAATGACCCTAGTTAATAAAAGCATACATAAATCAACAAATATCTTATAGGCTTCAATTTTGCTTAGTAAATGTCCATTTGCAGGCCAAGAGACGACTAGAGTTTGACAATGGACCGTTTCAGTTTCAGCTTTGCCCAGCCCACCTTTGGCTAAGCTCCACCCACACCTCAATCATGTTGGCATCGATCGATCTATGCCTGAACTCCCTGACTATCAATTTCCAGAAAACTATACATATAAGCTCTTAAATATTTTGAAACTAATTTGACTGGGTGCTGTTGCTACCTATGGCAGCAACAGCACCCAGTTAAATTAGTTTCAAAATATTCAACGTGTTTATTAAATAGTAAAAACAAACAATTCATACAACAAGGCTGTCTGTCTTCAATTAATCATTCATGACGTACTTAAATCTACATCATTCACGAAGTTATTGATTATGATGTCATCCTACATTGCTGGAATGACATGTGATAAAATTTCAAATATAGTCCTATCATGGTCTTTAACCCTTAGCACACCGATGTCAATATTCTACCTTTTCCAGTGTCAAAAGCAAAGAAACTAGTGTATATTTTTCAACAATTTTGGTGGAAGATGTTGTTGTCTACGACAGCACCATCTTCCACCAAATTTGTTGAAAAATAAACACCAGTTCATCTTTTACTTTAATTTGAAAATTAAAAATTTTGACATCAGAGTGGTACGGGTTAAAAGGACATTTCTCGCCACTGTGAAGGCTGGTTTGACCAGTAACGGGTTAAAAAGGGAATAATAACACATCTTCCCTTGTCTTGCTTATGGATGCTAATTTTCCATAAGAGTTTGGCAATTTGCCAGCTGTGTAAACTTTGATGTGCTAAAATCTGGACATCATAAATATTGTATTATGTTAAAGCAGTTACCATGTCTCGAGCATGCTAGGAAGCAGAGTGCTATACTGGGCAGTCCACGTAGCTCTAGCTGCGTCTCACTGTCTACACGTTCCAAGGCAGCCTGCAGCAATAACGGCACAGTCTGTGGCAGGCTCTTAAGCTTGTCAGTTACCTAAAATGTTAGAAATAACACTAGAACATCACGAAAATTACCTTTTATTATTATTAATAGCACAGATGATATGGCAAAGAACAGCCCTGTAGTTGGGGGCTGAGAATACACCTTCCGTATCCTCTGCGTGTCATAAGAGGCGACTAAAGGAGGTAAGGGTGAGGTAACACTGACAGAAACCTCGAGTGCTGAAGACGGAGGTTCCAGGCCACACGGCGCACTCTAATAAACCATGGATCCACGCACTTAACGCTTATGATCATGTCGATAGTCACTTACAGGACTGGTGGTATGATCAGCGAATGAAAAGAAGAAGAAGATATGACAAAGAATAGAATTTTATAACGTAATTAACATAGGGGCTTGAACATCCAACAGAAATACGCTTTGCAACAGCTAAGTTCTGATATTGATACCTGCACTCTCTGAATCTCAATTTTCAGAAAACTATACAGGTTAACTATTGAATATTTTGAAATTAATTTGACTGGGTGCTGTTGTGGGCCCAATCAAATTAGTTTCAAAATATTTGACAGAATGTTTATTAAATAGTAAAGACATACAATTCGTACAACGTGTCAGCCTATTAAGCGTTTAAGACATCATTCATGCTGTAATTAATTATGACATCACCATACACCTCACATAGTTGATTATGACATCATATGATGTATGGATAAACGGGAAAGGTCCATTACCCCATAGCAGTCACCATCTGTAGTTTCTCATTGGCACATTGGTCCTCTCTTGATGTTGGTTCAGAACTGCCAGATGTTATGTTTGTAGGAGACGCAGGTCGCTAAACAGGCTTTTTATGCATTGTACATGTATGGTTCATGATTTGGTTCTCTACAAAACTGAAATGCTTGTTGGCATAAACTGCTAATCAAACCATTTAACCCTTTAATGACCAAAATTTGGTCAAGAAAATTAAAATACGTGCTTATTGAATGTCCGTTTGCAGGCCAAGAAGACTATTTTTGAAAATTTACCCCTGGAATGACTGGCTTAGCTACCAAGTAAGTCATTCCAGTGGTAAATTTAAAAAAATGAATTTCTCTTGCCCTGGAAATGGATAGTCATCAAGACCACTGCATGGGCTGGTTTCTGCCAGATTTGTCATAAAAGTGTTAAAGGTATTTATACAAAGAATGCAATGTACATTATAAATAATTAACACTTGAATACTGACCTTTTCAAACACACCAAACATGCGTAGTTCTTCACATGCCAGGCTGAGGTACAGGGCATTACTCGCCTCACGCTTAGCTACCAGGAGCTTCATCTGAAACATGATGTACAGAACAAGTAAAGTAAAGACCTCAAGTGGGTACCAGTACTTTCACATTACAGCGGCAACTTGCTAGCTCAACTCATCTCTAATGTTGTATTCTACTGGTAGATTATGGCACAGCGGTTCCACATCAATCATTTTCAGATTAGTTCGTAAATCGAGTTAACTGCCTGCCTACTGAATTTCTGTCGACTACATTTTCTATGGGGTCTAACTCTGGACTTGCTGAATATTTTTTAAACAATTTGACTGAAAGTTGCTGGTAGCCAAGCCACCAACAACTTTCAGCCAAATTGTTTTCAAAATATTCCGGTTCCGAGTTATTACCCATTGAAATTATTGTCTGGTGGCTTGCAACAGTCAGACAGTTAATGGTGGATTGTGGGTGACAACATTTCATCTCCGGTAATAACTATGTGGCATGTACCAGGTGGTGCCTAAGGCATTCGAAAGAAAGTTCCTACATCGCCAAGTTGATTCCTATCGGTTCCATAGTGTGGAGCTGGTGGATCCAATGGCATTCTTTTTGCTTCCTCCAAACTGTTGAGTTCGGATCTGTTGGATCTGATGATAGGACTTGTATGATCCTGTATTGTATGTCATTTCTGTGATGACTGGGTCTGTTCAAATGGCGGGATACCGGTGTGTCGTATCTTTCGTGTTTGTAGAGATTTGCAATGGAGCGAAGGTGCACCTGGATCCTGATCTGGATCTTGATCTGGATCCTGATCTTAAAAGGTCTCAATGTCTCTCCAATGTACTGTTTGCCACAGGTGCTGCAGCTTAA
This sequence comes from Chaetoderma sp. LZ-2023a, assembly GCA_034401795.1. Taxonomy (NCBI): domain Eukaryota; kingdom Metazoa; phylum Mollusca; class Caudofoveata; order Chaetodermatida; family Chaetodermatidae; genus Chaetoderma; species Chaetoderma sp. LZ-2023a. Next base: position 117,405,082 of record CM067359.1, read on the forward strand.
AAGGTAAACTACATCGCGAATTCAGCAGTTGCCTATTATTTTGGCTCTGTATGAGAGGCCTGTGTGGTTACTGGTGAAGAATCTTGTCTTGACCATAAGTCTGTGAGGTCATGTAGTCTCAGATATACCACATTCTATATCATGTACCCTAACTATCTGAATATTGTGAAGGTAATTTGACAGGAATCTGCTGCTATTCTAACCATTTCAATTAGTTTCAATATATTCAACAGCTTACATATATGGTTACCTATACCACAACCTGTTAAACACGGTTTAGTCTATATGGTGTCATGGAATTATAGCTACACAAGGCCAAAGTTTTTACCTGTGGATAGCAGCTCAATAAACCACCATGTCCCTCAGTCGATCGGTCCATCAGTCAGTCGGTCCCTCAGTCAATTACTCACAAAAGCTTTATTCCAGGCTTTAGTAACAAGAGTTTTTCGTATACAGTATTAAACTTGGTGCATACATGCATTGCAGACTTAAGGTACATAGCGCAACAAAAGGTCACTGTGACATATTTTTCACGCTTCACCCGCAGCTACCGAGATACTATCGACCTTGTTCTCTGATCAGTTGAAAACTTAATCATGGCTAGCAGAATTCATAGAATGTACCTAGATATAAACATACTATGTTTCCTAAATGACATGCAATAGTATGGTACATTCTATCATCTGGATAGCTAGTAAAAGATGAGTTGGATTTTTCTTTAACCCTTGAAGTTCCAGTGTCAAAGTGTTAATAGGAGCATTGATTACCTGGTTGTTGAACGGTGATTCATCGAGTACTTTCCTGTATTTCAACAACGTCTGACGAACTATTGCGCTTTTATCACTCACTTCCAGGGCAGTGATCAGAATTTCAGGAATGTTAAGTCGCTTTGATGCTGCCTGAACGAGGCCATTATCTATCGCTGTTAGCACAAACACTATATTCTGTGTGTGTAAACATAGATTACATGTAAGGAAAACAATTATATTTCTGCATTATGTGTATTGTGAACGTGGAACAGAGAGCGGAACTCAGCGATAATGGTTTCATGACTGAAATATTACAACTCTGAACAAGAGCAATCAGGGATTTCAGACCCTCACCCTCCCATTTTTGTCAAAGGTTTAGATTTTTCAGATTTTTTTCAATCACGCCCCAAGGATGTGGAAACCTAGTGCCTGGTCACACCTTTTCATGTGTTAAAATTTGAAGCAAATCAGACCAGCAGTTTCAGAGATATTCACAGATCAAGAGCCAGGTCCTTTTACCCAGATAAAGGCCAAAAGTCTGGGAATTCTCAAGCATGGCAAGTTCCTTTCCTGTGATAAATTTGAGCCAAACTGGATCAGTAGTTTTTTTAGATACAGCTCCGGACAAACACACAGATAGACACACACAGACAAGCCCGATCAATAATACAGATCAATGGACATTTCCGGTTTTATCTATGCCCCGCCCTTCTCTAGCTAAGCTCCACCCACACCTTGCTCGTGTTGGGATCGATCGATCTTTGAACACCCTGAAGTCCTATCAATTTCCAAAAAACTACACAGGTAAGCTGTTGAATATTTTGAAACTAATATGACTGGGTGCTGTTGCTGCCTAAGACACCAACAGCGCCAAGTCAAATTAGTTTCAAAATATTCAACAGCATGTTTATTAAATAGCAAAGAATTACAAAGACATACAATTTATACGTGTCAGACTCTTTGAGATTTGATGACGGTCTATATGGAACCCTTTGTGACTTAATGATTGTGATGTCATCATACACACGCTGAGCTGATTATGATGTCATACGAGGTCAGATGATGGATGGGTACTCTGGAAAGATGAATTACAGGGAAAGGGTATAATAAGAATTGTGGAACTAAATAATTCATTTGGTAGAATAAAAATCATGTTATGTCTGCGATAGGTTAACCCTTAAATGGTCAAGTTAGCCAAAAATGCCTGTGGTCTTGAGAAATGTCCATTTGCAGGACAAGGCTATTTTTTTTCAAATATGACACTGGAATATATCAATGGAATAACTGGCTTGATAACGGAGACATTCATTTTAGTAGTAAATGTTCAAAATAATATTCTCTATTCTATACTGACCACTACGCAAAAAAGACGCTTCGTGGTCATAGCCATTGTGCTCAGAGAAATTGAGGATGGAACTGAAACAAAATCTTGTACCAAGTTCAAAATTTAATTTTTATCAAAATACAAAAAAACATTCATTACATGTTGCATAATATTAGTATATTATATATTTGAACAATTATGGATGGATCCAATCTGTCCCTCAAGTGTATGACATCATAATCAATTGCGTCACATGTAGGATGATGTAACAATCAAACTGCCCAATTAATGATGCATCTATGCCCGTCATGAATATTGAATATTTTGTCAAGTGTATGACTTGTATGTCTTTATCTAATTAACATTCTGTTGAATATTTTGAAACTAATTTGACTGGGCGCGCCCAGTCAAATTAGTTTCAAAATAATCAACAGCTTACCTTGATATTGGGATTTGGTCAATCCAAACGTAGGCAAAGCTTGAGCGGAGCTTAACTAGAAATGGGTGGGGCCTAGCCAGAAGTGCAGTCCTCTATTATCCGTGACATCATAGGGTTAGTGACTGAATGGAACATACCTGTGGAATAGGATTAGGTAACCACTCTAGATTGTGAGGCTGGTGATCTGTAGACATTGCATCTATACCGTCAATACACACTGTCAATGGACCAGCAGACAACTTTGCTGCCTCGCTACAGAGATCTGCAAACTGCACAACCAACTCCCTAAAAGAATAAAGAACGAAGACATAGTTTGTAGAACACAGCTTAACTCTTTGCTGGTCAAGCCGGCCAAAAACCGGCCTCTGCACTGGTCTTGAGAAATGTCCATTTGCAGGTCAAGAGATAACTTTTTGAAGATTTACCACTGGAATGCCTGGTTCGATAACAGATCCAGTCATTCCAGCACCAAATTTTAAAAACTATTCCTCTCTTGGCCTGCAAATCGAAATTCAATAAGCAAATATTTTGATTTTCTTGATCAAATTTGACCATAACCCCTTCACCGACAAATCCCGGAGAAGGTGTATTCTGTACATGTATGACATAAAAGTTATTCTATTGAATATTTTGAAATTAATTTGACTGGGAAGCCACTGCTACCGAAGTAATGGCTTCCAGTCAAATTAATTTCTAAATATTCAACAGTTTTCCTATATGGTTGCGTTGAAAATGTGACATGGGGACTTCATAGGTGAAAGGTTTAATAGTAGTCGGCCAAAACCTGTCTCTGCAGTGATCCTGAGAAATGTCAATTTGTAGGTCCAGAGAAGACTATTTTGTAATGGTTACTACTGGAATGACTCGCCCGGTTATCGATCCAGTCATCCACCTGGCAAATGTTCAAATATAGCCTTCAGTTGGCCTGCAAATAGACATTGATGAAGCAGAAATTTCAATTTTCTTGACCAATCTTGACCATTAAAGGCTTAAATGTCACCATGGACCCTTTCAGTTTATCCATCCATCAGACTATGTGATGTGTATGATGACGTCATAAGCATGACATCAAAATCATGATGTCATAATCATGACATCATGAATGACTCGATTTAGTCTCTCTTAAACGCTTTGTATGAATTGTATGTCTTTACTATTTAATAAATGTTCTGTTGAATATTTTGAAACTAATTTGCCATAGACAGCAACAGCAACCAGTCAAATTAGTCTCAAAATATTCAACAACTTACCTGTATAGTTTTCTGGAAATTGATAGTCAGGGAGTTCAGGGATCGATTGATCCCAACATGAGCGAAGTGTGGGTGGAGCTGAGCTAGAGATGGGTGGGGAATAGCTAAAACTGGAAAGCTCAATTAGTTGAGATAATATATTTCCTATGTCTCATGTTAGTTCATCTGACACCATAATTTGATCATAGTCATGGCTATATATATATATATATATATATATATATATATATGTATGGAAATAACCTCACTTCTCTTCCATGGCAATACAATCTGACTCACGCTTAGTCACCAACTATGCAAATGACCTCACCTAGAGCTATACCCCTAGTCTCTGACTATGCAAATGGCCTCACCTAGAGCTATACCCCTAGTCTCTGACTATGCAAATGACCTCACCTAGAGCTATACCCCTAGTCTCGGACTATACAAATGACCTCACCTAGAGCTATACCCCTAGTCTCTGACTATGCAAATGACCTCACCTAGAGCTATACCCCTAGTCTCTGACTATGCAAATGACCTCACCTAGAGCTATACCCCTAGTCTCTGACTATGCAAATGACCTCACCTAGAGCTATACCCCTAGTCTCTGACTGCAAATGACCTCACCTACAGCTATACCCCTAGTCTCTGACTATGCAAATGACCTCACCTAGAGCTATACCCCTAGTCTCTGACTATACAAATGACCTCATCTAGAGCTATACCCCTAGTCTCTGACTATGCAAATGCCCTCACCTACAGCTATACCCCTAGTCTCTGACTATGCAAATGACCTCACCTAGAGCTATACCCCTAGTCTCTGACTATGCAAATGACCTCACCTAGAGCTATACCCCTAGTCTCCGACTATGCAAATGACCTCACCTAGAGCTATACCCCTAGTCTCTGACTACCGTTAAAACTCGACTAAAGGACGCAGTTTTTTGGTCAAAACACATGTACTAGAAAGGGGGGTGCGTACTATAATCGAGAACATTCCTTCCGCACATTTTTGGGTCAAAATTTTTCTTAAAAAGTCACAGATTATACCACGGAAATTGAACTAAATGTTACCCTAGCCAATTCGCGCCGCCTGACGACTATGTTTAATGTATACTCCAAAAACACCAAGCGGAAGTGAAATTATTAAATTGGGGCGCCTAAATATTGCTTATTCTTTAATACATATCACTTATTAATCCAGAATTTGACATAAAATGGCGTCGAGAAAAGATACGTGTATAAATCACGTGATTCGCCTCCAATCGCAAAAGATCTTTATTCTAATTAGAGCGAGTACTCGGATATAAATATTCTGGACTCGGAACTCGGAAATTGCTATATATCATCATTGCGCGATCGGAACTGAATGTTCCCGTACCCGTTTGATAACCAACTCCCGTTAGCGCATAAGATTACACAGCGCCTCCAATCACAAAAGAGCCAGATAACCAACTCCCGTTAGCACATAAGATCACACAGCGCCTCCAAACGCAAAAGAGCCATTACAATCTGTTTCTATCACGCTATTTCGATGTTTTCAAGGAGACATTTTATGCCAAAATTAGATTGATTTTGATGTAATAAACAATCTTTATTGAAGATACACGATATTTAGGCGGTCCTATTTAATAATTTCTCTAACATCATGATAATTTTTAGTCATGCATTAAACATGACCGGATTGATGGTTATTTTTTATACCAATTTTCGATTTTTTAAAGGTACGTTTTTTCTAAATCTAACAGCGTCTTATACTTGAATACAAGAGTTTTTTGGGCGGATTTTGGTCAAATTTGGGACAGCGTCCTATATTCGAGGGCGGCCTTTAGTCGAGAAATTACGGTATGCAAATGACCTCACTTTTGACTATTTTTAATCCTTTACCCCTCGAATTTGTTCAAGAAAATTTCAATTTTCTCACAGAAATCGTCCATTTGCAGAGCAAGAGAATACTATTTTTGAAAATTTACCACTGGAATGACTGGCTCGATTATCGAGCCAGTTATTCCAGTGGTAAACTTTCAAAAATAGTCTTCTCTTGGTCTGCAAATGGTCATTTCTCAAAACCATTGCAGAAGCCATTTTTGGCTGATCAATATGAGTATCTGAGTCAAATAACCTCACCTGTATTCCTTGGCAATGTTATCCACACCGAGAGCAAACTGTCTGTTCAACTGCTCGCAAAGTCTGCTTATTGTAGCTGAGATGTGATTGGATAATGGAGCGGCACCCACCATGTGCACAAAAACACTTCTCCCGCTGTTGATGTCATTATTCATCTCTGTCACGAGCCGTGCCTATCAAGATTAACACACACACAGGTGATCTGCTATTACAAAATATTAAAATTCAGAGTCCAAATTAAATTTAACAAGCATTCTGTAAGTATTGCTTTGCATTTTGCAATACATGTCCCCTACATGGTGATATAAATCTTTAGAGATTGACAGTCAAAAACTCCATTAAAAATTGACAGAAGCAGCTGAAACTCGAACTTGACCTGTAACTTCTCACGACAAAGCAATATACCAAGTTTCAGTTATATATGGTGAAGGAGAACGAAAAAGTCTTGAAAGCTGATATGTTCGTATTTCATAAGTCGAAAGGGGACATAACTCTATCAAAGATTTATGCACAACGCATGCAATTCGAACTTGCTCTGTAATTTCTCATAATAAAGAAATTGTACTAATTCTCAGTTGAATACCTTGAAGGACTGGGAGGAAAAAGTGCGGATTTCATAAGACGAAAGGGGGCATAACTCGATGAAAAATCAACGAAAATGTCTGAAACTCGAACTTGCTCTGTAACCTCTTATATTAAAGTGATGTACCGATTTTCCCATAAATATCTTGAAGGAGTGCGGAAAAAAGTGCGGAAAACTAATATTTTTTGTATTTCTTAAGTCGAAAGGGGGAGGGGCATAACTCCGTCAAAAACTGACGCATACACGTGAAACTTGAACTTGGTCTGTAATAAAGCAATTCTCAGTTGAATACCTTTAAGGACTGCGAAAAAATGCGGGAAACTAATATTTTTTCTATTTCATAAGACGAAAGGGGGCATAATGCCATAAAAAATGTACGAAAATATCTGAAACTCGAACTTGCTCTGTAACTCCTGATATTAAAGCGATGCACTGATTTTCCCTTAAATATCTTGGAGTTAGGGTTGCACGATTTTTGTTTTGAAACATTGCAATCGATTTTATAAAAGAAATCGCGATTTTCGATTAAATCGCAGGTCCAAATTCCCAAAAGTATAAACTGGGATAACGTTGACAAGTCACCAAAACTGGGACTTGGAAATTCTAGAAAAAGTTGAAATAAATGATACAAAAGATAGGACGAAATTAGAACACAATTTCATGCGACAAATTCTTACTATCCTATGTCTATGTTTAATGTACCGTAATTTCTCGACTAAAGGCCACCCTCGAATATAGGACGCTGTCTCAAATTTGACCAAAATCCGCCCAAAAAACTCTTGTATTCAAGTATAAGACGCTGTTAAATTTAGAAAAAATGTACCTTTAAAAAATCGAAAATTGGTATCAAAAATAACCATCACTCAGCGCTTTGTTTAATGCATGACTAAAAATTATCATGGTGGAAGAGAAATTATTAAATAGGACCGCCTAAATATTGTGTATCTTCAATAAAGATTGTTTATTACATCAAAATCAATCTAATTTTGGCATAAAATGTCTCCCTGAAAACATAGAAATCGTGTGATAAAAAAAGATTGTAATGGCTCTTTTGCGTTTGGAGGCGCTGTGTGATCTTATGCGCTAACAGGAGTTGGTTATCTGGCTCTTTTGTGATTGGAGGCACTGTGTAATCTTATGCGTTAACGGGAGTTGGTTATAAAACGGGTATGGGAATATTCAGATGGTCACTAGTCGTAATGACTCTTTTGCACTTGGAGGCGCTGTGTGATCTTATGCGCTAACGGGAGTTGGTTATCTGGCTCTTTTGTGATTGGAGGTGCTGTGTAATCTTATGCACTAACGGGAGTTGGTTATCAAACGGGTACGGGAACATTCAGTTCATATCGCGCAATGATGATATATAACAATTTCTGAGTCCAGAATATTTAGATCCGAGTACTCGCTCTAATTAGAATAAAGATCTTTTGCGATTGGAGGCGAATCACGTGATTTATACACGTATCTTTTCTCGACGCCATTTTATGTCAAATTCTGGATTAATTTTGATGTAATAAGTGATATGTATTAAAGAATAAGCAATATTTAGGCGCCCCAATTTAATAATTTCACTTCTGCTTGGTGTTCTTGGAGTATACATTAAACATAATCCTCAGGCGGCGCTAATTGTCTAGGGTAACAATTGGTATAATCTGTGACTTTTTAAGAAATATTTTGACCAAAAAATGTGCGGAAAGAATGTTCTCGATCATAGGACGCAACCCCCCCCCCCCCCCCCTTTTTAGTACATGTATTCTGACAAAAAAACTGCGTCCTTTAGTCAGATTTTAACGGTATACCTTATATCCATAATCGCGGGAGTGAAATTATTAATTGGGACCGCCTAAATATTGCGTATAGTTCAATAAACATCATTTATTTCATCAAAATTTGACATAAAATGTCGTCGAGTACAAATATAAATCCCGCTTCCACTTATAGCCTCCCTTTGTAGGACGAGTTTAAGTCATTACCCGAGTAACGCGAAGACGCTAATATTGGTACCCGGGGAGATACTTCGCAATCCATATACATAGGACGGTAGCTTTGAGTAGCTACGATAGTAATGGCGTAAACTCATCCCATAGTGCAGCTTATAGTTGCTTTCAGAATATATGATTTACATTTAAGAGTAATCAACAGAAGCCCAAAGTTCAAAATACAACAATCTGGAATGCTGTTGCGTTATTTTCTTTAATTAGGCATGACAACCAAATCAAAAGGGAAAAATTAGTACACAGCCTGAAATTGCTAAAAGAACCAAAAAGAATTATGTTCAGTGCTTATTGCCTAACACTCTGCATCTAAGTATATACTTGGCATTTCACGACAGACTCGGGGTCTGCAGCGAAAGAAAGAAAATTATATGGCGCTTCAACGGAGTAACTAGCTGGTTTTCTCAATGACAAAGGTGTTACCACGCTATTGTTAGCTGGTTTACCATAGAGCTTTGTGTTTTGATTATGACTTAGTGAACACATGCGTGAAACGATCAAGAAAAAACACAATGGATACATGCGCGAATGGATTATAACTCTATTCTTTTACTGCTGAATGATGAGTTTTAAAATCTTATAATCTGCTTCATTCTTTCACGCCTTTTTTATTTTTTTCAATTACATTGTAGAAAATCGCAATTTTTTTCAAAATCGTGATTTTCGATTAAATCGTGAAATCGCGTAAACCTACTTGCAGTGCGAAAAAAAGTGCAGAAAGCTGATATTTTTGTATTTCTTAAGTCGAAAGGGGGCATAACTTCATCAAAAATTGACGTATACACGTGAAACTCGAACTTGATCTGTAACTTCTACTAAAGCAATGTACCAATTCTCCGTCCAGTTAGGGGACTAATAATTTAATGGTCCAGTTTGGTCACAAAAATCTAAATTCTTCCTCAGTGAACAGCCATTTACAGGCCAAGAGAATATTTTTGAAAATTTTACCACTGGAATAACTGGCTCGGTTACCGAGCCAATCATTCATTTCAGTAGTAAATTCTCAAAAATAGTCTTCAATTGGCCTGTAAATAAGAAAATTTACCAAATTTCTTTTTCACGAGTGAGATGACATACTTACCCCCTAACACTCTTGATATACTAGTATATCGCCTCTAAGTTCAATAATATTCAGAATTATAAAAAGTTAGGTGCCCCTAATGGGCAGGTGGATGGACACAGTCAGGCACATGTCAGACCCCACCTACTGTGCATGCGCATACTGGTACTTCCATTTTATAATATATTGGCTGACAGTCAACTTGTGGTAAACTTCCCAAGCTCTTTATTGAGAATTTTCACTGTCTATTATCATCTTTTATTCATAATGGCTGATGCAAAAGTGTCAGAGGAGTCCTCCTCTTCATCCATTAAGGTGATATTGTTCCATATATTAATTAAGACTTGTAACTTTTATATGTTACCGGTTTTCGTTCGCGGCCGTTTTGGTGTTACCGCGTTTTCAGCCGCTGGGAATCCTTGTTAAATTTCTCCCAGCGCCTAGGGCTATTAATCCCTTGTGCTTTGTGTTCTTAAGGTCAACCTATGGATAGTAAGGGTTCCTGTTCTTCTCTCGAAGGTTGTTCACATCTCTTTTTGGACTTATCATTGTGATATGTCTAAGGGTTGGAGATATAGTAAATGAATAAAAGAAATATCTCCTTCCTTTTGTCCCATCCCCCTCATCTGGTCTACAGAAAGAAGAGTCTTGGCGGATGGATGGACGTGTTCTCCTGCACAAGAGGATGGTTTTGCCTGTGCTCAGGCTAAGGGAGTTTATTAGTTATGGCACATAATTATTTGAAAATATTCACAAATTTCTGCTGCCATTTGTTATTGCACTGTATTCTCTCTTGTATGTGCATGGGTTCTCGAATATATATAATTTAATATCATATTATTCGGGAGTAATGAATGTCTTTAGTCTCTAGATATTTCTTGCATTCATTTCTGAAGTCCCCTCTCCTTGAAGGAGCTGTTGCATTGAGGTTTGATGTCATAATCATCCAGAGTTTTTTCTCTTTCCTTGATGTCATAATCTTAGTTTAGAGAAATCTTTTTGATGTTGTTATCACCCTTTATTATGAGCGTGGAGAGATATCGAGATAGTCAATAATCTTTCTCTCTCTCATTCTTAATTTGGGATCCTGGTTGTGATTGGTTATTATTAACAAGAGAAGTCAGCTGTCCCGTCAGGGTTGTCTGTAATAAAAGTGGGTGTCTTCTCTCGAGTTTGTTCTTGTTTTGTACTAATAGTCAAATAACAAGGTTTTGCAGACTGTAATACTCATTGTCTTCATATGCCTTCCCTTTCAAAAGTCATGTCCATCATGCTTTAAGCCCATGAAGGCTAGATTCTTCCCCCACCCTTGCGATCTTTGTTCAGTTTGTAGGCTGTCTAACAAATGTGTCATTTGTAAAGAGTGGGTGGGGGGAGGAATCTAACCTCTGAATTCTTTGCTTTTCAGGCTAAGCTGATGGCTGAGGAGGGCAAGAAGGCAAAGAAGGAGGGTAAGAAGAAGGCCACTGAGACGGGGTAGCTCGAGGTCTTCAAGGTTGAGTTAATGAGTGAGATGCGCAGGACTTTGAAAGATCTGATGCCTGACATGCTTCGCGGCATGTTGCCGGGCACAGGTGATTCAACTTCCTGCGCATCGACCTCAGTGCAGGTAGCCCCCATCCCTGGATCATGCCCTACTAGCTCGGACAAAGTATTTAGTGATCCATGGGTGGCCGTCTTGGGCCCAGGCTTGATGTTCGCATCGCCTGGTGATCCAGCGGCGCGAGCAGCATCAGGCGGGACCCGACCAGCGGGCCTGACCTTGATCACTCGCGGAGTACCCTCATCATCTGCTTTCGGGCATTCTCCTGGTCAGTCTGGGTTAGTTTTTCTTGCTAACCCAAAGTCTAACTTTCCTGACCGGGAAGATGATGAATACTACCTGCTCGGTCCACAGGATGATCATGAAGACATGGATGCGAGCGTCTACACTCCTCTCATGGGGAGCGCGGCCGCTCGCACCTATGGCACTGTTCCCTCGGGAGCAGGTTTCATGATTCAGTTTGTGGGCCGGTTTTGAGCGGACGGCTGCCTGTATGAGATTCCACTCTTAAGCATGATCCGGGCCGCGCTGGTGTGCATGATACCGCACACACAAGCGCGACCTTGATGCCTGGTCGGCCTATGGAGAATGCTATGCCAGCCCTCGCGTTCGTCTATAGCCTCCTCAGCCCTACCTGCGAATGCCATTGAGGATGACGAGGGCCCGCTGACGAGGGTAGCCACGTTTGAAGACTGGTCTGAAGCATGTGCGTGGCTCCTCGCTGTCAGATCAGAGCGCTCCGTGGACGAAACGGCTGCCGGTAACCCTCGGGCATGATTACAGGCAAAGCCATTGGCCAACACGACTCTTGTCTCTGCCACCCCCCCCCACGAGGTTGCTAGGCGATGTCGGGTTACTGCTAGTCAGTATGCTCGATATGACCTAGCGCCCAGACCGAGCGCAGACGACCACGCCGCTCTGGGAGAAGATACGCGGCTAGGTGCGTTGTGCTCGGGTGCTATGCGCTCGGCTAATGCCGCCTTGCACGACACCGAGGAGAGCTCACGAGTAGTGATTAGTGCGCTGTCTCATGTGTCTCAGCTGCTATCTGGGGTAGTAGCAGCCTCGGTGCAGCAACAACCTAGCCCCGTGACAGTCCAACGAGCCATCCAGGATGGGATCAACCTGGCGATGGACTGTCTGACTAGGTCAGTCACCAAGTCACTGAGGATGAGGCGCACTTTTGCATTGGACAATTTGTGCCCGTCTCAGGAGCTCAAGTCGCGCTTGTTGCAAGCGCTGATGGCGGGCCCTGGTCTTTTTGGAGGTAAAGGTTGTCGACACCTCCAAGAGACAGTGACTTTGGTGAATAACCAGAGGACGCTGCGCGCACAGTTTGAAGTGCTGCGCAGAGAACACGTACGTGGTCAGCCCTCGCCTGCTTGACAGCAGTACGCTCGGGGCGGTGCTGGCATTGTCAGAGGCCAGTAGGCCGGCTGGGTTCAGAGACTGTGTCAGCCGCGCCAGCAGCACTGTGCTGCTGTACATCAGCCAACGCCTCAGGCCAGCCGAACAGCAGCCCACGCACCGAGGTGCATGTGGCGCTGGGCACGATGCGCAAGGAGCGGCATGTGGTAACCGGGCCTGATGGGCTAAAAGATTGTGGTGGTGGTGGGGGGGGGGGGGGGGGGGAACCAATTCTCAACCTCAAACTTCTAAACAACATTTCAAAATAGAAACAATAAAATCGGTGTTGTTGGGGTTAGAGAAGGGGATGTGGACAGCATCAATAGATCTCAAGGATGCTTATTTCCACATTCCAATTGCAAGGAGTTTTCGTCGATTCCTGAGATTTGCTTTTCAGGGACGCCAATGGGAATTCAAAGTTCTTCCATTCGGTATCTCGACAGCTCCAAGGGTCTTCACTCGAGTGGTACTTGCTATCATGGCATGCCTCCGCAGGAGAAATATAGCTGTTCACACTTACATAAACGACTGGTTGTTGAAAGCACACAACCCAGAAAGTTTGACAGCAAATCTGGAGATAGCTTTGAAAACTCTCACAGATTTAGGCTGGATAATCAACTTTCAGAAGTCAGAGCTGACTCCATCCCAGAGGTTTGTTTACCTGGGTATGTTCTTCGATCTGAAGATAGGATATGTTTATCCATCCGAGGAGAGAGTGGAAAATCTCTCGTGCATTCAGTTGGTTTGCAACAGTCATTATATTCTAGCACGAGTCTATCTGAGAATAGGTCTGATGGTTTCAATGGAACCAGTCATTCCTCAGGCGCCCTTACACAGGCGGACGATTCAATTGTTTCTCATGACTCAGTGAATGCAGAGTTCAGGATCACTGGACTCACGCATTCAAGTGTTGGACCCTCTCATTCATCACCTTCATTGGTGGATGGAGAGAGGAAGTCTCCTTGCGGGGGTCATGCTGACCCCTCCCCACCCTCAAGTAATGATGTTTACGGATGCATCGATGGAGGGTTGGGGAGCTTGCCTGGAAGAAGCCACTGTATCAGGGCTTTGAAATCTGGAACAGTCAAAGGAACATATCAACATGCTAGAATTACGGGCTGTAATTCTAGGTCCGGAACACTTCTTAAAAGAAGTGGAGGGAAAATTTGTGATGATATGTTCAGACAACTCTACAGTAGTGAGTTACATAAACCGCCATGGCAGAACGAAGTCGCCCAGTCTCTGTATGATGACATGGAAGCTGCTTTGCATGGATCATATGATCACCTTGAAAGCAGTTCATATTCCGGGAAGGCTGAATCTGTTAGCAGACTCATTGAGCCGATGGATGAGCATTCTGCCTACGGAATGGCAACTAAATCAATGTGTGGCAGATCACCTGTTCAATCATTGGAGAAAGCCCAACATAGATTTGTTCGCAATGAAGAAGAATGCGAAGAGGACGACGTATGTTTCTCTGATTCTAGATCCAAGCGCTATCGCAATAGATGCACTAGCTATCAGTTGATAGATTTGTTCGCAATGAAGAAGAATGTGAAGAGGACAATGTATGTTTCTCCGATTCCAGATCCAAGCGCTATCGCAATAGATGCACTAGCTATCAGTTGGAAGGGAATGTATGCATACGCATACCCTCCAACAATCCTGATTCCAAGGATTCTTCAGAAGATCAAGCAGGAGGAATGCCAAGTGCTTCTGATCGCCCCGAATTGGCCAAGCCGATCATGGTTTACGGATCTGCCGGACCTTCTGGTTTGCAATCCGGTTCCTCTGCCTCTAATGGACAATATTATCTTCCAGCGCAAGACTCTTCACAACAATCCATCAATGTTTCAATTGACTGCATGAATGTTGTCAAAAAAATCCGTGATTAAGGAGGGCTTTTCTGAGCATGCAGCCAATTTCATGGCCAGAGCCAAAGGGGGGGTCAACCTCCAGAGCATATAATTATAAAATTAACAGATTTGCAGAATGGTGCTCAAAGAGATGTATCAATCCGATGGAAGCATCTATTCAGGTAGTAGCTGATTTTCTCTGTCACCTGTATGATGCCTATGGTCTTAAGCCTAATTCTATTGCTGGATGCAAATCAGCATTAATGACTGTTATCCCTTGCTTGGCAAAGAGGGGAAGTGATGAAATAAGAGTTTTAAATACTCTTAATAAAGATATTGGCAATCTCGGACTGAGAAATCCTCCACTGACACCGTCATGGAGTCTTTCTCTGGTTCTGCAGGTTTTGAGTGATAAACCTTTTGAACCACTTAGTGCTATATCTGTAAAATTATTGACACTTAAAACTGTATTTTTAGTTGCGGCAGCATCAGCCAGACGCAGGAGTGAAATTCATGCCTTGTCTGCTGAGCCTGACCGTTATATAGTTACAGGTGGAGGCCTTAAGCTTTTACCACGATTGAATTTCTTGGCTAAGAATCAATCTTTAAAATATCCAGGTCAACCTATTATTATACCTGCCTTAACCAGATATGATCCTGGTGCTAAAGCATGGTGTCCTGTCCGTGCTTTAAATAGGTACAAGAGAAGAACTCGGATGGACCCATGTTCCCTATGGTTGTCATATATTGAACCCCATGGTAGGGCGTCAAGAGACACTATTTCCAGATGGATAGTAGAATGTATTCAATTCTGTCATAAGACAGCCACTGGAATTTAAGTAGATAGAGCCAAGGCTCATAGTGTCCATGGTGTGGTAACTTCCGTGGCATTATTTAATGGTGTTTCTATTGAAGACATTATGTCAGTAGCCCAGTGGCACTGTGAATCAAGTTTTACCGACCATTACCTTCGTGACACTTCTAACCCGCTCGCCGTCTCAGTCCTCAGAAAATAAATAATGTAGAGGTATATATTTGTAATTAGTTTTCCTCCTCTGCCATTTACAAATATCACATTTGTTGGTAGGCTATCCCTACTATTAGCTGGTACAATTCTCTTCATCCAGTGTGGGAAGAGATGAGTGCCGCGCCCAAGACATCAGAGGTCAGTGTATGTGACCAATTTGTGTTTTTTTTGTCTTGGTAATGGTGTCATATTTATAATTTTTAATATGGTGGTGGTTAATGTCTCTTAATTGTGCTTCTTTCAAAGTTTTTTGAAAATGAGGCAATTCTTCTTTTACTAATGTCTAGTAATACTTTTCATCAAGTATTAGGGCACGTGTTAGTCGTTTAGAGCAGCGTTTTTTTCCTAACCTTCCTCAGAAAGAGGGGGGGGGGGGGGGGGGGGGGGGGAGCGCATTTGGTTTTTGATCAATTTCTCTTCATCCGTTGATTATCCGATGCAAAATTCTATTCCTAGTTGTGTTTTCGGATAAAATTTCAGATGTTTTTAAGTCTCTTGGAAATTCAAGGAGCTAATCTCTTCGAGGGTGTGCTGGTTTTCAGGACCTTGCCTCCCTCCCGCCAAATTGACTTACAAAATTCTGGCTTTTATCAAGAGTGTTAGGGAGGTAAATATGTTCTCATGATGTGAAATAACAGGATCCCGACCTCTCCACCCCACGGAGGCCTGGTCCTTTGTTTATTTGAATAGTTGCTTCTATGTCAGCCAATATTTACTAACGGAAATACCAGTATGCGCATGCACAGTAGGTGGGGTCTGACATGTGCATGACTGTGTACATCCACATGCCCATTAGGGGCACCTAACTTTTTATAATTCTGAATATTCTTGAACTTAGAGGCGATATACTAGTATATCAAGAGTGTTAGGGGGTAAGTATGTCATCATCTCACTCTGCATGTGAACTCTCTGCCAATAAATTAGCAAAGAGGAAGTAGTAGTCGGCGCATGCGCGGTGGTGGGGCCGGCATCCGCCTGACTACCTCTGTCTACCTGCCCAGTAGGGGCACCTAACTGTTTTTAATCTGAGTGTTTTATTGAGTGAACGCCAATATTTAGCAATATCAAAAGTATTAGGGAGGTAAGTATGTTCTCATGATGTGAAATGAACATTTCGCAAGACCACTGCAATGACCGCAAAGGTCAATTTTTGCCTGGCTTGACCAGCAATGAGTTAACCTACTCACCAATAGCGCCGATTTTCCAACACCTGCTTTCCCACTGAGCACCAACGCGCCGCTCTTCATGTCACGGATAGACCTCATTGCGCTCTGCACGAGAGCAACACGGCCGACAAAGCTCTGGCTCTCCGCCTTAACGTGGGCTAAATGCAGATTTGTTACATGACTCACTTCATCCAGAAATGCATTCTAAACACAAAACATTAATAGTCAATGTTAACTCTCGATATATCATTCACACAGACCAGATAATATAAAGAATCTGTCTAACGCTAGAAAGAAATTCTATTTATATATTAAATTATTAGTCTGCATGTAATCGTAGAGTATAGGTCTAGCTTCAGATTTATCTTTCTTCTTCTTCACGGTCACAATTGCTCAATCGTGTCTCCTAATGCTTGGCTCCAATAATCTCCAAAATTGGTTACCTTGTAGTATCCATTGCAACTTGCTTTGTTTTTGCTCTCATTTTGAATCAGTTGCCAACAAATTTGCATTAGCACATATAGCCAGAAAAGTACTGCAGGAAATGCATGGAAATTTTCAATGATGATTTTTTAACATTGACCGTGCCTAAAGTGTTTTCTTTCATCAGTTCACTACTAAATTTAATCAATGTCTGTTGTCCACTGTACTTTTTAGAAAGATTTTGATCTAGACATAGGTCAAGTGCTCAAGCCAACCTTCCAGTGATAAATTTTCAAAAAATCTATTGTCTTGGCCTGTAAATGGGCATTCAATAGGCAGATATTTATAATTTTCTCGACTAAATTTGACAATTAAAGGGTTCAACAGTACATAACAAAAAAACTAATTTTCTTTTGAGGGTGCAGAACATTCTGGTGAATATTTTCAAGCTAATTTGGCTGATAACTGTTGCCACTATGTTGCTTCTCATGGCAGCAACAGCTCCCAGTCAAATTAGGTTTAAAATATTCAACAAGATATCTGTTTTGTTGTCTTATAATTGAGACACTGGTATTTCAGTGGCAAAAGGGTTAAAAATGATGCTTTTCACGTTACAAACTCTGTTCCATGACAGTTTTACTCACCTCATCTGGATAGAACTTTTGAATTCCTGTCCATAAATTATTGAGAACACGCATAGCAAAAGCTTGCAGGCCGACAACGATGGGTTTCTCACTGACCACACCTGCCCACTCACAAGCATATCTACAAGAATACGCATAAGATTAAGACAAAACATGCATATTTATCACCACATGTTTTGAAACACGTGCAATTCTCCTTATTGTGATTTAGGCAGCTTTGCTAAAAATGTAAAATATCTGACAAGCCAACTTGAGCCAGGCGATATTGGATTTTGGTAGACGGTAACGATATCTGGGAAAATGCTGCAGTATCACAATATATCGTCTAGGTGGTTGGGATTTAGGATAAGATGTTTTTAGGGATTGGTAATAATTGCTACGAAAACCCAACCCTTATGAAAATCACTGCTCATACCACTGACATTACTGATCGCCACTAGCATGGATTAGGTGATCTAAAAGCCACATGATATATAAAGCAAGCATGAACTTTGTATTGTATGCCATTCTCGATATTTTATTCAACCGTTTAACAAATTTCTGTCCTAAAAAGAACATTCGTCATTTGCAAAAGGGAATTCCCAAAGCTCAAATCTAATTGGCTAAGATAGAAATAGGTCTAAAGTCACGTTCGACTACGCAAATATAGTCAACTACTGGCGACTATTGTCCAGTTGAATGCACTCGTTTCGACTGACAAATAATCAGGTCACTTATCTATAGTTGGCCAGTTGAGCACGCACTAGATCTGCATTTCCAGTAAATCTAGCTGTCTGATTGGCATTGGCACTCTGAAAGAGCCCCGCTTTCTCTGCCCCTTAACTTTGCTAAATCAAAACGAACCGCCGCTGAAGGCGTGAAGCTAACACATTTCATCCTATACCACATAGGCTTGCTACAAAATATTATTATAATGTATAAGATTAAATAATTTTGCAATCTATTTTATCAATCTAATCAGCTAACCCGATCGAATTTTTAAATTTTATTTCTAACATTTTAAAATAAAAATTTAAATATTCTGAATGAAGGTTATTATCGCTAGCCTACCCATAGACGTCCAATGGTCTAATTCTCCCTCATCCACCCAGCAGTCCTATTGATCTAAGACGCCACCTGTTGCGACCCATTCATGATCATTTAACAGATCAACTAAAGATAAGGGGGATTACAGTAGTGGTTTCCTATCCAAACTAGGTTTGGTTTGACCAACGTTCTCAAAGCATACCTCTTATTACTATTAGTATCAATCTAAACATAGAGCTATGGCTTCGTGCTATGCCGAGAATACAGCTACCTCGCTTTCGATCTCGCGAGAACATGAATGTATTAGTATTAGTCGCTAGCCGATATTTGTTTACATAATGTAATGACATCATCAGAATGGTATGCAGACGGTATTTTCCAGTCTAAAATGAAAGCGAGGCTTGCTGTCAAGATGGCAGCGTATTTTCATTTCGCGGAAATAGAACTAATTATTGAATGATTTAGCGTTTATTATGTTTATTATCATGAAACATTAAATAAAATCATTAAATGAAGATAATATGAGGATAGCACACAATGATACGACACACAGGTGGATATATAGGGTATGTTTGTTCAAACTGATGAATTGATGTGACAATGAGAGACATACGACAGAGACTAGTTAAATTTGTTTTATGGTGATTTTGTTTTATGAAAAATACAACTGACGGTATTGACGATATTGATGGTAATTATAAATGAGATGACAACGGTAATGATAATATCGCGGTATTCCCGATATTATCGGGAAATCGCCAAGCTCTAAAGCCAACAGACTGACAAATGGACCTAAATACTAGTTGTGTCACAATGAAAAATAACGGAATTGAAATCACCTCCATCCATCTGTCTGTTCATCCGGCTATCTCCTTCAAAAGCATTTGGCAGAATTTAAACAAATATTTTATGTGAGTTACTCATATGATTGCGGACAGTGTGCATACTAGGCACAACCCCTTGGGCATGGAGTGGGGGTGGGGTATGGTACAATCGGTAAAAGCATCGGGAATTGTGATGCCGCGCTATCGACCGCACATTCTAGTTGTTATTTGAAGTAAGAAAAGATAGGTGATCTGCTAAAGTTAATAAGTGAGGAACTATACATGCTTGTCACATCTGTACAAGTTTGTTATGACTGCTCTTCAGTGCTGTAAAAGATCTTATGTTTGGGCTTTAAACACCTTAAGTGTAGGCAGCAACATCTCCCAGTCAAATTAGTTTCAAAATGGTCAACAGCTTATCCCTATAGACCAGAGGCCCAAGGACATGTGGCACTCACCTGGACCAATAACATTTGACCCATTTGCATTTAAATAGATTTAAATTTTCAAATAAAATTAAAAGAAGAACTGGTGTTCATTTTTCAACAAATTTGGTGGGAGACTAAACGAAATCAAGGATTTCTTTTTTCACGAGAGAGTTGATACTTACCTCCCTAATACTTTTGATATTGCTAAATATCGGCTTTCACTCAATAAACACTCAGATTAAAACAGTTAGGTGCCCCTACTGGGCAGGGAGTCAGAGCGTAGTCTGGCGGATGCCAGCCCCACCACCGCGCATGCGCAGACTAGCACTTCCTCTGACTAATTTATTGGCTGATACACATGCAACTATTAAGAGCCTGAAGACCGAGCCTCTGTGGGGTGGAGAGGCCGGGTCCGTATTTAGGGAGGTAAGTATCAACTCTCTCGTGAAAAAAGAAATCCTTGATTTCGTTTATTTCACATCAAGAGTATACTTACCTCCCTAATACTTTTGATATTGCCAGAATTCGACAGTGAATTCGGCGGGAGGGAGGCGAGGTCAAAAGACCAGCTCATCCCTATACGCTTTTCTGCGTTTAAGGCACTTAAACTTCTGAAACTGTATGAAAAAACAGTCAGGATTTGACTAGCCATCGGATAACACCACCGATGTATGAGAGATGACCGAATGTCATATGCGCTCCCCCCCCCCTCCTTCCTGGGAGGAAGAGTCGAATGACCTCAATGTCCTATACGCTCTCTACGTACAAGTGCCATGTACTACAGGACAGAGACGAAAAAGCTCCCTTTTCGTATACTCTCAACAATGAACCACATAAATACACAAAACCACCATCATATTAATAACGGGTAACGTGACAAGACAATCAACAATGGACAACCCATGCACAAGACTGACCTTGTTGAAAAGGCTGCTGACATCATCTTCCCATTGGTGAAGAATGATGCAGTCCCAAAAAAGTGGTTGTTTCCATAAATTAATTGTGAAATATATAAGCAATGAGGAAACCTATCATCAAAAATATAAACCTAGTTATTTTTTCAAAATCGACAAGGCGAGAGGATTAGAGGTGTCACGGAGATAATGGTCTGTAAAACTTGACTCACAGTGCCACTGAGCCACCGACATAATATCATCCACAGGGACCCCATTAAATAGGGCAGTGGATGTCACTACGCCGCGGACACTGTGAGCCTTGGCCATGTCAACCTGCTTCCCGGTGGCGGATTTATGACAAAACTGAATGCATTCTACAATCCACCTGGAAATGGTGTCCTTAGAAGCCCTGACATGGGGTTCAATATATGACAACCATAACGCCGACTGGTCGGTGCGCCACTCCGATGTATGTTGTTTGTACCGGAGAAGCGCCCGGACGGTACGCCATGCTTTAGAATTAGGATCATATCTAGTTAAAGCAGGCAAAACAATAGGTTGACCTGTATATTTCAACGACTGATTCTTAGCCAAGAAATTAATCCTAGGTAGCAGCTTAAGGCCTTCCCCTGAAACCACAAAACGGTCATCCTCGGCTGATAAGGCATGAATTTCACTTCTACGCCTAGCCGAGGCCGCAGCAATTAAAAACACAGTCTTCAGTGTTAATAGTTTCATAGAAATGGAACTAAGTGGTTCAAAAGGCTTATCACATAGTACTTGAAGCACTAGCGATAAACTCCAAGACGGAATCACAGGGGGATTCCTTGGTCTTAGATTGCCCATGCCTTTAATTAATACATTTAATGTATTTACTTCATCACTTCCCCTCTTAGCCAAGCAAGGAATAACAGACATTAAAGCTGACTTAAAACCAGCAATAGAGTTAGGCTTGAGGCTATAGGCATCATACAGGTGACAGAGGAAATCAGCTACTACCTGAATAGATGAATCCATTGGATCAATACATCTTTTTGAGCACCATTCTGCAAATCTGTTGATTTTATAATTATATGCTCTGGAGGTTGACCCCCTCCTGGCTTTGGCCATAAACATGGCTGCTTGCTCAGAAAAGCCCTCCTTAATTCTAGATTCCTTGACAACATCCACGCAGTCAATCTGAACATTGACGGATTGTTGTGAAGGGCCTTGCCCTGGAAGATAATGTCGTCCATCAGAGGCAGAGGAACCGGATTGCAGACCAGAAGGTCCAGCAGATCCGTATACCATGATCGGCTTGGCCAATCCGGGGCGATCAGAAGCACTTGGCATTCCTCCTGTCTGATTTTCTGAAGAATTTTTGGAATCAGGATTGCTGGAGGGAATGCGTATGCATACATTCTCCCCCAGCTGATAGCTAACGCATCTGTTGCGAAAGCGCTTGGATCCGGAATCGGAGAGACGTACGTCGTCATCTTCGCATTCTTCTTCGTTGCGAACAAATCGATGTTGGGTTTCCCCCAATGGTCGAACAGACGATCCGCCACACATTGATTTAGTTGCCATTCCGTGGGTAAAACACTCATCCTTCGGCTCAATGAGTCTGCTAGCAGATTTAACCTTCCCGGAATATGAACTGCTTTCAAGGTAATCTGGTGATCCAGACACCAACAAAGCAGTCTCCATGTCATCATACAGAGACTGGGCGACTTCGTTCCTCCCTGGCGGTTTATGTAAGTCACAACTGTTGAGTTGTCTGAACGAATAAGAACAATCTTGCCCTGAACTTTCTGTAAGAAATGTTCCAGGCCCAGGACTACTGCTCTTAGCTCCAGTAGATTTATATGTTCCTTTGACTGTTCCAGATCCCAAAGCCCTGATATCGTGGATTCTTCCAGGCAAGCTCCCCAGCCCTCCATCGATGCATCTGTATACACAGTCACCTGAGGGTGGGGAGGGGTTAGCATAACCCCCACCAAGAGATTCTCTGTGTCCAACCACCATTGCAGGTGATGAATCAGAGGCGCCAACACTGACACGTTCGAGTCCAGCGAACCTGTACTCTGGGTCCATTGTGTCATGAGAAATAACTGGATCGGCCGCCTGCATAAGGCGGCCTGAGGAATGACTGGTTCCAATGAAACCATCAACCCCATCATTCTCAAGTAAACCCGTGCCAGGACATGACGACTGTCGCACACTGACTGAATTAATGAGATGAGTTTCTGAACTCTCTCCTGAGTAGGAAAAACATATCCTGTCTCTAGATCGAAGAACATCCCCAGGTAAACAAACTTCTGGGATGGAGTCAGCTCTGATTTTGGGAAATTGATCATCCAGCCCAAGTCTGTGAGAGTCTTCAAAACAATCTCCAGACTGGCCGATAAACATTCCTGGGTGTGCGCTTTCAACAGCCAGTCGTCTATGTACGTGTGGACTGCTATGCTTCTCCTGCGGAGGTATGCGGTGATCGCAAGAACCACACGGGTGAAAACCCGAGGAGCCGTGGAAATTCCGAAGGGTAACACCCTGAATTCCGACTGTCTGCCCTGGAATGCAAATCTCAGGAAGCGACGGAAACTCCCGTGTATGGGGATGTGGAAATAAGCGTCCTTCAAATCTATCGACGCTGTCCACATTCCCCTCTCTAACCCCGCCAACACCGAGCGCACAGTCTCCATCTTGAAACTGGGCGTCTCTATGAACTTGTTCAATGGCTTGAGGTTGAGAATTGGTCTCCACCCTCCGGTGTTTTTTGTTACTAAGAACAGGGTTGAATAGAAGCCCGGACACCTTTGTGCCGGCTGAATAGCTCCTTTTTGTATGAGGGAATTTATTTCCTCCTCGATACACAACCTTTGCTCTGGATCTCTCGGATTTGGAGTCCAGATCGGCACTAGAGACAGTCGCGATGGCGGGCCTGTCATCCAATCGGGATGATACCCGACTGAAAGCCATCGCAAGACTAAACGGTCCTGAGTTAACCGTTCCCACTCTTGCATGTGGTCGGCTAGCCGGCCTCCCACTGGTCCACCTAGGGATAGAGGTGGACATAAGGAGTGCAAGAGCGGCACTGTCTCCTTTGCCAGAAACACTGGAGCGTTCTCACCGCGGTAACCGTCCCATCAGGAACGATTACCACGCCCAGATCCTCGCGCGCCACGACCAGCACCGCGCGCGCCTCGGTGCGCGGGCGGCTGCCTGGCTGACTGCGGCTGAGGAGCCTGCGCCCCCCCCCTCGCTGCTGGCCGAATCGCACGCGGCCGAGGCCGACGCTGCGATGGCGGTTGGCCTCTGACCTGGCCACCACCACCTCGAGCCTGCAGGGGACGATACGCAGGGGGTGCGGCGCGAACGTTAGCACGACGAAGCACCTCAAACTGCTCGCGCAGCGCCCTCTGGTTATTTACCAGAGTAACCATCTCCTGGAGGTGCCTACATCCCTCACCTCCAAAGAGACCAGGACCTGTCATAGGCGTACGCAGTAGCCTATTGTACAGGTCCTGGGACGGGCACAGATTGTCCAAGGCAAATGTGCGCCTTGCCCGGACAATCCTGGTCACCGCCCGAGTCATACAGTCCAGAGCCAGGTTGATACCATCCTGGATGGCTCGCTGGACTGTGACCGGACTTGGCTGGCGCGATGCAGATGCTGTTATTACCCCTTGTAACAGCTGGGAGACGTGGGACAGAGCGGCAATCGAAGCCCTCCCACTCTCCTCCGCATCACGCAACGCGGTATTTGCTGAACGCAACGCGTTCGAACACAAGACTCCAGTGTCAGAACGGGAGCCTGGCCGCGCATCCTCACCCAAAGCCGCGCGGTCATCCACGCTCGGCTTAGGTACCACACCGTACCGCTGGTAATCCAGGGGCACGATGCGGCAACGCCTGGCCACCTCGCGCGGGGCCTTCGTGAGACGTCCACTCGACTTAATGGACGTCTCCGCCGCCTCGAACATGTCAACGACATGCTCTGCCAGCGGCAGAGAAGGCATAGCGTTAACAGTAGCCTTACCAGCTAACCACGGCCTGTGGTCACGCTGGCTAGCCGACTGCTCCACGGGCAGATCTGGCCTAACACTTACCAACCACTGGCAAGCATCAGACCAATCCTCCTCCGTGGCTAGCTGCGAGCGCTCTACAAGACGGGGGCCTTCGTCTTCCTCCTGAGCGCAAGCAACAGAGCTTGACGGCGGATACGCTGATACCCCTGGCAAGCCAGGGAGAACATGCGGGCCTGACAACACCGGCATGCTAATCTCACTGGCTTGACCAGGAGCAGGCGCCGTGGTAGAGCGCGGGGCACATACCGCCCCACCACGGCCCCGGCCAGCACCAGCGACACTCTCGGCAAGCCGAGGTATGCGGTAACGCTGGCCCTCAGCAGCGCCCAGGGCCACAGTCTGAACCGTGGATTCTACTCCTGCGTGAGTAGAACCGTGGAATAAGTCGCCTGTATTCCCCGCGAGGGGTGCACAGACGTCATAATCCATGGCCACGTCCTCAGACGGCGACCCCAACAGGTAATCCTCTTCCTCCTGGCCAGACAGATTAGACTCCGGGTCAGCAAAGAGAGCTAACCCGGACTGGCCAGGGAAGGTGCCATAGGAGGTACTAGCACCCGCGGCGTGCGGATACCCCTGGACTGATAAGCAGCCCGCGGGTTCCAGCGACAACCGTCCACGGCCCCTCGGCGCGGCACTAAGCCTGCTGCCAGGGTCGTGGAACGCCCCCTCTAATGGGGCCACCTCTGAATCTTCGAACAACGGAAGCGTACTAAGGAAAGGTGAATCAGAGGTGGGGATTACCTGCTCCGAAGCAGATGATGAGGACAGCAAAGGATTTGGCCCAGGAAGCATGCCACGAAGCAACTCTGGAACCAAATCCTTTATTGTCCTCCTCATCTCTCCCAACATCTCGGTCCGGAAGGCCTCCATGTCCACCGCGGACGAGGCCTTCCTCTTACCCTTCTTACTCACACCCTCTCTTTTCTGCTTCTTCTTCTCCTCCTCCACCACCTTGTCCTTCGCCTGTAAGCACAAGAATTCGGACATTAGCTCGCCCCCCCAGTGCTTACATATCTCGCAATTAATCAAGGGACCACAGGGGCTACACTGATAGCAGAGATGAGGCACAAACTTGTCCTTCAAAAACCGTCCACAGGACGCACAACCAGGTCTCTGAAACAGGGCAAAGGACGAGGAGTATGAGCAATCTAGTTAAGCTCAGAAACTCAACCAACTCAAGAGAAGGAAATGATCATAAAGATCAATATTAATCAGAAAACCAGCTTTGGACAAACTTTAATTGTTAATAAAGAGCAAGGCTGATTATGACGTCATTAATCCTATGACAGGAAAAAATCGATCCCCAACAAACATCCAAGTGCAAGGACCAATTGTATCTCTAACCAGAACATGTGCAGAATGGACATTTCGACTACACAACCATCAGATATATACTGATAACAATGGCTAATACTGTTAATTATCTCCCTTTCCTCTCTAAATAATTAACATCACCTCATATCAATAATTAGATACCTGACACTTTGTATAGACAAACCATCCAACGTGATGAACTGGAGCACTCCACCAACTGAACGCCTCTTAACTCTCTCCACCTATAGGGGAAGGAATTGGATCAAGAGGGCAAAGTGAGAAGACCTTTATACTAGGCCTCCGACTCACTGGACATAAAATTTTTGCTTAGATAACCTAACAGTATTAGTAGGAAATGGAACCATGGTGGAGAGAAACAAACCCTCTGCTGATGTGATGTCCATTACATATCGGCACACAGACCTGTGGACATAAACACAAAGAGAGATTAGTATTATATAGCACCTAGTTGAAATAAACCAACTAAACAAGGCGCTTATCACGGTAAACGCGAGTCCCGGAAACACATTACACCGGGAGAAAAACTCGCTAATTTTACTAGAAGTCACCTGATTTAAAGGTCCTGGGCCCTCCTCTGGCGAAGTCATCCTTTCTGCCATCTTTATCAGGGATAATCACTTCCAAATTCACACAAAAAGACTATGAATTGAGTAAAGAGAAGCTCTAGCACAAAAACATGTGTAGACTCTCTGCCAATAAATTAGCAAAGAGGAAGTGCTAGTCTGCGCATGCGCGGTGGTGGGGCTGGCATCCGCCAGACTACGCTCTGACTCCCTGCCCAGTAGGGGCACCTAACTGTTTTAATCTGAGTGTTTATTGAGTGAAAGCCGATATTTAGCAATATCAAAAGTATTAGGGAGGTAAGTATACTCTTGATGTAGACAGCAACATCGTCTACCAAAATTGTTGAAAATTGTACACCAGTTTCTTTGTTATTCACAGTAAAAGAAAATATTGATATCAGATTGGTAAGGGTTAATAACGGGGCCTGTAGGCACTTACCCATCATACACCTCCAGGCCACTTTTTCTGATGCGTTCCTTAAGGTCAACAAGGTGCTCTTGGACATCAGGATTCTTTGTCTTGAAGCAGGATTTTAATGACTTCGGCACATCTCTGAAGATAAAGATTAAAGATCAAATGATTCACTCTTCATAATGAACTCTCTGGAGTCACTGTGATACATATAATGTAGCTGTCCACTTGTAGGTAAAAAATTTACCGCTGGAATTACTGGCTCGATAACCGAGCCAGTCAGCCTAGTGGTAAATTTTCAAAAATAGACTTCTCTTGTCATCCAAATGTACATACACTAAGCAAAACCATTTTCTTGACCAGTATTGACCATTAACCTTCTCAGCAATGAATTTCTCATTTTCTAGGCAATCATACAGGATATCTGTTGAATATTTTGATATTAATTGGACTGGAAGCCATTGATGTCTAAGGCAGCAACGGCTTCCAGTCAAATTAATTTCAAAACATTTAACAAAATAAGTTTTATATCATAAAGAATATACTTTTTCAGGGCTTTGTTGGTGAAAGCGTTAATAAGAATGACAATCACTGATTATCTTCATTTTAACCCTTTCACCAACAAATTCCTGAAGAGATTGATGAAATCTATTCCACATTCCCACCACCCGTCACACAATGTCTCAATGTAGCATGACGATTATCTAGCAGTGCTGAATGAAAGGAACTTGTGACCATGCCTATGTATCGCAATTACAATATTAGTTTGAACAAGATTCCGTCAGTAGAACTTGAGCCATCCTCTGAAAACGGAACCCATTTTCGTTAATTGGGTAACAGTGACCTTGACCTTGCCTTTGACCACAAAATTAATAGGGTTCGTATATAATATTTAATAGTGTTCTTCCGTGCCTCCGAGGTCAACACATAAGCCAAGTTTGGTGACTATCTTTCAGTAGAACCGAGTTATCCTCCAAATATGCAAAACAATTTCCTTAATTGGGTCACCATGACCTTGAAATTTGGACACCAAAATCAAGGCTTCTTTCAGACTACAAGGACGCCCTACCACCAACGTTTCTTAATAATAGGTCTAATAGAAATTGTGTTATCACAGGGAAATGAATACCTGGATGGACAACCAAACTAACTAACAAACAAACAAATGGTTGACAAAAGCAAATGCTATATGGGTGTGTGTGTGTGTGTGTGTGTGTGTGTGTTATTATAAGGATTACCTGTTCAAGCACATGTGTACAGATAAGGCTGGTAAAGCGACCACACTTTGAGAACCAATGCACATGCATGGTGACATGATAAGTAAGATTAATTTTATAGTTGACACAGGAGTGTCCTGTGACTATTTAAAAATTTCCTTCCAATCTTCTTGACAATTTTTTCACATTAGCATCATAAATAAATTACAAATTTAATCGAGTCAAGATATAACAGAATATCGAATAGTTATGCACCACTATCCGGTTCCATCCAGCTTCCTACAACCCCTTGCACTTACTACTGTTTAAAGTCAATCGAAACCTGTACCTGACACAGGTTTCGGTTAACGTTAAACAAAGTGCAAGGAAATATGGGAAGTTGGCTGAAGACAGAATAGACACAGTGACAGTGTGTCTCTGTTGAAGTTGGTTCTGTACCATATGATTGCTTTAACCATCACACTGGACCTTTCTAGTTTATCCATCCATTATACGATGTCATTATCAACTACACGACATGTAGGCTGACGTCATAATCAATGACATCACGAATGATGTAGATAAGTTCGCCATGAACGCTTAATTGATGACGGACTAAGTGTTGTTATACAAATTGTATATCTTTACTATCTAATAACTATGCTGTAGAATATTTAGAAACTAATTTGACTCCAAATATCAACGGCTTACCTGTATAGTTTTCTGGAAATTGATAGTCAGGGAGAGCACGTATCTAACGATCCCAAAATAGGAAGTTTGGGTGGAGCTAAGCTAGAGATGGGCGGGGAAAGTGCATGCTAACCAGAGTCATTATTGTCATATGTCTTACTTCATAAATGCCTCATCCCTCAAGAAGAAGAACGCTCGCTCCCTGTATTTCTCTGGATCATGTAGTGCTGCATATGTCATCTCGAGTTCTGTTATCGAAGCTCGAGGGAGATGCTTTCTTATCCAGTCATATTCTGCCACGTCTGGAATAGAACTTGGATCCGGGATCCAGCCATATCGCTCACCGAGAATACCAATGAAAAACTGGCATTGCGCAATCTCGCTCAGACATAGACCGACACTCCTGCAATAGACATTTACACATGTAAGTTAAAAATAAAGATATTTTTTTGTTACTATGGCCAGACACAGAAAACATTCATAATTTTTCCTTTTTTTTCACCCGGCCGGGAATAAGAAAATTTTTCTTTCTACCCAGCAGAAATGTTAAAACATCCATACATTTGTTAAACTATACAAATTACAATGTTTTTAAGACATTAGTATGCCATGTGAATCACTTTTGCTAATTGTGACATAAAAAACATGACAAATCTAACAATCACAACCATATTTAACCCGTTAACACTCATATCAGCCAAAAACACCTTCTGCTGTGGTCTTGAGAAATGTACATTTGTCGACCAAGAGAAGACTATTTTTGAAAATTTGCCACTGGAATGACTGGCTCGATAACTGAGCCAGTCATTCCAGTGGTAAATTTTCAAAAATAGTCTCTAGGTCTGCAAATGAACATTTTCTATGAGAAAATTGAAGTTTTCTTGAATAAATTCAAGAGTTACAGGGTTAATGGACATAGATAATTATCTGAAAAACAAATATTTATGAGCTTTCTAAAATAAATTAATTATTGAAAAAAAAAATGAAGTCTTTTTTCCCCACCCGGTTTGCAGGAAACAATTTTTTTAATGGATGGCCTAAGCTGTGTATGCATGTGTAAATGTGGTCTAATCAGGAGTTACTGAGAAAATCCATACATCTGGTCTTATTTACTATTTTATAGTCAACTCAGTCAAAATCAGACTCTGCTGTGGTTACGAGAAATGCCCATTGCAGGCCAGGAGAAGACCACTTTTAAGAATTGACCACAGGCAAGGTTGGCATAATAAACGAGCCAGTCATTCCAGTGATGAATTTGAAAAACATCTTTTTCTTGGCTTACAAATCAGCATTGATGGAGCTGAATGTTAAATTTTCTTACCTCTGGCTGATCTTGGCCCATTTTTTTTCCCAAGAGATTAGATGCCCCAATACAAATCTTGTGCATATTGATCAGTAACACAGATGCTAATTGTTATTTAATTAACACAGCATGCGATGACACGCTCATGCGTTCACCAACTTTGACCTTTTAACCATGCCTGCTGGCACAATAAACGAAATCAAGGATTTCTTTTTTCACGAGAGTTGATACTTACCTCCCTAATACTTTTGATATTGCTAAATATCGGCTTTCACTCAATAAACACTCAGTTTAAAACAGTTAGGTGCCCCTACTGGGCAGGGAGTCAGAGCGTAGTCTGGCGGATGCCAGCCCCACCACCGCGCATGCGCAGACTAGCACTTCCTCTGACTAATTTATTGGCTGATACACATGCAACTATTAAGAGCCTGAAGACCGAGCCTCTGTGGGGTGGAGAGGCTGGGTCCGTATCTAGGGAGGTAAGTATCAACTCTCTCGTGAAAAAAGAAATCCTTGATTTCGTTTATTTCACATCAAGAGTATACTTACCTCCCTAATCCTTTTGATATTGCCAGAATTCGACAGTGAATTCGGCGGGAGGGAGGCGAGGTCAAAAGACCAGCTCATCCCTATACGCTTTTCTGCGTTTAAGGCACTTAAACTTCTGAAACTGTATGAAAAAACAGTCAGGATTTGACTAACCATCGGATAACACCACCGATGTATGAGAGATGACCGAATGTCATATGCGCTCCCCCCCTCCTTCCTGGGAGGAAGAGTCGAATGACCTCAATGTCCTATACGCTCTCTACGTACAAGTGCCATGTACTACAGGACAGAGACGAAAAAACTCCATTTTCGTATACTCTCAACAATGAACCACATAAATACACAAAACCATCATCATATTAATAACGGGTAACGTGACAAGACAATCAACAATGGACAACCCATACACAAGACTGACCTTGTTGAAATGGCTGCTGACATCCTCTTCCCATTGGTGAAGAACGATGCAGTCCCAAAAAAGTGGTTGTTTCCATAAATTAATTGTGAAATATATAAGCAATGAGGAAACCCCATCAAAAATATAAGCCTAGTTATTTTTTCAAAATCGACAAGGCGAGAGGATTAGAGGTGTCACGGAGATTAAACGAAATCTAGGATTTCTTTTTTCACGAGAGAGTTGATACTTACCTCCCTAATACTTTTGATATTGCTAAATATCGGCTTTCACTCAATAAAACACTCAGATTAAAAACAGTTAGGTGCCCCTACTGGGCAGGGAGTCAGAGGTAGTCCGGCGGATGCTCGCCCCACCACCGCGCATGCGCCGACTACTACTTCCTCTGGCTCATTTATTGGCTAACACATGCAACTACCAAGAGCCTGAAGACCGAGCCTCTGTGGGGCGGAGAGGCCGGGTCAGTATCTAGGGAGGTAAGTATCAACTCTCTCGTGAAAAAAGAAATCCTAGATTTCGTTTATTTCACATCAAGAGTATACTTACCTCCCTAATACTTTTGATATTGCCAGAATTCGAAAGTGAATCTGGCGGGAGGGAGGCGAGGTCAAAAGACCAGCTCTTCCCTATACGCTTTCAAGCGTTTTAAGGCACTTATGACGTCTGAAACTGTGTGAAAACACAGTCAGGATTTGATAAACCATCGGATAACACAACCGATGCCTGAGAGATGACCGATTTGTCATATGCGCTCCCCCCCCTCCCTTGGGAGGAAGATTAAATGACCTCAATGTCCTACACGCTCTCTTCGTACTAGTGCTAAGTACTATAGGACAGAGACGAAAAGGCTCCATTTTCGTATACTCTCTATAAAGAACCACAACCCACATAAACCATCACCATATTAATAACACTGGGTAACGTGACAATACAAACAATGAACAACACATGAACAAGACTGACCTTGTTGTCCTAGGAAGCTGTCATCATGACTCCAGCAGAGAAGGATGATACAGTCCCGACAAGTGGTTGTCACCGTCGCTGAATGGCGAAGTATATAAGCAATGCGGAGGCACTCTTCACAAACATAAAGCGGTTATTGTTTCAAAATCGACAAGGCGAGAGGGTTAGAGGTGTCACGGAGGTAATGGTCTGTAAAACTAGACTCACAGTGCCACTGAGCCACTGACATAATATCATCCACAGGGACCCCATTAAAAAGGGCAGTGGATGTCACGACACCGCGGACACTGTGAGCCTTGGCCACGTCAACCTGTCGCCCGGTGGCGGATTTGTGACAAAATTGAATACATTCCACAATCCACCTAGAAATGGTGTCCTTAGACGCCCTACCATGGGGTTCAATATATGACAACCATAACGCTGACTGGTCGGTACGCCACTCCGAAGTACGCTGTTTGTACCGGAGCAGCGCCCGTACGGGGCACCATACTTTAGAATTAGGATCATATCTAGTTAAAGATGGCAAAAAAATAGGTTGACCTGGATATTTCAATGACTGATTTTTAGACAAGAAATTAATCCTAGGTAGAAGCTTAAGGCCTTCCCCTGTAACCACAAAACGGTCAACCTCGGCTGATAAGGCGTGAATTTCACTCCTACGCCTAGCCGAGGCCGCAGCAATTAAAAATACAGTTTTAAGAGTTAACATTTTCATAGAAATGGAACTAAGTGGTTCAAAAGGCTTATCACCTAGTACCTGGAGCACCAGTGATAAACTCCAAGACGGAATCAGTGGAGGATTCCTTGGTCTTAGATTGCCCATGCCTTTAATTAATACATTTAATGTACTTACTTCATCACTCCCCCTATTAGCCAAGCAAGGAATAACAGTCATTAAAGCTGACTTATAACCAGCAATAGAGTTAGGCTTGAGGCTATAGGCATCATATAGGTGACAGAGGAAATCAGCCACTACCTGAATAGATGATTCCATTGGATCAATACATCTTTTTGAGCACCATTCTGCAAATCTGTTGATTTTATAATTATATGCTCTGGAGGTTGACCCCCTCCTGGCTTTGGCCATAAACATGGCCGCTTGCTCAGAAAAGCCCTCCTTAATTCTAGATTCCTTGACAACATCCACGCAGTCAATCGGAACATTGACGGATTGTCGTGAAGGGCCTTGCCCTGGAAGATAAGGTTGTCCATCAGAGGCAGCGGAACCGGATTGCAGACCAGAAGGTCCAGCAGATCCGTATACCACGATCGGCTTGGCCAATCCGGGGCGATCAGAAGCACTTGGCACTCCTGCTGCCTGATTTTCTGAAGCACCTTTGGAATCAGGATTGCTGGGGGGAATGCGTATGCATACATTCCCTCCCAGCTGATAGCTAACGCATCTGTTGCGAAAGCGCTTGGGTCTGGAATCGGAGAGACGTACGTCGTCATCTTCGCATTCTTCTTCATCGCGAACAAATCTATGTTGGGTTTCCCCCAATGGTCGAACAGACGATCCGCCACACATTGATTTAGTTGCCATTCCGTGGGTAAAACACTCATCCTTCGGCTCAATGAGTCTGCTAGCAGATTTAACCTCCCCGGAATATGAACTGCTTTCAAGGTGATCCCATGATCCAGGCACCAACAAAGCAGTCCCCATGTCATCATACAGAGACTGGGCGACTTCGTTCCGCCCTGGCGGTTTATGTAAGTCACTACTGTTGAGTTGTCTGAACGAATTAGAACAATCTTGCCCTGAACTTTCTGTAAGAAATGTTCCAGGCCCAGGACTACTGCTCTTAGCTCTAGTAGATTGATATGTTCCTTGGACTGATCCAGATCCCAAAGCCCTGATACTGTGGACTCTTCCAGACAAGCTCCCCACCCCTCCATCGATGCATCTGTATACACAGTCACCTGAGGGTGGGGAGGGGTTAGCAAAACCCCCAGCAAGAGATTCTCTGTATTCAACCACCATTGCAGGTGGTGAATCAGAGGCGCCAACACCGGCACGTTCGAGTCCAGCGAACCTGAACTCTGGGTCCACTGTGTCATGAGAAACAACTGGATCGGACGCCTGCGCAAGGCGGCCTGTGGAATGACTGGTTCCAAAGAAACCATCAAGCCCAGCATTCTCAAGTAAACCCGTGCCAGGACATGACGACTGTCGCACACCGACTGAATTACCGAGATGAGTACTTGAACCCTCTCCTGAGTGGGGTACACATACCCCGTCTCCAGATCGAAGAACATGCCCAGGTAAACAAACTTCTGGGATGGAGTTAGCTCTGATTTCGGGAAATTGATTATCCAGCCCAAGTCCGAGAGAGTTTTCAAAACAATCACCAGATTGGCGGACAACGCTTCCCGGGTGTGTGCTTTCAATAGCCAGTCGTCTATGTACGTGTGGACTGCTATGCTTCTCCTGCGGAGGTATGCAGTGATCGCGAGAACCACACGGGTGAAGACCCGAGGAGCCGTGGAAATTCCGAAGGGTAACACCCTGAATTCCCACCGCCGGCCCTGAAATGCAAATCTCAGGAATCGACGGAAACTCCTCTCTATGGGAATGTGGAAATAAGCATCCTTCAAATCTATCGATGCTGTCCACATCCCTCGCTCTAACCCCGCCAACACCGAGCGCACAGTCTCCATCTTGAAACTGGGTGTCTCGATGAACTTGTTCAACGGCTTGAGGTTGAGAATCGGCCTCCACCCTCCGGTGTTTTTTGTTACTAAGAACAGGGTTGAATAGAAGCCCGGGCACCTCTGTGCCGGCTGAATGGCTTCTTTTAGTATGAGGGAATTTATTTCCTCCTCTATACACAACCTCTGATCCGGATCCCGTGGAATGGGAGTCCAGATCGGCGCGAGAGACAGTCGCGATGGCGGGCCTGTCACCCAGTCGGGACGATACCCGACCGAAAGCCATCGCAAGACTAAACGGTCCTGAGTCAACCGCTTCCACTCTGGCAAGCGGGCGGCCAAACGGCCGCCCACCGGTCCACCTAGGGATAGAGGTGGACATAAGGAGGGCCAGAGTGGCACTGTTCTCTCGGCCTGTAACACCGGAGTGGTTCCCACCGCGGTAACCAGGCCATCAGGCCCGATTACCGCGACCAGATCCCCGCGCGCCCCGCCCAGCGCCGCGCGCACCACGGTGCGCGGGCTGCTGTCTGGCTGGGTGCGGCTGGGGAGCCTGCGCCCCCCTCACTGCTGGCCGAATCGCCCGTGGCCTAGGCCTACGTTGCGACGGTGGCTGGCCCCTGACCTGGCCAGCACCACCTCGAGCCTGCAGAGGACGATACGCAGGGGGTGCCGCGCGAACACGCTCCCGCCGGAGCACCTCAAACTGTTCCCGCAGCGCCCTCTGGTTATTAACCAGAGTGACCGTCTCCTGGAGGTGCCTGCATCCCTCACCTCCAAAGAGACCAGGACCTGTCATAGGCGTCCGCAGCAGCCTATTATACAGGTCCTGGGACGGGCACAGATTGTCAAGTGCAAACGTGCGCCTCGCCCGGACACTTCTGGTTACCGCCCGCGTCAAACAGTCCAAAGCCAGGTTGATACCATCCTGAATGGCTCTCTGGACTGTCACCGGGCTAGGTTGGCGTGATGCGGAAGCCGCTACCACCCCTTGTAGCAGCTGGGAAACGTGGGATAGAGCGGCAATCGACGCTCTCCCACTCTCCTCCGCATCCCGCAGCGCGGCATTTGCCGAGCGCAACGCGTTCGAGCACAAGACTCCCGTGTCAGAACGGGAGCCTGGCCGCGCATCTTCGCCCAAAGCCGCGCGATCATCAACGCTCGGCTTTGGCACCACACCGTACCGCTGGTAATCCAGGGGCACGATGCGGCACCGCTTCGCCACCTCGCGAGGGGCCTTCGCGAGACGTCCATTCACCTTAATGGACGCCTCTGCCGCTTCGAACATGTCCACGACATGCTCAGCAAGCGGCAGAGATGGCATAGCGGTAGCCGCCGGCCTACCAGCTAACCACGGCCTATGGTCACGCTGGCTAGCCGGCAGCTCCACGGGTAGATCTGGCCGAACACTCACCAGCCACTGGCAAGCGTCCGACCAATCCTCCTCCGTGGCTAACTGCGAGCGCTCTACTAGACGAGGGCCTTCGTCTTCCTCCAGAGCACTCGCAGTTGATGTCGACGGCGGGTAAGCTGATACCCCTGGCAAGCCTGGAAAAGCATGCGGGCCCGAGAGAGCAGGCATGCTAAAATCCGCGGCTTGACCAGGAGCAGGCGCCGTGGCAGAGCGCGGGGTAAACACCGCTCTACCACGGGTCTGACCAGCACCAGCCATACCATCGGCAAGCCGAGGTATGCGGTATCCGTGGTCAACAGCACCGCCCGGGGACACCCTCTGGACCGTGAAATCTACTCCTGCGTGAGTAGAACCATGGAACACGTCGCCTGCATTCCCCGCGAGGGGTGCACAGACGTCGTATTCCATGGCCACGTCCTCAGACGGCGACCCCAGCAGGAGATCCTCTTCTTCCTGGCCAGAAAGATTAGACTCCGGGTCAGCAAAGAAAGCTAACCCGGACTGGCCAGGAAAGGTGCCATAGGAGGGTTTGGCACCTTCGGCGCGCGGATACCCGGGGTCTGATGAGCAGACCGCGGGTCCCAGCAACAACCGTTGTCCACGGCCCCTCGGCGCGGCGCCATGCCTGCTGCCAGGGCCTTGGACTGCCCCCAACAAAGGGGCCACCTCTGAATCCACAACCGGACCGGACCTAAAGAGACCGGATTCAGAGGCGGGGATCACCTGCTCGTAAGCAGATGCCGAGGACAACAAAGGAGCTGGCCCAGGGAGCATGCCACGAAGCAACTCTGGGACCAGATCCTTTATTGTCCTCTGCATCTCTTGCAACATTTCGGACCTGAAGGCCTCCATATCCACCGCGGATGAGGCCTTCTTCTTACCCTTCTTACACACTTTCTCCTTCTTCTTCCTCTCTTCCTCCATTACCTTCTCCCTTGCCTGCAATGCGAGAAAATCAGACATTAATTCGCCCCCCCATAGCTTACATACGTCGCACTTCAGCAACGGTCCACAGGGACTGCAGCTGAAGCACAAGTGCGGGACGAAGCGGCTTTTCAGAAACCTCCCGCAGGACGGGCAACCAGGTCTCTGAAACAGGACAAAGGACAGGGACAATGAGCAAGATAGTTAAGGTTAGCAAACTCAAAACCAACTAAAAAGAGAGGACAGGATCTCAAGATCAGAAATCAAGAAGAACCAGCCATGGACAAAACGTTAATTGTTAATAAAAAGGCCAAGGCCGATTATGACGTCATCACTCTCGTGACCAAATTAATCGATCCGCAACAAGCACCAAGAGCAAGAACGAATTGTATAAGTAAAAACGGAACATTTCCGTTGAATTGGCATTTCGAGTACACAACAATCAGATACAGAGATAACTCCTTCCAATTCTAGCATTGGCAAAAAGGGAAATTA
Source organism: Chaetoderma sp. LZ-2023a (assembly GCA_034401795.1). Lineage (NCBI taxonomy): Eukaryota > Metazoa > Mollusca > Caudofoveata > Chaetodermatida > Chaetodermatidae > Chaetoderma > Chaetoderma sp. LZ-2023a. Next base: position 117,442,808 of record CM067359.1, read on the forward strand.
TCTCCCCTTTTGTTTACATTATAATTAGATACCTGATCCTTGTATAGACAAACCATCCAACGTGATGAACCGGAGAACTCCACCATAGTACGCCTCTACATTCTCTCCACCTCAGGGGAAGGAATTGGAGCAAGAGGGCAAAGTGAGAAGACCTTTATAACAGGCCTCCAACTCACTGAACATAGATCTTTTGGTTAGATAACCTAACAGTATTAGTAGGAAATGGAACCGTGGTGGAGAGAAAACATATCCTCTTGTGCCGAAAAGTCCACCAAAGCTTCTATGCGATACCTGTGGACAAAACACAAAGAGAAATGAGACATATGAAGCACCATGTTGTAAAAACCCAACATAATCAGGCGCTAATCACGGTAAGCGCGAGTCCCGGAAATACATTAAACCGGGACAAAACACGCTAGCATATCAAAGAATTCACCTGATAAAGCGATCCCGCTCCTTCTAGAGGCGAATCCTCCCTTTCCGACATGCTTCCACCAAAAATAAACGTCAAACGTGAGCGAAAAACAAGGCAACGCGCAGAAAAGTATGAAAACAACAAAACCGCATGTAACCCTTTGCCAATAAATGAGCAAAGAGGAAGTAGTAGTCGGCGCATGCGCGGTGGTGGGGCGAGCATCCGCCGGACTACCTCTGACTCCCTGCCCAGTAGGGGCACCTAACTGTTTTTAATCTGAGTGTTTTATTGAGTGAAAGCCGATATTTAGCAATATCAAAAGTATTAGGGAGGTAAGTATACTCTTGATGTGAAAAATGGTCTGTAAAACTTGACTCACAGTGCCACTGAGCCACCGACATAATATCATCCACAGGGACCCCATTAAATAGGGCAGTGGATGTCACTACGCCGCGGACACTGTGAGCCTTGGCCACGTCAACCTGCTTCCCGGTGGCGGATTTATGACAAAACTGAATGCATTCTACAATCCACCTGGAAATGGTGTCCTTAGAAGCCCTGCCATGGGGTTCAATATATGACAACCATAACGCCGACTGGTCGGTGCGCCACTCCGATGTACGTTGTTTGTACCGGAGAAGCGCCCGGACGGGACACCATGCTTTAGAATTAGGATCATATCTAGTTAAAGCAGGCAAAACAATAGGTTGACCTGGATATTTCAACGACTGATTCTTAGCCAAGAAATTAATCCTAGGTAGCAGCTTAAGGCCTTCCCCTGAAACCACAAAACGGTCATCCTCGGCTGATAAGGCATGAATTTCACTTCTACGCCTAGCCGAGGCCGCAGCAATTAAAAACACAGTCTTCAGTGTTAATAGTTTCATAGAAATGGAACTAAGTGGTTCAAACGGCTTATCACCTAGTACTTGAAGCACTAGCGATAAACTCCAAGACGGAATCACAGGGGGATTCCTTGGTCTTAGATTGCCCATGCCTTTAATTAATACATTTAATGTATTTACTTCATCACTTCCCCTCTTAGCCAAGCAAGGAATAACAGACATTAAAGCTGACTTATAACCAGCAATAGAGTTAGGCTTGAGGCTATAGGCATCATACAGGTGACAGAGGAAATCAGCTACTACCTGAATAGATGAATCCATTGGATCAATACATCTTTTTGAGCACCATTCTGCAAATCTGTTGATTTTATAATTATATGCTCTGGAGGTTGACCCCCCTCCTGGCTTTGGCCATAAACATGGCTGCTTGCTCAGAAAAGCCCTCCTTAATTCTAGATTCCTTGACAACATCCACGCAGTCAATCTGAACATTGACGGATTGTTGTGAAGGGCCTTGCCCTGGAAGATAATATCGTCCATCAGAGGCAGAGGAACCGGATTGCAGACCAGAAGGTCCAGCAGATCCGTATACCATGATCGGCTTGGCCAATCCGGGGTGATCAGAAGCACTTGGCATTCCTCTTGTCTGATTTTCTGAAGAATTTTTGGAATCAGGATTGCTGGAGGGAATGCGTATGCATACATTCTCCGCCAGCTGATAGCTAACGCATCTGTTGCGAAAGCGCTTGGATCCGGAATCGGAGAGACGTACGTCGTCATCTTCGCATTCTCCTTCGTTGCGAACAAATCGATGTTGGGTTTCCCCCAATGGTCGAACAGACGATCCGCCACACATTGATCTAGTTGCCATTCCGTGGGTAAAACACTCATCCTTCAGCTCAATGAGTCTGCTAGCAGATTTAACCTTCCCGGAATATGAACTGCTTTCAAGGTAATCTGGTGATCCAGGCACCAACAAAGCAGTCTCCATGTCATCATACAGAGACTGGGCGACTTCGTTCCGCCCTGGCGGTTTATGTAAGTCACAACTGTTGAGTTGTCTGAACGAATAAGAACAATCTTGCCCTGAACTTTCTGTAAGAAATGTTCCAGGCCCAGGACTACTGCTCTTAGCTCCAGTAGATTTATATGTTCCGTTGACTGTTCCAGATTCCAAAGCCCTGATATCGTGGATTCTTCCAGGCAAGCTCCCCAGCCCTCCATCGATGCATCTGTATACACAGTCACCTGAGGGTGGGGAGGGGTTAGCATAACCCCCACCAGGAGATTCTCTGTGTCCAACCACCATTGCAGGTGATGAATCAGAGGCGCCAACACTGACACGTTCGAGTCCAGCGAACCTGTACTCTGGGTCCATTGTGTCATGAGAAATAACTGGATCGGCCGCCTGCGTAAGGCGGCCTGAGGAATGACTGGTTCCAATGAAACCATCAACCCCAGCATTCTCAAGTAAACCAGTGCCAGGACATGACGACTGTCGCACACTGACTGAATCAATGAGATGAGTTTCTGAACTCTCTCCTGAGTAGGAAAAACATATCCTGTCTCTAGATCGAAGAACATCCCCAGGTAAACAAACTTCTGGGATGGAGTCAGCTCTGATTTTGGGAAATTGATCATCCAGCCCAAGTCTGTGAGAGTCTTCAAAACAATCTCCAGACTGGCCGATAAACTTTCCTGGGTGTGCGCTTTCAACAGCCAGTCGTCTATGTACGTGTGGACTGCTATGCTTCTCCTGCGGAGGTATGCGGTGATCGCAAGAACCACACGGGTGAAAACCCGAGGAGCCGTGGAAATTCCGAAGGGTAACACCCTGAATTCCCACTGTCTGCCCTGGAATGCAAATCTCAGGAAGCGACGGAAACTCCTGTGTATGGGGATGTGGAAATAAGCGTCCTTCAAATCTATCGACGCTGTCCACATTCCCCTCTCTAACCCCGCCAACACCGAGCGCACAGTCTCCATCTTGAAACTGGGCGTCTCTATGAACTTGTTCAATGGCTTGAGGTTGAGAATTGGTCTCCACCCTCCGGTGTTTTTTGTTACTAAGAACAGGGTTGAATAGAAGCCCGGACACCTCTGTGCCGGCTGAATAGCTCCTTTTTGTATGAGGGAATTTATTTCCTCCTCGATACACAACCTTTGCTCTGGATCTCTCGGATTTGGAGTCCAGATCGGCACTAGAGACAGTCGCGATGGCGGGCCTGTCATCCAATCGGGATGATACCCGACTGAAAGCCATCGCAAGACTAAACGGTCCTGAGTTAACCGTTCCCACTCTTGCATGTGGTCGGCTAGCCGGCCTCCCACCGGTCCACCTAGGGATAGAGGTGGACATAAGGAGTGCAAGAGCGGCACTGTCTCCTTTGCCAGAAACACCGGAGCGGTTCTCACCGCGGTAACCGTCCCATCAGGAACGATTACCACGCCCAGATCCTCGTGCGCCAGGACCAGCACCGCACGCACCTCGGTGCGCGGGCGGCTGCCTGGCTGACTGCGCCTGAGGAGCCTGCGCCCCCCTCGCTGCTGGCCGAATCGCACGCGGCCGAGGCCGACGCTGCGATGGTGGTTGGCCTCTGACCTGGCCAGCACCACCTCGAGCCTGCAGGGGACGATACGCAGGGGGTGCGGCGCGAACGTTAGCACGACGAAGCACCTCAAACTGCTCGCGCAGCGCCCTCTGGTTATTGACCAGAGTAACCGTCTCCTGGAGGTGCCTACATCCCTCACCTCCAAAGAGACCAGGACCTGTCATAGGCGTACGCAGTAGCCTATTGTACAGGTCCTGGGACGGGCACAGATTGTCCAAGGCAAATGTGCGCCTTGCCCGGACACTCCTGGTCACCGCCCGCGTCATACAGTCCCGAGCCAGGTTGATACCATCCTGGATGGCTCGCTGGACTGTGACCGGACTTGGCTGGCGCGATGCAGATGCTGTTACTACCCCTTGTAACAGCTGGGAGACGTGGGACAGAGCGGCAATCGAAGCCCTCCCACTCTCCTCCGCATCACGCAACGCGGTATTTGCTGAACGCAACGCGTTCGAACACGAGACTCCCGTGTCAGAACGGGAGCCTGGCCGCGCATCCTCACCCAAAGCCGCGCGGTCATCCACGCTCGGCTTAGGTACCACACCGTACCGCTGGTAATCCAGGGGCACGATGCGGCAACGCCTGCCACCTCGCGCGGGGCCTTAGCGAGACGTCCACTCGACTTAATGGACGTCTCCGCCGCCTCGAACATGTCAACGACATGCTCTGCCAGCGACAGAGAAGGCATAGCATTAGCAGTAGGCTTACCAGCTAACCACGGCCTGTGATCACGCTGGCTAGCCGACTGCTCCACGGGCAGATCTGGTCTAACACTCACCAACCACTGGCAAGCGTCAGACCAATCCTCCTCCGTGGCTAGCTGCGAGCGCTCTACAAGACGGGGGCCTTCGTCTTCCTCCTGAGCGCAAGCAACAGAGCTTGACGGCGGATACGCTGATATCCCTGGCAAGCCAGGGAGAGCATGCGGGCCTGACAACACCGGCATGCTAATCTCACTGGCTTGACCAGGAGCAGGCGCCGTGGTAGAGCGCGGGGCACATACCGCCCCACCACGGCCCCGGCCAGCACCAGCGACACTCTCGGCAAGCCGAGGTATGCGGTAACGCTGGCCCTCAGCGCCCAGGGCCACAGTCTGAACCGTGGATTCTACCCCTGCATGAGTAGAACCGTGGAATAAGTCGCCTGTACTCCCCGCGAGGGGTGCACAGATGTCATAATCCATGGCCACGTCCTCAGACGGCGACCCCAACAGGTAATCCTCATCCTCCTGGCCAGACAGATTAGACTCCGGGTCAGCAAAGAGAGCTAACCCGGACTGGCCAGGGAAGGTGCCATACGAGGTACTGGCACCCGCGGCGTGCGGATACCCCTGGACTGATAAGCAGCCCGCGGGTTCCAGAGACAACCGTCCACGGTCCCTATTCGGCGCGGCACTAAGCCTGCTGCCAGGGTCGTGGAACGCCCCCTCTAATGGGGCCACCTCTGAATCTTCGAACAACGGAAGCGTACTAAGGAAAGGTGATTCAGAGGTGGGGATTACCTGCTCCGAAGCAGATGATGAGGCCAGCAAAGGATTTGGTCCAGGAAGCATGCCACGAAGCAACTCTGGAACCAAATCCTTTATTGTCCTCCTCATCTCTCCCAACATCTCGGTCCGGAAGGCCTCCATGTCCACCGCGGACGAGGCCTTCCTCTTACCCTTCTTACTCACAACCTCTCTTTTCTGCTTCTTCTTCTCCTCCTCCACCACCTTGTCCTTCGCCTGCAAGCACAAGAATTCGGACATTAGCTCGCCCCCCCCCAGTGCTTACATATCTCGCAATTAAGCAAGGGACCACAGGGGCTACACTGATAACAGAGATGAGGCACAAACTTGTCCTTCAAAAACCGTCCACAGGACGCACAACCAGGTCTCTGAAACAGGGCAAAGGACGAGGAGTATGAGCAATCTAGTTAAGCTCAGAAACTCACCAACTCAAGAGAAGGAAATGATCATAAAGATCAATATTCATCAGAAAACCAGCTTCGGACAACTTTAATTGTTAATAAAGAGCAAGGCTGATTATGACGTCATTAATCCTATGACAGGAAAAAATCGATCCCCAACAAACATCCAAGTGCAAGGACGAATTGTATCTCTAACCAGAACATGTGCAGAATGGACATTTCGACTACACAACCATCAGATATATACTGATAACAATGGCAAATACTGTTAATTATCTCCCTTTCCTCTCTAAATAATTAACATCACCTCATATCAATAATTAGATACCTGACACCTTGTATAGACAAACCATCCAACGTGATGAACTGGAGCACTCCACCAACTGAACGCCTCTTAACTCTCTCCACCTTTAGGGGAAGGAATTGGATCAAGAGGGCAAAGTGAGAAGACCTTTATACTAGGCCTCCGACTCACTGGACATAAAAAATTTTTGGTTAGATAACCTAACAGTATTAGTAGGAAATGGAACCATGGTGGAGAGAAACAAACCCTCTGCTGATGTCATGTCCATTACATATCGTCACACAGACCTACGGACATAAACACAAAGAGAGATTAGTATGATATAGCACCTAGTTGAAATAAACCAACTAAACAAGGCGCTTATCACGGTAAGCGCGAGTCCCGGAAACACATTACACCGGGGACAAAACTCGCTAATTTTACTAGAAGTCACCTGATTTAAAGGTCCTGGGCCCTCCTCTGGCGAAGTCATCCTTCCTGCCATCTTTATCAGGGATAAACACTTCCAAATTTTCACAAAAACACTAAGAATTGAGCCAAGAAAAGCACTAGCACAAAAACATGTGTAGACTCTCTGCCAATAAATTAGCAAAGAGGAAGTGCTAGTCTGCGCATGCGCGGTGGTGGGGCTGGCATCCGCCAGACTACGCTCTGACTCCCTGCCCAGTAGGGGCACCTAACTGTTTTAAACTGAGTGTTTATTGAGTGAAAGCCGATATTTAGCAATATCAAAAGTATTAGGGAGGTAAGTATACTCTTGATGTGAAAGGGGCGAAGACTAATATAAATGTCATCTCACAGGCCGCAAACACATAAAGAATTGTGTTCAATTCAACCAAACCAGTTTCGGAGGAGATAGCTGGATAGACTGATTGGTAGAAAGACAGATGGATGGAGATGATTGCAATATGACCAACATAATTTTTTCCAATTGTACCTGTGTTGTTTCAGCTCAGCCTCGCTGATGCCCCATCTCAGATCAATCTCGTGAACATGGATGAAATGTTTGCGAGCACGACTCCTCAGCGCAGGGAATACAAAACGACTCAGTAGATCCCTCTCGCTGTGCATGTCTCGAAATGTTGATGAAACGAACACACGAACTGTACGCCAACTGAAATGAAATATCAATATTGACAAAACAAACCACAGAGGCACAGACTGCACATCAAATCAAACAAAAACATGAATTGCACATCAATTGAGAAGTTATGTAAATCTAACATTAGTTAATACTATCATGTTGCACTAAATATGCTGTACATGTATACTATGCGAAATTGTATAATGCAATGCATTGTCTCTTCCAACAATTATTTAATGGTTTAAGCTGGCCAAAAATGGCCTCTGCAGTGGTCATAAGAAATGTTCATTTGCTGGCCAAGAAGACTATTTTTTAATATTACCACTGGAATAACCGGCTCATTGCCCTGTAGGTGGGGCTTAGAATACACCTTCCATATTCTCTGCGTGTCGTAAGAGGCGACTAAAGGAGGTAAGGGTGAGGTAACCCTGACAGAAACCTTGAGTGCTGAAGACGGAGGTTCCAGGCCGCACTCTAATAAACCATGGATCCACGCACTTAACGCTTATGATCATGTCGATAGTTACTTACATGACTGGCGGTATGATCAGCGAACGACAAGAACAAAGAAGACCGGCTCATTAACCGAACCTGTAATTCGTGGTAAATTTTCAAAAATAGTCTAGTTTACGTCTGCAAATGGACATTTTCTACACACAAAAAAAATCCCATTTTCTATCAAAAATAGAAACAACACTTGTGCATTTCATTACCGTACACGCAGCTTAGAATACACCTTCCATATCCTCTGCGTGTCGTAAGAGGCGACTAAAGGAGGTAAGGGTGAGGTAACCCTGACAGAAACCTCGAGTGCTGAAGACGGAGGTTCCAGGCCGCACTCTAATAAACCATGGATCCACGCACTTGACGCTTATGATCATGTCGATAGTTACTTACAGGACTGGCGGTATGATCAGCGAACGACAAGAACAAAGAAGACCGGCTCATTAACCGAACCTGTAATTCGTGGTAAATTTTCAAAAATAGTCTAGTTTACGTCTGCAAATGGACATTTTCTACACACAAAAAAAATCACATTTTCTATCAAAAATAGAAACAACACTTGTACATTTCATTACTGTACACGTAATTTCACTCCCATACAAAGTGATGAGCGTAATTAGCTAAATAATGGCAACGTGGAATCTCTATCCAAATTGAATGTTGAAATATTTGTTATTTATAATTCTCTGTCCTCATTACAAATACAAATTCATATGATTGAATGATTGATTATTTGATTAGATTTGTTTTCTGAGAAATAGCAATGTGAACCTACGTTGGCATGGTGGCTGCGGGGACAGGCAGAGGCATTGTGGGGGATTTAACCGTGTGAAGACCGCGTGACTGTACCACAGGAAGACTGTATGACTCATCTATCTTCTCAATGTGATTCAGCTGGTGCTTATTACCACGTTCTGCAATAAACCTGCAGAAAAAAAACCCCAGAATTAGACTCAACAACAATTAAAGCACCAATGGTTAAGGTTACACTGTTTATAATACTGTCCATCATATAATGATTTGTGTAATATTAACACTTTAACGGAAAACAGCATCTGCAATGGTCTTGACAAATGTCCATTTAGAGACCAAGAGAGCACTATTTTTGAAATTTTACCACTGGAATGAAAGGCTCGATAATGGAGCCAGTAATTCCAGTGGTAAATTTTCAAAAAATATACCTCTTGCAAATGATAGTCAATCAGCAGCTATTCCTGACCAAATTTAGTCATTAAAGAGTTAAATTGCTAAGCCTAATGGAATGGCTATACATGGATAGGTGCTCTCACCTGAGTAGCTGGTCACTGTAACCTGTGATATAGATGTCATTATCATGTCCAGTCTCAACATCGCTGTCAACACTGCAATAAAACACAACTCATTACCATCATCATGGTCATCAATTTCATCATCATCATCATCATCATCATCATCACCACCTACATGTAGGCTTGCACGATTATGCAATTTTTATAATCGCGATCATTTTAAATTATTCGATTAGATACATTGTACACTAGTGGGTTATCATAATCATCATTATCATTATCATGTTTCATCAGCATTATCATATATATTTTCATCATCATTAAATAGATCATCATCATCATCATCATCTAGGCTTGCATGATAATGCAATTTCTTTAAATGCAATCATTTTAGATTATTCAATTAATCAGATATATACTGATGGGGTCATCATCATCATCATCATTATCATCAGCCTTATCATAAATATGGTCATCAATTTAATCAGCATTAACATCATTATCATTGTCATCATCAGCCATATCATTGTATTCTAGTCAGTTTATTATTATTAAACAACAGCAGTTTCCTATTATTCATTGACTTACTTGTTTAGACTTATTGAAATTAACCTGTTAATGTTCAAGATAGGTAAAGAAAATATTTGCTTAGCCTCCATTTGCAGGCCAAGAGGCTATTTTTTTTTAATTTATCACTGGAATGACTGGCTCGGTTATCAAGCCAGTCATTCCAATGAGAAATTTTCAAAAATAGTTTTCTTTTGGCCTGCAAATCGACATTTCTCAAGACTTGGACAAGATGCCGCTAGGCAGCTTGATCACTAAAGGGTTAAAATGTCGGGAATTTAATATCAATGCTATATAGTTTTACAAGCTGTGTGAAATTAAGCCAAGCATCTGACAGATGATAGGGTGCTTACCTTGGAAGTGATCTTGATGCAGAAGCTAAGGACACACCGACAAATAAGATATCCGGGTTAACTTGATGACGGTATTTCCGGAGGAAGCTTGTCAATGCACTGCCTTTGTTACTATCTGGTCCGATAGCTATTGTAAGCACAATCAAACAATCAATCTGAAATGTAATCAAGATACTACCTATAGCTAGGGATATAGGAAAGAACATGAGGCCCAAGGGCCTGTGGTGCTCACTTGGACCATTAGCATTTGAACTATTTGCATTTAAAGACATAATGGATAATTTTCTGAAAATCCAAGATGGCTACCAAAGGAATTGACTAATCAAAATTCTGTATATATGTTCTGAAGCCTACCCAACCAGGGTCCTTCCAGCTAAGTTTGATTTAAATCTGCCAAGTAGTTAATGAGGTGTAGGCTTTTAACTGATTTACCAAAACTTTTGGAAAATCCAAGATGGCCACCAAAAAATTGACCTATCTAAATTTTGCATACAAGATCTGAAGCCTGACACCATAGGGTCATTCCATCTAAGGCAGGTTGACATCGCCCAAATAGTTAATGAGGAGAAGCGTTTTAAACGATATTCGGTAACTTGTCATAAAATTCAAGATTTTCAACAAAAGATTTATGAATCAAAATTCTGTACACAAGTTCTGAAACCTACATCCATAGGGTTCATGCAGCCAAACAACAGCCAAACTAGGTTGAAGTCCACCAAGCGGTTAATGAGAAGTACCGTTTTGACAATTTTCGGTAATTTCTTTTACAAAATCTAAGATTTTAACACAAAAAATTGATTAATCAAAATTCTGAAGAGATTCTAGAGCCTACCACCATAGAATCTATCTAGCCAAATTTGGTTGAAATATGTCAAATAGCTAAGGACGAGAACCATTTTGACAATTTCCGGTAAATTTTTCATAAAATCTACGATTTTCACCCCCAAAAATTGGCCAATCAAAATTCTGAAACTGGACGGTACCAGCATAGGATCCCTCCATGCAAATTTGGTTGAAATCGGTCAAACTGTTAAGAAGCGATTTGACGGCCGGACAGATGACAGATGGTCAGACAATGGACGGACAATGGATAGACGCCAGGCCAGGTGAACTAACAAGAAATAATAAGAGAATATCAAAATACTTTCACTAAATAGCTCAAAATATAACAAACTGTCCTGGATAAATATCTTATTATTGGTTCTAAGACAATTTACCTAATTTTTTATGGCCAAATGCTTATTGATGCCAATCACAGTCACGGTTAGAAAACACCACTAAATTATGATTCCTCATTTGCACCAATATTGTAGAAACAGTGTAAGTGCTATAACAGATTTAACATGAAATTTAATTAATTTTTGTAATGTTGAAATAAGCAAAAATATGACAAAATGCTCAGTATATAGTTTGTTAATGATTCCGCCGGGGAAACTGACGCTTATCTAAAAGCCTGGTCAGGCTGACCTAAGTCTTATAACTGGTAGCTTATGCCAAAGGGAGCCACTCAACAAATTAGAAATCAATGGCTCCAAATATGACAAAACATGCCATCAATATCTTTTTCACATTGGAGCCAATACACAATAAATCTTCAAAGGGGAATAACTCTACTGTTTGCACATAGATCATCTTCATTTTTGTAATGAACATATCACGCATCAATATGCACATTTTGTTTTGTGTCAACCTGTCATTGTTTATGCCAAATGGAGCATCATTATTATAATTCAGCTAACTGACAAGTCAGCTGAGCTACAGCCAGATGGAAAAACAGAACAATAATTACATGTAAACCTTTAACCCCAGAATTTGTTTTTAAAAATTCTACTTTCTAATAAAAAAAATGTCCATTTGCAGACCAAGAGAAGACTATTTTTTTTAATTTACCAATGGAATGACTGGCTCGGTTATCGAGCCAGTCATTCCAGTGGTAAATTTTCAAAAACAGTCTTCTCTTGGTCTGCAAATGGACATTTCACAAGACCACTGCAGAAGCCATTTTTGGATGATATGAGAGTCAAAGGGTTAAACCCCAAAGGCTGCAGTCTGTATGTCAACATACACCTTTATGCATATACACATACGTACACTGACATGCATACATACGCATGCACTTACACGCATATATACACATTCATACATGCCCACTGTGCCATACCTGTACGCGATCTCGCAGACTGTCCATTAGCTTGTCATAAGGCAGTTCATATTGCACCTTTCCGTCTTTCAAATTATCCTTAAAACATACATATACTGGTTATACAAGAGGAGAAAAGCCATCTACTTAACCCTTTCACCGACCAATCCCTGAAAAAGCATATCCTTTATGATATAAAACTTATTCTCCTGAATATTCTGAAATTAATTTGACTGGAAGACATTGCTACCTTTAAGGCAGCAACGTCTTTCAGTTAAATTAATTTGACATTCACATATTCAATAGTCTTTGCGTCTGCAAGCTTTTGGAATTTTGCCTTGAAAATGAGATGTGGGGAATTCTTCAGTGAAAGGGTTAAATAGACCATAAGATGTCATCTACATTTTTTATCAACTGTAATTCACTGGTAACCTGTAGTAGAGACCCATTTCTAGCTATACCGAGTATGCCCCCTCACACACACACACATTGCCCCCACCCACCCACCCCCAGCCCCATTTCGCCAAGCACAACCTCCTACACAAAATTGACAAAGATCCCTTCAATAGAATTTGAGTTATCATCCAGAAACGCAATGTTGTTATTAATTAGGTCACCATGACCTTGACCTTTGACTGTTTGACCCCAAAATCGATAGGGTTCTTCGAACCACCAAAAACAAGCTTCCATGCAAGAGTGTTAATGATCCCTTCAATAGAACTTGTTATCATCCAGAAAAGCAATATTACGTCATTAATTATGTCACCGTGACTTGACCTTTGACTGTTTGATAAGGACAAGCACCCATGTAAGATTGGTAAAGATCCCTTCAATAGACCCCAAGTTATCATCCGGAAAAACAATAGTACATCATTAATTAAGTCACTGTGACCTGGACGTTTGACCACAAAAATCTATAGGGTTCTTTGGACCACCAAGGACAAGCTCACACACAAGAATGGTAATGATCCATTCAATAGAACTCAAGTTATTATCCAGAAACGCAATATTATGTCATTAATTAGGTCACCATGACCTTGACCACTGACCCCAAAATTGATCAGCTTCTTCGGACAGGCAAAACCGATCTCCAAACCAATGGATGGATGGACGGACAAAGCAAATGCTATATAACCCCCATATATCTATATATGGGGGGGGGGTATTTTACATTTAATCTGAAATCTATATATGTCCTGCAGAGACGTACCATATCAAGAACGTTTGTCATATTTGCGAGGATTGTGTTAGCGTGTTCTAGCTTCACACTGGCATAGCCTGTCTCATTGAAGACCAGCAGATCAGAGCTTTCGCAGGCGCGTTGACACATCAAGCCAAGGAGAACACTGATTTCACGCAGCTAGAAGACAAAACAAAATAACATCAATGGAGGAATCAGGTTTTAACTATGCTCTGCCTATCCCTCGTTAAGGTGCACCCACACGTCGCCCATGTTGGGATCGAGCGATACCTGTACTCCCTGAATCTCAATTTCCAGAAAACTATACAGTTAAGCTGTTAAATACTTTGAAACTAAATTGACTGCATGCTGTTGCTGCCTATTTGCGCCCCATCACATTAGTTTCAAATAGTCAACAGAATGTTTAAATAGTAAAAGACACAATTCGTACAACAACGCTTAGTGTGTCATCAATAAGTGTTCGCTATGAACTTAGCTACGTCATTCACAGAATTGATAATGACATCATCCTACATGTCACATTGTTGATTATGACATCATATGATTGATGGATAAACTGGAAAGGGCCATTAGAGATTGTAAACCATCACGCTCACGCATTTATCACCTTGTAAAAAATGTTTGATTTTTCTTCTCTTTTTTGTTTGATTTTCTAGATTTTTGGGATAACGTTCAAAATTGTGAACTCCTACTATATGGTACACGTATGGTCATGTGCTAAGATCTGAGGCAAATAGTACCAGTAGTTGCAAGACATCGATAGACCCAGAATTTGATATGATCCCAATATAAGCTTTTAATCCAGATCATAGCCAACCGCTTAGAATCCTCTTTCACAGTAAGAACCTTTGTTGTGTTAATATTTACTGGTCAAATTTGGTCAAGAAAATATTTCCCTATTGAATGTCCATCTGTAGGTAAAGAGAAGAGTATTTTTGAAAATTTACCACTGGAATGACTGGCTCGATAATCGAGCCAGCCATTCCAGTGGTAAATTTTCAAAAATACTTCTCTTTACCTGCAGATGTACATTCCTCGAGAGTACTGCAAAGGCCGGGTTGGACTGGTCTGACAATTAAAGGGCTAAATTTGAGCCAAATCGGATAAACAGTTCTTGAGCTCCGGCTCAGGATACGCAGACACAACAGCCAAGCCCTCTCCCTTACTGGGAGAGGGTAAGGAGCACACTTTATTATGTGTGTTATAATTAGATATTATCACAACAAGACTGACAATGAGAGATTGATAATTTATTCAGGATGTCTGATAGTCAATTTTTAAATAACACAGCTTTGAAATCATCAATTGCATATTACCTCAAATCGCTAATTTACCCTTTAATAATCAAGTCGGTTAGAACCAGCCAGTAAATTGGTTTTGAGAAATGTCCATTTGCAGGCCAAGAGCAGACCATTTATGAAAATTGATACGTGGCATAAGCGAGTCAGTCATTCCAGTGGTGAATTTTCAAAAGTGGTCTTCTCTTGGCCTGCAAAATGGACATTCAATAAGTAAACATCTTGATTTTCTTAAACAAATTTGACCATTAAAAGGGATACGATAACTGGGTTTCACTTACTGTTTTGGGCTTGCCCATTCCCTTGGCAGACAGGCATTCACTCACCATCTGTGCTCCAATATCACAGAGAATCAGAGTATTGCCAGAGATTGGTGACACATTGTGCTTTGTAGCCACCTTCACTGCCTCATCAAGAGCTTTGCGATAACGATCTATTATCTCAAGGTCATACTTCATCGATCTACAATAGACAGGCAGTCAATCAACATTGCCTTACAATTGAGGGATTGGATCTGTTACTCAAGAATATGACATTATATTCAATGGAGGAATACAGTTTTAGCCATGTCCCACACATCTCTAGATAAGCTCTACCCACAACTCGCTTGTGTTGGGAAATCGATCCCTGCACTCGCTGATTATCAATTTCCTGAAAACTATACAGGTAAGCTGTTGAATATTTTGAAACTAATTTGACTGGGTGCTGTTGCTGCCTATAGGCAGCAACTGCACCCAGTCAAATTAGTTTCAAAATATTCCAACAGCATCTTTATCAAATAATAAAGACATATAATTCATACAACAACGTTTAGTCCATCATCAATTAAATGTTCGTGATGAACATATCTACGTCATTCATGACGTCACTGGTCCTACACGTCACTTAGTTGATTATCATATGACGGATGGATAAACTGGAATGGTCCATTACATCATGTATAGACTGACATCACAATACATAGCGACGTATCTATCTCTGTTATGAGTATTGAAATGTTCGTCAAGTGTACGAATTGTATGTCTTTGATGGATTTACTATTTATTTATAAACGTTCTATTGAATATTTTTCGATTTCTGGGAATTCAGGATTCAAAGTACATGTATATAAGTTGATTCCAACGCATGGAAAAAAGTGGGTGCAGCTTACCTAGAATTGGGTGGGGCATAGCTAGAAATATATCCCTCTATTCTCTGATGGTGAGAGCAATCAACACTAGACGAACATCCCAAAACACTTAATCATTATCACTTTAATGGCCAAGAAAATGTATATTGTTGCTTAACCCGTACTACTCTGGTGTCAAAAGTTTAAATTTTCAAATTAAATTAAAGGATGAACTGGTGCTAATTTTTCAACAAATTTGGTGGGAGATGGTGCTGTCGTAGTCAGCAACATCTTCCACCAAAATTGTTGAAAAATTAACACCAGTTTCTTTGGTATTGACTCAGTAAAAAATAGAATATTGACATCAGAGTGCTAAGGGTTAAGTGGATGCTAATTTATAGGTTTTAAGACAATTCTTCAAAATTATTGAGCCGGAATGACTGGCTCGATCATCGATGCAGACATTCTAGAGTTCAATTTTTCTTAAAGTAGAATGTAGTCTTCTATTGGTCTGTAAATGGATATTCCTCAAGACCACTGCAGAGGCTGGTTTTGGCTGGTTTGACCATTAAAGGGCTAAAGGCGTATCCTGACATAACTCAATTCAAAGTGAAATATATAGCTCCACTACATACACAGGTTATAATTATTCATGTACCATCAAGCAAACATACACACATGTACGCACACGCATGCATGCTGACATGCACACAAATCTACTCACTTTCATGGATGCACATCATCTCGTCAAGCACACACGGGTGCGCGCATGCACACACGCACAGTTTTAATACGTTTTCTCGTAACCACGATCATGAAAGCATATATTAACCCCTCTAATAGAAACATGAGTTATCGTGCACAAAACAGGAGTTATCGTGCACACACACGCATGCACACACGCACGTACGCACGCGCACGCACGCATGCATGCATGCATGCATGCTGACATGCACACAAATCTACTCACTGTCATGCATGCATATCATAATGTCAAGCACACATGGGTGCGCGCATGCACACACGCACAGTTTTAATACTTTTTCTCGTAACCACGATCATGAAACACACACACACACACACACACACACACACACACACACAAACACACACGCACACGCACACGCACACGCACACGCACACGCACACGCACACGCACACATGCACGCACGCATGCATGCATGCTGACATGCACACAAATCTACTCACCGTCATGCATGCATATCATAACGTCAAGCACACACGGGTGCGCGCATGCACACACGCACAGTTTTAATACTTTTTCTATTAACCACACTCACGAAAGCATATGCATGTATTAACCCCTCTGGTGTCACCTTAACCATTCAAACTTCAAACCTTCTAGTTCAAACCAACCAAACTCAACTACGTAGTGGTCTTCAGGCATTCTATTTGCAGGCCACGATAAGAGCATTTTTGAATATTTACCACTGGAATGACTGGCTCGAGTCATCCCAGTGGTAAATTTTCAAAGATACTCTGCTCTTGGCCTTCAAATGGACACAGTATAAGCAAAAAAACTTAAACTTTCTATAACGTTACCATTTTGATGGTCAAGCCAGGCAAAATTCCAGTGGTAAATTTACTAAAATAGTCTTCTAAAATTAAAATTACTTGAAAAATGTTGACCATTAAAACGATTAATTGATTAAGTAGTATTTTGAGCGCTTTGAGGCGCTGTTGACGCAAGCGGGGTTAAATTACACTTGAACTTCCAGCACATCAATCAATGGAGGGATCCAGTTTCAAGCTTTGCTTACTTTCTTACCGATTGGAATCGAATTATATACTTTGAATCCTCAATGCCGGGAATCTCAATTTAAAAGTACATTTGTAACTAACTTCTTCTTCTTTTCGTTCGCTGATCATACCGCCAGTCCTGTAAGTGACTATCGACATGATCATAAGCATTAAGTGCGTGGATCCATGGTTTATTAGAGTGTGCCGTGCGGCCTGGAACCTCCGTCTTCAGCACTCGAGGTTTCTGTCAGGGTTACCTCACCCTTACCTCCTTTAGTCGCCTCGTATGACACGCAGAGAATACGGAAGGTGTATTCTAAGCCCCACCTACAGGGCAGTAACTAACTATACAGGTAAGCTGTTAAATATTTTGAAACAAATTTGATTGGGTGCTGTTGCAGCGTGATGTTGCCGTCTATGGTAGTAACAGCGTGCAGTTAAATTAGTTTTAATATATTCAACAGAATTTTTTTTTAATCATAAATTTATCAAAGACAAACCAATCGTACCCCTGACAGACCTTTTGAGCTTCATGACGGTTTCATAATATGTCATTATGATTGTGACATTAGCCTACATGTGACGTAATTGATTATGATGTCAGATACTTGAGTGACAGATCGGGTTTCTCCATTAGGCAATTACATTGAACAGGCTTTCCAGCTGTCTTCCATACTAACCAACCATTGGTTATCTTTCATACTTAGATGTCTTTCTTACTCACTTGTCTTTCTGTTTGTTTTTCTTAACCTTCCACCACATCACATTGCCAGCTTTGTCCTTAGGGATATCCTTCTTAGCTGGAGCACCTGATTGCTCAGCACTCTTAATGAGATTGTCAACTAAAACACAAGATTCACATTATGATTGCAACAGGAAATACCACTGCCTATTGGTGCATGACTGTCCTACTGCTTATGGGTGCATCTATGTGTGTAACATTCCCATTTCCCAGTGTCCATAATTGTGTGTAGCATGTGTGTGCGTGCGTGCATGCATGCGTGTGACTGTAGTCATGCCTAGAGGTGCATGTGTATGACTATTCCACTGTATGGGTGCAAGTGTACATGTATGTGTGTGAGACTCTCCAACTGCCTAAAGATTCATGTGAATATATGACTGTCCTATAGCCTATAGGTGTATGAGTAAGTGTGTGAGTATATTTGCTGCCTATGTATGTTGTGTGAGACAGTTAAAAGAATAGCCATTCAGTCAAAATGACGTCCTTTAATTTTAATGAACCAGGAATAAAAGGTTTGCGAAAATACAGCCCTCAAGAGCTTTGCCAAATTTAAGCATTTTTAAGTCAATTTATTAGAACCAAGTACTTTTAAGGGTCTAGATATTACAAATTCTGAAACCAAACAGCAAGCATTCAAACGATCACTATGGACCATGTATATGTTGGAGTTTAAAGCTGAAGGGTCATTAAGAAAATAAGAAATATTTTTAGTACAAAAATAGTAAGTGAATTAATTGTTCATGTTTGCAATTTGTATCAGATAAGCATCCGCCATATTGTTTTGCGGCGGCCATTTTCTTATCCCCACACCTCTAACGTAATAAACAAGAGGCCCAAGGGGCCTGCCTGTGTTCGCTCACCTGGAGCACCATCAATTTTCGTCACAATTGTTGGTGGGTGGTTTAGTACATGTAGTCGTTTAAATGAGTTTGTAGACATTTATACAAGTGCAATATGGCCACCAAACACGCTACATTTTGATTGGCCCATGGAGGCCAGGTTTTTTTTTATGGATCAACTTCCCTTGAACAAACTTTAATGGCCCTTAGTCCTTAATCATACTGCCCAAATTATGGCCCGATCCCTTCAGCGGTTCCGGAGGAGTCCTTTTCGGGAAAACTAGGTCATCCAAGATGGTCGCCGAACCATTTGGTCAATCAAGTCCTCTTGAACAAACTTGGCTTACCTCGTGGCCTACATTAAGATTCCCCAAGCGGTTTCGGAGACGATTTTTAAAGACATTTCGTAAAATCGGCCGAAATCCAAAATGGCAGCTGGGCAAATTGGCTGATTGGGTTCATTTGAACAAACTTGGATATCTATGCCCTAAGGATGCTTCCTGCCAAACATAATTGAAATCGGTCTACTAGTTCTCGAGAAGACATATAAAATTTCCCATTGCTTTAGCATGGGAGCTTTTGACAAGAAAATTATCAAACATGGCCGTCAAACTGTTTATCCGACAATTTCAAAAATTGCAAATTTGAGCTCAGAATACCCAAAAACATATAGAACCAATTTTGGCCTAAAATCCATCAAATAAAAAAATCAAATATGGCCACCAAACAGGCTACATTTTGATTGGCCCACGGCAGCCAAGTTTTTTGACGGAGCAACTTCCCTTGAGCAAACTTTAATGGCCTTTAGTCCCTGATCATATCTCCCAAATTTTGGTCTGATCCCTTCCGCAGTTCTGGAGAAGTCGTTTTCGGGAAAACTAGGTCATCCAAGATGGACGCCGAACCATTCTGTCAATCAAGTCGTCTTTAGCAAACTTGGCTGTCTTTCCCTAGTTGAGGGTTCATAAGTTTGGAATCGATTCAACAAGCGATTTCGGAGAAAATTTTTAGACATTTCCTAAAATCGGCTGAAATCCAAGATGGCCACCGCCCAAATTAGCCGATCAGCTTCATTTGAACAAACTTGGATCCCTATGCCCTAAGAATGCTTCCTGCTAAATATAATTGAAATTGGCCTAGTAGTTCTCCAGAAGAAGACATAATAAATTTCCCATTGCTTTAGTATGAGCGCCTCTGGTGGGAAAATAATCCAAGATGGCCGCCGAACCATTTATCCGACAGTTTCGAAAATGGCAAATATCAGATCAGAATACCCAAAACCATATATAGAACCAATTTCGGCCTTAAAATTCATCAAATAAAAAAATCCAACATGGCCGCCAAACACACTACATTTTGATTGGACCACGGTTGCCAGGTCTTTTGACGTATCAACTTCCCTTGAACAAACTTTAATGGCCCTTAGTCCCTGAACATATCTCTCCCAAATTTCGGCCTGATCCATTCAGCGGTTCTGGAGAAGTTGTTTTTGGGAAAACAAGGTCATCCAAGATGGCCACCGAACCATTTGGTCAATCAAGTCTTCTTGAACAAATTTGGCTTACCTCTTTCCCTAGATGATGTTTCATGAGTTTTGAATAGATTCCTCAAGTGGTTTCGGAGAAGATTTTTAAAGAGGTTTCCTAAAATCGGCCAAAATCCAAGATGGCCGATTGGCTCCATTTGAACAAACTTGGATTGCTATGCCCTAATATAAGGATGCTTCCTGCCAAATATACTGTAATTGAAATTGGCCCAGTGCTTCTTGAGAAGATGTCACTTAAAGGAAAAGTTGACGGATGGACGGATGACGGACGGACACACGACGGACGGTCGCCACGGCATAAGCTCGCTTGGCCTTTCAGGCCAGGTGAGCTAAAAAAGAGCTCGTCAAATCTAAATCCGTCCCCATTCACTTTTTGATGCCTCCCCTGTAAGACGTCTAGCAAGCATGACAATATCAAAGTTTCTTCACATAAAATACAGAGAAATCACGAACTGTGGATGCAAGAAGGAAATAAATATGTTTATAAAAATGTTACGTTCTATCCCATCCTGCATAAATATCCATTCAAAATTGAATATAAATGTGTAGTTATTCTCTCTCAGACGAGGTAGTCCACCTTGCACGACCATCAAGACATTTGGAAAATATCAATAACGCTGACGTCATTGATCTACGTGTAGATTAATTCGATTCAATCCAATTAGTTTATTTGCATATCAAAGCGAATGATCCCTAAACAGGTCGCGGAAAAACTGCCTCTAAAATGTGTGTATATCTTATACGACGGCGATAGGATGCATGATTTTACGTTTTTACACCGAGCCTCGAATAAGAATTCACAGTAGTATAAGGGAGATTGGGGTAATATGTGCATATACATTATATTTGGCAACGGCCGATTTTGGTAAAATGCAAAATGATATGGGAGTGAGCTATCAATATCAGTACCACTACGACTACCAATATCGCTCAACTACCAATATCACCATCACCTCGACTACCACCAACTGCGCCACCACCAACACCAACAACCCTACTCCCCCATTAGACACCCAGTACCCCAGGCAGTACTACTACTACAACTACTACTACTACTACTACTACTACTACTACTACTACTACTACTACGACGATGAAGACTACGACTGCTGCTACTAGTACTAACTCGGTGCCACGATCGCACCCATGACTGCAAACACAACAACGACGACGACGACGACGACGACGACGACGACGACGACGACGACAATGATAACAATAGAGGTATATTCAGGAGTTCGGAAGTCTTTATGGGATCGAAATCCATCCTTGTTTACAGAGCGCCATTTTTCTTTCCAACATCATCATCATCATCATTATCGTCACTGTTGTCATTTCATCAGTATCAGCTGCTGAGAGAAGAGATCTGGCCTTCGTCAACCTCTTTTCTTGAATAGGTGTATGGGCCTGTGGAAGAACTGCAGAAAACCACAGATTTCATCTTGAGAACGGCTCTCCAAGTGTGATACCAGCGATCGAAAAGAAGAAGAAGAAGTCACTGTTGTCATTGTTATCCTCGTCCCCATCCATCGCCACCACCACCTCACCTTCTGTCAATGCTTTTTCTCTGTTAGCAGTCTTCCCCATCACCATAATGTTGTGATTGGGGTTATATTGTTGTGAGGTTGATTGTGGTTGATAGTTGAAACAAACTCGATATAATCTCAGTAGTTGCTGGTTCCAGATTTTTTTTTTTTTAAATGCTACAGATTTTGTCGCATCACACTCAAAGTACTTTGTTAAAATTTGAACCAAATTGGACCATTAGTTTCCCAAATATCCACAGATCCAGTGTTTATCTGAGCCATCAGCGTTGTTGGCATTTTCAAAATGTCCTGGAGTTCGTGCAAGGTGGAATAGCTTGTCTGAGAGAGAATAACTACTCGATTTATATCAGATTTTGAATGGATATTTATTGTGGATGGGATAGAACGTAATTATCAACATATTTATTTCATTTTTGTGTCCGCAGTTTCAAAAAAGCATCCGCTTTTGTTTCTACGAGAATTCTTAATACTTACCAGATGTACTATTATGATAATGTCTATTATCTAGTCTAGCTCAAAATAAACAATTAAAACTCCGCACTCTCCTGGTCCTGCCCATACTGTGTCCGGGAATACCATAGCCGCAGGTACCGAGTCAATTGCCAATCACAGTCAGATTCGTCTTATATTTGCCTTGGCAAACTGCGAAAGCAGCTCAGCCTCACCTCAGCGGGGCGGCTGAGGCAGGGCCATAGTACATCTGGTAAGTATTAAGAATTCTCGTAGAAACAAAAGCGGATGCTTTTTTGATTCTACTTCGAATAATACTTACCAGATGTACTATTATGATAAACTCAGGATTTCGACAGCCAGGAAATGCCGGTGGGAGGAGGTGAGGCTCGAACCAGCACTCATCACCCATCCAACAGAGAAGGTTGTGAAGAGACTAAAACCCTGGCATACGCTTGGGTTCTGCTATCTGACTCATAGAGTGCTAAACTTCCATGGTCTAGACCGCGCTCCCCCCCCTCTTTTGTCCGCACAAAACCAGAGGGATGTCCATGGGGATGCAACACCCACCAGACCTGTGTCAGCCCCAAGTCTCAGCTAGGGCAGTCCAGTAGAGTGCAAAGAAGCTACTACAACTTCAAATCTTTGAAAAAACTATCAGTATATCGATTAGATTTTCAAATTGGAATGAGTCTCATGTCTGTATGAGAGGATAAATATACTCTTGTACCAGACTATTCACTTACTCAGTCTGGTATTTCGACTGGAAGTAAACATATTTATAGTCACTTAATTAATGTAAACACTCACCATTTTTGAGTGGTCGATCTGTTGTTGATCATCACAGGAGCTAGGCCCAATCCACGGTCGTACTCAGTCATGTGCATAGCGCTTGGTCAGTGTAGGCGGAAGGCTTTTGTGATGTGTGCGAAGTAGTGGTCGGACGTGGCTTAGTTTAGGTTCGACAGATTGGCGACGGCTACTGGATTAAGTGTGCTGGAGATGTCTCGAAGGTAGAAATCAGTGAATGACGACTCGGCATGCCATTGTGCTACAGACATCACCTGCTCTAAAGAGACACCCTTATAAAGGGCCGATGATGCTGCTAGTGCTCGGACCTCATGGGCATTCGCACGATCAATCTGCTTTCCTGTAGCGATCTTGTGCGACATCTGAATAGCGTCAACTATCCAACGAGAAATAGTATCTTTCGAAGCACGTAAATGGGGAGCTTTGAGACATAACCACAGAGATTTCGGGTCGTCTCTCCACTCAGAAGTACGTTTCTTATACATCTTTAGACATCTGACAGGACACCAAGCACAAGAATTTGGGTCATGTCTAGTTAAACTTGGCAAATTGATCGGCTGTCCTGGATATTTAAGTGACTGATTCTTTGCCAGGAAACAAAGACGTGGAAGTAATCTTAAACCTTCACCCGTGACGACAAAACGGTCTTGTTCGGCAGAAAGCGCATGAATCTCGCTTCTCCTTCTCGCCGACGCTGCTGCAACCAAGAAAACTGATTTAATAGTTAACAGTTTAATGTCAATAGATCTAATCGGTTCAAAGGGAGCATGCCCTAAAACCTGTAGAACAAGAGATAGATTCCATGATGGGATAGGAATTGGCTGTCTAGGTCGCAGATTGCTCATTCCTTTGATAACTTCATTCAAGGTGTCATTCTCCACTCCCCCAATGGTGAGACTAGGAATGACAGAAGCTAATGCAGACTTATATGCTGCTAGGGTAGAAGGTACAAGTTTGTCAACTTCGTATAAATGACAGATAAAATCTGCTACGTGTTGAACAGATGCAGAAAAGGGATCAATATCTCTTCTCTCACACCACTGTGCAAATTTGTTGATTCTATAATTATATGTTTTTGTGGTCGAAACTCTTCTGGCCGAAGCAACAAACTTCGCTGCTTGCTCAGAAAAGCCACCCTCAATTGCACGCTGCTTGACAACATCCATGCAGTCAATTTGAACATTTCTGGTCTGTCGTGAAGGTACAGACCCTTGTTCTGAGAGATTACATCTCTTGTGTCTGGAAGAGGGATTGGACTGCAGACCAGAAGCTCCAGCAGATCCGTAAACCATGATCGGCCTGGCCAATAAGGAGCGATCAGTAGTACTTGGCACATCCCCTCTCTTATCTTTGCCAGAACTTTCGGGATGAGAATTGTTGGAGGATACGCATACGCGTACATTCCCTTCCAACTTATCGCCAGTGCGTCTACTGCTAGAGCTAACGGGTCCGGGATCGGTGACACGTACGTGACCATCTTTGCGTTTTTCTTCATTGCAAATAGGTCGACATTTGGCTTGCCCCATTGTTTGAATAGAACCTCCGCTACCACTTGGTTGAGCTGCCATTCCGTCGGACGACAAACCGTCCTTCGACTGAGAGCATCCGCTAAGATGTTCAATCTTCCTGGAATGTGTGCTGCCCGAAGAATAATATTCCTCTCTTGGCACCACAGCAGAAGGTTCCAAACCATCATACACAACTCCGGTGATCTTGTCCCGCCCTGACGGTTCAAATAAGACACCACTGTTGAGTTGTCTGTCCTTACTAGAACAATTTTGTCTTGAACTAGACTCTCGAACTTCTGCAGTGCTAATACCACCGCTAATAGCTCGAGCACATTGATATGTTTCTGCGCATTGGTCCGATCCCATTCCCCTGACACTGACTGATTGTCCAATACCGCTCCCCAACCTGTCAACGACGCATCCGTGAATATGGACATCTGAGGTTGAAGAGGTTGTAGAGGAACACCTCGCAGGAGATTCTGTTCCGACAACCACCACTGAAGGTGGAATATCAATGGTTCTTTTACTGGTATTCTCAGAGATAACGGATCTGTTCTCTGTGACCAGAACGACATCAAATACATCTGAATCGGCCTGCGCCTGAGCGCCGCATATGGCACCACCTTCTCCAGAGATACCAGTAAACCGAGTATTCTGAGAAATTGACGCGCCGTCAGATAGGCTCCTAGAGAAACTGACTCCAATACTGCAATCAGGCTTCTGACTCTGCTCTCCGCCGGAAAAGCTACGCCGTCCCTGAGATTGAAAAAAATTCCCAGATAAACAAACTCCTGGGATGGAGTCAGTTCTGATTTCTCTAGATTCACAATCCATCCTAGCTTCTTCAATAAGTCTAGGACTACCTTCAGATTGCTGCGCAGAGTGACTGGATTCCCCGCCTTTAGCAGCCAGTCGTCTATGTAAGTGTGAACAGCTATGTTTCTCCTGCGAAGTAAAGAAGTCATGGCGAGAACCACCTTGGTGAAGACCCTCGGAGCCGTGGTCAGGCCGAATGGAAGAGCATTGAATTCCCAAACATTGTCTTGGAATGCAAAACCGCAGGTACTTCTGAAAGGGAATTGACATTGGAATATGAAAATAAGCATCCTTCAGATCTATTGATACCGCCCACATGCCTTTCCTGAGCCCTGTCATCACCGCTGCTACCGTCTCCATCTGAAACCTGGGAGAAAGAATAAATTTGTTCAACGGTTTGAGATTGAGAATTGGTCTCCACCCTCCGGTACGCTTCGGAACTAGGAACATAATCGAATAGAAGCCCAGTGATGACTGATCGGCGACCAGGTGAATCGCCTTCTTCTGACGAAGCGATTCTATCTCTGACTGAATGGCAACTAGACGGTCTAATTCCCTTGGAATAGGAGTCCATATTGGAGTCGAGGTTAACGGAACTAACGATTGATGGATGAGCCAGTCCGGATCGTAGCCGTTTCTTATCCACTGACAGACTAAATAGTCGCGCACGACCTGTTCCCATTGGCTTAGGAATAGCTGAAGTCTGCCTCCGACGGAAGGAATCTGCACACAGTTGTCGGTCGAGATTAGCCGACAAGACGCTACATCGCTTGGGTGAAGATTCTCGACTCCATTTGTTTCCAAAGCCGCCGGTATTGATTCCGCCGGAAACCCGTCAGGAACGAGCCCCACGGCCGCCCCGCGGCTTCTTGTGGTATGACGGTCCGGAACCGCCGCCACGACTATCCTTACGGTAGCCGCCACGGCCCGACCCGCCACCCTTCCTGTCGTCCTCATACGGCCTCTTACTAGAGGACTTGTATGTGGACGAACGGCCAGGCCCTTGTGCTCCGGATGGCCTATGGGCATCACGGGCAGAAGGACGGAAGGGCGATCTAGGACGCTGCCTCTGCTGCTCCTGTCTGTGTTGACGGTAGGACTGTTGCGGCTGAGTCCTCTTGGTCGACTTCCACGACTTGCCGACCACCTCTTGCTCCGCCACCATCGATCCAACTTTAGAAAAGCGCTTGTCGTGCCGAGCCGCCGAACAAGCCTGGACCTATGAAAGGCGCAGAAGATAACGCTGCCCTCATCTCCGGTCCTGGTTCCACACAATCGAGAACCATTCCCCGTCGCTCTGCTAAAGTTCTTGTGATCACCCTGGCCAGGCAATCCTGAGACAGGCGCATGGTGTCCCGAACAACTCCGGGAGCAGCCTCTGGCACCTGTCCGCCTTCCGCCGTGCAGTCCAGCATACCCTGCAAGACGGTACACCCGTGCGACAGCGCAGCCATGGCTGCCCTAGCCGCATCCTCAATGAGCGTGAGCTCATTAAACGGGTCTTTGTTGGTCTGAGAAACCAAGGGACGTGACCGCCCTTGGCCTTCCCAGCCAACGGCCTATTCAGCGCCTCACGTTCCGCAACGGAAAGCCGTGGAACTCTGGCGTACTGATGATAGGCCTGCTCCGGAAAACGGACCCTACTCCTTATCCCCTTCGGGGCCTTGGGCAACGCATAGTCTGGCTGAACCAGACGATATGCCGCAACTTCCAACATGTCAGAAGTCTGCGTGTCCAAGGGGAGTGTAGGCATGGCCGAAGAGCCACTGGACAGAGCGCTAGCCGCACGCTCTGACATCCGCTCCATCGCCGGATCGCGCTGAGATCCTAGATCCGATGCCAACCCGAGACGATTGGTCATCCATCCAAGGACCTGCACCCATTCAGCTTCGGCGCAGAAAGCGAAATCGTCCATTAAAGAACTCCCGTTTTCATCCTCCCTCTCTCCCTTAGATGAGAGGGCCACCGACGATCCTTGCTGAACGCTACGATAAACGTCTCTGCCAGGACAGAGCGCATCCATAGCGCGACTACCAGCGGCACCAGTATCCAACGAATCGCCGGATACGGATTCTCCGCAGTCCATCGGCTCCAACACGGGATCCGGGACTACGACCGCCTCAATCACGGCTGGCACTGTCACTCCGATAGGAGCCGCGCCTAACGCCGTCGGGATAGCCGTCGGAACCGCAAACCACGGCTCCGCCGGCATATCCGGTTGCACAAATGACGGATGAAAAATGCCCGACGGAACGTCGACATCACCATCCGCCTGGCAAACCCGTACAAATCCCGAGGGAGACCCCTGGGATGTACTAGGCATTGCCGACATTGAAAGATCCGGCATGCCGGAGTCTTCCATCAACAGGAATTCTTCCTCCTCTACCGACGGCTCTTGAGCCGAGGACAGAGAAGGGTCAGGTGCATGACCCTCAGCAGAACTAGCCGGACCACCTAATGGTTGCCCTGCACCAGCTTGCCTCACCGGGCCCGTGGACTGTAATGAATCAAACATGGCCTTGAACTGGGCCGCCCATACGCCCAGTGCTGAATCCATCCTCTCATTCAGCCGACCCTCCAGTCCAACCAACGACGCTTGCTGCCGCTTCACTGCCTTATCCTTCTCTATACGCTCCAGCCTCGCCCGTCGATCCCTGTCAAACTCAGCCACCATTGCCGACGACCACTTGGCGCACACATCACACAGGCTTCCGACCTTACACTTCGCACACGCCACACAGTGATGACCAAGATACTTCCGTTTCATGAACCTGTTGCACTTCTGGCACAACGTATCCGGGTTCTTCGGTTTCTGCGAACACAGAGAAGAATTAAAACGCTGCACATGACAAGTGATGACGAGCAATACGCACAATAGACTTGATAGTTAAGATTTCTTAAACACATTAACTTTCTCTTAAATTAATGATAACAAGTCTTAGGCAGGAAATATTTGAAACTTTTTTGAGTGAAAATTTTTTTAAAAAACACAACTTAGCCTTTAACTAACGTTAAATAACCAAGAATAAATCGCCGATCACTACAAACACCCTCGACAACTAAGCGAGAGCTAAAATCGGCGACAACAGAGTGCCTGGATACACCAAGCCAAGAACGACATAATTCATGGGCGCCGCCATCTTGGCCAAGGACGCATCCATCTTAGAGGAACCGAGTCGCAAGAGAAAATTAACCGAGTACCCGAATTAAAACTAAAAGTCAACGGGTACAGAAGCGACTCCAACAATGGCTAACATTATAAAAAATGTGCCAATTTAAGGAAATTTCAAACAGTCATTATGGCACGAATGTATAAATTCTAGATTGATACAACCTGCCCCTGTGATGATTTCCCAAGTTCCTCCATGAATCCAGCGATGTAATCGACTAACACAACTGATTAACTGCTTAAATTGCAAAATTTGAGCACTCTAAAAAACACGACTTTGAAAAAGCGCAAAATAGACGAATCTGACAGTGATTGGGAATTGACTCGGTACCTGCGGCTATGGTATTCCCGGACACAGTATGGGCAGGACCAGGAGAGTGCGGAGTTTTAATTGTTTATTTTGAGCTAGACTAGATAATAGACATTATCATAATAGTACATCTGGTAAGTATTATTCGAAGTAGAATGTGATTTCTCTATTTTATTTGAGGAAACATTGATATTGGGGCTCTCCTAAGATGCACACATAAGGCATCAAAAAGTGAATGGAACGGATTTAGATTTGACGAACTCTTTTATTAGGCTGGAGGCGTGGGGAAAAGAAAGTGGCCGCCGCAAAACAATATGGCGGATGATTACTTGATACAAATTGTAAACATGAATAATTAATTCACTTACTATTTTTTTTAATAAAAATATTTCTTAATTTCATAATGACCCTTCAGCTTTAATGGTTCACAGTCATTAAATGTGGTCAATGGATGCACACATGGTATTGCTTGGATACAATTTGCAGAGTCAATCCTAAGTCAATCTCAATTTATAAATAAGAGTACAGGCTGGATGATTATTATTAAGTGGTCCTAAACTGAGCTGAGGTATAAGGTAATCAATGAGTCATCCCCCTTGATGGGTTATGTTTTCATGGCATCAGCCATACAGTTACAGAATGCAGTATGGACAAGCAGCTTTAACCCCTCATGTGTCACCGGCGCCTCAAAGCCCTCAAATGCTACCCATATTAATTAGCCATTTAATGGTCAAGATCGTTTACCAGAAGATTATAATTTTCACACAGATTTCCTACAAACAGACATTCCTCATGGCCACTACTAAGGACTGTTTGCGGCGGGCCAGAAGATTCATGGATTAATAGTCAAGAAAAGTAGTGTCCATATCTATGCCAAGAGTGTCTTATTTTTTAAAATTTACCACTGAAATTACTGGCTTAGTAACCGAGCCAGTCATTCCAGTGGTAAATTTTCAAAAATAGGACACATTTGGAATACAAATGGACATTTCTCAACACACATCATTGGCCTTTTGGCCAGTTTTACAATTAAAAGGGTAGCTTGACACAAGTAGAAGTTAAAGCATCTAATGGGTACGAAACGCCAGAAGTCTGGATCAAATATGGAAAGGCCCACCAACAAATGGACCAATGCCGCTATAACCTTTTACTAAATATCTATCCCTTAAACCCAATGTATAAAACTATACATTTCGGGTACGAATTTACTCACAAACCGGGTACATTCGGGTACACGCACACTCGGGTACACCAATACACAATCAAAACAAACACTCGGGTACACCAAAACTCGGGTACACAAAGAACACAGATTGTTACCAAATCGGGTATAACTACACATCAAGTCGGGTACAAATCCGACAACAACAATGGGATGTATCTACCAAATCTGGGTACATACACATAGGATCGGGTACAACCGGGTACAATCGGGTACAAGATTACTATAAAAGGAGCGCGCAAACAGTGCATCGGCATCCAGACTCAACGGACACTAACCGTTAGCGTCAGGACAACATAGCATCTTACAAGCTTTTTACAAAAATATCATATTATATCATCTACTGGGAAATATTCATATTTAACACCAGTACATGTGCACTAAGTGTCTAATTACATTACTTATCTGTCTTAATGAATATCACCAGTCAAGCAGAGTCAGTACTTACTGGTTTTAGTGAATTCGTCAGCTAAGTCAGTGAGCGCCTGGTAGGCCGAGAAGAAACGGAATGGAAACTGTCGACTGTTCAACACCGCTCTCTGAAAATCAAATAATTAATTAAATAGCTGGCACAAGGAGCCTGTATCTCTCACCAACAAGGTCGATAGAACCTCAGTGGCTGCGGGTGAAGAGTGAAAAGTAGGTCACACTGACCAACTTTTGTTATGCTACGTACCTTAATCCTATAGTGTATCCATGCACCAAGTTTGATTACTGTACACATAAAAAAACTTTGAAAAGACAGCCCAGAATAATCTTTTATGACGGACTCATGAACAAACTAACTATGTGAATGACCAGTGGAAGACCTGTCTAACACATCCAAAGACTGCTCTACAAAGCACAAATTTGTGTAATACTTGTGTCATTCACATTTAAAAAAAAATGTTATTATGTCACTGACTCACTATGACCTTGATATTCGACCTTTTGACCCTAAATTTAGGGTCTGGTCAAGATATCGCCAATAGCGACAGCGTTATTGACAAAGTAGTTTTCAAAACAATATTTTATTTATTTTAACCTCATCGCTGTGGCCTTGACCATTGACCATTGACCATTTGATCCTAAATTTATCAGACTTCTTAGGGATCCTGCAGACAATATTCCCCACCCACCACAAGTCGGGTCATGATATGTGTAATAGAACCAGAGCTTTTGACAAATTAGTTTTCAAAATAATCATATTTTAATTAATCTGGTTGCCTTGGTCTTGACCACAATGCTTTGACCACAAATCTATCACACTTCTTCGAACCCCTACAGGCAACCTTCAACCCAAAGTTGGTCAAGATATTCACCAATAGAACCAAAGTTATTGATAAATTAGTTTTCAAAACAAGAGGCCTAATGGGCCTGTATTGCTCACCTGGAACATTGGCATTTCAACTAATCTTATTTAATTTTTACATCCATCGGTGTCACTTCCAATGACTTTCAGTCAAATGGTTTAGTTTTCGAGATATTGACAACAATCTCTGGACTGGTTTTTTGCATTAGTGATTTTGAACAATGTTTAAGTAAAAATAGATGATATCAGTGCTAACTATAGCTGGTTTCTTAACTGTCTCTCACTGCTGCAAGCCAGTGCAGCCAATAATTTCAATTTTCAAAAGCTCTTCACTTGTTGAATATTGAAACCAATTCGACTGAAAGTTGTTGGCGGCTTAGCCACCAACAATTTCAGGCCAATTGTTTTCAATATATTTATCAGGTTCAGAGATATAACCTTTGGAATATGTCGTCTGCAAAAACTCAGTCAGACGGTTACCAGAGGTTTAAATACAATTGAAGAAAATGGTCTCTAAAGTCAGGTAGGTGGTCTTTATAGCAGGTTATTCCCCACCACCACACAATCCATTTAACACATGCGCATCTGGCTGAATCACCAAGTTAGCAGCAGAGGTAGGGTGAGGTGGAGTCGATTTAAAAAATAATTTGACTGAAATCCTTGCTGCCTTAGGCAGCAACAACTTTCACTGCTGCCTAACGCAGCAACAACTTTCAATCAAATACATTTCAAAATATTTTTAAGAGCATAGATGTCAGAGCACATAATACATATCTTAAATATTTCGGCAGTACTGGAAAGGTTAATCCGTTAATTGGAATTTAATATCTAGTTTGACAATAAAATCTGACATAGTGATAAATCAATGGACGGTGGCAACAAACCTATATTTGCCCTATGAAAGTGAGACTGCAAATATTTAAGGAGTGGTAACTCTGGCATTTGACGTCCTATCAGTTTCATTTTCACAACACAGATATTAGATGCCGACATTAACATTGTGACCAAGTTTGGTGTCAATCCGTCAAGAAATAACAAAATGAGCCGCCATTGTTGGAGAGACAGATGGATGGACGGACATACAGAAGATGGATGGGGTCATCGCTATACGACAGCTGACTGACAAGTAAGCGGAGTTAAGAAAACCAATTTGGGCTTCAAAATCCATCAAATAAAAAAATAGAATATGGCAGCCAAACACGCTAAAATTTGATTGGTCCACGGTGGCCATGTTTTTTACCGATCAACTTCCCATGATCATATCCCCAAAATTTCAGCCCGATCCGTTCAGCGGTTCTGCAGAATAAGTCGTTTTCACGAAAACTATGTCATCCAAGATGGCTGCCAAACCATTTGGCCAATCAAGTTCCTTCGAACAAACTTGGTTCAGCTCTTGCCCTATATGATATTTCGTGAGTTTTGAATCGATCCACCAAGCGGTTTCGGAGAAGATTTTTAGTCATTTCCTAAAATCGGCCAAAATCAAAGATGGCCACCGGCCAAATTGGCCGATCGGCTTTGTTTGAACAAACTTGGATCCCTATGCCCTGCGGATAGTTCCTGCCAAATATAACTGAAATCGGCCCAGTGGTTCTTGAGAAGTTGTTTAAAGAAAAAAGTTGATGGACGGACGGACGGACGCCGGACAGACGATGGATGGTCGCCATGGCATAAGCTCACTTGAGCATTCTGGCCAGGTGAGCTAATAAATTGATAAGACGCGAATCTTATTACCGCATTTAACTGGAAATAAAGGGTTGTGTAAGCTGTTGCTGTCAATTATATAACAGCAACAGCACTGTCTATGACAGCAATGGTGTTTACAAACTGTACAGCAGCCTTTCTAATAATGGCTTTGTAACAATTAATCTTTAGACATTGGTGTGACAAGGGTTGAATAGTCCGGCTGAAAACTGTTGCTGCACTTGACAGTAACAGATATCGTCAGCAAAACTATTTTCAAAATGGTCGTCACCATGCTACATGCTATCCAACAAAACTTGTGAATAACGCAATACTGAACTAAATTTATTGCTAGAATTAATTGGCTTTAACCCTTTAACCCTCAAATTTATTCCAGACAATTTAAATTTTCTCAAAGAAAATGTCCACTTGCAGACCAAGGGAAGACTATTTTTTTAATTTATCACTGGAATGACTGGCTCGGTTATCAGAAACCGTCTTTTTTTAGTCGGCAAATGAACATTTCTCAAGATCACTACAGAAGCCCTTTTTTGCTGATATGAGTGTTAAAGGGTTAATGATGAATTGATTAAATAAATCTTTTAGAATCAGTATGTGAATATGGTACACTTCATCAGCTCACTACCTCACAGGTTATTAATTTCATTTCAATCTTGGGAATTAGAGTTGTGGTTTTAAATTACAAGATTAAATGTTTTCCTATGCTGGCTAAATATCTAAGATATGTATTGTGTGTGCTGACATCTATAACTTTGAATATTTTGATATTTATTTGACAGAAAGTTGTTGCATTCTAAGGCAGCAATGACTTTCAGTCAAATTATTATTTTGAACCAGTGAACAACTGCTGCTAAGTGAGTTTGGTCACTCTGTCAAATGATTACAAGGGTTTTAGAATGCAGTTAAACATGCTATAAAGACCACCTGTACTAAATACCAATTTTACTACGTGCCGCCAAGCTGTTTATCTGATAGATTCAGAAATGGCATGGTTGAAATCAGCATACTCATAACCCTGTACTAAACAAATTTTGGCTTCAAAATCCATCAAATAAAAAAATCCAATATGGCCGCCAAACATGCTGTATTTTGATTGGCCCACTGCGGCCATGTTTTTTGACAGATCAACTTCCCTTGAACAAAGTTTAATGGCCCTTAGTCCCTAATCATATCTGCCAAATTTCGACCCGATTCCTTCAGTTGTTCTAGAGAAGTAATTTTTGCTAAAACTAGGTCAACCAAAATGGACTTTGAACCATTTGGCCAAGCAAGTTCCCTTGAACAAACTTAGTTCAGCTCTTGCCATAGATCATATTTCATGGTATTTGCTTCAATCCACCAAGCGGTTTCGGAGGTTTTTAAAGACATTTCTAAAAATCGGCCAAAATTCAAGATGGCCGATCGGCTTCGTTTGAACAAATTTGAATCTCTACACCCTAAGGATGCTTCCTGCCATATATAATTGAAATCGGCCCAGAAGTTCTCGAGACGTAGACAATTTAGATTTCCCATTGCCTTAGTATGGGAGCTTTTGGTGGGAAAATGATCGAAGATGGCCGCCAAACCGTTTAACCGACAGCTTTGAAAATTGCAAATTTGTGATCAGAATACCCAAAAACATATATAAAACCAATTTCAGCCTCAAAATCCATCAAATAAAAAAATCCAATATGGCCACCAAACATGCTGTATTTTGATTGGTCGACTGCACCATGTTTTTTGACGGATTAACTTCCCTTGAACAAACTTTAATGGCCTTTAGTCCTTAATCATATCTGCCACATTTCGGCCTGATCCCTTCAGCGGTTCTGGAGAAGTCGTTTTCGCTAAAACTAGGTCAACCAAAATGGCCACTGAACCATTTGGCCAATCAAGTTCCCTTGAACAAACTTGGATCAGCTCTTGCCCTAGATCATATTTCATGGGATTTGCTTCAATCCACCAAGCGGTTTCGGAGAAGATTTTTAAAGACATTTCCTAAAATCGGCCGAAATCCAAATTGTCCACCAACCAAATTGGCCGATCGGCTTCGTTTGAACAAACTTGGATCCCTATGCCCTAAGGATACTTCCTGCCAACGATAACTTATATCGCCTTGTGGTTCTTGAGAAGAAGTCGTTTAAAGGAAAAAGTTGACAGACGGACAGACGGATGGATGGCAAGACGGACGGACGGACGGACGGACGGATGCCGGATGGTCGCCATGGCATAAGGTCACTTGGCCATTCTGGCCAGGTGAGCTAATAATGATTTAATTTTTCTAACCCTTTTGACCCCTAAGTTATCACGCATCTACAGCCTGGAATATCCTATTTTGACTGATTAACTGATTAATAAACTAAGGGATATAACGCTTTATAGAGCTGCTACCCGCACCTAAAAATCGATTCCTGAGAAATGTACATATGTAGAACAAGGAACACATTAGAAAACTTACAAGTTAAATGATTGGCGCAATAGTCAAGCCAGGTATTCCAGTGGTAAATCTTTTCAAACCTTCTTTTTTGTTAGCAGATAGGCCACCATCATAACAATTTAGTGTGCCATATATAGAATATTTTTTTATTACATTGACTGTGGTTTTGATCAATTGACCTCCATTTCAGCTTTGCTCTGTCCATCTCTAGCTACGCTCCACCCATACCTCGCTCGTGTTGGGATGATCGATCTCCGAACTCCCTCACTTTCAATTTCCAGAAAACTATACAGTTAATCTAGGCAGCAACAGCACCCAGTTAGATTAGTTCCAAATATTCAATAGCATGTTTATTAAATAGTAGAGACATACAATTCTTACGTGTGGAACTATTAAGAGTTAAAGATGGGCCAAATACTTATTTATGACGTAATGATTATGACGACATCCTACACACCGCTTAGCTGATTATGACATCATATGATGTCTAATCATCGAAGGATACTCTGGAAAGGTGAATTGAAACTATTACACAATGTACCAATGTGTGTCCTGACTCATTCAAACCCACCCACCTCCACACACAAACCCCCCACCCCCAACCCCCCACTCACCCCCACCCACCATCCCCCCACCCCCACCAAGACTTCTTGCAACACAGGAACATACAAAATCGTGACATATTGTTATTCTTTTGTGATAGTACATGTAGGGTTGGCCGATTTCTTGGTACAATAGGGAAAATCGTATATCATTATGGATATCGTCTGCATTTATAGAAGACATTTAAAGTTCTTAAAAGCTTACTGCTGGTTAAATGCGGGAAACACTGTTTAGTCACCAATGATTTTTTGCTTAAACCCTATAATGACCAAATTTTGTCAAACAGTCAAAAATCAAGTTTTTCGGGGAGCGTAATGAAACGGTGAGAATGGCATAAGATACGAGGTATATGCTTGGTTTACATGTCACACAAGACTAAGATTAATTTAATCCATGATAATAGCTAGATCAGTAATGTTGACGATGCTCCGTTTCTGGTATGAGCCAGTATTTGCAGGTGGTTTTCATGCCAGTATTTGCAGGTGGTTTTCATGCAGTTATTACACATTTTAAAATACACCTTATCTTAAGCTCAATAGCCTAGACGATATATCGTGACATCCTGGTATTTTCCTAGATATAATTATCGTCTTCTAAAAGCCAATATCACCCAGCCTTATGTGCCAGATGTCGCCATTTTGTCTATGCCAGAAGATATAAAACATGCCATGTTCTTCAAACCTGGATAAATGCAGGAAACAGCGTTTAGTCACCAATGACTTTTTATTTAAACCCTTTAATAGCAACATTTAGTCAAGAAAATTCAAATTTTCTCACAGAAAGTCTCATTTGCCAAGGGAAGACTATTTTTGACAATTTACGATTGGAATGGCTGACTCGGTTATGGAGCCAATCAATCCAGTGGTTACTTTTCAAAAATAGTCTCTCTGCTAATAAATAATTCTCAATAGAACGGCAGAGGCCGATTTTGGCCGACTTCCCCATGAACGGGTTAGAATCCTTGTAAAAAACAGTAAATAGATGAGAGCAATAACTATGAAGTGGCCCATACCCTTTCACCCTTACACATCAGAAATGGCTAATACTTTATGATATAAGGAATATTCTGATGAATATTTTGTAACTAATCTGACTGAGAGCTGTTGCTGACAGCAACAGCTTTCCGTCAAATTAGTTTCAAAATATTCAATAGCTTTTTTGTAATAGTTGTTTTAAAATTGAGATGCAGGAGAATCCATGGGAAAATTGTTAACTACAGGTGCTTGAATCAGTTACTTTTGATCCCGTAAAACAGGTACGTTTATTTGACAGTCTTTACTCACCTCATTTTTTAACCGATTAATGACGCTCACATGATGCTTGTCAGAGACACCAGCACGAATTAGATTTCGCAGATTACGCAACATTGCCATATATGGAAGCTTGCGTGCATCTGTAAATAAGAGCAAGCAGAAATTGAAACCCTATTTAAAAATGGAAACCCTCGCCATTACATGTTTGTCACACTGTTATCGGTTTTCGGATCAGGACCAAAGGTATGTAACCCTAGTCAGCGGTCACACCCTTTGTTGTGTTAAATTTTGAGCCCAATCAGACCAGTAGATTCCGAGATATCTGCAGATTGAGAATTTGATCCAATCCTGATTTGAGTTCTTGGATTTGAGGCTAAAATCTGGAAATCCTCTTGCTCGGCAAGCTCCTTCATTGTGTTAAAATTTGAGCCAAATCAGATCAGTAATTTTTTTAGATACAACTCTGAGGACATAAGACAGACACACCCGATCACAATACCATCTCTTCCTTAACCCGCTAACACTCATATCAGCTAAAAACTTGTAACTGAAGAATTTCTAACTGAAATGTAACAAGTTACATTGCAAAAGTAACTGAAATTCCAGTTACTTTTCAGTTACTCTTCAGTTACATTTGAGACTTTTATAACAGATTTATTATGATTTTCGTAATTTGCAGCATAGCTGCTATTATGCATGTGCCACACCAATATTCCAATTTCAATGTAATTATTCATGTAAGCTGTTGAATATATTGAAGCTAATTTTACTGAAAGATGTTGATGCCATGGACAGCAACTTTATTTCCAAGCATCCATATTTATTTTTGAAATTTAGCATTGAAATGACTGGCTTGAGTATTGGGCTAGTGATATTTATTTTCTTGACTAATCTTGACCATTAAAGGGTTAACCCATTCTATATATATATACGGTATGTGATATTTACTCCATTTTATTATTCTAAAAATATGCTTGTTAGCAATGATAATCTGACTGAATGTTATTGCTACATCAGACAGCAACACGCTTTAATCAAATGAGTATACAGCTTTTACATTGAGATCCCTTAGAAACGTGTTGTTTACAGAATTATTAAAGAATTAAGTTATCTTTTAAAGCTCAAATGAGTTAAAACAATTTTAGTTTTCTCATCTATAGTAAATGTCCATTAGTAGACTATGAGATTATTTTAGAAAATTTACCACTGGAATGACTGGCTTGGTTATTGAACCATCCATTCCAGTGGTAAATTTTCTAAAATAGTCTTATATTTGTCTGGAAATGGACATTTCTCAACAGCACTGAAAAAGCTGTTTTGTTCAACTTTATGGTTAAGAGGATTAAAAATACCAAATGTTGAATTGTAAATAAAGTTCAAATCTGCCACAGTAGGTGTTAACAGCATGCCCTGTTCTTTTCTTTATATGCTATTGATTAGGCCAGCTTAGGACATCATTGCTCAGCAACTATACTCAAGCTAAGATCAATTCACATAGGTGTGTTGATACAGATCAAAGAAAAATGCCATTGATAAAAGTCAAGCCATCAACTATTTTGGTATGGCAGACAATTTATAAAGGCTGTGAAATGAAACTACTGTACTGGAAAGCTCTTGAATATTTTGAAACTAATCTGCCCTGAAAAAAGGCTGTTGTTGCCATATCAAGCAACAGATTTTGAAAGTAAAAGTAGTCTAAAGTACTCAGCAGATTATCTGATTGGAATGAACTTGTCATTGCAACATATGAAAGTAATAATTTATTTTTAAAATATTTAAAATCCTATTTTGAATTATGCATACATCAAAGCTGATAAACATTTTAAAGCTAATTTCACTGGAAACTGTTCTATTGTTCTATTCTAGATGGCAGATTATCTTTCTCGCAGACAGTCAGTGCTCTAATGAAATCTGTTGAACATTTTGAAACTAATTTCACTGAAAAATGTTGATACCTATGTCAGCAATATTTTCAGTCAAATTAGTTTCAAAATACTCAACCAATTATTTCTTACAATACAATTAATGTTTGTTATCTGACCGGCCTGGTTGAAAGGTGAAGAATAAATATGTGTATGCACATCTATCCACATTTTTACAATGAAATCTTATTAATTTGGAAACAAGTTGAATGAAATTTGTTAATGCATATGGCAGCAACAAAACCCATTCAAATTGATTTAAAAAATTTCAGGTTTTATATTTTATATCTGGAATGAATTAAGTTCTGTCTGTCAGTATATTATACCAGTAGTTAAAGTTGTATTTTGTTTCTACTGTATATCTCAAATTGGTGGAATACATTACACTTTTGATGATGACTTTCATGTTTGCATAGTTCTTCATAATAATTATCAGACAAAGTAACTAATGCAACTAAAATGTGACTTTAGTTACATTATGCAAAGTAGCTGAAATGTAACTAGTTACATTGCTCAACAAATGTAACTGTAACTGTAACTGACATAGTCCAATGTAACTGTAACTAGTTATATCTCGATATAACTGACCCCAGGCCTGACAGTGGTTCTGATAAATGTCAATTTGCAGACACAGAAAGACCATTTTTGAAAATTGACCAGATAAACGAGCCAGTCATTCCAGTGCTAAACTTCCTAAAATAGTCTTCTCTTGACCCGCAAATTGATATTTTCTTTCAAAATTATTTTTTTTCCTGAAAAAATTCAAGGCTTAGAGAGTTAAATGACGATGGTAATGATTTAAAGTTTAAGATACTAACTGAGAAGAGACTCCCAAGTATCAGCTTTGTTTCCTTTGAGTGACAATTGCGTTTCCCAGGTGATAGGTGTTGCAAGTTTCATGCGTTTACCCGCGCGTTCCTCTTCCCATGTACCGGGCAGGTGACTTCTATAGAACTCCTGTAGGCTCTCTGGATACCTGCGCATTAAACACATGATGGACTTAGTCCTTCAACCCTTCCACATACAAATCGCATAAAAAGTAAAACCTTTACGATATAAAATTTATTATGTTGAATATATTGAAATTCATTTGATTGGAAGCCGGTGCTGCTTAATGAAGCCATTGCTGCCTTAGGCAGCAGCACAGGTTACCAGTCAAATCAATTTCAAAATATTTAACAGTTTTGCTGTATGGTTGCCTTGAAATTGAGATAGGGGGAATTCCGTGGTGAAATGGTTAATGATCAAAATTGGTCACGAACATTGAAATATCGGCTTAGGAGCCATTTTTATCTATGCCTCGGCCTTCACTAGCTAAGCTCCATCCACTTTCTGCTCATGTTGGAACCAAGTTATAGAGAAT
This sequence comes from Chaetoderma sp. LZ-2023a, assembly GCA_034401795.1. Classification (NCBI taxonomy): domain Eukaryota; kingdom Metazoa; phylum Mollusca; class Caudofoveata; order Chaetodermatida; family Chaetodermatidae; genus Chaetoderma; species Chaetoderma sp. LZ-2023a. The sequence continues at coordinate 117,483,687 of CM067359.1, forward strand.
CCTGATTTCCCAGAATCCCAAAATCAAGGTAACTATACGTCAAAAAAGTCATTGAATATTTTGAAATTAATTGGACTGGGTCCCTCTTAATTCATCTTAAAATTGAAATCGGTCGCACACAAAATGCGGACAAGAATTTGCTGATGTTGTGTAGATGATGATATCATATGAACCACGGGATGGGTCGAGTTGATTTTAATGTCTGTATCAAGCTAGTGATAATAATAACAATAATAATAATAATAATAATCTTTATTTAATGAGGGTACATCATCAATAAAAACTGATCTTCCTGAGGCCCTCCCAGAGTAGAGTATGTACATAGAAAAGAGCGGACACACACACCTACGCACAGAAGTACACACATACCCCCACGCAGGCAACACGCACGCACACACGCACGCACGCACGCACACACACACACACACATGCACGCATGCACACACATGCTATATTACATTTTATACATTTATATATATAACACTATGTACAGAACTATATATTCACCCTTTCATCGATGACTACCCCATATTTCAATTTACCAACCATACAGAAAATGCCATTGAATAGTTTGAGACCTATCTGACCACAAGTTTCTGCTACCTTTCGCAGCAATGGCTCTCAGTCAGATTAAGCACAAAATACTCAACAGAATAGTTTGTCTATCTCCAAGAATTTGGTTTATTGGGGATTTTATCGCTGAAAAGGTCAATACAGTAAGTAAGTTATAAAATAATTATTATCTACATTAGTCATATCTCATTACCAAAATACAATATAAAAGCTAGTAACTATTGCATACTACAGATTGTCTAAGTATTTACTACAGAATTTACTACTTGTATATTTAAGTTTACCCTGAATTATGGTTGTATGAAAATGTGCACATAGTTTCGGATTGTGTAAGACTTTGAGGTAGTGAGTTCCAATGTTTGACCGCTGTGTATGTGTAGCTTCTTTTGCCATAATCAGTCTTGAATTTTGGAAGTTGAAGATGACAATGTGTTTTTGAGCGCAAGTTGAGTGAGTGTTACAGCGGTTAAGATGATCCCAAAACCAGCACGATTCAGACTGGTGCGCTTACAGTCTCACTGCAGAGATGGACTGGGTCCCAAACTCTCTGCTCTATGAAGTGAAGTCTGTGAAACATTCTAGTCATTTTGATGACGCAATATTATGTTATCCATGGGACTTACTTTTTTCCAATGAGGCACATGACATATTCTACAGGTTTTGTAATATGTAACTTCCTGATGAGCTGTTTCAGAGTGAACTTCTGCTGTTCTGTCACATCAGCATTGTCTGCATCCACACTCTCCATCTAAAGTAAAACACTACAAGTTTAATATTTACAAAATTGAGAGCCTTTCGTATAATACAAAATTGAGTCTTTCGTTTAATAACTACACACAACATAAAACGCAATAAAATAGTATAACAAGAGGCCCAAGGGCCTGTGACACTCACCTGGACCATTAGCATTTGAAGCCTTTGCATTTAAATAGACATGATTCGTTACATTAAACAAGATGGAAAAAAAATTTCACAGGAAAAAATCTACCAATCAAAATTTTGAATTGAAATTCTGGCGCCTATAATCATACGGTAGGATCATTTTAGCCAAGTTTGGTTGAAATTTCTCAAAGTAGTAAGGAGAAGAAGCAATTTGACTATTTGCAGTAAATTTGTAATAAAATGTAAGATTGTTACCCAAAAAAATTGATGAATCAAAATTATAAATGCATGTTCTAGATAGAGCCTATGATCATAGGGTCCTTTTGGCCATATTTGCTTGAAATCAGTTAAGTTGACTAGCAGAAGAAACAATTTGACAGTTTCCAATAAATTTGTCATAAAATCTAATATTTTCACCCAAAAAATAGCTCACTCAAAATTCTAAATGGATGTTCTGGCGCCTACCACCACAGAATCCATCTAACAAAATTTGGTTGACATATGTCAAACAGGAGTATCATTTTGACCATTTCCGGTAAATTTTTCATAACATCTAAGATTTTCACCCACAAAATTGACGAATCAAAATTCTGAATGGAAGATCTAGAGCCCATCACCACAGGATCGTTTCAGTCAAATTTGGTTGAAATAGCTCAGAACGGTAAGGAGAAGAAGCAATTTGACAATTTCCGGTACATTTTTCATAAAATCTAAGATTTTCACCCAAAAAATTGATGTCTCAAAATTCCAAATGGAAGTTCTAGAGCCTATGACAATAAGATCCTCTCAGCCAAATTTGGTTAAAATCGTTCAGAATGATAAGGAGAAGAAGCAATTTGACAATTTCCTGTACTTTTTTCATAAAATCTAAGATTTTCACCCAAAAAAATTCATGAATCAAAATTCTGAATAGAAGTACTAGAGCCTATCACAATAGAATCCTTTCAATCCAATTTGGTTGAAATCTGTCAAAATGGTAAGAAGTAGAGATTTGGCAATTTCCGGTAAATTTTTAATAACATCTAGGATTATCACCCAAAATATTTACGAATCAAAACTCTGAATACAAGTTCTATAACCTATGACCATAGGATCCTTTCTGCCAAATTTGATTGAAATCGGTCAAGCGGTTAAGAAGAAGCAATTTGACAATTTCCAGTCAATTTTTAATAAAATCTAGGATTTTCAGTCAAAATATTTACGCAACAAAATTCTGAATGGAAGTTATACAGCCTATGACGATAGGGTTCTTTCAGCCCAATTTGGTTGAAATCGGTCAAACGGGTAAGAAGAAGCAATTTGACAATTTCCTGTAAATTTTTAATAAAATCTAATTTTTTCACCCAATATATTTACGAATCAAAATTCTGAATGGAAGTTCTAGAGCCTATGACGATAGGATTCTTTCAGGCCAATTTGGTTGAAATTGGTGAAAATTCTAAGAAAAAGCAATTTCACAATTTGCGGTAAATTTTTAATAAAATCTAAGGTTTTGACCAAAAAAATTTATGAATCAAAATTCCAAATGGAAGTTCCGGATCCGAGCACAATAGCATCCTTTGACCAAAATTTAGTTAAGATTTGGCTATTGCTTAAGAAGGAGTAGCGTTTTAAGGCAAAAGTTGACGGATGACTGACAGGCCAGGTGAGCTAAAAATCAATAATGCAGCAAGTGCACTGCATACAGCTACATATAGTTGGTGGATAAAACATGGAGGCTTTGATGCCAGCAGCACAATGGAGGCATCTGATCTGTCACTCAAGTATCTGGCATCATAATTAACTACGTCACTCATTAGTTGACGCCACAATCAAAATGGCATAGCTGTCAGGAAACTTGCATGCAAACTCCATCATGAAAGTGTATGAATCGTATGTCTGTGGTGCATTTAAAATTTAACACACATTCTGTTCAATATTTTGAAACTAATTTGACTGGCTGCTCTAGACAGTTAGACAATTTGACTGTTATAGTGACAATTTGACTGTTATATTTAAGACAGTTAGCTAAGTTGATTGCCATGTTTAACATAGTTAGATAAGTTGATTGCTTAAGAAAGTTAGACAACTTGCTGGCCATGTTAACTCTTTACTGGTCAAGAATATTTTTAAATATCTGCCTACTGAATGTCCATTTACAGGCTAGGAGAATACAATTTTTTTACATTTATCACTGAAATGACAGGCTCGGTTATCGAGCCAGTCATTCCAGTAGTAAATTTTCAAAAATTGTACTCTCTTGGCCTTTAAATAGACTTTCCACAAGACCGGCCGGTTTTGGCTGGCATGACCATTAAAGAGTTAAAAGACAGAACTCTACAACATAACCATACCTGTTCCAGTAGATGTGTGTTAAGTAGTCGGTCATCTTCATCCATTTCCTCTTCCTCTTCCTCATCTGATGACACAGATGTTGGCTTCAATAACGCAGGCGTTGACGATTCTTTCTTCGCTTCTTTGGCTTTACGTTTCGCTTTCTTCTTGCTGCTGTCCTTGTTATATTTACCTGCAAATAGAAACAGCTTCATATTAAAACATGGATGTAAAAAATAAGTCTCGTGTGTCATCTTTGTCGAACCTTTTGCCAAATTAAAAAACGTGCATGTAACACTATATAATCTTTGAAATCTCAGTTTTTCAAATTCAAGACACCTGTACCAGGAAGCTGTTGGATATTTTGAAACTAATTTGACTGGAACCTATTGCTAGGAAGCATCAGCTCCAAGTTAATTTAGTTTTTAAATATTCAACAGAACATTCCTTACATCATAAAGAATTTGTGATTTCTGGTTCGTGAGGGTTGCAGGGTTAAAGCTGCTGCCACTGCTTTCTATCATCAGAAAAAAAGGTCTCACTCTGCTTTCCAGAAGCGAAAACAGACATGTGTTTCCTAAGTCATGCTTATAAAGTCCATCAAAATGCAATAGATAGATATAGAGATCCTAGGGAATAGGAATAACTGGCTCTGAACATCTCTCAAAAGAATTTATTGGATCGAAATAACTAGCTCCGAGTATCTTTCAAAAAATTATCAGACTGAAAAATAACTAGCTCTGAGTATCTTTCAAAAGATTGTTATCAAACCGACATAACTGGTTCTGAGTATCTTTCAAGATTGTTAAATCAGACCAAAATAACTAGCTCTACAGTATCTTTCAAAAGATTGTTATAAGACCAAAAAACTGGCTTTGAGCATCTTTCAAAAGATTGCTATCAGACAAAAATAAGTCACTCTGAGCATCTTTCAAACGATGTTATCAGACCAAAATAACTGGCCCCGAGTACCTTACAAAAGATTGTTATCAGACCAAAATAATTCAAAAAGTTAATATTCAAGTCAGACAAGAATATCCAGTAATCTTGAAAATTGCTCATTAATTTGCAGACCATAGAAATATTTGAGAAAACTTTCTACTGAATGACTGTCTCCCCATCCCAGACAGATACACTGTTATTCATTATAATAGGGTTGGCTGAAAAATTTGTAGCTTGACTATGAATGAGTAATGTCAGATCAATGAAACTTAGCATGCATTGATATCAACCTTTTTGATAACTAATTGTATTGTTTGTTTCCAGGTAAGGCCATATTTGGTGGTTCGTAGAGGACTGTGAAAACTTGGTGGTAGTGAGTATTCGTAAAAATGGAGTAAATTTGGCATCGCAGTGTCATCAATACCTATAGAAAATGGGTTTAACTTCAAAGGACATTCATGACGATTAAACGAAATCACAGATTTCTTTTTTCATGAGAGTTGATACTTACCTCCCTAATACTCTTTGATATTGCTAAATATCGGCTTTCATTCAATAAAAACTCAGATTAAAAAAGATAGGTGCCGGGCAGTCAAACTGGGCAGGTAGTCAGGTGACAGTCTGGCAGATGCTAGCCCCAACCACCGCGCATGCGCAGACTAGTACTTTCTCTGACTAATTTATTGGCTGACACTATGCAACTTTACGAGAGCCTGAAGACCGAGCCTCTGTGGGGCGGAGAGGCCAGGTCCATATTAGGGAGATATCAACTCTCTCGTGAAAAAAGAAATCCGTGATTTCGTTTATTTGACTTCAAGAGTATACTTACCTCCCTAATACTCTTTGATATTGCCAGAATTCGAGAGAGAATTTGGCGGGAGGGAGGCGAGGTCAAAAGACCATCTCTTCCCTATGCGCTTTTCTGTGTTTAAGGCACTTAAACTTCTGAAATTGTGTGAAAACACAACCAGGAATAGATTTGAACATCGGCTAACACCACCGATAGCTGAGAGATGATCATATGTGCTTCACCCCCCCCCCCCCACCTCCTCCCTGGGAGGAAGACTGAATGACCTCAATGTCCCATACGCGCTCTACGTACAAGTGCCATGTACTATCGGACATTTAAAACGAAAAGGCTTCATTTTCAGATATAATCTCAAGAATTAACCACATAAAACACGAACCATCACCATATTGATAACGAAGGATCACGTGACAATACAATTAACAATGGACAACACATAAACAAGACTGACCTTGTCGAGGCTGGATGCTGTCATCATCTTCCCCTTGGTGAAGGCTTATGCAATCCTAAAAGGTGGTTGTCTCCATTGATTAATTGTGAAATATATAAAAAAAATGAGGAAAGCTCATCAAAATATGTACACCTAGATTATTTCTTCAAAATCGATAAGGCGAGATAATGGTCGGTAAAACTTGACTCACAGTACCACTGGGCTACTGACATAATGTCATCCACAGGAACCCCATTAAACAGGGCAGTAGAAGCCACTATGCCACGAACACTGTGAGCCTTGGCCATGTCAACTTGTTTATATGTGGCGGATTTATGACAAAATTTAATACACTCGACAATCCACCTGGAAATGGTGTCCTTAGACGCCCTGCCATGGGGTTCAATATATGACACCCATAATGCTGACGGGTCCGTTCGCCATTCCTGAGTACGTTGTTTGTACAGGTTTAATGCTCGGACTGGACACCATGCTTTTGAATCAGGATCATATCTAGTCAAAGCTGATAAAAATATAGGTTGACCTGGATATTTCAAAGACTGGTTCTTAGCCATGAAATTTATCCTAGGTAGAAGCCGAAGGCCTTCCCCTGTAACCACAAAACGGTCCGCCTCGGCTGATAAGGCATGAATTTCGCTTCTGCACCTTGCCGAGGCCGCAGAAATTAAAAATACAGTTTTAAGAGTCAACATTTTCATAGAAATGGAACTTAGTGATTCAAATGGCTTATCAGCTACAAAATGTAGTACCTGGAGCACTAGCGACAAACTCCAAGACGGAATCACTGGGGGATTCCTTGGTCTTAGATTGTCCATGCCCTTAATTAAAGTATTTAATGTACTTACTTCATCACTTCCCCTATCAGCCAAGCAATGGATAACTGACATTAAAGCTGATTTATCACCAGCAATAGAGTTAGGCTTGAGGCTATAGGCATCATACAGGGGACAGAGGAAATCGGCTACTACCTGAATAGATGAAGCCATTGGATTAATACATCTTTTTGAGCACCATTCCGCAAATCTGTTGATTTTATATTATATGCTCTGGTGGTTGACCCCCTTCTGGCTTTTGCCATGAACATGGCTGCTTGCTCAGAAAAGCCCTCCTTAATTCTAGATTCCTTGACAACATCCACGCAGTCAATCGGAACATTGACGGATTGTTGTGAAGGGCCTTGCCCTGGAAGATAATATTGTCCATCAGAGGCAGACGAACCGGATTGCAGACCAGAAGGTCCAGCAGATCCGTATACCATGATCGGCTTGGCCAATTTGGGGCGATCAGAAACGCTTGGCATTCCTCCTGTCTGATTTTCTGAAGAATTTTTGGAATCAGGATTGCTGGAGGGAATGTGTATGCATACATTCCCACCCCACTGATAGCTAACGCATCTGTTGCGATAGCGCTCGAATCTGGAATCGGAGAGACGTACATCGTCATCTTCGCATTCTTCTTCGTCGCGAATAAATCTATGTTGGGTTTCCCCGAGTGGTTGAACAGACGATCTGCCACACACTGATTTAGTTGCCATTCCGTAGGTAAAACACTCATCCTTCGGCTCAATGAGTCTGCTAACAGATTTAACATTCCCGGAATATGAACTGCTTCCAAGGTAATCCTGTGATTCAGGCACCAGCAAAGCAGCTTCCATGTCATCATACAGAGACTGGGCGACTTCGTTCCACCCCGGCGGTTTATGTAAGACACTACTGTTGAGTTGTCTGATCGAATTAGAACACTCTTGCCCTGAAATTTCTGTAAGAAATGTTCCAGGCCCAGGACTACTGTTCGTAATTCCAGTAGATTTATATGTTCTTTTGACTGTTCCAGATTCCAAAGCCCTGATATCGTGGATTCTTCCAGGCAAGCTCCCCACCCCTCCAGCGATGCATCTGTATACATCGTTAACCGAGGGTGAGGAGGGGTTAGCATCACCCCCGCCAGGAGATTCTCTGTCTTCAACCACCATTGAAGGTCGTCAATTAGAGGCTCCAGCACTGACAGGTTTGAGTCCAGTGAACCTGTACTCTGGGTCCATTGCGTCATGAGAAATAACTGGATCGGCCGCCTGTGTAAGGCCGCCTGAGGAATGACTGGTTCCAGAGAAAACATCAACCCCAGCATTCTCAGGTAAACCCGTGCCAGGACATACTGACTGTTGCACACTGACTGTATTACTGAGATGAGTATTTGTACCCTCTCCTGAGTAGGATAAACATATCCTATCTCCAGATCGAAGAACATTCCCGGGTAGACAAACCTCTGGGATGGAGTCAGCACCAATTTCTGAAAATTGATTATCCAGCCTACGTCTGTGAGAGTTTTCAAAACTATCTCCAGATTTGCTGATAAACTTTCCTGGTTGTGTGCTTTTAGCAGCCAGACGTCTATGTACGTGTGGACTGCTATGCTTCTCCTGCGGAGTTATGCTGTTATCGCAAGAACCACCCTGGTGAAAACCCGAGGAGCCGAAGAAATTCCGAAGGGTAATACCCTGAATTCTCACTGTCTGCCCTGGAATATCGAATCGCAGGAAGCAACGGAAACTCCTCGCTATTGGAATGTGAAAATAAGCATCCTTCAAACCTATTGAAGCTGTCCACATTCCCTTCTCCAACCCTGCCAACACCGATTTCACTGTCTCCATTTTGAAACTGGGTGTGTCTATGAACTTGTTCAATGGCTTGAGATTGAGAATTGGTCTCCACCCTCCAGTGCTTTTCGTTACTAGGAACATAGTTGAATAGAAGCCTGGGCACTTCTGTGCCGGCTGAATTGCTCCTTTTTGTATCAGGGAATTGATTTCTTCCTCTATATACAATATACTATGGTCTTACCTCAGCCGCCCCGCTGAGGTGAAGCTGAGCTGCTTTCGCTGTTTGTCAAGGCAAATATAAGACGAATCTGACTGTGATTGGGAATTGACTCGGTACCTGGGGCTATGGTAATTCCCGGACACAGTATGGGCAGGACCAGGAGAGTGCGGAGTTTTAATTGTTTATTTTGAGCTAGACTAGATAATAGACATTATCATAATAGTACATCTGGTAAGTATTATTCGAAGTGGTCAGCTGAAATTAAGAGGGGTAGAGAGCCTGGAAGAGGCCCCAAGGTCTGGACGGCCTGCAAATTCCACCACCAAGGAAAGCATTGATCGTGTTCACCACATGCTGATGGACGATAGGCGATTGACTATTAATCAGACAGTTAATACTGTTGGAATCTCCTGTGACAGAGTTGAGAACATTCTGATTACAGAACTTGGAATGTCAAAGGTTTCTGCTCGGTCGGTGCCGCGTCGTCTGGCCCCTGATCAAAAGAGCACCAGGCCAGTCATGTCAAAGGAGAACTTGTGGTGTTTTGAAGTAGATCCAGTTAATTTCATCGAACATTTCGAACCCAGGATGAGTGCTGGGTCCATCACTTTGAGCCAGAGACAAAGAGGCAATCCATGCAGTGGAAACACATGTCCTCACCACCTCCAAAGAAGGCCATGATCGTTTCGTCTGCGGGCAAGGTGATGGCCTCAGTTTTCTGGGACGCAAATGGCATTGTGTTCGTGGACTACCTTCCAAAGGGCCAAAACATAAACGGAGAGTACTATGCCAGCCTGCTGAGGCAGCTACGCAAGGCTATCAAGACAAAATGCCGAGGGGAACTGGCGGGGGGGGGGGGGGGGGTCAGTGGTTGCAATGGCTGCTGTGCGTCACTGTGGCTTCGGACTGGTTGACCATCCACCGTACTCTCCTGATTTGGCACCATCTGACTGTCACCTGTTTCCGAACATGAAAAATACTTTGGCTGGGAAGCAATATTGGAGAGATGACGAGGTCATATCTCCTGTTGCGGACTTTTCCCCTTCAGGATGAAAGCTTCTACATCAAGGGGATCCAAGCGCTGCAGCACCATTGGACATGTGTGGACCTCAAAGGGGATTATGTTGAGAATTAGCCCATACAGTACATGGTCTCATTCCACAAGGGCATCATGTTTAGCCAAAAGTAGTTGTGTGCAAAATTTTCAAGACCACTACAAAAGGCATTTTGGGCCGCCTTGCCTATTAACATGATTGAAGAGTAAATTTTGCTGAAATTGTGTTTTCAACAATTAGGCTAATAATCTTGTGTTAAGGAATTCAAGATGCCAGAATAATTCATATTTAACCAAGCTATAACCAGATAGCGTTGCTGATTAAGATATTGATTGAAATGCATTAGTCTTAGTGTTATGCAATTATTTTGACTCAAATGGAGGGATCAATTTCTAGCCATACTCCACCTAATCCTTTACCCATTTTGGAAGACTAAACTTTAAAAACTGAATTCTGAAAATCTAATTTTCAAAATAACTGTACAGTTAAATTAGATGCAACAGCTCCCAGTCACATTAGTTTTAAAATATTCAACAGAAGCTTTAGTAAATTGTAAATTTCCCAAAGATTCATCAATTTAAACACTTGCCATGGACATTTTGATTGTCTTTAAGGAGCTATATGTCATTTTAAATTATGGCATCGGCTAACATGTGACATATTTGATGATGACATCAGATACTTGAGTGACGGATTGGATCCCTCCATTATTCCTGGAAGGTGGTCTCTCACAGATATTATTTCGTCTCCAACAGATTCATGCGTTATGTGGTTACTCTTCGTTTGCTCACCTAACTGATACTCGTCAAAATCAGGAAACTTCTGTACCATGGCTTTTCTCAATGCAGCGGGCAGTGAGCCAAAGTTTAGAGATTTGTCATAAAATGTCTGAAAAATAAGTCCAACAAACACACAAATGACGCGAAATACATTTTGTATTTCGAAATGTACAAGCTTAACTCTTTCATCGTCAAACCGGTTTGCAGTGGTCTTGAAAAATGTCCATTTGCAGGCCAAGAGAACATCGTCTTTGAAATTTTCGAAGCTATTAATCGCGCATCTGGCATATGCATTATCTCACATCGCTTAAACTTAACTCTTTCACCAATGAATTCCCCATATCTACTTTTCAAGGCAACCATACAGAAAAACTGCAACGGCTTCCAGTCAAATTCTTTTCAAAATATTCCAGATCTTTTTACTGATGCCTTTTATAGGGAGACTTTTGACGGTACGCATATATAATATGATCTTTATACGGAGTTGGTGTGTCTGTTCCTGCAGGTGGTTTTTAGCCCCTCTTGTGTCAACCTATCCCCTTAACAACAATCGAAACAGCAAAAGAAACTACCTCATGTCATGTCCGTGCTGGTCTCGTACATGCCAAGAGACTGACTCAGTAACCAAGCCACTTTGAGTCATTTTACAGTCAGTCATTCCAGTGGTAAGCTTTCAAAAATCATTTTCTCTTGCCATGCAAATGGACATTGGGTAAGCAAAATTTTCTTGCCCATTAACCTATTGAGTGTCAACCATCATAAAAGCGATCTTGAGGAATGTCCATTTGTAGAACAGAAAACAATTTCATTGACAAATTTATAAAAAATAGTTTTCTCTTGAACTGCAAAAAATTATTATTTTATTGAAAAGATTGTGGCCATTGAGCGGTTAATTGAAACTACACATGTAGTAGCATTTTGAGTGTTTTCAGATGCTGTTGATAACAGAGGGGGAACTAACCATTTAATCCTCTGATTTATTCAAGAAAATTTAGATTTTCTCATAGAAAACTTCCATTTGCAGACCAAGAGAAGAATATTTTTGAAAATTTACCATTGGAAAGACTGGCTCGGTTATCGCGCCAATCATTCCAGTGGTAAATTTTCAAAAATAGTCTTCTCTTACATTTCTCAAGACCACTGCAGAAGCTGTTTTTGGCTGATATGAGTGTAAAAGGGTTAATAGAGGTGGTTCGTCTGTACACACACTAAAGCTCATAAATAAGTTAACATGTAATTTAAAAAGCCCAGAAACATGTTGGTTAGACAGCAATGGCTTCCAATCAAATTACGCTAAGTCAAAAATATTCAACAGTACGTTTTATTTTATTTTTGGAAACATTTAAAGTTATTTCTGAGCTGTACTGTATATTACCTGGTAATACTCAGCCACTTGAATCCAATCAGAAGGCAGAATAATACTCTTGCTAAAGTACTTGCTCAGGACAACACGACAAGACGGAACATTCGCCGCCAGAGCCAACAGGAAGTTTGTCGTACTGCGAATGTTCAGCTCCTGTCTGGTATACAGCGCCATCTGTGAAAGATGATAATAACGTGCGTATTCATTTCCAGCTATGCCCCACCCATTTTTAGAAAGTTCCGCCCACTTAGTGCATACCTTTGAATGGACCTTTCCAGTTTTAGCTATGCCCCACCCATCAGTCAATCACTAGATAAGCTCCACCCACACCTCACTCACATTGGGATAGATTGATCCCTGAACTCCCAGACTATCAATTTCCAGAAAACTATACAGGTAAGCTGTTAAATATTTTGAAACTAATTTGACTGGGCGCTGTTGCTGCAGTCAAATTAGTTTCAAAATATTCAATAGCATGTTTATCAATATACAATTCATACGTGTCGAACTATTAAGCATTAAAGACGGACTATTGAATCATTTGATGGATGGATACAGTGGAAAGGTCCATTGATTTATCACTTGAATTCCCACAATCTCAATTGCAAGATAACTATGCAGGTAAACTGTTGAATATTTTGAAACTAATTTGACTTAATTTGAGCTAGTGATGCCTATGGCATATGCATGTCTGATAACATATCAAAAATTCATTAACCCTTTGAAGAATGGATTCCCAGAATCGCAATTTCAAGGTAACTAAACATATAAGTTTCACAATATTTTGAAACTAATTTTACTGCGATCTATTGCTGCCTATGGCAACACCAGCTCCCAGTCAAATAAGTTTCAAAATAGTTTTAAAATATTCAACAGAATGTTTATTAAGTAGTACATAAAATTTGTACACTTGACAGTGTTTTCAATGCCCATGACGGAGCTAGATAGGTCATTTATTCTACCCGCCTACCTATGACATAATTGATTATCACATAATATGCTTAAGTGACAGATCTGACCTATCCATTGATTCATTGACTGACTGTGATTCAATTTGCCAAACATTCCATATCTGTTGCACGCATGCACACACAGACCCTTACTCACACGCATACACACACATGCATGCACATATACACGCACACAATGCCACATATACTCATGCACACATTACACACACGCATGCACGCACGCATGCACACACATGCGCATGTGGCACTGCGCGCACAGACACGCATTGATGTAGTTGTACCTTGAGAATGAACTCTGGATCATATGCAATAACAGTATGTGCTGCTTGAATAAGTTTAATTCTCATTGGATTGTTTGTCTTTGAATAATCTGTTGAGGCCAGCAATGAGCCGCTGACAGTATTGACAAAACACATCTGAAAATAAACCAGCGAAATATGTGAAGCACCCAGACAGGACAGATAGTTGTCAGTAGACATAGTAAACAGTTTCAAATATCGTAGACAGCAACATCCCCCACCAAAATTGTTTTAAAATGTGCACCAGTTTCTTTGATATTGACATACAGTAGTAAAAGATAGAATATTGACATCAGAGTCGTAAGGGTTAACAGATCACTTGTTTGTTTTTCTGGCAGAGGTGATATAAGCTAACATTGAATGTACCTTTAGAGTTGTAACATCAGCCAATCTAGATTTCTCAAGCCTGTCCGTCGATATATCTCTAAAGACGCTTAATGCTTGGCGTTGGCTCTTGTCCTCCGAATCTGTCCATGCCTTGTCAAAATCATAGTGGACTGCAGGTACATTAACAGACAAAGTGGTCAGTGGTGGCCGCGTGCTACCGCTAACAGGTGGCTGGCTAGCACTGCCACTGATGATTTGTCGGCCAACAGTGCCACTGATGTGTACCTTGCCGGTACTGCTTACACTGCTTGTACTCGTGTAGCTGGTAGTTCTATTCAGTAATTTCTGTTGCTTAGCATCGCTGGCTAATTCAATCTCTGAGCCCGTTAGTTGACTAACATGACGCTTCAAGTCCGATGTATTTTTAGTTCCATCTAGCAAAAAAAAAAATCAAGAAATGTACTGACAAGATTTCAATCATCTGCCATATACATATTAACCATTCGTAATGAACCCGACCAAAACCGGCCTCTGCAGTGGTCTTGAGGAATTTCCATTTGTTCGCCATGGGAATATTTTTGAAAATTCACCCTAGGAATGGCTGGCTTGATAAGCGAGCCAGTCATTCTGGAGCTAAATTTTCAAAAATAGTTTTCTGTTGGCCAAATGTTCCATTTTTTTTTTCTTGACCAAGTTTAGCCACTAAAGGCTTAATTCATATGTAAATTGAAGTGTAATCTAGGAATTATTAACCCATTTATGGTCGACTTTATGAATGTCCATTTACAGGCCAAAAGAATGCTATTTTGAAAATTTACCACTGGAATGACTGGCTGGATAACCGAGCCAGTCAATCCAGTGGTAAATTTTACAACAAGAACGCTGAAGCGTACAATGTCTCGCCTGTTAAAGGCATGGATAGTGTTGATTGGCAAAGCAAACTTGGCATGGTTTGTAATACACATATTCAGTAATGCACTGGAGTGTGATCTTGAAATTTTTTTCCAAATGAAACTAGTAATGATGCAGATAGTATTTCTTGCATAGTATATAACTCTGCTGTAAAATTTTGTTGATATCTGGTGAGCCATTGTTGAAAAAATGGCCAAGCCCAAACCTATGAAAAGAATAGCTAAAACGACCCAAAATTAGATCCCTAACCCCTATAAAAACACACTTTCCGTTCAATCACTACTTGCGAAATCAAATATCTGCATTTAGCTATGAGAATAAGATTTTTCTGCTCGCTTACACTCTCCCTAATGCCAATACCATCACCATGTCACCCCTCAACCAGGCTTCTGGTAGAGGGACCCCTTGGATTAGCCTCACAATAGACTGGCACCAGTCTGTACTCACTCCTTGGTGACGCCTGTCACTAAGCGCGCCCGCGCATGCGCAGTAGGTGATTCACTTTTCTATATTTAAGTGCCATATATCCTGACTAGATTCTCAAATCATTACCCTGCGGGGTGGCTGAGGCCGGGTCATAGTGACTGAACGGTAAGTATGTTTTTATAGTGGTTAATAAAACTACAGACCAACCCACTAAGAGGGGGGGGGGGGGGGGGGGGGTGTCTGTTGGGGGTTGTTATTACACATCTTGAGCGTTCAATCACTACTTGCTAAACCCAAAGATTTGGTCAGTGCCCCACTGTGAGTCCATGGTGGGTGGAGATTTGAGAATCCATAAGCAAGGATAAAAAATCAAACAAAAACATAACCAAATGTTAATAACATAACATAATGGTGCAACTTAATCAATCACACAGTGATTATCAAATAAGTAAAACTTTAAACATAAAGAAATAAATAAAAAAACAAAGAGTGACTCTCATCATTACACGCAGATGCACAGTCCTAACGAAAATGGTGGGATGTGTTTGGTAAATGGTCTTCAGCCTTTTTGGTTAAAATCATAAAATTCCTAAAGAAGGAAGCAGCTGCACTCTGATCTTTTAAGTAAAAAGTAGTAAAATTACTCAGATTTCCATCCTGCAACTTGCATAACTTCATCTACAGATGAGCCAGCGAAAAGGACAAAAGAGGTAGCCATCCCTCTAACGTCATGAGCTTTAATGTGAGAAAGATTAATTTGATCCGGAGAAGCAAGCTCATAACAAAGGCGGATGGTCTCACAAATCCATCTGGCAATAGTTGCCTTAGAGACTGGACTGGCTACCCCCTCCGCATACGGAACCCAGAAACAGGATGGATCGGATCTCTTAAAGTCAGTACGATGCTTGTAAACTTTTAAAGGTCTGACACGACACCAAAATCTGTCAGACGGCGAAAAGGAGGTTAAAGATTTTAAAATAATCGGCTTAGCTGGGTAACGGTTAGATTGAGTCTTCGATAAAAAATCTCATCTAGGATATAATACTAGACCGTCCCCAGATTCGATAAACCTGTCCTTTTCAGCGGAAAGAGCATGGATTTTGGATCGTCTTCTTGGAGAAGCAGAGGCCACCTGAAAAACGGTCTTAAAAGTTAAAAGTTTCAAGCTAATAGAAGAGATAGGTTAAAAATGACGACCTGCCAAAACCTGAAGAAACAGAGCTAAGTTCCAGGAAGGCAACGGTTTAGCCACTGGAGGACGAATGTTGCCTAAACCTCTAATGAAACCATTAAAAATCTTAGTATCTTTAACATCAGCAGTCAGCAGACAAGGAAGTGAAGATGCTAAAGAAAATCTATATTCTCTTACAGTGTTAGCAGACAAATGTAAGGAGTCAAAAAGATAAGATAAAAAATCTACCACTTGGAAAATAGAAACAGAATCGGGCACGAAACCATGATCTGCACACCATTCTCCAAAAATTTTAAGTCGACCCTTGTAAACTCTGCGGGTCGACTCCCTCCTGGCAGAATCAATGATTTCCTGAGATCTTGCAGAAAATTTACTCTCAGGGACCACACACTCGATATTCTCCAAACACACAGACTGAAGATTCCTGGGTTTGGATGAAGGCAAGATCCCCTCACTTGAGACAGAAGGTCTGGGGAAATTGGAAGAAGATGAGGGAAGTCTACCAGAAGATCGAGAAGATCTACAAACCAGGTCCGTTTTGGCCAAAAGGCAGCTATCAGCAGGACTTCGCAGATCTGGTCCCTGACCTTCTTCAGCACTAAAGGAATAAGAATTGTTGGAGGGAACGCATAAGCAAAGATTCCTGTCCAGGACTGAGACAGGGCGTTCATAGCCAACGCCTGATTGTCCGGAAAAGGAGACATGAAAAAGGAGATCTGGGCATTCAGAGGTCGCGAACAGATCTACGTGGGGACGATTCATGAGGTTGAAGATTACTTTGACAACCGACCTCTTTAACTGCCACTCTGTGTGGGAAAACTTGTTAGGATGAGACAGTTGGTCCGCAAGAAAATTCAGACAGCCTGGGACATGAGTGGATACTATAAAAATTTGATTCTTGCGACACCACAAGAGGAGGTTCCACACTTCCAGGCAGAGGAGTGATGACTTCGTTCCCCCCCCACCCCTGCCTGTTGATATAAGAGACAACTGTTGAATTGTCCGATCGAATCAAAATTCTAAGACCTTTTATTTGATTCAACCAAGAATGGAGAGCCTTCTTGACAGCCCACAATTCCAGAATGTTGATGTGGGCTGATGACTCCTCCAGGGACCACAGGCCGGGGACTGACAGGGAATCCCAGACTGCTCCCCATCCCTCCTGGGAACCATCTGTGAAGATAATTCCTTGAGAAGACTTTAACAGAGGAACACCCATCAGAAGTAGAGAACGATCCTTCCAAAAGTCTAGATGGGGAATTAAATGTTCTCTGATGGGGATCTGATGGTAAATAGAGTGAACCGACTGTTTCCACAGGGACATAAGATACATTTGGAAAGGTCTTCTCATCAGCACCGCCCACGGAATGATACTCTCGATGCTGACCATCAAGCCAATCACCCCGAGGAAGAAACTTGCTCTGACCACGGAACAGGAAGACAGAATTTCCATTGCTGCTAAGATGGCTTCTACCCTTAGATCTTAAGGGAAAATTAGACCTCGAGCTAGATCGAATGAAATGCCTAGGTGGGTGAAAACCCGAGATGTAACCAAGCTTGACTTTTCTAGATTTATAACCCAACCTACGCTGCAAGCCATACTGCAGACCTCTGGAACGATTCTTGACAGAATTGAGGAAGATTCTGCTTTTACTAACCAATCGTCTATATAAACGTGAAGGGGAATAGAACGACGGTGAAGAATCCCTGCCACAGATGACACTAGGCGGGTGAAGAAAAACGGGGCCATGGTCAGGCCGAAGGGCATGACTCTGAATTGCCATACCCGACCCTTGAAAGCGAACCTCATGAATTTTCAGAATGAAGGGTGGATGAGAACGTGGAAGTAGGCGTCCTTCAGGTTTATGGAAGAGGTCCACATACCTGGAGACAGACTGGCGATAATCTGAGATAGTCTCCATCTTGAATTTTGGAGTAGAAATTAGAAGATTTAACCTTTTCAGATTGATGATTGGACGCCATCCACCTGTTTTCTTGGGGACCAGAAAGAGAGTTGAGTAGTAACCCGGGTCTACTCTCCATAAAGGAACCTCTTCTATGGCTTTCTTTAAAATCATCGACTCCAATTCGTCTTCCAGGCCTCCCAGTTTCTCCGGGTTTGAAGGAACCCGGAGTCCATTTGGGAAGGAAAGACAAGGGAGGTTGATGATTGATCCATGATGGTGCATAACCACAGCGGAGTTGATCTATAAGCCAGGAGTCCTGAACAAGGGCATGCCCAAATCAGAGACAGTCGCCCTCCTACTGGGACGCTGGGTAAAAGAGACTGGACCGACAGGTCCAAAAGAGGGAGAAGAGGAAAAGATAAAACTGGGAAAAGAGGAAGGGATTGGCCTACCCGGGCTACAGCCATCCCTTCAAACTTGTTTTCCTTGATAACCTCTAAAGGAGCGACCTCTAGAATTAGATCTAGATCCACGAGAATAAGACTGGCCCCTTCTTACCTGAGAAGGGGCTTGACGGACTTGGATCTGGGCCTATGAGACGAAATGGCTCCTCCGCGGATCGGGCTTGGGAACCAGAAGACCGATTAGAATTGGTGATTATCCTAGAAGGATAAGCGCCAAACTCATCCGGCTTGAGACTCTTCCTTTTAGGGGAGGAAAGTGGACTCTTGACAGAGGAAGAGTCTCTCTTCACTGAAGGCTTCAACACAGAGATCTGATCTCGAAGATCTTTGGCTGATCTAAGGCCGTCAGATTCAGCCTGAAGAATACTTGAAGAAGCCTGACCAAAGACATCCAAGCCGAAGGGAAGAGCCGAAATAAGGTTGCTCCTACGAGAACTCGAAATATTGACCTCTGACAGTTTCCTAGTTCTTCTTTTAGAGGTAATGAAGTCTAACGACTGACAAACCGAGTTCAAAGAACCTCTAGAAACATTGGCTAAAGAACGAGACCTCAGGAGGAATCTGATCACCTTTTTCCTAAGTCTTAAGTAATGCCTCTGAAAGAAGAGCAAGAAAATTCGCTGATTTAATCTGAGCTCTACATACAGATTCCCATCTGAAAAGATTCGAAGATGACTCAACCCTAGCTGACTCCTTCAGATTAGAAGAAAGAACATCCCAAGTCAGACCGTTAAGAGACCGATTAGAAGCCACTCTAATAAAATCATCCTTGGGAACTTGAACTGGTGCATCTAACTTAGGAGTAAGTGAGAATTCTTTCGACTGGACCTCATTTACACAAAAGTCAAGCATATCTATAACCAAGTTAAATCTATCGGAAGAACACGAGGAGCACTAGAAGAAGGATCGGAAGATGACAGAGCGGATCCAAAAGAAGGAGGATCAATTGAAAACTCATCCTGAAGAAAGAGAGAAAGAGAGGAAGCTATCCATCGATGAGTCGAAGACCAATCATCTGCAGAGGCCCTAAACGGGTAAAACCTCCTAAGATCCCTGGCCATGACTGATCTTGGAATAGTATTAGCAGAAGCATGCGATGGAGACGAAGGAGGAGGCCAAAGGTCAGAATCTAAAGAAGCTGAAGAGTCAAAGTTCCTCAAGGAGGAAGGAGAAGCCAAACCTCTAGAATTAGACAAAGAAAACTGATCCAAAACCGATGAAGCCTGATCCGAAGGAATTAAATCAACCTCATTACTCTGGCTAGATGGAAAAGAACATGATCCCAAAGCACTTGCAGAAAATCTAGAGAGAATAGAAGATCTAGCAGAAACAAAAGAGCGATGAAGAGAAGAATCCTGAGCTACTGAAAATAACGAAAAATCTAAGCCTGAATCTACTATCTGAAATTCCAGTTCTGGAGAAAGAACAACAGACACAATAGGGTCCAACTGATCAAACGATGGAGAAAAAGAGGAAGAATAAGGAGGAGAAGAAATGGAAGGAGTAGAAGAGGAAGAAGAAAAAACGTGATCTGAAGAAACAGAATTCTGATGAACAGAAGGAAAATGATGAAAACCTGGAGAGGAGGGATAGTCGAAGAGTTAAACAAGGAAGAAGATTGCGAAACGTGACTAGAGGAAAAAGCTCTAGCCGACAGAGCAGACAAAGATGAAGATAAAAAAGAAGGAAGAACAGAACCTCCGTTAGATAAGGAAGGTGAGACTCGAAGAAGATGAATGAGAATTAGAAACCACCTTTCTAAAGGGTGAACAAAATCAGAAGAATGAACCTCAGAGACAGACTGAGAAAGAGACGAAGAATGATCAAAATCATGCCTAGAAAAAACTTGAACAGGAGGAGCGCGAAAATAATTAGAATCGGAAGGAGAAAAATTATTACTAGAATAAGAATCTGAATGAACAGGCAACTCATAAGAAGTGCGAAAATAGCTTTCAGAAGAAACTGGTAAACCAGAATCGGAAGTAGGATGCTTAGCCAGAGCTAACTGACCCGGAAAAGCACCTCTCAAACTGGAAGTAGAAGCACTACTACTGGAACCAGAAGTTGGATGCAAGGACGGATCTATCAGACCAGAAAAAGCACCTCTAATACTGGAAGCAGATACACTGCCACTGGAAACGGAAAAATCGGAACCGGAAATAGATGACTGATGCAAGGCAGGATCTAACAGACCTGGATATGCATTTCTCCTACCCGAAGTAGCAACACCTACTACAGGAAACGGAAGCAGAAAAAACGGAACCGGAAGTTGATGAGTGATACATAGCCGGATCTAACAGACTCTGACAGGCATCGTTAGAACCAGAAATGGATGGGCCGTTACCGGAAATTGAGGATGGAAGAGCCAGATGATCATGAGCCATCAGATGTTCAGCCAAGCCAGAAACAATCACGGTGCTCATATCCTGATGTCCGGTCAAACCAGAAGGCAATCCGGATTTCGAACCCGCTTGCCCAGACAAGCCAGGAGCAAAGACGGGAGCAGAAATATAGATCGGAGATCTCATAACATGGCTGGCTATCGGGATAACCGAAAAATGGACCTTCGCATGAGAAGAAAAATCGGAAGCTTCCGACACCGATGCCATCGCCTCAGGGTAATGCGACCCCTCAAGACTTACATTGTCTTTAGTCTGGCTCTAACCTGAGGATACATTACCAGACTTCTTCCTAGACTCTTTAGATTTGGTTTTAGGAGATTTCAGCTCCTGCCTAGTAGTGACACATAGGTTTCCCCCACTTATGAGAGCGCCCGCAAGATTTGGACCCATTCTCAGTCTGACAACTCCTCTTTTGCAGCTTGAATAGCTGAAGAAATACGCTCGTCCAGAGACTTAGTTAACACACTTGCAAAAGATTTGAAACGTGCAAATAACGCCATAACAGCGTCAGAATTTGAAGAGGAACCCCCCCTCTGTTGTTGCTAGACGTTTTAACAGAGGCACTAGCAGATGTACTGCCTTAGATGACTCAACAACAGAGGGAGAGTGACCTGAGGGCAATGCAGGCTTAGAAACAAAATCTTTGAAAAAAGCCTTAGAAACTACTAACGGCCAGCCTTTACAAATCCCACACATTTTTAAAGGGGAGCAAGTGGCGCACTTCGAGCAGACATGACCGGAGAAATCTTTAGCGTGGAAACGGTCACATTTTGCGGACGAGCATTTGACCTTCCCAGAAGTTAAAACTTGGTCCTATAATAAAATAAATATGACAATAAAGCAACAGCTTCGCTATAACTAATAAAAAACGAAAAAAATGTCAAAAATGAAATTAAGAGATCTGACTGAAGACGGGAATCACAAAGATTCATTAATAATATTGTTTGTTAGGCACTGTTAGGACACTACGTAAATATGAGCTGGTACTAATGGCTATTTTAAGCATGGTTTAATGATGGTATAATATTAGGCATGGTTTTTCAAACCTCGAAAACGGGAGTATTGACACGAAAACCGGTAACTCACAAACTAGAGTTAAACCTCTAAATCACCACAACATGAACATTTAACATAACTTAGGCAAAATTGATTTCATAGTACCGGTAGGCATGATTTCCTGTATCAGTGATGAATGTAGCTGAACTTCAGCGCAAAGCTATAAAACTTTAAGATTGATAGCAAGCGAACTGATCTGCTAGCAGAATATTTGAAAAGTGAATCAGTTTTCATATTTGGGACCTACAGTACTGCGCATGCACGGGCGTGCTTAGTGACAGGCGGCACCAAGAGTGAGTACAGACTGGTGCCAGTCTATTGTGAGGCTAATGCAAGGGGTCCCTCTACCAGAAGCCTGGTTGAGGGTTGACATGGTGATGGTATTGGCATTAGGGAGAGTGTAAGTGAGCATAAAAATCTTATTCTGATAGCTAAATGCAGATATTTGATTTAGCAAGTAGTGATTGAACGGTCAAGATGTTTTTGCAGTGTAATAACAACTATTATTTGTAGATCACATCCCTGTATAGTATAGATCCCTTCTGTAAAGTTTCATTGAGATCGGATAAGCCAGTGTTGAAAAATAAGTTTATTAAAAAACGTTAACGAAAACTGCACTGGCAAAATACATGAAAAAAGTCTAAGTCCAAAACTGTGAAAAAACTAGTTTAAATGCAACAAAATTAAATCTATTGTTATGTAGATCACATCCCTGTATAGTATAGATCACTTCTCTAAAGTTTCATTGAAATCAGATGAGCCAGTGTTGAAAAATAAGTTTGACCTCTGGCCACTGCTCTCAGATTGACTGTAGTCTACTAACTACAAGCTTCAAAATGATATGTGACATGACCACATTTGCTAAAATTTATTTTCTGCCAACCATTTCCCCCACCCCTGCCCCTGGGGGTGATATCAAAATTCCAATGTGTAATGCACATCCCTGGCCATATGTGTAATCATACCGAAAGTTTCAAGTTTCTATCTGAAATGGTCTAGGAGTTGCATTACAATAGATTTGTGGCCACTTTTGACATTATTCCCGGCCCCCCCCCCCCCCCACCCTCAGTTTGACCCAAGATCAAAATAATTCCCTGTACTGTAGTCTACTCATCAGTCTTGAAAATGACATGCGATATGACAAGCTTTGGAAAAATTATATTTTTTACCCCACATTTCCCACCCCCAGGGCCATACCCCTGGGGTCATACCAAAATTTCAAGTGTCATGCACATCCCTGGCCATATGTACAAACATCCGCAAAGTTTCCAGTTTCTATCTGAAATGGTCTAGGAGCAGTTGCATTGCAATAGATTGGTGCCCACTTTTGACCCCCCCCCCCAACCCCCCCTCCCCCACCCCCAGTTTGTGACCCAAGATCAATATAATTCCTTGTACTGTAGTCTACTCATGATTGGCTTGTAAATGATATGCGACATGGCAACCTTTGGAAAAATTTAATTTTTGACCCCATATTCCCCAGCCCCAGGCCCCTGCGGTCATGCCAAAATTCCAAGTGTCATGCACATGCCTGTCCATATGTGCAATCATTCCTAAAGTTTCAAGTTTCTATCTGAAATGGTCCAGGAGTTGCATTACAATCAATAATTATTGGCCAAAACTGCACTTGCAAAACACATTAAAAAAGTCCAAGTTCAAAACCGTGAAAAAAATAGTTAAAATGCCACAAAATTAAATGTATTGTTATGTAGATCACATCCCTGTATAGTATAGATCACTTCTGTAAAATTTCATTGAAATCAGATGAGCCAGTGTTGAAAAACAAGTTGATTAAAAAACCTTAACGAAAACTGCACTTGCAAAACACATAAAAAAAGTCCAAGTCCAAAACCGTGAAAAAAAGAGTTAAAATGCCCCAAAATTAAATGTATTGTTATGTAGATCACATCCCTGTATTGTATAGATCACTTCTGTAAAATTTCATTGAAATCAGATGAGCCAGTGTTGAAAAATACGTTTGACCTCTGGCCACTGCTCTCAGATTGACTGTAGTCTACTAACCACAAGCTTCAAAATGATATGTGACATGACCACATTTGCTAAAATTTATTTTCTGCCAACCATTTCCCCCACCCCTGCCCCTGGGGGTGATATCAACATTCCAATGTGTAATGCACATCCCTGGCCATCTGTGTAATCATACCGAAAGTTTCAAGTTTCTATCTGAAATGATTTATGAGTTGCGTTACAATAGATTGGTGGCCACTTTTGACACACCCCCACCCTCAGTTTGACCCAAGATCAAAATAATTCCCTGTACTGTTGTCCACTCATCAGTCTTGAAAATGACATGCGACATGACAAGCCTTGGAAAAATTATATTTTTTACCCCACATTTCCCACCCCCAGGGCCGTACCCCTGGGGTCATACCAAAATTTCAAGTGTCATGCACATCCCTGGCCATATGTACAAACATCCACAAAGTTTCAAGTTTCTATCTGAAATGGTCTAGGAGCAGTTGCATTGCAATAGATTGGTGCCCACTTTTGACCAACCCCCACCCCCCACCCCCAGTTTGTGACCCAAGATTAATATAATTCCTTGTACTGTAGTCTACTCATTATTGGCTTGAAAATGATATGCGACATGGTAACCTTTGGAAAAGTTTAATTTTTGACCCCATATTCCACAACCCCAGGCCCCTGCGGTCATGCCAAAATTCGAAGTGTCATGCACATCCCTGTCCATATGTGTAATCATTCCTAAAGTTTCAAGTTTCTATCTGAAATGGTCCAGGAGTTGCATTACAATCGATAATTACTGGCCAAAACTACACTTGCAAAACACATTTAAAAAGTCCAAGTCCAAAACCGTAAAAAAAGAAGTTAAAATGCCCCAAAATTAAATCTATTGCTATGTAGATCACATCCTTGTATTGTACATATCACCTCTGTAAAGTTTCATTGAGATCGGATGAGACAGTGTTGAAAAACAAGTTGATTAAAAAATCTTAACCAAAACTGCACAAATGACGGATGCCGCTGCCACCAACGACGTCGCCGCCGCCACCAACGACGGCGCCGCCAGAATTAGTGATCCCTATGTCTCGCTTTCTGCTTCACAGGAGAGAGAAAAATCATCTCTTGGCCTACAAATAGACATTTGTCAAGACTAGTACAGAAGTCGAGGAAATAATTAGATTTTCTTGACCAATAAAAGAATATTTTAACCATATCACCCATAAATTCCCCATATCTCACTCTCAGGGCAAACAAACAGGAAAGCGGTTGAATATTTTGAAATTAATATAACTGGAAGCCATTGGTGCCATTTATATTAATTTCAAAATATTCAATACTCAATTCCTCTCGTGCACTGTACTGATTGACTAAGGCATAAAGAACTAGGCTTACGCGATTATTGCTTTGAGTGATCACGATCAATTAGTTAATTACTCAATTAATCAGCGTCGCAAAAAATTACGCAGATATATTATATAACATAACAACAAAGGTATATCAATGATGAAAGCTGCAATGATGTTTAGACATCTCCATTTGCAGTCCAAGAGAAGATTATTTTTGAAACTGCATCATTGGAATACCTGGCCCGATGATACACTTAAAAAAATAGTCTTTTTCTTGGCCTGAAAATGGGCATACATTCGATGAGTGTAAAATGCCATTTTGTGTCACAGATCACAATAAACAGTTAGGTTTTGAAATATTTTATACAGTAGATTATTTGATTACTTAAATTTTAATCATATAAATTCACGATTTAAAGAATAATCTTAATTTTTTATTTAATCACGTAATCGTGCAAGCCCATAAAGGACCCATTACTAACCATCTTCAGAAAGAAGCAGTCCTTTATTTACATGACTGTATTTCAACCATCATAAGAGATACATTATAGTAGTGTTGGGAATTGGTTCTATTTTTGTAATCGATGATTGGTTTTATATACTAAGCGATGATCAATTAATGATTGATCATAACTGGTTCTAATTTTTCACCCATTTTGAATGCAGTAATTATACCATGTTCAAGAATAACTATTCCTTTCAAACAAAGTCGCAGGTATGACAGATTCTTAATAATTTAAGAAATAATCT
Organism: Chaetoderma sp. LZ-2023a; assembly: GCA_034401795.1. Lineage (NCBI taxonomy): Eukaryota > Metazoa > Mollusca > Caudofoveata > Chaetodermatida > Chaetodermatidae > Chaetoderma > Chaetoderma sp. LZ-2023a. Next base: position 117,509,707 of record CM067359.1, read on the forward strand.
GTTGACTATTTTGAAACAAATTTGACTAAATAATAATTTGATCTTCACATGTATAAAGGGAAATAATTACTCTTTACATCTCAAACTTATATTCTACCTAAAAGAACTGAAATTACTTGTCAAATTACAGTACAGCTCATAAATAAGTTACATGTTTCCATAACAGAAACATGCTGCTTAGAAAGAAATGTTCTGTTCAGTATTTTGAACATAATTGGATTAGCAATGTCTCCCAATCCAATTGTGTTCAAAATATTCAATGTCAGTAAATTATATTTTATTTTGGAAACAAACTAAATCATTTCTGATCGGTACTATATATACATTCAGAGCTCTAGATAAGCAGGGTTTTTTGCGTTTTCACCCAATAAAAATGGCCAATCACCCAATTAATTTTTAACATCATGCGTACCGAAAGCGCCAATCGCACAATTAATTTCAGTTCTATTGCTAATAATGTATAACTTAATTAAAACAAAACAATTAAATTCCAAAAAACCCAATTTACAAAATTTCTAAGAGTGAATCACCCAATTATTGAAAAGCTTATCTAGAGCTCTGTATACATTCTACACAAGATTTCTCGTTGAAGCCACTTACACGTCACAGCGGTGGCCGCCCTGGTCTGAGTAAGAGAATCTTTATTTGAAACTAAAAGTGATGGCTTCGACGGCGCAGAGATAAATGCACTGCTCGTAAGGCTTCTGTTCGTCAAACCCTCTGACTGGCCAAGCACAGACTGCGAGGATAGGGTAGATGTCAGTGGTCTGGTCTGAGGCCCTCCTAACCGCTTCTTGCTAGTCAAGGACAGGTTGGAATGTAGGGATGTACCAAGGGTATGCCCATGAAGGCTACTACTAGCCATATCTGTTCCCGTCGTCTTCAGAGATGAAGACGATAATAGCAAGTTACCTGTTAATAAATAAATATCAAATATATTGCAGGATGACATCTTCTTCCAACAATAACAGTGATTTAACCCTTTAACCCTCATATCAGCCAAAAACGGCTTCTGCAGTGGTCTTCACAAATATCCATTAGCAGACCACGAGGACTATTTTTTTTAATTTAAAAATTTTTGACTGGCTCGATAACCGAGCCAATCATTCCACTCGTAAACTTTCAAATATAGTCCTCTCGTGGTCTGCAAATGGACATTTTCTATGAGAAAATTGAAATTATCTTGAACAAATTATTTCATATAAAATGTCTATTTGCAGACCAAGAGGTTATTTTTGAAAATTTACCACTGGAATGACTGGCTCGCTTATCGAGCAAGTCATTCCAGTGTTAAATTTTCAAAAATAGTCTTCTTTTGGTCTGCAAATGGACATTTCTCAAGACCATTTTTGCCCGACTTGAGGGTTAATCCTTTAGGTTCTGATGGTTAAACTAACTAAAGATACATCTTCTGCGCAGTGTTTTTTTTAAATGCCAATTAACTTTAAGACTCAATTTTCAGGCAAAGAAAAGGGTACACATACTATTTTTGGAAATTTACTACTGGGAACGCTAATCGAGCCAATCATTCCAGCGTTAAATTTTCAAAAATAGTCTTCTCTCAGCCTGCCGCAGAAACACCAATTTTTTCCCCTTTTTAACCACTAACCATTTCACTAACAAATCCCTGAAAAAGTCAATTCTTTACGATATTCTGTTGAATATTTTGAAATTAATGTGAATGCTTCTGGACACTCAAATTGATTTCAAAATATTCAACACTTTTCCTGCATAGTTGCCTTGAAAATGAGACATATGAGGAATTCATCAGTGAAAGGGTTAATAGATTAATGACCTTGCTATTTGCACATACATATATAAATATCTAATCTTATAATGACGCAGTTACAGAAACATATATTCTAATCCTATAGCAGAAACTTACCCTGCAGGAGATGCGCCTGCCTGATACTACTTTGACCAGCAGTCTTGCTGCCAGGATCAGCCCGTCTCATGCTTAAAGACCTTGGAAAATTTGTCGACATTTTCACTTACTGCTTAGCGTACACTGAATAAAAACAAAGATTAATCTGTTATGATGGATATGTTTTCCAAATGTAAATAATTGAGGGCCTCGGGGAAGAACAGTTATTTTATTGATCGAGTTTGTACCCTCTTTAAATAAAGATATTATTATTATTATTATTATTATTATTATTATTATGACATATGAATCACAAACAGCAATAAAGGTGTGGAAATAAAATACAAAGAAGCCCAGATGCACTCCTCTGCAGCATTGGCACGCCATCCCAGATATCATAGGTTTGACAAGGGAACTAACTACAGGATTTCAAAGCTAGTGAATATTTTGCCCTGTCTGGAGGCAGCAAGTGATTCTTGATTTAAAATTAATTTCAAAATGTCAAACAGAATAAAATTCATAGTGCTAAAGAATTTGTCTACGATGATTTATGTATATGGTAAACCATATGGTTACTAATCAGCTGGGACCACAATGTAGAATTCCAGTTTCTCAGTCAACAAGAGGCCCAAAGGCTGTATCACTCACCTGGAATTATTGGTCACTGGCACAAATGTTCAACCAAACGAGATGACCACCAGAAAAGTTTATCAATCCAATTTCTGTGAAGGTTTAGTCAAGTTTGATTAAAATTGGCCCAGTTGTTAAAGCTCTCGTGTCCCATTAAATATACATTTTTGCCCGAGATATGAGATGCCTGTTCAATTTACACAGCATGCTATGCTGTCCAGCATGCAATGCTCAGACTTCATAATCGTTGTAACTATTGGATGCCATATTCGTTCATTCTATTGTCTGCACAAGCCAGGATTTCTCAAACACAACCAACCTGCTTGCATGTGCAAATAGTCATTTGTCCTCCAGCTCTCGAAGCGTAAGCATGCACATAGGGCGTATTCATGGCAGTACATTCGACAGTCTGTATTTTAATACTGTTCAGAGAGTGTGTCAATGTCCAGGAGAAAATAGGAGAAGGCTTTTATACACATTGACAGTAATTTGCTATCAATGACAGCACTAACATTCAGTCAAAATAATTAGTAGATAATGCAATTACTACCTGCTACATATTTGATAAGAATCTGAATGAAAATTGTTGCTGCAACAGCTTTCAGTCTATATATTCTATAATAAGCATCATAAATTTCAGTCAACACTTGCTATGGTTTTGAAGAGCAATTTGACTGTACACAAGTTGTTGCTGACTAAGGCACCAATAACGTTATCAAATTGTTGTCCATAGAATCATACGGCACTCAGTATTACTATCTAAGTAGAGTAAGTATATGGCCAAAGTATGCTTTGCCGGCACAAAGTAAATATTTCGCCTAGCTAGAGTGTGTACATTTCTGTTCGATCAATGCATTTCAAACAAATGCACAAATCTGTCAACGAAACATACACATTGTTTACTAATCATTCATTCGTGGCGAGAAAGTGTATATAGGTCTATGATCACTTTACATAGTAATATTGATTGCACGTGGATAATAATTCGACAATGTTGTTGGTGCCTTAAAAATCAACAACTTACAGTCAAATTGATATTCAAATCCGAAGCGAAAGTCTACTAAAATTATGATGATTATTTTAGAATAAATAGACTGAAAGCTGTTGTAGCAACATTTTTCATTCAAATTAGTATCAAATCTGTACGAGGTAGTAATCGCATAACCTAATAATTTTTTTGACAATAATTTTACTGACCATTATTGCTGTCATTGATAGCTGCTTAGCAATAACTTTCACATAAATTATTGTCAAAATATATATAAACGCTTTCTCTAATTTTCTGGAAATTTACACACTTGTGCTGAACAGTATTGAAATACAGCCTGTCGAATGTACTGCCGTGAATACACCCTACATGCATGCTTACGCTTCCAGAGCTGGAGGACAAATAAATATTTGCATGTGCAGGCGGGTTGGTTTTGTTTGAGAAATCCTGACCTATACAGACAATAGACTAAATGAATATGGCGTCCAACAGTTACAACAATTATGGAGTCAGGAAATTGCATGCTGGGTGGCGTTGCATGCAGGGTAGCATAGCATGCTGGGTAAATTGAACATAAATCAGCGGGCATTTCATATCTCGTGTAAAAGGGTCTATATTTAATGCGATACAAGAACTTTAATAAATAGTCTTTTGTATGATTTTTTCAGAAAATCCAAGATGGCTGACAAACACATTAAATTTTGATCGATCCACGATGGACATGTTTTTTTACGTATCAACTTTCATTGGAAAAATCTTATTGACATTTAGACCCTAATCGTGTCTGCCAAATTTCGGCACGATCAGTTCAACGGGTCTAACGAAAAGAAAACTAGGTTATCCAAGATGGCCCGAACTATTTGGCCAATCAAGTTCCGTTGAACCAACATGTTTCAGGTCTTTCCCTAGATCATATTTCATGAGATTTTAATGGATGCCCCAAGTGGTTTTGGAAAAGATTTTTCAAAACTTGGCTGAAATCCAAGATGGTCACTGTGATGTGTAAGGTGATGTCATAATCAATTACGTCATGAATGACGTGACTAAGTTCATCAAGAACACTTAATTGATGACGGACTAGAAGTTATTGTATGAACTGTATGTCTTTATTATTTAATAATCATTCTGTTGAATGTTTTGAAATTAATTTGACTGGGCGCTGTTGCTGCCATTCGCAGCAACACAACCCAGTCAAATTAGTTTCAATTCAACAGCTTACCCGAGTGTATAGTTTACCGTAAATTGAGATTCAGCAAGTTCCGGGATTGATCGATCCCAACACACATGAAGTATGAGTGGAGCTTAGCTAAAGATGGGCGGGGCATAGATAAAACTGGATTCCTCCATTCTTTTACTTCCCGTTCAATAGCATATGCTCTGTAGCTTTCATCACATAAACTTATAGCAAACCTGAGCAACATCAGTTGATAATTTGTTTAAACCTTTAATGGGCAAGTCGCCCAAAACCAGCCTCTGCAGTGGTCTTGGGGAATGTCCATTTGCAGACCATGAGAAGACTATAGTATTGAAAAATTAACCACTGGAATGACTGACTCGATAACCAAGCCAGTCATTCCATTGGTAAATTGTCAAAAATAAGATAAGACTAGATTGATCGGTCGATGACGCGTCATCGCAAATCCCCACGTTCACCTTTGAACGTTTGACACACCCCACAACCTACCCACCGGGGGTCGATCCAAATGTAAACGGCCTTTTGCACTCCGCAATCATATGGGTTAACCCACATACCAAATTTGGCTGAATTTCATAAAATAGTGTCAGAGGAGTTGCATTACAATCAATTTCATGACCTTTTGACCCCATCCCAGACACCATGGGGCCTGGCCAAATGTAAATGTGCTCATCCACTCCACATTGATATGGGCAACTCACACACCAAATTTGGTTGAATTCTGGAATAGATGTGTTAAATCAATTTCAGCAAGTTAAAATTTGACCCTTTGACACTTCTCCTAGCCCCTGTGGGTGGAGCTAAATCTAAATGGCCTCTTGCACTCCGCAATTTAATGGGTAACTCAGATATCAAATTTGGTTGAGTTCCGTCTAACAATTTCAGAGGAGTTGCATTACAATCAATTTCATGCCTGGGGGTGGGGCCAAATGTAAATGTGCTCATCCACTTGATATGGGTAACTGACATACTGAATTTGGTTGAATTCCATCCAGTAGTGTCAGAGGAGTTACATTACAATAAAATAAATAGTTTGATCTTTTGACCCCCACTGGGGAGGCGAGGCCAAATGTAATGTACTCAGGTACTCCAAATTGAAATGGGTAACCCACAAACCAAATTTGGTTGGATTGTGTCCAACAGTTTCGGAGGAGATGCATTAAAATCCATTTCTGCAGGTTCCAATTTGACCTTTTCACACACATACCCCCCCCCCCCCACACCTCGGGGGGTGGAGCCAAATCTAACTGGCCTCTTGCACTCCACAATCATGGGTAATGCAGATAGTAAATTTGGTTGAGTTCTGTCTAACGATTTCAGAGGAGTTGCATTACAACTGATTCAACCTTTTTACCCCTGCCATGCCCCCCCTACCCCAAATTTTGTCTTGCCAAACGGAATCATATTGATACCCCACATACCAAATTTGATTTAATTCCACCCAATGGTTTGAGAGGACATAGCGTGATGGACGGACAGAGGCGATTGCAATATCCCCAACCTTTTTTTTAAATGTGGGGATAATAACTAACATGTATGACAGCACAACAATGCACCATTGCACAAAATGTGTTTATTCCTGATGTCTATTCACATATGCTAACGTATATCATATGAATGACATTATTATTCCATGAAGATCTGCACTGAAACAATGGCTGAGTTTCTGTCAAAGTACACTCAATTTTCATGGCCGTTGAAAATAAAAACTACTACTTTTGCATTATAATCAATTTTGACCTTTTGACACCTGCCATGCCCCTATGGGGCCGGAGCCTAATCCAAATGTTGTCTTGCAAAGCGCAGTCCTATGGGTAACCCACATACCAAATTTGATTGAATTCCACCCAGCGGTTTGGGAGGAGTTAGTGTGACGGAGACTCAATTTGACCTTTGGACCCCTGCCACGCCACCTTGAGGGTGGAGCCTAATCTATATCTCGTCTTGCAAAGTGCATTCCTATTGGTAAGCAACACAGTGAATTTGGTTGAAATCTATGCAACGATTTGGGGTGAGATGCATTATAATGAATTTGACCGTTTGACCCCTGCCACGGCCCCTTTGGGGGATCCTAGCCTAAATATCGTCTTGCAAATTACATTCCTATGGCTAACCTACTTACCAAATTTGGTTGAATTCCACCCAATAGTTTGGGAGGAGTTAGAGTGATGGACAGACGGACAATTTGACCTTTTGACCCCTGCCACAAGCCTTCAGGGCGGAGCCTAATTTACATATCGTCTTGCAAATTGCATTCCTATGGGCAACCTACTTACCAAATTTGGTTGAATTCCACCTAACAGTTCGGGAGGAGTTAGCGTGACGGAGACGCACAATCATTTTGACCTTTTGACCACTGTCACAAGCCCTTGAGGGTGGAGCCCAATCCATATCTCGTTTTACAAAGCGCATTCCTATTAGTAACCCACATACCGAATTTGGTTGAATTCCATGCAACGATTTGGGGCGAGATGGAGTATAATCAATTTTACCTTTTGACCCCTGACATAAAAAGCCTCTTGGGGGCGGAGCCTAGTCTAAATATTGTCTTGCAAATTGTATTCCTATGGATAACCTACTTACCAAATTTGGTTGAATTCCACAAAACCGTTTGGGAGCAGTAAGCGCGACAGACAGACAGACAATTAATTTGACCTTTTGACACCTGCCCCGCCCCTTGGGGGCGGAGCCTAATCTAAATAGCGTCATGCAAATTGCATTCTTATGGGTAACCTACTTCCCAATTTTGGTTGAATTCCACCCAAATGTTTGGGAGGAGTTAGCGTGACGGAGACGGACAATCAATTTGACCTTTTGACCCCTGTCACGTCCCCTTAAGGGCGGAGCCAAATCGATATCTTGTTTTACAAAGCGCATTCCTATTAGTAACCTACACACCGAATCTGGTTGAATTCCACACAACGCTTTGGGGTGCAATGCATTATAATCAATTTGACCTTTTGACCCCCGCCATGCCCCCCTTGGGGGGGCGGAGCCTAATCTAAATATTGTCTTGCAAAGCGCATTCCTATGGGTAACCCACATAGCAAATTTGGTTCAATTCCACCCCATAGTTTGGGAGGAGTTAGCGTGATGGACATACGGACAGACGGAGGCGATTACAATATTGCCGATGTTTTTTCAAAACGTGAGGATAATAAGATTGATTTGCAGAATGCAGGCTAAAAAGCCTCTATGTTCCGTATTGTGCTAGGCTGCTATAGAGTTAGACTGCTTTGACAGTTAAATTTTATTTCTTGGTTTTCCCATTATGTGTCCAATCTGTTCTTGAATATGTTCAAATTTTCCGATGTTACAATGTGATTAGATAGTGAATTCCAGGCCTGATTATTCTATTGGTAATGTTTTCTGAAATCATGTGAAAAGCGATGTTTCTTTAGTTTATGTGTGTCCTCTTGCTATTGAATTGTTTAATGTGAAAAGATGTTTTGTTAGTTGTGTCGTAATAACCGCGTATGATTTTATATATTTCAATTATATCTCCCTGGTGTCGTCTATATTTTAGAGTTGGGAGATTCTCTTTTTAGCCTGTCAGGGTAGCTCAGTCCCTTCAATGAAGGAAGCTGTCTGGTTGCCCTCCCCTGAACATTTTTGATAGCATTGATATCTTTTTCTTTGTATGGGCACCAGACACTGCTAGCCTATTCAATGTAAGGGCACGCTAATGATTTGTACAGCATGGTAACATTGTCATTATTTAGTTATGCATAGGTTCGGCGAATTATTCCCATTATCCTGTTGGCTTTATTTACCTGTTTCTGTATGTTTTTGAAAGTTAAGCTGTCTGTCTATAATAATAAATGTGCCTAGATCTTTTTCAAACTCAGCAGATTCAAGTGGTATTGGGCGACTGCCCTGTCCACGTAGGTGATAGGATCTGTTTTCAACATTTTGTTTGCTTTTTATTTCCGGAACTCTACATTTGTTTGGATGTTATTTTAGTAGCCATGTAGAAGCCCAGTTGGTCATGGAGTCAAGATAAAAAAATGGTCTTCTCTCAGTCTGCAAATAGACATTTAGGCCTACTAAGAGAAATGAACAAATCGGAGGGTTAAAGGAGTTAGGCTAATCATTGAACCCTTGCAGGCCAAATACATATTTCAGGTTTCAGTCAAATTAGTTTTAAAATAGTCAAATAATATCATATATCATTCAGTTTTAATTAAAATAATGCTGTGCATTCGTTCCCCTATCTTATGCTCGGAGGATAGATTGACGACATAACATAACAAGTATACAGCTTACCAGGACTTTTACGTCCTATTATCAGCTGGTGTATAAACTATAATTATTAATTATTAATGTATGGTGATTTTCTGGTGATTTGGCTTATCTAATGCTTTATAGTTGTAGTACACGGGGTGCGTTACATAGATTTTGTCTAGTCTAGCTTTGAATGTGTTTATGGTAGGTGCGTCAACGACTGTTTCCGGTAATGCATTCCACCAGTCTATGATTCTGTTGGAGAAAAAATTCAGTCTATTGTTAGTATTCGCTCTAGTTTTTCCAAGTTTGAATTTGTGGCCACGTGTTCTGTCATCTTGATTTAATGTGAATAGTTTACTGGGATTTACTGAGTAGATATTATTAGTAGATCTCCTCGTATTCTTCTATACATTAAGGTTGGTAAGTTGAGATTCCGAAGACGATTTTCATAGGACATGTTCCGCAAAGCTGGTACCATTTTAGTGGCTCGTTTCTGGACGTTTTCTAATTGTTCGGCAAATTTCCATGTGTGTGGGGACCAAACGGGACCAGCATACTCCAGATGAGGGTGTATTAAACTTTGGTACAGCATCTTAAATATGTCTGTAGTAATGGAATGAAACGTTCTCCATATAAGCCCTGTCATTCTGTTGGCTTTTGATGTGATGTTATTTATATGGGTTTCAAATGTTACGTTTGAATCGATTATTATACCCAGATCATTGATCTCGCTCTCCCCCTTTAGGGCTACTGTTATATCATTATCAAGGAGTTTGTACTTACAATTACTGGCACTTGGCTTGTGGCCAATGTGCATAACTGCGCTTTTGTTTGTGTTGAACATTAATTGCCAATTTTGGGCCCAGTTTTGAATGGCCTCTAGATCATTTTGCATGATTTCACAATCACTCACATCAGTTACTGAGTTGAACAGTTTAGTATCGTCTGCGAAAAGATAGAGTCTGGATTTTATGTTTCTTGGCATGTCATTTACGTATATTATAAACAGTAGTGGGCCAAGTACACTGCCCTGTGGGACACCGCTTATGACCCTGGCCCAATCTGAGGCTGCCCCATTAACCACGACTCTCTGCTTTCTTCCTATTAGAAATGACTTAATCCATTCTAGGAGTTTCCCCGAAATACCATATGCGTTTACCTTGATAAACAATCGCTCGTGTGGTACAGAGTCAAAAGCCTTCTTAAAATCAAGATAAATTACATCAATCGATTTCTTATTATCCAAAGCAATTGTCCATTTGTCTATTACTTCTAGCATTTGAGTTACCGTTGATCTCCCCCGTAGGAACCCATGTTGGTATTCGGTAATTATTTCACTTTTCTTCATATACTCTATCAGCTTGTCCCTTACTATGGTTTCAAGTATTTTGGATGGAACTGAGGTTAGACTGATGGGTCTGTAATTGTTCAGATCCCTCTTTGCTCCTTTTTTATGCACAGGTATAACATTAGCACATTTCCAGTCAGAAGGTATAGTCCCTTCTGATAATGACTTGTTATAAATTATGCTAAGTGGTTCAGATAATACATCTTTTAGTTCATGTAAAATTCTTCGATGCAGGTCATCAGGACCAGCTGATTTATTTGTTTTTAAATCTGCAAGTTTTTTTCTGACGTCGTCAACAGAGACAGTAATATTGTTTATTGTTGTTGTAGTCTCTGATGTAAATGTTGGGATACTATTTAGGTTCTTATTGGTGAAGGTACTAGAGAAAAAGCGATTTAGTTCTTGACTTTTTCTTTCGTTTGTGGTTATTAAATTACCATCAAGATCTTCTAAGTCTCCCACATTATCTTTGGACTTGAGCTGGCTATTTACATAAGCCCAGAATGACTTTGGATTAGATTTGCTATTTTTAGCTACAGTTTCCCAGGGCTCGACATAAGTCGTGAACGGTCGTTCAGGTTACGCTGGTGTTACGGTGATTGACTGTACCGAAAACGATCCTCCATTCACGGGCAAAAAATTTAATTCGGGCCATGATTTTTTTAACAAGCTAGCTCACTTAATTTTCGTATCATATCTGGCGCGAATTGTGAATTGCGCAGCTCATATTACCTTGCAAACGAAAATAATCCATTTATTTATCAGTAGTTATCGTCATGGTTCACTTATTTGATCTGTCAATTTCTCTAAACACAGCAGGTGTGCGCACGCGCTAGAACTATTTCTGTTCAAAAGTGTACACATTTTGAGACGATCTTTGTAAAGCAAAATCGGAATTATCGGCTTACACTATTGTATTATATAGTGAATCCGAATACAAACGAATATCAGGATTTAAATAGATTTCTTTAATAGATGTTTGACCGCAAGTCTGTCATTAACGCCTAGAGGGGGATACGACAATTGCCAATTGCGCCAGGATTTTCTACGGCTGAATATCGACAGGCAGAGGAATTGTGAAATTTATCGGCGTACATATTGACTGATCTAGGGCATTTGTAGACGAGAAATTTTCTCAGAGCAGATGCTCAACGTTACTACTAAATATTCGGGTATTACACGGCTCTGAAATCACGAGCGGATGGAAAATTGTAAGCAATGCCTGAAGAATAGGAATGTTTGAATGACTACGCATGACTACTGACACGTGACATGTTCGACGTACACAGACTAGTTCCTGGTCGCGCACGTGAGACACAGAATTTAAAAATCCAAAATGTCATCTAATGCGTCAAAACGCGAAACAGTAACCGTAAAAACTTTAAAAACGTGGGATTGTTACAAAGATCTGAGTTATGAAGATGATGGAGAGAAAGTGTTAGTAATCAAGTGCAAGATCTGCACAGATCACATGGCAGCAGTTCGTTCAGAAGCACTTAGGAGAGGGATTAGTGGACAGGTTCTGAAAGGCATAATAGCCTATGTTGATGGTGTGAGCTACATTCATAAGACAGATGTAAGCAGACATGTACAGTCTGGATCACTGCATGACTGGGCTAAGCGAAAATTTGTGTCCTTGCAGATAACATAGTAGGTCCTGTGAAAGTGAAACTGCTTGCCCATCAACATCAAGTGCGCATACCTCATCAGCAACACCAATAAAAACAGTGTCACTAGGTCAATTGTTTGATAAAACAAACAAAAATCTTTACGAACACCATTTCAATACAGCCCTTTCAATTGTGATGATGGAAAGCGCGATGTCTGAATACCCAGATTTAATTGAACTACAGAAGAAAAATGGTGTTCAATTTATTTCTGCAGCAAAGGACAATGATCAGAGGTGTAGAGAGTTTATAGAGAATATAGCTCTTGCTATGCGTGATGACATAATGAACATTTTGCAGTGTGCAAATTTGTTTTCTATTGAGCAAGATGGGACAGAAGCGAGAAAAACAAAGGAGGAAAAGGATCTTATATATGTGAAGTTTGTGGTGAGGGGTAAACCAATAGAATTGTTTCTCAAGTGTCAGCGTATGAATAGCTTTGGCGGTGTCGATGCTTCAGCACTTAAGAGAAGCGTTGATAATGCATTTGAGTTGTTTAATCTGACTGGTGAAAAGTACATCAAGTGTATGGTTTCGGCATGAGCAGACGGAGCCAGTGTCCATATGGGCAAACTGACTGGTGCCCTGACTATGATGAAAAATGAAAGAGACTGGCTGCTTATCGTCCACTGCAGTGCACATCACACTGAGTTGGCTGTGAAAGATGCCTTCAAGCAGCTCCATGAATTTGAAAAGGTTGATGAGATGATGCTCAATCTCTATCTATTCTTCAAGAACAGTGGAAAATGTTGGCAGATCCTTTTACTGCTAGCCGAGCGACTTGGTGTCTTAGTGACACGACTTCCAAAATCTGCAGGCACGAGATTCCAAGTGCACAAGTATCGAACTATTAAAGCCATGATCATTAATTTTCTACCATTATGTCTGTTTGCCGAGAACATGATCCAAGCTGATAACAAATCCTGCAAGCCAGATCAGAAAGCTAAGCTACGAGGACATTTAAAACAGTGGCTTGATTATGGGTATCTCAGTAGCATGCACCTATATCGCCTAACTCTTAAACAAACAGCTCACCTCTCATACATTGCTCAACAAGCATCGCCACTAGAGACAACTATCATCAATGGTGTAAGATCAACTGTAGATGAACTGAAGTCCATTCAATCTGAAAATGAAGTTGACCTCCCATTTCCATCTACAATAAATGATGATGGCACAGAGGTCACAATTACAGCTGAGGCTACAAATATGCCAGCAACTATGAGGTTCAAGGACAAGAACCAGCTGAGCGACAAGCAAAAGGAGAAAGCTGAGAAGAAAGTCACAATCGTTGCCAAGGAAACATTTGTCCTAAAAAATGTAGCAAGAGGAAAAGACAGTTAAAAGAATATGCTCACAACTGATTCCATCAATTGCAGCACACCTGGAAAGCAGGCTGGAGTCATTTAATGACCCTATCTTTGATGCATTCACCATTGCAGATCATACACAATGGGATGCTAGTGATCCCAACTATGGCAAAGGACACATCCAGCTCATAGCCACACATTTCCAGGAGTGCCTAAGCTTTCACAAATTCTCACTTGACATGGCAATCATTGAGTGGCATGGTTTGCGCAAACTTGTTGCTGTTAAGTTTCATCACTTTAACAGTATTATTCTATGGCAGAAAGTCTTCACTCATCACCATGCAGAATTTCCACACATTCTCCTTGTGATTGAGTTGATCCTGGGGGTTGCATTTGCTAGTGCCACAGTGGAGAGAGGAATCAGCACCTTAATCCGACAACTGACAAGCACAAGGAGCAGTATGAAAAAACAACTCTGGATGATCTTCTGCTGATAAGAATTAACTTGCCTCTGTTGATAAGCTGTGACCCAAATTATGAGCAAAAGCTTGTTGATAAAGCAGTTGCCATGTACCTAGCGACAAAGAATCGACGACAGAGTCAACTACGAAAAAGGCCTGCAACTGTCAGTGTGTGTGAGCTGCATACTGGATGGCAGGATACTTTCTTACCAACACCAGCAACAGCAGTTATCAAACAAATGCATGAGCTCACTTCAACTGAAGAATTCCTTGTTGGTGTGGACAGTGATTCTGATGCAGATGGCGGACATGACACTAGCGACTCTGATGACTCAGACTGTACGAGTTTCAGTGACTGTGAGGGATCTGTGTCTGAGACACTTGAGAATTAGTGTTTGAGCTCCCGCCTGAGGTTGTTTCCCATGACATTACATTCAGTTGTCATGTGCAAGAGTTAGGTGATATATGTACAGCAGCATGCAGTTGAGTTCTATTTGCAACTTTTTATGTGTTGCTGACTTGCAGCATTATTAATCAGAAGTAATCTTTTCATGTTCCAACATTGCAATCAATTCATACTGATACAGCTAATCTCATTTTTCTGGTGAATATTTTGAAACCAATTAGACTGGAACATGTTTCTCCCTGTTTGCTGCCACAGGCAGAAACAATTCCCAGCCAAATTAGGTTAAGAATATTCAGGAGATGACCTTTTCCATCATAAAAAAATGTCAATTGTATTCTAGTTAATAAAAGGAACTTAAGATGGTCATGTCAAGGCAATTATTGTATTAGTCATTGATAAGTTCAAACACTTTAATTAATTGTTTTATTCTTTATTCATTTACAAGATAGTACACATTAAAATTTCAGAAGGTCAATGACCAGACAATCATACAGGTAGTCTGTTGAATATTTTGAAACTAATTAGAGTGGAACCTGTTGCGCCCAGTTTGCTGCCACTGGCAGCAATAGTTCCCAGTCAAATGAGATTCAAAATATTCAAGAGAATACCTCTTAATTTGTAAAAAAATAATTTCATTTGCCTCTTGGTACAAATGGAAATAATGATAAGCTGGCAATATCAAGGTAATTATTGTACAAATCATTGTCTGAAAACTTCAAACATTTATTTGTTAATAAATATTGTTTCAAGTTCATCTAAAATTATACATGATGTAGTTTATACTCTGATTCAAGTTCAAGAATCCTAAATTCTAGTCAATCATACAGGTAAGCTGTTGAATATTTTGAAACTAATTAGAGTGGAACCTGTTTCTCCCTGTTTGCTGCCACATGCTGCACTAGTTCTCAATCACATTAGGTTCAGAATTTTCAAGAGACTATCTTATATTGTACATAATTTTTTTCATTTCTCCCTTGGTACAAAGGGAATTATGTTGGCAATTTCAAGGTAATTACTGTATTTACTGAGTTCAAAACAGAGCTTAGTACTTAGCAAATATTGTTTCAGATTCATTCTTTATTGAGACTAACATAGTACAATAACAAACAAGTTCAATCAAGCATTTCAAATTCAAGATAATCATACAGGTGACATGCTCATAAGCCCTAAGTGTTGAATACTATATAGGGCTGGAACTGGTTACTCCCTTCTTGCTCTGTAGTCAATCCTGTTCAAATAATTGTCACTTCTGACCTGACATGATTGATATCATAATCAATAAATATAGTTGACCTTCAAAACAAATAAAATGTGTAGATTGAACCTCTGAATGATTTAATGCATTGCCTTAACATGCCAAGGGAATGTATTAAATCATTAATGAGAAGCTCAATTTACTCATTTTAATTGTTTTATGGTCAATATTATTTATTGATATAGATAGTACACATCACAAAAAAAACTTCTATGATAAAATGGGTGCCGATTGACTCAATTTCTCGTTGTGGCAAGGAGTCGTAACTTACAGGTTACGATGGTCTATTTTAGCGTAACCTACTGACAGGTTGCGATCAATATCCTTATGTCGAGCCCTGGTTTCCTCATATTTTTTAACTGCCCGTTTACAGAATTGGTTCACCTGATTTCGTATACTAGCATATTTGTTGTAATCTGTTGATGCTCTTGTTTGCAAATACCTTTTCCACTTCCTTTCTTTTTTTCGCACTAACTTGAGGGCCTTTCTGTCTAACCAGGGTGGTCTATATCTTTTATTGTTTTTAACTTGTTTGGTTGGAATATAGTCTTTCGTGAATTTATTTACAAGATTTTTGAAATTTATCCAACATTCTTCGGGGGATTCGTTGTGGAAAAGTGCTTCCCAGTTAATACCTAGAGCTGATTGTAGTGTGGAATAGTCACCTTTGTCATAAGCCAATTTATTACTCATATTCTGCTGTGGTTCAGCGTAGCATTTTAGTTCATAATAAATGCATATATGGTCACTTTTACCAAGGGCTGGTAGAGGGATTATGTTGTCAATCATTTCTTCCTCATTGGTGAATACTAAATCTATGACACTAGGCTCACAATTTATTCTATATCTTGTGGGAAATGAGATATGTTGGTGCAGGAAAGCATCGCCTACAGCATCCAGAAAGTAATCAGCATGCTGTGATTGTTTTAAGAGAATACCACCTGCTTTCCAGTCAATTTCTGGAAAATTAAAATCGCCAGTAATTAGTGTGTGGGAATGCTTTTTGGCAGACACATTCTTAATAAATGTATTTAATTTTGTATTGTTTTCTTCGTTTGAGTTTGGACTGCGATAAACTGCCAGGATTAGCAATGTATCTGACCCCTTTAACTTAACCTCTACTCCAACTACTTCCTCAGGTAGATTACTGAGAGTTGATTTTGCTTCTGTGGGATTTAGGGATGATGCAACTTGTACACTTATTCCACAGACATTTTGTTTGTCTATATTGGTGAATATATCATAGCCATTGATTTGCAGCTCTTCTTTTTGAACAGTATATCTTAGATGTTTTGGGTTTGTTTCTGTGATTATAATTATATGGGGGGATAGCTGCGATATCTTTATTTGTAGCTCTTGCCTCTTATATAAAACTGAGTCTGCATTAGAGCTGGGCGGTATTGACATTTACATGACGGTATCGGTACCATGAAAAAATACTGCGGTACCACGGTATACCGTCATCTGAGCTTGAGGCATGCCACGAAATTAGAACAATTTTTTCCATTTCCTTTTCACTTCCATCTCCAATCAATGGTAAATATAGGTAAAATAAATAAATCGGCTTCCTGATTTAGAGAAGAAAAACATGGCTATTGCGACTGTTTAGTTTCACGATTTTATTAGGTCACTATTTTTATTGACGTAATATCATTCACGGGAATATCGGTCAAAGGGTGTGGTCGACTCGCTAACTTTAATCCGCTGTTTGAGGCATTGGGGTGCACTATTTTCAATCTGGAGTGTTCTTGCTATTAATGCGTGCGACCAGCAAACGGTAAATTTTATTTTGGCAGTCGAGCGCTTTGATAAACAGAGTCCAGACAAAATTTGCAAGTATTTAAACGGGGCGAGTGTTGTACTCTTTTATTTCTGTTGGAGTCGTATATTCTGTTACTCGCGAAAACAGGCCTATACACATACATATAACACGACATTGAATACAGCCGATTCCAAAGCTTCTGATAATTACCGAGTACCCGATGTGCAGACTCGTTACTCGCCATGCTTCATGTGAACAATGTGTGTAAAAAGCTATTTCCGCGAACTTCCGATGTGTAGCCAGTCGAAAAATGAATTACAAAAACTAAAACACTATAATTTTTAGGTGTCGTTATTTAAACTGGATTTAATCCTTAAAGGAAATTTCTTAAAACAAGCCAAAAATAAAAAATAACGACTTCCACGCTGCTTGTTGTTAATAAATTAGCACGTGATCAAAACGGCATGAGCAAATACTACGTTTTAGTAAATTTTCATTGATAAATTCAGCGTAGTAATGTATTTTCCAACGGTCTAGTTCATGACCAACCAATCAGATATGTCTTTGCGAGATTGCTGTTGTGTTTGAATAGCACGCAGTTTGTATGTTATTTTGTTATTCTAGCGTGTTTGTTCGGTGACAAAATGCTTGGAGTAATAAATTACAAATAATAGAAACGGGAATAGGGAATATATTATAGTGTAATTACTACTGGCTGACAGCCAGAGAATGTTAGATGTTTTAAATAAAGCAATTTTACCGTGAGACTTTCAAGACGTACGTTTGACATACAATTCTGCCTGTCATTATTTTGTAATTGACGTCTTGATGTTTGTTTTTACAATGACCCTTTCACCTCAACTCGGCTAATAGTTAGGGATGCCTGTATTTTTGGCACTATTAGCACTTATTTACCCTTGGTCAAGTCAGATTTTATGAATATATTTCTCAAATATTATGGACGGTATTCACGGTATTTGGAAATGGCAACGGTCACGGTTCACGGTATACCGCGGTCCTCACGGTACTACCGTCAGACCGCCCAGCTCTAGTCTGCATTGGTGTAAAATACTTTAAGTTTGTTGGAATTATTCATATTACATTGAGACTTCTGGGTAGCACTAGTTGTTTTATTTGGTCCTTTGTGTAGTAGACCCCGTTTCTTGTCTATGACCTTATTTAGTATTAACTGTGATCTTGTTGGCATGTTTCCAAATGGGTGTTTGAGATATGCACATGTGTTAACACGTTTACAAGTTCCTTCATGTACAATGGTTTTATTTTGTTTGGTTGGGTTTATTGTACAGTGATAATTCTTCAGAATGCTGTTTGGTTGTGTAATTATTTGTTTATGTGGATTTGGCTGGCTGTCTGCTTTATCGATACATGTTGTATTGTTATGTGTGGATACGTCGGTTAGCAGGTGATATCGGTTCGCTAATGCAATTGGTTCGGGCTGTGTTCTGCTTGGCATATGTTTAATAAGGCTACCGTTGTTCTCCCCCCCCCCTATCCCCCTCCCTTATAAAAAAATCCTGAGAGAGTGAATCTCTCCTGTTTGTTCACATTTGTAGTGAATGAGAAGTTGCAACACAATTGGTTATGTTCTCGGATAGTAGACAAAGACCACTGTGGTTAGGATGTATGTTGTCCCTGAATAGTAGTAGCTTGGATTCCCCATTGGGGTGGGTGAACAGTTCTGAGTTGTCTACATATGTTACACCATGCCATGTAGCTAGAGACCTTAGCATTTCGTTAAATTGGAAAACCAAGTTGTTCTCGTATCTATTGTTAGGTCGAGGCAGCAGTGAAGAGACCAATATTTGGATATTTGGTGCTAGTTTCTTGGCTTGTTCTGTCATCGAATCATAGTCATTGATCATTCCATTTACTCTACGCTTGGCAATATTATTGCTTCCAACATGGATTACTAGTGTGGTGTAGTGGTTAGTTGATAGGAATTGGTCAAGTTTATCCGCAATTTCACCAATTCGTGCCCCACCATAAGAACGGACAGTTACATTTGTTGTTTCAGATGACATGTACATTCCGCTGAGCTTTCTCAGAGTTGAACTTCCAATAATTAGAACATTTTGTGATGTTTTGTTCTTTTGATAAGTATTTGCATGGCGAGCTTGACCCTGATCAATGTTGTTGTTATTTGTGTGGTCAGAAAGTATGCTGTATAACTTGCTAGCAGATTGCTTCATATTGTGGTTGTTACCATTTGTTTGTCTAGAGAAGGATGGAGAGTATGGAGTTTCTACGACATTGTTGTTAGCAATGACATGGTTGTAACTTCTGGTCCCAGGCTTAATAGTGTTGATACTTATGTGGTGGTTCATTTGTGAACAACTCTGATTTGGTATCTGCCTAGGTCCTCTGGTTGGGTGCATTGCATTTGTTAATTGCACTTTGGTGGTTACCTGTCCCAACTGGGGTGCATCTCGCCTATTCATTGTCTGTATATTATGTGCAAAACCACTCTGGGTTCTAGTGATATCCCTGGAGGTCGGAGCAGAAACATGTTCAATGACTGTCTGTTTGTGCTGTTCTAGTACCTCTTTGGGTCTTGTAAGATCAATATGGTTAGACATATGAGTATGGCCACTAGTTATCTCATTTTGTTTACTCATCTGCAATTCTTGCCCTTGTATATTTAGAGCAGCATACTCATTTCGGATCTGTCTGATCTCTTCCAGGACATCACTAAGGATCTCACTACAAGAGTCATCTGAGGGTTTTAATTGAGTATAACCACCCATGTTTGTTTCAGTGTATGCATCACACACATGTGTTGCTACATGGTTAGCCGTATTAACGGCAGGTTTTAGATGAACCTTTGATTGGGTAGACGAGTCATAGACTTCTTCTGAGGTTGCACAATCTTCCTCTGTACGTTGTGTGCTATTTGTGCCCTCATTTATTGACTTGGGTGGGCTTTCTTTTATTACTTCTACTGAGACTTCATTTGTTATCTATATAAGCGGTATGTTGGTCGACTCACTATTATTTGTTTGACTTGACACTTTGTCATTCGTTGTGTTGACTAGTGAGGTTTTGAGCAGAATTTCGTTTGCATTTCCCATATATTTCTTATCAAATGTTAGTTCATACCATGACAGAAACTCTAGTATGTGGCTAGAGATGGGTGTGCAGAAACTACATGAGTATTTGCGCTTTGATGTTGTGAGAGCAGCTAGCATGTATGGGGGTAGATTTGATGTAATGCAGCCATGCTTTGCAAACCTGACACCTTATCATATATGGGTTATTTGGCTCACCGCACTGGCATTAGAGCTGGGCGGTATTGATATTTACATGACGGTATCGGTACCATGATAAAATACCGTGGTACCACAGTATACAGTCATCTGAGCTTGAGGTATGCCACGAAATTAGAAAAATTTTTTCCCATTTCCTTTTCACTTCCATCTCAAATCAACGGTAAATATAGGTAAAATAAATAAATCGGCTTCCTGATTTAGAGAAGAAAAACATGGCTATTGCGACTGTTTAGTTTCACGATTTTATTAGGTCACTATTTTTATTGACGTAATATCATTCACGGGAATATCGGTCAAAGGGTGTGGTCGACTCGCTAACTTTAACCCGCTGTTTGAGGCATTGGGGTGCACTATTTTCAGTCTGGAGTGTTCTTGCTATTAATGCATGCGACCAGCAAACGGTAAATTTTATTTTGGCCGTCGAGCGCTTTGATAGACAGTCCAGACAAAATTTGCGAGTATTTAAACGGGACGAGTGTTGTACTCTTTTATTTCTGTTGGAGCCGTATATTCCGTTACTCGCGAAAACAGGCCTATACACATACATATAACACGACATTGAATATAGCCGATTCCAAAGCTTCTGATAATTACTGAGTACCTGATGTGCAGACTCGTTACTCGCCATGCTTCACGTGAACAATGCGTGTAAAAAGCTATTTCCGCGAACTTCCGACGTGTAACCAGTCGAAAAATGAATTACAAAAACTAAAACACTATAATTTTTAGGTGTCGTTATTTAAACTGGATTTAATCCTTAAAGAAATTTCTTAAAACAAGCCAGAAAAATAAAAAATAACAACTTCAACGCTGCTTGTTGTTAATAAATTAGCACGTGATCAAAAGGGCACGAGCAAATACTACGTTTTAGTAAATTTTCATTGATAAATTCAGCGTAGTAATGTATTTTCCAACGGTCTAGTTCATGACCAACAAATCAGATATGTCTTTGCGAGATTGCTGTTGTGTTTGAATAGCACGCAGTTTGTATTTTATTTTGTTATTCTAGCGTGTTTGTTCGGTGACAAAATGCTTGGAGTAATAAATCACAAATAATAGAAACGGGAATAGGGAATATATTATAGTGTAATTACTACCGGCTGACGGCCAGAGAATGTTAGATGTTTTAAATAAAGCAATTTTACTGCGAGTATCGGTTCACGGTATACCGCGGTCCTCACGGTACTACCGTCAGACCGCCCAGCTCTAACTGGCATGCAGCATCCTTTAAGTCATTGACAAGGTCATGCTTACTTGGGGTTTTATTGATAGGTGTAAGCTTGGTAGGGGTCACCATTTTAGATGTGGCTAGAGCATTTGCACTGTCCTCTAGGTTAGTTGCTGTTGTAGTGTTTGTAGGTGTTGCAGTGGCAGTAACTTGATTTGTAGTTTCTGTCGAAAAGTTTTTCCTGCAGACCTCTTCCTCCCTTGTACTATCACATTCTTTACAGAGCCAATAACCGGATGACATATATTGAGCCTGCTTTGCAGGATCTTTACAATCCTCGCACACCATAGTTCTTTACTCCACAAATCAACAGGTTAGATGTTTGCTTGACTGTAATAAATATAAATGTTGTTTGATTGCAAATCAGTAGATTAGCTATGGTTTAAGTAATATCCCTAGTTGCAGGCTTATGTAGCTTAAAATGTGCAAAGGACACCACACACAGGATAGAATTACTTACAAATATATTAGTAAGAAAAAGAGTGCTAGGTTCTCTGCCTCGCAGCCACTCGGGGAAAGAATATGACACAGGGGCAGCCAGAGGATTGAGAGAACATACAAACAGATGTTAGTTAGGATGGGAAGCCAAGAGAGGCAACGCAAGTGCATAATAAATTGAATACATTATTTTGCTAAATTATAGGCCTATATTGTTATTTATTTCTATGTTTATTATTAAATGTGTGTGTATGTGTATTTGCAAACGATTTTGATTTGTTGAATTAACTATATCTATTTTGGCATACTATCATAATGATGCAATGTCGCTTGACGATCAATGCAGCAGACCTAACAACGGTAAACAATTCATAAAAGTTTAAGGTGTGTGTTCAGCTTTAAGTATATGTCAACGCACTATAACTATAACCAATTATTGCTATAGTTTGTATGGAAATCATTATCGCATTTTAAACTGTTTCAAATAAATTTGGTTAATATTTTATCCTATTATTTTATTTTTTTTAAATAATTTATATGGACAATAATCTCATATTTTAAACTATTTTATGCACATTTTGATTCTATCAAGTTTACAACACAATTGAAAATTGATTATTTTGGCAGGAATGTGCCAGGTAGAACTGACTATCTACCGTTGCTACGGTAAACAAATCACGGAAACGGATGACACTAAGAAAAAAGCCCTATTTAACCCGTCGATTCAACGATTATCACAGTTTACACAAATTAATCAAAGTAATGATGCTAAATACTGTCTAAAACAAGTATGGATTATTGTCTTACTCTTAGGCTATATAAACGTATTTTTTATCAGATTTTGCGCCGACAGAATTTTTAACCAACATAGCTGGTTTATTTTGAGCAAGACTAGAAAACAAGACAGTAGCATAATAGTACATCTGGTAAGTATGATTTGAAGTAGAATTACATGTTACACCACCAATGCGCAGATACACATTTCGGAATTAATCAATTATAGTACGAAAACAGGTGTTATATTAATTATTTGTTCTTACCACATGACAGATAGTTAAACTGCTAACTAAATGAATATTATTGTAATAATAAATGTGCCGTGGTTTGCATTTCAAGCTTGCACAACACTTACACTACGCCTCCATAAGATATGCTGTGTAATCAAAAAATTATTTCTTCTTGTTCTGCATGTCCCTCCAGACTTATAAATCCTGTTTTACATATTTATACATAGTTACTTATACTTATACATAGACTTATATAGGTTAATTTCCTGGATAATAATCCCAGAAAGGTAGTCAAGTCCCTGTATAGGTCTTCATATCAAGGTAGCTTTTCAGCATTCTGTCACTGTGCCACTGTCTTGTGTGTCATATATACTGACAAAAAAAGTTAGGGATCGCGAAGTTTTTTCAGTATTGTTAGAAACATTCGATATAACAGACATATACAGATTCGAAATCATAACTAACAGCCTCTGCTGAATCCATATTTAATGACAGTTTTGAAATTGATTTGTCAGCAATGCATCACATAGGTGTTAATGAAAGGCATCCATGAAACAATGAGAATTCATGATTGCAAGTCAACAAGCGTATAAACGTGTGTCACTCCAAATCAGTCCATATGCACTTTAGTAACGAGTGTGACATCCACGTGCAGCCACGACTGCTTGACAACGCCGCTGCATGCTGTTGATGAGGCGCACGATGTTCTGTTCTGGAAGGTTGTCCCATTCCTGCCTGCGAGCAGTTTCCAGGTCATCCAGAGTCATTCCCTCTATGGTCTCCCTCTCAAGGTACTGTGTGATAACTCGAGCACGGTGAGGCCGAGCGTTGTCATCCATGAGAACAAAGTCAGGACCCACAGCTCCAGCAAACAATCTCACAACTGGATGAAGGATTTCATCCCTATACTGGATGGTGTTCAGAGCTCCATTCCTGATAGCAACAAGTTCAGTGCGACCAGTCAAAGAAATCCCACCCCAAACCATCACTGAACCCCCGGTCATGTTCAGCGACCATACACTGTGCATACCGTTGTCTGGGTTCTCTCCACACATGTCTGCGACCATCATGGAAATCTAAACAGAATCTGGATTCATCAGTGAACAAAACTGTCTGCCAGTGACGTCTTTGCCATCTAATGTGATTACGAGCCCATTCCAGGCGAGCATGACGATGACGTAGGAGTAGCCTTGGTCTCACAGCTGGCCTGCGAGCTCTAAGATTGGCTCCGTGAAGTCGGTTCCTCAAGGTGTTATCTGAACATCTGTAGCAGCATTGAACTGTCTGTTGAGAGAACGTGCACTATCAAAACGATGTCTCCTGGCTAAAGTGACGATATACCGGTCTTGGCGGCGTGTTGTGGTACGTGGTCTTCCACTTCTATGCCTCTCATTGACAGTTCCAGTGGCTTGAAACCGTGTCCACAACCTGGATATCACACTTTGCGAAACACCAAGTGCAACAGCCACCTGTCTCTGTGTTTGGGCAGTTTGGATCATTCCAACTGCTTGATTTGCCTCACAAGCTCGTAAATGTCTTCTTTGCGGCATTTTGTAAAGGTGGTCCACCGTGGTCAATGTACACATTAACCAAGGCCTCAATCAGACTCAATCAGATGTCTTCATAAAAAAATCAGTCACACCTGTGATCTCTGAAAACACTCAATTTTAGCCACCCTTCACATGTGCTGCACGCTTGCACATGAAAAGTGAAATTGACAACACACGACACCGTGCATGTCTCAATGACCAATAAAAGAAGTAAACAAAAGCTGTTTTCACTTGATCTGAGCCATTTACCAGAATATACTCAAAATATAATCCATGATCCCTAACTTATTTTTACCAGTATATATACACCTGTGCAAAAGCTAAGCACCAGCAAAAACAATAAAACGTAGAAACATGATGGTACAACTAGGCTGCCATACTTTTTGTCCCCGCGTTAGCTGACATAATTCCAAGTACGAAATGCACATGCATGCATGACTTCACGCCGCTTGATGTCCGTGCGTGGCGGGAAACAGCACACGTGTTCAGTTATGTAAAAGTCCAGTTTGAGGTGTAGAACATTACATACAGATTTAGGCGACAAGATTAGGAATTTTGTGTTCATGACCGTGGTTTATTTGTACAGAGAGAATTAGCTCTTGATTGTGAACCGTTATGGCAAGACGAAGGTTAAGTGATCGTGTGAAATGGCAAATCATAGGCATGCATACCACTGGTATGTCATGCAGAGATTGGCAGACAGCTGAACATTAACCATACTGTAATCAGTCGTTTGATTGCAAAACATGGACAAACTAACGAGGTGAAGGACAGGCCTAGATCTGGAAGACCGAAGAAGACTACTGCCCGTGATGATCGAGCCCTAGTACGCCTTGTTAGGAGATCGCCATTCACCAACAGCAGAGTGCTCAGCCAGCAATGGGAAACGCGCAATAGTGTCAATGTCTACCGTCAAAAGGATACTGTATGCTGCTGGCATGAAAGCTAGGAGACCTGTCAGACGTCCTCTCCTCACTGCACACCACAAAGAGGAGCGTCTGAGGTGGTGCAACGAAAGAAGACACTGGAACATGAGATCCTGGAGACGGGTACACTGGTCCGATGAAAGTCGGTTCCTGCTTCATGCCACAGATGGTCGAACTCGTGTATGGAGGTCCAGACGCACGGCGTACGACCAACGTACCATCATGGAAGAAGTTCCATTTGGTGGAGGTTCCGTTATGATATGGGGGTGCATCTCATTTGATTGTAAGCTGGATCTGTTGACTGTACCTGGAACACTAAATGGACAAAGATATCAAGATTCCATACTGGATAGAGTTGTGGTCCCTCATTTTGTAAATCATGCACCTGGAACCCACCCTATATTCATGGATGACAACGCCCGCCCACATCGTGCTAGAGCTGTGCATGAATACCTCCGCCAGAATGCCATCGAAACCCTACCATGGCCAGCAAGGAGCCCTGACATGAACCCTATTGAGGATATCTGGGACATTCTGGGAAACATGGGGAGAAGGAGGGATCCTCCTGTGCAGAACCTACAGGAATTAACAGACGCACTCCATCTTGAATGGCAACGAATACCACAATGGCGTATCAGTCGGTTGGTGACCAGCATGAGACGTCGTGTCCAGGCCGTCATCCAGGCACAAGGTGGATATACCCGGTATTAATAATGACAGTCTCAAACTCGTGCACAGATGTTAAACTTCGTTTTCAGACACCATTAATGACAATCTAGCCACGTGTGTCAACTGTAGGGCAATAGTTGTCAGTTGTGTCAACGTAACCATATTCAGGCCTCGTTTTCGAGTTAAAAAAAAAACATACAGTGTTTCCCCACCATCATAATCAGCATTCCTCTAGTTGCATTATTACCTCTTGCACTAAGATGGATGGGTACATAAATGTTTATGCTATTGCTTTCTTCATAGCACATGAATATACCCTCGCATGTGCGTAAAAATAGGGTGGTGCTTAACTTTTGCACAGGTGTATATGTTAATGTATAAATGTTTTTGTAATGAGTGTAAGGATCCCATCACTCAATATACCATGCCTTTGATGGACTGCCTGTTTGGATTATATTTACATGTATAGAAAAAACCATGAAATAAAGCAACTTTGAACTTTGAACTTATCATATACTACCCTTAGAGGCAAAATGCCTGTAGATAGATGGCGACTACATTATGCTTATTACTTAGTTAATTTGTTTCGAGGTAAAGGAAAGATAATGGTGTAATAGTCAATGAAAAGCTAAATTTCGAACAGCAGATAAATGAAAAGATAAACAAAGCAAACCAAATAATGGGATTAATCCGACGTATGTTTAGCTATATAGATAAATATAATTTTACACACCTATTCAAGGCCCTCGTTAGACCACATATTGAATATGCTAATGTTGTCTGGGGCCCACATTTGAAAAAACACATAAATGCTGTAGAAAATGTTCAAAGACGAGCCACCAAGCTCGTTCCTGGCCTACAACATCTATCATACAGTGAACGCCTACAAACTTTGAAATTACCGACCTTGGCATTTCGTAGATTACGTGGCGATATAATAGTAGAAAATTTGGAGGATTTGAAGAAAATGCTCAGAAATATATCGAATACAAATAAGAAGTTCAAACATATCATGATTTTAATTATCCAAATATAAATTGGCAAGACTGGTCGATAAAAATGACTCGGATGGGGAATCATTCATCGAATGTATAAGGGATTGCTATCTATACCAGCATGTCAAGGATTACACGAGGTGTAGAGGGAACAATGAACCAAGTATATTGGATCTTACCTTACAAATGATGAATTAGTAGAAGAAATTGAATACCAAAGTCCATTGGGAGCCAGCGACCACTGTGTAATTATCTTTACCTATGAACTGCAAAGTCAGCAAAGATGCAATAATACAGAGGTGGAATTTTTTCAAAGGTAATCATGAGGATATGAATGCAGACCTAGTGCTGGATTGGGAGGGATTATTAGAAGCAGATGATCCAAATACAGTACTGGACACATTCCTTGAAAGGTTTAACACAGCCAAGGAAAAGCATATCCCAAAGATCAAAGGCGGAAACAGTAAAGCATCCAAATATCGACATATACAAGTTAATGAAGATAGTATGACTAAAATAAAAAGGAAGCACAGATGTTGGCAAAGATTCCTGGAAACAAGAGATGATGAGAAGCATAGAGAATATACTAGAGTGAGAAACCAAGTTAAAGGGCTAATATGTAAATCTAAGCGAGATAATGAAGAGGAAATAGCCAGGAATGGCAAAGCTAACCCCAAAATTTTTTGGAAATATGTAAACTCAAAGAGGAAAGTAAAAAGTGGCATCTCAGAACTAACGGTTGTTCAGAACGATGGGATAACTCAGATTGCTAGTGAAGACATAGATAAGGCTGATGTACTGGCAGACTTTTTCACTAGCGTTTTTACGTGTGAACCAGATGGTCCAGTGTCAGAATCCCAGAAACTAAAACCAGAATTTGAATTCCAAGACAAAACATTCACCGAGGACGATGTGCTGAAAATACTAAAGGTAATAGACAAAACCAAATCACCTGGTCCAGATGGAGTACATCCCAAAGCACTAGCAGAGCTAAAAGAGAGTGTGTGCATGCCTTTGACTATTATATTTAACAAATCTATGGATAAAGGGATAGTACCAGACTAGTGGAAGACAGCCAACATCACAGCAATTTACAAAAATGGGGCCAAATCTGACCCTGGAAATTACAGACCAGTAAGCCTGACAAGTGTATTGTGTAAACTAATAGAAAAGCTAGTACGGTCAGAAATAATAGAACATATGAAGAGAAAAATTCTTCAGCAAAAGACAATTCGGTTTTATGGAAGGAAGATCAACAGCACTGCAACTACTAAAGATACTGGATGAATGGACAAAAGTGGTGGACAAAGGGGGTGGGGGGGGGCAAATAGATGCCATATATATGGACTTTAGGCGACTCATCAGCAAGCTGAGAAAATATGGTCTAAGCGAATGTATAATACTATGGGTACAGGACTTTCTTTCAAACAGAAAGCAATGCATCATGGTCAATGAACATGTATCAGAAAACCACCCAGTAACAAGTGGAATCCCACAAGGCAGTGTGTTAGGGCCTATCCTGTTTGTGATATACATTAATGATCTTCCTGAGGCTGTAAGATCTACATGTTATCTCTTCTCAGATGACACAAAAATCTACAAGCAAATCAGATGCAAGAAAGATGAAATTGAGTTGCAAGAGGATCTGCACTCCCTTCAGGTGTGGTCAAACACATGGCTATTGAGATTCCACCCAAACAAATGCACTAACGGTAGAGAGCAAGGGAGGAAAACACCCAGATGAGAAGATCTGCCACCTCTACAAGCAAGATGGGACACTAGTAAATCTTGAGAACACACAACAGGAAAAGGACATAGGGGTCATAGTAGACATGAACTTAACCTTCTCAAGTCACATTCAAGCCCAAGTTAACAAGGCGAACAGCACTTTGCGCTAATTAGAAGAACATTCACTTACTTAGATGAGGAAATGTTTAAGCAGCTGTTCCAGGCCCTGGTGAGACCTCACCTAGA
Source organism: Chaetoderma sp. LZ-2023a (assembly GCA_034401795.1). Lineage (NCBI taxonomy): Eukaryota > Metazoa > Mollusca > Caudofoveata > Chaetodermatida > Chaetodermatidae > Chaetoderma > Chaetoderma sp. LZ-2023a. Next base: position 117,538,894 of record CM067359.1, read on the forward strand.
GTATGCGGTATGTGTGTGGAGCCTTCATCTGAAAAAGGATGTAGCCCTAATAGAAAATGTACTACGATGAGCATCCAAACAAGTTCCAGCATTAAGCAATATGAGCTATATAGATAGGCTGAAGAGACTGAAAATGCCCACAATGCGGTACAGAAGGATGAGAGGAGACATGATAGAGGTCTATAAACTCACGCATGAGATATATGATCCTGAAGGTTCTGAGGGGCTGCTGATCTTAGCAGAGATTAGAGGCACAAGAGGCCATAGCTTGAGACTGTCCACGCACCATATTAGAATGGACATTAGGAAATATAATAATAATAATAATAGTACATTTATAATGCGCTGAAATCCATGCATGTAATGCATGCTCTAAGTGCTTACAATTGATATTTATGTATAAGCCTGTTTAAAAAGATATGTCTTGAGATTTGATTTGAAACTGGATAGAGGGGGAGAGATTTTGATATCAAATGGTAAATTATTCCAGTTAGACGAAGCAGCAAAAGAGAAAGTTTTGTGGCCATATGTTTTTGTGCAAACGTTTGGAATTTCTAATAACATTTGATCTGCAGATCTGAGTTGCCGAGGAGGATTGTATATCTGTACAAGCTCAGACAGATAATCTGGCGCAGAGCCGTAAACACACCGATATGTTAGACTTAGAATTTTGAACAGTATTCTTTGTTCAATCGGAAGCCAATGCAGATCTTGCATGACTGGACTAATGTGTGCATGCTTGTTGCTTAAGGAAACAATTCGTGCAGCCGTGTTCTGAATTTTTTTTAGCCTAGAGATTAGTTCCTTAGGGGCACCGATAAGAAGGCTATTGCAATAGTCCAGTCTTGATATCACTAGGGCTAACACAAGCATGATGGCCGCTTCTCGTGTAATGTACTTTCTAATGTTCCCGATACTGCGCAGCTGCATAAAACCGATCTTACAGAGATAATTAACATGTTGTTCCATACTCAATTCACTGTCCAGCATAATGCCGAGATCCTTTACATAATTAGATAGCTGAATCTGACTTGAACCAACTGTGATGGTATTTAACTCTGTCTTAGCCCGTCTAATTTTAGGTCCACATGTTTACAAATAGAGTGGTAGATATTTGGAATAGCTTACCTGGCGCCATAGTAAATTGTAAATCTGTCTTCGCCTTTGAAGTTGTCGTAGATAAATTTTGGGAGCAGCAAGCCATTAAATTTGATTTCACGGACGAATATCGGATGCCGGAAAGTCAGGAACGTGGAACATTTTTAATGCAAGATGTGGACATAGAGGCTGAACACAGCCTGAGTCCTCAGAAATATCCTAAGAAGTCCTAAGAAGATAGAGATTTATAAACATCTCAACAACAAATATGACCAAGGAACATCAGACTTCATTGAACTTCACAACACAAATACTAATATAAGAGGCCATAGCTTAAAACTCATGAAAGTTAGACCCAGACTAGACATAAGAAAGTACTCCTTCCCATTGTGGTGCACTGATCATTGGAATAAACTCTCTGAATATGTCATCAGCATACCTTCAATTAATTCTTTTAAACATAGATTGGACACAATTTGGGAAAGTCACCCTATGCGCTTCAACTTTGAAGCTAAACCTACATGTATTTCCAATTCTACTTCAATACTAGTTGACTGATGTGAAACTGTTATTCCTGATGTAGAGGCCTGCGGCCTGCTGTCGGATGTCCTCTCATTGTATCATTGTATCATTGTATCATAATGATTGTGTACTGGATCTTGCGTATACAAAAAATCTGACCAAAATAAATCTAGTTTATTTTTGAAGATATTTAGGCTTACGGCACTAACTACTTCATTTGGTAAGCTATTCCAACTATTCGTAATTCGGTTTGCAAAAAAGTTCTGCCTAATTAGTTTGTTACTTCGGCTCTTAGTGAGTTTAAAATTATGTCCCCGAGTGATGCTTTGTTTGTCTATCTCCAAGAATGGGCACTGAACACGCTAAAGGCCATGAATGTATTTGTAAGTTTGAATCATATCCCCAGGTGATCGACGGTAATAGAGAAAAGGCAGATTCAGATATTTTAACCGGTCTAAATAAGTATAATTTCTTATTGAGGGTATCATTTTAGTTGTTTCTTTGCTGCACATTTTCCAGTGTTAGACTGTCTTTTTTTAACATGGGAGTCCATGGAGCGTTCCCGTATTCAAGTATAGGTCTAACTAGCGAAGTTACAGGACTGGCGGTATGATCAGCGAACGAAAAGAAGAAGAAGCGAAGTTACATAGTGCTCTTCTGCTGGATAGGCTAGATAGCCTGTAGCAGGTCTTCACTATCTTCTTCATTGACTTGTTGTACCCGATGAACGTTTTGGGTGTGGATGGGTTGGATCAGGAACTGTGTTGTGTAAGCCGCTTTGTCAAAGTATTTGTCTAGCTGACTTTTAAAGGTGTTGAGAGTTTGAGCAGTTACCACAGTATCAGGAAGATTATCCCAGTGGTTGTTTACCCGAATGATGAAGAACCGTTTTCTGGTGTCAGCGTTGAATCGCTGCTTGTGTAGTTTGAAGCTATTGCCACGGGTTCGGTCGCATTTGTCGGATGGCAGGAGGCTCTCGGTACCAACCTTGTATATGCTGTGTGTGTATTTGTAAGCCTTGATAAGGTCACCATGTGTACGTCGATAAATTAAATGTGGCAGTTTCAGGAATTTCAGGCGGTCTCTATATGGCACATCTTTTAGCCCTGGAATGGTCTTTGTTGCTCTACGTTGAACATTTTCGATGATGTTTATATCTTTTTTGTATAGCGACGACCAGACGTTTCCATATTCCAAGTGGGGTCGTACTAAGGTTTTGTAGAGTAGACTGAATGCACTTGGATTTATTAATTCAAAGGACCTGCGGATCATGCCGATCAATTTATTTGCTTTGTTCGCTGCTGTTTCGGCATGTTGGTTAAACTTTAATGCACTGTCGACATAGATGCCAAGATCTTACTTGCATGTAGTTTCCTCCAGGGTTATAGCTTCAGACTTTTCTTGCATGGTGTATTTGTCTGGCATTTGTTTTACCCAAATGCATAACTTTACATTTTGTAGCATTAAACCTCAGTTGCCAATTGTCGACGCATTCTTTCAGAAGATTCAGATTGCCCTGGAGGTTGTCGTGGTCTTTCAACATCGAGGTCTTTGAAAGCAGTTTAGGGTCATCCACAAACATCTTGATCATATTGTGCACTTCGTCCAGCATATCATTAATGAAACAGATGAATAATGTTGGTACCAAGGCGCTGCCTTGTGGTATCCCACTGAGTATGAGCCATTGACCACTACTCTTTGTCTACGGTTACATAGGAATGCCGCTAGTGATCGGGTTGTTTACACTTTCCATCCATACCATCAGTGTATGGGAACTTTCTTCACCACGTGGTACTATCGTATCTTTTGCTGACTGCTCGTTAGACATTCTGAATAGGCTTACAGTGCTAAGCAATGATCCCCTGCCATGGACGTTCTTGCGGGAATCTTGTTTGCGGACAACAGCTCGTGGGAACCAGCCTGTGGGAACCAACCTGCGGGAACTGTCCAGCTTCTGGAGAACGCATCATCTCATGTCGACCACGGATTGACGTATCAATTTCAGCAACGCCGTAGCCTTACTTGGGAATGGCTACCAAGTATTCAAGTAACTATACTTCACACTTTAATTATTTCTCTATATAGGTTTTGTTAATTATCTCATCTCCGTAATAATGGTTCCGATGACTAAAAGGAACCGTACCGGTCTTAGGACCGATAGTTATAGTTTCTGTATTTGTTAAATAATTATTATCATTTTCCTCAATGTGTTTCTAACTGCTCTATAATAGGTTCGCTGACCTGTACTAATATGTCTACCATAATCGTTTGACACTGTATTGCTTGTTCTGGTTAGATTATGTATGTATATGGCCAGTTGCCATCCGTTAACTTGTTTTGTTTAGTTATAAAAAATGTAGGACTGCAGTGCACGTAGAAACCACTATACAGCAACATTTATATATGCAGCACTTTCTCCGGCCACCAAAAATTTTTCCCTGAGGTCGCTGTCCGTGCTATAACTCTGTTTAGCCCGGCATGCTACCGACTAAAACCTTTTCTATTCAGCTCGACAGGATAGGTTCAGAATGATTAGAGACACTTTCTTCATTACATACTGTGTAATATACTCTTCTCTTCCGGTAGTGCAATAATTTAGCCCCGCACTCCGGTAAGACTCATAACTCCAAGATTGTGTCTCTTCATATTCCTCTTAGCCGTGTGGCTTCTTAATTGTTTGGACGTACCTACCATGGGCTGATCCGACTCTGGGAAACTATTGGGGTTTCTGAGTGGTGATGGCTAGGGTGTGGTATCACACACACTCCCACGTATCTTCGGATACTTAGTAGATAGGACTTTAAGCCAATGTAGGAAAGCACTGCGAAAACATATGTATTAATTATTATTATATTTGCTGACAATCTTCCCGCACCGCAGTGCAAAACTGGCAACTTGTGTATAAACCTAATGACAGGTTAAACGGTTAGCTCCATAGGACCCGGTGATGGGCGAGATACGTATGCTCACCGAATTCTGTTCGAATGTCTGGGTAACTTATATTTAGATCTGCCACGCCCTTACGGGAAGGACATTCACGGTGTGCATCCATCTCTCTTACCCCCACCATAACGATAGGAGATAAGGCCTAACAATGCTTCCGTGAAATGTAAACCATGTCTTGTAATGTTCCATGTGGTTGCGACACGGAATGTCTGGATTCTCACCCAGTTCGGAGATCCTGCTAAGTAACGTGTATGAGCGCTGTCTGCAGTATGGATGTCCTCGGGAATTGGTTCTCCATGACAGCCGTGTCTAATAGCTAGGTAGTTATCAGCCAGTTGCAGCCTAAACTAATTCTTGTTTTGAAAACAACCAAAAGGAATTAAGCAAAGCAGAAGGCCCGCAGAAATAAAATGGCAACTACTAACTCAGCATATTAGAAGTTACATTAGACGGGAACGAAGGAATCCATCGGGAATCTTCCATCCTGTCTTCACGTAAAACAGTACGCATCCCTACAGTCATAATCTCACTAGGTATGGTCTTTTCTTTGTACAGCATTTTTGTTTGAAATATTAGGGTGGGCCTATTTTGGCCTGCTATTCTTCTCCGCTTTGAGCCATGGCAGCACCTTCCCGAGATGGAGGCCCGCGTGAGGCACTTGCTTCTCGTAAGGATTCAGCGATGACAGTCCACGCCAGGATAATACTCCTCACTCGAACTTGCACTAGGAGTAGTGCCTGTGTGAGGCACATCACTTTTCGTCCGAGATAGTCTTTTTCCTTTCAGCTTAGAGGTATAATAACTCATATTAAGTTAAATAGCTATGTCTCGTGTACAGGAGCCTCCCTTGCGGGGATACCTCTGCGGACCTACGAGCCTGTGTGGTACCTCCGGAAGTTCATCTACCTGCCTCTATGTCTTATATTTTCGTATGCTCTTATTGTAGTTTTATCTAGCATATTTTATGTAAACGCATTGTATAGACTTATATTTTTAGGTCACCAAATCAAATCTTGTAAGCCCATAGATCACGAAATTGCTATGGACAGGCATACTGGTGACACACATTCTTGGGATGAAACCGTTGTGTTTAATGTTCGCACCACTTGATGGTCGCATGGCCCCACCAGAACGATTGAGTTCCACCGGCCTTAGGAGCCAGTTTTTGTTTCCCGCAGGGCAGTCTCGTTCAAGGTATGTCACCCCGAGACCGGATGCTAGCCAGCGTCATCATTCGCCATGCACGTGCGGCACGGCGAGTCGACAAGAGACATCGGAACGGCCCGACACTACCTGGCGAGCTACAAGTGGCGCCCTATGTTGGGCTCGAAGAACAACAGCAATAATGCGTAACAAACTCACGCCCACACCATATAGTGAGCTCAGTTCAATCCCATCTCCGTTCAGCAAGGACTCCCTTGATCAAGAGGTAGCCTCATATGACGGATTTTCAGCACATATGCTCACCGACTATGCCAGAAATTTCGCGGAGTCAACAACTCTGCACTATCACCTGTTTTCGCCTGTTAGCGATGGCACCTTTCGAGCTGCCTCACAGGCGGGAGCAGAGTTTAGAACCATTTCGGATGTCCGCGACATGCCAACACCACCAGGGCCGAATCGTGGACGACTCCGACAAAGACCCGACTACAGGCATATATACAGCCCTTCAGACTACTATCGTTCGCCCGTGTCATCTACGGAGACAGTATGGCCGGGTGATAATCCATTATATAGACAACCTCACGCACCGCCCCCTTCTAGCGAAACGCTATATTCACGGGGAACACCGCGGAGTCATCTGGAGGAATCGGCACCACAATTCCGCCGGTACATCAGTCACGCCACATACCACAACCGTCAGCCAGTTGCACCACTGCCATATGAGGAACGACAGCCCTCACTGCAGGAGGAATGACCACGCACTCTACACCGTAATCCGCCTCCCGTTTATAGACCCATGCCGGTCTATGGCTCAACCACCGGGGCGGATTCAGTTAATTAGAGTACGCATGTCCTCGCTCCTCGGCATCGGCGGGAAACACCAACACCACTGCCACCGGCACCACGACCAACGTCAGTACAATCCGCCACCTCTCAGATACCCGCACCACCCGGATTTCAACCACTACACTCTTCCCGCGGTTTTGGTCGAGTCATACTCCCCCCCCCCACCCCCGAATTTAGCCGGGAGAATAACTGGACCAATTATAAAATTCAGTTCGAAATAATAAGTCGGACTAACCACTGGGACGATAGACAGATGGGTGAATATCTTGCAGCAAAACCTTCGGGAAAAGCCCTGCAAGTTCTTGCGGATCTGGGGATGGATTGTACTCCTACCTACACACAGTTGGAACGAGCACTCATGGAGTGATTTGGCAACACAGCCCTTGGAGAAACCAGTCGTCTTCAACTTAAGAATCTACGACGATGCGTGAGAGAAATCTTCCTGAGTTAGCTAGCCGAATCAGAAGGCTAGTTACTCGCGCATATCCGAGCACCAATATGGAGGGCGTACTCCACTTGCATCTTGATACTTTCATCGATGCATTAAGCGGTGAACCTGCTCTAAAGGAAAAACTATTTCTCAGCGACCACGGGAGTTTGGCCCAATTAACGGCAACCGCGGTCCATATCGAGAACTTCCTGGGGCGGGAGAAAAATAACCGATGCCAACTCCATCCTATCAATGGGATAGATGGTGCAGCTGTCGCTTCACCTGCTGGTGCTCCCCCCAGATCAGCAAAACCAACCACGCAGACACCACCACCACCAGTATCAGATACGCAGAAGAGGAGGGGGCCATGCCCACAGAGGTGGGTACAGTGAAGCCCAGGGTGCGGAAACCAGTGAAACAACAACAACAATGGCAACATGAGAGAGCGAATAGAAGAGATCAACAAACAGATCTCTGCACTCACTAACTTAGTCACCACACTCAGCACCAACCTAGCCATCACACAGTTTAGGTCAACAAACACTACCAGCACTGCACCACCGCCGAACACCTGTTTCGGAAGTGGTCAGCCAGGACATTGGAGAGAACGGTGTCCTAACCGACCGACCTCCACAACGCCTGCACCTGATCACACCACACGGCAACCAGAGAAACAATCAAACTCTTAAGGGTACTGAAATACACCTAGGCACTTCATTGCCCGCATTCCTCTCTCGGCTCAACTGCGGCCGTCCCACAACAATGTTCAGTGGCTACATATCATCCACAGAAAGTAACAGACACATCAACATCACAAAGCACGGCTTCCAATATGTCTGTGCCTACGTTTCCTCCCACATCCGCAGCAAGGACATCCCCCTCTTATTCCATACACAATAAACCTTCTTTTCTTTGTAAAACGGCAGTGGTAGGTTGTAGTACCTCCACTGAAACGACGTTTTTTAAAGCACCACGTCCCGCCACCAAGACACTGGATTCTCGGTGCCATTTGGTGGTATGCAGAACACTACCCCAATTAGCATCATCTTCCGCATCCACAGACAGTAGCGATTCAGGAGACACAAATCATTCTGCCTCGTGGATACGCAAGCGCCGACATAGACGGAGGAATGCACGTCCATGGAGACCGCGCTGTTTCTTCTGTGCTTCAGCAAAACATCGTGTGAGGCATTGACGAAAATGGCTTGCACAGGTAGAACTTATCCGTCATCTATACCAATACTACTCACACAGAAACGGCAATAACACCACCGCCATTGCTACCCCCAGCTCTGTCTTCGCCGCAGCCTACACCCCAATGGAGATGACGAACTGGACCATTCCTCACTCAGCCATCTGCAACATTACAGGAAGCAATACGGTAACAGTCAGAATATATACAGGGTGATGCTGTTCCAACGACATTATCACGGATGGCATCATTGGAAACTCTTCCGCAGGTTCATCGAAAAGTAATCTACAAATGTGCCTGTCTGTTTAGTGGCGTTTCTACAAGCGCTAGCGTCGACACAAGAGCTTCTATTACAGTATTTAACCAGCGCTTATATTATGAGAGCATCCCAACTCATAAAAAGCCTCCCATTAAGCCTACAAATATTTACCTACAGATGGATACGGGAGCGGATGTGCCCGTGGCCGGTGTAGTGAATTTAGTTATTCAGATAGAGGAAATGCAATTCATTCAGAGAATTGTCATCGCCTCCATTCGTAACGACGCCCTACTTGGCTCTGACTTTCTCAGTGCCAGCGAAGCCATCATACACTGCAGACAACAGGAATTCGACATACATGGCCGACGAATACCTCTCGGACCCGCATCATCGTTATACGATATGTGTGCAGTAATACTTTCAAGTACTGCCACAGTTGAGCTGGGACAGGAACGGATCTTATAGGCCACCGCACCACAGTTAGGAAGCAACACACACAACGCCATGCTGGAACCCGACCCTGATTATATGATCGCCTCACAATGTGCGAGTCCCCGCATAATAGTAGACACTACGGATAAAGGAAAAATACCCTTTCGAGTACCAAGAGGGATAGGCTCCTCGAGGGGTGCTCAAAACAGGCGGCAGTGGGCCCGCGAGGGTACGGGGGGGGGGGGGGGGGATGTGAAATCAAAGGTATAGTGCAGAGGAGATACTGAAGGCCTCCATGTCACGAGGAGTATAAAGTGAGACGCGATCCAGAGATCGAGAGCATCCTCGGCCAGGGACCTGTACTAGCTGCGATTGACAGATATTACGCATATGACTTCAGTTTCTATTTCTCTCCCGTAGCTAGCAGTAGCCAACCCACAGCAGTAAAAACAATTTTGTAACTCCCTACTACAGGAGCAATTTGGAACTTTCTGATTATCGTTCACGAGTACCAAGATCTACTTCGGAACACAAACTTGCTGTGAGGCCTTTGCGGCCTGAATATGTGATTCTACAGATGTAGAGGCAAGATGCTCTTTGATGGATGCCTCGCCGGATCTGCTGGACACGCCTAAAAGTGGTATTTCAATTGTCACAGCACTAATATCGTGTAGGTTCTTCTAACTTTGACCGCAGCAAGTAAACTCTGCCTGGTGCGTCTTCAGAGCTGGATGACGTACCAAGCACCGTTAAGCTTTGTTTTGTATCTTCATTTGCATTTGACAACCCCCACTTGTGATCGGGTTGTTTACAACTTCCATCCATGCCACCGGTGTACGGGAACTTTCTTTATCGCAGTAATGCTATTGTATCTCTTGCTGATTACTCGTTAGACATTCCATTAGGTTTACAGTGCTGAGCGATGTGCTCCCGCCATGAGTGTTCTTGCGGGAATCCTGTTTGCAGAAACCAACTTGCGGGAACCGAACTGCGGGAACTTTCCAGCTTCCAGAGAATGCATCAACTCACGTCACCTACGGAATGACGTATTAATTTCAGTAACACAATAGCCTAGCTTAAGAATGGCTACCGAGTATTCAAGTAACTATACATAACATGTTAATTATTCCGCTATATGTACTTTTCTAATTATATTATATTCGTAAGAACGGTCCCGATGATTAAAAGGTACTATAACGGTCTTAGGACCGCTAGTTATAATTTCTGTATATGTTTATAGTTATTCTCATTTTCTGTAAGATGTTTTGACTAACCGCACCGTAGTAGGTTCGTTAACCTGTACTAAGATATATAATTCTGATAATATTACACTGTATTGATTGTTCTGGTTAGGTTATATATATATATATATACATATATATATATATATATATATATATATATATATATATATATATATATATATATATATATATATATATATATATATGGCCAGTGGCCATCAGTTCATATGTTTTGTTTATTTATAGAAAATATAGGACTGCAGTGCACGTAAGAAACACTATACAGCAACACTTATATATGCAGCACTTTCTCCCATCACCAACAATTTTTCACTGAGTTCACTGTCCGTGCTATAACTCGGTTTAGCCCGGCATGCTACCGACTGAAAACCATTTCTATTCAGCTCGAAAAGATAGGTTTAATATGATTAGAGACTCTTTCTTCGTTAAGAAACCTGTAGTATACTCTTCTCTTCCGGCAGTGCGATAATCTATCCCCGCACTCCGGTAAGACTCATAGCTCCAAGATTTTGTCTCTCTTCATGTTCCACTCAGCCTTGTGGCTTTCTACAGGTTTGGATGTCCCTATCCACACCATGGGCTGATCCGACTCTGGGAAACTATTGGGGTTTCCGAGCGGGGATGGCCAGGGTGTTGTGTCACATACAATCCCTGCGTATCTTTGGATACTTAGTAGTTAGCACTTTAGCCAATGTAGGAAAGCACTGCGAAAACATATCTTAATTATTATTTTATTTGCTGAACCATCCTCCCTCACCGCAGTACAAAACTGGGCAACTTGTAAATAAACCTAATGACAGGTTAAACGGTTAAGTTCCATAGGACTCGGTGACGGGCGAGATGCGTATCCCCACTGAATTCCATAAGAATGTCTGGGGATGATATTTAGGTCTGCCACACCCTAACGGGAAGGACATTTACGGTGGGTGTTCATCTCTCTTACCCCCACCATAACGATAGGACAATTGTCTAATAATGCTTTCATGAAAAGTAACCTGTGTCCTGTAACGTTTTATGTGGTTACGGAGCGAGATGTCCGGATTCTTATCCAGTTCGGAGATCTTACTAAGTAACATGTATAAGCACTGTCTTTAGTATTGATGTCTTAGGGCATCTGTTCTCAATAACAGCTGTGTCTAATAGCTAGGTAGTTACCAGCCATTTGCGGCCAAATTTTGTTCTTGTTTCTAAAAACTAAAAGCTAGGGAAGCAAAGCAGAAGGCCAGCATAAATAAAGTGGCGACTACTAATTCAGCATACTAAGAATCATATAAGACAGTGACGTGGGAATCCTTCGGGAATCGTTCGCCCCGTCATCACGTAAAACAGCACGCAACCCTTTAGTCGTAATCTCACTAGGTATGGTCTTTTCTCTTTCAAGCATTTTGGTTGAAATATTAGAGTGGGCCCATTTTTGCCTCCTACTCTTCTCTCGCTTTAAGCAGTGGCGACACCTTCCCGAGACAGAGGCCCGCGTGAGGCACTTGCCTCTCACAAGGATTCAGCGACGATGGTCAATGCGAGGATAATACTCCTCACCCAAACTAGCACTAGGAGTAGTGCCCGCATGAGGTCCATAACTTTTCATCCGAGATAATCTTCTTCGTTTCAGCTTAGAGGTATAATAACTTATATTAAGTCAATTAGTTAAGTCTCGTGTACGGGAGCCTCCCTTGCGGGGATGCCTCTGTGGACCTACGAGTCTGTGTGGTACCTCCGGGAGACCCATGTTTAAAAGTTCATCTACCTGTCTCTATGTCTCGTATTTTCGTATGCTCGTATTTAGTTTTATCTAGCATATTCATAATTGTTTGGGTAAAATCATTGTATAGACTTATATTTTTAGGTCACCAAATCAAATCTTGTAAGTCCATAGATCACGAAATTGCTATGGACAGGCAGACGGGTGACACAAATTCGTGGGATGAGACAGTTGTGTTTAATGTTCACGACAATGGTCGCACGGCCCCACCGGAACGATAGAGTTCCACCGGCCTTAGGACTCGGTTTTTGTTACCCACAGGGCAGTCTCGTACAGGATCTGTCACCCCAAGACCGGATGCTAACCAGCATCATAATTGGTCATGCACTTGTGGCGCGGCGAGTCGACATGATACACCGGAACGGCCCGACACTACCCCCGCGAGCTACAAATGGCACCTGATGTAGGGCTCGAAGAACATCAGAAATTACACGCAGAGAACTCACGCCCACACCCTACAGTGAGCTTAGCTCAATACCTTCTCCATTTAGCGATGACTCCGTCGATCAAGAGGTAGCATCATACGATGGAGTTACAGCTCACATGCTCACCGACTATGCCAGAAATTCAGCGGATCAACAACACCGCATTATAACCTGTTTTTGCCTGTCAGTGACGGCACCCTTCGGGATGTCTCACAGGCGGGAACAGAGTTCAGAACTATATCGGACATCCACGACAGGCCACCACCAGCATGGCCGAATCGTGGACGACTCCGACAAAAACCCGATTACGGGCATCCCAATAATCCTTCAGACTACTATCATTCACCCGTGTCATCTACGGAGACCATATGGCTGGATGATAATCCACATTAAAGATAACCTCCCGCACCGCCCCCTTCTAGTGCAATGCTAAACTCAAGGGAAACCCCGCCGCATTATCGGGAGCAATCGGCACCATCGTTTCGCCGGTACATCAGTCACACTACACATCATGACCATCAGCCGACTGCACCACCACCATATGAGGAACATCAGTCCTCACCTCGGGGAGAACGTCTGCATAATCTTCACAACATTCTGCCTTCCGTCCATAGACCTATGCCGGTCTATGGCTCTACAACTGGGGTGGACTCATTAAATTGGAGTACGTGTGTCCACACTCCTCGGCATCGGCATCGAAGGGAAACACCAACACCACCACCGCCGCCACCACCGCCACCACCACCTGCACCACGACCAGCCTCTCAATATTCATCAGATTCTCAGATACGCACACAACCAGGATTTCAGCCGCTTCATTCTTCCTGCGGTCTTGGCCGGGTCATCCTCCCTCCAGAATTTAGCAGGGTGAATGGCTGGACCAATTATAAAATACAGTTCGAGACAATAAGTCGGACTAACAACTGGAACGATCAGCAAATGGGTGAATATCTTTCCGCAAAGCTTTCCGGAAAAGCCCTTCAAGTTCTTGCAGATCTTGGAACTGACTACACACCCACCTACACACAATTGTAATGAGCATTGACGGAGCGATTTGGTGACACAGCCCTCGGAGAAACCAGTCATCTTCAACTCAAGAACCGACGACGACGCGCGGGACAAACTCTTCCCGAGTTAGCTAGCCAAATCAGGAGTCTAGTCACCCACGCATATCCGAGCACCAATACGGAAGGCATGATCCATAACCATCTCGATACTTTTATCGATGCATTGAGCGATGAACCCGCCCTGAAAGAAAAACAATTTCTAGGCGACCACGGGAGTTTGGCCCAATTAACGGCGACTGCGGTTCGTATAGAAAACTTTCTGGAGTCAGGAAAAGAGTAGGCGACGTCAACTCCATCCTATTAATGAGATAGAGGGTGCAGCTATCGCCCCGCCCGCCAATGCTCCCCCCAGTTCAGCGACACCAACAGCACAGACATCACCACCACCAGCTATACAGAATTCCAATCAGAATCAAGCGCCTGGCAAAAGGGGGCGTGCCCGTAGAGGAATCTACAATGGGGCCCCCAGGCATGGGAACCAGTGCAACAATAATAACGGCAACATGAAAGAACGGATAGACGAGATCAATAAACGGATCTCAGCACTCCAAAATTTAGTTACGACACTTAGCACCACGCAGTTTAGGACAACAAACACCATCAGCACCGCACCGCCACCGAACACCTGTTTCGGATTCGTTCAGCCAGGCCATTGGAGGGAGCGGTGTCCTAACCAACCTCCTTCCACCATGCCTGCTCCTGACCGCAGCACACCGCAACCAGAGAAGCAGTCAAACTCCTAAGGGCACCGAATTACCAAGAGCCACGTCGGTGCCCGTATCAGCCTCCCAGCTCAACTGCGGCCTTCGTACAACAATGTTCAGTGGTCAACCTTCATCCACCGAAATCAGCTTTCACACCGAAACCCAAATGCACGGCTTCACACATGTCAATGCCTACGTTGCCTCCCCCATCCACAGCATTGACATCTCCCTCTTTCTTCGCACACAACAAGCCTTCTTTTCTTTGTAAGATGGTAGTGGTGGGTTGTATATACAAATGTGCCTGTCTGTTTAGTGGCGTTTCCACCAGTGCCACCGTCGATATTGGTGCTTCTATCACAGTATTTAACATGCGCTTATATGAGAGCATCCCACCCTATAAGAAGCCTCCCCTTAAGTCTACAAACATTTACCTACAGACGGATATGGGAGCTGATGTGCCCATAGCCGGTGTAGTCAATTTAGTTATCCAAACAGAGGAGATGCAATTCATACAGCGAGTTGTCATCGCCTCTATTCACAACGATGCCCTACTTGGCTCTGATTTCCTCAGTGCTAGCGAAGCCATCATACATTGCAAACAACAGGAACTCGACATACACGTCCGACGAAAACCTCTTGGACCGGCGGAGTCATTATATGACTGTAATATTATCAAGTACAGCCACAGTTGAGCTGGGATAGGAATAAATCTTATGGGCCACCGCACCACAGTTAGGAAGCAACAGAGACATCGCCATGCTGAAACCCGATCCTGATTATATGATCGCCTCACAATGCGCAAGTCCCCGCATAATAGTAGACACTAATAATGAGGAAAATATACCTTTTAGAGTGTTCAATGGTACCGCAGATCCCATCACTCTGGAACCCGGAGTACGCTTCGGCCATTTAGTGGACATAATCTCATTGGAATCACCTGCACCTGGTGACACACCATCACATACGACTGATGATTTACCCGAACATTTACATGATTTGTATCTATGTGGCACAGTTGGATTACTGCAATCACAGAAACGTGAAATTTGGAAATTACTACATAAATATCGTCATAGTTTCTCCTCCGGAGACATGGATCTCGGAGAAACCCATCTCATACGACACTCCATTGACACAGGAAATAATCGCCCCGTACGACAACCGATATGACGTCTTCCCATTCATAAGGAAGTGGAAGCCCACCAACAAGTGAACAACATGTTGCGGACTGGTATTATTGAACCCTCAGCATCCCCATGGGCTAGCCCAATAGTACTAGCAGGCAAAACGGATGGAACCTTGCAGTTTTGTATAGACCACCGCCGCCTTAATGATCTTAGCATCAAGGATGCTTATCCGTTACCTCGGATAGATCAGGCCTTGGATTCCTTATCTGGAGCCAAGTGGTTTTGTACCCTTGACTTAGCTAGCGGTTACTGGCAAGTAGCCATGGATGAGGCTGACATGGAAAAGACCGCATTCGTTTGTAGGGATGGCCTTTTCCAATTCCACGGGTTGTGCAATGCTCCCAGAACTTTTGAATGACTCATTGAGCAGGTATTAACCACCCTGCAATGGGAAATCTGTCTTTGTTACATCGATGATGTAATAGTCTTCGGACAACATTTGAGCAAACCTTAATAAATTTGGACACCATTCTCTCACGCTTCCGCACAGCCAATTTGAAACTCAAACCAAAGAAATGTCATCTCTTTAGACAGAACATTGTGTTCCTGGGACACGTCATATCTGGTGATCGAGTGGCTATTCAGCCACCGAAAACTGAGGCAGTAGCAGAGTGGCCGCCGCCCTCTTCAGGTACGGAGACATGGAGTTTACTTGGCCTATGAGAGTGCTTTCGCCGTTACATCCGACATTTCAGCGAGATTGATTCACCACTCTACAAGATCACCGAGAAAGATCGACCATTTGAGTGGACGAGTGAGTGTGAAGGCTCCTTCAGGACGCTGAAGGAACTCTTGATGACCACCCCGATTCTTGCTCACCCTAATCCAAACCTCGATTTCATCTTAGACACTGACGCATCAGCTTACGCTATCGGTGCGGTTCTATCTCAGGTCACGGAAGACGGAACAGAGCAGGTATTGGGTTATGGTTCACATACTCTGGATAAAACGGAGAGAAGATACACAACCACCAAGCGAGAACTATTGGCGGCGGTTCATTTCATCAAGTATTATAAACACTTTCTGTACGGGTACCTTTTTACACTCCGTACAGACCATGCCTCACTACGGTGGCTCAGGAACTTAGAAAATCTGGAGGGCCAGGTAGTGAGATGGCAGGAATCCCCGCAGGCCTATAACTTTGACGTTGTTCACCGTCCCGGCAAATTGCATGGGAATGCCGACTGACACAGTCAACACAGCCATCTCTGGAGTTCCCCGAATTGAGGTGCGCAAAGTGGAATCTGGAGAAAATCGCACACCACCAAACAACAGATGTGCAGACACGAAATACATACGCGAGGATCCAGGATGGGGTACGTCCTCCTAAGGAATCGATAACACCTCTATCTACCATGGCAAAATATTATTACCAACGGTTCAGAGAATGTCAATTAATAAATAACGTTCTATATATTAATGATGGTTTAGTAGTCCCAGAAAGTTATCGTGAACTCATATTGAAACAACTACATGATAACGCTGGCCATCTGACCGTGGAAAGGACTGTTGCCCATATCAAATTGAGATTCCACTGGAACGGGATTCGCGATAGTGTCAAGGTATGGGTTGCCAAATGTGTCCCATGCCAAAGACGCGCTGTTGGCCAACACCATATCGCACCATCTCAAATTAAGATTGTTGGTGCACCGTGGGAGCGAATGGCTATCGACGTGCTCGGACCCTTGAATACGACGGATGATGGAAATAAATACATCCTCGTATTACAAGATTATTTACGAAGTGGGTAGGAGCATTTGCTCTGCCGGACCAAGAGGCATCCACTGTAGCGGAGGTCTTGGCTAGCAATGTGTTCTGCCGCTTTGGTATGCCTTATGAGTTGCACTCCAATCAAGGAAGTAATTTTGAGAGCCGGCTCATATCAGAGCTCTGCAAATTGTTCCATATCGTCAAAACAAGGACGACTCCATACCACCCCTGGAGTGACGGGATGGTAGAGAGATTCAACAGAACTCTCATGAAGATGCTTACTAAGGAAACACGCCTTGATTGTAGAGATTGGTACCTACGGCTCCCGTATGTACTCATGGCTTACCGCACTTCAGTACATTCCAGCACGGGCTACACCCCTGCTCGGTTAATGTTAGGTCATGAATTAGCCTTACCCCTGGATCTGGCCATGCCTCGGATACCAGGAGAGAAAAATTCACCATCTCTATGTTGAACTCTTGCGGCAAAGGATAGAACAAGCCCATGAGTTAGTGAGAGAAACAGTATCTACTTCACACCAGCGGCAAAAGACATGGCACAACCGGAGGGTGCATGGAGATCTGTATGAAGCAGGAAGAATTCACGACGATATGCAAACGTGCTGAGTAAACTGCGTTACCAGTGGAAAGGTCCCTATGTGGTAGTAGGTAAGACGTCGGACATATCCATGCTTCAGATGGCCTGACCTCAGTCATCCACTTCGATCAACTTAAACCTTGTGTCAGTGACAACCCGGCACCAGAGCTCGGACTGGTTGTTTCTTGTGACACCGGTACCCAGACAGATATTTCTACGGAAATTAGTATTCCCATGGTTAGCGTATAGCACCATGGTGCCAGTTCAGCCCCACTTCAACCAAGCCAGAATGTGGATGAACAAGCAGCTAACACTGACGACGATGACGTGATACGTACTCGCCCTCTCCCTCCTCAGCATGGGTCTACTCGATCTGGGAAGTCGTATCTGAAGAATTTCGTGTTTGTTTTGTCCAAGGGACCGGATGGAAAAGTTGTTCCTCCGATCGCTTCCCATTCCCACCCACTTCATGCTATGCTCACCATCATAGAGTTACCACAAGCGGAAGCTGAGGCTGACCAAAGCCATGCTTCCTGTGGGGTGGAACATATGGTGAATGGCATGGAAGTGAAGGGGCTGGATAAAGCCTTGGCATGTCTAGAATCACAAAACCGTACAACAAGGTGTCCCCCGACCACTCCCCAAAATGGGCGGACCAATTCCCACCCAAGCGGGACCCCTACCAATCACTGCACCACCACGCCAAATCCAACTAGAGTCCCTTATCCATACACCAAGTTCGGACATCACTAGCCCAGTCGATTTCACACTCCACTCGTCGTCTGTTGACCATCAATTTTCAGATATGAGAGAGACTGCTGCAACAGAGGAGGTGGCATCCCACACCACACTGACCAACATTACCCCCACGGTGGGCAGGGAAGCAGCCTGTTCAGCAGACTCTCGGCTCGAATTTTCCCGGTGTCTAAAAACTATGACAAGACACCAACCGTCGTGTAACGGGAGGTGACCACATCCCCCTCTCCAAAGGCCACCCCATCCAATTGGACTACCATACTCCCCCGTGAGCGGTCAGAACATCACACAGCAGACAGAACGTCAACACCTACAGAACACACCTGCCTTCAAGGCTGGATATGTCAATTCGTCATTGCACGTACATCACATACCTGCTCGGTTATACTCAGCATAACAGAGACATTCAACATCGACAACAACATCATTTAGCAGCACCTACCGGTATTAATTAATTCCTGATAGAGACATAAAAATTCCCGCAACAGTTCCTCCCGCACAAATTGCGGGAGAAATAATATCTCCCGCAGACCACACCTCCCGCAAATAACAACAGACTTGGCATTCACCAGCGTGGAAAACTGGAATGCGCCCACTTCGCTTATAACATTGGCATCATACAGCAGCCCGGACATCCCAACAACAGCATTATCATCAACAGCCAACAGCCGACAAATCTCCCGCACACACCTTCTTATCCAGTTATGGGAGAACTGATCATATGGATATAAGGAATGCATTACAGCCATCTACAATACGCGTCATGGGAGGAACGTTTGTCCAACGATCCTCCCTTTTTCCCTTTTCCCGACGTCGTACGGAAACAGCTAAATCTACATACTTCATCTACACGTAATAACAGTCGATATTATTAAGAGAGCAAGATGCCCGCATTGTCGTCAGTCACAAGTAGGATTTTGCTACCGAAAAGTTGAATTCGATAATGGATTGATCAAAGTTACGACAGCATCCGACAGGTCATCTGCGCTTTAAAGTAACTCTTTCCTGCCCACGGGCTCGGCCATTACAGAGTGAAATACCCTCAGGGTTCGATAAAGTTGACATTCACGCTGCCTCTCCCTCCCCACTCCCGCACATGGTGGCCATAAACACGTCACCGTCACCACATCGTAAGTATCATCCACAGATAACCAGCCATGCGTATCAGATTCAAATCATCAACATGTCAGAAACACAGACACTCAGGTTGACTGTATTCACAATCTCCGAACGATGGCATTGTAAATTGTAATAACTGTGGCACACACTTCCGAGTTGTACTGTAATTTAACTATTATTAAATGGTATTAATGTGTCTGGTCCAGGCCGGGACGGAGCTAGTTCTACCCATTGAGAAGAATGCTTGGCCAGCCCTCCCGCTCGGAAAACACAGCTATATTGACGGGATCAGTAACGTTGATCTACCACCTGAATAGATCTCTTTAAACCACACATCAAATTACTTACAACGTTACTGTTAAATTTTTGATTAAGAACACAACTGCTCTACCGTGCTACAAATCATTAGCGCACGGGCCGGTAAAGCGGGATAAAAAATCTGACAGTATAATTACAGAGAGAATTTCAGAAATTCTCTTCCTTACGTTCCAGTCTATAATCAACAGGGGCTGAGAACTACCTATTACAGACACGTACCAAGATGCATGTTAAAGAACTCGCGCAAATAGGGGACATTATAAAGATCTTGATATATATATATATATATATATATATATATATATATATCGCTCGCATCTACAACAGACTAAACCTCAGCAACAGTATTTTGGCCGTCGCCCTAAACAGCATAATTATATGTTTCCGTCAACCACGTGCTTTTTAGAGCCACGTGACATTTACTGCTATTTCCAGTAAATTGGATCAAACGCTTTAAACACAAGAGCCGCTCAAAGACGCGACTACCACAGCGTGATGGAGGAGTGGCGAGGGTAAGTTGGGGCAATTGCCACTGACGTCATCGGGCTCCCACATACCCCATCGAGGGCTCCAGCCTAAAATTAAAACAGGCAAGTTTATAAGCATCCAATCTAGGAGAACCGCCTCACGCTAATTAAAAGGTGAGGCCCCGCAAAGAAAAAGTAGTACCACGTTTCTATGATGATCGAAGGCTGTTAAATGCGCAAAATTAGGACAACGTTAATGAGACATTCTTCCTATAATTAAAAGTACTCAATTTATACGGGAGGAATTAATCCCTAGACGTCTGGAGCAGAAAAAGAGGAAACTTTCCATATAGGACTGACCGAATCAGCTGTTAAAACCTTTAGGTGTGGTCATCCGCCGCCTGTGACGTCACCAAATAGTATAAAATGAGGAAGCGCGCTCTGAAACTTTGTCTTCCCATCAAAACTCGACACCAGGGAAGAACAGATAGCATTAGGCTTCTTTCGTGTCGTGCTGTTTTATTATTTCATTATTATACTTGGCCTGGAAAGTTAAATACAATGAAGAGATAGGGCATTAGGTTTTGAATAGGGTTCCCGCAGCCAACTACCATGCGGGAACGAGATGTCACTCCTTGAAGATTTAGCGTTATCGGATTCGTCTGAAGAAGAATCGGTACAAGTTCCAAAACGGTTCCCATGCAGCTCATTATTAGCTAGCGGACAGCCCTGTACCAGAACATTTACGAGAAAATCCGAACGCACCCTTCATGTTAATAAGGATCATCTCTTCCAGTCAGCCTTCTGTGTGACGTGCCAGTATCTCTACACCGCTATTCGCTACGGGGTGACCCACGCGCGCCGTTATCATCACCATGTGTTAGAAGTAACATTAGTTCCTGGAGAAGAGAACGAAGATCGTGCCGTTTTAGCCACTCATTTCGAATCTCGGTTCCTGGTCAAAGTTCTCCCGACCGAGAAAATGGCCCGCACGAAGAACACTACTCGTAGATATCCCGTTAGTCCTCATCTTCCCGCGGTTACTGTAAGCAACGTACCGACAGCCAGACATGAAATTCTGCCCACAGCTGCGTCAGGGAGTGTTACGCTGGTACCAGTTACTTCATCTACACTGGTCCTGAAGCGGAGTAAGAAGCGAAAGTCTCCCGCAGAATCCAGTCTGGCAGCACCCGCATCAGTCATTAGCCATCCGGCTACGGTCACTGCACCCACGCCCATGGTGTCTAAGACAGTGTTAGCCAGTCAGCCGATTTCGGTAGTGATCATGACACCTACGGAAATAGACATTACCGTGTTATCCAGAATCCACCTTCTAGCCTTTCTGACCCAGCCATCAGAAAGGGAATTACGCCGGAGCGACCATACGTGGGAAAGAGACGAATTGCCCACACGCAGGATATTCAGCCAGTACCTAACGTCACCGCAAATCGTCTTTTAAAATATGCTACGTTTCGGAAGATATTGTCTCCTGCCATATCCGCTCCTGCATCACGGCCTCCGCCTACGATACAGCTCACCACCATCACCACGATAGCTACAGCAGCCACCACGACGACTACCACCACTACAGCATCCACGACATTAGCAACCACTAGCACTGCTGCTGCCTTATGGATGGATATTTTAGAACCGGCAGTAACTGTGAGAGACATTATGGACGCGCATATTTCCGCCACCATCACTTCAGACATTTCCGACAGTGTCAGTAATAGTGAACGCATCTCAGCAATGATAGTGCATCTACCGCGACCAACCACCATCAGTTGCGGGACCCAGACTTAATGGTGAAATTTCGCAGCAGAGGTGTGATCATTTGTGATACAGCAGATACATCAATGGTGCGATTCGTGGAAATGTATTAATTATTACTTTATTTTTTAAATACTTTTCTTCTTATTACATATGTTAGATCAATTGAATCCCGTCCCTAGGATGACTACGGTTATCCGACACAGCCGCGCACTTTGGTGACCGGCTGTGTCCCACCGAAATGAGCACTGCGGACTCCAATGTTGTAAGAACATCGTGTGCGACGTAAAGAATACAACATCCCGCAGTGCAATAATGTCATAATCCCATCATGAAGTTTCAGCTGCGCTGGGGCCGCCTGATAAACTAACTGTTAAGTTACTATTATTATATTATTATATTTTTCTTATTATTTTTCTTCCTGTCTTAGATGTCAGGATGGATATGGGGTCAGCGAGAGCTGCCCATTGCGGACCCGCTATAACGGGCCGCAAATATATCTTTAATAAATAATAAGAGATACGTGTTGCATGCCCCTTTATTTACCCGGGGTGCGCAAGTAATTTGGAGTGATTCAGTAACTACCCTGTAAGGGTATGTTACATGGTTCTTATATGTATACGTATATATATTGTCTTATTTTATTACGCGCCGCCCGTCCTGGATTCATTCCCTGAACACGCCCCTCTTGGTAGAGCCATAAGCATATATGGGCCTATGAGAGAGATCGCGTTGTAAAAACGACTAAGCTCGTTAAAACGCATAGTGCGCATGCCCGCGCTTAGATGCTATTTTTGATGGCGCACATAGTTTACGACCAAGATAGGATGGCGCTTTTAGTGTACCGAGATGGTACCCTGTAATCCATTTTGATTACCTGTTCCCGTTGAATCTGACATTAATCAAGACCTTTTTAAATCTGTAAACCATTTCAAAATCTGTTGAGAAATGGCTGAATTATCCACGGAAAACCCTTCTTGATTATCTTCAAAATACAGCCGTGACGTCATAACCACGTGGACGCAGAACTTCTAGAATGTTCTAGAACATTCGACTGCCCTATTATTAGCTATGAGCTGATTGACTGTTGCTCGAACAATGATTGGTTGGAGCCTGCGCCTGTGACGTCTCGAGGAGTATAAAGGGAGATGCGATCCTGAGATCAAGAGCATCCTCGGACAGGGGCAGAACAGGTTGACTAGCTGCGATCGACAGATATTACGCATATGACTTCAATTTCTGTTTCTCTCCCGTAGCTAGCAGTAGCCAACACACAGCAGTAAAAACAATTTTGTAACTCCCTACTTACGGGAGCAATTTGGAACTTTCTGATTATCGTTCACGAGTATCAAGATCTACTTCAGAACACAAACCTGCGGTGAGGCCTTTACGGCCTGAATATGTGATTCTACAGATGTAGAGGCAGGATGTTCTTTGATGGATGACTCACCGGATCTGCCGGCCATTCCTAAAAGTGGTATTTCAACTGTCACCGCACTAATATCGTGTAGGTTCTTCTAACTTTCGACCGCAGCAAGTAAACTCTGCCCGGTGCGTCGTCAGAGCTGGATGACATACCCAGCACCGTTAAGCTTTGTTTTGTATCTTCATTTGCATTTGACAACCCCTGCTTGTGATCAGGTTGTTTACAACTTCCATCCAAGCCATCGGTGTACGGGAACTTTCTTTACCTCAGTAACGCTATTGTACCTCTTGCTGATTACTCGTTAGACATTCCATTATGTTTACAGTGCTGCGTGATGCACTCCCACCATGAGTGTTCTTGCGGGAATCCTGTTTGTGGAAACCAACTTGCGGGAACTTTCCAGCTTCCAGAGAATGCATCAACTACGGAATGACATATCAATTTGAGTAACACAATAGCCTAGCTTAAGAATGGCTACCGAGTATTCAAGTAACTATACTTAACATGTTAATTATTCCGCTATATGTACTTTTCTAATTATATTGTATTCGTAAGAATGGTCCCGATGACTAAAAGGTACCGTAATGGTCTTAGGACCGCTAGTCATAATTTCTGTATATGTTTATAGTTATTCTCATTTTCTGTAAGGTGTTTTCACTAACCGCACCGCAGTAGGTTCGTTAACCTGTACTAAGATATATATATATATATATATATATATATATATATATATATATATATATATATATATATGGCCAGTGGCGATCAGTTCATATGTTTTGTTTATTTATAGAAAATATAGGACTGCAGTGCACGTAGGAAACACTATACAGCAACATTTATATATGCAGCACTTTCTCCCATCACCAACAATTTTTCACTGAGGTCACTGTCCGTGCTATAACTTGGTTTAGCCCGGCATGCTACCGACTAAAAAACGTTTCTATTCAGCTTGATAGGATAGGTTTAATATGATTAGAGACACTTTCTACGCTAAGAAATCTGTAGTATACTCTTCTCTTCTGGCAGTGTGATAATCCAGCCCTGCACTCCGGTAAGACTCATAACTCCAAGATTTTGTCTCTCTTCATGTTCCACTCAGCCTTGAGGCTTCTTAATTGTTTGGATGTCCCTATCCACACCATGGGCTGATCCGACAGTGATGGCCAGGGTGTGGTATCACATACATTCCCTCCGTATCTTTGGATACTTAGTAGTTAGCACTTTAGCCAATGTAGGAAAGCACCGCGAAAGCATATCTTAATTATTATTTTATTTGCTGAACCATCCCCCCGCACTGCAGTGCAAAACTGGGCAACTTGTAAATAAACCTAATGACAGGTTAAACGGTTAAGTTCCATAGGACTCGGTGACGGGCGAGATGTGTATCCACACCGAATCCCATAAGATTGTCTGGGCATTATATTTAGATCTTACGGGAAGGACATTTACGGTGGGTGTTCGTCTCTCTTACCCCCACCATAACGATAGGACAATTGTCTAATAATGCTTTCATGAAAAGTAACCTGTGTCCTGTAACGTTTTATGTGGTTTCAGAGCGAGATGGCCGGATTCTTATCCTGTTCGGAGATCTTACTAAGTAACATGTATAAGCGCTGTCTTCAGTATTGATGTCTTAGGGCATCTGTTCTCAATAACAGCCATGTCTACTAGCTAGGTAGATACCAGCCATTTGCGGCCTAAATTAGTTCTTGTTTCTAAAAACTAAAAGCTAGGGAAGCAAAGCAGAAGGCCCACATAGATAAAGCGGCGACTACTAATTCAGCATACTAAGAATCACATAGACGGTGACGTGGGAATCCTTCGGGAATCGTTCATCCCATCTTCACGTAAAACAGCACGCAACCCTTTAGTCATAATCTCACTAGGTATGGTCTTTTCTCTTTCAAGCATTTTGGTTGAAATATTAGAGTGGGCCCATTTTTGCCTCCTACTCTTCTCCTGCTTTAAGCAGTGGTGACACCTTCCTGAGACGGAGGCCTACGCGAGGCACTTGCCTCTCGCAAGGATTCAGCGATGACGGTCCATGCGAGGATAATACTCCTCACCCAAACTAGCACTAGGAGTAGCGCCCGCATGAGGCCCATAACTTTTCGTCTGAGATAATCTTCTTCCTTTCAGCTTAGAGGTATAATAACTTATATTAAGTTAATTAGCTAAGTCTCGTGTACGGGAGCCTCCCATGCAGGGATACCTCTGCGGACCTACGAGTCTGTGTGGTACCTCTGGGAGCCCCATGTTTAAAAGTTCATCTACCTGTCTCTATGTCTCGTATTTTCGTATGCTCTTATTTAGTTTTATCTAGCATATTCATAATTGTTTAGGTAAAATCATTGTATAGACTTATATTTTTAGGTCACCAAATCAAATCTTGTGAGTCCATAGATCACGAAATTGCTATGGACAGGCATACTAGTGACACAAATTCGTGGGATGAGACAGTTATGTTTAATGTTCGCGACAATGGTCGCGCGCCGCGTGGCCCCACCGGAACGATTGAGTTCCACCGGCCTTAGGAGCCAGTTTTTGTTACCCGCAGGGCAGTCTCGTACAGGATCTGTCACCCCAAGACCGGATGCTAACCAGCATCATCATTCGTCATGCACTTGTGGCTCGGTGAGTCGACATGATACACTGGAACAGCCTGACACTACCCCGCGAGCTACACTCACATACCAATGACAGATTGTGGTCATTGGTGCTCTCTCAATAAAGACATATGTTATTACGTGTAGATGATGGTGTTCAGTTTTACTGTTATTGCTGATGTCACTTCCAAGGGGTGAGATGTCCTTGCGGTGTGATGATGATATTCGTGATGTTGTTCTCTCACCATATGTGTAGTTTCCGCGTGATTGTGGAGAGAGTGCGCATAGGGTGGAAAATGTTGTTCTGGCCCTTGTATGAAGTGATCTCTGATGTAGGGAAGTCCGGAGTTGTATGTGATGTTGGTTCTGTGGTGCGGATAGCTCACCGCAGTCTTGTGGTGGGGACTGTTGCGGATTCCATGTCACTATTCTTTTCTGTTGTAAAGAATAGGTGTATGCTGGTTTAAACTGTTGGTGGCGTACATAGGGTGGTGGCGCGATGTTGCAGATGCGGTGGGGTGGAGAATGCTTCCATCATACCTCCTATAACTGGATGTGTATGTTTCATATTCGTGCAATTATAATTGATGTATCCAGTCCTGAAGGCGTGTGTGTTTCTGGTGATACTGGCTTTCTGTGTCTCTGTTGTGTGATGTTCTGACTGTTCACGGGGGTGGTGGGGGCATGGTGAAGTGGTTTTGGACAGGGGCACCTCTTGGATGGGGATGTACATCTTCCATCACATGACGGTTGGTACTCTGTCATAGGTTTTAAGTACCAGGAAGAAGCAAGATGAGAGTCTACTGATCAGGGTGCCTCCACGTCCACCGTCAGCCACCGGGGTGACCGAGGTGCGAGATGCCTTTCCTCCTGCAACAGCAATCTCTCTCATATCTGAAGATTGACAGTCAACAGACGACGAGTGGAGTGTGAGAGGGATGGGACCTGTGATTTCCAAACTTGGTGCAGAAATTAGGGACGTCAGTTGGAATGGGGTGGTGTTGCAGGTGCGACTTTTGACAGGGTGTGGGGTGTGTGTGTGTGGTCCGGCGATTTTATGACTTGGAAGGGGGGGGGGGGGGACGTGCTCCGAGTTGTGTGATTTTCCTGCTGTCGAGAACAGCGCAAGGTTTCATCAAGCCTCTTCACTTCCATGCTATTTATTACATATTGAACTCCACAGGTGGCACTAAGGCTTGGGACAGCTTAAGCCTCCGCTTGTAGCAACTCTATAATTGGGGTAATAGCATGAAGTGGGTGGGAATGGGAACATGTCGGAGGAACAATTTTTCCATCATTCCCGTTGGATGGTGCAAATGAGAGTCTTCAGATATGACTTCCCAGACCTGGTAGACCCACTATGAGGAGGGAGCGGGCGAGCACGTGGCTCGTCATCATCCTCCACATTAGCCGTATGTTCTCCCAACTCCTGGCTTGATAGGAGGGGTGTCGAACTGGCACCACAGTGCCCTGTGCTAACGTTGGGAATACTTGTCTCTGGATACCGGTGTTATGTGTATTGCCCACCCAAGCTCTGGCACTGGGCTGTCGCTAACACAATGTTTGAGATGATCGAAGTGGATGATTGAGGTCAAGCCATCCAAGGCACGGATTTGGTAGGTCACCTCTTACCTACTACCACATAGGGGCCTTTCCACTGTTTTCTCAGTTTACTCTGCACATTTGCAGAGTGTCGCGTATCATGAAACCTAACCATTTTTCCCACCTCATATGGGTCTCCATGTACACACCGGTCATGTCAGGTTTTCTGAGGCCGGTGTAAAGTGGAGAGTGTTTCTCTTACTAGCTCATGTGCCTGTTTTATCCGTTGCCGCATGAGCTCTATGTAGAGAGATGGGAAATTATTTTCCCCAGGAATTCTGGGCATGGCCAGGTCAAAGGGTAAGGCTAATTCATGTCCTAACATTAACCGAACAGGGGTATAACCGATGCTGGAATGTATCGAAGTGCGGTATGCCATGATCATGTATGGGAGCCACAGATCCCAATCACAGCAATCAAGGTGAGTTTCCTTAGTCAACATCACCGTGAGAGTTCTGTTGAACCTCTCTGCCATCCCGTCTCCATGTGGATGATATGGTGTTATTCGAGTTTTGACTATATGGATCAATTTGCAGAGCTCTGAGATCAGCCGGCTCTCAAAATTACTACCTTGGTCGGAATGCAACTCATAGGGCATACCTAAGTGGCAGAATACATTGCTGGACAGAACCTCCGCCACTGAGGATGCCTCTTGGTCTGGTAAAGCGAATGCGTCTACCCACTTCATAAAGTAATCTTGTAATATGAGCATGTATTTGTTTCCTTCATCCATCATATTCAAGGGCCTGAGCCATGGTGCACAACTGATTTTAATTCGTAATGGTGTGGTGTGGTGCTGGTCAACAGTGCATCTTTGAGACTACACACATTTGGTAACTGATGCTTTTACACTGTCAAGTATTCCGATCCAGTGGAATCTCTGTTTTATCCTCTCTGCTGTTTTTTCAATGGCTAAATGGCCAGCGTTGTCATGTAACAGTTGAAGTATTATGACCCTGTAGCTCTCAGGAATTATTATCCGGTTATTCATATAGAGAATGCTATTGTGCACATGGCACTCACCGTACCTCTGATAATAATATTTAGCCATCGTGAATAAAGGGCTGACAGATTTCTTCGGAGGACGTACCCGCTCCTGGATCCACACGTATATCTCTCATGTTTGTGCATCTGTTGCTTGCTGGTGAGCGAGCTTCCCCGCATTCCAGTCTGCACACCACAGTTCTGGGAATACAGGAACTGGCTGTATTGTATGTGTCACAGTGGTGGCCACTTCTTGTTCATCCTCGAGTCCGATTCTGCACAAGGCATCGGCATTTCCATGCAATTTGCCGGGTCTATGAACAACATTGAAGTTGAAGGCCTGCAGAGATGCCTGCCACTACGCTACCTGACCCTCCAGATTTTTTAGGTTTCTGAGCCAGCGTAGTGAGGCATGAACTGTATGTATGGTAAACGGGCGTCCATACAGAAAGTGTTTATAGTACTTAACAAAGTATACTGCAGCTAACAATTCTCGCTTGGTGGTTATGTAATGTTTCTCTGTTGTATTTAGAGTATGCGAATCATAACCCAGTACCTGCTCAGTTCCATCTTCTGTGACCTGTGATAGAACAATGCCTATTGCATAAGCAAACGCATCAGTGTCTAAGATGAAATCGAGGTCAGGGTTAGGATGAGCAAGAATAGGTGTGATTGTTAATTGTTCCTTCAATGCCCTGAAGGAAGCCTCACACTCACTCGAATGGTCGATCCTTTTCAGTCATCTGATGGATGTACCAGCAATAATACTGGCAGAGCCTGAGGAAACGTCAACTATTTGTTGCGGATGTTGGCGTCTGCCAGTCTGCCACTGTTTGTGTTTTTGAGGGTTGAGTGGCCACTAAATCTGCGGATATTACATATCCCAGGAACTCTACAATTTGTGTGAAGAAATGGCACCTCTTGGGTTTGAGCTTGGAGTTAGTGGTATGAAACCATGTCAGTGCTTTGTCCAAGTTGGACAAAGTCTGCTCAAACGAAGAGCCAAAAACGATAACGTCGTCGATGTAACAGAGGTAGATTTCCCATTGCAGGGTAGTTAATACCTGCTGAATGAGACCCTCGAATGTTCCAGGAGCGTTGCCCAAACCATAAGGCATCTTGCGGAATTGGAAAAGACTGTCTCTACAGATGAATGCGGTCTTCTCCCGATCAGCCTCATTCATGGCTACCTGCCAGTATCCGCTTGCCAGGTCAAGAGTACAGAACCATTTGGCTCGGACAACGTATCTAACACCTGATTAATCTGAGGTAATAGATACACATCAATGCAAAACCACAAGGATTCGTCCTTCTTGCCTGCAAGTACTATGGGACTGGCCCAGGGGGATGCTGAAGGCTCTATTATGCCTGTCCGCAACATGTCATTCACCAGTTGGTGTGCTTCTGCCTCTTTGTGTATGGTAAGGCAATGCACCGGTTGTCGTACAGGTCGGTTGTTCCCGGTGTTAATGGAGTGATGCACGAGGTGAGTTTCCCCCAGGTCCATATCTCCTGTGGAAAAACACTCCTGGTATTTAAACAGGATCCATCATATGTCTCGTTTGTAAGATTGCGTTAATCTAATTGTTGCTCGCAAATAGGTTATGCAGATGTTCTGGATGTTGTCATCAGAAGCTGTTGTTGTTGTTGTGGGTGTAGTGGGGGTTGTCTCCAGTGAAATCTCATCCACCAAATGGCCACAGCGAATGCCTGGAACAAGCATTATTGGGTCGGCTGTTCCATTGAATGCCCTGAATGGCATTTGGTTCTTGTTGGTGGTGTCCACTATCATCCGCAGAGTCACGCATTGGGAGGCGATCATGTATTCAGGGTAGGGTTCCAGCATAGTTATGTGTGTTGTTTCCTAACTGTGGTGCGGCAACCCATAGAATCGCCTCCTGTCCAGGCTCAACTGTTGCTTTAGAAGCTAAAATTACTGCACAAGTGTCGTACAGTGATGACTCCAGTCCATGGGGTATGCGATGGCCGTGTATGTCTAATTCCTCCTCTCTGTGGTGAATGACAGCTTTAGTGGTGCTGAAAAAATCAGAACCCAATAGGGCATCATTTTGGATAGAGGCGACGACAACTCACTGGATGAATTGCATCTCTTCTATTTGTATCACAATCTTTATAGTACCAGCCACCGGAACGTCAGCCCCAGTGGCTGTTTACAAAAATATGTTTGATGTCCTAAGGGGTGGTCTTTGATGAGGTGGGATTCTCTCATACAGACACTTGTTGAAAACTGTAATGGAAACTCCAGTGTCTACTGTGGCACTGGTAGAAATTCTACCGAACAAGCAAGCACCCTTATAGATGACTTTGCAGCGTGCTTGAGGAAGAGTATCCAAGATTGCTGTTTGAGTCTCCGTTGTTGCGGTGGGGTCTTGTATGTAGATAGCTTGCTTTTCTATTGCTTCCATAAGTGTGGTGGGTGGCTGAGTGAGGAAGGGACCAGTTCATCGTTGTTGCTGCTGGTTTTGCTTTGGCGACGAGGAAACTGGGGGTAGCAGTGGTGCTATTTCTGATGCTGCAGGGGTGTACTGCGAGTTTGTGTAGACAGTACTTTGGATTGGACTGGAATGGTGCGGACAGGTCGCTACCTGAGGCAACCATTTATGGCAACACATCATGGGATGTTTAGGTGTAGTGCAGAAGAAACAATGTCGCTTGTTCGGCCTTTCGTGGTGGGTTTCTTTGCGGATCCATCATGTGGAGCGCTGTACTACTGCTGCTGCTGGGTGCGGGAGATGATGATGAGGGTAGGTGTGCATTGCATGCCATCAGAGGAGCGCCGTGTGTTAAGTGCCTTGGTGGTGGGCCATGGTGCTTGAATAAATGTTGTTTCAGTTGAAGTGCTACAACCAACCACTGCCATTTTACATAGGAAAGAGGGTTTAGTAAATGCGGTTCTTGCGGGGTCACAACTTTGCGCAGAGGGGTGATGTTAGTGCTGATAATGCAGTGCGCATCGTAAGCACCGACCTGGGGGAAGCCAGTTCATGTGTAGTGTTTTGTTTTGCTGAGGTAGCATTTGTGCTTGTTGTTGGTGTATCCACCTGACGTTGTTGTCTATGGACCGACGTTGAGCTGGGTTGTAGCAGTAGGCACTGAAGCGACTCTTTAATCAGTGCCCATTCTAGTTTGACGGATGCTCAGACTGCTGTGTGTGATGATCAATAGTTGGTGTTGCAGAAGGAGACGGTGCGGACATCGCTCCTTCCAATGGCCTATCTGACCACATCCAAAACAGGCATTAGATGGCTGGGTGTGTAGCGCGTTGCTGCTGGGTGGTGGTCGTGTAGTCTGTTGCGTGGTGACTGCGGTGCTGAGGGTCGTGGCCAAGTTGGTAAGTGCGGAGATTTGTTTCATTATCTCTTCTAATCTGCCATGTGTAGCTTGTCGGTTGTTATTATTGTGCTTGTTCCTGCGTCCTGGGGCATTATTGTGGCCTCTGCGATGGGACTGGCCACGCCCCTTCCTCTGGGTGCGTGATCCTGACTGGGTGGGTGTTCCTCATGCGGTGCTGTGCTTGATTGATTCTGTTGTTGTTGTTGTTGTTGTTGTTGTTGTTGTTGCTGCTGTTGCCATTTGTGTTGTGTCTGTTGCAATCAGATGTTTGGCATCATTCACAGGGGCAGATTTAGGGGGTGTCCCACGGTGTACAGGCCCCCCCCCCCCTACACACACAACCAGACCAAAACAAAAAATGTATTAAATTATTTTACAAAATAGCCAAATCACATCATTATTGTGTGTACACACGTTTACTGTTCGGTTTTCAAATTCTACATTTAATGACTGCAACTAAGTGTCAGCAGTCTGTATCTAATTCCTGCCATCAAATCAAACGTGCACGACCTTCTAAAGAGCCAGCTGATCTGCCCAGTCCTAGTGGTGTAAATATAGAATTAGAACTTTGGGAGAGAAAATGGAGAAGAACAGAAAGTGCCCACCCCAGCACAGCAAGTGATACCCTCAAGGTCTGCAGGAAAGAAGACTTTCCCAATATCCATCTGCTTCTAAAGATCATTTGCACCATTCGTGTTACCTCATGTGAAACAGAAAGGGCTAACAGTGAGCTTAGCTATCTCAAGAATACTTAAGAGCAACAATGGGATAGGACACACTTAATGGGTTGGCTCTGATGCATGCCCATTGTGGCATGACAATCGATGTAGAAGAGGTTGTGACTCATTTCGCTAGATGTCATCCACGTAGACTACGACTTGTTAATATGATAGAATCAGACTGAGATAGTTAGTCCTAATAATTCTTTTCTATTAAGTTCTCAGAGTTACTCTTCTTACACATAGTGTTAGACTTCTTTTGACTGCCTTTGTAATTTGTTGGAAGCATTTAGTTTTGCATTAAAATAATACAAATTTATAGTGATTTGAGTTTATAAACTATGATCTAAACATCCGGGAGCTGCATCGTTCTGACAATATAAATGTTTTTAACTAGTTTACCCCCAGACCACCACCCCACCCCACTCCCCCAAATCCCCCCACCCCACCCCACCCCGGACCGGTGAAAGAGTTTCAATTTTGTTCGTCATGAGATTAACCCATTTTAAGCTTAATTAGGATTTTTGACATTCACCAATTATGTCCAAAATGTCTTGGGAATATATCCTCAAATATCAAACACAAAAGTATATCCACAAAAGAGCTGAAAATGCTGTTAAATGCCATTTCAGAGCATCTAATTTACAACAGATTTCCCGGGAAGAACCCCAAGACTCCCGCAGTCATCGACACTTTGATTCTAACCGCTTTAAAACCCCAATAGTTTCAAAGTCAGCTCTAATCAATGTGGCGGAGGGAAGTCCAAACAATTAATAATCCGGGAGGCCTGAGGAGCGTAGACAGGGACAATTACTCTTATATTCGTAAGAATAGGCGGCCTTATGGTATATGGCCAATTTATACAACCTAGCCGGTATGCAGGGTTACATGTCCGCTACTCCCGGAAAAGAGACATACACAAAATGTCTCCTACAGAGTAATCGTCCCTACTACTATAAACCTATCATATTGAGCTAAAATAGTTCAAGTTTAGTCGGCTGCATGTCAGGTTCGCGTAGTGAGAACATGAACAGCGACCTCAGTGAAAAATTGACGCTGTTGGGGAACAAGGTGGCGCGGTTGTTGTTGCTGTATTGCGTAGCCTAGCGAACTGTGGTTCTAATGTTTTTGCATAAAATAAGCAAAACATATAACTAAAATGGCTACTGCCATGTACCTAACTATCACAGTACAGTAAAATGAGAGGTCACATGACCTTGACGATGCCAGTTATTCATCGGCACAAAATAAGAATAAATATAGGCTACAGTTAAAGAGATATAGACCATAAAAATGTGGTTCAGATAGGTCAAGTTCGATTCGCTAACTATAGTAAGTTTCCTGGTTTACTGAACACGTGCAGTCGCTATGACAAGCCGAACGCTGAATAGTTAACTATAGTTCATTGGTTCCCGATTTCCGATTGAATTTCTATTTGCAGAAAATTTGGAGCCGGGTACCAGTCTCCATTAACCCTTTCTGTCGTCTGTTTTGGTGGCCTACGAAAATTATTTTCGTCCGCTAAGATCGTTCGCGATTGAACGAGTTTCCAGGAAAAGACGAGTTCAGACATGTAGCCTGTCAATCATCCTTAATTACCCTTATTAACCCTCGTCAATCATTATGCTAATTACCCTTAAGCTCACCTAATTGTATGCCAGGAGGCACGTGATTTAACGAGGGGCCAGGGATTCGCGATTGAATGAGTTCCCAGAGTCAGGAAAAGACGAGGTCAGACATGTAACCTGTCAATCATCCTTAATTACCCTCATTAACCCTTGTCAATCATTACCCTAATTACCCTTAAGCTCACCTCATTGGATGACAGAAGCCACGTGATTTAATGAGGGCAGGGGCTTATGGACATCCTTTACATCTAACATCTAATCAGAATGGCGGAGATTTGGAGACGGATTTTCACACCTTTTCAAAAGGCGGTGGAGATCAAAGGAAAAGAAAGGTGTCAAAATCAATAATCATGACGTCATTGTCACCTAATTAGCATAACAAAAGAAAAAAGGTGTGAAAATCCGTCTCCCGCCAGGGGGGGGGGGGGGAGGGTAGGGAGGGAGAGATAGCCGGAGGGAGAGATGGTAATAGATGGAGGGAAAGAGGGAGGGGGGGGGGGTGAGCGAAGGACAGAAAGGTAGAGGGAAGGGGAGAGAGCGATGGAGGGATGGAGGGAGGGAGAGAGGGATGGAGCGAGGGAGGGAAGGAGGGAGAAAGAGAGAGTTCAAGGGAGGGAGGGAGAGAGGGAGGGAGGGAGGAATGGAGGGAGGGAGGGAGGTAGGGAGGGAGGGAGGGAGGGAGGGAGGGAGGGATGGGGGAGGCAGGGAGGGAGGGGGAGATGGAGGGGGAGTTGGATGGGATGGAGTAGTAGGGGGGATGGTAGGGAGGAAGCGAGGGAGGGAGGAAGGAAGGAAGGAAGGAAGGAAGGAAGGGGGTGGAGGGAGGGATTCGGAGATGGAAGGAGGGAGGGAGGGAAAGAGGGAGAGGGAGTGAGTGAGAGGGTAGGCGTGCGAGAGAGGGAGGGATGGAGAGACGGAGGGAGGGAGAGACGAGAGAGGGATGGAAGTATGGAGGTAAGGGTGGGGGTGAGTTATCGAGGGTGAGATGGCGAGGGAGAGTTAGCGGGAGGGGGATGGAGAGGGAACAAGAGAGTGATACCAAGTTGATCAATGATGGCCGAATGGAGGGTTCGATCTGTCACTCAAGTACTTGACGTCATAATCAAAATACGTTACTTGTCACTTTGGCATCATAGTCAAAATGACAAGTCTGTCACGAAGTCGAAAAGTCCGTCACCAAAGAGTATGAATTATATATAGATGTAGACAAGTGTGGATTAGCTGATGTTTTCTTAGGGAAAAACATCTTTTGACTCATCCTGTCGAAATTCCAGCTTCTCCATGTTAATTTTATCAGTCATACGAGCCTGGAATTTGAGATGCTTCGGATGTCTAGAAAATGATATAATTATCATTACCATTCGATAGCTACAGATGTAATATTAGCTGTTAGTATTACAATTGTTTCAGTAACATTGCATAAAGCTAGCACTAACATTATACACTCTTCAGATCAAACACATTAGTAACTGTTGAAGCCATAGCATCAAGCCATGCCATCTCTCAACTGAAACACCTAATGGCAATTAATGAATCCCATCTGCCACTCAAGTATATGACGACAGAGCCAATTATGTCACGCGAAGGCTGACTTCACAATCATAATTAACAAAAATACTCCGTCATAAACTTGGAACAGTTTCGTTAATTGTACGAATTGTTAGCAATTCCACGAAACCCAACAAGGCTTATTCGAAATTCATTTAATAATCGAAATTCAACAATCATCTTCGACCATAAACTGGATTTCGATAATCAAAACTCGACATCAAATTTCAAAACTTAAATTAGCCAATTATGAGACGTCTTACATATTTAACAATCATGCCGGCCAATCTGATGACTTTTGCAGATATACAACCGCAATATTCTGTGGACATTCTGTATGTCCATCATATTCTACAATTGAATTTTGAATACGCCTCCTGGGATTTCGTAGTGTGCTGTTGGCATTTCTTTGTCATATAAATAAGTGAAGATATTTCACGGTAGTAAAACTGATCACTATCCGTCATAATTTACGTGTCATTTCCACATCACCCGCACACGCGCGCTTTGGAATCGTGTTTATATTAGGCGTATTGGGATCCCCAATGTCTAACGCTTTGAATGACGTAGTAAACTTATCCACACCAATTATGACGTCAGATAACCTAACATCGCCACACTGATTATGACGTCATTACTTTATGTTGTCAACGAGACAATTAGTGAAGTTGTTGCATTTCGCGATAAACAGATTTATCCGTATCTCCGACACAATAAATAATAAGGAGATTAATTAAGTTTTTTCTATAAATCAGTGTATAATTTAATCGGTGATTATTCAATAACTATGGCGGGTGCCAGTGACAGAATTCATTGCGCAGAATTGCGTACTTTGCTTGAGGACAAAGAAGGGTACGCGTGATTCTCGTCAATAGATAATGTATTTGTATACATGTATAAAACTACAATTAGATATATCATCATGTAACTTTTCAAAGTTCAAATAATCTGTGAAATCCATTTGCGCAAAAGCCCACCTTGCAAACTGGTATGCTACTGACCACCTACACAGCAGTAAAAACTAGGTTTGGATTAGAAAATTATCTAACAACTATGAAGAAAATTGAATATAGAAAGGTCATTACGAGGTTGCGAATATCTGCACACAGGCTCAGGGGGGGGGGGGGGGGGGGGGCTCCTGTCTGGTCCGGCAGTTTGCATCATATCATAGGTGCACATCCAAGGCATATACAGTCATTATTGTGCATTGTGTGTTTGTGGCATATATGTGGTGGGACGTGTAGTGTTGGCCTAAATGGGAGTCCTTATGGTTTGCTTGCGCCTTGGTGGGGTTTTTTCAGCTACGGCTTCCAGGTAAGTTGGTTGAAAATATTTACGTCTTTATTTTCACCGCTTTAAGACATGGTATATGATCTATGAATTGTTTAAGATTAAGTCTGTATTTTGCTATATTGTTTGTTTGTTTGTTTTTTGGGGTTTTAAAAAAAAAAATGTTCTTTTCATAAAGTAGGGCCTACTGTAAACTGTCGTGCGCTGATTAGCTGCAATGGCATAAAAAGCAATAAAGTATGTAGGCCTACGGGAATACATGACGGAATGGTGACGTTTAAAAAATTGTGTGTGCGTCAGCATGAACTAAACTCTTTTAATAGTCACACATAAAATGAATTATTTAATTTATGTTGTTCGATAGAGTAAATTGAATGGAGCCGAAACGGGAGGGAATGTGGAACCAGCCTTAGACCCAGGCGACGTAATCAAGTACACTGTGTCGCTGTGGTAATTTATGTTCGGGTTGATTTCAGTTTATATAGTTCTAACATATTCAATTTCTTATAAAACCTAATCTTAAAACATTCTCATAA
Organism: Chaetoderma sp. LZ-2023a; assembly: GCA_034401795.1. Lineage (NCBI taxonomy): Eukaryota > Metazoa > Mollusca > Caudofoveata > Chaetodermatida > Chaetodermatidae > Chaetoderma > Chaetoderma sp. LZ-2023a. The sequence continues at coordinate 117,576,626 of CM067359.1, forward strand.
CATCATTTGCTCTAAAAGTGATTTTAGACCCCTAAGCTCAAGCAAAGTCAAAAAGACCATATTTGCTACAGTTGTCAAAAGGGTTTTTACTGATTTTGTAGATTTATAGTTATAGACTTATTAGTTCAAGGTGTCAAAATCGTAATTTAATGCTATCTTTATCAATATTGGTTTTCATTAAAACTCACATGTTGTGCACGTGGTGGAAGCTGCATATACCTATCTAAAACTACTGGTCACATGTATCTCACATGTCAAGGATCTTGCCGTGAAAGTGGATTTGCAGAATCTGGCTGTGATCCAGATACAAACTTTAATACAAATAAAGGTTTGACCATATACTAGGATTCTTTGGTCACGATCCGAAAAATCTGGAAAAATCCGAAAAAATATTTGGAATATTTAATTGCTCTTGTTTTCTTTGATTTACGATTTTTGTTCATCAGCTTCTATAACACCGAGCTATCTGAGGTTTCGTCACTGCTGGACGGTTGGCAGAAGGCAATGCAAGATGCTCACAGACGACTGGAGAACGTTCAAAGAAAGCGACAAATCTCATGTCAGCAAAAAGGTGAGATATGGAATGATCGATAGACCATTAGTTCTTAATGAGATCCGACGGGAGTGTCGATGCAATTCAATACATTCAGTATGCAGCAGTCTGGATGTCAAAATACGGTGGAATAATGTTCTCATATAGATGCGGGTGTATAGCATTTGCTTTGTCCGTCCGTCCGTCTATCCAGTGGGATAACTCTAGCTCTACTGGAGAGACCTTCACCAAACTTGGGTTAGAGGCTGTTTTTTGGTCCTAAGAAGCTTTCCAATTTTGGAGTCAAAAGTGTAACGGTCAAGGTTACGATAACCCAATAAATGAAATTATATGCGTTACCGGATCTTAACTCGAGTTCTATTGAAAGAGTCTTTACCAATCTTGGGCGCGAACTTGTCATTGACGTTCCAAATATGTCTGTTGATTTTGCAATCAAACGGTCCAAGGTCGAGATCACAATGTTCAAATTAATGAAATTATATTATGTTACTTTTTCAAATGATAACTCAAGTTATATTAAAGGGATCCTTACTAAACTTGAATGGGAACTGTCTTTGGTAATCCGATCCTTATTAAACTTGAATGGGAAATTGTCTTTGTGAATCCGATCCTTATTAAACTTAAAATGGGAGTTGTCTTTGGGAATCCGATCCTGATTAAACTTGAATGGGAGTTATCTTTGTGAATTCGATCCTTATTAAACTTGAATGGGAGTTATCTTTGTGAATCCGATCCTGATTAAACCTGAATGGGAAATTGTCTTTGTGAATCCGATCCTTATTAAACTTGAATGGGAGTTGTCTTTGTGAATTCGATCCTTATTAAACTTGAATGGGAGTTATCTTTGGTAATCCGATCCTTATTAAACTTGAATGGGAAATTGTCTTTGTGAATCCGATCCTTATTAAACTTGAATGGGAGGTTGTCTTTGGGAATCAGATCCTTATTAAACTTGAATGGGAGTTGTCTTTGGGAATCCGATCCTTATTAAACTTGAATGGGAAGTTTTCTTTGGGAATCCGATCTTATTAGACTTGAATGGGAGGTTGTCTTTGGGAATCCGATCCTTATTAAACTTGAATGGGAAGTTGTCTTTGGGAATCCGATCATTATTATACTTGAATGGGAAGGTGTCTTTGGGAACCTGATCCTTATTAAACTTGAATGGGAGTTGTCTTTGGGAATCCGATCCTTATTATACTTGAATGGGAAGTTGTCTTTGGGAATCTGAAGAACTGTACCGATTTTGAGAATATACTGTCAAAGGTGAATGCCATGGTGACTGACTTAATGAAATTTATTGAGTTTCCAGATTATAACTCGGGCTTCATTTAAGGGATCTTTATCAATCTTGGGTGGGAGGGCCTCGTTCAGGCTCTCAAGAACCCAATTGATCTTGAGCTCAAAAGGTCAAAGGTCAAACTTTGGAGGACAAACATCAAACTTTGGAGGGCATTTGCCCTTAGGCGTCCAAAGAAGGCTATCGATTTTGGGATCAAAATGTTAAAGGCCATGGTCACTCAATTAATGACATTATGTTGTGTTTACGAATGATAATTCAAGTTCTATTTAAGTGCTGTTTACGAAACTTGGGTGGTAGGTTGTACTTGGAGCTCCCAAGAATCATATTGACCTTGTTGTCAAAAGGTCAAAGATCACGATTACCCAATTACAGAAATTATTTTTAGTTTCCAGACGATAACTCAATTTCTACTGGAGGAATTCCCGTCAGAGTTTAATGGAAGGTTGCTACTTATAGTCCTAAGAAGGTTATCGAATTTGGGGTCAAATGTCATGGTCATCCAAGTAAAGGCATTTGCCTGTATTTCCGGACAATAGCCCGAGTTGTATACCTACTGTAGTGATTTTCACTAAATCTGGCTAGATATTACGTCATCAGTAGAGGGACATATTACTGCTTGGTGGCTTGTTGACGGAGTGGCTGATAAAATAATCACTCATAGACATTGGGAGTAACGGAGATTTTGATGAAGCCTCTCTCTTTCAGAGCCCGGTGATATTCGGCCAGCTATTTTACAAGGATTTACCGTCAACCTTGTAGCCGTCAGAAGACAGACAAAGACAGTGAATGATCTGCTTCATCTTATTGACAGGTAAACACGTGACCTCTCTTTCTCATCTTAATGACAGGTAACACGTGACCTCGCCAGTGGCGTGAGGGAAGATACGCAGACCAATCCCTTGGACACATTAGGGCGAGAATAGTTCTAGTTAATGATGGGTAGATTATTTCATACACAGCATATCCGGTTCATCGCACAAACCCGTTTGCGGACAAGAATTCTGCCTACAACTTCATACAAGACGTATATTTAGCATGTTATATATAATGCAGTTCTAAAACTATCAAATCGATATTTATCATGTCTGTGTGGTATAATATGCCAATATATTCTATTAAGTCACAGAGTTCCGCGCGGGGACATATCTTTCTAACTGTTTTAAGGTTCGCGATTTTAGTACAAATACGTGATTTTAAGCATTAACATATTGTGGAATCGTAATTGGACAGAAATTCAAACCTCTGTGTCTTTAGCTAAAATACTATATTTTTATGATTACACGTTTCATGATCATACGTAATATGAAATGATGGAAAAAATTGCACAATTTATTCATTTACATCTTTGATCCACAATCTTTCTTATAGCTTTTGATTGCCTTACTGTCTGAATACAATGGCTTATTGTCAATGTATTTTGTAAAGCAAAACCATGTTTACAAAGATATTTATCACCGTTCGTATTGAAAAAGATGTAATAGTTATTGAAATAACCCATCTGTTTGTCTGTCCATCCCGATATTTCTTCAAAACCATTCGATGGAATTCAACTAAATTAGCTATGGCAGTTGCAAAATTTGCGATGGCGTGCCATTGACTGCGCGCCTTGCTTTAATTTATCCTCCCGGTTGCACTGGTGGGTGTCGGTTGTACTGGTTGGTGTCCGTTGTACTCAGTGGCGGCGGAGCCAGATGGGCTGGGGGAAGGGGGGGGGGGGGGGGGGGGGGCTAAAGCCTCCCTAAAATAATTGGGGTGGAGGGGGGGCCTAATAATGTCCTTAGCCCCCACCCCTTTTCAATCGTCCTAGCGTGCATATTTTAACCCCGAATTATCACTCAAAATGCAGGAGATGACTTCTAAGAGCATCTATTTTGACCTAATTTCCGGTGTAGTCCCCGCCACCCCACCCCGCACGCAGTGTTGTATGTACTGTGAATATGTATTTCTATGGTACTGTCATTGTCCACTGACCACGTATTGCTATTGCTCATAAATCTTATATCAACAATATCTACGAACACATAAGCAAATCACTGATGGCGACAGTATGTGATATCATCAACCAGGCATTAACACCTTAACTAGACAAACCTTCTGAAATGATCTTGAAAAACGTCGATTTACACGCCCTGATTTGAAATTTTGGCATAGCGAACCAGTCATTCAAGTGGAAGATTTCTAAAATATTCCATTCATGCTCTGTAAATTGACATTTTCTAAGAGAAATCTTCTCATTCTCCTGAGCAATTTTAACCACGAATTATCACTCAGAATGCAGGAGCTGGCTTCTCAGAGCATTTAATTTTCAAAAATTTCCGGGGGGGGGGGGGCCACGGACCCTATATAAGGGAGGGGGAAGAAGGTCGGAAAGATGATAGCATCCGCTATCAAAGTCTGACAATTCCAGAAGTAGACCTTAAAACGTCGTAAAGATGACGGATGACGGGGAATGTTCGAATACTTGAACACGCACACTATAATGCTTTTAACAAATTAACACTTTTACATAATGATACCTAAACATGATGACAGCTCTATTATACTAACACTTTATAAAACTCACTCGAAAATAAAATAAAAAAATAATTATTATACTAGAAAATTTCTCAATTATTCAATTAAATTCATTAATAAATTTATTACATTTTCAGAGGAACTATTTTTCAGTCACAAGGACACAAATCAATGAAAGGAATATGTCATGTTAATTTCAAGTAATAATTATGCACGTGTCAACCGTGCAAACATCGACCTCAAGAACTAGTCTAGTAGGTTACGTCGAAAACTGGCCAAGATCGTTCAAAATGTGAAACATGCGTGAAAATCGGCTTATTTATAGATTTGTGTATGCTCTACCCAATAAGAGCTGGACACACATGACCAGCCACATATTTTAGCCACTATTTTGAATTTCATCATGGCTGCTTTCGAAACTTATTTATATAATACTCTACCTTCTAGGACACATATATAGATGAATAAGGTGACTTTTTATATGTTTTACTATCCAAAGAAGCTGATGTGATTATTTACGAATACATAGCTTATTTCCTTATATCAATATTCTATATGCCACAAGCAAAAAGCAGGACTTACAACGAAATTGTTATATTTTGAATTTCATTGGCGGGATCACATATTTCAATTGATCTGTGCACTCGTTGTGCTTTTCTTTTCTGAGCATGCAGAAGCTTTTTCTTATCAATTTTATTTCGACACCTTTTATGCCATCGTGCTTTGTTTGTCCGAAGAGTTGTCTCAATACCTTCACCAGTATCCATTCTGGAAATATCTATTTTCATGGGTAAGCAATTGAGATTGTGGCGCTGATACAGGTTTTCAGCAATACATTTATAGCCACAGTCCTTATCACTCCCCTTATATATACATAGTCCAGGATCAACTAATCTCTCATCTGTTTCTGTCTGGCAGAGAACACAAAGCTGCCATTATGTTACATTTGATGAGTCCAGACTTTCTAAACACTGAGAGGTACTTGTACTAGGATCTACAATCTTACACGTTTTAGACATTGTGTATGCCGACAAAGACTCACAAACTATCATACACCACACAGCATAAGACTGTTAACTATGGCTAGGGTAGGTGCTGACGATGTGCAGTGCAAGGAGCGAATTATTTGAAAATGGCAATGAGTTGATTGTCTTGTAGAGTATAATTAGTAGTTGGTGCGCTAAATCTTACAGATACATATTTATTTAGACGTTTAGAGACTCTTGAATCAATTATCTGTGTATAATTAAAGCCGAGAAATTTTCGTTTCCAATTTTCAAATTCAAATTTACTTTAAATGAGACTTTATAATATTGCCCCGGGCACTTTATTATAAGATTGCAAGATGACGGCTCCCGATGGGCCAAATCGCGCGTGTCCTGCTTTTATATGAAAGAGTATACCTAAAACTTCTTACATGCCAAATTTGGTAATTGTTTCACAATTTGAACGATTTTTACTTAATCTACTAGATTAAACCCTAAATCGATGAACAGTTTATCGAGTTACATAGTGGCTTAGGCCGATAGGACAGATCGTACTATTTTATGCTCCATGGTAGCCATCCACTGCACAATTAGCATTTGAACCGGGAACTTTCCGATCAGAAACGATCTGTCGATTAGTGTATGATAACAGATATGGAATACTTGGTTAGCGGCCAGACAATAAGTGTTACACTGCCCCAAGTAGAACGCGAACGTTCGCCGAACATTCGCCTTCCTGAACTCACTCCTTCAGATCCATGTTTCCTGACTTAACTTAAACAATGACGTCACACATCATAAGATGACATTTATCATCTGCGCCTTGACCTCCATATGAATATCTGTGTGCCAATGGTGTGTGCGTTCTGGATTCTGGTCTCCATCTCCCTGTCAATGTTTACGTCTTCGTTACCCTGATACTTGAATTCAGCCACTTGTTTGAGTTGCGTGCCATTGATGTAGATATTTAGCTTTCCAGGCTTTCGACGTAATAGCTATAAATGCATGTGGATCGGGCCTGCTGACATAGAGATTTTCTATATTTAGACAACTACTTTTTCAGGAGAAACGGAGCAAAATCATGATAATTTTTCACGCAGCCGTCTGTAAATATTTATGTCTAGTAATGCAGATGGCCTCTGAGAGTATACATCTTTTAAGAATAATTTTTCGTTGTTTGGGAACACGATGGATATCCATCTGCTTGGGTCCCACTATTAGTTAAACTTCTCGATGTTAACATGGTAATTATCTCATCCGGACAAGTTCTCATATTAAATTTCAAAAGAATGTGAATTAAATTGTAAAGTAATTAAAGACATACAGCTCAGATACGTTTGTGACACGATATTGCCATATTCGTGACGGAGCTACGTCATTTTGATTGTGACTTCAGCTAACGAGTGATATCTTTGATAATGACGTCAGATACCATCGTGACAGATTGGATACCTTTATTTACCTTCATCTTGACGAGATTCCCCCTAGATTCTCCTCGTTTTGACACGTAACACATCTCACCTTCTAAATTACCATGTTTGAACAGAATCCACATTTTTCAGCATTCAGGACTCGACTGGCTGCTGCGTAACATAAATCCGCTATATCTAGCATCGAGGTCTTTCACAGACATATAGTCTGCAGCTTGGGAACGATAGAAGATATAGGACACTTTATATATCACATTCAGAATTTTGCTGCGGCCCTGGACTAGGCCAAAATCGAGAAAAACTATAATTTATAGGCATAATGCAAGTAAATTACGTATCTGGAATGAAAGGAGAACTACAGAGAAGAGATTATCAATGTGATAGAAGATGATATACACTCCGGAATAATTCACCTTTCCAGAGTGCCCACCCATCATATGACGTCATAATAAACTGCGTGATGTGTACAATGACATCATAATGAATGACATCATGAATGACGTCGATAAGTACGTCACGAACGCATATTTGAAGACGGTCTATGCGTTGTTGTACAAATTGCTTGCTTTTACTATTTAATAATTATTCTGTTGAATATTTTGAAACTAATTTGACTGGGCGCTGTTGCTGCCATAGGCAGCAACAGCACCCAGTCAAATTAGTTACAAAATATTCAACATCTTCCCCGTATAGTTTTCAGGAAATTGATAGCTAGGGCATTTGGGGATCGATCAATCCCAACACGGCGAGGTGTGGGTGGAGCTTAGCTAGTGATGGGCGTGGCATAGCTAAAAATGGTCCATTACCAGAACATAGCTAAACTGTAGTGATATGTAATGGAGACATACGGATGGTATGAGATCGTCTGAAATGATGGAAAGAGATCTTATTCATCTGGACAAGGAATCAGGAACAACTACAACTCTAGTAAAGCAGTGTCTCGAATAACGCAGGTTACTGGGTGGGTACAGGACATATACCTGGGCAATAAGGCTCGGTGTTGGCCCAGTGGCGGATTAAGGTTGTGCGAGGCCCTAGGCACAAGACAAGGCGGGGGGGGGGGGGGGGTCCGGGGCCCTCCCCCTGAAAAATCTTAAATCTAGACGCTCTGTGGTGCAATCTGACGTATATTTGGCATCATTTTAGTTAATTATTATAGGCTTTATAGCGGACAAAATGGAGTTTTTAACACATTGACTGCCGAGGTTTTTTTGCAGACAACATTTCCCATGCGCCATATCTCCGACCATGTTAAATATTTTTAAAACAATTTGGCTGAAAGTTGCTGGTTCCCGAGCCACCAACAGCTTTCAGTCAAATTATTTCCAAAATATTCAATAGAATATGTAATGTTTCGTACATAATAATTAATTTCGGTTTTCATGGATTATTCGGCGAAAGGGTTAAAATTATACCAAACGGACATTGTTTGGGTATATTAAGGTATATATTATTGACCCGATAGATGCAAGGGTGTAATATACAATTTACAATTTGTAAAAAATATTCATATGACATATAGCCAACCGTGACAACGTAGCTTTAATTTAGTCAGTAACATTGTAACAATGTTTCTTCCTACCTTGCATTTCTTTAAATTTGACGAAAAAACTCGGCTATCCACAGTATGACTATGAGAATCAATGAATGTAGGCCTACTGATTCCCGATCAAAAACAGTTTAACAGTGCTTCTGACCGCTTCCACTGACTCACTGAGGCAACAAAAATTACTTTCCACGCGTGCGCCATCACGTGATCATCGCGTTTGTTTAGTCTACTCGGGTAACTCGGCTCGGCCGCTCGAGCATTGTTACAATCGATATTTAAACAATAAAACGAGACTATAAACAGAATAACATAGGTCACTGACATAAGGCCATGCTAAGGCAATACTCTATTTTGGAGATATTGACCGAGTGTCTCTTCGTTGCGTTATGTAGCTTGCCTAAAGAAAAAGAAAACAGACTCCATGGGGACTATTGGGATGTATAGCGTACCAGCGTGAGTTCTTCCCACCTCAGACTCAGAACCTTAGCCGGAAAGAGTGAACGCGCAACAATATATAGCATGCGTATTGGAACTGCTAACGCGTTCGAGTGAGTTAGGATTCGCACGATCCCTTGGAAAGACGAAGCAGCACGTGATATATTTGTGCTAGTCATGGACAGGGCCTAGCAACGCAGAGTATGTTATGAAGGCCTATAATTTATCTATGAGTTTTAACGTCACTACTCACAATCGCGCCCTTATAATAATACATAGTCTTAACAAGTGCGGGCCTATACAGTCTTTATAGTGTGTACATAGTCCGTGTATTAATTAAAGTACTGGATAATGGAGGATTCCAGTTTATCCACCAATCATATGACGTCATAATAAACTACGTGATGTGTAGGATGATGTCATAATCAATTACGCCATGAATGCCGGGGCTAAGCCTGTCAGGAACGCTTAATTGATGAGTCAGTATTGTTGTACGAATTCTATGTCTTTACTTTTTAATAAACATGATGTTGAATATTTTGAAACTAATTTGACAGGGCGCTGTTGCTGACATAGGCAGCAACAGCACCCAGTCAAATTAGTTTCAAAAGATTCAATAGCTTTCCTGTATAGTTTTCAGGAAATTGATAGGCAGGAAGTTCAGGAATCGATAGATTCCATCGCGGGCGAAGAGATGGGTGGGCCATCGCTAAAACTGGATCCCTACGTTACTTATATGTGATATTATTATTCTTTATTTCTGCAGAATTCAGCGAGACAATGTGGCGAGTGATGAGGTGAATGAAATATTGAATGCTGCTGCACAAATAAAGAACAACTCGGTAAAACTAAGTCTTGAACACGCACGCACGCACGCACGCACGCTCCAGGAATAATAAGATGTACTATTTTACATGACAGTTAGACAATGATCACGGTAATACTTGTCTTGCCTACGCACGCACGCGCGCACGCACGCGCGCACGAAGGAACGAACTAACACACGTGCACACAAACACTTACACTTTCACGCATCCTCGCCCGTACGAGGGCGTGTACACGTGCGCGCCGCAAGTGGATGCAAACATATACATCCACATGCGTGCGCACATAAGCATGCACACAGATGGATGCGGAAACATGATCTCTATCTCCCACATTCTTAATCTCGATATTGCTTCTGGAATAATGAGATGCACAATTTTACACGACAGTTAGTCAATGTTCATCCTTGAATAAACACAATTGTAGTACTCGTCCGAATCAACATGAACTGAACACAAACTTAGCAACAGCTGTTGCTAGAGACTTAAAAAGCTTGAAAACGTTGTTGTTATCCATTGGGAACTAAAATAACTGAAATAAAATTACTGCTAATCATTTCAAGAAGGTTAGGAAACCTTCATGTAGTCTTTCTATCAATTTGAGAATATTCATATAGTTGTTTGCCCAGTAATCTTGAGAAAATGTTATTGATTCTCATTTGCAGGATGTTGATTGTCTGATGGATCGAGTGCAGAAGTATTGTATCAGTCGCTCACAGCAATGCTTCTCTGTTACAGAGGCATATGTACAACACTTTGGCAGAGCTGCTAAGATGTTGTAAGTCCTTATTTTGATTCGTGTATACGCTGATGTATTCCCGAATATTGGCAGGTCATGCAGCAGTATCCAGGATTACACATGCCTATATATCCTCCTTCTCCTCCTCCTCCTCCTTCAACACCACCACCACCACCACCACCACCATCATCATATGCATCAGCAAGTTACGGTTATCGATGTGTAATTGCGCCTAGAGCGGTTTAATTAAAGCATTAGTTGTGATTGCTAAATGATACTTAATGATCCATCAACATATGACTAAATCTTGTCAAAATGCCATTGCTGTAACCATACATTGGCTACCATTTTTGATGGATGGTTTTGATGTTTGTGAATGCTCTCATAATAATCTAATCTTCATCACGTGAAAGCGATTTCACACCTTTAATATGCATATTCTACACAATTACCCATTCATATATAAGATGATTGTTATTTGTAGCAATTTAAAGTGTGTAATTAATGCAGTGTTGTTGCTATGTTTTCATCTGATTACAGATTTGAGGATATGCAACAACAGATCGAAATTGTCGAGGACTTTATGAAAAAACACAATCCGGTTACCATGGCGTCACGATTTATGAAAGTAAATCGTGGTGTTTTTGATCGTCTTATAGACAATGTAAGCTTCTAAATATAAATACGAATTTTCATACATTCTAATTTCCTGCAGATTTGCCCACGCCATGTTAGCGAAAATCTTTGTAATATGTAGCATTGTATAGTCAGAGTAATTATGTTCCAAAGGATAGTCAAACATTTACTTAAGTAATGTATGTAGAATCCCATTGTGAAGATGAAGTCAAAACCTAGATAAACTAGGTTCTTGTAGTTGTTAAAGATCTTTGAAAATATCATGAGGTGCAATAAAGTAGGTCACAAATACTAATCGTAAACGGCCTTGTATCTCACTTGGTAGCACATGAGAGTATCTCCATACATACACGGATCATGCATATTGAGCTCAGTTAATGGCTTCTGTGTTACTAGTCTTGTTCTGGTTGGAAATGTCGGGGCGTTTAATCACATCATATTTACATCTCATCTTTGTACGTAAGCTCTATGTAATTTCTGAAAAATTATACTTCATGAGATTTAATGGGTACCATATTACAATATAGTTTCCTTTCGCTTTGTGACTACTGTTGATAAGTTAGCCACTGAATACAGATGCACTATAGACAATTCACAATCCTCCCAACTCTTAACTCAACATTTTCGAAGGTACTTTACATACTTTATATGCCACAAATAATATCACATTCTTCTGTATCTTTGTTTAATCTTCCAAATTCTCTACTTCCTATTTCGTGTAAGACAAATCATGTATAATGGTTAATTTCGTGATATAGCTAAACATCATAATGCTGCTATATTGCATGTTTTAATCTACAGATATCGGATGAAAAGAGATCTTACCCACAACCTTGCAAAAAAGCAACAAAGTTGCAATCTGGCTGCGTTAGTAGCAGCAGGAGCGGCAATGTCGCAGGTGATGATTCATCGCTTACAGACTTACATTTATTGAAACTAGATCAACATAGTATCCGTGGTAATCACGATCTCTACCAACCATCCAACTTCGTGGAGGTGCCCACCATGAATACAGATGGCAATAGTCGTGTTGCCCAGCGAACAGAGTCTTCAGACTGGGACTCCAGCACCGACGATGAGCAAGGCGATGTCAAACCCAAAGCTACAAATTTAAAGAAACCAATTCAACGTAAGGCTGCCCAGGGTAGCATGGGAACAACTCAATCCATCAAGGGCCAGAACAATGATGGCATTGCAAATACTCTCGCTCAGAGTGCAAATAAGCCAAGTATTGGACAGTCAGCACAGAACTCAGATTGGGACTCTAGCAATAGTGAAGGGGAGACTGCTGTACCGAAAGCACCAACCATTACGAAAGCAATTCAACGTAATGGTGGTCAGGATAAAATGGACGCCAATCAATGTATAAAGCGCTGCAAAGCGGATGCTATTACAAAAGATATCTCTCGGTGTAGCGCAGAGACAACCACAATTAATACAGCTACTGCATTGCCTCCTGGTCAGGCGACACAACTCTCAGATTGGGATGCTAATAGCAGTAACGAGGCACAGCGTGTTGCTTCACTTCCAAGAAAGAGGATGGTTAAGAACATGATCAACCCAAGCAACACGACCCTGAAGGAAATCGTGAAAAGATGTGCCAGTGGAAACATCAGAAATGCTCTCACTGAGAGTGCAAAGACAGACAAAAGCATTGCTACTGCTAACACGACTCCTGGACATTCAACACAGTTCTCAGATTGGGGATCCAGTAGCGACAGCAGCATGGACGAAGGGAATGTGGCATCCATAGCTCCGATTTCAAAGAAGGAAATAATTCAAAGCAACACATGTCAGCGCAAGATGAAACTGACAGAGTCTACTCAAAGCAGTACCAATGAGAAGACAGATGGTGTTAGTGAGCGTACAAAGAGGTTCGTACAGAATTATGCTGCGACTCAGTCTAAACTTAGTCAATCAAAACCCGTTTTAGATTTTGACTCTAGCGATAGCGAAGATGATATGACTGGAGTCCGCACTGGTGCAGTTCCAATGAAAACACAAATTCAGAATGACTCAAGGCATAGAATCATGAAGTCGAAGGAGACTGGCAATACCAGTACGGTTACTATTGATAGAGATAATCGTGTTAAGCAAACCAGCTCTATCACGCCTACAAAGAGGACAGTTAACCATCATAGTGCTACAAAACCGACAACCAGAATAAACAATTCCAGTATAATCACAACCCCAGATGGCCAGGCAAAATATGGGCCAGATGAATTAACACCAAATAGCATGAACCGGAAGAAAATTGAGAAGATGGATCAGTTGTTCTGTGTTGAGAAGAAGCCAGGGTAAGCACAGACAAATTCATTTTATTAATAATAGGCCTTCTTTGGTGTGGATGTAAATTTGTGATTTCGCTTTTGCAACTGTTTATCTATGAAACTAATTTATTCTGTAATTCTATTCAGAATAATAAGCAACATATCGCCATGTGATAATTATTTCAAAACAAACCGGTTCTGAAGACTACTGCTGCAGCAACTGCTGCTGCTGCTGCTGCTGCTGCTGCTACTGCTGCTGCTATTGCTGCTGCTACTACTACTACTACTACTACTACTACTACTACTACTACGACTACTGCTGCTGCTGCTGCTGCTGCTGCTGCTGCTTCTGCTAGTGGTGGTGGTGGTGGTGGTGGTGGTGGTGGTGGAGGTGGTGGAGATGGTGGTGGTGCTGCTGCTACTGGTGCTGCTTTTTATAGTCACTGTTATTATTCACCATATTCTCTCCATTACGTTTACAGAGGAGTGCAGGATCAAGAAGATAGTAAGCGTAATGCTAGACAGAGCAACCACAGTGAGTATGTCTGACTGCTCAGTGAGCTGCTACACAGTTATATCGCATTGAGAGGCGCAAGGCATATACTTTACATGGGTGTTAACAATTAATTCTGATGAGCCTTTGGCCGAAGCTACACAATTAACATGACTGACAAAATAGTGGATGAGTTATTCATTACATGGCCATATGTGGTCCGCGTGTGTGATCATGACTCGTGAGTCATTGTGTGCAACTTGTGTGGACTCCATTGTGTGAGGGGATGAGCTTAATGGCAAATGTGATGCTATCATGATGTGGCCTATTCTAACGTGGTTATTCACCGCATGGTTGAAAATGGACTTAATTGAAGATTGTTGCAAATAATTGATGCAACAACATCTCATTAACACCTTGCAGAAAATCAAGTACTTTAAATTACACTGGTATCTGGATATGCCTAGCTGAGACAATGACTGTGCATTGCCATATCAGATCATTATGTTCATGCTAACAGCAACAATCTATATCAGAAATCGGTCTGCCATTCTGTCATTCCACCTTACCTCTTAGAGCCGTCATATTTGGCAGCATATGTATTTAGTGAGCGTTATACTCGTCCATAAACTGACTATTATATTTTATGTCTATCTCCTTTAGATGACCAAGCCTCACTTCGGTGCGTAAATAGCTCAGATCCAAAGTCATCTGGTACAAAACACAAGAACTCAAACGTGTACCCAGAAAAGGAAAAATCAGGTAACTCTTTCAGATGCTACATGCACATTTGCAGCATCAAAGATCTTATTATGTTGAATATTAAGTGGCATGTCTAGTTTCTGATATTGTTATTGAGCAAATGCAAGTGTGTTGTTGTTGTTAGGCATTTAATTTTATATACTTTGTAGGCTCACATGGCATCATTGCAAAAATTACCTCAGCTCTTGGAGACCATAAGCCCATGAACAAAGGAAACAAGAGAAGAGATGATGTCGATGGTAAGAGAATTCATTAAAGAATTATTTGGTGTATGTGCTTGTGTGTGCATCCTCAGTATTCATATTAAAAATTGGTGCACCACAAACAGATATACTTATAGATTCCATTTGCATGTCTAAGTGCACGGTGGCCCATAGAGTATTATTCATGACTTCTCACACTACTACTGGGCAGTGGTGGCGGTGGCAGCGGCGACGGCGACGATGACGGTGGCTACTACTACTACTACTACTACTACTACTGCTACTACATCATACCTCTGAGACTCTGTATTGGAATGGATGGTGTTTCTAATTTTTCTAAATGACAAGTGATTCGATCTGCTGTGTAAATCTGTGGGCATAATGGATGTAGGATAAAAGTGGGCTCGTATTTTTCTGTGATTATTCCTCCACAAACACTACTTACCATATCCTTGACAGAGGCGAGGCTATGTGGTTCTGCTATGCGCCATCTACTAAGCTCTCCAGGTCAATGCCTTAGTTCACATTATAGTTGTTTATAATAGATTAGGTTTGCCTTGATAACAAATGTGTATATCACTAGTTGACCGTCTGTTTGATCAAAATTACGCTGTTTCTTGTTTTAGATTCGGCCGATGCACACGAGGAGAAAATCAAAAGTAAGGGACACAAGACACGTGAAAAAGACACAAAGAAGAATAATAAAAGCAAGAAGGCAGGTTAGTATCAGAAATTGTGCCAACCCTTTTAAGGATGTGATACATATTTGTGCCATTATTGTAATTTAATAACCCTATTGCACATTGAGGGTAGTTTTTGTACTCACATGTGTATCATTGTTTGGTGAAGCGTATACAGTATACGGAATTCTTTCCTTTACATATATGTGTCATAGCGTGAAACCCCTTATTCTTTTGTCAAAATCGAATCATTTCCATCATCATATATCTATGTACGTATATATCGATGATCACATAGCCATATCACAAGCCATCGTGGGTGTAATGATAAACAGTATGGTAACCAGAATGATAAACAGAATGATAAACAGAATGATGCTATTTATTCGGATTATTGTGGTATATTGTAGCATGATGATAAATATAAAATGATCTATTTATTCATGATTTATTTTAGAATCATACAGTCGTGTGTTTCATCCCAAGGATTATGCACCAGTGGCCCAGGATTGTTATTCACGTGATCCATCTGACGGTGAGTATTCATCTACCATGAGATTATGTGGATTTTGAGCTACCTGGGTTGGATCATTTGTATTGACAATTTCTTTGTATATGGCGTTTGAACTAATTGGCCACTCTAATAATTTAGTAACGATTGCGATGGACACGCACGCACGCACACACTTAGTTTGCGTGAATTCTCTCATCTCACATATGTGCATCATGTAGTTTACAGTTGATTGCGATGGACACGCACGCACGCACACACTTAGTTTGCGTGAATTCTCTCATCTCACATATGTGCATCATGTAGTTTACAGTTGATTGCAATGGAAAATACCAGCATAACCTAACAATTTTTAGATTCTGTTTGTTCAGCTTTTTGTCTGATCTTAGCCTACACTAAGCCACTATATCTGATCCTGTATTCAGGCCAGCATAGTAAACTCTTTGTCTTCATTCTCTGTTCGCAGAACCAGATGAATATTCCACTCCAATCACTGACCAAGTGACCGCTGATAAGGTTCCATGCACCAAACGCTCAATCCACCATATGGACACGCTTACGAAAGAACTTGACCTAACAGCTGCACGTGCTACAAACATCAGAGTTCTAGCAACCAGTGATTGGCGTGCTACGGCTCCTAATGAGATAGGACTTAGAAAAGGTACTTAATTCACATATAGTAAAACATATTGTAGTGAAAACCTTGGTGCTCACGGAGATCAGGAGAAATCAAGTTAATATGCTGGGGTATTTTTCTGTAAACGCCATCCCTTTTGACTGGCTTATATTGGTTATAGGTCACACGCAATCATGTTAATCTAAATTTAACACTAATTTCCTTTTAGATATGCGTAGACCATCAATAAAATGCCATTTCTCTTAGTCAAGTGGTTGGTCGGTCGGTCGGTCGGTTGGTCGGCTGGTTACAAAAGCTTATGTCAGGATGATATTTCAAGAGTGTTTCGCATACAGTAATCAATCTTAGGGTAAAGCTTGCACGTGCAATTCTGATTAAGTGTGATTTGTCATCAAATGGTTAAAGGTCAAGGCCACGATTATTTTGAAAACTATGTGCATGAAAGACACATTTAGCAACACGTCTGGTTCTAGTGGACCGATATGGGCCAGACTTAAGTGGGAAAGCAGCTCGTGTGATAAATGTGTGGGTCAAACTCAAATATCAATGTTATAATGAAACAAAAGAATTCTTCCAGACACGAACGATGCGAGTGTTGCACACGTTTGTGCTTGGTTACATGCAAAGAGCTGTCGCTGGTCACATAAATGTTCATATCGCAAATACTGTTGCTGTAAAATGTTACTCTGTAAGAAAAAACGTGCTTCATCAACATTATTTCCAGAACGTACACACACACCCAGCCACACGCACGCACGCACACACGCACGCACGCACTCCTGATAAACCTACAGAATATTGTGATGCTAATTTTATTGATGATAAATGTCATCATTAACATAATATTACCTATTGACTGTAGTTAAGATTATATCAAATAACCATGGATGAAATTGATTACACATTTATTCTTAAGCTCACTGCAATATCCACACGCATTTAATATTCTATCTTGCATATCACGAACCAGGGAAACGTAACTGTTCAAGTTTAACTGCCCTACTTTGAGATTTCCAAAGATCGAATCAGCTGAGGGCTGCATAATCCAAGCGCAGTCTAACATCACAGTCTCATACAAAGTCGCCTCCTATTAATACCAAATAAAATGATGTTGGTCTTAGATTTTGAATGTCTTGTAGTACTGATTGTCAAAATTGCTAGTTGCCTTAATATATTGTTTTATTTGTATATTGCTGGGATTTTGAATTGCAGTTTCCCTTTGTGAACTAACTGTTATAATTCTAATCATTTGGACAAAAGGTGTTCGAATCTTCATAATGCAGCTTCAAAACAGATGCACTT
Source organism: Chaetoderma sp. LZ-2023a (assembly GCA_034401795.1). Lineage (NCBI taxonomy): Eukaryota > Metazoa > Mollusca > Caudofoveata > Chaetodermatida > Chaetodermatidae > Chaetoderma > Chaetoderma sp. LZ-2023a. Next base: position 117,594,453 of record CM067359.1, read on the forward strand.
GGGTGTGTAACCTTATGAATACATGTATCTTCTCGCTTTCAGGCACTATTGTCAAACAAAAACGTGCAATGAATTCTCAAGGTATGGCATTTGGATGGAAGAAGACGCGATATGGAATTAAAAAACATGGATACTTTCCTTCTGCCGCTGTGATTCTTTATCCAACTGAAGAGAACTATGCCAGATTGGGCTTGCCATTCCCACCGTAAGTATGCACATGCCAAATATGAAAGCATAGAGATTTTGCAATCATAACTTATCATATTTGATTTGAACAATATCAATCATATATTTTATAAAGCAAATTTGATTGGGTGATAATCATATGAGGTTGGTCTACGACATGCATTTAACATGCCATTTCTGGTTAATCCCAATGGTATTGACTACGTTCATCAATCATCAGAGGCAAACCATGGCGCTGATCAATCAATCAATCAATCAATCAATCAATCAATCAATAAGGGAACCATCAGTCATTCTGCGTATGCGTCCAACCCAAGTACCTGGATCATAGGGCATATGCGGGGGGTGGGGGGGGGGGAAGGGGGGGGGGGGGGCTGAGGGGGGATACAGGATCCAAGTGTGTGGAATGTCGTGCATACCCCCATCAGCATCAGCACCCTCTTTTGGACTGGGCAGCAATGTAGTCACATATAAATATACGCACCACTCGTTCAATGAGATATATGACAATGGCCTAATGAAGGTGTACAAATCATGTTAATTGTTTTTCTTGTATTTCTCGTTCACAGTAGCCTGCAGTAATATCCCTGCTTTATAGCAAAACAGATATCCAGTCAAAATAATCTGCAAAAATATGTTTTTCCTGAATTGTTTCACCGTGTGTATTCCACTATTGTACTCTATCCATATCAGAATGTATTTAATTTGTATTTAATGTAATTATTGTTAATGCAACGCATGTATCCTGTATATTTACAATATCTTAGAAACCCTGTATAGCCATCTTCATTGTTTCTTTAAAACAGTATTCTATTTTATACTCATTTAAATCACTAAGTGTAAAGTTTCACAAAACAAAATCTATGTTTGTATAGCTCAAATTTATCTTGTAATACTCAATATTTTATATGCCTATGTATGTATCACTCAAGGGACCTGACTGAATCACCTGTCAAGCAGCAACTAACACCATCTGATTATCAGATCATAACTAACAACATATAACATAGGACGAGCAGATAAATCTATATGTTTCTGCATATATCAATTACTAGTTGAAACAGCAACGTCACCAGTATGATACTATTTTATGCTGATATGACATATATATTTACATATTATATTTTAAACTCAGAATTTGAATTAATGATTATAATAATTATCTCAGTATTATAATCGTGGCATCTCTTGTGAAAGTGGCTTTCATGAACTTTACTAATAATTTTGATTTACCCAAGGAGAACTTATTCACTATTGGATTCGACACAGCCTAATAGATCCTGGCTGATAATTCATTCCATCTTACAGAATCAATACAATCATATGTGGCTGCATTCAACTGACTACTATAAATATATACACAAAAACATCAATCCATAATGTGACCATTTGATTTGATATTCTCTACCGACATTTTGAACGAGACTTAGCATGTTTAAAATGTTCATATTTGATTAATTTAATAATGACCGTTGTCATGGGCAGGGATGAATATGCATAGATATAAATCTTAATTAGACCAATTGCGAGTGGACATAGCAAATTTTGGTGGCGATTTCTAGGATAACATATGGGGAGCTGATATGTGTCCAAACAAACAATGTGTGCTGACACAATTGACACCATGTGCTATGGAATTACATTATTGTATATTGAGATTGAATAGTTCATTAAATAATAACAAGATGAATATATGTTTTCTGTGCAAATTGCTTTCTAATGACTGTTATAACTGACAGTGTTAATGACTCCCCAATCAATAACACTGCATGGATGTAATTAGTTTGCGAATGCGTATGAGTACTAGAAGGTTGTGTATTCTTTACTGCCACTTCGTTACTTTGCAGAACAAAATATAGTTTATTTATAGTTTATGTTAGGGATACGCTTGAACAAGTTAGATAATCGCTACTGGTAATAAGGCCCCTATTACTAGTATGTAATGTTTTAACTCGTGCATTCAAAAAATCTTGTGTAATAAGAACCAAAATCATATACTACCACTATAAGACCACATCTAGCTATAGTGACTCTATTGCTCATACCATGAAAGGAGAATGGTCAGATCATTCATGAAGTAATTTGTAGCAGGTTATATATTCACTGCTAGTAACAAGACCCCTATTACTAGTATGTGACGATATAGCGTGTTGCAATTACATTCTATCAACTGTGCCTTAGATTCTTGATTCACATTGGATATTTCTATAGAGTTCAAGTATTGTATTCTCATTGTGTTTGTACACTATATTATCCTATGCCATTCTAGTGGTCGCCATACCTGTTGGTATGTCCATTCGCAATGGGTTTAATTATAAGTGACATCAATTCACTAGATTGTCTGCCAAAGCAATTTTACTTATCAATATATTAACAAAAGCATGCAAGTCTTAACTTCTAGAACAATATGAAATGGCTTATGAGATGGCATCTCTTCTCGACTCACACCACTAAAGTAATCTTCAAGTACACATCATAAATGGATCTAAACAGAAACCATAATTAACAACTAAGCAATGGCCACATGGACATAATATAGTTTATTATCACTAACACATGCGCCAGAAATAACGTAGATCCATTAAGCTAACATGTGTTAAAGACTATGTATGTGCATGCTCTAGTTATTAATAAACCATGTGCAACATTCATACTTTGTTTGTAGGATACTAGCTTCAATAGATCTGTGAGACGGATAACGAACATGATTTTGTGTTGCGTATAATCTGTGGGACAGATTTTGTTTTTTATGAAAACCAATTTAGTGGTATTTAAAATTGATGAGAAAGATCAATATCAGTACGTATTTGAACATATGTATAAATGTTTATTCTACAAAGGGACTGTATTACCAACCAACCAAATACAATGTAATGCAATCAGTCTTGACAGGTGATTCAGTCAGCTGAACAGTATTGTTACAAAATTTTTGATGTATTTTTATGCTGTACCCAATTTATAATCATTTACCTATTTTTATAATCGTTAAAACAGACTGCTAAATAAAAATATTGAGCAAAAAGGATCATTGTCTTAATATCTTAATTGATTTCATTTTAATGTGTTTGTTTTCGTTAGTTTCTAAGGAGTGGTAGCCAACATTATTGAGATGCACTTGATTTCGCGAGTTCAGTTGGATTATGACAATACACATATTCAACCATTATGAACCCTAATGGTTGAATCCACTCTTTCACTCAAGTATTGATGTCATAATCAATTACGTCACATAGGTTGATGTAATAATCATAATTAACCCACATTACTCGATCATGATGCTGGAGGAGTCAGTCAACGTTACGAATTGTATGTCATTGATGGATTTCCTATTTAATGAACATTCTGTTGAATATTTCAAAACTAATTTTATTGGGTACTAGGAACACCAAGTCAAATTAGCTTCTAAACACTAAACAGCTTACCTATATAGTTACCTTGATATTGGGATTCTGTGAATTTAGGGTTCGTGCGATCCCAACACGGACACAGAATGGGCGGAGCTTGGCTAAAAATGGGCATGACATAGCTCAAAATGGATCCATCTATTATCTACTTGGAAGCAGTAGATAGATGCGCAGATTGAAAGTGCAGCTTTAACTTGCATGGCACAGTGCATTATTACATGCCCATTATACATGATATTTACGATACACTGCAACTGTGCATATATCAAAGCCGTCGAATTGAACATCAAGCTAAAACATAATCGCAGCAATATCCTGCGGTGAATCATGGAATATTGAAAGAACTCTTCATCAAAAGTGCAGAGCTATGACAAGCTCAAAGATATGGTCATTGGTACAGAAAACGAACCTCCACCCACGTTTCAAGGCCAACCAGGGCCCATGCTAATGCAAATAACAGAAGCAGAAGTTACACAAGGCACAATATGAATTTATATGGAATGAAATTATCATATGTTAAGATTTATTTCGTTTCACTACATCTAGTCCCACAATTTAAGCCTCTAAACGTATATACAATTGCGACAATTTATTTTCAAGCATTCTGCTGTGAATATGCACCTTTAACTGATGACAGATTAAGCGTTGTTATACGAATTGTATGTCTGTACCTTCTAATAAACATGCTGTTGAATATCTTAAAACCAATTTGACTGGGCGCTGGACAACATCCAGTCAAATTAGTTTCAAAATATTCAACAACTTACCTGTATAGCTTTCTGGAAATTGAGATTCAGAGTTCAGGGATTACTCGATCCAACATGGTCAAAGCGTGGGTGTATCTTAGTTAGAGATGGGTGGGCATGGCTAAAACTGGATTCCTCCACTAGAACAATGTTGCACAGTTTGTAATGTGCTGTGTTTAAGATTGGGATGTGCAGACAGCGTCTATTCGTGATTTTTCACATCATGATGTGTGGGATGACAAGCATTGGGTTTGTACAAACTGGAGACTTTCAGAATGATTGGAAAGCAATGCTTCTTGCTACACAGGAATATGCAATGCCCGTTGAACTGTAGATGAGTGAAACCACGATTCGGCACGCATGTGATTTGAACATATGTATGTATGTATGTATGTATGCATTTATATAGCGCCAATTCCAGAATTAACTGCCCAAAGGCGCTTTACAAAAGTTAAAGCTAATTTCAAATAGTGAAATATGCTTTTTGGAACAAATGGGTTTTTAGAAGAGTTTTGAAAGCCTCAACATTGTTGCTGTTTTGAATGTTGGATGGAAGGTCGTTCCAAAGTTTTGGTCCAGCTATGGAGAAAGCACGCTCTCCAATGACAAGATTGGAATTGGGTACTACGCAGAGTAGCTGTTCACTCGATCTTAGTGCTCTCTGTGCTATTCGTCTAGTTATGAGTGATGATAAATACGGTGGGGCTAAGTCATGTAGGCATTTGAACACATAAATCTACATCTTTGAACATTAAGCCAAAAAACGCTGGGTTTCTATTGCACTAGCACACCTCTTGCTGTGAAATGATTAGGCTGTGACCGCTTATTATTCGACTGTATGCTTATGAGTACTGAACGTTGTGAAAATAAACTGAGCTTTGGTAGAGACTGGTGTCCCATATAGAGATACATATATAGATGGGGATTTTAGACTATACAGCTGCATTGACGTATAGGTCAAACCATTGCATGGTCTTCGGGCTGGATTTCAGATTTTGGGAGATAACCCATAGATCACGGCTAGTCTTCATGGAGATATGATTTACAGACTAGTATTATGGACTTCTGATATTAGCAAAACTCATTATGTAGCATTGTCAGTGTCGAAGGATATATGCCAGTCTTTTGGCCAGTTAACGGGTGGTCTAAGTCTTCCTGTAGAGTAATATGGTTGTTTGGTGTCTGTATGTGATGGTACATCAGACAGTCATCAGTGAACAGGCTTAGTTTGGCTGTAATGGCATCCGTGTTGTCATTGTTGAAGATGAGAAACAGCAGTGGTTACAGAACTGTTGCTCATGAGACAACGGAAAATGCACTGGCTTCATCTGACTCTACACCATTAATGACTACTTTTTGTAATTTGTCGCTAAAGAAGTTCTGTATCTATCTCGTGGTATGGCTTCTAACACCGTAGTACTGGAGCTTGCTAGCTAACCTTTGGTGTAGAACCTTGTCAAATGCTTTGGAAATATACAAAATGGCTGCATCAACTTAGCCAGACACGTCAAGGACTTTCCCTATCTCAATGGTGGTAATGTATGACTGGGCCTCACAGTTGTGCATGTATCTGAACCTGTGCTGGATGGGGAGGAGTGGGAATGTCCAGATTGTCACAGTGATTCACAATGATGTGCTTGAGTAGCGTACAACAGATGCATGTGAGGTTAACAGGTCTGGCACATTTTTGAAGACAAGAACAACTTGTGCCTTCCTCCAGTCCTAAGGTGTTTCTCTATGTTCCAAGGAATGGTAAATAAAGGCTGAAGTATATTTATGTGTTGTCCTGTGCCATTGAGCAATATAGCTAATACATTGTCCCGGCCTGTAGTACTCCTTGCGTTTACCTGATGCCAGAGCTTCTCTTCTCCCTTTGTGGTGATGGTAATGATTAGCATATCTCGAAATGGTGAATGAATCTTGCCTGGTATTGTGAGTAGGTCTTCCCTAATAACAAAAACAAGGTGAACTGGTCATAAAGGATGGATGCTTTTTGCTTGGCATCGATGGCAACCTTTCCTTTGGCTTTGAGTGTCAAGGCTCTGCAAGAATACTGGCGCTTAGCTTTTACGTACTGGTATAGCTTCCTTTGGTTGGGATCAGCTGCAGGATATAGAATATGTCCTATGTAATTCCAATGGTCATTGAGTAGTGATTTTTGTGAAGGCGGTATATACAAAAGAATTCCATCTTCTACATCAGGAATTACATAATCACCAGTGTCGAACTACTGGTTCCCAAGGTTGTCTTAAGCGGGGCACATCTCTGCTCAGACATTATGGGTACCTTTAATGTAATGATCTTGCACCCATACTAGGCAATTAGCAGTCCAGCATTGGACTTTCATGTTTCTTACCTCTCCCACAAATAGTCTCATAATGGGCTTGTGGTTGGTGAACATGGTAACCTCAGCTCCAAACAGATAGTCACAATTTCTTCAAGGCATAGACAACCTAGCAAGCTTCCTTCTCCACGACCAGCCAGTTAAGCTGGCTATCTTTGAGAGTACTCCTTACATATTGGATAACTCTTCAATATCTTGGGCATCTTCTTGAACTAATATTGCACCTATCTCATATGGAGAAGTATCAGTGTATCAGTGTAAAAATGGTATGGTTTCTGGAGATTTGGATATGCTAATACACTTTCGCGGCACTGTAAGTTCTTCAACTTGTTAAATGCCAGTTTTTGTTCTTCACCCCCATTCAAAACATTTGTACTTCTTAGTCCTATTAGACGTCTGACTATCACTGCATAACCTGGTATGCATGACCTATAGTAATCAGATGCACCTAATATTGTTGCGGAGGTGTCATCTCACAAATGACTTTCACCCTCTGCTTCTGAGGTGAAATACCTGCTGCAGATATGTGATAACCAAGTAAATCAACTGATTTACTCACGAAGACAACATTTCTTCCAATTGAGCTGTAAATTATGTTTGCGATTTCTCTCCATAATGAGAGCTAAATGGTGAACGTGCTCATCAGTGCTCCTAGAGTATACACCGCCATCAACAAATGCGTACATACGTTTTCCTATATAACCTTGAAAAATAGTGCTCATAGCGGTATGAAATATGGTGCCTGAGTTTTTATTCCCAAAGGGCATCTGGAGTCATTTGAATTGACCTTCTGGACAGACAAAAGCTGTTTTCTCAATGACTTGGCTGGCCATTAGTATCTGCCAATACCTAGACATCAAGTCCATTGTAGAAAACATTGGTGCGGCTTGCATCCTGTCAAAAATATTCGGTAAAGGGTAGTTATCCCTGTGCACAGCCTCATTCAGATGCTTATAGAATGTGTGGTCCCATCTTTCTTGGGGACCAATGTGATAGGCGAAACCCAAGGTAATGAAGATGGCCTGATCACACCAGCTTCTAACATTTCTTTAATTTGATCCCTAGCAATGTTCTCTCAGTAAAGGGATCCTATATTGGTGTTACCTAATGGGAGGACAATTAGTAGGGACAGTGCATTCAACTAGTGGATTCCTACCTAGTTTTTGGGATGAGCAGTGTAAAAATTATTGGCAAAGTCGCTAAGTGCTTTGTCAACAGCTTTATACCCTGTCGTTTCAGTGATACTGGCTTCAGCATAATATTGACTTTGGTTGGTGCCTAAAGGGAATATGTAATGTATATCCTCTCCAGTACCACTGCATTTCCCCTTTCCTACAATCTATTACTGCAATACATCAGCTCCGATTAACCCTTCATGACATTTTCCTCACAATTATGATGGGCATAGGCTTAGCATCTTGAAACTTAGTTTCAGATTCCCCTAGCATATCTATTGGTGGTTCACAGCTAAATGTAATTGCGCTTTTGTTAAGGGTCTCGTGCCTAGAATACTTTTCCAAATATCACTCCTAATGAGCTATGTACCGGCAACTGTATCCACTAAGATATCGATACTATAATTACTGGCATCAACGTCTCCACTGTGACCACAATGAGCATCTAATTGTAGATGGACAAGGAACCTTTCGGTCCCTGGCTCCCTCCGCTGCTGTTTTGTGGCCACTGGCTGTGTTGGTCGCTGGCTCATACCATGTCAGCATACCCGTCTTCTCCCACCATTAAATAGCTTTCACTCATCTACATGGTGGCGAGACTCTGCATAAGGAGTACTGCATCCATGGTCACAGCCACTTATACCACAGTCATCAGTGTTTGCTCCTGTTAGAACAAACCCATCTCGGTCCACATACTCGTCAACATGGTGAAGGTGATTATGATTGTCTCGCCTGATGTTCATGGAACCTGATGTTGGGTGGACAGCGTAGACTTATATTGGCTGCTGGTTTATTGGACACTGATTTGCATAGTGCCCAGTCTGGTTGTATGTCCAGCAAATTGGCGGCGGTGGCGAATTTGTCTGATGGCTCTGCGGATGCTGGTTCGAATTGTTATTATATGAATTATTGTCGGGAATTCTGTTGGCTATTATTCCTACAGTTTCTTGCCAAATGTTCTGGACTGGTTGTTACTGTTACTATTGAGCTTAGGGAACCTATGTTTAGTATGTCCAAATTGTCCACACTCATAATACTGAATATGCTTTTTCGGTTGCCTTTTTGGGGACGACGTAAACGATGCTGATTGTGCTATTCCTGGTGTCACTACCATAAGGGTTTCTGCTTGCATTCCCTTGATCATCTTGAAGATATCTAGGAAAAGCTTGTCCTGTCTCACAATCATACAGACTTCAAGATCTTATAGCTGCTGGCACATGTCGGGTGGTCGGTAATACTGTTTGGGGGCAGCTGCATCAATATCCATCAGTTCTTCATGTCGTGGATGGGGTCATTTACACTCATTTCCCCTGCTACAAGTGCTAGGCCTCAAAGTAGATCTAAGATCTCTGATCTTGGGTCCGGCGCAGGGGTGTAACACTTTATCTGGGTACCAAGCCAATTATTTGGAGCGAGTGGCCAACCATAGTACTAAACAACTCATCTTTCATGACAGTTAATATTATGAATATCCATCATGGTGCTCGCCGTGTGAGTTCCCGCCAGGAATGTGCAGGACCGGGGCCCCCAGCCTCGAAGGGGTCCACCCAAGCTACTGGAGGTAAAGTTCGTAGACCTTGGAGAAAAAGGAAGAAGGTTGTCCAACCTAAAGTACAAGTAAGCAAACCGCTGACTATAACGCAATGGAATGCTGAATGAGTCTCTAACAAGAAAATGGAGCTTAGCCAAATTCTCAAGGGGAAAGGCGTAGATGTCGCGTGTATCCAAGAAACTCATCTAAATGCCAACAGAAGATTCTGTATAAGACGATTTCAGTGCTTCAGATCTGACAGGGATGGAAGACATAAAGGAGGAGTCATAACCCTGGTCCAGAATAACCTAAATGCCATTGAAGTTCAGAGAGACATGGACGGACCTGAAATTCTCACAATCAAGATAATTCCAGAGAAACGTCCTATCACTGTTACCAACTATTACTGCCCTAATAATCAACCATTGAATCTCAGGAAAATCCCAGTTCAGCCAGATTCACTATCGTTGCTGGTGACCGCAACAGTCATTCTCAGTTATGGGGCTATCATTCTACTAATAGGAGGGGTGAGGACATTGAAAATTGGATGGATGAGCAGAAGCTGATTCTCTTGAATAAGGCGGATGACCCCCTACATTCTACTCAAGACGATGGCATACCCCAAGTTCTACTGATCTAGCATTTTCGACAGAAAATCTACATCAAGAATCTTTGCATATTGTTGGGGAACAGCTTGGAGGCAGTGATCACCGCCCTGTTTTCATTACCATTAACATGGATGTTGAGATTGACCGGAATCAGACTCCTCGATGGAACTATAAGAAAGCAGACTGGGACAGATATCAGAAAGAGTGACAGATTGGTAAAAGACATTGATGTCAAAAACCAAAATTTCAATAAAGTTGTTAAAGAGCTTAACTCTGCTGTACTCTCTGCCGCTGGCAAATGCATTCCTAGGGGATCCAGAAAAAATTACAGACCTTACTGGAATACGTCTCTGCAAAAGTTACATGAAGAAATGTCCAACGCAAGGGAAATTGCAGAGAATGTCCCAACAGAAGTCAACCATATGAAACTCCAACAATCCAAGGCAAAATATCTGAAAGCCAAAATCAGAGCAACCAGAGAATCGTGGAGAGAAAAAATGTCAAGCTTAAACCGTGAAAAAGATACGAACAAACTCTGGAGGCTTGTGAAGCAGCTTAACGATGAAAATACCAGAGTACCGAACATAACTCTGGAAGAGGGTTGTAAAATTAAAACAGCTGCTGCTGAACACTTTGCTTGTATGTTTCAGAAAGTACGCAATCTAGATGTGCCAGTGAGTTGTAAAAAAGCTGCAATGAAGTCTGCAAAGTGGAACGGAGACACACAAATACATGCCATGGGAATAGATGAGCTTCTGACCATCCGCGAGTTGGAGAAAAGCTTGAAAGTTCTGAAGCACAGGAAGTCTCCTGGACCAGATGGAATAACCAATGAGATGCTGAGGAATCTGGATACGATTGGAAAGCACAAGCTTTTGGAGATTTTCAACCACAGTTGGTACACAGCAGAAGTTCCCCAGTCTTGGAGAGAGGCCAACATGATCCCTGTACTGAAAAAAGGCAAGAATAGATCCAGAGCGGCAAGTTATTGACCTATCAGTCTCACTAGTTGCACTGTCAAAGCCATGGAAAGAATCCTTAACCAGAGACTTCTTCGACATCTTGAAAGCAACAATCTCTTAGCGGATGAACAAAATGGCTTCAGAAAGTGTAGATCTACTGAAGATCAAACAACGTATCAGACACAGTCTATTGAGGAGGCGTTCCAACAGAAAAAGCAGAAGGCATTTGATAAAGTATGGAATCATGGACTCCTCTAAAAGCTCAGGACCAGTGATATTTTTGGAAAAATGTACAGCTGGATATGCCAGTATCTCCACAACCGAAAGGCATCAGTACAGCTGAATGGGACGAGCAGCAAGAAAGTCCTGCTACGACATGGTGTACTGCAGGGTGGTGTAGTCTCTCCCACCCTCTTCACAATATTCATCAATGACCTGGTGAAGAACCTTCCAATGGGAGTCAGAGCTGCATTGTATGCTGACGATCTTGTGCTATGGAGCAGTGAGGAGTATGTGTCAACAGCCAATTACTACATACAACTCGCAATTGATCACCTCAATTCTTGGGTTACAAGATGGTTTGTCCAGATCAACAAAGAGAAGACAGTCTCAACTCTATTCACACTATCCACTAAAAAGGAACACAAGATAAGTCTGAAATTTGGTGACTCAGTTCTGCACTTTGAGGATGAAGTAACTTATCTTGGTATGATATTTGACAAAAGACTAACCTGGAAGGCGCAAATCAGAAAAGCTGAAGGTATGGCCAAGCGAAGACTGGCAGTTATGTGGAAGCTCTCTGGAACAAAATGGGGAGCTAACATGAAAATTCTGAAACAGGTTTACTCTGGATCAGTTAGGCCAATCATCGAATATGGCTCATCATCATGGATGACAGCTGCTACAAGCACCCGTCAGACATTGGATAAGGTACAAAATCAGGCTCTTCGTATCATAACAGGGTCTATGAAGACCACTCCAATAGCAGTGATGGAAGAACTTACCAATATCTCCAGCAGAGATGAGAAATCAAGGCCGAGATTCAATACGAGAAATTCAAATTGATGCCTCACCATCCCATGCATATGCTGACTCACCAAATGTCTAGAGGAAGGCTCAAACGGAATAATTTCTTATTAACATCAAAGGAAATTGAAAGAAACAGAGTCGGACATCTTCCCCAGATGTAGAAATATAACTGCTATCTCTGAGTGGGAACTGTGGAAAGCTTCTGAAATAGAAAACACAATTTCAATCTGCCCCTCGATTCCAGGGATTGAAAGCAAGGGAGATCAAGCAGAGGTGACAAACAAAGTTCTTGCATTGAGTCATATTGCAGAAAACTACCCTGAGGAAGAATGGATACATGTTTATACAGATGGATCAGCTATCCAGGCTGTCAAAAATGGGGGGGGGGGGGGCGCAGGTGCTCACATTTGGTTTCCATGTGGCGATATAAGACTCATGCTTGCCAACAGGGAAGCACTGTAGCAATTACACTGCAGAAATCCAGGCACTGATCTTGGCTAGCCAAATGCTGATACAACGAAAAACCAGAAATTAAAATATTGTCTTCGATAATGCCTGACAGACTCTCTCTCAGCGCTCCAGGCACTGGAGAGTGGAAAGGAAAGTACAGATTTAATTCATGAAAATCTTACGCAACTGGCTAAGGAGAACAATGTCAACTTACAGTGGATCCCCTCGCATTGTGGCATATTAGGAAATGAAAAAACTGATGAACTGGCTACGGAAGTGTCAAATAAAGAACAATTCAACCGTAAGGTTGACTTTGAAGAACTGAAGCATATCATTAAAGCCACAAGAACCACCAGCAGGCAGCATAATGATGCAATACACAGCCTCAGTAGGGAGGATCAGACATGTATCTTCAGATTGAGGACTGGTCACAATCGTCTCAATGCACATCTTCACCGTCTCAAGATTACAGATTCTGTGAGTGTCAGCAGTCAGAAGAAACAGCAGAACATCTCTTGCAGCACTGCCAGGGATATGAACAGGCTAGGAGAAGCTTCTGGCCTAGTGAAGTATCTTTTGAAGAGAAGATCAGAGGAGACAGAGACAGTTTGGTGACCACTTCAGATTTCATGCCCCAAATAAGGAAAACAGTCTAAGATTACTGTCATGAGAAAGATGAACGCAAGAAGAAGAAGACTCATTGCATCTAGCAAGTCACATAAGTCATCCTGCTCTTCAGTATATTTGATGGCCTCGTCCAACATATACTTGCCTTTGAAGATCAAACAGTGGACAAAAACCTATCTTGGAGCAGCTGGTGGATTGGACCATTGAGCTATTAATTACATCTATCAGACGTAACCTCACGTGACTGAAAGTTTGAAAACAGCCGACACACCACAACTTAGAATATATGAATACTGCTTCTTTTGTTCAGATTCAGACTAGATTCCAAGTTCTACTAGAAAATGATGAAGTTACCACAGTAATAGCTATGTTATGCAACTAAAACAGCTACCATGGAAAGGGCTGCATGAACGATAGTAAAGTTAGTGTCTGCGATCACACAAACATTTATTTAATGATCCACTCTGAGGTGTCGAGGGAAGACGATTACTGAAGGCTAAAGGGTGCCACTTGCCTAAAACAGTCCAAACTGTCACCTTAAAGCCGATGTACAATGACACATGCTGGCAATGAGAGGTACGTCAGTGATCACTGCATGGAACTGGAAGATGTCTACCAGAGACCCGATGCTAAAACAATGTACATGACTCAGGAGGAGATGACAAAAACGTTTAAGCCTAGATTAAAGGTACTGAAACATGATAATTTTCTTACTGTGGCGTGTGACATCACAGCAAGATGCCTGGAATAAGTCCTTGTGCAGAAAAGACCTAACTGTAACAGCAGCTTATACAGATCCTCCATACAGCCATGAACATAACACATTATATGGGGAAGTGGAAGGGACATGAACACTTGCAATATCACTCAATGTCAACAATATGTCAAGTGAGATGATTAAAGCATTAGGCAAACCTTTCTGTTCATCATTGCAACCCGATATTGAAAATAATCACCTAGTCCTGATACCTTGTCAAGGTACTTCGATTAGGTATCACGTGGTTGGTTTACCTGTCTACGCATGCACACATATTTATTCTCGCTTGATGCAGGAGTAATTAAGTCAAATGTGTACCATGTGATACCATTATCCGATTATACCCTCAGCATTCGAATATCCAATCTTGGTAATCAGAGTAATCCAACTGAGTATCCAAACGTTCTTCATTATATGTTGCAATGTCAAAGAAGGGTGATGCACGAGACTGTGTCAACAAGACCTCAGATTGCTAATATGCGTTGGATGTTAGAGAAAGCCCATATGTTCCAACATGCTGTGTATTTATGTGTCCTTAGTTATTCCAAGGGCTAGGCATTTGGCTGTGTAGATTATGATAAGATGTGGACAATTATGTTAAGGATGGGCTTGTTGATCATTTGATATCACTGTTGCAGACACTGTATGCCACTTAGGAACCGACTGTACGAACAGTCTGGATATGCTGATTGGTTCCCCATTATTAAATGGATCAGGCAGGGTTCGCAGGGTTCTATTTTCTCACTGGCACAGTTTAGCCTATATTCCATGAAAATCATGGGGTTAGCTCTACATGGCTTTTAAGGTAGATTTCAGTTTGGCTGCATCATGCTCGACAATCTGAGGTATATAGGTGATACCACTCTCATCACTAACAATCAGCAACAATGCAAATAACTGCCAGAAACCATGCGACAGGAAACCAAGACATGTGAGTTGTGGCTGACTGCTAAGAAGTACAAAATCATTGGCTCAGATAAATATCCAGCCACATGTTTAAATAACATCCAAATCGGTATCATGGAAGAATTCAATTTCTTTGGCTCACATAGGTATAGTGACTGTCAAGGTCGCCTTGAAATTAGACAATCCTTGGCAATCGCTTGCACAACTATGAGTAACCTGCCAAATATTTGGAAGAACCTTAGTGTCTCCCGCCAAACCAAGATTATGTCGGTAAATTCTCAAGTATTCTCTGCCACATTCTATGGTTGTGAATCATGGCTTCTATCTGCAGCAGACTGTAGAAAATAGAAGCGCTGGCAAAATACTACACATAGATAGAAAAGAAAACCAACAAATATGTCCTTACCCAGATGAAGTAACCACAGTCTGCTCAACTTAAGAAATGAAAACTGCAGTATTCTGGTTATATCTGCAGATGGGACAGAGACATCATAGAGAAATCTAAGGATGGGAATTACAACCAGAAATGTCAACCGAGATACAGATGGTGTTATGACATCACCAACTGGATATCCAGTAAGCTGGTGGAGCTAGTTTGGCAAGCAGAAGATCGTGCATGCTGAACAATTATAATAATGAAAGCAGTTACCACTCCAGTGTGCACAATGTGTTTGAGTGTACATCCAGGAGGTAATTAATTTTTTCCTATTATGAATCATCCTGGGATAAGGACCAACATTATTGGAAATAAACTGGAGGCTTGGCATTTAGCTGAACAGCTGTCACCTCGCAACCTGATGACCTAGAAGAGGAAGAACGCAGAACTGCATATTTCATGGCAGATCACGTTCTTAGAATGTTGTTGTGCAAGAGAACGCAGCAATAGTTATTGCTTAAGAAGAATTCTGCAGAATTAAATGTCTCGTCGGTCTCCTGTTTGTCACAGTTACCTTGACCATTAACCTTGTGACCTCGATGTTATCATGATGCTTCCTAACATTATAGGTAACCAGGCATCTGAGCTTAGTTCCAATAGGATTTACCAGTCTTATAAATGTAAATGATCTGTTAAACAGACAAACTTGAAAGAGTGGAGGTGAAATAACGATGTCAGAATGGCCGTGACCTTTGACCTATCGACCTCACTATCAACATCCTGCCTCGCTATGGTCAAACCATGTGTCCACGTTTGTTTCTTGTAGGATTAAGCAATCCTAAAATATAAGCAAACAAATATTTAAAGGGTAACCCAGGGGGGGTTAAAACACGCCAAACGATGCTTTTGCATAATCTAATTAAAGTAAAATATGTTATTTCCATATTTGCCAATTCCTAAATATTAAATTTCGTTATCAAAAGTCGTTTTATTCAATTTCCGTGATTATCACGGGATGACGTCATCGCGTGATTGATTGTTCTCATCACGTGATAAAATAACGATCACATGACATCGTTTTGACAGTTATGAGTAAATAACGGATCGGCTTAAATTGCGAATTTCATATTATGCTATTTCTTTAGATTTTACACAATATTGCGCCAATATGTTGTAAATGGTTGGAAAAACATCCCGCCGAAGGGTTTACCCTGTAGTTACGACGAGTACAATATTTTTCAATGTTCCAGAACCGTTAAATTTCGCAAGAAAGATTGAAAACGAGATGATTTTTAATGTTGTAAGCGACCCGAGTTTGGGGTTTGACGAGACTACAGACATGCCTGGTTTTCCGCGGTTATTATTAACGGTGTTGCATAACGCTTTCATGAATTACCGCCACTATTATCAACACCGCATACAGTGTCTATAGATACAGACAAGTGAGCGTATTGGAGTTCTTATACGCGCACAGGGACTGCAGGGAGAGGGTGGGTAAAACCTCTATACTAAGGCCACCTGTCACATGGTCTGCATGCGTAGAAAACACCTCTATACTAAGGTAATCTGTCATAGTCTGCGCGTAAACGTGAATCTCATTTCCAACCTCACGATAAAGTTGTTGTTAAATAATTTGGAGCTATTTCAAGTGCAATGTGTTCCTGACTTGTAGCCTACAGCAGAAACGTTACATAAAATTAGCCTAAAAATATCCAACCTGATTTGTAGGATGTAAAATTAACTTGGATGAGCAACTTGTTAGTGGAACGTGATCACTACTAGATTGCGGTCAATTTCTACTACTGTAGCTTCTGGCTAGAGGGATAGTGGTAATTTCAACATCTGGTATGTTAATTTATCAAATTAAATGCATGATCAAGGTCTAGTGCATCATAATATAGTATTTGCTGGTCACTGATAAAACCTGGTTTATGTGACCACCTTCATATGCTTAGGGTTGTTGGGGCTGGGTCAGGGTGGTTTCCCACCCCCAAACCACTCCGACAAATTTGGAACTTTAGATGCTCTGATATGGTATCTGCATTTAGGGGGTAAATATGGAAGAATTTATATTTTATGACTGGCCAACAAATGCTTTTATGGTGCACTAGACAACATATTCCATCAACAAAAGGCCCTAAGGCTATAGGCGTGTGCAAGTATTATTTATCACGATCGATTACTTAAGATTATTAAATAATCTCGATTAATCGGCAGAGGATTTATCATGTCCTTCCCCATTACGGAAGTTAAAAAGTCATAACTAGGAGGCGCATTGTACATACTAGTGTGGGTAATCTGTTCCACTTGATTCAAGAGCATGCGTATAAGCGCAAGTTTTGCACTTAGGAAATTCGCGAGATCACACCCACTATATTTTTAGATATATAGACTGGTATCCAGTTAATTTTGAGACTGGTATCTAATCAATTTACCTAGAAGACAATGCGTGTCCTAGTTATGACGTTTTACCTTGTAACGGGCAAGGACAGGATAAATCCTCTACTGGATTAATCAGCAGCTGCCTGGATACAAATTACTCAGACATAACAACAAAGGCATATCAATGACAAACGCTACAATGGTTTTAAAATTTGCATTTGCTCAAGCCAGTCATTCCAGTGATACATTTTCAAAAATAGTTTCTTGACCTGTAAATGAGCATATAGTCACTGAATTTCATGACCGATTGCATAAAAAGGTAATTACAAGAGGCCCAAGGGGCCTGTGTCTCTCACCTGGAGCATTATGCATTTTTGTCACAATTGTTGGTGGGTGGTTTAGGAGTAGTCTTCTAAATGAGTTTGCGGGCATTTTTGCAAGTCCAATATGGCTGCCAAACACGCTACATTTTGATTGGTCCACTGCGGCCATGTTTCTGACGTAGCGCCTTCCCTTGAAAAAACTTTAATGGCACTCAGTTGCCATATCTCCCAAATTTCGGCCCAATCCACTCAGTGGTTCTGGAGTCATTTTGGCAAAAATTACGTTATCCAAGATGGCCACCAAACCATTTGGCCACTCAAGTTCCCTTGAAACAAACTTGGTGCAGCCCTTGCCCGAGATGATATTTCATGGGTTTTGAATTGATCCCCCAAGCGGTTTTGGAGAAGATTTTTAAAGACATTTTAAAGCGGCCATATTTTTTGACGGATCAACTTCTCTTGAACAAACCTTAATGGCCCTTAGTCCTTAATCATATATCACAAATTTCAGCCTGATCGCTTCAGCGGTTCTGGGGAAGGAGTAGTTTTTGCGAAAACGAGGTCATCCAAGCTGGCCGCTGAACCATTTAGTCAATCAAGTTCCCTTGAACAAACTTGGGTCAGCTCTTACCATAGATCATATTTCATGAGGTCTGAATTGATCCCTCAAACGGTTTTTGAGATTTTTAAAGACATTTCTAAAAAGCAGCTGAAATCGAAGATGGCCACCGGCCAAATCGGCCGATCAGCTTCGTTTGAACAAAATGGAATCTCTATGCCCTAAGGATGCTTCCTGCAAGATATAATTGAAATCGGCCCAGTAGTTCTCATTTTAAATTCCCCATTGCTTTAGTATGGGAGCCTTTGGCAGAAAAATGATCCAAGATGGCCACCAAACCATTTATCCATCAGTTTCGAAAATTGCAAATTTCAAATCAGAATACCCTAAAACCTATATAAAAACAATTTCAGCCTCAAAGTCCATCAAATAAAAATGTCCAATATGGCCACCAAACATGCTATATTTTGAGTGGCGCACGGCGGCCATGTTTTTAGACTTCTCTTGAACAAACTTTATTGGCCCTTAGTCCCTAATCATATCTGCCAAATTTCAGTCTGATCGCTTCAGCGGTTCTGGGGAAGGAGTCGTTTTTGCGAAAACGAAGTTATCCAAGATGGCCGCTGAACCGTTTGACCAATCAAGTTCCCCTTAACAAACTTGGTTGATCTATTGCCCTGGATCATATTTCATGAGGTTTCGTTCAATCCTTCCAGCGGTTTCGGAGATTTTTAAAGACGTTTCTAAAATTGGCCAAAATCCAAGATCGCCGCTGGCCAGATTGGCTGATCGGCTCCGTTTGAACAAACTTGGATCTCTATACCCTAAGGATGCTTCCTGCCAAATATAATTGAAATCGTCCCCGCAGTTCTTGAGAAGCCGTTTTAAAGGAAAAGTTGGCAGACGGATGGCGGACGGACACACGACGGACAATCGCCATGACATAAGCGCACATAAGCTCACTTGGCCTTTCAGGCCAGGTGAGTTAACAAGAGGCCTAAAGGGGCCTGTATCGCCCACGTGAAATTATTGGCCACTGGCACAACCGAACAAAACAAGATGACCACTGGGAAAATTTATCAATCAAATTTCAGTGAAGAAACTTTAGCCAAGTTTTATTAAAATTGGCCCACTGGTTAATAAGTCATCTTTTTATGATTTTCTCAGAGATTTGCAGAAAGTACAAGATGTCCGCCAAAAACACGAAACTTTGATTGATTCATGGCAGACATGTTTTTTTACATATCAACTTTCCACGGAAAAT
Organism: Chaetoderma sp. LZ-2023a; assembly: GCA_034401795.1. Taxonomy (NCBI): domain Eukaryota; kingdom Metazoa; phylum Mollusca; class Caudofoveata; order Chaetodermatida; family Chaetodermatidae; genus Chaetoderma; species Chaetoderma sp. LZ-2023a. The sequence continues at coordinate 117,614,082 of CM067359.1, forward strand.
TTTAATGTCGTTTCGGCCCTAGTAATATCTGCCAAATTTCGGCCCGATCCATTCAGAGGTTCTGAAGTTGTTTTCGCGAGAACTAGGTCATCCAAGATGCTCACCGAACCACTTAGCAAATCAAGTTCCCTCAAACAAACTTAGTTCAACTCTTGCCCTATATTATATGTCATGAGGTTTGCATCGATCCCCCAAACGGTTTCGGAGAAGATTTTTAAAGACGTTTCTAAAAGTCGGCCAAAGTCCAAGATGGCCGCTGGCCCAATTGGCCGATCGTCTTTCTTTGAACAAACCTGTATTCATATGCCGTAAGGATTGTTCCTGCCACATATAATTGAAATCAGCCCAGTGGTTCTCGAAGACATTTTAAATTTCCCATTGCTTTAGTATGGGAGCTTTGGTGGGGAAAATGATCCAAGATGGCCACCAATTCATTTATCCGCCAATTGTGAAAATGGCAAATTTGAAATCAGAATGACCAAAAAGATACATAATATCAATTTCTGCCTCAAAATCTGTCAAATAAAAAATCCAATATGGCCGCCACACTACATTTTGATTGGTCCACGGCGGCCAGGTTTTTTGATGGATCAACTTAACTAGAACAAACTTAGTCCTAATCATATCTGCCAAATTTCGGCCGGATCCATTCAGCGGTTCTGGGGAAGTGGTTTTTGTGAATAATAATAATAATAATAATAATAATAATAATAATAATAATAATAATGATAATAATAATAATAATAATCTTTATTTAATGAGGTAAACAACGTCAGTAAAGTCTGATCTTCCCGAGGCCCTCAGAAAGACCAGAAAACTAAATCATCCAAGATGGCTGCCGAACTATTTGGTCAATCAAGTTCACTGGAACAAACTTAGTTCAGCTGTTGCCTAGATGATATTTCCTGAGGTTTGAATCGATTCCCCCAAGTGGTTTGGAGAAGATTTTTAGACATCTCTAAAAATTTGCCAAAATCCTAGAAGGCCGCCGACCAAATTGGCCGATAGACTTCGTTTGAACAAACTTAGATCCCTATGCCCTAAGGATGCTTCCTGCCAAATATAATTGAAATCGGCCCAGTTGTTTTTGAGGTCGTTTAAAGAAAAATTTGACGGACACACTAGCCATTCTGGTCAGGTGAGCTACAAATGTAGGTTTTGAAATATGTTATGCAGGAAAAATTATTCACGATTATTCGATTATTTAATTTTTAATCATAACAATTTCATGATTTAAAAAATAATCACAATTTCCCATTAAATCATGTAATCATGCAATCCTATCAGGGGCCTGTTGACGCTCACCTGGCCCATTAGCGTTTGAACCATCTGCATTTAAATACAGTGTAGACATAATGGATAATTTTTGGAAAATCCAAGATGGTCACCAGATAAATTAAGCAATCAAAATTCTTGTTTGATATGCTGAAGCCTACGGCCATAGAATCGTTCCAGACACATTTATTGAAATCAGGTTCTTGATTAAGGAGTAACATTTTAAATGGTTCTTGAAAATCTTCAGTAAATCCAAGATGGCCACAAAAAATGGCCAATCAAATCTCTGAATAGAGGTTTTAGAGGCTACCACCATAGGATCCTTCCAGCCAAATTTGGTTAAAATCTTCCAAGCAGTTTATGAGGCGAAATGTTCTAAAGGATTTCTGGATAAGTTTCGGAAAATTCAAGCTGGTCAGCCAAATTAGTCGGACATCTCATTGAAAGGTTTAATTCATAAATGAGGATTATGACAGCTGTGTATAAATGACAGTTCTCTATGGTCCCCCAGAGTGTCCTTTATCAACAGGCTTCTGTGTGATTTTATCATTCACAATAGTCTTTTGATGATTTTATTGAAGGTTTTGTAGACATCCTTTCAACTATACAGATGAGATATTACAAATTCATCAAACAATGTAAGAATTCGGTTGAATATTTTGAAAAAGACTGAATATAGGTAATGATTGTGATGTCATTAATCAAATGGTGTCCCAATATTTTATTGCCAACACCACCTTACCCAAATGCAAATGATAAAACAGAGACAGACTCTCTCTCAGCGCTCCAGGCGCTGGAGAGTGGAAAGGAAAGTACAGATTTAATTCATGAAAATCTTACGCAACTGGCTAAGGAGAACAATGTCAACTTACAGTGGATCCCCTCGCATTGTGGCATATTAGGAAATGAAAAAACTGATGAACTGGCTACGGAAGTGTCAAATAAAGAACAATTCAACCGTATGGTTGACTTTGAAGAACTGAAGCATATCATTAAAGCCACAAGAACCACCTGCAGGCAGCATAATGATGCAATACACAGCCTCAGTAGGGAGGATCAGACATGTATCTTCAGATTGAGGACTGGTCACAATCGTCTCAATGCACATCTTCACCGTCTCAAGATTACAGATTATGTGAGTGTCAGCAGTCAGAAGAAACAGCAGAACATCTCTTGCAGCACTGCCAGGGATATGAACAGGCTAGGAGAAGCTTCTGGCCTAGTGAAGTATCTTTTGAAGAGAAGATCAGAGGAGACAGAGACAGTTTGGTGACCACTTCAGCTTTCATGCCCCAAATAAGGAAAACAGTCTAAGATTACTGTCATGAGAAAGATGAACGCAAGAAGAAGAAGACTCATTGCGTCTAGCAAGTCACATAAGTCATCCTGCTCTTCAGTATATTTGATGGCCTCGTCCAACATATACTTGCCTTTGAAGATCAAACAGTGGACAAAAACCTATCTTGGAGCAGCTGGTGGATTGGACCATTGAGCTATTAATCACATCTATCAGACGTAACCTCACGTGACTGAAAGTTTGAAAACAGCCGACACACCACAACTTAGAATATATGAATACTGCTTCTTTTGTTCAGATTCAGACTAGATTCCAAGTTCTACTAGAAAATGATGAAGTTACCACAGTAATAGCTATGTTATGCAACTAAAACAGCTACCATGGAAAGGGCTGCATGAACGATAGTAAAGTTAGTGTCTGCGATCACACAAACATTTATTTAATGATCCACTCTGAGGTGTCGAGGGAAGACGATTACTGAAGGCTAAAGGGTGCCACTTGCCTAAAACAGTCCAAACTGTCACCTTAAAGCCGATGTACAATGACACATGCTGGCAATGAGAGGTACGTCAGTGATCACTGCATGGAACTGGAAGATGTCTACCAGAGACCCGATGCTAAAACAATGTACATGACTCAGGAGGAGATGACAAAAACGTTTAAGCCTAGATTAAAGGTACTGAAACATGATAATTTTCTTACTGTGGCGTGTGGCATCACAGCAAGATGCCTGGAATAAGTCCTTGTGCAGAAAAGACCTAACTGTAACAGCAGCTTATACAGATCCTCCATACAGCCATGAACATAACACATTATATGGGGAAGTGGAAGGGACATGAACACTTGCAATATCACTCAATGTCAACAATATGCCAAGTGAGATGATTAAAGCATTAGGCAAACCTTTCTGTTCATCGTTGCAACCCGATATTGAAAATAATCACCTAGTCCTGATACCTTGTCAAGGTACTCGATTAGGTATCACGTGATTGGTTTACGTGTCTACGCATGCACACATATTTATTCTCGCTTGATGCAGGAGTAATTAAGTCAAATGTGTACCATGTGATACCATTATCCGATTATACCCTCAGCATTCGAATATCCAATCTTGGTAATCAGAGTAATCCAACTGAGTATCCAAACGTTCTTCATTATATGTTTCAATGTCAAAGAAGGGTGATGCACGAGACTGTGTAAACAAGACCTCAGATTGCTAATATGCGTTGGATGTTAGAGAAAGCCCATATGTTCCAACATGCTGTGTATTTATGTGTCCTTAGTTATTCCAAGGGCTAGGCATTTGGCTGTGTAGATTATGATAAGATGTGGACAATTATGTTAAGGATGGGCTTGTTGATCATTTGATATCACTGTTGCAGACACTGTATGCCACTTAGGAACCGACTGTACGAACAGTCTGGATATGCTGATTGGTTCCCCATTATTAAATGGATCAGGCAGGGTTCGCAGGGTTCTATTTTCTCACTGGCACAGTTTAGCCTATATTCCATGAAAATCATGGGGTTAGCTCTACATGGCTTTTAAGGTAGATTTCAGTTTGGCTGCATCATGCTCGACAATCTGAGGTATATAGGTGATACCACTCTCATCACTAACAATCAGCAACAATGCAAATAACTGCCAGAAACCATGCGACAGGAAACCAAGACATGTGAGTTGTGGCTGACTGCTAAGAAGTACAAAATCATTGGCTCAGATAAATATCCAGACACATGTTTAAATAACATCCAAATCGGTATCATGGAAGAATTCAATTTCTTTGGCTCACATAGGTATAGTGACTGTCGAGGTCGCCTTGAAATTATACAATCCTTGGCAATCGCTTGCACAACTATGAGTAACCTGCCAAATATTTGGAAGAACCTTAGTGTCTCCCGCCAAACCAAGATTATGTCGGTAAATTCTCAAGTATTCTCTGCCACATTCTATGGTTGTGAATCATGGCTTCTATCTGCAGCAGACCGTAGAAAATAGAAGCGCTGGCAAAATACTACACATAGATAGAAAAGAAAACCAACAAATATGTCCTTACCCAGATGAAGTAACCACAGTCTGCTCAACTTAAGAAATGAAAACTGCAGTATTCTGGTTATATCTGCAAATGGGACAGAGACATCATAGAGAAATCTAAGGATGGGAATTACAACCAGAAATGTCAACCGAGATACAGATGGTGTTATGACATCACCAAATGGATATCCAGTAAGCTGCTGGAGCTAGTTTGGCAAGCAGAAGATCGTGCATGCTGAACAATTATAATAATGAAAGCAGTTACCACTCCAGTGTGCACAATGTGTTTGAGTGTACATCCAGGAGGTAATTACTTTTTTCCTATTATGAATCATCCTGGGATAAGGACCAACATTATTGGAAATAAACTGGAGGCTTGGCATTTAGCTGAACAGCTGTCACCTCGCAACCTGATGACCTAGAAGAGGAAGAACGCAGAACTGCATATTTCATGGCAGATCACGTTCTTAGAATGTTGTTGTGCAAGAGAACGCAGCAATATTTATTGCTTAAGAAGAATTCTGCAGAATTAAATGTCTCGTCGGTCTCCTGTTTGTCACAGTTACCTTGACCATTAACCTTGTGACCTCGATGTTATCATGATGCTTCCTAACATTATAGGTAACCAGGCATCTGAGCTTAGTTCCAATAGGATTTACCAGTCTTATAAATGTAAATGATCTGTTAAACAGAAAAACTTGTTGAAAGAGTGGAGGTGAAATAACGATGTCAGAATGGCCGTGACCTTTGACCTATCGACCTCACTATCAACATTCTGCCTCGCTATGGTCAAACCATGTGTCCACGTTTGTTTCTTGTAGGATTAAGCAATCCTAAAATATAAGCGAACAAATACTTAAAGGGTAACCCAGGGGGGGGGGGGGGGGGGGGTGTGTTAAAACACGCCAAACGATGCTTTTGCATAATCTAATTAAAGTAAAATATATTATTTCCATATTTGCCAATTCCTAAATATTAAATTTCGTTATCAAAAGTCGTTTTATTCAATTTCCGTGATTATCACGGGATGACGTCATCGCGTGATTGATTGTTCTCATCACGTGATAAAATAACGATCACATGACATCGTTTTGACAGTTATGAGTAAATAACGGATCGGCATAAATTGCGAATTTCATATTATGCTACTTCTTGAGATTTTACACAATATTGCGCCAATATGTTGTAAATGTTTGGAAAAACATCCCGCCGAAGGGTTTACCCTGTAGTTACGACGAGTACAATATTTTTCAATGTTCCAGAACCGTTAAATTTCGCAAGAAAGATTGAAAACGAGATGATTTTTAATGTTGTAAGCGACCCGAGTTTGGGGTTTGACGAGACTACAGACATGCCTGGTTTTCCGCGGTTATTATTAACGGTGTTGCATAACGCTTTCATGAATTACCGCCACTATTATCAACACCGCATACAGTGTCTATAGATACAGACAAGTGCGCGTATTGGCGTTCTTATACGCGCACAGGGACTGCAGGGAGAGGGGTGGGTAAAACCTCTATACTAAGGCCACCTGTCACATGGTCTGCATGCGTAGAAAACACCTCTATACTAAGGCAATCTGTCATAGTCTGGGCGTAAACGTGAATCTCATTTCCAACCTCACGATAAAGTTGTTGTTAAATAATTTGGAGCTATTTCAAGTGCAATGCGTTCCTGACTTGTAGCCTACAGCAGAAACGTTACATAAAATTAGCCTAAAAATATCCAACCTGATTTGCAGGATGTAAAATTAACTTGGATGAGCAACTTGTTAGTGGAACGTGATCACTACTAGATTGCGGTCAATTTCTACTACTGTAGCTTCTGGCTAGAGGGATAGTGGTAATTTCAACATCTGGTATGTTAATTTATCAAATTAAATGCATGATCAAGGTCTAGTGCATCATAATATAGTATTTGCTGGTCACTGATAAAACCTGGTTTATGTGACCACCTTCATATGCTTAGGGTTGTTGGGGCTGGGTCAGGGTGGTTTCCCACCCCCAAACCACTCCGACAAATTTGGAACTTTAGATGCTCTGATATGGTATCTGCATTGAGGGGGTAAATATGGAAGAATTTATATTTTATGACTGGCCAACAAATGCTTTTATGGTGCACTAGACAACATATTCCATCAACAAAAGGCCCTAAGGCTATAGGCGTGTGCAAGTATTATTTATCACGATCGATTACTTAAGATTATTAAATAATCTCGATTAATCGGCAGAGGATTTATCATGTCCTTCCCCATTACGGAAGTTAAAAAGTCATAACTAGGAGGCGCATTGTACATACTAGTGTGGGTAATCTGTTCCACTTGATTCAAGAGCATGCGTATAAGCGCAAGTTTTGCACTTAGGAAATTCGCGAGATCACACCCACTATATTTTTAGATATATAGACTGGTATCCAGTTAGTTTAGAGACTGGTATCTAATCAATTTACCTAGAAGACAATGCGTGTCCTAGTTATGACGTTTTACCTTGTAACGGGCAAGGACAGGATAAATCCTCTACTGGATTAATCAGCAGCTGCCTGGATACAAATTACTCAGACATAACAACAAAGGCATATCAATGACAAACGCTACAATGGTTTTAAAATTTGCATTTGCTCAAGCCAGTCATTCCAGTGATACATTTTCAAAAATAGTTTCTTGACCTGTAAATGAGCATATAGTCACTGAATTTCATGACCGATTGCATAAAAAGGTAATTACAAGAGGCCCAAGGGGCCTGTGTCTCTCACCTGGAGCATTATGCATTTTTGTCACAATTGTTGGTGGGTGGTTTAGGAGTAGTCTTCTAAATGAGTTTGCGGGCATTTTTGCAAGTCCAATATGGCTGCCAAACACGCTACATTTTGATTGGTCCACTGCGGCCATGTTTCTGACGTAGCGCCTTCCCTTGAAAAAACTTTAATGGCACTCAGTTGCCATATCTCCCAAATTTCGGCCCAATCCACTCAGTGGTTCTGGAGTCATTTTGGCAAAAATTACGTTATCCAAGATGGCCACCAAACCATTTGGCCACTCAAGTTCCCTTGAAACAAACTTGGTGCAGCCCTTGCCCGAGATGATATTTCATGGGTTTTGAATTGATCCCCCAAGCGGTTTTGGAGAAGATTTTTAAAGACATTTTAAAGCGGCCATATTTTTTGACGGATCAACTTCTCTTGAACAAACCTTAATGGCCCTTAGTCCTTAATCATATATCACAAATTTCAGCCTGATCGCTTCAGCGGTTCTGGGGAAGGAGTAGTTTTTGCGAAAACGAGGTCATCCAAGCTGGCCGCTGAACCATTTAGTCAATCAAGTTCCCTTGAACAAACTTGGGTCAGCTCTTACCATAGATCATATTTCATGAGGTCTGAATTGATCCCTCAAACGGTTTTTGAGATTTTTAAAGACATTTCTAAAAAGCAGCTGAAATCGAAGATGGCCACCGGCCAAATCGGCCGATCAGCTTCGTTTGAACAAAATGGAATCTCTATGCCCTAAGGATGCTTCCTGCAAGATATAATTGAAATCGGCCCAGTAGTTCTCATTTTAAATTCCCCATTGCTTTAGTATGGGAGCCTTTGGCAGAAAAATGATCCAAGATGGCCACCAAACCATTTATCCATCAGTTTCGAAAATTGCAAATTTCAAATCAGAATACCCTAAAACCTATATAAAAACAATTTCAGCCTCAAAGTCCATCAAATAAAAATGTCCAATATGGCCGCCAAACATGCTATATTTTGAGTGGCGCACGGCGGCCATGTTTTTAGACTTCTCTTGAACAAACTTTATTGGCCCTTAGTCCCTAATCATATCTGCCAAATTTCAGTCTGATCGCTTCAGCGGTTCTGGGGAAGGAGTCGTTTTTGCGAAAACGAAGTTATCCAAGATGGCCGCTGAACCGTTTGACCAATCAAGTTCCCCTTAACAAACTTGGTTGATCTATTGCCCTGGATCATATTTCATGAGGTTTCGTTCAATCCTTCCAGCGGTTTCGGAGATTTTTAAAGACGTTTCTAAAATTGGCCAAAATCCAAGATCGCCGCTGGCCAGATTGGCTGATCGGCTCCGTTTGAACAAACTTGGATCTCTATACCCTAAGGATGCTTCCTGCCAAATATAATTGAAATCGTCCCCGCAGTTCTTGAGAAGCCGTTTTAAAGGAAAAGTTGGCAGACGGATGGCGGACGGACACACGACGGACAATCGCCATGACATAAGCGCACATAAGCTCACTTGGCCTTTCAGGCCAGGTGAGTTAACAAGAGGCCTAAAGGGGCCTGTATCGCCCACGTGAAATTATTGGCCACTGGCACAACCGAACAAAACAAGATGACCACTGGGAAAATTTATCAATCAAATTTCAGTGAAGAAACTTTAGCCAAGTTTTATTAAAATTGGCCCACTGGTTAATAAGTCATCTTTTTATGATTTTCTCAGAGATTTGCAGAAAGTACAAGATGTCCGCCAAAAACACGAAACTTTGATTGATTCATGGCAGACATGTTTTTTTACATATCAACTTTCCACGGAAAATTTTAATGTCGTTTCGGCCCTAGTAATATCTGCCAAATTTCGGCCCGATCCATTCAGAGGTTCTGAAGTTGTTTTCGCGAGAACTAGGTCATCCAAGATGCTCACCGAACCACTTAGCAAATCAAGTTCCCTCAAACAAACTTAGTTCAACTCTTGCCCTATATTATATGTCATGAGGTTTGCATCGATCCCCCAAACGGTTTCGGAGAAGATTTTTAAAGACGTTTCTAAAAGTCGGCCAAAGTCCAAGATGGCCGCTGGCCCAATTGGCCGATCGTCTTTCTTTGAACAAACCTGTATTCATATGCCGTAAGGATTGTTCCTGCCACATATAATTGAAATCAGCCCAGTGGTTCTCGAAGACATTTTAAATTTCCCATTGCTTTAGTATGGGAGCTTTGGTGGGGAAAATGATCCAAGATGGCCACCAATTCATTTATCCGCCAATTGTGAAAATGGCAAATTTGAAATCAGAATGACCAAAAAGATACATAATATCAATTTCTGCCTCAAAATCTGTCAAATAAAAAATCCAATATGGCCGCCACACTACATTTTGATTGGTCCACGGCGGCCAGGTTTTTTGATGGATCAACTTAACTAGAACAAACTTAGTCCTAATCATATCTGCCAAATTTCGGCCGGATCCATTCAGCGGTTCTGGGGAAGTGGTTTTTGTGAATAATAATAATAATAATAATAATAATAATAATAATAATAATAATAATAATAATAATGATAATAATAATAATAATAATCTTTATTTAATGAGGTAAACAACGTCAGTAAAGTCTGATCTTCCCGAGGCCCTCAGAAAGACCAGAAAACTAAATCATCCAAGATGGCTGCCGAACTATTTGGTCAATCAAGTTCACTGGAACAAACTTAGTTCAGCTGTTGCCTAGATGATATTTCCTGAGGTTTGAATCGATTCCCCCAAGTGGTTTGGAGAAGATTTTTAGACATCTCTAAAAATTTGCCAAAATCCTAGAAGGCCGCCGACCAAATTGGCCGATAGACTTCGTTTGAACAAACTTAGATCCCTATGCCCTAAGGATGCTTCCTGCCAAATATAATTGAAATCGGCCCAGTTGTTTTTGAGGTCGTTTAAAGAAAAATTTGACGGACACACTAGCCATTCTGGTCAGGTGAGCTACAAATGTAGGTTTTGAAATATGTTATGCAGGAAAAATTATTCACGATTATTCGATTATTTAATTTTTAATCATAACAATTTCATGATTTAAAAAATAATCACAATTTCCCATTAAATCATGTAATCATGCAATCCTATCAGGGGCCTGTTGACGCTCACCTGGCCCATTAGCGTTTGAACCATCTGCATTTAAATACAGTGTAGACATAATGGATAATTTTTGGAAAATCCAAGATGGTCACCAGATAAATTAAGCAATCAAAATTCTTGTTTGATATGCTGAAGCCTACGGCCATAGAATCGTTCCAGACACATTTATTGAAATCAGGTTCTTGATTAAGGAGTAACATTTTAAATGGTTCTTGAAAATCTTCAGTAAATCCAAGATGGCCACAAAAAATGGCCAATCAAATCTCTGAATAGAGGTTTTAGAGGCTACCACCATAGGATCCTTCCAGCCAAATTTGGTTAAAATCTTCCAAGCAGTTTATGAGGCGAAATGTTCTAAAGGATTTCTGGATAAGTTTCGGAAAATTCAAGCTGGTCAGCCAAATTAGTCGGACATCTCATTGAAAGGTTTAATTCATAAATGAGGATTATGACAGCTGTGTATAAATGACAGTTCTCTATGGTCCCCCAGAGTGTCCTTTATCAACAGGCTTCTGTGTGATTTTATCATTCACAATAGTCTTTTGATGATTTTATTGAAGGTTTTGTAGACATCCTTTCAACTATACAGATGAGATATTACAAATTCATCAAACAATGTAAGAATTCGGTTGAATATTTTGAAAAAGACTGAATATAGGTAATGATTGTGATGTCATTAATCAAATGGTGTCCCAATATTTTATTGCCAACACCACCTTACCCAAATGCAAATGATAAAACAGATGCCTAGGAGTAGGCCATATGATTTCCGTTATGAATGGTTAACCCTTGTACTCGAAGGAAAGCTTATAGGACCGATTCGATATATATTCCAACACTTATCTTGGCACGATGTATGGAAGAGTGATCTGCATTAGTATATGAACTGTGATCTATTGGATCAAAAGATGGATATAGTAAAGAGGAAAATAAACAAACACAGATTTTGATAAATTAATATTCATTCATTCTTGCCTTCTTTCTTTTGTGACAATTCAAATTAAATCAGTAGTATACTGTATATATGAAATAATTCTTCTAAATAATTTACTGTGTGAAGATGTATATGGTTCTATTGAACCAGGGTGTCAGAATCTGTGATCTGAAATAACCGCTGAATCCCCTCTATTGAGACCTCTGTTGAATATCAGTAAAACTAATTTGATAGAAACAAGATCCCTATGATGACAAAGTGATATCTAGATTGAAACACCCATTATCAGTAGACGAGTAATCCTGGCTGATCCAATCCCTGCTCATTCTTTAAGTTTTGCTATTGATCACATCAAATCCATTCTTTGATCTAATGCCACTTATATCAATCCTCAAAGCAGGGATGGGGTTAATTCAATTTTATCCATTCCAATTCCACCTCAATTCATTTTATCAATTCCAATTCCAATTTCGTTTCCACATAAATTCATTTTATCAATTCCAATTCCACGCAGAAAACGTCAATTCCAATTCCAATTCCAATTCCATTTGATCAATTCCAAGTCCAATTCCATACCAATATTTACTTGAGATCAACATTGTTATATACACCTTGAAGATTTTGGATGCCTTATCTAACTTCAAGATGTTCACTAAGATTCACTACCTACTCGATTCGTTAGTCTCTTACGTTTTGAGTAAAGCTGGTTTGAATAGTTGCTGCGACAACTACTTTACTCAAAGCGCAAAAGACAGATATCAGCTCGCCTCGTACGTAGATGGATTGTACAATATTTGTATTTGATATCCGGGCCTGATCTGACTGAATCTCAGAAGTTGCAGTTTCGTCACGGTGGTCTTCCGTGATATCCAGAATAAATATGACAAACTAGTGCCTTGAATTGTCAAGGTGATGACTTTAATTCTACACTAACTGTACATAAGAATAAATGACTTTTACTGTCATAAAATACGATCTATTTTATATCAAAGAACAATACTTAATTATTTAACTATCTTATTTTCAACCAACACTCCTACTCTATACCAATTTACCGACCTACACTATAAATTCGCACAGAGCTTTCAGCGACTACTCGTATGATCAGATTGTATCGAACCTCCTTATCCCAACTCAAACTCCTCCTTTTATACTCTCTCAGTTTCTATTTCATTACGTAATGGTTTCACATCTTCATCATTGCTCATCTTATCTCCCTCTGATTATGACGTCACCCTACACAAGTAAGAATGGTTTCGCATCCCCTCTTAACTCCCTCTGATTATGACGTCTCTACCATCACTCGTAATGTCTAATAATAGACCTTACATAATGGTTTCGCATCTCATCTTATCTCCCTCTGATTATGACGACATTCTACACGAGTAATAATAGTTTCGCATCCCCTCTTATCTCCCTCTGATTCTGACGTCATTTTCCTCCACTACACCACCGAACTTGGTCCAACTGGTTCGCACCGGTTCTGGCTTTGATGCGATCTGTCAGTCTTTATCAACAATTATCCATTTCTGATAATTAGCCTACCATGAATGACTAATACACTATTGATATACAATTGTGTTCCTAACAGGATGTTATGCTATTGACTCTCATCCGTCCATGTCCTCTTCCTTGCTTTTAGGCCTATGCCTGTCATTTAGGACGGTTGATAGCACTGTAGCTAGATGAGCTCATCACCAGCTGGTGTTGTTGTGCTTCTATCGCGACCTTAGGGTCAGTTAGTCCGTTGTTATTCTCATATTATACTTAACGCTTCTCATCGATTCCCATCGCGTTTTACTTGCTTATTATTTTGTGACTTACTGTTCATATCTACTGTTGAATAATACCAATTGATTGCTGATTCCATGGCAACCACTTTCATCCTCAATTTATTCATCTACTGACAGATACCATCAACCCAGCACCGTTGACTCTTCTCCTATTCATTATATTTCCAGTCTTAATAGTATACTAGTTTCTCTACCAGTTTCGCATATTCATCATCACTGGCACACACTACTATTACTCACTCTCAGTTTCTATACTAGTTTCACACTCAGTGCCCTCAGTCACTCCGTGCAACCCTTACTACAATGATATGATGTTATCCTTTCCCTAGCCCTACTGGCATTCTCAAAAGATGCTAATTTCTACTAAGGTCTTACTTATAAATATAAGATGTCCATCGGGTCATGACTCCCACTAGACAATCCCATATCCACAGATGCCCACCAACCGAAGTTAATTAACCACCACTTAAGGCCTTAAGGGTGCGTCAATTAACTCGTTGTACAACATCAACAACAAAACTACACTATACCAGCGGCTCTCTGAGCGGATAACATCCCCCACTTACAAGTACCATTCACACAAATACGACCGCCTATACATAAAGCAATTGTAATTATCAATATGATCGCCTATACATAAAGCAATTGTAATTATCAATATGATCGCCTATACATAAAGCAATTAACTATGAAATCGGATTACACCCGGAAAGAGGTATCATGCCAGACCCTCGACTCCAGGCACGATTATACATACATACTTGTCCGGATAACAGTACGTCGTCCCCGGAAACACATTAATATTATCATTAAACCGTGGACGTAACCCGCCACACGCGTACTCTAACAATAAAAGCAATTAATCAAAATAATTTAAAATAAGTGAATATATATCGAGTTCAAAACCTAATCCTACAATGCAAATACCATTACATGTCATATAATAATTCCTACGCAAAGTTCATATAAAGTTCAAATATAACGGATATATATTACATCACCATTCGATGTTCCACACGCAGCATATAAAGTTTGTACCACAACGTCACCTGGATATGTCCAATCGAGCCACCTCCTCGTCAGGATCCACCACGTCGTCGTACAGTTCTATGTTCACCCAGTCGGCAGCCGTCGGGTCGATCTCAGTCCTCGGAATACCATTAGGCGACGACCCGGTTGCCAACCCCAGCGACTCCGGTATCACTGCAGTTTTCCGAGGTCGCGGGGCCTGAACTGCTGGTGCAGTAATATGAATGGCGGTGTGTTTATCACTACTATGGGCCGCACGTGGCTTGCATTTTATCCAATTCCACATGCGCGAAAGTACTCCACATTTGTATAGCACAATTATAATTACTAGCACAGTTACGAAAGAGCCCGCAGAATAGGATACAAAGGATTGTACCCCGATGCCATTGACCATCATTGGGTCAATCGCGGACAATGGTGCTAGCGGCACATACTTAGATTTCTGTAAATGATCCCATGGTTGCATTTTCAAATGCTCTACTATCATGGACTTGTCTAGAACGCCGGTCACATCCAAATGGGGCATTTCAATGGCCAGGCTAACTCGAGTGTACGTCCGACTGTAAGACGCCACTGGCTCGAATTGCCAACCCTTCCCGCTATAACCACATTTTCCAGACATCAACGCATACACACCATTACTTACGTCACATCTGTCTGTCAGTTTTCCGTTACAATGAATTTCCATAGTCTCACCGAATGTTTGCAAAACTACGCCGATTTTCCTATTGGCAAATAATCTACTTGCAGTTACGTTGGATTCAGACAGTTGAATATTGCAATTTCTATCTGTAGTGTTCGTTAATATGCTTACTATGCAGGGCACGTGGGTCTTGTCGACCCTTAGCTGGCCCTGACACACCCTAGTTTTACCACCAGGACATTCTGACCAGGTCACACACGACCCGATCCTGTTGAGAAATACAGCGATTAATAAAGCTTCTCAACAACAGCACTCGAACCCAATGCACTATGTCTATCCTATATTCAGATACCAAACGCTTGCTGATTTCGGTCATAAGTATAACCCTTCCAGCATTAATTTTATTATCTCTAAGAGCGAACCGCATGCTCCGCATAAGTAACGTACGCATCTTATCCCCATCCCCGTTACACATACTCGCAATATTGGTCACCATAGCACGAGCCGCTAAGGTGGCCTCAGCGGATAAGGCTGACACCGACATGGTTACTCACTGACAATCGAGTACACTTCTTCACGGAAATCTATTTGATACTAAAATTTAAATTCTTGACTAAACATGCGATGCTACACTACTACGACGCTTTACTGGTACAGAGTATAACTTATAATGATAATTATCTGCGGCTACGTCGCAGTATGACTGCATCTATACGATCGATGAAGTCATCGTATAGAGCACGCCCAAAAGCACCGATCCTGAGTCGCTTGGTGTTAGTTTCGACCTCAGGCATATGACTGCGCTTACGCAGAAAGTATGGATGTGCTGGCAGCGTTTCCATTGGCTCCGGCACACTTCCGGGTACCTCCTCCGATGTGTTCATCATCGCATCAGGAGGAATCATGTGAGTTTCGGTTGGTGACTCACGGTTTCGATTCATACTCGTACCGGGTTGACCGATGTTATTATCAACCCTCCTACCCACCTTGCTCACCCTTGGTTCATCGTTAGAAGCGGCCCGCTTCCTACGATTTATCCCACTAGGGGTAGCATTCTTGCCAGCTACCGGCAAGGTTTCAGACTCAGGGCTCTGCATCACCCTCGGATGATGACTACCCTTAGTACCTTTTGTGGGGTTACGAACAGGGCGTGGCCGTACCTTGTCCCAGCACATCTCCGAGTCGACTACGCGTAACTTGGCTATATTAAGTACACACACCTTCCCAGATCTCTGATGTCGGACATGAGCCACTGGCCCGTTGATCTTAAAGATCTCATATTCGGGGTCACTGCGAGAGGTCAATTTCATCCTCTCCTCAGCTTTTACGACCACCGAATCCCCCACCTTAAATACACCAGCGTTTGCACGCTTGTCAATTTGTTCTCGGTGAATCTCGCGAGACTTCGCCATTTCACTACGAGCACGTAGCAAGGCATTATTGAGACAGGTCAGTCTCTCACTAAGATCCTGCGAAGCATCTACAGGGATCGCCAACGGAAGTCTTGCTCGTCGACCATACGTCAGATAGAATGGCGTATATCCGGTCGTGGAATGACGAGTGCTGCGGTAGGCTGCCAAGGCGGCACCCAACTCGTCTTCCCATGTACGAGACGCATTATTCACCCCTTTCTGGATTAACTCCTTAAGAGTTCGATTGAACCTCTCGGTACGTCCATTTGTCTGTGGATGATATGGACTCGATCGCCTATGCTCTATACCGTGTTCCTTAAATCGTTCTTCCAGAGATTTAGAACAAAATTCCTTTCCCTGATCAGTTATCACTATCTCAGGGACACCATGACGCGCGACGTACTCGTTGAAGAACTTGTCTTCAACGTTCTGAGACGTCTTAGCCGGGATCGGATATGCTTCTGCCCACGCAGAACAGTGATCAACGATCGTCATGATATACACATTACCCTTACTCGATTCTAACAGTGGACCGATCAAATCCATGCCTATTATCTGACTCGGATAATTGGCCATGGGCATCTCACTGTACCTTGGTCGAGTAGTGACAGGTCGATTGACCTGGCACGTCGTACACCTCTCAAGCATACGTACTACATCTTTCCTTAAAGATGTCCATACAAACGAATCTCTTACCATACCGATAGTCTTCTGCAGACCTTGGTGACCAGCTCGTTTATGAGCCATCCGGAGCACTTTCTCACGGAACAGGGTAGGTAAGACAATTCTGGGGTACTCAGCGTCCAACGCTGAGGGCGTAACTAAAGAATACAGAATACCATTCTTAACCATGTATTCCTCCGGAGTGTTCTTAAACAACTCTGTGTATTCCTTAGTTTGCTCGCTACACAACTCGTCGTAGGGTATACCGAATGTCTCTAGAGGGACATGCGGTAACGCACCCTCATCCACATCCGGTATAACAAAATCGCCAGTATCTAAGGTGGCGACCTCCACTGGACGACGTAACCTGGACAACATGTCCGCTCGAATGTTCTTCGAGCCTTGGATGTACTCTATCTTACACCCGTATTCTGCAATCAGTACGGCCCAGCGCTGCACCTTCGTGTTCTTAACTTCTCCCACAAACAAACTCTTTAGGGGTTTGTGGTCAGTATACACGGTAAACTGCGCGCCAAATAGATATGGTCGAAGCTTCTTCAACGCATAGATCACTGCGTACGCTTCCTTTTCTATTACAGGCCAATTCAACTGACTGTCTTTCAGAGTAGAGCTCACATACTGGATTACTCGCTCTACACCCTTATCATCTACCTGTACCAATATCGCACCTATCGCATAGCTAGACGCATCGGTATACAATTTATACGGGGCATTTAAATTTGGATATGTGAGAACCGTCTCACTACACAGCATGTTCTGCAATTTCTTAAACGCTTGCTGTTCATCCGGCCCCCATTCAAAACGTTTATACTTCTTCGTTAATTCTATTAAAGGCTTAGCAATTTCGGCGTAGCCCTGCACACAGGAGCGGTAATAACCTGTAGCCCCAAGGAAACTTCTTACTTCGCCCACATCGCGTGGGGGTGACATTTCCCTAATGACCTTGACCTTTTTAGCCTGAGGAGCTACTCCTTGTGCTGAAATGCGATAACCTAACAAATCAACTGATGGCTTAGCAAAATCGCACTTCTTTTTCTTAACCTGAAGATTATACTCTCTTATCCTACGCATGACCTTACGCAAGTGCTGTGCATGTTCCGTCGGATTTCGTGAATACACGACTATATCGTCGACGAAAACATGCAGATATTTTCCCACGAATTCTCGAAAAATATCATTCATTGCCCTCTGAAATACGGCACCTGAGTTCGCAAAACCGAACGGCATACGAAGCCATTCGAAAAGACCTTCACTACAGACGAACGCTGTCTTCTCTATGTCTTGGCTGTCCATTGGTATCTGCCAATAGCCAGAATTCAAGTCCATAGTAGAAAAGATCGTTGCGCCCCCCATAGAATCAAAAATATCTGAGATATTCGGCAAAGGATAACTATCCTTACGACATACGGAATTCAATTTTCTGTAGTCTATACAAAACCTAGTGTCACCGTCCTTCTTAGGAACTAATGTAATGGGTGACGCCCAGGGTGATGACGAAGGTCTTATGACGCCCGCTGCCAGCATCTCAGCCACTTGGTTTTTGACTATATACTGCTTGGCCAGCGGTAAACGGTAGGCTTTCTGCCTTATAGGATAAGCATCTCCTGTTAGTACCGTACACTTCACTTTGGGAACTAATCCAAGTGTCTTTGGACGAGCCGTATCAAAGACATCCGCAAAGTCCCCCAAGACTTTATCGATGTCTTTATATCCGGTCGTTTCCTTACAACTCTCATAGACATAATTCGTCTGTTCTCTATAAGGATACCTAAATGGATATACCTGGCCAAACCATACTACTACTTTGGCCTGATAATCTATCTTTGCATTTCCCAAGTGCAAAGCATCCGCTCCAAGCAAACATTCATGCCTCAATCGTGCTACTATTGTACTAGGAATAGGCCGGGCGTTCTTGAATTTTACTTGAGTTTCTCCCAATAATTCTATGGGAGAACCATTAACAGCTAAGAGCGTCTTTGCTCTTTTCAATGGCCTAGCATTCAGCATGCTACGCCATACATCTTTACGAATCAAGGATGTGCTAGCACCAGTATCCACTAAAGCATGCAAGTACTCACCCTGATCCGTTAGACCGTTCGAATCTATCTCTAGACGGATTAAAAACCGCTCGGTCGGTGCTTGCACCAACGGTTTTCTCTGTCTTAGTTTAACTGGCTCCTTCTCCCGCTCACAGCTTCCGCATAAGAATCTCGCCTCGGTGATGCGTCGCGTCCACCGTAGCGACCGTACGCGTCAGTCCCAGGACCCGTTAAAACGAAACCATCTCTGTCTTCGTATTCACTGTCCTGCTGTCGTCTATTCTCGAAGTCTCTCCTCACATTCCACGAACATTCTCGCGGAGTGATATGTCGCTCACGATCTACTTCATCAATGTCCCAGTCTTCCTCGGCAGGACGTTTTTCTGCTCGGCGCATTAGTTTTCGTGGTGGTCCGTTAGGTCGTCCGGACGCTTGTTGTCGTGCTTCCGGTCCCTTTCTTGGACATTCTCGCGCCCAGTGGCCTGCCTGACCACAAATGAAACATTGTCCTATCGACGGAGTACTGCCAAACATACGATTCTCACACTCTCGGGCCATGTGGCCTTCTTTCCCACATCTAAAGCATGTCATGGGTGGCCTTTGGGGTCGCTGTCGTGTTACCATCGTACGTGTCGTGTTACGGGTTGGTTGTGCCTGCTGCTTACAATCACTCTTGTAATGCCCCGTTCTCCCGCAATTGTAGCATGTAATATGGCTTACATCCCTTGAATGTGCGGTCCTCTTTACGACGGCCTGTCTTGGTGGTTGTGGAACCTCTTTCTTTACGACTGCCCTTCTTGGCTCTATCGGTTTCGGCCTTGCATCCGCTGTCTGCAGGTCCTTCACCAGCCCACACAGCTGTTCGATCATTTTTGATTGCGCAGCTATTTGTTGTTTCAGTTTCTTAACAACACTCCATATTTCACGTTCTTCAGCCGGTTCTAGCGTGTTCACCTCCATCTCCTCTTCCTGTCTACCTCCGATCTGCATGGCTTTTAGTAAATCATTACAGGTCTCTTCTTCTTCGGAGATCTCGATTGCTCGGGCCAAGGTGGTTGCACGTTTTCTTACAATGCGCTTGCTCATCCCTCGGTCAGTTAACGCTCTCAAATATATACCCAGGATGGTACGTCGATTGTCTGCGTTCTCCACCGGGTATGCTCTATTGCTTTCTTCTCTGTATCGCCGATTAAACGTTATTACCGTTTCGTTGCGCCTCTGCTTAGTGTTTTCGAGGTCATACTTTATCCTCTCGGGCTCATTTGTTGAGACGAAGTTGTTAGTTATGTACGTCGCTAATTCGGCGTACGTTACGTCCTCTCTTATCTGCCCTACCATAAAGCTATCGATCGCTCTAGACAGCTGCCCTCTAGCTGCCCTCGTCACTACGTATGCCGGTATTCCGTCCAACCGCCCCTCATGAGCTACACACGCCCTCCGGGTCTCATCTAGGAAGGTGCGTACCTCCTCCGGCACCACACCATCACAGGGTT
Source organism: Chaetoderma sp. LZ-2023a (assembly GCA_034401795.1). Taxonomy (NCBI): domain Eukaryota; kingdom Metazoa; phylum Mollusca; class Caudofoveata; order Chaetodermatida; family Chaetodermatidae; genus Chaetoderma; species Chaetoderma sp. LZ-2023a. The sequence continues at coordinate 117,634,561 of CM067359.1, forward strand.
GTATACGGTAAATGTTATCCCGTATCTACCTCCGATACACCCTAGCTGTCTCCCGCCTTTCACTGCTGTTTACTATCTCTCCCGCCATGGCCGTCCCCATTTCTCGCATAGCGGCCACTGTCTCTGGCCTCAGTTCTATTGGGAGCATTCTTTCTACCGGGGGTAGCGTTGGGTCGTCTGGTATGGTGGGTCTACGCGGAGCCGCCATTTTGTTTATTTATAATGGATGCTTATAACTACCCTCTCTACTCTCGGATGCTCTGGACAGCTGATGGCAGTGGTTATCTTGCAAACCGAAGCGTTCCCGTACTCACGGTGTTGGGTTACTTGGCAGCCTTCTGATCGCTGCGCTACTGTCAAGAAATCTGCCACCCGGTCCGCTACGTCTTTGACTACTATCGTTACGGGTCGTCTCGCTTGTTCTTGGGCCATATATTTCTTATGTACTCACTGTTTATTCTGGATCCTGGCAGTTGAAGCCACTGAAGATTTTGGATGCCTTATCTAACTTCAAGATGTTCAGTAAGATTCACTACCTACTCGATTCGTTAGTCTCTTACATTTTGAGTAAAGCTGGTTTGAATAGTTGCTGCGACAACTACTTTACTCAAAGCGCAAAAGACAGATATCAGCTCGCCTCGTACGTAGATGGATTGTACAATATTTGTATTTGATATCCGGGCCTGATCTGACTGAATCTCAGAAGTTGCAGTTTCGTCACGGTGGTCTTCCGTGATATCCAGAATAAATATGACAAACTAGTGCCTTGAATTGTCAAGGTGATGACTTTAATTCTACATTAACTGTACATAAGAATAAATGACTTTTACTGTCATAAAATACGATCTATTTTATATCAAAGAACAATACTTAATTATTTAACTATCTTATTTTCAACCACCACTCCTACTCTATACCAATTTACCGACCTACACTATAAATTCGCACAGAGCTTTCAGCGACTACTCGTATGATCAGATTGTATCGAACCTCCTTATCCCAACTCAAACTCCTCCTTTTATACTCTCTCAGTTTCTATTTCATTACGTAATGGTTTCACATCTTCATCATTGCTCATCTTATCTCCCTCTGATTATGACGTCACCTTACACAAGTAAGAATGGTTTCGCATCCCCTCTTAACTCCCTCTGATTATGACGTCTCTACCATCACTCGTAATGTCTAATAATAGACCTTACATAATGGTTTCGCATCTCATCTTATCTCCCTCTGATTATGACGACATTCTACACGAGTAATAATAGTTTCGCATCCCCTCTTATCTCCCTCTGATTCTGACGTCATTTTCCTCCACTACACCACCGAACTTGGTCCAACTGGTTCGCACCGGTTCTGGCTTTGATGCGATCTGTCAGTCTTTATCAACAATTATCCATTTCTGATAATTAGCCTACCATGAATGACTAATACACTATTGATATACAATTGTGTTCCTAACAGGATGTTATGCTATTGACTCTCATCCGTCCATGTCCTCTTCCTTGCTTTTAGGCCTATGCCTGTCATTTAGGAAGGTTAATAGCACTGGAGCTAGATGAGCTCATCACCAGCTGGTGTTGTTGTGCTTCTATCGTGACCTTAGGGTCAGTTAGTCCGTTGTTATTCTCATATTATACTTAACGCTTCTCATCGATTCCCATCGCGTTTTACTTGCTTATTATTTTGTGACTTACTGTTCATATCTACTGTTGAATAATACCAATTGATTGCTGATTCCATGGCAACCACTTTCATCCTCAATTTATTCATCTACTGACAGATACCATCAACCCAGCACCGTTGACTCTTCTCCTATTCATTATATTTCCAGTCTTAATAGTATACTAGTTTCTCTACCAGTTTCGCATATTCATCATCACTGGCACACACTACTATTACTCACTCTCAGTTTCTATACTAGTTTCACACTCAGTGCCCTCAGTCACTCCGTGCAAACCTTACTACAATGATATGATGTTATCCTTTCCCTAGCCCTACTGGTATTCTCAAAAGATGCTAATTTCTACTAAGGTCTTACTTATAAATATAAGATGTCCATCGGGTCATGACTCCCACTAGACAATCCCATATCCACAACCTGTGCAAAAGTTAAGCACCAGCAAAAACAATAGAACGTAGAAACATGATGGTACAACTAGGCTGCCATACTTTTTGTCCCCGCGTTAGCTGACATAATTCGAAGTACGAAATGCACATGCATGCATGACTTCACGCCGCTTGATGTCCATGCGTGGCGGGAAACAGCACACGTGTTCAGTTATGTAAAAGTCCAGTTTGAGGTGTAGAACATTACATACAGATTTAGGCGACAAGATTAGGAATTGTGTGTTCATGACCGTGGTTTATTTGTACAGAGAGAATTAGCTCTTGATTGTGAACCGCTATGGCAAGACGAAGGTTAAGTGATCGTGTGAAATGGCAAATCATAGGCATGCATACCACTGGTATGTCATGCAGAGAGATTGGCAGACACCTGAACATTAACCATACTGTAATCAGTCGTTTGATTGCAAAACATGGGCAAACTAACGAGGTGAAGGACAGGCCTAGATCTGGAAGACCGAAGAAGACTACTGCCCGTGATGATCGAGCCCTAGTACGCCTTGTTAGGAGATCTCCATTCACCAACAGCAGAGTGCTCAGCCAGCAATGGGAAACGCGCAATAGAGTGTCAATGTCTACCGTCAAAAGGAGACTGTATGCTGCTGGCATGAAGGCTAGGAGACCTGTCAGACGTCCTCTCCTCACTGCACACCACAAAGAGGAGCGTCTGAGGTGGTGCAACGAAAGAAGACACTGGAACATGAGATCCTGGAGACAGGTACACTGGTCCGATGAAAGTCGGTTCCTGCTTCATGCCACAGATGGTCGAACTCGTGTATGGAGGTCCAGACGCACGGCGTACGACCAACGTAACATCATGGAAGAAGTTCCATTTGGTGGAGGTTCCATTATGATATGGGGGTGCATCTCATTTGATTGTAAGCTGGATCTGTTGAGTGTACCTGGAACACTAAATGGACAAAGATATCAAGATTCCATACTGGATAGAGTTGTGGTCCCTCATTTTGTAAATCATGCACCTGGAACCCACCCTATATTCATGGATGACAACGCCCGACCACATCGTGCTAGAGCTGTGCATGAATACCTCCGCCAGAATGCCATCGAAACCCTACCATGGCCAGCAAGGAGCCCTGACATGAACCATATTGAGCATATCTGGGACATTCTTGGAAACATGGTGAGAAGGAGGGATCCTCCTGTTCAGAACCTACAGGAATTAACAGACGCACTCCATCTTGAATGGCAACGAATACCACAATGGCGTATCAGTCGGTTGGTGACCAGCATGAGACGTCGTGTCCAGGCCGTCATCCAGGCACAAGGTGGATATACCCGGTATTAATAATGACAGTCTCAAACTCGTGCACATATGTTAAACTTCGTTTTCAGACACCATTAATGGCAATCTAGCCACGTGTGTCAACTGTAGGGCAATAGTTGTCAGTTGTGTCAACATAACCATATTCAGGCCTCGTTTTCAAGTTCAAACAAAAACATACAGTGTTTCCCCACCATCATAATCAGCATTCCTCTAGTTGCATTATTACCTCTTGCACTAATATGGATGGGTACATAAATGTTTATGCTATTGCTTTCTTCATAGCACATGAATATACCCTCGCATGTGCGTAAAAATAGGGTGGTGCTTAACTTTTGCACAGGTGTATATTTTAAACCATTTAATGCCCACGATTGGCCAAGAAAAACTAGATTTATCATCAGCAAATGTCCATTTGCAGGATAAGAGAGGACTATTTAAAAAAATTTAACAATGCAATGACTGGCTCAGTTATGGAATAAGTCATTCCATTGGTAAATTTTCAAAAACAGTCTCTTAGCATACATATGATCATTCCTCAAGACCAGTTCAAAGGACATTTTTGACTGACATCTCCGTTAATATTTTAAACAATTAGAATAACAAGAGCTCCGCAAACGGCGCATAATACCCCGCCATGATGACAAACTAATAAATGACAGCTATCAGAAAATATTTATTTCTTCCTTTAGACCAGTAATCCTTATTAAGTGTCAAAGCCATCCGCTAAACGGTCAAGGAGGTATCGCCCGGAAACCAATTTTCAAGATGGCTGCCGCTGACTGATGGCCATATTGGATTTCGAATTATCGTAAATTCTGATAGGTTTCTTCACTAGACATAGTTCATAGCGATCCGATAAACGATAACGGAGTTATCATCCAGAAACCAATTTTCAAGATGGCCACCGGTGGCTGGTGGCCATCTTGGATTTCGGATCATTGTCGATTTCGATAGGTTTCTTCCTCAGACCTAGTCCAACCACTCTATGAAGGTTCAAAGTGATCCGATAAACGGTAACGGAGTTATCATCTGGAAACCAATTTTCAAGATGGCCACCAGTGGCTGGCGGCCATGTTGGATTTAGGATCATTGTCAATCTCGATAGGTTTCTTCCGGGGACGTAGTCAAACCACCCTATGAAGTTTCATAGCAATCCGATAAACGATAATGGAATTATCATCTGGAAATCAATTTTCAAGATGGCCCCCGGTGGCCATCTTGGATTTCGGATCATTGTCAATTTTGATAGCTTTCTTCCTCAGACATAGTCCAACCACTCTATGAAGTTTCAAAGCGATCCGATAAACGGTAACGGAGTTATCATCCGGAAACCAATTTTCAAGATGGCCGCCTGTGGCTGGCGGCCATCTTGGATTTCGGATCAGCATCGATTTCGATAGGTTTCTTCCTTCCGCAGACTTAGTCCAACCATTCTATGAAGTTTCAAAGCGATCCGATAAACGGTAACAGAGTTATAATCCAGAAACCAATTTTTAAGATGGCTACCGGTGGCTGGCGGCCATCTTGGATATCCGATCGTTGTCAATTTCGATAGGTTTCTTCCCCACTCCTGGTCCAACCACTCCATGACGTTTCAATGCGATCCGACAAACGGTAACTGAGTTATCATCCAGAAACCAATTTTCAAGATGGCCGCCGATGGCTGGCGGCCATCTTGGATTTCGGATCATCGTCGATTTCGATAGGTTTCTTCCCCAGGCCTAGTCCCACCACCCTATGAAGTTTCAATGCGATCCGACAAACGGTAACAGAGTTATCATCCGGAAACCACTCTGCCACCCGCCCGCCCGCCAGGGAGAGTTGAGTTAATTCAATAATGTATAATAAAGTTCATAGCATTTATCAGAGCCTTATTTTGTCAATTCAGAGAGTGAGAGGTTATTTTTTTTAATTTACCACTGGAATTACTGGCTCAGTTATCCAGCTAGCCACTCCGGTGGTAAATTTTCAAAAATAGTCTTCCATTGGCCTGCCAGTGCACATTTCTGAAACTCCTTGCAGAAGGTGTTTTGGCCGGCTTAGGTGTTAAAGGTTAAAGGCTAACTTGCTCATCACTGAATTATCAGTATCTCAAACTCTAGTCTTCAAACCAAACATATAGCTAAGTTGTTAAAATTAATTTTAATAGAAACTGTTGCAGCCATATGAGACAAAAGTATTTAATCAAAGTAATTAAAAAATATTCGATAAAGCATCTAATAGCAGCTGGCATAATAAATAAATACAACCTGCAGATAGAATGGAATGGGGTAACTGGTATCATATAGATCATTTAGGATGAAATGCAATAAGGGAATATAAAGAGCAGTGTATAATTTACAGATATGACATGTACATTGTATTGCCAACACTGTTCAGTATATCTATCACAAATTATGACTGGAATTGATTGGAATTAAATTGGAATTTATCAATTCCAGTCAACTCAAATTATCAATTCCAAATCCAATTCCAATTCCGGTGTCTTAAAATGTATCAATTCCAATTCCGGAGTCCTCAGATTTATCAATTCCAATTCCAATTCCGGAATTGAATTGGAATTGACTGATCAATTCCTATTCCAATCGGAATTGACCCCAACTCTGCCTCAAAGAAGATCACAGACGATTAAATTTACTTCAGAATCATAAATGCCCTTAGTTAACTGGAGATTAGATCTGGGTACATCCCCTATCCAAGTTGAAAATGATCACTACTCGATCTGTTCAATGTAGACCACTATCAACTATTGAATCATTTGGAACCTAGGACGGACATGGACCATTGGATAATCCCATGACTTTATAACATTATTTTGTCCATTAAAATTTAGAATTAATCGTTCTTGGTTCAGAATTTAGATTTGAAATATCAACCCGACTGTCATGTTAATAACTATAATAACTAGAATGCACTCAAGGATGATGCTAACTCACGCCTTTGCGTCTTGACAATACACTTAGTGACCCCACCATCACCTTGATTTTCTACCTTTTGACTCCAAACTAAAGCATTTTCTAGCCACTCATAATATCAATGTTTGCAGAAATTGTTGATTCTACCTACTTGCGTTCCAGATTTATTTCTAAAAATGTGTATTCTGGGATGCAGTAAGTCACCCCGTGACCCCGATTTTTTACCGTTTGATCCAAAACTAAAAGATTTTCTATGCACTCATAATGCCAATGTATGTACCACATTTGGTGATTCTACCTACTTGCATTCCAAATTTATGGCTGACAAGAGCTCCGCAAACGGCGCATAATACCCCGCTATGATGACAAACCAATGCATGACATCTATCAGAAAATAGAGATTTCTTCCTCAGACCCAGACCAGTAATCCTATGAAGGTTCAAAGTGATCCGTTAAACGGTTCAGGAGTTATCATCCGCAAACAAATTTTCAAGATGGCTGGTGGCCATCTTGGATTTCGGTTCATCTTCGATTCTGATAGATTTCTTCCCCAGACGTAGTCCAACCACTGTATGAAGTTTCAAAACTATCGGACAAATGGCAACATAGTTATCATCTGGAAACCACTCTTCCGCCCGCCCACCCACGCAATTACATAATTGGCACAAAAAATTGGCCGGGTATAAAGATGTGTATTTCGGGATGCACTAAGTGAGCCTATGACCTTAATTTTGAACATGTTGACCCCCACACTAAAGAATTTTCTAGCCACTCATAATAGCAATGTATTTACCAAATTTGGTAATTCTACCTCATAGGATTTCCGAAATATGCCTCGGATAAACAGGCACGCACGCACGCACGCACACACGCGCACGCACACACACACACACACACACACACACACACACACACACACACACACACACACACGCACACACACAGAGACAGACAGACAGATGGCACCACCGGCAATACTCACACCAGCCTAAAATCTAAATATAACTAGGAAACGTTGTTTAGAGGACACCCCCCCCCCACCCCCCCCCACCCCGCAATCATTAGAAATACCTTTCTCTCTTGTAGTGTAGTAGGTAGCTTTTTTCATAGCCTTAATATTATTAAAAATAAAAAATAAAAAGCAAAAAATAAAAATAAAAGAAATAAAAAAAATCAAGGAAATTGACCAAAAAGGTTTTTTGCATTAAGATGTCCATTTTCACACAAAATCCAGGACCTACAACATGTATAAAGGTGAATCCTCTAAAAGGCACATTTAGACATCATAATGAAGCTACATGTACCTGCTAAGTTTCATTAAATTTTCTTCAAAAGGCACATTTGTGTATCATAACTGAGGCGTACACCATGTTTCATTAAAATATCTGAAGCGGTTCTATATGATATCCTGTTTATGAGGAAATTTTTGCAATAAAAAGCCCAATCACCCAAAATATTGGACCTATAAAGGTGAATTCTTCAAAATGCACATCTGTGTAATACAGTGTGTACCATAACTGAGGCATACACCGAGTTTCATTAAAATATCTGAAGCGGTTCTGTATGATATGCTGTTTACGAGATATTGTGGACGGACAGACACGGTGATTACTATAGGTCTTCCGCACCGGGGCCCTAATAAACCATTAATATACGAGCTGAATGCAGTAACATTGCACTGATGTCTTTGATGGAGTCAGATAATTTTGTGTGGCTTGAAGTGTTCACTGGATGACGATAACCGCAATATGAATACTGTACATGAATAGGAATCTGAAGAGGACTATGTGGATGCATCTAAACGAACGCTATCTAAAATATAATACTAGACACAAATGGCATTGAAAATTTGTGACTATAACTGGCCAAGAGCTGCCAGGAGGCGATGGTATTGATGATGTCGAATCGAGTTCCATACACGAGGCCAACTTACATGCATAATAGTTTCGAGCCACTACTAAATACTATGGATGGACTGGACACTTGGATTAAAATGGTCTCTGCGAATAATTTCTGAAAGGGAAGGTTTTTTTTAATTTACTGCTAGATTGACTGTCTCAATAACCTGCCCAGTAAATTCAGTTATAATATATTCAAAAATAATCTTCCACTGGCCTGCAAACATGGCAAATGGACATCACGCTATGGCACGCCAGTGTGTAAGCTAATAAACCATTTAACAGTCAAATTTTACCAAGAAAAGTTTGATTTTCTCATATAAAATATCCAATTACACTTTGCAAAGCAAGAACACATATTTTTTTATTCTTCGCTGAAATGGCTGGGGCTTGGTTATAAAAGCAGGTAGTCTAGTGGTACATTTTTAAAAATGTTCTGGCATGAAAATGACGATTTCTCAATGTTTTAGGCAGGTTTTCACCATTAAAAGGTTAACACTAGAATCGAGGTAGCCGCAGGTTCAAGATTTCTTTCAGATTTTCCAGATTTCCACCGATTTTTTCGGACCACACCCAAACTTGTGGAATTCTAGTGTATGATCACACCCTTTGCTGTGTTAAAATTTCAGCCAAATCAGACCAGTAGTTTCCGAGATACATGTATCCACAGATCCATAATTTCATCAGATCTAGATCTGGGTTCTTTTTGCTAAAAATGTCAGTTTTTCAAACATCTTGGCATCCCTGTTATAAGTTACTAGACATCTACTCAACCAGCAGAATTATCTCCATCCAGCAATGTCAGCACTACATTTAGAATAAGGAACTGGCTAAAATATGTTGGTGTATTGCCAGGTACCGATACTGGTAATACAATACTGGTAATATGCAGTGTCCAGAACTTTTCGGCTGAGTGAAGACTACCTGAGACAGGATCGAATTCTGGGTGGTCAATGATACAGGGGCCCCTCAGGTTCAAATCTGCACACTTGGCAAGTCTGATCAATTTCTTGACAACTGATCTAGGTTCTTTGGATGTCTTCATCATCTGGCAGTAATACCATACATACACCTAAAATAATAGAAACAAGAACGACAATCAGAGATTGCTAAAGTATGCCCCACCCCCTTCTGTCAAGCACACCCTCCCACTCAAGATTAGTCACTGTGACATTGACCTTTGATACCCAAATCGATAGGGTTCTTCGAAACACCAAGGACAAACTCCCACCAAAGATTACTAATGATCCCTTTAATCAAACTCTAGTCATCATCCAGAAAGGCAATATTACATCATTATTTAGGTCACCGTGACCGTAACCTTTGATCGTTTGGCGCAAAAATCGATAGGGTTCTTCAGACCACCAAAGATAAGCTCCGACACCAGATTGGTAACGATCCCTTCAATAGAACTCGAGTTATCATCCGGAAACGCAATATTACATAATTAATTAGGCCACAGTGACCTTGACCTTTGACGACAAAATCGACATGATGTTTAAAGATATTTCTAAAGATCAGCCAAAATCCAAGATGGGGTTGATTTGAACATACTTGAATCTCTATGCTCTAAGGATGCTTCCTGCCAAATATACTTGAAATCAGTCCAATGGTTCTTGAGAAGTCGTTTAAATGAAAAGTTGATAGACACCCCCATCAAATATCTGAACACACATTCTGGAGTCTACCACTGTATGATACCTCCAGGAAAATTTAGTTGAAATCTGTCGAGAAGCTAAGGAGATGCATTTTGACACTTTTCGGTAAATTCTTTACAAAATCTAAGATTTTCACCCAAAAAATTGACGAATCAAAAATCTGAATAGAACATCTAGAACCTATCTTTATAGCATCCTTCAAACCAAATTTGGCTGAAATCCGTCAAGAATTTAAGGAGATGAATTTTGACACTTACCGGTAAATTTGTATAAAATCTAAGATTTTTGACCCAAAAACTGAAAAATAAAAAATCTGAATAGCTGTTCTAGAGCCTCCCTCAATAGCATCCTTCTAGCCAAATTTGACTAAAATCTGCCAAGCGGTTTAGGAGGAGATACAGACATGAAAGAGGTCAAATATCAAGGTTACAATGACCTTGAGCTTTGACCTAGTGGTATCACTATCAGCACGCAGATTTCTCGCGGTATAGTGAACCTTTTGTCCAAGATTAGTTATTGTACTATACAGTAATTCTGAAATATAAATGCAAACAATTTGCTAAATGGAAAATTTAATGTTGAAAGAGCGGAGGTCAAATAGCAAAGTCAGAGTGACATGGACCTTTAACCTGGTCACATTGCTGTCACTATCCTGCATCCTCTTGCCATAAGCAACCATATACCCAAGTTGTGTTTCATTAAAGTTGATCCATCCCGAAATAAAAGATGATAAAGTTTTGCTAAATGCAACAAGAGATATTAGAAGATACTAAATATCTCGCCATATTATCGCAGAACTCCGCCTGCTCTGGACTAAATATTCAATGAAAATTCATGTACATATATAGAACCAAAGATATCAGATGATAGCAAATAGCTAACATGTATATATATATATATATATATATATATATATATATATATATATATATATATATATATATATATATTAATTGTTATAGGATATGATGAACCACCAATTAACATTTTCAAAATCAAGTACATTAATATGAGGCAGACAACATTTAAGCAGCCTATAGAGCAAATCAAAATATTTGATCTAAATTGGATAAGTCTTTGCTGATTAACTGGTCAGTTACAAAAACTTTAACCACAGAATAATAGGCAGACCCTGGATACATTTCATCCATAAAATAATCAGAGTACAAACCTAGTAAAATACGTCACAATCTAATCAATGTCTATTTCCTCGTAATGCAGACTAGACATGGGATCATTGCATAAAATGAATCTGAGGTTTTAATCAAATCAGACAAATCCTTGGTTACTAAATTATCATTTGAAAAATTTAAGCTGGATGCAAATGGACCATGAAATAATCCAAGTTCAAACACAGTAAAAGTCTGGAAGGATTTTGAGGCAGACTAGTTTTAATCATCATGTAGAACGGATCTGTAACGTTTTATTGAAATCAAATACCCCTTGTTGATAAAAATTGAAAGAAAAATGTAACCACATCAAAAATCTTTAACCTGAAGGTATAAAATCTTCTAAGTTTAAAAGCAGAAAAAGATTGGAAATTTTTTGAAAATCTATTTCTGTTTGATACAGACTAGTCCTAATGATCGTATAGAACAAATCTGTCAAGCTTTATGGAAATCCAATAACTCTATAATGAGTAAATTGTTATTTGAAAAAACCTTAAGCAAGTTTAATTTTGTTCACATAAGTCCAAACTATGTAAAAATCTGGGGAGATTTTAGAGAATTGATTGTATTTTGATATAGAATAGGTCTAATCATTGTATAGAACAAATCTGTAAGGTGGTATGGAAATCTGATAAATCTTTAGTGACTAAATTGTCATCTGAAAAAAATTAACATAAACTTTAACAATGTCGCCGTCGGAAAAGTGATACCTATGTCTTGACAAAAACAGAACAAATTTTCATAGGGTTGAAAAGTACTACTTCTACAGGATAATTGAAACCTCCTATTCAACAAGAGGCCCAAGGGACTGTGACACTCACCTGCACCATTAGCATTTGAAACATTTGCATTTAAATATACACGATTCTTTACATTAAACAGGATGGACACCGGAAAAATCGACCAATCAAAATTCTGAATGAAAATTATGGAGCCTATCACCATAGAATACATCCAACCAAATTTGGTTGAAATATGTCAAGCAGCTATGGTAGAGTAGCATTTTGACCATTTCCGGTAAATTTTTTCACAAAATCTAAGATTTTCACACAAAACATTTATAAAACAAAATTTCGAAGGAAAATTCTGGAACCCATCACCACAGGATCCTTTCAGCCAAAATTGGTTGAAATCACTCAGAATGGTAAGAAGAAGTATTTGGACAAATTCTGATAAATTTTTCATAAAATCTAAGATTTTTACCCAAAAAATTGATGAATCAAAATTCTGAATGGAAATTCTGGAGCGTGCCACAATAGGGTCTTTTCAGCCAAATTTTGTTGAAATCGCTCAGAATGGTAAGGAAAAAAGCATTTTGATCATTTCCGGTAGATTTTTCATAAAATCTAAGATTTTCACCCAAAAATTGATGAATCAAAATTCTGAATAGAAGTTCTAGAGCTTACTACTGTCGAATCGATCTAGCCAGATTTGGTTGAAATATGTCAAGCAGCTATGGAGGAGTAGCATTTTGACCATGTTCGGTAGATTTTTCAGAAAATCTAAGATTTTCACCCAAAGAATTGAACAATCAAAATTCTGAATAGGAGTTCTAAAGCTTACCAGCATAGAATCCATCTAGCCAAATATGGTTGAAATATGTCAAGCAGTTAAGGAGGAGTAGCATTTTGACCATTTCTGGTAGCTTTTTAATAAAATCTCAGATTTTCACCCAAAAAATTTATCAATCAAAATTCTGAATAGAAATTCTAGAGCTTAGCACCATCGAATCCATCTAGCCAACTTTGGTTGAAATATGTCAAGCAGCTAAGAAGTAGGATTTTGACCATTTCTGGTAGATTTTTTCATAGAATCTAAGATTATCACCAAATAATTGATCAATCAAAATTTTGAAAAAGAATCTGGAGGGTACCACCATAGGATCCTTTCAGCCAAATTTGGTTGAAATCGGTCAAACCGTTAAGAAGAACAAGCGATTTGATGGATGGATGGATGGACGGATGGATGGATGGACAGGCGGACAGCTGGCCACCATGGCATAAGCTCACTTGGCCTTTCAGGCCAGGTGAGCTAACAATTCAATGTCAGCAGTATTATTGGTAAGATGTTTGAAACAGTCCACCAGGAACTTTCAGAACATGCAATACACACAACTCAGAAGGCATTGCAAAACGAAGACGTTTTGCCAAGGGCACATCACCCAGTAATGTATCTTGTAAGCACCATTCAACCAAATAAAAACAAATTAAAATCAATAATGTCCTCCTTTAGGTTTCAATTTTAATTTGATATTACTCTAGGGTCAAACAGAGGTGCCTGCAATCAACATGCAGAGAAACCAGAGTGTGCTATGTTCAAGGGAGAAGCCAAAATATATCCTCACAATATCCTCAGATTATGCGGCACCCTGGATGATGTGTGCAAGAAACATCTATACCTACTCTATTGAATATTGCATGAGAATAGCCAAGAAAGACATACCTATCACCAATAATCACACCATACGCCCAGAATACGATACAGATCCATCCATGTTGCCAAATCAGGGCTAGAAATTAACTTCTTTAACCGGAATCCATACAGATCAGTACACAATAAAATTCAATTATCCTTGGAATTTTGGACCTATCTGTACTGCCATGAGTACTGCAGCCCTGTATAGAATGTTAAATTAATCAAATATTCTGAATGCACCATGTACACCATATTATTAGAATTATTAATCATCATCAAGAAGTCATAATGTTTACTTTGTTAGTCACCATTTGCATGCTAAGAGCAGATTATCTTTAGTCAGTCATTCCAGTGCTAGATTGTCAAAAAGAGTACTCTCCTGGCCTGCAAGCCAACAATTGTCAAGAAATTTAAGGGTTAAACACCACAGATTACACCACCAGCATCAGTAGCTTTTGTTCAAATTACTCTTAATACATTCAGAATATTATATGATTATAAGAAATAGATTCCCTAAGTTCCTTGTCTGTACATAGATGTATAAATTTGTACATATTATATATATATAAAAATTTTGTAAATATGTTAATGAGGGCCTCTGCTAGATCAGGCCGTGTACTTGAAGTGCTACCCTCAATAAATAACGATTATTATTATTATTTATTATTATTATTATTACCACCTAGTTAATGAGGTAAGCAATAATTTGTTTGGATTGTGCTATAAAACTATTTCTGCTGAAACAGTTATCCAGCTGTCTGAAAGAAGTGATCCATTACTAATCTGTTATGTAGCATTTGTCAGCCAACTCTTTGGGTCAGGTGTGAAGGACTTCCAGAACAATCCAGTCAAAGAAACACACTTAGTGTCTTATTCAAAATAATTTCCATGTGCTGGAGATATCACATGGTTAGACACACATAATTACTTAATTATGTACTCAGACAGCATTGGTGTAAAGGGCGGAAATAAGGGTGACTGCACAACGGACCATTCCAGTTTTAACTATGCCCCGCCCATCTCTAGCTAAGGTCCAACCACGTTTTGCCCATGTTGGAATAAATTTCTCCCTGCACTCTGAATCTCACTTTCCTGAAATATACAAGTTATGGCAGCAACAGCGCCCAGTCAAATTAGTTTCAAAATATTCAACAGCCTGTTTATTAAATAGCAAAGACATGCAATTTGTACGTGTCTGACCACTAAGCATCTAAGATGGATTAAATCGAGTCATTCATGCTATAATTGATTGACATCACCCTACACTACACATGTAGTTGATTGACTTGAGTATAGTGTGATCTTAATGTGGCTCTTCTATGTTCTTTTCACACAAAATCAATCAATCCGCCAGCTATGGTGGGGTAAATCATTCTCGTGAGAGTGCCTTGTTTGAGTATTGACTAGTGGGGGATATATAGGTTTGTGCTACTGTAAGGAGTTGGTGATTGACCTGATAGAGTAGAGCTTTTAATCTTTGCTTCAGTGACTACCAGTTTATGTTGTGCAAGGTTGGCTAGATGCTTACATGATTGACATAATCAGCTCATGTCTATGGTTGTTGTTTGATGAATCTGGCTGTGCAATTATATCTTTTTCCGATTAATATTACTGTTCATATGAGTATCTCAGAGCACCATATTCAATGCCTGAATACTTCAGTAACAGTTGACATCTGCACACGTTTCTTTGTAGGATGTTTAGGGTTTGCTAATTTTGCATTTTGTTCTGGTTGCAATTTATCCTACTATTTCTATTCATAGGTATTACCTGTAGCACACATGCATGAACTTACACATAATTTGATATATTGACAATTTTCTGGAGAAGTATACTCTCTTTGTGATAGTTAAGTATACAATGACTGCTACTCTCTTTGTGATAGTTAAGTATACAATGACTGCACCTTTATTTGAAGTGATACGTAACATGGTGTGCAACACTGAAGGAGGAATGGATTAGCTGCAGTAAATCTCCAAAGACTAGAAACATGACAAATCATTTCAGTGCTATCTATGGAATTCGCCGCCATTATGTTGGAGAAAGATAACTAGCACCACATAGTGAACTCTTGAAATCAAGCTGTTCATAAAGTATTCTTACACAGATGTCACAAACTCATCAACAGTTGCAATAGTTATCAAGTGCCATTCACTGATTATGGATACATGACAGAGCAAAACTAGATACCTGGTTGAATCAGCTTTAGGTGTTCATCACATGCATGTGTGCGTGTGTGTGGGTGCTTCAGTTCTTTCTGGCAACAGGCACACACAAGCAACATAGGGCTGACAGTTGAATGTTACACATGCTGTGATGCTGTGCATGTTTTGTGAACAGAACCGGTGTCTGACTCATAAAATACAGACATATGCTTAAGAAGCATCCATTCTGCAGTGTACAATGCCGGATGAGCATGACTGTCTATGGAATATCTAGATGTTAATTTGTTTGAATCAAATGGAGTTAAGTTGGATTAATTTGGATCCAATCATACCAGGCATGATAAAATATGAGATCTATAGTCATGTGATCCATGTAAATGACATTAACAACGAAGTACTCACATAGGTTGATTTCCTACACACATTTGATGACATATTTATCTTCAAAGCTATATAATTACATATATAAATGTTACCAGTGACAATGCAAGTAAGCATCATCAAAGACTTGACAGTGCACCTGCGATACTTCCAACAGAGAGGAAAGGCATTGCTATGCCAATGCTATTCAGATATATATGGAAATTTATACAAATTATATACAGAAAAAGGACTATGTCTCAGTTACCTGTGGGGAATTTATCATATGCAGAAGCTAGATATAGATTTGCAGAACTTTGCAGTCTGAGTCAGGACTCGGTAGTCTCTGTAGCACCCATTGCTCATGCCTGGCATTTAAATAAGCAATCAATCAGACTTAAGTGGATAATGAATACACACAGTAAAACTGCTATTTAGCAGGCATGCAACACCAGGTTCACAACGAGATATTTTTGGGAGAGATACACATGCGCAAAACATTATTGCATATATTCAAAGTATGCCATCATATAGGGAGCATTTTGTGGACTTCCATTTCATGAAGAACAATACAGAATATTGCGCCTTTGCATCGATTACAGGAATTTGATTGAAGCCAGAGTGGTGCCTCACATAGATCAGACGCTTTGAGAAGAGTCAAATGATTCCGTACTTTATATCTAGCCATTGAGAATGGATAATGAAGACAGCATTTTGTTTGCTTGGAGTTTTTCAGTTGAGCAGAATGCCTTTTGGTTTCTATAATGCCCCTTGGACCCATGATCATGTGTTGGAACATAGCTTATCCTATTTGGAAAATGGTATAGTTTTGGAGAATTTACACATGCAAATTGTATTACCATAGACCGCTTTGTCTGTGCTCATTTAAGTGTAAAATATAAAAAATTTATTTTTGGAATAAGTGAAATTTGGCGGACTAACCAGTGGCCACTATTATACACAAGATTGTAGTTGTTGAATAGTGAAGCACTAAGAAATTGACAATTCAGAAATATTTAGACCTGGTAAATAAACATTAAACTGTAACTCGACTCATGATGCAAATGCTGTTTTCTCGATGCTTGTCCTCTTCAATATTTGAGCCATCATAAATTACCACTGGCCACACAGCTTAACATTAAACTCATCACTTTACAGACTGTACATGGTTTCACTATCTGTAATGGTAGTGCCACATCAATGGCCATTGCTTGGAAATGTTCTTTGAATGCCATAGAAAACACCAACATTAGAATTTTCACACACATTAAGTACTCAATAACACCGACTTGTTACGAGTTCAGTGATCAGATCTCAAACAAGCATCCCAAGGCACGGCTACATAAGCCTACTACACTAGCATCCTTTCGGCTAAGTATAGTTGAAATCAGGTCAACTTTTAATTATCAGTAGATTGTTTTGCCAGAACTTTTATGAAAATCCAAATGGCTGAAGGAAAAATTTACCATTATATTTTATGCATTAAAAAATATCTGCCAGGACGTTGATGGCATTTGTGAAAAGTGCACCAGCTGGACTTACACTATTCCTCATTTAGCATATACTTTTCATTGATGAATCTTTCAATATCATTTGGTAGGTTCTGTGTTTTGTGACCTAGGATATTGCGTCTATATCTATTAATGATATCTGGGTTGCAGACATATCTTGGTGGACTGCCCTTACCAGTATTATCTGTGTTCAGTGTGCTCTCATTAGAAAATCAGACTCTTCTATGATCAGAAAGTTCACTTGTATTGTCAATTTCACTGAAACACAAAACATAATCAACAAGACTTGAGCCTAGTGCTGTGATACATGTTAATTCCTAACCCAGTCTCTCAACCCTTCTATTCAAAATCTTTATTCCAGTAGCTTCACAAAATGTAATAGTTGGTGCATTCACCATAGGAAAATCATGGTATATGATGGTCTTTAGGTAAATAGACATCATCAACATCATTTAAAATAAAATCTAAAAAATTTCTTAAACTTGAATTAAAGTCACAAGAGAGTAACAAGAGGTATCAGAAGATACCAATATCTTACATTTTTAAGTTATCGCAGGACCCGGTCTGCCCAGGACTATATATTCTGCGAAAAAATAATGTCCAAGCCATGTATATATATAGAATTAGATTGCTCATTTGACCCCTGGCCACTGCCTTCAGATTAACTCAAAAACAAAATAATTTGTTGTACTGTAGTCTACTCACTACAAGCTTCAAAATGATATGTGACATGATCACATTTGATAAAATTTATTTTCTGCCCACCATTCCCCCCCCCCACCCCTGACCCTGGGGGTGGTATCAAAATTCCAATGTGTCATGCACATCCATGGCCATATGTGTAATCATACCCAAAGTTTCAAGTTTCTATGTGAAATGGTCTAGGAGGCATTGCGTTACAATCGATTGGTTCCCAATTTTGACCCAGCCCCTTACCCTCATGTTTGACCCAAGATCAAAATAATTCCTTGTACTGCAGTCTACTCATCATTGGCTTCAAAATGATGTGACATGACCACATATTTTATTTTTACCCCACATTTTACTCATGCTAAAATTCCAAAAGTATTGCACATCCCCTGTCCATATGTGCAATCATCCCCAAAGTTCCGAAATGGTCTAGAAGTTGCATTAGTCGATAATTACTGGTCAAAATTGACCTTTTGACCCCTGGGCCCAGCCCCGGGAGGGGGGGGGGAGGGCAGAACAAAATTCCAAAGGTATCACACACATCCTTGCCCATATGCCTAATCATCCCCAAGGTTTTAAGTTTCAAAAGCAAGTCTTTGCTAATTAAATTGTCATTTGAAAAAACCTTAACCACAGCATAATACATATAACCTGGATGGTATAGAACAAATCTGGTTTTATTCAAATCGCATAACCCTTTGTGGGTGTAAATGTAGTTTTAAAAAAAATTAACGCAGCAAAAACCTATACCTGGCTATATAACCTACTTTCAAATCAGCCTTAAAATAATCAAAGTTCAAACGGTAAACAAATCTGGGAAAAAATGTCAAAGTCGATTTCCTTTTGATATGGACTAGTCCTAGTATAGAACAAATCTGTGAGGTTTTATTCACCTCGGATAACCCCTTGAGGGTGCAAATGTCATTTAAAAAAACCTTAACACAGCCAAGAATCATAACCAGGATATATAATCTGCAAACAAATTAGCCATAAAATAATCAGAGATCAAACAATGAAAAAATCAGGGAAAAAATGTCAAAGTCGATTGCCCTTTGATGTGGACTAGTCCTAAGCATCGTATAGAACAAATCTGTGAAGTTTTATTCAAATCGCCCAAACCCTTGTGGGTGTAAATGTCATTTGAAAAAAGCTTAACACAGCCAAGAACGATAACCAGGATATAAACAGCATGCAAATCAGTACTAAAATAGTCAAAGTTCAAACACTGAAGAAAAACTGGACAAAATTTGGAAGTCGATTTCTTTTTTACGTGGACTGGTCCTAAGCATCGTACAAACATGATAAAATTATGGAAAAAATTACAAAATCAATATAATTTTGATGCAGACTAATCCTAAGCACATAGAACACATCGGTGTAATTTTTTTGTAAATCGGATGGCCACAAATGTCATTTTAAAAAGCTTAACCTGTCAGGACGTCAACATTTTTCACTTCTCCCCAAAATCTCTTTTCAATTTCGTGAAAATGCGAGATAA
Organism: Chaetoderma sp. LZ-2023a; assembly: GCA_034401795.1. Taxonomy (NCBI): domain Eukaryota; kingdom Metazoa; phylum Mollusca; class Caudofoveata; order Chaetodermatida; family Chaetodermatidae; genus Chaetoderma; species Chaetoderma sp. LZ-2023a. Next base: position 117,654,249 of record CM067359.1, read on the forward strand.
AAAAGCTTAACCAGGGCGGACGTCAATGTCAACATTTTTCCCCCTCTCCCAAAATCTCTTTTTTCAACTTCATTGAAAATGCGAGATATAAAAATATAGCCATCACAGTTTGTTTGAAATCAGCCAATCGGTTAATGAAGTCTTTATAGCGATTTCAGATATATTTTTAGAAAATCCAAGATGGCTACCAGAAAGAGAGATGATATATAGTTTCTTGATAGAAATGTTGATGTTTACTACTGTAGGATACACCAATGAAAGTTTTGTTTAAATCGGTTCACTGGTTAAGGAGTTGTGCTTAAAAGGATTTCCTGAAAATATTTGGAAAATCGAAGCTGGCCACCAGAAAAATTTACCAATCAAATTTTTGAAGATAAGTTTGTGTACCACCATATGTCATTCCAGCCGACTTTGGTTGAAATCAGCCCAGTGATTAATGAGTAGTCTTTTCACAGATTTTCCAGGAATTTTTGGTAAATCCAAGATGGTCACTGAAAAAATTGACCAATCAGATTTCTGTATACAAGTTCAGAAGCCTACCATCGCAGGGTTCTCTCAGCCAAGCTTGGTTGAACTCGGTCCAATGGTTAATGAGTAATCTTTTAATTGATTGCGGGATGTTTTCAAAAAAGCCAAGATGGCCAGCAAAAAAATTGACCAACCAAATTTCTGCATAAGTTTGGAAGGGTCCCACCATAGGGTTTTTCCAGTCAAGTTTGTTTGAAAATAACCAAGCGATTCATGAGTAGTACTTAGAATGTTTTACCGATTTCCCAGACATTTTCAGAAAATCCAACATGGCTGCCTGAAAGATTTACCAATCAGATTTCTGTATACAAATTCAGAAGCTTATCACCATAAGTCCTTCCAGCCACGTTTGATTGAAATTGACCAAGCAGTTAATTAGTAGTCTTTTAAATCAAAAGTTGACAGATGATTGATCCATGGACAGATGGTCGCCATGGAATAAGCTCACTTGGCTTTTTAACTTAAGACCACTAAGAACTAAAAAGAAGTCAAGGGAGCTTAGGATGCTCGCAAAGGATACGACACTTTGGAGATGGTTGAAGAAAATTGATTGCAGCTGAATACAGGTCAAAATCCTTCCAGCCGCAGAAAAGGTCACTCATCAACATCAATCCATGCTTTGTATTCGATGGCGAAATCCAGTTTATCCATCAATCATATGACATCATAAACAACTACATGACGTGTAGGTTGACATCATAGTCAATTATGTCATAAATGACTCAATAATTCCGTCTTAAATGCTCAACAGTCCGTCAGGCTGTACAAATTGTATGCCTGTACTATTTAATAAACATGCTGTTTTGAAACAAATTTGACTGGACACTGTTGCTGCCATAGCAAAAACTAGATTCCTCCATTGTGTATTGAATTAGCACCCTTGATTTAATTTTTCTGTGGGTGTACTTACACATGATTACCATTAAACTCTTTGTTTATTACATTTTTCATGCTTTGTTTAACAATTTAGTGATTTTGTTAGGTAATTTCATCACTATCTATAGGATAGAGACCTTAATAAAGGAATCAGATCATAAGGTGGAAGAAACGATGTGATTCACCTTTTCAGAGTATCCATCCATCATCTGACCTCGTATGACGTCATAATCAGCTCAGCGCATGCATGATGACGACACAATCAGTACGCCACAAAGGGTAGACCATCATTAAATCTCAGTCTGACATGTTGTATAAATTGTATGTCTTTGTAATTCTTTGCTATTTAATAAACATGCTGTTGAATATTTTGAAACTAATTTGACTGGGCGCTGTTGCTGCCTTAGGCAGCAACAGCACCCAGTCAAATTAGTTTCAAAATATTCAACAGCTTACCTGTGTAGTTTTTTGGAAATTGATAGTCAGGGTGTTCAGAGATCGATCGATCCCAACACGAGTGAGGTGTGGGTGGAGGTTAGCTAGAGATGGGCGGGGCATAGCTAAAACCGGAACGGTCCATTGAAAGTGGCATAGATTACAACTATACTCACTATTTGCAGCTCATAAATAAGCTCTAAAATACATAGTCATTATTATAGAAGACACTCTGGAATTCATAGAAACATGATCTAGTATACCATCTGATATGAGACTCAATAAATTGGGACTAGAAAAATCGCAATTCTTCCGCTTTACACAAATAGGCCTCTCAAATACACAGGCACAAATATCTAAATAACAAAATTGAATGCCTGACAGTAATTTGTGGACATCAAACAGACAAATCTTTGGACTTTTAAGCAAAGACTGTTTATATAGAATGAACAATAACGAAAGCTGACTAAAAATGTTTGTAAATAAGAGATTTTATAAGAAAATACTTATCCTTAAAGTTCAGGGACCATGACTATCTTCACCAAATTTTTCAGGGAAATCTTTTAAAACAATATTCCTCCTTAACCAACAGACGGAGTTCAATTTACCTTGGAGAGAAGGATTGGATCATAATAGACTTCAGGACTTCTAATGGGAAACTTGATTGGTAAATTTTTCTGGCAGCCATCGAATCTTGAATCTTCTTAGTAGATTCCTCCAAATATGGAGCACCTCCTTTCAGGAGTAGAAAGTTCACGTTGTGAGTGAATATAGATAAATAAACAGTTAATCACGCAGGCACGTCGATATCCGAGGCAGCGGAGACAAGGTTAAATAGTAATCTCGCAAGCACATTGATAACCAAGGCAGCGGAGGTAAATTTTGTTCAGTTTGGTTATATGTACATATATATATAGCAAATGATTGAGCGGGATGCATTAGTTCGGAAATGTAAGCAGAGTCAAACGCTAAGTGGGTGACTAGTAATTAATTGCTAAAAGGTTCCTTGAATTAATTTGATCAGACTAGGTATGGTTTACACTCAATGTGTGTGGATCGCTGAACTTGGCATAGTTACGGGGCCGGTTGAATTGTTGGTCAGCAGACACCATCTCTCTCTATGCAGCTTGAAGAGTAAGGAGCATGTTATCCGTTCCAGCTTCATACACAGTTCATTATCAGAGCGAATCACCTCTGGTATAGACTCATGGTCTAGGTCCAATATGGCCTGGAGTAGTAGCTCTATGTTGTGAGCAAGGAGAGCATCGCACCCTGATGAATTTGTGGCGCTAAGTAGGTCATTGATACATGGAGCATGTACCGTTGCTAGGCTAGGGCACACTAAGATAAAGTGCTTCCTATCTTCTGGTGCTGTGCCACAGAGTTTGCAGGTAGGATCTGTGTTAAACTGATTTTGTTTGGCCTGATTAGCCTGGAGCCAATATGTTCCCATGAGAATCCTAGATTTGATGACTGCTTTGCGTTGCTGGTTACAACTACTTGTTGAGGCTTTCCATAGCCTGGCTACACTGAAGGAGCTGATAGAAGCCATAGAGACGTACTTAAGTGATGACTTAGTGGCTAGTTCACCTGTTGACACATCGCTCCAGTAGCTCGTAACTGCAGACTTTACTTCTTTCGCCCATAGGGTTTTAGAGGGGATGTTGCTGAGTAACGCATGGGCTGTAGGCAGTCTGTACTTATATAGAACATCCTGAACATAGAGAAACCAGCTGGATGATGTGGAACTCTTCATTGCTAGCTGACGGATGGCTATGTCATGCTCCAAACTCCCTTCCAGGGCCAGTATATTTCTGAGTAGGCCAAGAGTTCTCATATCTATGTAGGCTTCAACTGGTAGCACTCCTAGTAGACCGTGAACAGCTATTGTGGCAGTATTATCAGGGAGTGCTTGAAGTCTGCGAAGCATAGAGGACTGGAATATTTCCATGCTAGAATGATTGTTAGACCTACACTTCCATAGTTCTGCACCATATAGGAGGATTGGTAGGATGAATGTTTTCCAGATGAACGCACATACTATCGGGCTTAACCCATTTTTACCATGGAACCCTGATCCAAATAAGGCAAATGTAGCCCTCGTTGTGGTCTTTATATTCCGCTGCATTCTAGCAGCTCTTTTTCCTTGACTTTGGATTTGTGGAGGATACCAAGGTGTATGGCCTCATCTGATGGTTGTAGTTCCGTACCTTGAAAGACCAGTTGAGCATTACTGCCAGATATCTTGCTTTCAATGACATAGGTTTTGCTAGTTTGTAGGTAGTTCTGCTTTTCTTGCTGTCATCGTCTATAAGGTTTAGCAGGATTTGACCGTCAGGGCTCTGTGATGGGGTTAGTATGGCTATATCGTCGGCGAGCCCCACTGCTGGTGTGTCTAGGTAACCAATCTTCGCACATATGCCGGCTTCCGCAATTCTGTCAAGCAGTGAGTTCGTGTAGACCGTATACATCTCAGTGGAGAAGTTTCGACCTTGACCAGTGCCCTGCCTGATGTTAGTGCTCTGACAGATCACCTTTCCACTTTACTCTTGCTCACAGCCCTCTATACCGGTCAACCATGATACCACAGGGGTTTAGGTATGCCTGTATGGAAGAGTTTTTGCAACAAGCCATCAATCCACACCATGTCGAATGCTTTAGCTGCATCCATGAAGATAACAGATATCTCCTTGTTATCATCATATTCGTAATTGGTTTCAGCAACAATAAGAGCAGCATTAAGGACCGATACCATATCCGTGAATCCACGCTGCAGCCTGGATTGACTAACTTTTAGCATGGAGATACACCTCTGTATCACTACTATCTCTAGAACCTTCCCGATCAAGGAGTTGACTTGAATGCCCCGGTAGTTAGCAGGTATGTTTTTTGGTTTACCCTTCTTGGCCACAGGGAAGATCAGTCCACCTTTAAAGGATCTTGGCACCGTCAGCAGTTTGATCGTCAAGTTAAAGATACTGGTCAGCAATGGGATAATGCTTTCCTCTGCATTCTTCAGATGTTCTGACATAATTCCATTCTCATCAGGGGCTTTGTTGTTTTTTAGCCGCTTTATGGCCTGCGTTACCTCATCGTCTGTGAATGGGTCAATGTTGACAGGTAAACTCTCAGCTACTATTTCTATGATGGCTACTTCAGCCTATGTATCATCCTTATACACCTCGTCAAAATCTGATTCATCTGTTGGGGTTGCCAGGTTCTCAAAATATTTGGCCCAGCCACATAGGATATCTTGATCTGATCTGAGTCTCTCCCGTCAACGATCAACTCATTTGTGACTGTCTGGATACTTGCTCTTTGGCGGTTAATGAGCTTAAAGAACATCTTTTTGTCTCCTACATAAGATGATTGAACTTTGCCGAAGAGGCCATTCTCTTGTTGTATTCTACTTTGCGTTGATCTTGACGGATAGACGTCTTTAATATCTTTATGTCCTGTCTCAAGGGGTCATCCTCACCTCTACCAAGCATCTTCCATTCCCAGAATTTTCTTTTGCATTGATTCAATTTCTGTTGAGTCACCAAAGGTATTGGTTTCACCTTGGACTTCCTAGGTGTATTCTTTGGGACATGCTCAGCTGTAGCCATAGATAGGGCTGATATGGTATCTGATATCAACAGTTCCAACCCGGTCAAGGAGTCAATGCCTTCTGAGCGAATATTTTGTATTTTTTGGCTGACAGTTTCTGCATAGCCTGTAAGGTCCCCTCTCTGCCATTTGGGCCTCCCTTGGCTGGGTGCTGTTTTTAGCTGGTTTGATCTGGGTGTGTCTGCTGATAGCAAGCCAGCGACCGGCTTATGGTCAGATCCATTACGCGTCTCTATGTCCATATCATTATCCTCAGATAGCACTAGTACATTTCTGACTAGATTATTGGGACCTCTGAATAGGATGTAGTCAATGACTGATGGTCTCTGTGCAATCATTCCATTCTGCAAATTGTCAGGACTTCTAGTGGCATCTGTTGGATATGGATCAGGTAGAAGTAGACCATTCATCTTTACGAACTGGCGTAGCAATCTGTCAAACTCAGTTGGTGGCGCTCTATGGAGGGATCCATTGAAGTCACCCATCAGTATTACACCTTCATTCCCATATTTGCACATAATTCCCTCGATTTCAGCCAGTACCTCCCTATACAGACTGCAGGTGGATCCTCTACCTGCTGACGGCGTATAGACATTGATTATGCATATGACAGCCGAACTGCATTCTAATAGGGCAGCTATGACTCTCTCTGAGCCTTCTTCCAGAGGATGTACTTTCGTAGCCATAGACCTAGGCCAGAACATGGCAACACCGCCCTGTCCCCTGAGACGCTGAGATAGATTTGGGTTTCCTTGATCATAGAATTTTGCCATAAAAGCCGGATTTTTAGACACATCTTGCAGCATCCATTCGTCACATGTGTGGATCCAATGCGCCTGTATACCAATTATATCATACTTCTTTGCAAGTTGTTGCAAGCAAAGTAGGTTGGAGTTGAGGCCCCGTATGTTATAGGTGACCACTGTGGTGCTCCCGGTTGTCCCAGCTGTATTGGATAGTGCCTTGGTAACGGGTGATATACTGGCATCGGCTGCTGGTGGTGTACTGGGCTGATTAGTATTTGACTGTGATTCTTCTTGACTGATCCTCTCCAGCGGTGTCTTTTCATGTGGCCTCTTCCTAAAAAAGACTGAGGTTGGGATTGATCTGCTGTTTCAGAGTGAGTGTCCTTTGTCAAGCTCTGCCATACACTCGTAGCACGTGGTTTTCAGCCTATGTTACTGGTAGACTCTGTGTCGTTTCCTAGGACTCCAGGCTTATGTCTAGTTTCAACAGGCCCTGCGGTTACTGGTACTCTCACTATATAAATTGGGGTTGAGCAAGTAGATCAAATATCATCGAGTGATTTAAATGGGAGGTTAAATGAGGGCATAGCAACTCTGGTATTTGCGAGAGAATCATCACTGTCCACACAATGCAGATATATTAAACTATCTTGACAAGGTTTTTGTGTGAATCATGTAAAATATAAAAGAACATACCATCATTGTTGGGGATGCACAAACTGGATTAGGGAGGGTGTTGTATTCAGCTCAGCTGAACTGACAGTTAAGCTGAGCTGAATACAACACCCTCCCCAATCCAGTCTCTGCATCCCCAACAATGGTGGTATGTTCTTTTATATTTTGCATATGTTTTGCGTTGTTAAAAATCAGTAAAAAATCAAACGCTTTAAAGGTTTTTTAAAATAAATATATTATCTACAATGCGATTGACAACTCAGCACTATTATATGCACACATTGTCTAGCACATTGAATAACATCAATAAACACATAAACCATTATAACCCAAGAGACACACACGTATTCTTTACACATCATAAGATAGCCCATATTAACACACGTAACATTTTGTCACGCAGAAACATTTTGTTATATCTGATGGGTGCCAGTTTCAGAGATTCACTTTAATTAACTGTATCTTGATGGCTTATGCATTAGCCATTTAGTAAGATGGTGAAATTAAAATTGTTCATGTCATCATAGTTGTATATATCTGTATAATATTGTATATATTTATATTTTGCTGTACAGTTAATCATATAATTTTGTGCTTGTAAATATGTTTTTTCCAAATGTAAATAATTGAGGGCCTCGGGGAAGAACAGTTATTTTATTGATCGAGTTTGTACCCCCCTTTAAATAAAGATATTTATCGGGGTTTTAAAAAAAAAAATCCAGATCAGTGAAAACAAGTGGAAATCCTTTGACGGTAACAGCCAGTGTTGTGTTAAATTTGAACCAAACTAGATAAGCAGTATAAGTAAAAATTAGTTACCTCTCCAGGATGTAGAAATTGTTTGAGTGTAGGTTTCATGACCATCTCGGTGACTTCTTCAGCACTAACTGACGGTCGCTGGCAATGTCACATCCCAGAGGTAACTAATTTCTCCTTATTATGAATCATCCTGGGATCGGGACCAACTTTTTCGGAAATAGATAAGCAGTGTTTGAGATGCACAACTGGACACACAGAGAGACAGACACATGCACACCACAACACAGACAGACCTGAATGCAAAATGCTTTCCCAGACAGGATGAGGGTATAAATGAATAATTGCTACATGTGTTACTAATAATCCTAACCAGTACAAAAATTGCAAATTGAATCATGTTTAGGCGACTCATATTTCTTGACTAGTTATGTATTAATGTGACATACATAATTGAAAAGAAATAAGAAAAACTAAAAAGTTAGAAAAACAATATAATATGTAAAGAAAATTAAAAATACTGAAATAACATTAACCTCCCTCCGCCTTATTCCTCTGTTACATATGTATATATGTAAACAGATGGTCATTTTAACTACTTCATGGTGAACCAGCCTCTGCAGTGGTCTTCAGGAATGTCCATTAGGAGGACAAGAGAAGACAATTTTTAAAAATTTACTACTGGAATGACTGGCTCGATCATCGAGCCAGTCATTAGTTTCCTTCATTATATGAGAGTTATCGCCCGTGAAAATAAAAACCATTAATTTGGCCATTTCCAGGCAATAGCTCATGCTAGACTAATACATTTTCAAAAATAGCCTTCTCTTGGCTTGCCAATGGACATTCAATAATAGAATAACTTGAGGTATTTTTTAACAAATTTAGCCATTAATGGCTTAAGAGGGTAACGATTTACCACTCACATACCTCAAACATCAAATCCTTTCTGGTGTAAAGAATATTCTATGGCAGCAACTGGTTCCAGTCAAATTGGTTTCAAAATATTCAACAGCTCTCATGTATACTTGACTTGAAATTGAACTAGTGGAATTTCAAGAGTTAAAACTCAAGATTACTCAAGAAAATCAAATATTATGTTCCATGAATGTCCATTTGCCGACAAAGAGAAGACTATTTTTGAAACTGTATCACTGGATTTATTGGCTCGATAACCATATTTCAGTAATCAAATTGTCAAAAACGGACTTCTTTTGGCCTGCAAATTGACATTCCTCAAGACTGCTGCCGAGAGCATTTTTGGCTGCCTTGACCACTAAAGGATGAAACGCCAAGTGTCAATTTTAAAACAAAACTATAGTTAAGCTGTTGAATACTTTGAAACTAATCTGACAGGAAACTATTTATGAAATAAATCGATTATTTATTAGATTGTAAATGACTTTGCGCATTGGATCTTTCAGATTCAAATAGTTAATTTCAATCAACAAATAACAAAGTCAAAACAGAACATATAATGTACCAGAAATAACTTAAATCATGATGAAGACATGTATGTGATTTCATAGCACAGCTAATCTTAGACTAAATGAGATGGTTTAGCACACATGGTTATATTGAAAAGAATTTGAATGAAGATGACATTTCAGTAGGCTATCACCCTTCTTGAGACATCATTGCCGTTGTGGGACACAGATGGCATCTCAATTGCTTGTCTTAATCACTAAACCATCAAATTTGTTCAAGAACATTTCAATTTTCTCATAGAAAATGTCCATATACAGACCAATAGAATATTATTTAAGACAATTTATGACTGAAATGACTGCCATAGATTGTTTCAAAATATTTAACAGATTACCTGTATAGTTACCTTGAAATCTAGATTCTAGTGATCCTGGCACCAATGTTTCAGATAAATTCCTGCACACATAAAAAATGGGTGGAGCTTATCTAGAACTGGGCGTGGCATAGCTAGAAATAGATCCTTTTCTTGTACCCTTACATAAATATGTGCACTATGGTATAATATCTTGGTCTGCAGCTGGACATTTCTAATGACCACTACAGATCTTTTGGCCAGCTTGACAATGGATGAATCCAGTTTTATCTATACCCTCCCCATCTCTAGCTAAGCTCCACCCACGCTTTGCCTGTGTTGGGATCATACAGGTAAGTTGTTGAATATTTCGAAACTAATTTGGCTGCGTGCAGTTGACGCCTATGGCAGCAGCATCACTCAGTCAAAGTAGTTCCAAAATATTCAACTGAATGTTTATTAAACAGTAAAGACATACAATTCGTACAACTTGACGGACTATTAAGCATTTGTGATGGACTAAATCGAGTCATTCATGACGTAATTGATTATAACGTCAGCCTACAGGTGACATAGTTGGTTATGACATTATATGATTGACTGAGAAATTAGATTCCTACATTAAGGTCTTAAACCACAGTATACAATTCTTTAACAATAAAAGTTGCATAGATACAGGTAAGTAGTTGTTAATAATGCATGCTTTAAAAGCAGATATTCAGACATTTAAGTACAAAAAGCATCAGCAGAAATTGTTAGGGGCGGGCAATGTTAGCAAGTGATATGCACTTAATAAATAAATTCTGTCAATATTTATATATCTATAATTTTTTGGGGGCGAATCGATTAAATTAACCTTTTAACACTCAAATCAGCCCAAAATGGCCTCTGTAGTGGTATTCAGAAATGCCCATTTGCAAACCAACAGAAGACTATTTTTTTTAATTTACAATTGGAATGACTGGCTCGATAATCGAGCCAGTCACTCCAATGGCAAACTTTAAAAAATAGTCTTGTCCTTGTCTGCAAATGGACATTTTCTATAAGAAAATTTTAGTTTTCTTTAATAATTTTAAAGATTAAAGGGTTAATTAGATACAAATGTACAGTACTCTCATATTTTGAAAATGCATTCTCACTTGCCCAGCTCATTCTCAAATTCCTAAGAAAAATTTATTTGAAGAGATAAGAGAAAATTATAAAAGATTAGAAAACATTACATGTGAGAATCAAAAACAAGATAACATGCTATAAATCATCACAAGAAATGGGCGGAATATTTTGAGAATAATATCGTTGAACAGTGTTGACAAATCAATAATATTAGGTATTCCCTATTGGACTCAATAATGTAAAATGACATCTATTATGCACCTATTACAATTATCAGCAAATAAACAATAATCAAGAGAAATTTACTTCCAACAATTTGTTAATGAGAAAACGTAGACAAGAAACGTGTTCGTCTTGAGGTAAAGACGTTGTCTGAACAAACGAATGTCATTTTCTGTTTTTCATTTTGCATTTTTTGGCACTTGCTGATCAAGAAAGCTATCGATATCTTCTTCCGAAAGCATTTTGTAACTATTGATAACGACACTTGTACTTGTAGCAAACAAACTTTATCTACACAATATAAGTTACCTCCCTTGACAATGCAATATGAGGAGATTAATGCCGACAGAATTATCACTCTTTAATGTACAATATAGGTTTTAAGCGGTGTCCAATACAGATTTTACAGTCCAAAATGGCTTTTGCGTCGTCCAATATGGAAACATTTTTCAATCTTCACATGGTACAATTTTAAGCGTTTCATTGAATAAACACATGCAGGTGTATAATACTATGTTTTTAACTGGCTAATCAAAATACAGATTCTTTATCGGAGGAAACTGACAAGGCACAATAGGCAATTAACTGCTTGTCATGAGGAGTATACTATGGCTGGCTAAATTGGTGTGTGAATTTCACGATTTAACATGTGCAGACTTCACAACTACTTTATTATACAACAAGAGGCCCAAGGGGCCTGTATCGCTCACCTGGACTTATTGGCCACTGACATATCCGAACAAAATGAGCGGTTTCGGAGATTTTTAAAGACATTTTAAACCAGAGCCGACCTCCAGAGGATCCTTCTAACCAAATTTGGTTGAAATCTATTAAGAAACCAAGATGCGTTTTGACAGTTTTCAGTAAATTTTGCACAAAATCTAAGTTTTTTTACACAAAAAGTTAAAATATCAAAAATTTGAATATATGTTCTAGAGCCTATGTCGGTATGACCCTTCTAGCCAAAATTGGTTGAAATCTGTTAAGAAACTAAGGAGGCGATGCATTGTGACACTTTTCGGTAAATTTAAAACAAAATCTAAGTTTTTAACCCCAAAATTTTAAATATAAAAAATCTGAAGAGAGATTCTAGAGCCTATCTTCATATGATCGTTCTAGCCAGATTTGGTTGAAATCTGCCAAGAAACTAAGGATGAGTAGCGTTTTAAAGCAATTTGACAATTTCCGGCAAATTTTAAATAGAATCCAAGTTTTTTACACAAAAAATTGAAATATAAAAAATCTGAATTGACGTTCTAGAGCATACCTCTGTATGATCGTTCTAGCTAGATTTGATTGAAATCTGCAAGGAAACTAAGGAGGAGATGCATTTTGACACTTTCCGGTAAATTTGCAACAAAACCTAAGTTTTTTACCCAAAAAATTGAAATATCAAATATTTGAATAGAAGTTCTAGAGCCTATGTCGGTACGACCCTTCTAGCCAAATTTGGTTGAAATTTGTCAAGAAACTAAGGAGGAGATGCATTTTGACACTTTTCGGTAAATTTTAAACAAAATCTAAGTTTTTTACCCCAAAGTTTAAAATATCAAAAACCTGAATATATGTTCTAGAGCCTACCCCCATAGGATCATTCTAGCCATATTTGGTTGAAATCCGGCAAGCCGTTAAGGAGATACATTTTAAAGCAAACATTGACGGACAGACAGACGGACGAGGGACGGTCAGCATGGCATAAGCTCACTTGGCCATTCTGGCCAGGTGAGCTAAAAATAGTACTACATTAATAAGTTGAATTGCCTCAATACCAGGATTAGTTACGCTGCAAAAAATATTGTGCTGAAAATTTTGAAAATAATTTGACTGCGACTTATTTATAAATTATTTAAAAGATATATCTTTATGAGCTATATGAAATTGATATACCAGGACTTCAGGGATTGAAAGTTAATAACACAGGAAACCTAGTTATATTCAAGGTAAAAAATACATTTAATTTTATTTCTTTAAAAATCAAATTTTCCATTTCTGGAAAAAAAAGGACAGAACACTAAAAAGTAGGATTAATGTTAACAAGAGTTTTAGTGAAACTCAACATACGCCCGCAAGCATACTTGTTTGAAGAATGCTAAAAATGAACAGTTAGTCTTTAATAATTTGGGGAGGGGGGGGGGGGGACTTCTAGTAGGTACACATTTGGAATTCACGGCAAAGACATCACTAAAAATCTCGAAAGTCATATGGGCGGATTTTGCCGACACGAAATCATGACACTTCGTCATGTACTGCTGGAAAAAATTGTGAGTGTAGTTTCAAAACTCGAGATATGGCTAAGACAAGAAAATTTTGACAAATTTTAGCTTTTTAGCTTTTTAACGAAATCATAACACATCATCTATCCCTAACGCATCTGCTGGGGAAAAAATTGTTAGTGTAGGTTCAAAACTCTTCGAGATCTTCTACGGACAAGAAATCAGACAGATGGATGGATGGACAGACGCATGGATGGACGGCGAGCGCCATCACATAATACGACCCCGCTTTGCGTGGGCATATAAAAGGTAAGAAAAGTGGTACTACTGTGAGGCCTGCATGTGCGTTGTCCCATCAGCGGGGTGGGGCGATGAACAAAATATGAATTTCAGTCATGAAAGGTTACTAAGCTGTCACATGATTATAAACATTTATACTGACTGTAAGTCCCCTTTAATAATCTTAATGGTCAAGTCGGCCAAAACTGGCCTTTGCAATAGTCTTGATAATTGCTCATTTACTGGCCAAGAATGCTACTTTTTGAAAATTTACAACTGGAATGACTGCCTCGATAATCGAGCCAGTCATTCCAGTCATAAATTTTTTTAAATAGCCTTCATTTGGCCTGCATAAACACATTGAATTAAGCACATTTTTTTTCTTGACCAACCATGACCATTAGAGTATATACAATATCGATGCAAAGGAATTATTTACAAAAAGAAAATCTACACCAAAAATGTTAACTCCTTGTCATAACCTCGAAATGAAAATCTGTCACAAAAACACTAGAAAGTATTCCCATGAATAGTAGTATCCCATTTATAATTATTTACCAGAACATATAATACTAGCCCCAAACTAAGACCAAATCTAAACTAGATGACTATTATAATGACATCATACACTCGTATGATTAATTTATTATCCATTTAGCACTCAAATTTGTTCAAGAAAATTACAATTTTCTCAAAGAAAATGTCCACTTGCAGACCAAGAGAAGACTATTTTTGAAAATTTATCACTGGAATGACTGGCTCATATATCGGGCCAGTCATTCCCGTGATAAATTTTCCAAAGTAGCCTTCCTTGGTCTGCAAAGGGACATCTCTCAAGAAGACAGCAAAAACTATTTTTGTCCAACTTGAGTGTTAACGGGTTAATAGTGAAATACTGGCTCCTGCAATAACACCTGATATATTCTTATAAGCGTTAATTAATTACCTTCAAATATTAGCTACCACAATATTATTACACTCTATTATATTATTATAATTATATTATAATAACTAAAAGCTCTGGTTATGTCAATGTTACCACTAGAATGACTGACTCAAAAAAGCATCCGCTTTTGTTTCTACGAGAATTCTTAATACTTACCAGATGTACTATTATGATAATGTCTATTATCCAGTCTAGGTCAAAATAAACAATTAAAACTCCGCACTCTCCTGGTCCTGCCCATACTGTGTTCGGGAATACCATAGCCGCAGGTACCGAGTCTATTCCCAATCACAGTCAGATTCGTCTTATGTTTGCCTTGGCAAACTGCGAAAGCAGCTCAGCCTCACCTCAGCGGGGCGGCTGAGGCAGGGCCATAGTACATCTGGTAAGTATTAAGAATTCTCGTAGAAACAAAAGCGGATGCTTTTTTGATTCTACTTCGAATAATACTTACCAGATGTACTATTATGATAAACTCCGGATTTCGACAGCCAGGAAATGCCGGTGGGAGGAGGTGAGGCTCGAACCAGCACTCATCAACCATCCAACAGAGAAGGTTGTGAAGAGACTAAAACCCTGGCATACGCTTGGGTTCTGCTATCTGACTCATAGAGTGCTAAACTTCCATGGTCTAGACCGCGCTCCCCCCCCTCTTTTGTCCGCACAAAACCAGAGGGATGTCCATGGGGATGCAACACCCACCAGACCCGTGTCAGCCCCAAGTCTCAGCTAGGGCAGTCCAGTAGAGTGCAAAGAAGCTACTACAACTTCAAATCTTTGAAAAAACTAACAGTATATCGATTAGATTTTCAAATTGGAATGAGTCTCATGTCTGTATGAGAGGATAAATATACTCTTGTACCAGACTATTCACTTACTCAGTCTGGTATTTCGACTGGAAGTAAATATATTTATAGTCACTTAATTAATGTAAAAACTCACCATTTTTGAATGGTCGATCTGTTATTGATCATCACAGGAGCTAGGCCCAATCCACGGTCGTACTCAGTCATGTGCATAGCGCTTGGTCAGTGTAGGCGGAAGTCCTTGGTGATGTGTGCGAAGTAGTGGTCGGACGTGGCTTAGTTTAGGTTCGACAGATTGGCGACGGCTACTGGATTAAGTGTGCTGGAGATGTCTCGAAGGTAGAAATCAGTGAATGACGACTCGGCATGCCATTGTGCTACAGACATCACCTGCTCTAAAGAGACACCCTTATAAAGGGCCGATGATGCTGCTAGTGCTCGGACCTCATGGGCATTCGCACGATCAATCTGCTTTCCTGTAGCGATCTTGTGCGACATCTGAATAGCATCAACTATCCAACGAGAAATAGTATCTTTCGAAGCACGTAAATGGGGAGCTTTGAGACATAACCACAGAGATTTCGGGTCGTCTCTCCACTCAGAAGTACGTTTCTTATACATCTTTAGACATCTGACAGGACACCAAGCACAAGAATTTGGGTCATGTCTAGTTAAACTTGGCAAATTGATCGGCTGTCCTGGATATTTAAGTGACTGATTCTTTGCCAGGAAACAAAGACGTGGAAGTAATCTTAAACCTTCACCCGTGACGACAAAACGGTCTTGTTCGGCAGAAAGCGCATGGATCTCGCTTCTCCTTCTCGCCGACGCTGCTGCAACCAAGAAAACTGATTTAATAGTTAACAGTTTAATGTCAATAGTTCTAATCGGTTCAAAGGGAGCATGCCCTAAAACCTGTAGAACAAGAGATAGATTCCATGATGGGATAGGAATTGGCTGTCTAGGTCGCAGATTGCTCTTTCCTTTAATAACTTCATTCAAGGTGTCATTCTCTACTCCCCCAATGGTGAGACTAGGAATGACAGAAGCTAATGCAGACTTATATGCTGCTAGGGTAGAAGGTACAAGTTTGTCAACTTCGTATAAATGACAGATAAAGTCTGCTATGTGTTGAACAGATGCAGAAAAGGGATTAATATCTCTTCTCTCACACCACTGTGCAAATTTGTTGATTCTATAATTATATGTTTTTGTGGTAGAAACTCTTCTGGCCGAAGCAACAAACTTCGCTGCTTGCTCAGAAAAGCCACCCTCAATTGCACGCTGCTTGACAACATCCATGCAGTCAATTTGAACATTTCTGGTCTGTCGTGAAGGTACAGACCCTTGTTCTGAGAGATTACATCTCTTGTGTCTGGAAGAGGGATTGGACTGCAGACCAGAAGGTCCAGCAGATCCGTAAACCATGATCGGCCTGGCCAATAAGGAGCGATCAGTAGTACTTGGCACATCCCCTCTCTTATCTTTGCCAGAACTTTCGGGATGAGAATTGTTGGAGGATACGCATACGCGTACATTCCCTTCCAACTTATCGCCAGTGCGTCTACTGCTAGAGCCAACGGGTCCGGGATCGGTGACACGTACGTGACCATCTTTGCGTTTGACCTCATCGCAAATAGGTCGACATTCGGCTTGCCCCATTGTTTGAATAGAACCTCTGCTACCACTTGGTTGAGCTGCCATTCCGTCGGACGACAAACCGTCCTTCGACTGAGAGCATCCGCTAAGATGTTCAATCTTCCTGGAATGTGTGCTGCCCGAAGAATAATATTCCTCTCTTGGCACCACAGCAGAAGGTTCCAAACCATCATACACAACTCCGGTGATCTTGTCCCGCCTTGGCGGTTTAAATAAGACACCACTGTTGAGTTGTCTGTCCTTACTAGGACAATTTTGTCTTGAACTCGACCCTCGAACTTCTGCAGTGCTAATACCACCGCTAATAGCTCGAGTACATTGATATGTTTCTGCGCATTGGTCCGATCCCATTCCCCGGACACTGACTGATTGTCCAATACCGCTCCCCAACCTGTCAACGACGCATCCGTGAACATGGACATCTGAGGTTGAGGAGGTTGTAGAGGAACACCTCGCAGGAGATTCTGTTCCGACAACCACCACTGAAGGTGGAATATCAATGGTTCTTTCACTGGTATTCTCAGAGACAACGGATCTGTTCTCTGTGACCAGAACGACATCAAATACATCTGAATCGGCCTGCGCCTGAGCGCCGCATATGGCACCACCTTCTCCAGAGATACTAGCAAACCGAGTATTCTGAGAAATTGACGTGCCATCAGATAGGCTCCTAGAGAAACTGACTCCAATACTGCAATCAGGCTTCTGACTCTGCTCTCCGCCGGAAAAGCTACGCCGTCCCTGAG
Organism: Chaetoderma sp. LZ-2023a; assembly: GCA_034401795.1. NCBI lineage: Eukaryota > Metazoa > Mollusca > Caudofoveata > Chaetodermatida > Chaetodermatidae > Chaetoderma > Chaetoderma sp. LZ-2023a. The sequence goes on from CM067359.1 coordinate 117,671,638, forward strand.
ATTGAAAAAAAAAATTCCCAGATAAACAAACTCCTGGGATGGAGTCAGTTCTGATTTCTCTAGATTCACAATCCATCCTAGCTTCTTCAATAAGTCTAGGACTACCTCCAGATTGCTGCGCAGAGTGACTGGATTCCCCGCCTTTAGCAGCCAGTCGTCTATGTAAGTGTGAACAGCTATGTTTCTCCTGCGAAGTAAAGAAGTCATGGCGAGAACCACCTTGGTGAAGACCCTCGGAGCCGTGGTCAGGCCGAATGGAAGAGCATTGAATTCCCAAACATTGTCTTGGAATGCAAATCGCAGGTACTTCTGAAAGGGAATTGACATTGGAATATGAAAATAAGCATCCTTCAGATCTATTGATACCGCCCACATGCCTTTCCTGAGGCCTGCCATCACAGCTGCTACCGTCTCCATCTGAAACCTGGGAGAAAGAATAAATTTGTTCAACGGTTTGAGATTGAGAATTGGTCTCCACCCTCCGGTACGCTTCGGAACTAGGAACATAATCGAATAGAAGCCCAGTGATGACTGATCGGCTACCAGGTGAATCGCCTTCTTCAGACGAAGCGATTCTATCTCTGACTGAATGGCAACTAGACGGTCTAATTCCCTTGGAATAGGAGTCCATATTGGAGTCGAGGTTAACGGAACTAACGATTGATGGATGAGCCAGTCCGGATCGTAGCCGTTTCTTATCCACTGACAGACTAAATAGTCGCGCACGACCTGTTCCCATTGGCTTAGGAATAGCTGAAGTCTGCCTCCGACGGAAGGAATCTGCACACAGTTGTCGGTCGAGATTAGCCGACAAGACGCTACATCGCTTGGGTGAAGATTCTCGACTCCATTTGTTTCCAAAGCCACCGGTATTGATTCCGCCGGAAACCCGTCAGGAACGAGCCCCACGGCCGCCCCGCGGCTTCTTGTGGTATGACGGTCCGGAACCGCCGCCGCGACTATCCTTACGGTAGCCGCCACGGCCCGAACCGCCACCCTTCCTGTCGTCCTCATACGGCCTCTTACTAGAGGGCTTGTATGTGGACGAACGGCCAGGTCCTTGCGCTCCGGATGGCCTATGGGCATCACGGGCAGAAGGACGGAAGGGCGATCTAGGACGCTGCCTCTGCTGGTCCTGTCTGTGTTGACGGTAGGACTGTTGCGGCTGAGTCCTCTTGGTCGACTTCCACGACTTGCCGACCACCTCTTGCTCCGCCACCATCGATGCAACTTTAGAAAGCGCTTGTCGTGCCGAGCCGCCGAACAAGCCTGGACCAATGAAAGGCGCAGAAGATAACGCTGCCCTCATTTCCGGTCCTGGTTCCACACAATCGAGAACCATTCTCCGCCGCTCTGCTAAAGTTCTTGTGATCACCCTGGCCAGGCAATCCTGAGACAGGCGCATGGTGTCCCGAACAACTCCGGGAGCAGCCTCTGGCACCTGTCCGCCTTCCGCCGTGCAGTCCAGCATACCCTGCAGGACGGTACACCCGTGCGACAGCGCAGCCATGGCCGCCCTAGCCGCATCCTCAATGAGCGTGAGCTCATTAAACGGGTCTTTGTTGGTCTGGGAAACCAAGGGACGTGACCGCCCCTTGGCCTTCCCAGCCAACGGCCTATTCAGCGCCTCACGTTCCGCAACGGAAAGCCGTGGAACCCTGGCGTATTGATGATAGGCCTGCTCCGGAAAACGGACCCTACTCCTTATCCCCTTCGGGGCCTTGGGCAATGCATAGTCTGGCTGAACCAGACGATATGCCGCAACTTCCAACATGTCAGAAGTCTGCGAGTCCAAGGGGAGTGTAGGCATGGCCGAAGAGCCACTGGACAGAGCGCTAGCCGCACGCTCTGACATCCGCTCCATCGCCGGATCGCGCTGAGATCCGAGATCCGACGCCAACCCGAGACGATTGGTCATCCATCCTAGGACCTGCACCCATTCAGCCTCGGCACAGAAAGCGGAATCGTCCATTAAAGAGCTTCCGTTTTCATCTTCCCTCTCACCCTTAGATGAGAGGGCCACCGACGATCCATGCTGAGCGCTACGATAAACGTCTCTGCCAGGACAGAGCGCATCCGTAGCGCGACTACCGGCGGCACCAGTATCCAACGAACCGTCGGATACGGATTCTCCGCAGTCCATCGGCTCCAACACGGGATCCGGGACTACGACCGCCTTAATCACGGCTGGCACGGTAACTCCGATAGGAGCCGCACCCAACGCCGTCGGGATAGCCGTCGGAACCGCAAACCACGGCTCCGCCGGCATATCCGGTTGCACAAGTGACGGATGAAAAATGCCCGACGGAACGTCGACATCACCATCCGCCTGGCAAACCCGTACAAATCCCGAGGGAGACCCCTGGGACGTACTCGGCATTGCCGACATTGAAAGATCCGGCATGCCGGAATCTCCCATCAACAGGAACTCTTCTTCCTCTGCCGACGGCTCTTGAGCCGAGGACAGAGAAAGGTCAGGTGCATGGCCCTCAGCAAAACTAGCCGGGCCACCTAATGGTTGCCCTGCACCAGCTTGCCTCACCGGACCCGTGGACTGTAATGAATCAAACATGGCCTTGAACTGGGCCGCCCATACGCCCAGTGCTGAATCCATCCTCTCATTCAGCCGACCTTCCAGTCCAACCAACGACGCCTGCTGACGCTTCACTGTCTTATCCTTCTCTATGCGCTCCAGCCTCGCCCGTCGATCCCTGTCAAACTCAGCCACCATTGCCGACGACCACTTGGCGCACACATCACACGGACTGCCGACCTTACACCTCGCACACGCCACACAGTGATGTCCAAGATACTTGCGTTTCATGAACCTATTACACTTCTGGCACAACGTGTCCGGGTTCTTCGGTTTCTGCGAACACAGAGGAGAATTAAAACGCTGCACATGACAAGTGATGACGAGCAATACGCACAATAGACTTGATAGTTAAGATTTCTTAAACACATTAACTTTCTCTTAAATTAATGATAACAAGTCTTAGGCAGGAAATATTTGAAACTTTTTTGAGTGAAAATTTTACAAAACACAACTCAGCCTTTAACTAGCGTTAAATAACCAAGAAAACCTCGCCGATCACTACAAACACCCTCGACAATGAAGCGAGAGCTAAAATCGGCGATAACAGAGTGCCTGGATACCCCAAGCCAATAACGACATATTACATGGGCGCCGCCATCTTGGCTAAGGACGCATCCATCTTAGAGGAACCGAGTCGCAAGAGAAAATTAACCGAGTACCCGAATTAAAACTAAAAGTTAACGGGTACAGAAGCGACTCCAACAATGGCTACCATTATAAATCAATGTGCCAATTTAAGGAAATTTCAAACAGGCATTATGGCACGAATGTATAAATTCTAGATTGATACAACCTGCCCCTGTGATGATTTTCCAAGTTTCTCCATTAGTCCAGCGATGGTTTTCACAAACACGCGCTAAAACTGCTTAATTTATCAATTAAATGACACTCTAAACACATGCGACTTGAAACAAGCGCAAAATAAACGAATCTGACTGTGATTGGGAATAGACTCGGTACCTGCGGCTATGGTATTCCCGAACACAGTATGGGCAGGACCAGGAGAGTGCGGAGTTTTAATTGTTTATTTTGACCTAGACTGGATAATAGACATTATCATAATAGTACATCTGGTAAGTATTATTCGAAGTAGAGTCATTTCAGTTGTAAGATAATCTTCTCATGGCCTGCAAATGAATTTTCCCCAAGATCACCACAAAGACCAGTTTTGGCCGGCTTGGTCATTAATTGATTAATGTTTATGAATAGTATCTAAAAATTAACTGAAAGTTTTGTTACATTTGCAATATAACATGTCACATTTCACCTAGTGATACAAACTAGTGTCAGTTACACTCAATGTACATGGTCAGTAAACAAGAGAAAATCTCAAACAAGTGTGACACTCTATAGTTTCAACTCAGGCATCTTTAACAGAAATGTAAAAAATTTGACAGACAGACAACTGACCAATGACTTAATGGTTACGAGAAAACTAACCGGGGTTTATGTTGCATAGATGCGCTATCTTATCTATCCAGTTGGCAGATTAATTTGGGGGGGGGTGTGATTCGGTCATGATGAAGCCTCGCTCTTTTTTCAGCATCTTATATGCCTTTGTCTAAAACCGACCTAGTCACTATGCATGCAAAATAACTTCGTTTTATTTCATCATTTTATATATTATACAGTCTATTAGTAGCAATAGGGCTCGGTTTCATTTATTAGTTAGACTTAGTCAAGTGATTTATATCGCGATTGTTGGGCTAGATTATATTAATTTTAAAAAGTAAGTTCCATGAAATAGTTTAATAACATAAGATTTCAACAACAATGGCTGAACAACCATCCCGCGGACGAGGGAAACGGGCGAGGTCTACGCCCATGGATGCAAATAATCCAGCAAATTGTACAGTAAACAAATTGATGGAGGAGTCGTTAACTCTCAGCATCCGTGTGCCATCAGGGATGCCGAAGTCGGTGATGAGATATTTGCGAGTCACAACTAACAATCTATTTACTTACTATGCATCACTAATGTAAACTAAACGAAATCTAGGATTTCTTTTTTCACGAGAGAGTTGATACTTACCTCCCTAATACTTTTGATATTGCTAAATATTGGCTTTCACTCAATAAACACTCAGATTTAAAACAGTTAGGTGCCCCTACTGGGCAGGGAGTCAGAGCGTAGTCTGGCGGATGCCAGCCCCACCACCGCGCATGCGCAGACTAGCACTTCCTCTGACTAGATTATTGGCTGACACACATGCAACTATTAAGAGCCTGAAGACCGAGCCTCTGTGGGGTGGAGAGGCCGGGTCCGTATCTAGGGAGGTAAGTATCAACTCTCTCGTGAAAAAAGAAATCCTAGATTTCGTTTATTTCACTTCAAGAGTATACTTACCTCCCTAATACTTTTGATATTGCCAGAATTCGAAAGTGAATCTGGCGGGAGGGAGGCGAGGTCAAAAGACCAGCTCATCCCTATACGCTTTTCTGCGTTTAAGGCACTTAAACTTCTGAAACTGTAAGAAAAAACAGTCAGGATTTGACTAACCATCGGATAACACCACCGATGTATGAGAGATGACCGAATGTCATATGCGCTCCCCCCCCCCTCCTTCCTGGGAGGAAGAGTCGACTGACCTCAATGTCCTATACGCTCTCTACGTACAAGTGCCATGTACTACAGGACAGAGACGAAAAAGCTCCATTTTCGTAACTCTCAACAATGAACCACACAAATACACAAACCATCACCATATTAATAACGGGTAATCGTGACAATACAATCAACAACGGACAACACATGAACAAGACTGACCTTGTTGAAAATGGCTGCTGACATCATCTTCCCCTTGGCAAAGACTGATGCAGGCCCAAAAAGTGGGTGTTTCCATAAATTAATTGTGAAATATATAAGTAATGAGGAAAAACCTCCTCAAAAAATATAAACCGATTTATTTTTTCAAAACCGACAAGGCGAGAGGATTAGAGGTGTCACGGAGATAATGGTCTGTAAAACTTGACTCACAGTGCCACTGAGCCACCGACATAATATCATCCACCGGGACCCCATTAAATAGGGCCGTGGATGTCACTACGCCGCGGACACTGTGAGCCTTGGCCACGTCAACCTGCTTCCCGGTAGCGGATTTATGGCAAAACTGAATGCATTCCACAATCCACCTGGAAATGGTGTCCTTAGAAGCCCTCCCATGGGGTTCAATATATGACAACCATAACGCTGACTGGTCGGTGCGCCATGCCGCCGTACGTTGTTTGTACCGGCGCAGCGCCCGGACGGGACACCATGCTTTAGAATTAGGATCATATCTAGTTAAAGCAGGCAAAATAATAGGTTGACCTGGATATTTCAACGACTGATTTTTAGCCAAGAAATTAATCCTAGGTAGCAGCTTAAGGCCTTCCCCTGAAACCACAAAACGGTCATCCTCGGCTGATAAGGCATGAATTTCACTCCTACGCCTAGCCGAGGCCGCAGCAATTAAAAACACAGTCTTCAGTGTTAATAGTTTCATAGAAATGGAACTAAGTGGTTCAAAAGGCTTATCACCTAGTACTTGAAGCACTAGCGATAAACTCCAAGACGGAATCACAGGTGGATTCCTTGGTCTTAGATTGCCCATGCCTTTAATTAATACATTCAATGTATTTACTTCATCACTTCCCCTCTTAGCCAAGCAAGGAATAACAGACATTAATGCTGACTTATAACCAGCAATAGAGTTAGGCTTGAGGCTATAGGCATCATAGAGGTGACAGAGGAAATCAGCTACTACTTGAATAGATGAATCCATTGGATCAATACATCTTTTTGAGCACCATTCTGCAAATCTGTTGATTTTATAATTATATGCTCTGGAGGTTGACCCCCTCCTGGCTTTGGCCATAAACATGGCTGCTTGCTCAGAAAAGCCCTCCTTAATTCTAGATTCCTTGACAACATCCACGCAGTCAATCTGAACATTGACGGATTGTTGTGAAGGGCCTTGCCCTGGAAGATAATATCGTCCATCAGAGGCAGAGGAACCGGATTGCAGACCAGAAGGTCCAGCAGATCCGTATACCATGATCGGCTTGGCCAATCCGGGGCGATCAGAAGCACTTGGCATTCCTCTTGTCTGATTTTCTGAAGAATTTTTGGAATCAGGATTGCTGGAGGGAATGCGTATGCATACATTCTCCCCCAGCTGATAGCTAACGCATCTGTTGCGAAAGCGCTTGGATCCGGAATCGGAGAGACGTACGTCGTCATCTTCGCATTCTCCTTCGTTGCGAACAAATCGATGTTGGGTTTCCCCCAATGGTCGAACAGACGATCCGCCACACATTGATTTAGTTGCCATTCCGTGGGTAAAACACTCATCCTTCGGCTCAATGAGTCTGCTAGCAGGTTTAACCTTCCCGGAATATGAACTGCTTTCAAGGTAATCTGGTGATCCAGACACCAACAAAGCAGTTTCCATGTCATCATACAGAGACTGGGCGACTTCGTTCCGCCCTGGCGGTTTATGTAAGTCACAACTGTTGAGTTGTCTGAACGAATAAGAACAATCTTGCCCTGAACTTTCTGTAAGAAATGTTCCAGGCCCAGGACTACTGCTCTTAGCTCCAGTAGATTTATATGTTCCTTTGACTGTTCCAGATTCCAAAGCCCTGATATCGTGGATTCTTCCAGGCAAGCTCCCCAGCCCTCCATCGATGCATCTGTATACACAGTCACCTGAGGGTGGGGAGGGGTTAGCAAAACCCCCGGCAAGAGATTCTCTGTATTCAACCACCATTGCAGGTGGTGAATCAGAGGCGCCAACACTGACACATTCGAGTCCAGCGAACCTGTACTCTGGGTCCATTGTGTCATGAGAAACAACTGGATCGGCCGCCTGCGTAAGGCGGCCTGAGGAATGACTGGTTCCAACGAAACCATCAACCCCAGCATTCTCAAGTAAACCCGTGCCAGGACATGACGACTGTCGCACACTGACTGAATCAACGAGATGAGTTTTTGAACTCTCTCCTGAGTAGGATAAACATATCCCGTCTCTAGATCGAAGAACATCCCCAGGTAAACAAACTTCTGGGATGGAGTCAGCTCTGATTTTGGAAAATTGATTATCCAGCCCAAGTCTGTGAGAATTTTCAAAACAATCTCCAGATTGGCGGACAAACTTTCCCGGGTGTGCGCTTTCAACAGCCAGTCGTCTATGTACGTGTGGACTGCTATGCTTCTCCTGCGGAGGTATGCTGTGATCGCAAGAACCACACGGGTGAAAACCCGAGGAGCCGTGGAAATTCCGAAGGGCAACACCCTGAATTCCCACTGTCTGCCCTGGAATGCAAATCTCAGGAAGCGACAGAAACTCCCGTGGATGGGGATGTGGAAATAAGCGTCCTTCAAATCTATCGACGCCGTCCACATCCCCCTCTCCAACCCCGCCAACACCGAGCGCACCGTTTCCATCTTGAAACTGGGCGTCTCGATGAACTTGTTCAGTGGCTTGAGGTTGAGAATCGGTCTCCACCCTCCGGTGCGTTTTGTTACTAAGAACAGGGTTGAATAGAAGCCCGGACACCTTTGTGCCGGCTGAATAGCTCCTTTTTGTACGAGGGAATTTATCTCCTCCTCGATACACAACCTTTGCTCTGGATCTCTCGGAACGGGAGTCCAGACTGGCACCAGAGACAGTCGCGACGGCGGGCCTGTCACCCACTCTGGATGATACCCGACGGAAAGCCATCGCAAGACTAAACGGTCCTGAGTTAACCGTTCCCACTCTTGCATGTGGCCGGCTAGCCGGCCTCCCACCGGCCCACCTAGGGACCGCGGTGGACACGAGGCATGCAAGAGCGGCACTGTCTCCGTCGCCATACACACCGGAGTGGTTCTTACCGCGGTAAGCGTCCTGTCAGGACCGATAACCACGCCCAGATCCTCGCGCGCCCCGCCCCGCCCCGCGCGCACCTCGGTGCGCGGGCGGCTGCCTGGCTGACGGCGCCTGAGGAACCTGCGCCCCCCTCGCTGCTGGCCGAATCGCACGCGGCCGAGGCCGACGCTGCGACGGTGGCTGGCCACTGACCTGGCCAGCACCACCTCGAGCCTGCAGGGGACGACACGCCGGGGCCGCGGCGCGAGCGTTAGCACGACGCAGCACATCAAACTGCTCGCGCAGCGCCCTCTGGTTATTCACCAGGGTGACCGTCTCTTGGAGGTGGCGACATCCCTCACCTCCAAAAAGACCAGGGCCCGTCATAGGCGTACGCAGTAGCCTATTGTACAGGTCCTGAGACGGGCACAGATTGTCCAGGGCAAACGTGCGTCTTGCCCTGACACTCCTGGTCACCGCCCGAGTCATACAGTCCAGCGCCAGGTTAATACCATCCTGGATGGTTCGCTGGACAGTGACCGGACTTGGCTGGCGCGATGCGGATGCCGTTACTACCCCCTGTAACAGCTGGGAGACGTGGGACAGAGCGGCAATCGAAGCCCTCCCACTCTCCTCCGCATCACGCAACGCGGTATTCGCCGAACGCAACGCGTCCGCGCACAGGACACCCGTGTCAGAACGGGAGCCTGGCCGCGCATCCTCACCCAAAGCCGCGCGGTCATCCACGCTGGGCTTGGGCACCACACCGTACCGCTGGTAATCCAGGGGCACGATGCGACAACGCCTGGCCACCTCGCGAGGGGCCTTCGCGAGACGTCCACTCGACTTAATGGACGACTCCGCCGCCTTGAACATGTCAACGACATGCTCCGCCAGCGGCAGAGAAGGCATAGCGTTAGCAGTCGGTTTCCCAGCTAACCACGGCGTGTGAACACGCTGGCTAGCCGACTGCTCCACGGGCAGATCAGGCCTAACGCTCACCAACCACTGGCAAGCGTCATACCAATCCTCCTCCGTGGCTAACTGCGAGCGCTCTACAAGACGGGGTCCTTCGTCTTCCTCCTGAGCGCAAGCAGTAGAGCTTGACGGCGGGTATGCTGATACACCTGGCAAGCCAGGGAAAACACGCGGGCCTGACAGCACCGGCATGAGAATATCACTGGTTTGACCAGGAGCAGGCACCGTGGCAGAGCGCGGGGTATATATAGTCTCACCACGGGCCCGGCCAGCACCAGCAACACCCTCGGCAAGCCGAGGTATGCGGTACCGCTGGCCATCAGCAGCGCCCTGGGCCACCACCTGAGCCGCGGACTTTACTCCAGGGTGAGTAAAACCGTGGAATAAGGCGCCTGTATTCCCCGCGAGGGGTGCACAAACGTCTTCATCCATGTCCACGTCGTCAGACGGCGACCCTAGCAGGTAATCCTCATTACCCTGGTCAGAAAGATTAGACCCCGGGTCAGCAAAGAGAGCTAACCCGGGCTGACCAGGAACGGTGCCATAGGAGGTACTGGCCACCGCGGCGTGCGGATACCCCTGGACTGATAAGCAGCCCGCGGGTTCCAGCGACAACCGTCCACGGTCCCCTATCGGCGCGGCAATAAGCCTGCTGCCAGGGCCGTGGAACGCCCCCTCTAATGGGGCCACCTCTGAATCGTCGAACAACGGAAGCGGACTAAGGAAAATCGATCCAGAGGCGGGGATTACCTGCTCCGAAGCCGATGATGAGGACAGTAAAGGATTTGGTCCAGGAAGCATGCCACGAAGCAACCCTGGAACCAAATCCTTTACTGCCCTCTTCATCTCTCCCAACATCTCGGTCCGGAAGGCCTCCATATCCACCGCGGACGAGACCTTCCCCTTACCCTTCCTACTTACAACCTCTCGTTTCCGCTTCTTCTTCTTCTCCTCCTCTACCACCTTGTCCGTCGCCTGTAAGCAGCACAAGAATTCGGACATTAACTCGCCCCCCCAGTGCTTACATATGTCACAATTAACCAATGGACCACAAGGGCTACATTGATAGCACAGATGCGGCCAGAACTTTTCAAGAATAAAACGACCACAGGACGCGCAACCCGGTCCCTGAAACAGGGCAAAGGACAAGGAGTATGAGCAACTAGTTAAGCTTAGACACTCAATCCAACTCAAAGAGAAGGAAAATGATCATAAAGATCAATATACATCAGAAACCAGCATAGCGCTTAAATTGCTGATAAATACATAGCCAGGCTGATTATGACGTCATTAATCCCGTGACAGGAAAAATTCGATCCCAACAAAACATCCAAGTGCAAGGACGAATTGTATGCTGAATGGATAAGTCGACTACACAACCATCAGATACATATAGATAACTCTTTTCTGGCAAAAATGTTAATTATCTCCCTTTGTTTGTTTACAATAATTAACATCACCACATTATCAATAACTAGATACCTGACACTTTGTATAGACAAACCATCCAACGTGACGAACCGGAGAACTCCACCATCTGCACGCCTCTTAACTCTCTCCACCTCATGGGGAAGGAATTGGATCAAGAGGGCAAAGTGAGAAGACCTTTATACTAGGCCTCCAACTCACTGGACATATTTTTCATTTGGTTAGATAACCTAACAGTGTTAGTAGGAAATGGAACCATGGTGGAGAGAAAACTAACTCTCTACTGCTGTGAAGTCACCACCCAGCGTCATACAGACCTGTGGACATAAACAGAAAGAGAAATTAGTCCTAGGTAGCACCGAGTTGACATAAACCAACTAACCAAGGCGCTTATCACGGTAAACGCGAGTCCCGGAAACACAATACACCGGGAAGAAAACTCGCTAATTTTACTAGAAGTCACCTGATTTAAAGGTCCTAAGTCCTTCCGTGGCGAAGTGTATCCTCCCGCCATCTAAATCAGACACTAACACTCCAAAATAACACTAATAAAACAGTTTAAGAGTAGAAAAGCTTATGACAGAAAAAGACATGTGTGTTCTCTTTGCCAATAATCTAGCAAAGAGGAAGTGCTAGTCTGCGCATGCGCGGTGGTGGGGCTGGCATCCGCCAGACTACGCTCTGACTCCCTGCCCAGTAGGGGCACCTAACTGTTTTAAATCTGAGTGTTTATTGAGTGAAAGCCAATATTTAGCAATATCAAAAGTATTAGGGAGGTAAGTATACTCTTGAAGTGAAAATTGTGTAGACCACAGCAGTGGAATATTTGTTGAAAAGTTATGACTAGTTGAATGAATTTATCACTTGAGAACAGGTAAACTGCAGAGGTATTGCTTCTCTTACAAGACAATATTATTACACAGTCTATTTATTACATTGTCATAATTATATTATAATAAGGAAAAGTTACCTAGTTTTATGCGAACCATTCAATGGTCAAGTCAGTCAAAGCCTACCTCTAATATTGTCTTGCGCAATGCTCATTTGCAGGACAAGAGCAGACTATTTTTGAAAATTTATCACTGGAATGACTGGCTCGGTTACCGAGCCAGTCATTCCAGTGATAAATTTTCAAAAATAGTCTGCTCTTGTCCTGCAAATGGGCATTCACTCAGTAAAAATGTAAATTTTCATGACAAATCTTGATCATTCAAGAAAGAGTCAACAGTAAAATTTGTCAAAACGTCATATAAGAAGGTACGTTTAAACTCTTTCACAGCTCCAGCTTCACAAGAACGGCTTGTGTACTGGTCTTGAGTAAAATCCATTAAGAGGTCAAGAGAAAGCTATTTTTGAAAATTTATCACTGGAATGACTGGCTTGACAACTGATCTAGTCATTTCAGTATTAAATATTAAAAAATAATCTTCTGTTGGTCTGCAGATTGATATTTTCTTTGAGAAAATTGAAATTTTCTTGAACAAATTTGAATTTTAAAGAATTAAAATTGGTTTACACTGGAAGGAATGTGCTGGATATGTTCACCCGGATTGTTGAGTATTCGTTGTCATGGTAAAGATTTCACCGAAAAATAACAGAAAAATTAAATTCTTTATGATATAAAACTTATTCTGTTGAATATTTTGAAATTAATTTGACAGGAAGCCTTTGCTGCCTAAGGCAGCAATGGCTTCCAGTTAAATTAATTTCAAAATATACACGTTTTCCTGTATACTTATCTTGAAAATGAGATATATGGAATTCATCGGTGAAAGAGTTAAAGCTTTGCGATGTTTCTCCTGATTTTGATGGTTGATCACGGGCTGTGAGATAATTCTGACATCAAAACTCATCTCGAATCTGAAATAAACAAGAAATTTATCAACTAATGACTCTAGGCCATAATTAACCCTTTAACACTCGAATTTTTTTTTTAATTTAATTTTTTTAATACAAAATGTTCATTTGCAGACCAAGAGAAGACTATTTTTTTTAACATTTAGCAGTGGAATGACTGCCTCGGTTAGTGAGCCAGTCATTCGAGTGGCAAATTTTGAAAATAAATCTCTTGGTCTGAAAATTGACGTTTCTCAAGACCACTGCAGAAGACGTTTTTCGCTGATATGAGGGTTAAAGGATAGATGCAAACAACGTTTCCGCTTCAGCCGCCATTATTTAAATCTCCCACCTACCCCCAAACCCCTCATCATAACCTAAGCAATTAGGTACAGATGTAAAACAGATCTATGCTTATTTACTATTATTAGAGATTTTCCATTTTCATTCATCATTCATGCGCGTATGCATGCACGCATGAATCAAAGCATGCCACACATGCATGTACACACGGAATGGAAATGGAATTGTGATGAAATTATAGCATTTAAACCAAAAATGTTCATGATATTCACACAGTACAGCTCATAAGTTAACCCTTTAACCCTTGAATTTGTTCAAGAAAATTTAAATTTTCTCATAAAAAAATGTCAATTTGCAGACCAAGAGAAGATTATTTTTGAAAAGTTACCACTGGAATGACTGGCTCGGTTACCGAGCCAGTCATTGCAGTGGTAAATTAAAAAAAATAGTCTTCTCATGTTCTGCAAATGGAAATTTATCAAGACCACTGCAAAAAAACCAGTTTTGGTCGACTTGAGTCTTAAATGATTAACTACGAAATTCTACCAAGAACTAGGAGCTTATATTTTATCGATAGAAAATCAAGTCTGCACAGACACACAGGCGGAAGGAAGCAGAAACATAATCCTGCTTCTTTCTTACCTGTTTCGTAACCTTCACAGGAACACTCTGTTTGATGAATTGTACAACAACATCTGCATTCTGACTATTGATATCCACACCACGGTAATCCTGCGAGAAACACACACAAGCCTTAATACTTTAAGCCTTGAATTTGTTCAAGAAAATGTCAATTTGCAGACCAAGAGAAGAGTATTTTTGAAAATTTATGACTGGAATGACTGGCTCTGTTATTTAGCCAGTCATTTCAGTGGTAAATTTTCAAAAATAGTCTTCTCTTGGTCTGCAAAGGACATTTCTCAAGACCACTGCAGAAGCCGTTTTTGGCTGATATGAGTGTTAAATGGTTAATATATAAGGGATGGATGCAATCTATCACTCAAATATCTGATGTCATAATCAATTACATCACTGACATCACAATCATAATGACATATAGCTCCATGAAAAAAAATCTAAGTCTGTTACTAATGTGTGCTTTTAACAAATTTTAAATAAATTTACAATTTAATAAACATTCTGTTGAACATTTTGAAAATAATTTGACACTGAGCAGCAATACAGTCAAATTAGTTTCAAAATATTCAACAGCTTACCTGTATAGTTACCGTAAAATTTATATTCTGAGAATTCAGATTTCAAAGTTTCAACTCGATTGCAACAGGTGGAAAAAAGTGGACGAAGCTTAACTCGAAATGGGTATGGCATATCTAGAAATGGATCCTTCATTCAGGTCAAGAAACTCCTTATTCACATTACACAGTAAAACTAGTTATAAGTCATTCAATGTGGTTGCAAACAGAGGGATGGCTGTATGATACACACAATGCAAACACAGAATGCTAGCTACAGCTGCTTGTCTTACAAATTTGCCAAAATTAAGTGGAATTAACCCTTTAACCCTTGAATTTATCCAAGAAAATTCCAATTCTCTCATAGAAAGTGTTCATTTACAGACTAGGAGAAGACTATCTTTGAAAATTTACTACTGGAATGACTGGCTCGATTATCGAGCCAGTCATTCTAGTGGTAAATTTTCAAAATTGTCTTCTCTTGGTCTGCAAATCGACATTTCTCAAGACCACTGCAGACGTCATTTTTGGCTGATATGAGGGTTAAAGTGTTAAGGCATGGGCATATTCAACAATTACCGTAATTATTTTTGCAGACTCATTTGTTACACACATATTTACTCACTCACTCACTCACTCACTCACCCACCCACCCACCCACTCACTCACTCTCACTCGCACCCACCCATCCACCCACTCACTCACTCACCCACCCACCCACCCACTCACTCTCACTCGCACCCACCCACGCACGCGCACACATGTATATGTATGTACGCACGCACGCACGCACGCACACACACACACACACACACGTACATACACACATACACGCACCAGGACGCATGCATGTACGCACATACACATCTTTACCTGACGACCTGGTGATGCTTGTTTATAGAAGCGTACAGAAGGATATGACCTCACAGATGCATCATGACACAACCATTGCTCTTGATCACAGTTAACTTTGCCAGCTTTGGCTATCCCCTCCACTTGCTACAAACATAAATGCATCAACATTAGTATCTAAACACAGAAATAATAGCTATGATGACTTTATTTTTAAGTAATCAGAAAAAACACTGGCATAATATATGCATGAGTACATAGGTTCAATAATTAAACGAGCCAGTCATTTGTGTAGTAAATTGTCAAAAATAGTCTTCACTTGGTACTTGGCTCGCAAATGGACATTCCTCAAGACAACTCCAGAGCTGGTTTGACCATTTGCCACTAAAATTCTCAGTACCTCTGACTATTTTCAAAATGTTCAAGTAATGATCCATTTTTTTATATAAGAGTTTCTCATATCTTGTCATATCAGGGTTAATATAAGGTTGCAGACATTTGCCAATATCTGCAACTATTGATTAATATACTCTATAAGGTATATAACATTCGAACATCCAGAGTCTATTAACCAAACAATCCTTAAAATGCCAGTGTCTCGATTTCAAGAGAACTATACAGAATAAGAAAATTTATCAAATTTTTTTTTCACGAGTGAGATGACATACTTACCTCCCTAACACTCTTGATATACTAGTATATCGGCTCTAAATTCAATAATATTCAGAATAATAAAAAGATAGGTGCCCCTAATGGGCAGGTGGAAGTACACAGTCATGCACATGACAAACACCACCCACTGCGCATGCGCACACCGGTACTTCCTTTACTAAATATTGGCTGACATAGAAGCAACTATTCAATAACCAAAGGACAAGGCCTCCGTGGGGTGGCGAGGCCGGGATCCTGTTAGGGAGGTAAGTATGTCATCACACTCGTGAAAAAGAAATTTGATAAATTTTCTTATTTCACATCATGAGAACATACTTACCTTCCTAACACTCTTGATAAAAACCAGAATTTGAAAGTAAATTCGGTGGGAGGGAGGCAAGGTCCTGAAAACCAACACACCCTCGAAGAGACTAGGCTTTTTGAATTCTCAAGAGATTTAAAACATCTGAAATTGTGACTGAAACCACAACCAGGAATAGAATTTTGCATCGGATTATCGACCGATGAAGAAAGATTGATCAAAAGGCAAATGCGCTCCCCCCCCTCTTTCTGAGGAAGGTTAGGAAAAACGCTGCTCTAAATGACTAGCACGTTCTCTAATACTTAATGAAAAGTATTACTAGACATTGGAAAAAGAAGAATTGCTTCTATTTCAAAAAACTCTCTGAAAAAACACAATTAAGAGACATTAACCATCACCATATTAAAAATAAAAATGACACCATCACCAAGACAAAAAAAACAAAAAATGGTCATAAACACTGACCTCTGATGTCCTGGACACGGCACTCATCTCTTCCCCCACTGGATGAAGAGAATTGTACCAGCTAATAGTAGGGATACCCTACCAACAAATGTGATATTTGTAAATAGCAGAGGACGAAAACTTTTTACAAACATAAACCTCTACATTAATATTTTATTTTCTGAGGACTGAGACGGCGAGCGGGTTAGAAGTGTCACGAAGGTAATGGTCGGTAAAACTTGATTCACAGTGCCACTGGGCTACTGACATAATGTCTTCAATAGAAACACCATTAAATAATGTCGTGGAAGTTACCACACCACGGACACTATGAGCCTTGGCTCTATCTACTTGGAATCCAGTGGCTGTCTTATGACAGAATTGAATACATTCTACTATCCATCTGGAAATAGTGTCTCTTGACGCCCTACCATGGGGTTCAATATAGGACAACCATAGGGAACATGGGTCCATCCGCCAAACCTGAGTTCTTCTCTTGTACTTATTTAAAGCACGGACAGGACACCATACTTTAGCACCAGGATCATATCTGGTTAAGGCAGGTAAAATAATAGGTTTACCCGGATATTTTAAAGATTGATTCTTAGCCAAGAAATTCAATCTTGGTAGAAGCTTAAGGCCTTCACCTGTAACTATATAACGGTCAGGCTCAGCAGACAAGGCATGAATTTCACTCCTGCGTCTGGCTGATGCTGCCGCAACTAAAAATACAGTTTTAAGTGTCAATAATTTTACAGATATAGCACTAAGTGGTTCAAAAGGTTTATCACTCAAAACCTGCAGAACCAGAGAAAGACTCCATGATGGTGTGAGTGGAGGATTTCTTGGTCTGAGATTGCCCATACCTTTAATAAGAGTATTTAAAACACTTACTTCATCACTTCCCCTCTTTGCCAAGCAAGGGATAACAGTCATCAATGCTGATTTGTATCCAGCAATAGAATTAGGTTTAAGACTATAGGCATCATACAGGTGACAGAGAAAATCAGCTACTACCTGAATAGATGCTTCCATCGGATTGATACATCTCTTTGAGCACCATTCTGCAAATCCGTTGATTTTATCATTATAAGCTCTGGAGGTTGACCCCCTTCTGGCTCTGGCCATGAAATTGGCTGCTTGCTCAGAAAAGCCCTCCTTAATCGCGGGTTTTTTGACAACATCCATGCAGTCAATTGAAACATTGACGGATTGTTGTGAAGGGTCTTGCCCTGGAAGATAATATTGTCCATCAGCGGCAGAGGAACCGGATTGCAAACCAGAAGGTCCAGCAAATCCGTAAACCATGATCGGCTTGGCCAATTCGGGGCGATCAGAAGCAGTTGGCATTCCTCTTGTCTGATCTTCTGAAGAGTCCTTGGAATCAGGATTGTTGGAGGGTATGCGTATGCATACATTCCCTTCCAACTGATAGCTAGCGCACCTATTGCGATAGCGCTTGGATCTGGAATTGGAGAAACGTACGTCGTCATCTTCGCATTCTTCTTCATTGCAAACAAATCTATGTTGGGCTTTCCCCAATGATTGAACAGGTGATCCGCCACACATTGATTTAGTTGCCATTCCGTAGGCAGAATACTCATCCTTCGGCTCAATGAGTCTCCTAACAGATTCAGCCTTCCCGGAATATGAACTGCTTTCAAGGTGATCATATGATCCATGCACCAGCAAAGCAGCTTCCATGTCATCATACAGAGACTGGGTGACTTCGTTCCTCTCTGGCGGTTTATGTAACTCACTACTGTAGAGTTGTCTGAACGTATCATCACAAATTTTCCCTCCACTTCTTTTAAGAAGTGTTCAAGGCCTAGAATTACAGCCCGCAATTCTAGCATGTTGATATGTTCCTTTGACTGTTCCAGATTCCAAAGCCCTGATATAGTGGCTTCTTCCAGGCAAGCTCCCCAACCCTCCATCGATGCATCCGTAAATATCGTTACTTGAGGGTGGGGAGGGGTCAGCATGACCCACGCCAGGAGATTTCCTCTCTCCATCCACCAATGAAGATGATGAATGAGAGGGTCCAACACTTGAATGCGCGAGTCCAGTGATCCTGAACTCTGCGTCCACTGAGTCATGAGAAACAATTGAATCGGCCGCCTGCGTAATGACTGGTTCCATTGAAACCATCAGACCTAACATTCTCAGATAGACCCGTGCTAGAATATAACGACTGTTGCAAACCAACTGAATGGACGAGAGGAGACCTTCCACTCTCTCCTGGGATGGATAAACATATCCTATCTCCAGATCGAGGAACATACCCAGGTAAACAAACTTCTGGGATGGAGTCAGCTCTGATTTCTGAAAGTTGATTATCCAGCCTAAATCTGTGAGTTTTCAAAACTATCTCCAGATTTGCTGTCAAACTTTCTGGGTTGTGTGCTTTCAGCAACCAGTCGTCTATGTAACTGTGAACAGCTATATTTCTCCTGCGGAGGTATGCCGTGATAGCAAGTACCACTCGAGTGAAGACCCTTGGAGCCGTCGAGATGCCGAATGGAAGAACCTTGAATTCCCATTGGCGTCCCTGAAAAGCAAATCTCAGGAATCGACGAAAACTTCTTGCAATTGGAATGTGGAAATAAGCATCCTTGAGATCTATAGATGCTGTCCACATCCCCTTCTCTAACCCCAACAACACCGATCTTACTGTTTCCATTTTGAAACTCGGTGTGTCTAAAAACTTGTTTAGAGGTTTGCCACAAGAAACACAGTTGAATAGAAGCCCGGGCAATCTTGCGCCGGTTGAATTGCTTCCTTTAGAATTAGAGATTCTATCTCCTCTTCTATGCACAACCGCTTGTCTGGATCTCTTGGAATTTGAGTCCAGACCGGTACCAGAGACAGATGCAATGGCGGACCTCTTATCCATTCTGGACTGTATCCGTGCGAAAGCCATTGCAAGACTAAGCGGTCCTGAATTAACCGCTCCCACTTCTGAATGTGGCAAGTCAAACGACCTCCCACTGGTGCACCTAGGGTTGACGGGGTGCCCATACATTTTAGAAGTGGGAGTGTCTCTGGTACGAGTGACAACACCCGAGTGGTACTTGTGATAACCGGAAAAAATTGTATTGCATCAGGCCCGGTTACCACGCGCCACTCGTCGCGCTCCGCGACCAGCGCCACGTGCACCACGGTGCGCGGGCTGCTGTCTGGCTGGCTGCGCTTGAAGTGCTGGCTGACGTACAACACCACACTGCTGCTGGCGCGGCCGACGCGGTCTCTGAAACCGGCCGGCCTGCTGGCCTCTGACAATGCCAGCACCGCCACAAGCGTACTGCTGTCGAGCAGCCGAGGGCTGAGCATGCACGTGTTCTCTGCGCAGCACTTCAAACTGTGCGCGCAGCGCCCTCTGGTTATTCACCCGTCACTGTCTCCTGGGGGTGCCGACAACCTTCACCTCCAAAGAGACCAGGGCCCGCCATCGGCGCTTGCAACAAGCGTGACTTGAGCTCCTGAGACGGGCACAAATTGTCCAATGCAAAAGTGCGCCTCGTTCTCAGCGACTTTGTGACCGACCTAGTCAAACAGTCCAACGCCAAGTTGATGCCATCCTGGATGGCTCGTTGGACTGTCACGGGACTAGGCTGTTGCTGCACCGACGCTGCTACCACCTCCGATAGCAGCTGAGAGACATGCGACAGTGCACTAATCGCCGCTCACGATCTCTCCTCGGTGTCGCGCAAGGCGGCATTAGCCAAGCGCATAGCGCCCGTGCACAACGCTCCCGTGTCAGCCCGGGAACCCGGCCGCGTATCTTCCCCCAGAGCGGCGTGGTCATCCGCGCTCGGTCTGGGTGCTAGGCCATATCGAGCATACCGACTAGCAGTAACTCGACATCGCCTAGCTACCTCGCGGGGGGCCTTCGCGAGGCGACCTTTCGGTCTGATCGACTCCTCTGCCGCCGAGAACCTATCTAAGATATGCTCAGCATACGGCAGAGACAGTCGTGCTGGCCAACGGCTTCGCCTGTAACCATGCCCGAGTGTTACCGGCGGCCATCTCATCCACGGAGAGCTCTGGTCTAACAGCGAGGAGCCACGCATATGCTTCTGACCAGTCTTCATCCATGGCTACCTGCGAATTGCCGATGAGCAGCGGGCCCTCGTCATCTTCAATGGCATTCGCAGGTATGGCCGAGGAGGAGGCTATAGACGAACCTGGCTGCCCAGGGAATGTATACGGGCCCACGAGGGCCGGCATACATTCTCCATAGGCTGACCAGGCACCAAGGCCGCGCTTGTGTGAGGGGGTTCATGCACACCAGCGAGGCCCGGAACGTCCGTATGAGATTCCACGTCTAAGCGTGGAATCTTATACGGCTGGCCGTCTGCTCCAAACTGGGCCACAGGCTGAACCATGAAACCTGCTCCCGAGGGAACAGTGCCATAGTTGCGAGCGGTCACGCTCCCCATGAGAGGAGTGTAGACGCTCGCATCCAAGTCTTCATCGTCGGTCAACCTGTGGACCGAGCAGGTAGTCTTCATCATCTTCCTGGTCAGGAAAGTTAGACTCTGGATTAGTAAAGAAAACTAATCCAGACTGACCAGGAGAATGCTCGAAAGCAGATGATGAGTGTACTCCGCGAGTGATTGTGGTCAGGCCTGCTGGTCGGGTCCCGCCTGATGCGTCTCGCGCCGCTGGAACACCAGGCAATGCGAACATCAAGCCTGGGTCCAAGACGGCCGCCCCTGGATCACTATACACTTTGTCCGAGCTAGTAGGGCATGATCCAGGGATGGGGGCTACCTGCACTGAGGTCGACGTGCAGGAAGTTGAAACACCTGTGCCAGGCAACAAGCTGCGAAGCATGTCAGGCATCAGGTCTTTCAAAGTCCTGCGCATCTCACTCACTAACTCAACCTTGAAGGCCTCGAGCCCACCCTTCTCAGAGGCCTTCTTCTTACCCTCCTTCTTAGACTTCTTGCCCTCCTCAGCCATCATCTTAGCCTGAAAAGAGAAGAATTCAGAGGTTAGATCCACACACCCACCCCACTCTTTACAAATGACACATTTGTTAGTTAGCCTACAAGCTGAACACAGATGGCAAGGGTGGGGGAAGAATCTAGCCTTCATAAGCTTCAGACAGAATGGACATTTGTGAAAGGGAAGGGATACGAAGACAATGAGTATGATAGTTTTCAAAGCCTTGTTAATAGACCATTAGAAGAAAACAAGAACAGACTCGAGAGAAGACATCCACTTTTATGACAGACAACCCTGACGGGACAGCTGACTTCTCTAGTTAATAAAACCAAACACAACCAGGACAACAAATTAAGTGGGGGGGGGGGGGGGGGGGGGGGGGGGGGGGGGAGAGAGAGGGAGAGATATGACTATCTAGATATCTCTCCACCCTCCTAATAAAAGGAGATGAACACATCACAGACTTCTCTAACCTAAGATTATGCCATCAAGGAGAGAAAAAACTCTGGTTGATTATGACATCAAGCCTAAATGCAAAAGCTCCTTCAAGGAGAGGGGATGTCAAAAAGAATGAAAGAAATATCTAGATATAAAAGACATTCATACCTCCTGAAAAATATAATATTAAATTATATATATTCGAGAACCCATGCACACGCAAGAGAGAATATAGTGCACAAAGCAAAAGGCAGCAGAAAATTGATTATTTTCAAATAATTATGTGCCATAATTAATAAACTACCTTAGCCTGAGCACAGGCAACCATCCTCTTGTGCAGGGGAACACGTCCATCCATCCGCCGAGACTCCTCTTCCAGAAGAACTGATGAGGGGGATGGGACAAAAGGAAGGAGATAGTTCCTTTATTAATTTAATATATCTCCAACCCGTAGACATATCACAATGATAAGTCAAAACCGAGACGTGAACAACCTTCGAGAGAAGTACAGGAATCCTTGTTCAGTCACAAGACAAACCTGTAAGCATAAAACACAAGAGATTAATAGCCCTAGGCACTGGGAAAAAATTTACAAGGATTCCCAGCGCCTGAAAACGTGGTACCGCCGAAACGGCCGCGACGAAAACCAGTAACAAATAAAAGTTACAAGTCTTAAATAAATACAAGGAGCAATGTCACCTTAGTGGATGACGAGGACTCCTCCAATAGTTTAGCATCAGCCATGATGGATAGGGATGATTTTGTTCTAGTAGAATTCAGAAAAGAGCCCGTGAAGATTTTCACATGTTGCTTCTTAGCCAATATATTAGAAAACGGAAGTACCGGTGTGCGCATGCGCAGTGGGTGCTGTTTGTCATGTCCATGACTGTGTACTTCCACCTGCCCATTAGGGGCACCTAACTTTTTATAATTCTGAATATTATTGAATTTAGAGCCGATATACTAGTATATCAAGAGTGTTAGTGAGGTAAGTATGTTCTCATGATGTGAAAACACTGTTAAACATTTTGAAAATAATTCGACTGGAAACCATTGCTCATATGGGCAGCAACAGCTCCCAGTTGAATTAGTTTCAAAATATGCAACAGAATATTCCTTATATTATAAAGAATTTGTCGCTTCTGGTCTGCAAGGGTTAAAGCCTTAAGGGTGGGTTAACCCTTTTACTGTTGAATTCCCCATATCTCAATTTCAAAGCAACCATAGAGGAAAACTTGAATATTTTGAAATTAATTTGACTGAAAGCCGGTGCTGCCGTAGGCTTCCAGTAAAAATTCATTTCAAAATATTCAACAGAATAAGTTTTATATGGTAAAGAATTTACTTACTCAGGGATTAGTCAGTAAAATGGTTAAAAGACATACCTCTGCAACTTTCTCAAACTCTGGCTTAAACACCTGGCAATGTCCGCACCACGGAGTATAGAAATCAACCACCCACGGAATACTGCCGCGTAATACTTTATCGTAAAAATTCTGAGCTGTTAATGTTTCCACTTTCGTCGGTAGAAAGTCAAACACCCATGCTCGAAGCGATTGCGCATCTCGATTCCAACCATTGTATAAACTGGAGAAAGAATGAAGAAATAAATGAGATGATACTATCCCCTACCCAGGCTTTTTCATAAAGGTCCTTTTCAGGGTATAGACACCCAAATGTAACCTGGGACCCCCAAAAGTTGCATGATTGTTAAATATTATTTCAGTTTGGGGCCATCAGATTTCAGGTTGGGACCCCTAGATTTCTAAGTCTGGGGTTCCTGGGACCTCCAAAATTTAGATGCCATGAGAAACCCTGCCCCTACCCCATTCAACAATCACGCTAAGGCATGGAGAGGCTACTTTTAAAGGCAATTAAACGAAATCTAGGATTTCTTTTTTCACGAGAGAGTTGATACTTACCTCCCTAATACTTTTGATATTGCTAAATATTGGCTTTCACTCAATAAACACTCAGATTTAAAACAGTTAGGTGCCCCTACTGGGCAGGGAGTCAGAGCGTAGTCTGGCGGATGCCAGCCCCACCTCCGCGCATGCGCAGACTAGCACTTCCTCTGACTAGATTATTGGCTGACACACATGCAACTATTAAGAGCCTGAAGACCGAGCCTCTGTGGGGTGGAGAGGCCGGGTCCGTATCTAGGGAGGTAAGTATCAACTCTCTCGTGAAAAAAGAAATCCTAGATTTCGTTTATTTCACTTCAAGAGTATACTTACCTCCCTAATACTTTTGATATTGCCAGAATTCGAAAGTGAATCTGGCGGGAGGGAGGCGAGGTCAAAAGACCAGCTCATCCCTATACGCTTTTCTGCGTTTAAGGCACTTAAACTTCTGAAACTGTAAGAAAAAACAGTCAGGATTTGACTAACCATCGGATAACACCACCGATGTATGAGAGATGACCGAATGTCATATGCGCTCCCCCCCCCTCCTTCCTGGGAGGAAGAGTCGACTGACCTCAATGTCCTATACGCTCTCTACGTACAAGTGCCATGTACTACAGGACAGAGACGAAAAAGCTCCATTTTCGTAACTCTCAACAATGAACCACACAAATACACAAACCATCACCATATTAATAACGGGTAATCGTGACAATACAATCAACAACGGACAACACATGAACAAGACTGACCTTGTTGAAAATGGCTGCTGACATCATCTTCCCATTGGTAAAGACTGATGCAGGCCCAAAAAAGTGGGTGTTTCCATAAATTAATTGTGATATATATAAGTAATGAGGAAATCACCTCAAAAAATATAAACCGATTTATTTTTTCAAAACCGACAAGGCGAGAGGATTAGAGGTGTCACGGAGATAATGGTCTGTAAAACTTGACTCACAGTGCCACTGAGCCACCGACATAATATCATCCACAGGGACCCCATTAAATAGGGCCGTGGATGTCACTACGCCGCGGACACTGTGAGCCTTGGCCACGTCAACCTGCTTCCCGGTGGCGGATTTATGGCAAAACTGAATGCATTCCACAATCCACCTGGAAATGGTGTCCTTAGAAGCCCTCCCATGGGGTTCAATATATGACAACCATAACGCTGACTGGTCGGTGCGCCATGCCGCCGTACGTTGTTTGTAGCGGCGCAGCGCCCGGACGGGACACCATGCTTTAGAATTAGGATCATATCTAGTTAAAGCAGGCAAAATAATAGGTTGACCTGGATATTTCAACGACTGATTTTTAGCCAAGAAATTAATCCTAGGTAGCAGCTTAAGGCCTTCCCCTGAAACCACAAAACGGTCATCCTCGGCTGATAAGGCATGAATCTCACTCCTACGCCTAGCCGAGGCCGCAGCAATTAAAAACAGTCTTCAGTGTTAATAGTTTCATAGAAATGGAACTAAGTGGTTCAAAAGGCTTATCACCTAGTACTTGAAGCACTAGCGATAAACTCCAAGACGGAATCACAGGTGGATTCCTTGGTCTTAGATTGCCCATGCCTTTAATTAATACATTCAATGTATTTACTTCATCACTTCCCCTCTTAGCCAAGCAAGGAATAACAGACATTAATGCTGACTTATAACCAGCAATAGAGTTAGGCTTGAGGCTATAGGCATCATAGAGGTGACAGAGGAAATCAGCTACTACTTGAATAGATGAATCCATTGGATCAATACATCTTTTTGAGCACCATTCTGCAAATCTGTTGATTTTATAATTATATGCTCTGGAGGTTGACCCCCTCCTGGCTTTGGCCATAAACATGGCTGCTTGCTCAGAAAAGCCCTCCTTAATTCTAGATTCCTTGACAACATCCACGCAGTCAATCTGAACATTGACGGATTGTTGTGAAGGGCCTTGCCCTGGAAGATAATATCGTCCATCAGAGGCAGAGGAACCGGATTGCAGACCAGAAGGTCTAGCAGATCCGTATACCATGATCGGCTTGGCCAATCCGGGGCGATCAGAAGCACTTGGCATTCCTCTTGTCTGATTTTCTGAAGAATTTTTGGAATCAGGATTGCTGGAGGGAATGCGTATGCATACATTCTCCCCCAGCTGATAGCTAACGCATCTGTTGCGAAAGCGCTTGGATCCGGAATCGGAGAGACGTACGTCGTCATCTTCGCATTCTTCTTCGTTGCGAACAAATCGATGTTGGGTTTCCCCCAATGGTCGAACAGACGATCCGCCACACATTGATTTAGTTGCCATTCCGTGGGTAAAACACTCATCCTTCGGCTCAATGAGTCTGCTAGCAGGTTTAACCTTCCCGGAATATGAACTGCTTTCAAGGTAATCTGGTGATCCAGACACCAACAAAGCAGTTTCCATGTCATCATACAGAGACTGGGCGACTTCGTTCCGCCCTGGCGGTTTATGTAAGTCACAACTGTTGAGTTGTCTGAACGAATAAGAACAATCTTGCCCTGAACTTTCTGTAAGAAATGTTCCAGGCCCAGGACTACTGCTCTTAGCTCCAGTAGATTTATATGTTCCTGTGACTGTTCCAGATTCCAAAGCCCTGATATCGTGGATTCTTCCAGGCAAGCTCCCCAGCCCTCCATCGATGCATCTGTATACACAGTCACCTGAGGGTGGGGAGGGGTTAGCAAAACCCCCGGCAAGAGATTCTCTGTATTCAACCACCATTGCAGGTGGTGAATCAGAGGCGCCAACACTGACACATTCGAGTCCAGCGAACCTGTACTCTGGGTCCATTGTGTCATGAGAAACAACTGGATCGGCCGCCTGCGTAAGGCGGCCTGAGGAATGACTGGTTCCAACGAAACCATCAACCCCAGCATTCTCAAGTAAACCCGTGCCAGGACATGACGACTGTCGCACACTGACTGAATCAACGAGATGAGTATTTGAACTCTCTCCTGAGTAGGATAAACATATCCTGTCTCTAGATCGAAGAACATCCCCAGGTAAACAAACTTCTGGGATGGAGTCAGCTCTGATTTTGGGAAATTGATCATCCAGCCCAAGTCTGTGAGAATTTTCAAAACAATCTCCAGATTGGCGGACAAACTTTCCCGGGTGTGCGCTTTCAACAGCCAGTCGTCTATGTACGTGTGGACTGCTATGCTTCTCCTGCGGAGGTATGCTGTGATCGCAAGAACCACACGGGTGAAAACCCGAGGAGCCGTGGAAATTCCGAAGGGCAACACCCTGAATTCCCACTGTCTGCCCTGGAATGCAAATCTCAGGAAGCGACAGAAACTCCCGTGGATGGGGATGTGGAAATAAGCGTCCTTCAAATCTATCGACGCCGTCCACATCCCCCTCTCCAACCCCGCCAACACCGAGCGCACCGTTTCCATCTTGAAACTGGGCGTCTCGATGAACTTGTTCAATGGCTTGAGGTTGAGAATCGGTCTCCACCCACCGGTGCGTTTTGTTACTAAGAACAGGGTTGAATAGAAGCCCGGACACTTTGTGCCGGCTGAATAGCTCCTTTTTGTATGAGGGAATTTATCTCCTCCTCGATACACAACCTTTGCTCTGGATCTCTCGGAATGGGAGTCCAGATTGGCACCAGAGACAGTCGCGACGGCGGGCCTGTCACCCACTCTGGATGATACCCGACGGAAAGCCATCGCAAGACTAAACGGTCCTGAGTTAACCGTTCCCACTCTTGCATGTGGCCGGCTAGCCGGCCTCCCACCGGCCCACCTAGGGACCGCGGTGGACACGAGGCATGCAAGAGCGGCACTGTCTCCGCCGCCATACACACCGGAGTGGTTCTTACCGCGGTAAGCGTCCTGTCAGGACCGATAACCACGCCCAGATCCTCGCGCGCCCCGCCCCGCCCCGCGCGCACCTCGGTGCGCGGGCGGCTGCCTGGCTGACGGCGGCTGAGGAACCTGCGCCCCCCTCGCTGCTGGCCGAATCGCACGCGGCCGAGGCCGACGCTGCGACGGTGGCTGGCCACTGACCTGGCCAGCACCACCTCGAGCCTGCAGGGGACGATACGCCGGGGCCGCGGCGCGAGCGTTAGCACGACGCAGCACATCAAACTGCTCGCGCAGCGCCCTCTGGTTATTCACCAGGGTGACCGTCTCCTGGAGGTGGCGACATCCCTCACCTCCAAAAAGACCAGGGCCCGTCATAGGCGTACGCAGTAGCCTATTGTACAGGTCCTGAGACGGGCACAGATTGTCCAGGGCAAACGTGCGTCTTGCCCTGACACTCCTGGTCACCGCCCGAGTCACACAGTCCAGCGCCAGGTTAATACCATCCTGGATGGTTCGCTGGACAGTGACCGGACTTGGCTGGCGCGATGCGGATGCCGTTACTACCCCCTGTAACAGCTGGGAGACGTGGGACAGAGCGGCAATCGAAGCCCTCCCACTCTCCTCCGCATCACGCAACGCGGTATTCGCCGAACGCAACGCGTTCGCGCACAAGACACCCGTGTCAGAACGGGTGCCTGGCCGCGCATCCTCACCCAAAGCCGCGCGGTCATCCACGCCGGGCTTGGGTACCACACCGTACCGCTGGTAATCCAGGGGCACGATGCGACAACGCCTGGCCACCTCGCGAGGGGCCTTCGCGAGACGTCCACTCGACTTAATGGACGCCTCCGCCGCCTTGAACATGTCAACGACATGCTCCGCCAGCGGCAGAGAAGGCATAGCGTTAGCAGTCGGTTTCCCAGCTAACCACGGCGTGTGAACACGCTGGCTAGCCGACTGCTCCACGGGCAGATCAGGCCTAACGCTCACCAACCACTGGCAAGCGTCATACCAATCCTCCTCCGTGGCTAACTGCGAGCGCTCTACAAGACGGGGTCCTTCGTCTTCCTCCTGAGCGCAAGCAGTAGAGCTTGACGGCGGGTATGCTGATACACCTGGCAAGCCAGGGAAAACACGCGGGCCTGACAGCACCGGCATGAGAATATCACTGGTTTGACCAGGAGCAGGCACCGTGGCAGAGCGCGGGGTATATATAGGCTCACCACGGGCCCGGCCAGCACCAGCAACACCCTCGGCAAGCTGAGGTATGCGGTACCGCTGGCCATCAGCAGCGCCCTGGGCCACCACCTGAGCCGCGGACTTTACTCCAGGGTGAGTAAAACCGTGGAACAAGGCGCCTGTATTCCCCGCGAGGGGTGCACAAACGTCTTCATCCATGTCCACGTCGTCAGACGGCGACCCTAGCAGGTAATCCTCATTACCCTGGTCAGAAAGATTAGACCCCGGGTTAGCAAAGAGAGCTAACCCGGGCTGACCAGGAACGGTGCCATAGGAGGTACTGGCCACCGCGGCGTGCGGATACCCCTGGACTGATAAGCAGCCCGCGGGTTCCAGCGACAACCGTCCACGGTCCCCTATCGGCGCGGCAATAAGCCTGCTGCCAGGGCCGTGGAACGCCCCCTCTAATGGGGCCACCTCTGAATCGTCGGACAACGGAAGCGGACTAAGGAAAATCGATCCAGAGGCGGGGATTACCTGCTCCGAAGCCGATGATGAGGACAGTAAAGGATTTGGTCCAGGAAGCATGCCACGAAGCAACCCTGGAACCAAATCCTTTATTGTCCTCTTCATCTCTCCCAACATCTCGGTCCGGAAGGCCTCCATATCCACCGCGGACGAGACCTTCCCCTTACCCTTCCTACTTACAACCTCTCGTTTCCGCTTCTTCTTCTTCTCCTCCTCTACCACCTTGTCCGTCGCCTGTAAACAGCACAAGAATTCGGACATTAACTCGCCCCCCCAGTGCTTACATATGTCACAATTAACCAATGGACCACAAGGGCTACATTGACAGCACAGATGCGGCCAGAACTTATCCGGCAGAAAACGACCACAGGACGCGCAACCCGGTCCCTGAAACAGGGCAAAGGACAAGGAGTATGAGCAACTAGTTAAGCTTAGAAACTCAATCCAACTCAAAGAGAAGGAAAACGATCATAAAGATCAAAATACATCAGAAACCAGCATAGCGCTTGAATTGCTTGATAAACACATAGCCAGGCTGATTATGACGTCATTAATCCCGTGACAGGAAAAATTCGATCCCAACAAAACATCCAAGTGCAAGGACGAATTGTATGCTGAATGGATAAGTTGACTACACAACCATCAGATACATATAGATAACTCTTTTCTGGCAAAAATGTTAATTATCTCCCTTTGTTTGTTTACAATAATTAACATCACCACATTATCAATAACTAGATACCTGACACTTTGTATAGACAAACCATCCAACGTGACGAACCGGAGAACTCCACCATCTGCACGCCTCTTAACTCTCTCCACCTCATGGGGAAGGAATTGGATCAAGAGGGCAAAGTGAGAAGACCTTTATACTAGGCCTCCAACTCACTGGACATATTTTTCATTTGGTTAGATAACCTAACAGTGTTAGTAGGAAATGGAACCATGGTGGAGAGAAAACTAACTCTCAGCAACTGTGATTGTCTCCACCTAGCGTCATACAGACCTGTGGACATAAACAGAAAGAGAAATTAGTCCTAGGAAGCACCGAGTTGACCTAACCCAACTAACTAAGGCGCTTATCACGGTAAACGCGAGTCCCGGAAACACAATACACCGGGAAGAAAACTCGCTAATTTTACTAGAAGTCACCTGATTTAAAGGTCCTAAGTCCTTCTGTGGCGAATTGAAACCTCCCGCCATCCAAAAAAGTGACTATCACACCAAAAGATACACGAAATAACAGTTTAAGAGCAAAAAAGCTTATGACTCAAAAAGACATGTGTGTTCTCTTTGCCAATAATCTAGCAAAGAGGAAGTGCTAGTCTGCGCATGCGCGGAGGTGGGGCTGGCATCCGCCAGACTACGCTCTGACTCCCTGCCCAGTAGGGGCACCTAACTGTTTTAAATCTGAGTGTTTATTGAGTGAAAGCCAATATTTAGCAATATCAAAAGTATTAGGGAGGTAAGTATACTCTTGAAGTGAAAACCATGAGTTTCTCCAATCACAGAAAGGAGGCTAGGATGATGGCAACGGACAAGACACAATCACAGCAGAGGTTGAAGAAAAATCATTGCAGCTAAAAGCCGTTTCCACTCATTTTAACTGCAGAAAACTGTCACTCATCATCCTCATGCATGTAAGCTGTTGATTATTTTGAAACTAATTTGACTGGGGGCTATTGCTGCTTACGGAATGTTTATTAACTTATAAATTCAACAATGACATACAAATCAGACATGTTCGTGATGGAGCATTGAACCGCCTTGCTGACAGACCTACGTCATTTTGATAGTGACGTCAGCTAACAAGTGACATTAATTATGTCAGATACTTGAGTGGCAGATCTGATCCCTCGATTATCTTATCTGTTAACAGGGTAATTAACCATATAATACTTAGATTTTCATTGAAAATTTGCAGACCAAGAGAAGACTATTTAGAAAATTAACCACTGGAATGACTGGCTCGATAAATGTCTTTTCTTAGTCTGCAAATGTACATTTTTCAAAACCACTGCTGAAGCTATTTTTGGCCGACTTGAGGGTTAAAGGGTTAAGGACAATTTAAGATGATCTGGCCATGTGAGCGAGAATATCTATTTACAGATAATGCAGGCCATCCAAATATTTTAGAAATCTTACCACTCGAATGACTGGACTGACTAGCTAGTTAGTCATTCCACTGTTAAGTTTTAAAAAATAAACTCTTCTTTGTCTACAAATGGATATTGCTCAAGAGTGCGGCTTAAACAATTTTTGCTGTGCATCACCATTAAAGACCATTATAAGAAAATAGACTTGTTAAAACTGGATACTTTTAAAGGCTTAAAAAATAACTAATCCCATCGCTTGATATCTATTCAGGTGATCTAACACGCCGCTCATAAACCATCCAGGTAATTTTAAGCTTTTTATCATGCCGCGAAGGAGTTATTCAGGATTTAGTAGTTAAATGTTGGTACATTTCTACACCCTATGATGGCTGTCATGATTTACTTGTCAACCAATCAGAAACCCCCTAGCATGTCTGCCTCGGTATATACGCTCAGTCATAGAGGTGCCAGCTATAGGTTGACAATGTGGTATAAAAGCAATCCTACAGGTAAGCTGTTCAATATTTTGAAACCAATTCGACTGGAAGTTGTTGCTGCCATAGGCAGCAACAACTTCCAGTTAAATTAGTTTCAAAATATTCAACGGGATGAGTATTACACAATAAAGAATGTAATGAATTGGCGCTTACATGACATCACACACTATAGCGTGGAGACAAAATGGTGGCGATCACTGATCAACGTTTACACGATATTAGAATGCAAGTAATTGCGATACAGATAAGGGAATAAACGAAATCAAGGATTTCTTTTTTCACGAGAGAGTTGATACTTACCTCCCTAATACTTTTGATATTGCTAAATATCGGCTTTCACTCAATAAACACTCAGATTAAAACAGTTAGGTGCCCCTACTGGGCAGGGAGTCAGAGCGTAGTCTGGCGGATGCCAGCCCCACCACCGCGCATGCGCAGACTAGCACTTCCTCTGACTAATTTATTGGCTGATACACATGCAACTATAAAGAGCCTGAAGACCGAGCCTCTGTGGGGTGGAGAGGCCGGGTCCGTATCTAGGGAGGTAAGTATCAACTCTCTCGTGAAAAAAGAAATCCTTGATTTCGTTTATTTCACATCAAGAGTATACTTACCTCCCTAATACTTTTGATATTGCCAGAATTCGACAGTGAATTCGGCGGGAGGGAGGCGAGGTCAAAAGACCAGCTTATCCCTATACGCTTTTCTGCGTTTAAGGCACTTAAACTTCTGAAACTGTATGAAAAAACAGTCAGGATTTGACTAACAATCGGATAACACCCCCGATGTATGAGAGATGACCGAATGTCATATGCGCTCCCCCCCCTCCTTCCTGGGAGGAAGAGTCGAATGACCTCAATGTCCTATACGCTCTCTACGTACAAGTGCCATGTACTACAGGACAGAGACGAAAAAACTCCATTTTCGTATACTCTCAACAATGAACCACATAAATACACAAAACCATCATCATATTAATAACGGGTAACGTGACAAGGCAATCAACAATGGACAACACATACACAAGACTGACCTTGTTGAAATGGCTGCTGACATCCTCTTCCCATTGGTGAAGAACGATGTAGTCCCAAATTAGTGGTTGTTTCCATAAATTAATTGTGAAATATATAAGCAATGAGGAAACCCCATCAAAAATATATGCCTAGTTATTTTTTCAAAATCGACAAGGCGAGAGGATTAGAGGTGTCACGGAGATAATGGTCTGTAAAACTTGACTCACAGTGCCACTGAGCCACCGACATAATATCATCCACAGGGACCCCATTAAATAGGGCAGTGGATGTCACTACGCCGCGGACACTGTGAGCCTTGGCCACGTCAACCTGCTTCCCGGTGGCGGATTTATCGCAAAACTGAATGCATTCTACAATCCACCTGGAAATGGTGTCCTTAGAAGCCCTGCCATGGGGTTCAATATAAGACAACCATAACGCCGACTGGTCGGTGCGCCACTCCGCCGTACGTTGTTTGTACCGGCGAAGCGCCCGGACGGGACACCATGCTTTAGAATTAGGATCATATCTAGTTAAAGCAGGCAAAGCAATAGGTTGACCTGGATATTTCAACGACTGATTTTTAGCCAAGAAATTAATCCTAGGTAGCAGCTTAAGGCCTTCCCCTGAAACCACAAAACGGTCATCCTCGGCTGATAAGGCATGAATTTCACTCCTACGCCTAGCCGAGGCCGCAGCAATTAAAAACACAGTCTTCAGTGTTAATAGTTTCATAGAAATGGAACTAAGTGGTTCAAACGGCTTATCACCTAGTACTTGAAGCACTAGCGATAAACTCCAAGACGGAATCACAGGTGGATTCCTTGGTCTTAGATTGCCCATGCCTTTAATTAATACATTTAATGTATTTACTTCATCACTTCCCCTCTTAGCCAAGCAAGGAATAACATACATTAAAGCTGACTTATAACCAGCAATAGAGTTAGGCTTGAGGCTATAGGCATCATAGAGGTGACAGAGGAAATCAGCTACTACCTGAATAGATGAATCCATTGGATCAATACATCTTTTTGAGCACCATTCTGCAAATCTGTTGATTTTATAATTATATGCTCTGGAGGTTGACCCCCTCCTGGCTTTGGCCATAAACATGGCTGCTTGCTCAGAAAAGCCCTCCTTAATTCTAGATTCCTTGACAACATCCACGCAGTCAATCTGAACATTGACGGATTGTTGTGAAGGGCCTTGCCCTGGAAGATAATATCGTCCATCAGAGGCAGAGGAACCGGATTGCAGACCAGAAGGTCCAGCAGATCCGTATACCATGATCGGCTTGGCCAATCCGGGGCGATCAGAAGCACTTGGCATTCCTCTTGTCTGATTTTCTGAAGAATTTTTGGAATCAGGATTGCTGGAGGGAATGCGTATGCATACATTCTCCCCCAGCTGATAGCTAACGCATCTGTTGCGAAAGCGCTTGGATCCGGAATCGGAGAGACGTACGTCGTCATCTTCGCATTCTTCTTCGTTGCGAACAAATCGATGTTGGGTTTCCCCCAATGGTCGAACAGACGATCCGCCACACATTGATTTAGTTGCCATTCCGTGGGTAAAACACTCATCCTTCGGCTCAATGAGTCTGCTAGCAGATTTAACCTTCCCGGAATATGAACTGCTTTCAAGGTAATCTGGTGATCCAGACACCAACAAAGCAGTCTCCATGTCATCATACAGAGACTGGGCGACTTCGTTCCGCCCTGGCGGTTTATGTAAGTCACAACTGTTGAGTTGTCTGAACGAATAAGAACAATCTTGCCCTGAACTTTCTGTAAGAAATGTTCCAGGCCCAGGACTACTGCTCTTAGCTCCAGTAGATTTATATGTTCCTTTGACTGTTCCAGATTCCAAAGCCCTGATATCGTGGACTCTTCTAGGCAAGCTCCCCAGCCCTCCATCAATGCATCTGTATACACAGTCACCTGAGGGTGGGGAGGGGTTAGCATAACCCCCACCAAGAGATTCTCTGTGTCCAACCACCATTGCAGGTGATGAATCAGAGGCGCCAACACTGACACATTCGAGTCCAGGGAACCTGTACTCTGGGTCCATTGTGTCATGAGAAATAACTGGATCGGCCGCCTGCGTAAGGCGGCCTGAGGAATGACTGGTTCCAATGAAACCATCAACCCCAGCATTCTCAAGTAAACCCGTGCCAGGACATGACGACTGTCGCACACTGACTGAATTAATGAGATGAGTTTCTGAACTCTCTCCTGAGTAGGATAAACATATCCTGTCTCTAGATCGAAGAACATCCCCAGGTAAACAAACTTCTGGGATGGAATCAGCTCTGATTTTGGGAAATTGATCATCCAGCCTAAGTCTGTGAGAGTTTTCAAAACAATCTCCAGACTGGCCGATAAACTTTCCCGGGTGTGTGCTTTCAACAGCCAGTCGTCTATGTACGTGTGGACTGCTATGCTTCTCCTGCGGAGGTATGCGGTGATCGCAAGAACCACACGGGTGAAAACCCGAGGAGCCGTGGAAATTCCGAAGGGTAGCACCCTGAATTCCCACTGTCTGCCCTGGAATGCAAATCTCAGGAAGCGACGGAAACTCCTGTGTATGGGGATGTGGAAATAAGCATCCTTCAAATCTATCGACGCTGTCCACATTCCCCTCTCTAACCCCGCCAACACCGAGCGCACAGTCTCCATCTTGAAACTGGGCGTCTCTATGAACTTGTTCAATGGCTTGAGGTTGAGAATTGGTCTCCACCCTCCGGTGTTTTTTGTTACTAAGAACAGGGTTGAATAGAAGCCCGGACACCTCTGTGCCGGCTGAATAGCTCCTTTTTGTATGAGGGAATTTATTTCCTCCTCGATACACAACCTTTGATCTGGATCTCTCGGATTTGGAGTCCAGATCGGCACTAGAGACAGTCGCGATGGCGGGCCTGTCATCCAATCGGGATGATACCCGACTGAAAGCCATCGCAAGACTAAACGGTCCTGAGTTAACCGTTCCCACTCTTGCATGTGGTCGGCTAGCCGGCCTCCCACCGGTCCACCTAGGGATAGAGGTGGACATAAGGAGTGCAAGAGCGGCACTGTCTCCTTTGCCAGAAACACCGGCGTGGTTCTCACCGCGGTAACCGTCCCATCAGGAACGATTACCCCGCCCAGATCCTCGCGCGCCACGACCAGCACCGCGCGCACCTCGGTGCACGGGCGGCTGCCTGGCTGACTGCGCCTGAGGAGCCTGCGCCCCCCTCGCTGCTGGCCGAATCGCACGCGGCCGAGGCCGACGCTGCGATGGTGGTTGGCCTCTGACCTGGCCACTACCACCTCGAGCCTGCAGGGGACGATACGCAGGGGGTGCGGCGCGAACGTTGGCACGACGAAGCACCTCAAACTGCTCGCGCAGCGCCCTCTGGTTATTGACCAGAGTAACCGTCTCCTGGAGGTGCCTACATCCCTCACCTCCAAAGAGACCAGGACCTGTCATAGGCGTACGTAGTAGCCTATTGTATAGGTCCTGGGACGGGCACAGATTATCCAAGGCAAAAGTGCGCCTTGCCCGGACACTCCTGGTCACCGCCCGCGTCATACAGTCCAGCGCCAGGTTGATACCATCCTGGATGGCTCGCTGGACTGTGACCGGACTTGGCTGGCGCGATGCGGATGCTGTTACTACCCCTTGTAACAGCTGGGAGACGTGGGACAGAGCGGCAATCGAAGCCCTCCCACTCTCCTCCGCATCACGCAACGCGGTATTTGCTGAACGCAACGCGTTCGAACACAAGACTCCCGTGTCAGAACGGGAGCCTGGCCGCGCATCCTCACCCAAAGCCGCGCGGTCATCCACGCTCGGCTTAGGTACCACACCGTACCGCTGGTAGTCCAGTGGCACGATGCGGCAACGCCTGGCCACCTCGCGCGGGGCCTTAGCGAGACGTCCACTAGACTTAATGGACGTCTCCGCCGCCTCGAACATGTCAACGACATGCTCTGCCAGCGGCAGAGAAGGCATAGCATTAGCAGTAGGCTTACCAGCTAACCACGGCCTGTGATCACGCTGGCTAGCCGACTGCTCCACGGGCAGATCTGGTCTAACACTCACCAACCACTGGCAAGCGTCAGACCAATCCTCCTCCGTGGCTAGCTGCGAGCGCTCTACAAGACGGGGGCCTTCGTCTTCCACCTGAGTGCAAGCAACAGAGCTTGACGGCGGATACGCTGATATCCCTGGCAAGCCAGGGAGAGCATGCGGGCCTGACAATACCGGCATGCTAAACTCACTGGCTTGACCAGGAGCAGGCGCCGTGGTAGAGCGCGGGGCATATACCGCCCCACCACGGCCCCGGCCAGCACCAGCGACACTCTCGGCAAGCCGAGGTATGCGGTAACGCTGGCCTTCAGCGCCCAGGGCCACAGTCTGAACCGTGGATTCTACCCCTGTGAGAGTAGAACCGTGGAATAAGGCGCCTGTATTCCCCGCGAGGGGTGCACAGACGTCATAATCCATGGCCACGTCCTCAGACGGCGACCCCAACAGGTAATCCTCATCCTCCTGGCCAGACAGATTAGACTCCGGGTCAGCAAAGAGAGCTAACCCGGACTGGCCAGGGAAGGTGCCATACGAGGTACTGGCACCCGCGGTGTGCGGATAGCCCTGGACTGATAAGCAGCCCGCGGGTTCCAGCGACAACCGTCCACGGTCCCTATTGGGCGCGGCAATAAGCCTGCTGCCAGGGTCGTGGAATGCCCCCTCTAATGGGGCCACCTCTGAATCTTCAAACAACGGAAGCGTACTAAGGAACGGTGATTCAGAGGCGGGGATTACCTGCTCCGAAGCAGATGATGAGGTCAACAAAGGATTTGGTCCAGGAAGCATGCCACGAAGCAACTCTGGAACCAAATCCTTGATTGTCCTCCTCATCTCTCCCAACATCTCGGTCCGGAATGCCTCCATGTCCACCGCGGACGAGGCCTTCCTCTTACCCTTCTTACTTACAACCTCTTTTTTCAGCTTCTTCTTCTCCTCCTCCACCTTGTCCTTCGCCTGCAAGCACAAGAATTCGGACATTAGCTCGCCCCCCCAGTGCTTACATATCTCGCAATTAAGCAAGGGACCACAGGGGCTATACTGAAAACAGAGATGAGGACCAAACTTGTCCCTCAAAAATCGTCCACAGGACGCACAACCAGGTCTCTGAAAAAAGCCAAAGGACGAGGAGTATGAGCAATCTAGTTAAGCTTAGAAACTCACCAACTCAAGAGAAGGAAAAATGATCATAAAGATCATAATTTATCAGAAAACCAGCTTCGGACAACTTTAATTGTTAATAAAGAGCAAGGCTGATTATGACGTCATTAATCCTATGACAGGAAAAAATCGATCCCCAACAAACATCCCAGTGCAAGGACGAATTGTATCTCTAACCAGAACATGTGCAGAATGGACATTTCGACTACACAACCATCAGATATATACTGATAACAAGGGCAAATACTGTTAATTATCTCCCTTTCCTCTAAATAATTAACATCACCTCATCTCAATAATTAGATACCTGACACCTTGTCTAGACAAACCATCCAACCTGATGAACTGGAGTACTCCACCACTGAACGCCTCTTAACTCTCTCCACCTCTAGGGGAAGGAATTGGATCAAGAGGGCAAAGTGAGAAGACCTTTATAATAGGCCTCCAACTCACTGGACATAGAATTTTTGGTTAGATAACCTAACAGTATTAGTAGGAAATGGAACCATGGTGGAGAGACACAAACCCTCTGCTGATGTAATGTCCATTATATTTCTTCACACAGACCTGTGGACATAAACACAAAGAGAGATTAGTCTTATATAGCACCTAGTTGAAATAAACCAACTAAACAAGGCGCTTATCACGTTTAGCGCGGGTCCCGGAAACACATTACAACGGGACAAAACTCGCTAATTTTACTAGAAGTCACCTGATTTAAAGGTCCTGGGCCTTCCTCTGGCGAAGTCACTCTTCCTGCCATCTTTATCAGGGATAAACACTTCTTAGCTTTCACAAAAACACTTAGAATTGAGCCACGAAAAGTACTAGCACAAAAGCATGTGTAGACTCTCTGCCAATAAATTAGCAAAGAGGAAGTGCTAGTCTGCGCATGCGCGGTGGTGGGGCTGGCATCCGCCAGACTACGCTCTGACTCCCTGCCCAGTAGGGGCACCTAACTGTTTTAATCTGAGTGTTTATTGAGTGAAAGCCGATATTTAGCAATATCAAAAGTATTAGGGAGGTAAGTATACTCTTGATGTGAAATGTGATATGATATTAATGATATGGAATCTTTAAACCATATTCTATCGGTGCAATACAACATTTGAGATGAGATTAGCATCGCTTTAAATTGTGAACCGCATTGTAATGAAATGAAATAAATCTTAACATCTGACCATTTCACGCTGTATAAATTAATATAATTTATTAGCTGTGAAATTGATTTAGCGAGACGTATCCCTTATTCAGTTTCACAGCTAAAGAATTATATTAATTTAAATGGAATTAAATCATCATATGTTAAGATTTATTTCTTTTCATTGTACCGAGGTACACATCTAAGCTTCTAAAAGCATACAATTTTAAACAATTTTATTTTCAAGCATTTTGGTGTGAATGTGGGCTGCTAAAGAACTACGTGACTTACTGAAACTTAGCTGGACTGGTGCTGCCCATAGGATACAAATGCATTGTGGGATAAGACTGGACACCAGCCTGCAGACACAGTGGCCGATGTTCCTGGCAATCGACTTGAGCCACATGAATATTCGTCATGTGCTTTACTAGCTAAAACATCAAACACAACAAATACCACCTGATTAACCATTGAACTTGGTTAATAAAATTTAATTTTTCTCATAGAAAATGTCCATTTGCAGACTAAAACAGCAAGATTATTTTTGAAAATGTACTACTGGAATGACTGGCTCGGTTATCGAGCCAGTCATTTCAGTGGTAAATTTACAAAGATATTTTTCTCTTGGTCTGCAAATGGACATTTCTCAAGACCACTGCAGAGGCCGTTTTAGCTGGCTTCATTCTTGAAAGGGTCAATGGTTAAATTTAGTTAAGAAAATAAAAATATTTGGCTAGTAAATGTTTCTTTGTACATGAAGAGAACACAATTTTTTTTAATTGACCACTTCAAGTCACGACCCGTTACCGAGCCAGTCATTTCAGTGGTAAATTTTCAAAAATTGTCTTCTCTTGATCTGTAAATGGATATGCCGCAAGATCATTGCCGAGGCTGGATTGGCCATTAAATGGTTAAACATTGTGGACCAAGGGAGAGAACTCCTTCCTACTCCCATGAACAAGATACCTGAGAGAGGTTCCATTAATCGCAAAAGATCCAGTGTCTCAAGTTCAAGACAATGATACGGGAAAGCTGTTGAATATATTTTAACTAATTGGAGAGGAATTGGTTTCAACACCTCCAAGTTGAATTAGTTTCGAAATATTCAACAGAATATACGTTACCTCATAAAGAATTTCTCAGTTCTGGTCTCTGAGCATTAAAGGGTTAATATGCAGTTATGCACTAAGCACAAAATCACCCAATAACCTGATCTATACAAACACTCAGGAATGCCTCCAGGTCTCCATTTAAGTAGTAGTCCATGGTATATTTATGTGGAATCTTGTGGTATAGGCACACCCTTTAAATTGTGTTAAAATTTAAGCCAAATTGAACCAGCAGTTTTCGAGATATCAACAAATCCAGAATATGATCTGATCAGGATCCGATGGATGGACACAGACAGACAGACTTGCTCACAATACCCTTTTCCCTTATGGGGGGAGGGTAATGGCAAATTCTTTATGATGCTAGGAAAATTCTGTTGAATATTTTGAAAATAATTTGACTGGAAGATGTTGATTCCTATTATTTTCAACATAGTCAATGGCTTTCATGCATAGTTTACTTGACATTGAGCCACTAAGCGGGGCTAACAAAACCCATAATTATCAACAGTTTGTAATTTAACCCTTTAATAAATAAATTTTGTCAAGAAAATCTAAATATTTGCTTATTGAATGGCCATCTGCAGGCCAAGGGAAGACTATTTTTGATAATTGACCACTGGAATGGCTGGCTCGGTTACCTATCTTGGCCTGCAAATAGACATTCCTCAAGATCACTGCATGGGCCAGTTTTGGGTTAACAAAATGTAATACCTTTGCTAGTGTGCGCCACTCTGGGGCCAGCTGTTGACATGGGCCACACCACGGAGCAAAGTAATCAACCAGCCACATTTCATCTTTAGACTTCTGGCGAATGAATTTGTCGTACAAATCTGGATTTAGACTGATCACTGGTGGATTCAATGTATCCTGAAGAACAATAGTTTGAACATTTTCAGGATAAGTTAACTGGAAACAACATCTAAGACAGCAACACATTTTAGCAACTTTGTTTCCATATGGTAAAACAATATTTAACCTATTAACCCTCAAATTTGTTTAAAATAATTCTCATTTTTCTCATAGAAAATGTTCATTTGCAGATCAGAAGTGTATTTTTTTTAGAGGTTATCAATGGAATAACTGGCTCTCTTAATACTATCTCGCTTATGTAGCTTTAAGTCTCATTATTTAACAAGAACCACAGAAAATCAGAGTTCCAGATCAAGCCCAGCTAATAAGTTGTCCAAAATAGCATAAGTGAATAACTGTTTGCGTAAATTTGTGTTTTAATTATATATTACAATCAATGCAGCAATTTATTTGAACTATTCACCATTTTACATCAGTACTACAATAGTTAATCCTTTAAGCCATATAATTCCAAAATCTCACATCAAGACAGCTTTGCATGAAAGATGTTAACTATTTTGAAACTACGTTGACTGGAATATGCTGCTGCCATAGGCAGCAACAGATTCCAGTCAAATTAGTTTCAAAATAGTCGACAGAATATGCTCTACATCATAAACAACTGTGATGTGCTACGGCTGCGACTTCGGCAGCTTTAACAGTAATATTGTAAAAAGATTTGTCAGATTGACAGACAGAACAACAAACCAATTTTTACTATTTGTGAGTCACAACGAAATATGCGTCGTTTCTGATCTGTAAGAGTAAACGGGTTAATGGCATGACATTATCTATTGTTTCCAGTATGTCTAAGTTTGACATACATGTAAGAAATCTACGATGTGATGAGCGCTGTGGTGTCCGTGGTAGTGATGTGGAACACTCTGGTTATAGAAGATTGTGGTCGGGTATGACTGAATCTTATACTGAGAAAATAACACAGAAATATAGAAAATAGTAGTCATATCAAGAATGCATTTATAAAAGAAATGAAACCTAGCATTAGGCATCTACAGTCTCACATTGATTCACAGATTATATGTGTACACATATACAGCATGCTGTCATCAAAAGATGTTGTAAATGTCAACTGCATGTTGGAGTATATAGTTTTTACCTGTGAGTAGAAGGTCTATAAACCACCATGTCAGTCTGTCAGCCAATCAGGTCATAAAAGCTTATTCCGAGCTGTCATTTCAAGCGTTTCGTGCATACAGTAACCAAACTTGGTGTATGCATACATTGTAGGCTTAAGGTATGTAGCGCCAGTGTGACCTACTTTTCAACCTTCACCCTCAGTTACCAAGATTCTATCGGCCTTGTTCTGGATATGACAGTATCTCGCGATAACACGTTTATGGCAAAAAGTGGTTTTAAAGAAGAACAGAAATATTTCCGAAAAAGTTGGTTCTGATCCCAGGATGATTCATAATAAGGAAAAATTAGTTACCTCTCCGGGATGTAGAAATTGTTTGAGTGTAGCTTTCGTAACCATCTCGGTCACTTCTTCAGCACTAACTTAGTGCTGAAGAAGTGACCGAGATGGTCACGAAAGCTCCACTCAAACAATTTCTACATCCCGGAGAGGTAACTAATTTTTCCTTATTAAGAACAGAAAATGTTTGAAATCATAAAGAAAGGGTTTCAGAGCTTTTCCTTGCAGCAATGGATTTTCTGAAATATTCCTTGATCTACAAATGGACATTTCTTAAGAGTCAAGACAACTGCAGAAACATATATTGGATGATTGAGAATAGAGGAATTCATTTCCAGCTTGGGTATTTTAGGCGCGTTGGAATCAATTTGAACTTTGAAACCTGAATTCCCAGAATCTACATTATATTCTGAAACGAATTTGAATATGGCAGCAAAAGCCCCCAAGTCAAATTAGTTTCAAAATATTCAACCAAATACATAAAATTTGTACACTTTCATGACAAACATTTTGACTTTTGTGACAGACCTTTGTGAGTTTGATTGCGATGCCAGATAACAACTGATGAATTTTGAATATGACATCATATAACTGAGTGACATACAGGATCCCTCCATTAGATGATCTTAAAGTTCAAATCTCTGATGGTTGTCTCTGCATCATGATTACAATGAATGTAAAATTCTGTACACATCAATGAATGCAACATAACATACCAATCCTCTGGTGGCTGGCTCTCTTCTTCTTATTCTTATTATTATTAATATTATTTGCTTACATTATTACAAAGTTGTCGATGAACTGTACAGTCAACTGTGCCAAAGTTGACTGTAGGACCGAAATCCTTGGCTGCTTTCCGAAATTCTGGCAGCAATTTCATACATGGCGGACATAACTGAAAAGTAAATCCATAAATACAACATGAGATATATCTGAAAATAACATTGTCCAGACAGAGAGTATGCAAATACTTGTATAAACCGTACAATTTAAAACTAACAGAGAGGATGTGAGGGGGGGGGGGGGGGGGTGGGGTGGGTGGGGGGCATATGCAATGGAAGATAACGAAAGGGATATCCCACTCTCCGTGGAAGAGAAAACCTGTTTCCATCAAATTATTTTCAAAACACCACTAATTCAGAGCCATCTAAGAGTAATGATTGCACGTCTAGAAGCCTGGTGGAGCAGTTTTAAGAGATCATTATTCATGTACATTACCCCGATATTGCATGATTGTGAATAGTATGCCATACATACCACGCTACACCCAGTTCATCACAAATACTTCAGAGAACTTCTACTGTATGCTAGCAGTGTATTTAAAGAATACAATATTAGCACAGATCTCAATACAGACGAGATATTAGCACAAACCTCAATACAGACGAGATATTAGCATAAACCTCAATACAGATGAGATATTAGCACAGATCTCAATACCGACGAGATATTAGCACAAACCTCAATACAGACAAGATATTAGCACAAACCTCAATACAGATGAGATATTAGCACAGATCTCAATACAGACGAGATATTAGCACAAACCTCAATACAGATGAGATATTAGCACAGATCTCAATACAGACGAGATATTAGCACAAACCTCAATACAGACGAGATATTAGCACAGACCTCAATACAGATGAGATATTAGCACAGACCTCAATACAGATGAGATATTAGCACAAACCTCAATACAGATGAGATATTAGCACAGATCTCAATACAGACGAGATATTAGCACAAACCTCAATACAGATGAGATATTAGCACAGATCTCAATACAGACGAGATATTAGCACAAACCTCAATACAGACGAGATATT
Organism: Chaetoderma sp. LZ-2023a; assembly: GCA_034401795.1. Taxonomy (NCBI): domain Eukaryota; kingdom Metazoa; phylum Mollusca; class Caudofoveata; order Chaetodermatida; family Chaetodermatidae; genus Chaetoderma; species Chaetoderma sp. LZ-2023a. The sequence goes on from CM067359.1 coordinate 117,716,099, forward strand.
AGCACAGACCTCAATACAGATGAGATATTAGCACAGACCTCAATACAGATGAGATATTAGCACAAACCTCAATACAGATGAGATATTAGCACAGACCTCAATACAGATGAGATATTAGCAGACCTCAATACAGATGAGATATTAGCACAGACCTCAATACAGATGAGATATTAGCAGACCTCAATACAGATGAGATATTACTGAACTATTCATGATTGTATGTATTACGGATTAACACATTAAACATCAAATTTATTCAAGAAAAGTTCAATTTTCTCATAGAAAATGTTCATTTGCAGACCAGATGGTAATTTTTTGAAAGTTTATCAATGGCATGACTGACGCAGTTATCATGCCCGTCATTCCAGTGATAAATTTTCAAAAGGAGTCTTTTCTTGGTCTGCAAATGGACATTTCTCAAGAGCACTGGAGAAGCCATTTTTGCTGCTTTCAGTGTTAAAGGATTAATGGCTAAGAGTTGTCAAGAAAATCTAATTTATTTTTTCTCAGTGAATTTCCATTTACCGGATATGAGATGGCTATTTTTTTTTAAGTTTATCATTGTAGAATGACTAGCAGCGATAAATTTTCAATACTGTAGAAGCCGTTTTCGGCCGCAGAGACTTACTGGTGAGAAGAAATCGACAAACCACGGATCTCTCTTCCTGATAACTCGTTCTGGGAAGTCAGTCGGACTGAGAACCTCTACTGCAGTTGCCGAGCTGTCCTTAGCGAACACAGCTATGTCATGTGCCGTAGCACGGCCTGAAATTTGATTTATTGATAAATAATAATGAGGGAAAACAAAGCAAAAAAGAACTTTCATGAGAAGACAGAGTAAAAATCTTTTCTTTTTTTTTTAAAAAGCTTTTCTCTAAATCATCAATATTAGAATGGTCATTTGCATGCAGAGTATATTTTGAAAACATACCACTGAAATGACAGGCCCGATAACAGCGCTAGTCACACAAGTAGTAAGCTTTTTCTAAGACATTATTTTCTTGTCTGCAAGTTTCCATGGTTTTTTATTACATCCACGCATATGCACATATGCATGTACATACGCACTCATGCGCCCCTGCATACATAATTAAAACGGTGTTATTTATGTCTGCAAATCTCTAATGGGCATTTCTTAACACTACTGCAGAAGCCATTTTGAGCCAGCTTGAACAGTAACATTTTCATGTCAAAACCAGCCTCTGCTCTGATCTTAAGCAATGTCGATTTGCAGGCAAAAAATACTCTTTTTTTCAACTTACCATTGGATTGACTGCCTCTATAAGCAAGCCAGTCATTCCAGTGAAAAATGTTCAAAAATAATATTCTCATGGCGTGCAAATGGACATTCAATAAGCAAATCTTTTATTTTGACCAAATTTAGCAATTAAAGGGTTAAATGGTTATTTCAGCTTGTCTATACTGGCTCGCTTCATGAACAACCGTATTGACATTTTTCATAGAATATATATATGTCTGTATTTAAGCAGAACAAGTTCTTAAACTTAACTTAATGGTCAAACCGGTCACAATGACCGCTTCCGTGCATTTTAGGAATGTCTATCTGCAGGCCAAGCTATATTTGTATACGACCCTCATATATTCAAACAAAATGTACATATGTATATGTACAACATTACACATGTATACCGAGCCAGTTATTTAGACTAAAAGTTTTCAAATAAATATGTGACATAAAAATGTGATAAATCTGCTTACCATAGTTAGTGACAAAATCGAGCCTTCTTATAAGACATGCAATAAATAGTATTCAAGATCTGAAATCACTGAGTGAGTACGCAGGTGAATTGGGACAGAGGGAGAGTTGAAGTCAGTGATTCAGTGTGTGTGCAAGTGTGAATGATGGGGGATGGAGAGAGAGAGAGTGAAATAGGAAGTGAGAGATGGATGGAGGCAGACCACGGTCCCCTATCGGCGCGGCAATAAGCCTGCTGCCAGGGTCGTGGAACGCCCCCTCTAATGGGGCCACCTCTGAATCGTCGAACAACGGAAGCGGTCTAAGGAAAACCGATCCAGAGGCGGGGATTACCTGCTCCGAAGCCGATGATGAGGACAGTAAAGGATTTGGTCCAGGAAGCATGCCACGAAGCAACTCTGGAACCAAATCCTTTATTGTCCTCTTCATCTCTCCCAACATCTCGGTCCGGAAGGCCTCCATATCCACCGCGGACGAGACCTTCCCCTTACCCTTCCTACTTACAACCTCTCGTTTCCGCTTCTTCTTCTTCTCCTCCTCTACCACCTTGTCCGTCGCCTGTAAGCACAAGAATTCGGACATTAACTCGCCCCCCCAGTGCTTACACATGTCACAATTAGCCAAGGGACCACAAGGGCTACATTGATAGCAAAGATGAGGCAAGAACTTATCATGTAGAAATCGTCCACAGGACGCGCAACCCGGTCCCTGAAACAGGGCAAAGGACGAGGAGTATGAGCAAACTAGTTAAGCTTAGACACTCAAACCAACTCAAAGAGAAGGAAAACGATCATAAAGATCAATATACATCAGAAACCAGCATAGCGACTTGAATCGCTGATAAATACATAGCCAGGCTGATTATGACGTCATTAATCCCGTGACAGGAAAAATTCGATCCCAACAAAACATCCAAGTGCAAGGACGAATTGTATGCTGAATGGATACGTCGACTACACAACCATCAGATACACATAGATAACTCTTTTCTGGCAAAAATGTTAATTATCTCCCTTTGCTTACTATAATTAACATCACCACATTATCAATAACTAGATACCTGACACCTTGTATAGACAAACCATCCAACGTGACGAACCGGAGTACTCCACCACCTGCACGCCTCTTAACTCTCTCCACCTCATGGGGAAGGAATTGGATCAAGAGGGCAAAGTGAGAAGACCTTTATACTAGGCCTCCAACTCACTGGACATAATTTTTCATTTGGTTAGATAACCTAACAGTGTTAGTAGGAAATGGAACCATGGTGGAGAGAAAACTAACTCTCTGCTGCTGTGATGCCACCACCTAGCGTCATACAGACCTGTGGACATAAACAGAAAGAGAAATTAGCCTTAGGTAGCACCGAGTTGACATAAACCAACTAACCAAGGCGCTTATCACGGTAAACGCGAGTCCCGGAAACACAATACACCGGGAAGAAAAACTCGCTAATTTTACTAGAAGTCACCTGATTTAAAGGTCCTAGGTCCCCCTTTGGCGAAGTGATCCTTCCTGCCATCCAAATCAGTGACTATCACTCCAAAATAACACCACTTAAACAGTTTAAGAGTAAGAAAAAGCTTTTGCACAAAAAGACATGTGTGATCTCTCTGCCAATAATCTAGCAAAGAGGAAGTGCTAGTCTGCGCATGCGCGGTGGTGGGGCTGGCATCCGCCGGACTACGCTCTGACTCCCTGCCCAGTAGGGGCACCTAACTGTTTTAATCTGAGTGTTTATTGAGTGAAAGCCAATATTTAGCAATATCAAAAGTATTAGGGAGGTAAGTATACTCTTGAAGTGAAAAGAGAGAGTGCACACATTCATGAATATTCAGTTGAGAATGTACATCTATGAGTGAGTGAGTGAGTGAGCGACTGAGTGAATGAGCATGTGATCGAGTGTGTGAATGAGTGAATGAGCAGGCTAGTGTGTGAGCGAGTGAGGAATGGTGTGAACAATGGAACCTGTGCATGTGCACGCACGTGTACGTGTGTGCGTGTGTATGTAAATGCAGGTGTCAGTGCCTAGTACTGACCATAGTACATTTCATATCCACCAGTCTGCTTGAAAACTGCGAATGTTGGGAAAGAATGAATGTGAAGCTTACTCCGGCAGATATCCGACATCTGTGTGCAGTCAACACGACCAAACTATAAGCAGAAACAAACAATAACAGAATAGAGGGATCCATTTCTAGCTAAGCTCCACCCATTTCTAGCTATAGTTAGGCCATATGGTGAAATAATTGTGCACATTTGGATAAAAGCACCACATTTACTAAGCATCTCCCAATTATCACTCCTGTTGGAATCGATTTAAAACCTGAATTCCAAATAATCTAAATTTCAATGTAAATATACAGGAAGCTGTTGAACATTTTAAAATTAATTTGGCTGTGGGCTGTTGCTGCCTATGGTTACCTTCCAGTCAAATTAGTTTCAAAATAGTCAACAGTATGTTTATTAAATTGTAAATCCATCAAAGACATAGAATTTGTACACTTGAGACGTTTCGATTTTCATGATGGAGTTATAATACATCATTATGATATTGTGGCATCGTTTAACTCGTGATGTAATTGATTATGATGTCAGATACTTGACTGACTCTGTGATTGCGTGCGCTCATGTGTGTGTGTGTAAAATCGATTGTAACGCATCTCCTCCGAAACCGTTGGATGGATTTCAACCAAATTTGGTATGCAAGAGCACATTTACATTTGGCTCCGGGTGGGGCAGGGGGTCAACAGGTCAAATTGATTGTAATGCAACTGAGTTAAAAGATAAAATTTTAATGTGTGGAAATTGATCGTAACACAACTCCTCTGAAACCGTTGGGCATAATTCAACCACATTTGGTATGTGAGTTACCAATATCAATGTGGAGTGCATGAGCACATTTACATTTGGCCCCGCCACTAGACGTGGGGGATGGGTCAAAGGTTCATGAAATTGATTGAAATCCAACTCCTCTGACACTGTTAGACAAAAATTCAATAAAATTTGGTATGTGATTTACCCAGCACTCAAAATTTGGCGTGAACGATCGTTTCGTTCGCGCGTCGGTTACGTGTAGTAAAATTACCGTGAACGAAAATATGGTCGCGTAAGTGACAAAGCCCAGAACGGTAGTTATCTCTGATCGTGGAAAACAGAAAAGTTTCAACAACTTTTTGATATGAAGCATGCTATTTACAACGGAATTTAGCATTTTCAAACATCTAAAAGATCGATGACATCTGTCTGTCAAATTCTATAAATAAGCGACAGCGCGCATGTGTCAGAGACAAACTTCTGTTGTATTTCCGCTAGCATTAACACATACGCCGGGAACTAGTCTCGCTACATGTTATGCATCAACAACGGACTGTTCAATTATAAACCGTTGCATGCAAGTACGTGCAACCGTTGGCTGGCATGTTCCCGATGTATTATTTTATATACACGATTGGATCCCGATATAACATAGGAAGACATGCATTGTTGAGTGAGTCTCACAACACTATATTCTCCTTGAGTTTCAGTTGGCTTGTAGAGACAGCTGTTTAAGAATTTATCTGTTAAATTAAACTGTTACATTCATAGATCCTAGCTACTGTGTCAGTGTGTATTTGTCCATGACACACAATAATTCAGGCCTCGAAATTCGACGGGATTCTCGTAATATTCCCGAAATTGAAAAATACGGGAATCCAACTGGATTCTCATAAATAAACGCTTCCAAAAACGTAAACATTCCATTCTTACAGAACGCCACAATCCCGGTTACTAATCTCAACAATAACAATTGTCACGAATCAGCCTAGAGGGGGGTCTGCTAATACATCGGTAATGAGAAATGTCTCGCGTGACTGCGCAGTCGTAGTTAATAACAATGGATAATGCGCACTCGTAGTTTCTGATTGGCTCGCAGGATATCCGATTTCAATAGGCATGAATGAAAATTACTATAGTAGTAAAATTTTGATCACGTGCCTCGTTGTCATTCATAACGAATTAATCACATGATTTATTTCAACCAATCTCTGTGCGACTCTCGCGCTTAATATTGATGGCTAATGGCAAATGAAAAATCTAGTCACTGTGCCGTTTTTAAACGCAGTATAGCAATATGTTAGCGCCCACTTTGACGGGTTATATGACCCAATATATTATTATTGGAAGGTTCTGACAGTAATACCACCCGATATTTAAGTGGTTCATTGCTTTGGAGCGACCGAGAAAACAGGACTATATGTCAGGAAAACCGGTGCGTAGTAACTCTTATTTCCAGTAAATCGTATTTGCACTAAATAGTCAGTTTAAAGCGTACAAGTTAAGAAGGGTCAAGCTATCTACTAAATGCCTTAGAGCTGGTTACGCTTTTTACTGTGGCGGACTTGCGGGTTATTGTTTTATGTTAGAAATGTACGCTGCTTGTACAAGTACAAATATTTGGTGACAGTTACAAAAAAATCTACCCGCCACTGATACAATTTTATAAACATTTCAACCCCCGTTGTTTTTGGGGCCATTAAGATGGTAGTTCTTTGATACAGGTGGAATTCTTTACAAATTAAAGCATATTCTTTTAAACATTTTGAAAATAATATGACTGGAAGCCATTGCTTTCAAGGTGGTGGTGGGTGGGCTGGAGAGGGCTGCTCAACTAGGTAAACTACAACAATGTAAGATATTCAATTCTTTGTTTTTGTAGTGGGGTTTGTGGGTGGGGTGGGAAGAGGGTGTTAAGATATTTAAAAATATTGGGTCATTAGTCACTAATTATTATAGTGGGTCTGGAATTTTGAAATATATGTATGAAAAAAGTATGGCATTTTATTGTGCGCAAGGTGTATGAACCCTGAAATTGTTGCAAGATGGAAAGATGTTACCAATGAGCGTTGTCATACAAATACTGATATTTTGGCAGGGAAAATGTACATTTGCAGACCAAAGGAGTTTGTTTTTGGAGACTTAACACTGAATGACTGGCTCGGTTATCGAGCTTGTAATTTCAGGGGTAAATTTTCCAAAATATTCTTCTTGGTATGGAAATGGAACGAATGAATGGACATAAAACAAAAACTCAATCTGCTTTTTGACAAATTTACTTGAGAAATATTACAGTACTTATATCACAATGGATGAATCCACTTTTAGTTATTCCCCACCCATCTCTAGCTAAGCTATGCTCCAAGCTTTGTCCCAGAATCTCAATTTCATGATAACTATACAGCTAACTTGGTGAATACTTTGAAACAAACTTCCCCTCAAAACAATCCACAATGTTTATTAAATTGCAGACATACAATTAATACTTACTAACAGACTACTATGAGAGTTAGTATTGTCTGTCAATTATAATAGTGACTGGTGACATCAACCTATATGTGATGTAATTGATTATGATGTCAATAGTTGAGTAACTAAACATATTTTATCTGTAAATTAGGTAATTGGTGGATAAGTCTATGCTGTAATCAATATGCTAATGATAATTCAGCAACATGCACTTTAAATTCATTATTAACTTTATATACAGATGAAATATGTTCAGTTTAAGCAGGTTTGGATAAAAAATGGCGTAACCAATTTGCGCAACCAATTGGTTACGCAAACTGATTTTGCGCAACTGAACAATTGGTTACGCAGACCTGAAAGCACGGGACCCAAAAATGGGTCTTGCAAATATTTGAAATTTTGAGGGATGTTCACCCATATGATTGCGGAATGCAAGAGGACATTTACATTTGACTCCACAAATGCATGCATGCACGCATGCACACACACCACATGCTTTAGCATGTGTAAACACACTAACTTGAAGATCACTTTGAAACGAAAGCTAGCAAGATTTTAAAGTTGCTAAATTGTTTTCAGATTATTCGGTCTGCTATATAGTGTGCTTTCGTAAAATGATTGCAGAAAATGTACATGTGCATGCCCACACTCAAACAAGCAAGTATATTATGCGATCTGTCATTTCTGTAACTAAATAGCAACAAGATTGATAAAAAAACAAGCATATTTACATACATTAATATCAGACAGCATCGCTGGCAGCTTACGGAGCTCCAAATCAACATCGTTTCCCTCAACAAACTGTATTAACCATGCGTTCTCAGTACCGTCCCGAAGTTTCTGTCTGATACTCTGTGGCATAAACACAGACAAGAAGATAGAGAGCAAATTTAAACCAGTAGCTATTGCCTTTTAGCCAAAAATGGCTTCTGCAGTGGTCTGGAGAAATGTTCATTTGCAGACAAAGAGAAGACTATTAACCGAGCCAGTCATTCCAGTATTAAATTTTCAAAAATAGTCTTCTCTTGGTCAGAAAATTGACATTTTCTGAGAAAATTAAGAATTTTGTGAAAAAATTTGAGGGTTAAAAGATTAAACCATTCAACCCTTACTGACCAGAAATGGCAATTCATTACAATATAGTGAAGATTCTGGTGAATATTTTGAAAGTAATTTAACTGGAAGCTATTACTGTCTACTGCCCAAGGCAGTAACAGCTTCCAGTATCCAACGTGACGAACCGGAGTACTCCACCACCTGCACGCCTCTTAACTCTCTCCACCTCATGGGGAAGGAATTGGATCAAGAGGGCAAAGTGAGAAGACCTTTATACTAGGCCTCCAACTCACTGGACATAATTTTTCATTTGGTTAGATAACCTAACAGTGTTAGTAGGAAATGGAACCATGGTGGAGAGAAAACTAACTCTCTGCTGCTGTGATGCCACCATCTAGCGTCATACAGACCTGTGGACATAAACAGAAAGAGAAATTAGCCTTAGGTAGCACCGAGTTGACATAAACCAACTAACCAAGGCGCTTATCACGGTAAACGCGAGTCCCGGAAACACAATACACCGGGAAGAAAAACTCGCTAATTTTACTAGAAGTCACCTGATTTAAAGGTCCTAGGTCCCCCTTTGGCGAAGTGATCCTTCCTGCCATCCTAATCAGTGACTATCACTCCAAAATAACACCACCAAGTTATGTTAAAACAGTTTATAGAGCAAGGAAAAGCTTTTGCACAAAAAAACATGTGTGATCTCTCTGCCAATAATCTAGCAAAGAGGAAGTGCTAGTCTGCGCATGCGCGGTGGTGGGGCTGGCATCCGCCAGACTACGCTCTGACTCCCTGCCCAGTAGGGGCACCTAACTGGTTTAATCTGAGTGTTTATTGAGTGAAAGCCAATATTTAGCAATATCAAAAGTATTAGGGAGGTAAGTATACTCTTGAAGTGAAATTACTATTATATATTTAACAGATTTCTTAAAATTGAGACATTGCAATTCAAGGGTTAATGGGTTAAAGAAATACTGAACTCACACTATACTAGAAGCGGATGTAGCCCCACGCCATTACGCGCACGACGTTACGCTAAGCATGGGGATATGGTTCTAACCATACAAAAATCCTGCAATTAAATCAGATTTTCGTCTCGCTTCAGAGAGTTTTGCACTTACATCACCAAAATTTTACATACGCGTACCTTATGTAACCTGTTATCAAAAAATATACACTTTATTGCAAAATATTTCATACAATTTTACCACACTTGCCCAAACATTCACAGCCGACTGCATCAGCGCACCCGATCCAGTGTGCCAGTCATCTTGTCCTAGTTACCGCTATGACTCATGGGAAATACACTGCTTTATTTAGGAGACGGGGTTAAATGTACCATAGATTGTATATGAGCAAGTGGGCAGAGCTGCCCGATTCTCACGCTGACATGTACAAATTTACTATGTACACAAAGAGGACAAGTGAGCGTGATGTGCAAGGATAGTCATTATATCATGAGGAGTTTGCTGTATCTGAGCTTATATGACATTATATAACAAATTGGTGGCACCCACAAACCTATATTAACCCGTTAACACTCAAATTTGTTCCAGAAAATTTCAATTTTCTCAAAGAAAATGTCTATTTACGAACAAAGAGATTATTTTTGAAAATTTATCACTAGAATGACAGGCTTCATTATTGAGGTAGTTATTATAGTGGTAAATGTTTTTGAAAATGGACATTTCACAAGACCACTAGAGAAACCACCTTTTGCCGGCCTGAGTGTTAGAGGGTTAGCACAACGTTCAAATTATCGACATATAATTAAAGGAATGCATCCACAATGATAACAAATCTCTATGCCACATTTGACATGAGTTGAGCTACACTTTAATAAACTATTGTTTGTACTTACTCTGAATGTTGCTTCATCAAGAACATTCACATCAGGCAATTCAGCTAGAACTTCCAACGCAACCTCTTTAGGTATTAGAGATGTGACCTCCTGTATTCAAACAAACATCAGGTCACCAATAATAGGTACATTACAACATTAACCCGGTATCTCTCAAATTTATTCAAAATTTCCATTTTTTCACTGATAATGTCTATTTGCAGACAAAGAGATGATATTTGAAAATTTACCACTGCTACTGGCTCATTTATTGAGCCAGTCATTATTGAGGTAAATTCTAAAAGATAGTCTTCTCTTGGGCAGCCTGAAAATGGGCATTTCTCAAAACTCAGTAGATCATATGTCACTTATATTGTTGCTATGAAAATTAGCGAGCTAAAAAGCGCAGCAGGTAACATGAATTTGTTTTCCAAATATTTCTATTATCCTGCTGGTATTATCAGATTATTGGGAAATTAAAAATTTGATAGCTTTCTTAAACTACACACTTTAACCCTTTGACCCCTCGAATTTATTCAAGAAAATTTCAATTTTCTCATAGAAAATGTCCATTTGCAGACCATGGGAAGACTAATTTTGAAAACTTACCACTGGAATAACTGGCTCGATAACCGAGCCAGTCATTCCAGTAGTACATTAAAAAAAGATAGTCTTCTCTTAGTCTGCAAATGGACATTTCTCAAGCCCACTGCAGAAGTCATTTTTGGCTGATGAGGGTTAAAGGGTTAATGCTCATGCCACAACATCAGCCTCTTCAATGGTCTTTGGAAATGATCATTTGCAAGCAGATTAATTTTGAAATCTTACTTTTGGAATGACTGGCTCAGGTATCGAGTCATATCAGTGGTAAATTTTCAAAAATCGACATCTGCCTTGCAGCACACATTTATTTAAAGTAGAAATTTAGATTTTCTTGACCAATTTTGATCATTAAATGATTAAAGATTAACCACTTAAATTAACTCTCGGACTCTGCAAGACACCAGACAATAATTTCTATGGGAAATAACTCTGGACTTACTGAATAGTTAGAAAACAATTTGACTGAAAGGTGTTGATGGCTACGCCAGGCAGACAGCTAAGCACATTAGTTACATACATTACTACTGATGATTATTCACTTAACAATTTAGTGGACAGTTTTTATTGCTTTGAAAGACATGATTTTCAGTCAAATTATTTTCAAACAAGAATGACAATCAGAGGGTGCTTTCGATTGGGCTAGTGTTGTAACATTAGTGTTGGGTTGTTGCCATGGTATGATTATTACGTTTTTGCCAAAATTTGTTTGCGCGAGTTCTGCACCACTGATATTGATTTGATTATGATGATGTAATCATGTCATGCCACCGACCCTGATAACGCACATTATTGGCCGTTACTGTGTCAATACCGAGAGGACCAGAACCTGCATTATCAGGATTGTTATTAAACTCTGCTAAACTCGCACAGACGAATTCAATCCGACACTAGTGTTGACAACACTAGCACAATCGAAGAGCTCAGAGATTGCAAAAATCCATGACAGCTCCCAGCCCCGCCACATTGGGCTCCCTCCCCCCTCAGGCAATGGACCACTGCAACATGAAGATTATCTAGCAGTACAGTGTCAAAGGAAATTGACACCGCATATTGTGTTCATGCATATTTATGCATGCAAGTAAACCAGCCATAAAACAAATATTATTAGAGTTATTGAAGCTAATTACAATTTACTGAATTAAGTTACTGTGACTTTGACCTTAAGAACACTAAATTAATAGGGTTCTTCAGACACTGAAGGGCAACACACTGGCCAAGGTTGGTGAAGATTCCTTTAGCAGAAATTTAGTTACCATCTGGAAACACGAACCAATTTAATTAATTGGGTGACTGTGACCTTGACCTTTGACTTGTCGACCCAAAACATAATAGGGTTCTTCGTGCCAGTGATGACACCTTGATTAGAACATGAACAATGAACATATGGAAGGACAAACAGATTAACCCTTGAATTTATTCAAGAAAATCTAATTTTCTCATAGGAAATGTTCATTTGCAGACAAAGAGAAGACTATTTTTGAAAATTTACCACTGGAATGACTGGCTCGGTTATCGAGCCAGTCATTCAAGTGGTAAATTTTCAAAAGTAGTCTTCTCTTTATCTGCAAATGGACATCTCTCAGGACCACTGCAAAAGGCATTAAAGGAAAAAGCAAATGCTATCTAACCCCAGATGATAATATCTATATATATATATTGTATATCATATATATGTGGGGCATAAATATTCATCAGTTTCATATTTATCCTGCTTCAAAACTGTCCTTCTCGGGAATTCAAAGTAAAAATGCGTAACACGATTGGTTAGAAATCTATTGCGAATACTTACGGTCCCTGTGCCTGCCTTGACGGTGCCGGCCTTGTAGTAGAATGTGCCATATGGAATGTCCATCTGTTCACACAGGTTAGCATTAGTGTAGCATTCTACAGAGCCAACATTACAAAGACCTTCCTAGAACACAGCAAGAATACAACAATAATCATTGAATTTACTTTCCAAGATTATAAAAAATAGATCAAGTCAACAACATTGACCCTTTAATGTTCAAGGTTGGTAAAGAAAATAAAAATTTGTGTGCATTTGCAGGTCAACAAAAGGGTATTTTTGAAAGTTTACCATCGAGCCAGTCATTTCATTGACAATTTATCAAAAATAGCCTTCACGTGCCCTTCAAATAGGCTGGCTTGACCAGTAAAACGGTCAACATTACATCAAGCATATGTTCATTATACATTGCCATAGGACATTACTATACAGCTCATAAATAAGTTACGGTAACATGTTTCCGAAACAAAACCAGAAACATGTTAGTTAATAAGAAATATCCTGTTCAATATTTTGAACAAAATTGGAATGGAAGTCTTTCAATCCAATTATGTTCAAAATATTCAACAGTGCATTTTATTTTGTTTAAGATATTTCTGAGCTGTACTATACCCAGTGTTGCCCACAACATCTGATTTTTGGGGGTCCCAAGGACCACACACTCAGATTTGGGGGTTCCACTGTAAAATCTGGGGGTCCCATGGGGTCCTCATCTGAAATATGGGGGTCCCATGTTTTTTTTCTTAAAATAAACACAACACATTGATCCGATTATAAAGCACTTTATTAAATATGTTGAAAGCACTAGTTATGACATTGTGTAAATAATGTTAATGTGTATATAGAGAATATTAACTATGCATAATTTATTAACCTTTAGCACTTAACACTTTTGGCCACTATTGTTGATCACCAAAATACCTATTTTTGAAAGTTTAACACTGGAATGACTGGCTCTAAACAGTGCCAGTCATTCCAGTGGTAAATTTTCAAAAATATGTATTCTGTGATATACAATCGTGGCTAAAATTGATATATTGAAATGGCCATTGTATATTTAACTAGACATTTGAACTGCATATCAATAAACAATAACTTAAAGCACTGTACTCGTTTGTTGTCTGATAAACCAACCAAACAACATTGACAACCTTGTATGATTAACATTTCCAAAGACCACTATATTAGTAATTAGCTAAGACCACAGCATTAGTTTTTCTATAAAACCGTAACTTGACTTTGGACGAATTGAAAAATTACGAGTACCTGTGGCGAGTTTGCTCAAGGACGACTTAACCCACTTCGATATAATGCGCGCGTATTTTTTTATAATGTAACTGGAATGACTAAATATAGTGGAATACATAGGCTAAGATCAGATAAAACAATAATTTATCAAAAATAATCTGTATAAATCAGATTAAAATGCGTAATTAGTGAAAATATATCAGTCAACAACCTGATATGTCTAATTCATAGGGAGTAACTATGTAACGCGATTGCTGATTGGTTGAGGCATAGATAACGCATTAGCGTGTATCCAATAAGGACGCTTGTATCAGGGAGCCTGATGATATCGTTGAACATTGTTACTGGGATGAGCTTTTGAGTTGAGAAATTGGGAATACCTAACGATCGAGTATTGTTAAACATTATAAACACTAATCCATCAGTCAATCAATCAGCCGCTATTGCTAAATAAAAGACGGCTTATAGCGCTTATTGATACCGTTATTCAAACAGCAATACACAGACACCGCCGCTAATCCGTCAAATGACCATTCAAATGTAAAAGATATCACAATATCTTCCATATATTCCTTCATCCATTTAGATACTTTGATAAGTAAATGGAAAAACATATTTTGGCTGTAGTCGTTGCTGCTTTAGGCAAGTAGGCATGCGCAAATTAATTTAAAAATATTCAGCATATTAGTTATAACAACTTTGTGATCTGTCCAATGTTCTGAGATGTGAAACGATTAAGACGCCCAGACACATTTGTATATGCTTGATCAGTTGTATTGGATTTCTCAAGCATGAGTTCCTCTAGAGGGAGATTCCGCTGTTATCCAATCAAATACTGACACGTCACACAACAGACAGAAACACGGTGGGTATTTTTTGCAATTTGTAGGCCAAACAAGGCGACTAACATCGGGCTTGTAAACTCATTATTTATCAAAATTAGATCAAATAGAATACTAAGGATGATTTGGGGATTGTGTTTACAATTAAATGTGGTGGTTGAATCTGATTTATGGGCATTAACAACTTTGAGTTGTGCAAGAAAACATACAACAAATCATAGTCTTAAACAACACAGTAAGTTCGTTTTTATTGAACAAACAATGCATTAGGTATATTTCTTAAAGTAAAAACATGCACAAATAAATATACACACACGATAATATAATCGATAATTAAGCACACGCAAAGTTACCAGTGTCTGTTACACTTTTTCACTGCGTCCCTCGTGCGTCCTCGGGGACGCAGAGGGTTAACTTTTATGCGTCCCTCTGCCATTTTTATGCGTATATACGCGCAAAAGGACGCATCTCTGACCATACCCTAAGATTGTATTAACATTTTAATAGCAAAGCTTGCCAAAAACAACTTCTGCATTGAGTAATATCAATTTGTAGGCCAAGAGATTATTTTTGAAAACTTATCACTGGAATTCCTGGCTTAATAACCAAGCCAGGCAATCCAGTTGTAAATCTTCAAAAATAATGTTCTCTTGCTCTGCAAATAGACATCCACTGAGCAAAATGTTTTATTTTCTTACCCAGTCATGACCTTTAACACTAAAGCTGATCAAACACAGCTTCTGCAATGGTCATAAGAAATGTCCATTTGTAGACCAAGAGAAAAGTATATTTGAAAATCTACCACTGGCATGACTGGGTCGATAACCGAAGCAGTCATTGCAGTAGTAAATTTTCAAAAATACTCTTGTTGACTTGAACAGATTTGCAAGTTACAGGTTTAACCCTTTAACACTCAAATTTGTTTTAAAAAATTTCATTTTCTCTTAAAATGTCCAGTTGCAGACCAAGATAAGAATATTTTTGAAAATTTATCACTGGAATGACTGGCTCGGTTATCAAGCCAGTCATTCTAGTGGTAAATTTTCAAAAATAGTCTTCTCTTGGTCTGCAAATGGACATTTCTGAGGACCATTGCAGAAGCCGTTTTAGCTGATATGAGTGTTAAGGGGTTATACAACTACTTTATCTTCACTGGCCACTGCTTATATCTTTTGCATCATCAGCACATAAATGTTTGACAGCGACTGAAAAGCGATGGATATGCAATGAAAAGATAATTATACCAGAGTTATCTCCACTTACCAGCATTGCGGCTAATTTTATACATGACGATTCGCTCAGACAATCTAAAAATAAAAATAAAAGAATTACAATTTAGAATGAGAATTCAGTCGACAGCGCGCCATCGTAAATCTCCATGCTTTCGACAACTTTGACATTCTGCATCCCCTTCCCACACACCCTCTGCAGCCTAATGCAAAACGTAGTCTCGCAATCCACAATCATATCCGTAACTCACTGAGCAAATTTGGGTGAATTTCAGCAAATGGTTTCAGAGGGGATTATAGTCCAAACAGAGGCGACTGCAATAGCACCACCATTTTTTCAAAATATGTGGGGATAATAATTAAAGTTAACAATTTGAACCCTGAAATACCAGCATTGTAATTTCAAATAGTACAGTAAGTTTCCATATAAGAGGCCTTTATCAAACATGATATATGCTGAGGGGAGTCATGACCATGTTAATCTATTGGGTAGGGGCTCTGGGGTGAAGCTGGGTAAACCACACGTGGGTTTCTACATCCCATCTTTAGACATCAAACTATGGGATTTGCAGATGACCTATACCTAATAACATATTTTATGACCCAGTCAGCTCTACACATTTAACACAATCTGCATCAAATGCTGAAGAAGAAGAAGAAGAAGGAGTATATGGATAAGTAAGCTAATAGTCTGACTGCTGCAAGCCACCGGACAGTAATTTCAATGGGTAATACACTAACTCGGGATCTGCTGAGTATTTTGAAAACAATTTGACTGAAAGTTGTTGGTAGCTTAGCCACCAACAACTTTCAGTCAAATTGTTTTCAAAACTTTCAGAACATCCAGAGTTAACCCACTTGGCAAATGTAGGCTGCAGAAATTCAGCAGAGAGCCAATTTCACCTACCGCCGCCATCGCCACAATAGGTGATGATCCATGGAATGTTGCTGTCCGCCTTAGTCATAGTGGATTGGAAGTTTGATGCCCGCAGTTTGTGGACCTTTGCTTTGACCATAGACAAGCCATACGCCACTAATGACTCGGTACCGCGATCTCCCTCATATTTATAACGCTGCAATAAAAATGAAGCAAGAAATATTTAAGCAATCAGATATTTATAAACAAGAACGCGAAATTCCTCGAAAATTGGCTTAGTAATGATGAAGCTAGTATGCTGACAAGGGATTGAACTAGTTTGTAGTTTCATCAAAATCTCATGACCCATTGTTGAACAATAAGGATACGGAAAAACTTTAAAGCAAATATCCACCAAAATATTCTAAGTCCAAGACCATGAAAAAACCATGAGGAATTCGCCCAAAATCGGCTTAGTAATGATGAACGTCGCATCCCTGCATTGGATAGAACTAGTCTGTAAAGCTTTATTGAAATCTGATGGGCCATTCTTGACTAATAAGGCCAATGAAAAACTTTAACACAAATTACACGCAGACGCTGCCGACGCCGTGGGAATTTGTAATCCCTATGTCTCGCTTTTCCCTTCGGGCCAAGACAATAACATGTTTGGCTTGAAGTCGAAACCAGTTAGACAACTGATGGTAATTCATTTTACTAGTCTATACAGCTCATAAATTAAAGTTAACACGTTAATTATTTCTAAAACTAAAACAGAACCAGGTTAGTTAGTAACGATGTAAGAAATCCTCAGTTAAATAGTTTGAACTTATAGGGTAACTGGATGGGAAGACATTGCTCTCTTAGGCGTTTTACTTAGTTTTGGAAACATTTTAAAGTTATTTCTGATGTGCACTCTACTGGCTCCTAATCCTGGTGAGAATCTATGATACTTTACTTTAATCCTTTAGTTCTTAAGATTTTACAACCAAAATTTTTTTCCTTTTCTTTTTAGCGAATGTCAATTTGCAGGCCAAGAAGACTATTTTAGAAAATTTAGCACTGGAATAGCTGGCTCGGTTAACGACTAAGTCACTGCTGTGGCAAATTTATAAAAACTATCTTCTCCGGATTTGCAAAAGGGCATTTCTCAAGACAAGTTCTGTTTTGGTCAGCTTGCCCATTAAACATGTTAAGGAGATAAAGCTTTGAATTACATGCCTATCCTGCTATGACTGCGTAATCCTGTCACCTCCCTGGCTCCAGAGGCATGAAAAACGTGCCAGAATCTGACCAACTAATAGTCCTGGAAATAGTGTGCATCCTTGAACGCTGGCACATTGGTGTAAAAGTATAAATTTTAATCTTATTAGAGTAAGTTGTTACAACGTTTATTTCATTAATTCATTTAACCATTACCACTCTGACATAAAAATTTTAAATTTTCAAATTAAATTATAAGATGAATTGGGTTGGGTTCAGGAATGTGAAAAATGTTTCCCATTACGTAACAGTGTTCAACAATGTGTCCTATACTTACTATATACTTCAGTTTAGTATGGAGACGACACATTATTGAACACTGTCCTACGAAGAACGCAAACGTTCGCCAAACATTCGGCTTCCGGAACTCATTACTGGTGCAGTTTTCAACAAATTTTGTGGAAGATGATGCTGTCGAAGACCAGTTTCTTTTCAGAGTGGTATAGGTTAATATTTAAATTGATTTTACCAGCCAAGGATATATCATAATTTGTTACTTTGTTAGAAATTTAAGAAAACAAAACATAGATATGTATTCTAACTATTGTAGATATATGAACATTCTCAAAGCTCAATTATATTCAAGGTGTTACATTGCCGGTACCTACCTGTGGGAATGCAAATACAGTGAGTGTCGGGAATGAATGGATGCCCATTTGATGGCACAGCTGTCTCGCATCCTCACAATTCACGGCTCCGATACGCACCACACCCTCCAACTGCTGTGACACCTCACGCCACTGAAAGGAACATTTGAAACGGACAGCTACAGCTTTCTAAAATACTACATGTTTTGCAACCTACAATCCAGATGGGATTGAATGGAGGAATCCATTTCTATTAGCTATAACACCCCACCCCTTCAACCCCCACCCCAACCCAACACATCACCTGGTAAGCCGATGAATATTTTTACTCATTTGAGTGGGGTTACAGCTCACAGTCAAATTAGCTTCACAATATCCAACAGAATGTTTACAGAATTGCAAATTCATCAAAGGCACACACTTTATACAATTGTACCCGTCTTTCATGACAAAGTTTTATTTTATTTTGATCGTGACATCGACTAAAAGTGATGCAATTCACCTTTCCAGAGTACCCACCCATCATATGACGTCATAATGAACTGCGCGATGTGTACAATAACATCATAATGAATGACATCATGAATGACGTCGATAAGTACGTCACGAACAAATATTTGAAGACGGTCTATGCGTTGTTGTACAAATTGTTTGCTTTTACTATTTAATAAATATTCTGTTGAATATTTTGAAACTAATTTGACTGGGCGCTGTTGCTGCCGTAGGCAGGAACAGCGCCCAGTCAAATTAGTTACAAAACATCCAACAGCTTCCCTGTACAGTTTTCAGGAAATTGATAGCTAGGGCATTCCGGGATCGATCAATCCCAACACGGCGAGATGTGGGTGGAGCTTAGCTAGTGATGGGTGGGGCATAGTTAAAAATGGAAAGGTCCATTGATTATAATATTATATAATTGAGTGACAGATTGGATTCCACCATTGTGCTTTCAGTAGATGTACTAATAGTAGATCGACTGAATAAATGGAAATGGAAATGTTTGGATGAATATAATTATTTGACTGAATCACAAAATTTTTAATAGGACCATATAGACAAATTAGGGTCAAGCGATGGAGAAGTATCCCATAATCTTGGACCTCTAACCTATAATCTATATTAGTGCCTGTCCTGATTTTCTACTCAGTTGCACTTTCTCTAGTTCGTAACAACCCATTTATGAATGTCCATTTGCAGGCAAAGATAAGTTTATTTTGAAAACTTACTATTGGAATCATACATGAATTGTTCAGTGACTTTTTTTTGGAAAATAATTTCTCTTGGCCTGCTAATGGACATTCACTAAGTAAAAATGCCAATTTTATTGACCAATCCGGACCATTAAAGAGGAAAAGGTTTACATGTAAGCCAAGTGGTCCATAATCTCAGTTGGCCTTACCGTTGGAGCCATCAAGTGACAGTGTGAACAGTGAGGCGAGTAAAAGTTGATGAACCAAATGTCTGAGGTACCTTGAACTGACTGCTCTGAAAACAAATATACAGTTAATGTATCACATCATATGTATAAATGAAAATGATAATTATGGATATAAGTGATAATGAATGACAACCAAGCAGGGCAATGCTATATCAAACCAACATTGTCAGAATAGTAAATTGGAATTACATTTCCACATTCAATGGTGCTTAACAGACAGACAGACAGACAGACTTGTATTATAGTGGACTCACCAAAATCTATGTGACTAAGCGTAATGATCAGAGGGTCATCATCATATATACCTAGAAAATAAAAGAAAGACTACATTAATATTTAAGGAACGAATTCCCACACATCCCAATGTGTATATATATATATATATATAGAAAACATTAGAAAACTTATAACTGAAAATGGCTGAAATGTCTAGCTCAGTAACTGAGCCAGTTATCCCAGTGTTGAGTTTTCAAAAGCATTCTTGTGGCAGCAACCTGCACATGGGACGTGTATATATGCCATGTCCGCTTGCACACTTAAATCAATGACTGTCTAACTTTTCCAAGCAAGTCATTCATGCGATACATTTTCAAAAATAGCTTTCTTGATCGGCAAACAGACATTTATTAAGATCACTGTATACACACTTTCTATCTTAGATACAAGACATTAAGATATTTTTCAGCATACAGGCTCTAGAGAGTTCAAGAACAAATCATAACCGTATTGGAAAAATGTAGGACTATGATAATGAGTTGAATCACTGCGGAACTGAGATTAGATATGAAGAAAAAATATTCATCATTGTTCAGGTCCATGAAATCGGTATATACAGGTACTAGGATGTTAGGATTAAAACTGATTAAAGCAAATCACACCTACATTCATTTTAAAGATAAGAAGTACATTCGATTCTACTTTCTAAACTATCTTGTTGGATAGAACATATGAAAGTAGGGCTGGGCGGTATACCGGTTTCACACCGTGGCCACGGTGTAAAGACCATTACGAAAATAAAAAAAATGGAAAAAACAACCGTAAGATCACCATTGCGCAAAATCTAGTGACTGTCCTAAACTAGTTAATTGTTCTTGACTTGAGTTTATCATCATCTGGTGGGTAACCATTTGCTAATAGTGTCCACAAAACGTGTCTTCCAATCCAATTGTGTTCAAAATATTCAAAAGAACATTTCCTAAATTGCGTTAAAAAATTGTACTAAGTACCATGTTTGTGTTTTTGTTTTGGAAACATGTTAACTTATCCATGAGAGGTCCAGTGTCAGATATATACTGTTGAATAATATTCTATTCAATTTCACTATGTGTAGATTTGTAGATTCAGTGGATATACAAATATTTATACACGGATCTGAATGTCCACTGTTGTGCCTATCAGGTGGTGTAAGCCTTTAGAATCTTTTTCTATTAAATTGAATAGTGGCATGTCAATTAACGCGTTTGCGTACACATTTATAGAGCCATTAGCGTACGGGACTTTCTTGGCCGCTTCTGGTAGCGATTAAAACATCAAATGTGTGGTATATGATTGCAAATGACCTCAGGCCAAAATAAAATATAGTTTCGATTCCTGTACACCTCCCGGGGCAATTTTTCACCCGGGGCGGGAATATAAAATTTCTAGCCAGCATAAACGTTAAAACATCCATACATCTGTCATACTATACAAATTACAATGTTTTAATGCCATTTTAATGCAATGTGAATGAATCCTTTTTGCTAATTGTGTCATGAAAAACATGACAAATTTGGCAATTACAACCAGATTTAATGGACATTTAGTCAAATATCTGTAAAACAAATGTTTACGACCGTTATTAAAACTAAAAATTTAAAAAAAAAAGAAGCATTTCCTCCCTCCCCTGCGGAAGTCTTATTTTCGCCCGGTTTGCAGGAAACAAAATGTATTTTTACGGACGGCCTTGTGCATGAATTGTTTTCATGCGCAACTAGTTGTAAGTAGTACAAAATGTATGGTATAAAAGCACACATGGACACACAGCTTTAGACTAAAACACCCACAGTTACGCAAACGTCAGATGCGAAGTGTACGCAAATGCGCTAATAGACACTTTCCTTTAGACTGTCAGACTCAGGAGTGATCTATACATGTACTCACCAAATTGTTCATGATAGAAGTTCCAGCTTTCATAACGACCATGCCATCGATTGTAGTCCTCCTTTAATCCTTCTTCACCGTATTCATCATATTTCTTGCGGAGGTCATCATCTTTAAGAACTTCGTAAGCTTGAGTAATCTCCAGGAACTTGTCATGTGCACTGGGGTCATCCTAAAGAATATTGCAATTGTGGGTAAGACTGTGTCAATTACACGCTACAACTTGTTAATTAATTATATTCTGTAAATTCATGAATCCATTTCCTCAGTTAATCATATGATGTCATAATCAACTAAGTAATGTCTTAAACCCTTGATAGTCTGACACGTTGTACGAATTTAATAAGCAGTCTGTTGAATAGGCAGCAACAGCACCCAGTCAAATTAGTTTCAACATATTTAACAGCTTACCTGTATACTTTTCTGGGAATTGATAGTCAGGGAGTTCAGGGTTCGATCAATCCCAACACGAGTGGTGTGGGTGGAGCTTAGCTAGATATGGGCGGGGCATAGCTGAAACTGGAAATGTCTATTATATTACATCGTCAATTATTACCGACATCAAAGTCATTTACTGATTACACATGTAAATTTTATCTGACTCCCCAACTCCCACCGTCAAAAGTTTAAATATCATAAAAATTCTGTCCATGACACTATCTCCTCCGAAACCATTTGGTGGGGTACAACAAAATGTAGTATGTCAGTTAGCAATATCATTGTGGAATGTCAGATGACATTTCTGATCTGTTTGGCTCCGCCACCTAGCGGGGAAGGGGGGGGGGGCCATAAGGTAACACGGTCATATATCATGTCATTCCAGTCGTAATTTTTAAAAAATAGTGATCTCCTGGTTTGCAAAGGTATTCATGTTAAATAATCAAATATTTATATTTTCTTGAGACCAACTTTGACCATTAATGACCGTTAAAGGGTTAATGGTGAAGCAGGCCAAAACTGGCCTCTGCAGTGGTCTTCAGGAATGTCTATTCGTAGGCCAAGACAATACTATTTTTATCATTACATTTCTCGAATAAAAGTTGGGATCATGTTGTCCCACCTGCCTGCGCCGAAATTGATCGCAACACAACTCCTCCGAAACTGTTGGATGGAATTCAACCAAGTTTGGTATGTGAGAAACCCATATGATTGCGGAGTGCAAGAGGACATGAACATGTAAATTTGCGATGGCGCGCCATCAACCATCCAATCATAATTGAAAATATATGACTGGAATGACTGGCTCGGTAGCCATACATTGCGTGTGATAAATTTTCAAAAATAGTTCTCTCTTAGCCTGCAAATGATCATTCACTAAGCTGTCAAGCAAAAATTAAAATTTTCTTCAAAGATTTTGACCATCAAAGGGTTAGTGGATACTGTTAATGTGATGTTGTTGTACCTGATTTTTGTCCGGATGCATCGTCAGTGCAAGCTTCTTAAACGCCTTCCTGATCTCCTTCTCAGTGGCACTTTTAGAAACTTTCAGACGATCATAAAAATCATCACCGACTACACTTGTTAACAGAATTATTATCAGGAAAATGCTTATGAAAACACGATTGTTACCTGATAATGTATAAATTGCTCGTCGCTTGGTAAGATAATTATTGCACATATTTAATGAAACTGGGAGTCCTACCATTATTAGAACTTAAATTATTGTACAAGATTTCAGACATACAAGAATTCTTATTTAAGGTAACTTTAACAGTTAAACTATACAGGAACAATAAAGGTATCACAACAGAGATAAAGATATAAATACTTATCGCTTTGAGTATTATTATCCAAAAAGTAAGCAAAAAATCTCATTAACAAAACCAATAATTAATTTAGACATACAAAAACTATATAAACAAATTTCTTATACACTCTAAATAAATGTAAAATTATATTAAAAATTTCTCTATAACAAAACAAAGTAAACAACGCTATCTGATTAACATATACACATAGTAAAACTAATTCACGTCAAGAAAATTTTTTAATTAATTCATATGGTAATTAGAAATTCAAAGTAATTCATATGCTAATGAAGGTAGGTCTAAATGAATACACATTAGCATTCTTGCTGTGATATGAGTCAGTGGTCTCTTTTTATACGACGACGTGTTTCTAGATAGTTTTTTCGGAGTATTAGCGCTTTAACAATCCATCAGCATTGCACCTGAAATGGAACAAGTAAATGTTCATGATATACACACAGTACAGCTCATAAGCTAACCCTATAATCCTTGAATTTGTTCAAGAAAATTTCAATTCTCTTATAGAAAATGTCCATTTGCAGACCAAGAGAATATTTTTTAAAAGTTACCACTGGAATGACTGGCGCGGTTATCGAGTCAGTCATTCCAGTGGTAAACTTGAAAAAATAGCCTTCTCCTGGTCTGAAAATGGACATTTCTCAAGACCACTGCAGAAGCGCTTTGGATGATATGACTGTTAAAGGGTTAACATGTGTCCAAACCAAAACCAGAAACATGGTGTAAGCAATATTCTGCTGTATATTTTGAAAATAATTGCAATTTGCAATATCGTCCAATCCAATGGAGGATTCATGTTTCTCAGTCAATCATACATGTACGGTAAGATGTCATGATAATCAACAACGTGATGTGTGGGATGATGTCATAATCAATTACATCATGAATGAAGTAGCTAAGTTCGTCACAAACACTTAATTGATGACAGACTAAGTGTTGTACGAATTGTATGTCTTATGCTGTCGAATATTTCGAGATTAATTTGACTGGACGCTGTTGCCGCCATAGGTCATCATACATCATGATCAACTACGTAATGTGTAGAATGAGCTAGTTAAGTTTGTCACAAACTTTAATTGATGACGGCCGAAGCATTGTTGTACAAACTGCATGTGTTTACTATTTAATAAACATGCTCTTGAATATTTTGAAACTAATTTGACTGGGTGCAGTAAAATTAGTTTCAAAATATTCAGCAGTTTACAGGTAGATTTCTGGGAATTGATAGTCAGGGTGTTCAGGGATTGATCGATCCCAACACGGGCAAAGAATGGGTGGAGCTTAGCCCTAAAGATGGGTGGGATGATGTCATAATCAATTACGTCATGAATGAAGTAGCTACATGTAAGTACGTCACGAACACTTAATTGATGACGGACTAAGTGTTGTACGAATTGTATGTCCTATGCTGTCGAATATTTTGAGATTAATTTGACTGGATGCTGTTGCTGCCATAGGTCATCATACATCATGATCAACTACGTAACATGTAGGATGAGCTAGTTGAGTTTGTCACGAACTTTAACTGATGACGGACAAAGCATTGTTGTACAAATTGTATGTGTTTAATATTTAATAAACATGCTGTTGAATATTTTGATACTAATTTGACTGGGTGCTGTTATTTCCATAGACAACAACAGCACCCAATCAAATTAGTTTCAAAATATTCAGCAGTTTACAGGTAGATTTCTGGGAATTGATAGTCAGGGTGTTCAGGGATTGATCGATCCAAACACGGGCAAAGAATGGGTGGAGCTTAGCCCTAAAGATGGGTGGGACATAGCTAAAGCTGGATTCCTCCATTATGTTAAGAATATTCAATAAAACCCCGAGTGGCATTCTCTGCTGGTTTTGTAGGTGATGGCCTGGTACAGTAACGGCCAAGGCTTTCTATGGAGGCATGGTAACTGGCAATCACAGAATATGGCCAGACATCTAGACAATCTCAGCTGGGCCACTTTCACTAAACAGTGGGCTTGTAAATTGCACATGCTATATAACACGTCATTGGAGAGAATCATGTCTGGCCAGTGATGTTAGGTGATAGTACTTAAGAAACAGGGTTCATACATCTTTCTGTGTTTGAAATTCCATGACCTTTCCTGACCAAAATTAATAAATTCCATGACCTCCAAGAATTAATATCTAGGAGATTTGTCTGATGACGTACATGTAGCTCCAAAAATAAGATCTGGGTTATTCTGGAAAATGTCTGAATATTGCGTCTTGCACCAACAAAGCCACAGCCTTGTTTTGATAAGTTGTTGCCGTAATTGTTATTCCATGACCAGTACGAACCCTGAAGAAAGTGCTAAATTGTGGCAGGTATCAAGCTAATCTAGAACTGCCTTTGGAGCTGTCCAGCTGTTACATCATCTGTGATACACAGGTTGTGTCATACAAAGCAACAGTTTCCAGTCCAATATTCAACAGAGTAAGTTTTATATCATAAAGAATTGACTTTTTCAAGGATTTGTCAGTGACAGGGCTAATAGACAAGCAATCGCTGAATGTCCTCTAAGTGTGATTTATGAATATGACCGTGATCGGAACTTAGCTGGCTATGAATCTTATATTATTTTCTATCATTTGTTGTCAGAACTTGTAATTTGTTTTTCTACCTTTAGCCAGTAAAGCCACCTGCCTTTAAATTAAACGAAATCAAGGATTTTACTTACCTCCCTAATACTCTTTGATATTGCTAAATATCGGCTTGCACTTAATAAACACTCAGAATAAAAACAGTTAGGTGCCCCTACTGGGCAGGGAGTCAGGATGCAGTCCGGCGGATGCCAGCCCCACCACCGCGCATGCGCAGACTAACACTTCCTATGACTAATTTATTGGCTGACACACATGCAACTATTAAGAGCCTGAAGACCGAGCCTCTGTGGGATGGAGGCCGGGTCCGTATTAGGGAGGTAAGTATCAACTCTCTCGTGAAATAAGAAATCCTTGATTTCGTTTATTTCACTTCAAGAGTATACTTACCTCCCTAATACTCTTTGATATTGCCAGAATTCGACAGGGAATTCGGCGGGAGGGAGGCGAGGTCAAAAGACCAGCTCTTCCCTATACGCTTTTCCGCGTTTAAGGCACTTAAACTTCTGAAACTGTGTGAAAACACAGTCAGGATTTGACAAAACATCGGCTAACACAAACCGATAGATGAGAGATGACCGAATGTCATATGCGCTCCCCCCCCCCCACCCCCCTTCCAGGGAGGAAGACGCGAATGACCTCAATGTCCTATATGCTATCTACGTACAAGTGCCATGTACTACAGGACAGAGACGAAAAAGCTCCATTTTCGTATACTCTCAATGATGAACCACATAAACACACAAACCATCACCATATTAATAACAAAGGGTCACATGACAATACAATCAACAATGAACAACACATGAACATGACTGACCTTGTTGAACTTGGCTGCTGACATCATCTTCCCAGTGGTGAAGGCTGATGCAGTCCCAAAAAGTGGTTGTTCCCATTAATTAAATGTGATATATATAAGCAATGAGGACACCTCATAAAAAAAGTACACCTAATTATTTTTTCAAAATCGACAAGGCGAGAGGATTAGAGGTGTCACGGAGATAATGGTCTGTAAAACTTGACTCACAGTGCCACTGAGCAACCGACATAATGTCATCCACAGGGACCCCATTAAATAGGGCAGTGGAAGTCACTACGCCGCGGACACTGTGAGCCTTGGCCATGTCAACCTGCTTACCGGTGGCGGATTTATGACAAAACTGAGTACATTCTACAATCCACGTGGAAATGGTGTCCTTAGACACCCTGCCATGGGGTTCAATATATGACAACCATAACGCTGACTGGTCCGTCCACCACTCCGAAGTACGTTGTTTGTACCGGAGCAGCGCCCGGACGGGACACCATGCTTTAGAATTAGGATCATATCTAGTTAAAGCTGGCAAAAAAATAGGTTGACCTGGATATTTCAAAGACTGATTCTTAGCCAAGAAATTAATCCTAGGTAGAAGCTTAAGGCCTTCCCCTGTAACCACAAAACGGTCCTCCTCGGCTGATAAGGCATGAATTTCACTCCTACGCCTAGCCGAGGCCGCAGCAATTAAAAATACAGTTTTAAGAGTTAACAGTTTCATAGAAATGGAACTAAGTGGTTCAAAAGGCTTATCACCTAGTACCTGAAGCACTAGAGATAAACTCCAAGATGGAATCACCGGGGGATTCCTTGGTCTTAGATTGCCCATGCCTTTAATTAATACATCTAATGTACTTACTTCATCACTTCCCCTATTAGCCAAGCAAGGTATAACAGTCATTAAAGCTGACTTATAACCAGCAATAGAGTTAGGCTTGAGGCTATAGGCATCATACAGGTGACAGAGGAAATCAGCTACTACCTGAATAGATGAATCCATTGGATCAATACATCTTTTTGAGCACCATTCTGCAAATCTGTTGATTTTATAATTATATGCTCTGGAGGTTGACCCCCTCCTGGCTTTGGCCATAAACATGGCTGCTTGCTCAGAAAAGCCCTCCTTAATTCTAGATTCCTTGACAACATCCATGCAGTCAATCGGAACATTGACGGATTGTTGTGAAGGGCCTTGCTCTGGGAGATAATGTCGTCCATCAGAGGCAGAGGAACCGGATTGCAGACCAGAAGGTCCAGCAGATCCGTATACCATGAATGGCGTGGCCAATCTGGGGCGATCAGAAGCACTTGGCACTCCTCCTGTCTGATTTTCTGAAGAATTTTTGGAATCAGGATTGCTGGAGGGAATGCGTATGCATACATTCCCGCCCAGCTGATAGCTAACGCATCTGTTGCGAAAGCGCTTGGATCTGGAATCGGAGAGACATACGTCGTCATCTTCGCAGCGAACAAATCTATGTTGGGTTCCCCCAATGGTCGAACAGACGATCCGCCACACATTGATTTAGTTGCCATTCCGTCGGTAAAACACTCATCCTTCGGCTCAATGAGTCTGCTAGCAGATTTAACCTTTCCGGAAGATGAACTGCTTTCAAGGTAATCCTGTGATCCAGGCACCAACAAAGCAGTCTCCATGTCATCATACAGAGACTGGGCGACTTCGTTCCGCCCTGGCGGTTTATCTAAGTCACAACTGTTGAGTTGTCTGAACGAATAAGAACAATCTTGCCCTGAACTTTCTGTAAGAAATGTTCCAGGCCCAGGACTACTGCTCTTAACTCCAGTAGATTGATATGTTCCTTCGACTGCTCCAGATTCCAAAGCCCTGATATCGTGGATTCTTCCAGGCAAGCTCCCCACCCCTCCATCGAGGCATCTGTATACACAGTTACCTGAGGGTGAGGAGGGGGTTAGCATAACTCCCACCATGAGATTCTCTGTCTTCAACCACCATTGCAGGTGGTGAATTAGAGGCGCCAACACTGACACGTTCGAGTCCAGTGAACCTGTACTCTGGGTCCATTGCGTCATGAGAAATAACTGGATCAGCCGCCTGCGTAAGGCGGCCTGAGGAATGACTGGTTCCAAAGAAACCATCAACCCCAGCATTCTCAAGTAAACCCGTGCCAGGACATGACGACTGTCGCACACTGACTGTATTACTGAGATGAGGCTCTGAACCCTCTCCTGAGTAGGATAAACATATCCTGTCTCTAGATCGAAGAACATCCCCAGGTAAACAAACTTCTGGGATGGAGTCAGCTCTGATTTTTGGAAATTGATCATCCAGCCTAAGTCTGTGAGAGTCTTCAAAACAATCTCCAGATTGGCCGATAAACTTTCCTGGGTGTGCGCCTTTAACAGCCAGTCGTCTATGTACGTGTGGACTGCTATGCTTCTCCTGTGGAGGTATGCGGTAATCGCAAGAACCACTCTGGTGAAAACCCGAGGAGCCGTGGAAATTCCGAAGGGTAACACCCTGAATTCCCACTGTCTGCCCTGGAATGCAAATCTCAGGAAGCGACGGAAACTCCTCGCTATGGGGATGTGGAAATAAGCATCCTTCAAATCTATTGAAGCTGTCCACATTCCCCTCTCTAACCCCGCCAACACCGACCGCACAGTCTCCATCTTGAAACTGGGCGTCTCTATGAACTTGTTCAATGGCTTGAGGTTGAGAATTGGTCTCCACCCTCCGGTGTTTTTTGTCACTAAGAACACGGTTGAATAGAAGCCCGGACACTTCTGTGCCGGCTGAATTGTTCCTTTTTGTATGAGGGAGTTTATTTCCTCCTCGATACACAACCTTTGATCTGGATCTCTCGGATTTGGAGTCCAGATTGGCACCAGAGACAGTCGCGATGATACCCGACTAAAAGCCATCGCAAGACTAAACGGTCCTGAGTCAACCGTTCCCACTCTTGCATGTGGTCGGCCAGCCGGCCTCCCACCGGTCCACCTAGGGAGAGAGGTGGACATAAGGAGTGCAAGAGTGGCACTGTCTCCTTTGCCAGAAACACCGGAGTGGTTCTCACCGCGGTAACCGGCCCATCAGGCATGATTACCACGACCAGATCCTCACGCGCCACGACCAGCACCACGCGCACCGTGGTGCGCGGGTGGCTGCCTGGC
Organism: Chaetoderma sp. LZ-2023a; assembly: GCA_034401795.1. Taxonomy (NCBI): domain Eukaryota; kingdom Metazoa; phylum Mollusca; class Caudofoveata; order Chaetodermatida; family Chaetodermatidae; genus Chaetoderma; species Chaetoderma sp. LZ-2023a. Next base: position 117,746,329 of record CM067359.1, read on the forward strand.
TGGCTGCGCCCCCCCCTCACTGCTGGCCGAATCGCACGCGGCCGAGGCCGACGCTGCGATGGTGGCTGGCCTCTGACATGGCCACCTCCACCTCGAGCCTGCAGGGGATGGTACGCAGGGGGTGCACCTCATACTGTTCGCGCAGCGCCTTCTGGTTATTGACCAGAGTAACCGTCTCCTGGAGGTGCCTACATCCCTCACCTCCAGAGACGAGGACCTGCCATAGGCGTATGCAGAAGCCTATTGTACAGGTCCTTGGACGGGCACAGGTTATCCAACGCAAACGTGCGCCTCGCCCAGACACTCCTGGTCACCGCCCGAGTCATACAGTCCAGAGCCAGGTTGATACCATCCTGGATGGCTCTCTGGACTGTGACCGGGCTCGGTTGGCGTGATGCGGATGCTGTTACTAACCCCTGTAACAGCTGGGAGACGTGAGACAGCGCCGCAATAGACGCTCTCCCACTCTCCTCCGCATCCCGCAACGCAGCATTGGCCGAACGCAACGCGTTCGAACACAAGGCTCCCGTGTCAGAACGGGAGCCTGGCCGCGCATCCTCACCCAAAGCCGCGCGGTCATCCACGCTAGGCTTGGGCACCACACCGTACCTCTGGTAATCCACGGGTATGATGCGGCAGCGCCATGCGACCTCGCGAGGGGCCTTCGCGAGACGCCCATTCGCCTTGATGGACGTCTCCGCCGCCGAGAACATATCCACGATATGCTCTGCTAGCGGCAGAGATGGCATAGCGCTAGCAGTCGACTTACCAGCTAACCACGGCCTGTGGTCTCGCTGGCTAGCCGACTGCTCCACGGGCAGGTCTGGCCTGACACTTATCAACCATTGACAAGCGTCAGACAAATCCTCCTCTGTGGCTAACTGCGAGAGCTCTACTAGACGAGGGCCTCCGTCTTCCTCCTGAGCAAACGCAGCAGAGCTTGACGGCGGATATGCTGACACTCCTGGCAAGCCAGAGAAAGCATGCGGGCCCGAAAGAACAGGCATGGTAATCTGACTGGCTTGTCCAGGAGCAGGCGCCGAGGTAGAGCGTGGGGCAGATACCGCCCCACCACGGCCCCGGCCAGCACCAGCAATACCCTCGGCAAGCCGAGGTATGCGGAACAACTGACCATCAGCACCGACCAGGGCCACATTCTGAGCCGTGAATCCTACTCCTGCGTGAGTAGAACCATGGATCATGTCGCCTGTATTCCCCGCGAGAGGTGCACAGACGTCAAAATCCATGGCCATGTCCTCAGAAGGGGACCATAACAGATAATCCTCTTCTTCCTGGCCAGAAAGATTAGACTCCGGGTTAGCAAAGAGAGCTAACCCGGACTGGCCAGGAAAGGTGCCATAGGAGGTACTGGCACCTGCGGCGTGCAGATACCCCAGGGCTGATAAGCAGCCAGCAGGTTCCAGCGACAGCCGTCCACGAATCCCTGCCGAGGCAAGCCTGCTGCCAGGGGCGTGGAACGCCCCCACTAATGGGGCCACCTCTGAATCCTCGAAAACTGGTAATGGCCTAAGGAGGGATGATTCAGAGGTGGGGATTATCTGCTCCGAAGCAGATGACGAGGACAACAAAGGATTTGGTCCAGGAAGCATGCCACGAAGCAACTGGAACCAAATCCTTTATTGTCCTCTTCATCTCTCCCAACATCTCACTACGGAAGGCCTCCATGTCCACTGAGGACGAGGCCTTCCTCTTACCCTTTTTACTCACAACCTCTCTTTTCAGCTTCCTCTCCTCCTCCACAACGTTGTCCTTAGCCTGTAAGCATAAAAATTCGGTCATTAGTTCGCCCCCCACCCCAATGCTTACATAAGTCACAATTGAGCAATGGCCCACAGGGGCTACAATGAAAGCAAAGATGCGGTATGAACTTCTCTTTCAGGAAGCGACCACAGGACGGGCAACCAGGTCTCTGAAACAGGACAGAGGACGAGGACAATGAGCATTTTAGTTAAAGTTAGAAACTCAAAACCAAAATAAAAGAGAGGGAAATGATCATAAGGATCACTAATCATATGAAACCAGCGTTGGACAAAACTTTAATTGTTAATAAAAAGCCAGGCTGATTATGACGTCATTAATCCCAGACAGAAATTAAATCGATCCGAAGCAAACATCCAGGTGTAAGGACGAATTGTATCCTAACCAGAACATATTCAGGATAGATATTCAGACTACACAAACATCAGATACACAATGATAACAATGGCAATTTATAGTTCAAATAATTATCATGACCTCATATCATCAACTAGAATACCTGACTCTTTGTATAGACAAACCATCCAACGTGATGAACTGGAACACTCCACCAAAACTACGCCTCTCAACTCTCTCCACCTTAGGGGAAGGAATTGGAGCAAGAGGGCAAAGTGAGAAGCCCTTCATACGAGGCCTCCGAGTCACTGAACATAGACTTTTTGGTTAGATAACCTAACAGTATTAGTAGGAAATGGAACCTTCGTGGAGAGAAACAAACCCTCTGATGATGTGATGTCCCATACATATCCCTTTTTGACAGATACCTGTGGACATAAACACAAAGAGAGATTAGTATTATATAGCACCATGTTGACATAAAACAACTATACTAGGTGCTTATCACGATAAACGCGAGTCCCGGAAACACATTACACTGGGAAAAACTCGCTAAAATATAATAGAAGTCACCTGATGGATAGGTCCTGGGCCCTCCTCCGGCGAAGTAACTCTCTCAGACATCACAACAGGTGTTTCAAACTTCTATTAAACACTTAATTAGACTTAAAAAGACTAGTGAAAAGCTTAGAGCACAAAGCATGTGTTCACCCTCTGCCAGTAAATTAGCAAAGAGGAAGTGCTAGTCTGCGCATGTGCGGTGGTGGGGCCGGCATCCGCCGGACTGCACCCCGACTCCCTGCCCAGTAGGGGCACCTAACTGTTTTTATTCTGAGTGTTTATTGAGTGCAAGCCGATATTTAGCAATATCAAAGAGTATTAGGGAGGTAAGTATACTCTTGAAGTGAAAGTTATTTTCTGTTAGGAGTAATTTCTCGCATACAATACCATATTAAAAAGGTTTGTGAACCAGTTCGTGGTTCAGACATCTGTATCGTGAAAATCCTCATGGACCTTAGCCCTAACGTTTCCCATGATGCAAAATCCAGCAATGTTTGAGGACCTGCACATCAGCAAGGCAAGATTTTACTCTTCTTTCCGCTCCCTGCAGTGCACCGACGCGCCTTTGTTACTGACTTCACTTATCACTGATATAGTGTTGCTCCAATTAATCGATTTGATCAATGATTGATTGGTTTGCATGTTCAACCAATCAATCGATCATGATTTCAGAAACCGATTTTTGTTGTTTATAAATTGACATTTTTAATATATTTTAACTGCTCAAGCTAGAAAACAGTAGTAGGGTCGGGATTAAAATGATACCACCTCCCTCAACTGGCCGCCGTTCGGCGATCCGTGGCCCCCACTGCCCTCTCAATCCCTGGGGCATAGGGTTGCATGTGGTTGGTGTAGGCCTCTAGATGGAGGCCCAGGGTTGCAGGTGGTTGGGTTATGCCTTAAGATGGAGGCCCCAGGGATTGAGAAGTCGGTGGGGGCCACGGATCGGTGAATGGCGGCCAGTTGAGGAAGGTTGTATTATTTTAATCCAGACCCTACTACTAATGATACAACCGCCCGGCTGCATGGACTGCCAGAGCTGTGGCCCCCCCCCCCCCCCGCCCTCTCAAGCAGCGGAGACCGCAGGGTACCACGTCCCTCAACTGGCAGCCGATCAGCTACCCATGGCCCCGACCGCCCTCCCAATCCCTGTGGCATAGGTTGTTGAGACATGTGATCGTGGGTGGTGTATGCCTCTAGATGGTGTTCTCCCGGACCCCACATGTCCAGGAGAACCTCCTCAGGATACCGGCCAGTGGCCGGCCTCTGTGTAGGCTCAGACAAACACGTAGTCTCTGCCAGAGTCGCATCGGCATGATGAGCCCACCCATAGTGTCTTCCATCTACCTTGACAATGCCCACCTGGCAGGATGCTAGTGCTTAGCATTTGCGCCACGGCAGACTCTGGCATGTTCACATGTTATGCAGAGAATCTGGTGCTGAGCAGGTGTCTCCAGCAGACAACCACGTCCTACCCTCTCCACACCATAGAAGTGGCAGACAGACTCGATCTCTTCACGTGGGTGAAAGCAGTCGTAAATGTTTCACCGCAAGGGGTCGATCCAAGGATTGTACTGGGGGGGCATCCCAGAAGTGGACCCACTTGGCATCCAATATCATGGCAGTCTCAGCGCCCTGTGCCACTGCTGTAGATGTCAGCACGAGCAGTATGATGAGAATCATGGCTATATATGAACAGTTAAACTGAACAGAGTGAACCCCTCTAGAGATATCTGTGCCAGATCAAGCCCTGCTCCATCCGGTTCGATAGTGATCTTCATCCCCTCAGGGGCAGGGGCTAGCTGCTTCACTTTGCCACCGGCTAAGAAACGTAGCTCTAGGATTATATGAGTCATTTGTGGGCTAGTGAGTCCGACTCGCTGAAGCAGTTTAACAGCACCCTTGGCTTTGCTGACATGTGACACACCATCTACATGTAGGATGCCCTCCTGGAGGTTAACAGCTTCTTCTGGTCCATCGAATGGACGACGCAGCAGGAGCTTTCCACCTGTAACCCCGATCCGGTGACCCACCCTCGTCAGGGAGACACCTTCACCTATGTAGGTGAGGAAGGATGATCCCCGATTGTAGAGCTTTCGAACTGTCTCATCCTTTTTCACAACAGTGGAGAAGGGAGTAACCTCTATGTCAATGACTGCGGGAGGCCTATATAGGGCCAACCATGTTTGCCAGTCACCCCCAGGTCCAGCGCGGTACCACACTTCATTCTTATTCTTCTCAAATATGAACTGCAGGTTTTTTGCCAGGGTCAATAGCAGGCCATCATGGGCCATCGGCGGGGCGCCGTTCGAATAGGGTTTGACCAGATGAAAGCTGGTCGCTATTTAGGGTATTGATATCTGCCACCTCTGTATACGAGAGCTCAATCAACGGCTCGAGGATGTACTTCCTCTTCGGGAAATCGTACCGAAACACGATCTTGTGGCCATCTATGCTGCGAACAAGGCACCCCTTCATCACATCCTTGAGGTGAGTGAGCAGCTCCACCCCATCACCACCAATGGGGTGGAGGGAGAATGCCTTTGAGCTTGCTTCGTACTGTAGGGCGAATGACTTGCCATCGCTCTCTTCTACCGTGGCAGCATCAACTGCATACACATCTGCCAGGTCAGCAAGACCAGTCGAGTGAGCAAATATGGGTTCCATAGCACGCTATAGGAGGGGTTTAAACAAGACATATAACCATGCCGATTGTCCAACTGATGCTGTCCGGTGGTGAGAATGTAATCTCATCCTCTCTAGAGGGGAGACGGGTGGTACAGTACCGTGTAGAATAGAGCTGGGCGGTATTGATATTTACATGACGGTATCGGTACCATGAAAAAATACCGCGGTACCACGGTATACCGTCATCTCAGCTTGGGGAATGCCAAGAAATTAGAACAATTTTTCCCATTTCCTTTTCACTTCCATCTCCAATCAACGGGAAATATAGGTAAAATAAATAAATCGGCTTCCTGATTTAGCGAAGAAAAACATGGCTATTGCGACTGTTTAGTTTCACGATTTTATTAGGTGAAGTCAGTATTTTTATTGACGTAATATCATTCACGGGAATATCGGGCAAAGGGTGTGGTCGACTCGCTAACTATAACCCGCTGTTTGAGACATTGGGGCACACTATTTTCAATCTGGATTGTTCTTGCTATTAATGCGTGCGACCAGCAAACGGCACATTTTATTTTGGCAGTCGAGTCGTATATTCTGTTACTCGCGAAAACAGGCCTATACACATACATATAACGCGACATTGAATATAGCCGATTCCAAAGCTCCTGACTCGTTACTCGCCATGCTTCACGTGAACAATGCATGTAAAAAGCTATTTCCGTGAACTTCCCACGTGTAGACAGTTGAAAAATGAATTACAAAAACTAAAACACTATAATTTTTAGGTGTCGTTACTTAAACTGGATTTAATCCGTAAAGAAATTTCTTAAAACAAGCCAGAAAAAAAAAAAATAACGCCTTCAACGCTGCTCATTCTTAATAAAATAGCAAATACTACGTTTTAGTAAATTTTCATTGATAAATTCAGCATAGTAATGTATTTTCCCACGGTCTAGTTCATGAACAACCAATCAGATACGTCTTTGCGAGATCGCTGTTGCGTTTGAATAGCACGCAGTTTGTATGTTATTTTGTTATTCTAGCGTGTTTGTTCGGTGACAAAATGCTTGGAGTAATAAATTACAAATAATAGAAACGGGAATAGGGAATATATTATAGTGTAATTACCACCGGCGGACGGACAGAGAATGACTTTAGATGTTTTAAATATAGCAATTTTACCATGAGACTTTCAAGACGTACGTTTGACATACAATTCTGCCTGTCATTATTTTGTAATTGACGTCTTGATGTTTGTTTTTACAACGACCCTTTCACCTCAACTCGGCTAATAGGTAGGGATGCCTGTATATTTGGCACTATTAGCACCTATTTACTCTTGGTCAAGGCAGATTTTATGAATATATTTCTCAAATATTGCTCAAACATTATGGACAGTATCGGTTCACGGTATACCGCGGTCCTCACAGTACTACCGTCAGACCGCCCAGCTCTAGTGTAGAATGGGTCCTCTTCGAGGTGCCCCAGCGGGGCACAACATACATACACGGCAATGTGCTACATCAACCTCCGGGCAGTGCACACAGCAGCTCACTGGTAGAAGTCGGCCGGGACGTGATAGAGTATCTCCCAGGTGCCAACAACACCCTATGGAAAGCTATCAGTCCTAGCCTGTTCACACCTGTAAATCACATGTTTGACAGCCCCTCCATTAAGATATATGCCAGCACGCATGGGATATCGGATGCCCATTTAGAGTTTACACTCTTATTACTCATTGACTGGTGACAACATGATATCATACCAGCATTACCTGACCTTTGCCGAGATGATGAAAGAGGGTTGCCCCTTCATGACCCCTACACAAAACGAACAGATGCTCACACTGCAACAAGAAAGAGAGCGACTACAGCGGGAGAGCTGGTGTCAACAGAACGTGAGCATTGCAAGTAGGCGAACGAACAGTGAAGCTTCCAAATACTGGCAGGACCTCCTGAAGAAGAGTAAGCGGGACGCAGGAGTCTTGACAGGCGGTGATGAGCCAGATGTCGTCACATACGACGATGAGCCAGATGTCTTCAAAGACGAGGATGAGCCAGGTGTCTTCTCAGACGAGGATGAGCCAGAGGTCATACAGTGGGAAGAGGAGATGGCGCAGAAGTGTAAGACCAAGAAAGCCATCCAGCGGCGGACCTACTACCTTGGTGATAAGGTGAAATTCCAGATGTCACGTCTCAGAAAGCTACTGGCACCCGTCATAGTGCTGGATGACCGCTGTCTAAGAGACGTCTGTCTCAATACCCGCAAGCTGGTACGGTTCGCCAGGCTCTCCAAAATGAACCCTTCTATTCTGCAGGTGATGCCTGTTTAAGCCTCCAGATATACTATGTCAAAATTAGAGTGGCGGAAGCAACCAGAACTATACCCCTCCCTGACTGCTGATGAGGGCGGTACCATCCACGGCTGGCAACTACAGCAGATAGATACCATCAGGCAGAATCTCGTCCGTGAGGCAGAAAAGTACAGCAGAACGCGCAGGCAATATAAGATGGCATAAAATGTCCTCGCGTGTACAACCACTGCTGCAGGTGTGATTGGAGCCAGTGCTGGTGTGGCAGCTGTGGCCACTCTCGCTACAGGGGTGGGTGCCCTCATCGCCATCCCACTGGGTGGTGTGACACTAGCCGCCACTGTCTTGGGGGTGGGGCAGCGGCAGATCACAAGAAGGCTGGAGAAGCATGCTAAGTACGTGACACTGGCACAGAGTATGTTACGGACTATCGACGAGTCTGTCAGCAAAGCTCTCGAGGATGGCCAGGTCACCGATGAAGAGTACCACCATATATTGAAGGTTCAAGCCCTGTACCGCACGGAGAAACCTAAAGTGCGACAGCAATACCTCAAAGGCTCCAGCGGACGGGTTGATATGGAGGAGCTAAAAAACGAGATGTTACGGCGAGGTCACCCCGCCGGTCTATGGAGTCGAGACGACTACAAATAGTGTGCTGCTGTACGGTAGCTTTAAGAACACCAGTATAGATGGTCTTCCCACTGAACCTCACGACAGTCATTCGGAGCCAACCTGGGTACACCCTTGACTGGCCTGAGAGGTCTACTGGATGATATACCAGAGCTAACACCGTTCTCCATCACAGTGGATGGACGGTCCCGAACCAGCTTCTCCGTCAACCCACGACCGCAGACCACCCGCCCAATCACCATCAAGGATGCGAAGCAAGCTCATACTTGGATGGCTGCTCCAAGCCTCTCATACTGGAATCAGCAGCTGAACTTTGCCGTGTGGTGTGCCACGGCAGGATGTGGAGTAAGTTCCACCCTGCTTCACTCCTATTCTGATACTCCTGAAGCTGTGCTCATCGCCAGCTGTCTCAGATTCCACGTGTACTTCACGGTGCGACGAATCCTCCATGAGCTGGGTGCAAACCTCCCTGATACAAACGACTTCGACCCGCAGCTCAACAGTCATAGCGTCTCAGCGGCCAGCAGACTACAGAGAGAGTTCAGCGCTCACCCAGACTGTCGGTGGCATGGTGGTGACAAAGTGGCCTAGGGGCTATGTACGGTGACCCGAGACGCGACTACTCAGGATTCCCCTATCGAACACCCCGACGAGTAGGCCGCCGGAAGACAGCGACATTCTCGTTCAATCCAGACTCCGACCATGGAGCGCTGGTGCAAAATATGCACATCACTGGCTTGCGGCAGGAATATCCAAATGTGTGGAAGTACTTTGTCCCACACACCACCTCAGGCCTCACACCGGCAGGGATCGTTCGTATCAACCAGTCCCTGGAAGCACTGTGCCACTGCCTCCTTACAGCACAGACCAAGCTGCGTCATTCCATAGATGGTGTCAGCGGAGCAGAGGTCCAGGCCATGTTCATCAGTCTCGTTGAAGATATGATCATCGTGGCAGATCCTTGCAGTCTTATTGCTAAGTTCCAGCAGGGGTTGCAGAAGGCCTGTCGCAAACTTGACTTTGCTATTTCACCACACCTACGGTTGATTCCGAGCAACATGATCGTGAACATCGAGGACCTCCAAGTCATGGACTATAACAACATGATAGTCAAGGGGAGTTCCCCCGGTGTCCACTTCGGCTTCAACACTGATATCAACGCACCTACGCGTAGTACAGGCCATACAGTCGTTCCGACCATGACACTGCAGCCAGTCGACACGACGCTTCCCTTGGCAGCTCCGACCCTGACACTGCAGCCAGTCGACACGACACCGCTTCCCGTGGTAGCTGTACGAGTGTTGTCAGGCCTAGCTATCGTGGCGCTCGGGATCAGCCTACTCTGCCGCTAGCAAATCAGCTATAAGACTATCCTGACTCTCTACAGTAGCAGCCGTCTCGGCTGGGACCACGGTGAGACACTGAACCAGCTTGGCCTGCCCTACGCCCCTATACACGCTGCCAGCATGCACATGCAAGGGATGGATGGTTACACAGCGCATCCTTTTTCCAGCTTGTAGTATCATAGAGCCGTGTTCATCTCTGAGTCAGGTGAGGCCATGGAGGTCTGCAACTGCTGGAACACATCTGACAGATACTCCCGATCCTTGTAGAAACCTTTAGCTCGCAGGAGCTGCTCGACGATACTCCCGCCCATGATAAGGTATTCGAGGAAGCAGATCTGCCCCTTACCAAATCCTAGATAGAGCTTCACAGATGTCAGCTCCTCTGTCAGCTCAGCACCGGAGAGCTGAGTGAGCTCATCTGGGGTCTTCTTCTTGTAGTCCTTCAACTCCCTCCGGAAGACCTCATAGTACTTCTCTCATAGCGCGAGCCCGGACATGTTTAAAATGTCTCAATGGAGAGATGAATATTCCTGAGTACCAACCCGGCCATCTGGCAGATGCAGACTGGGAAGATCTTATTAGCTCTCTCGACAGGGGACGCACATTTAACAGCATTGTATACTCAGGGCTTAAACAATGACGTCAACTGTACAGATCGTGAAGCAACTGCCCGAGAGCCAGGCGAGTCTTCAGAAGGTGGAGAACCTGCTTCGAACCAAGGTACAGAACTTACTGACCAAAGCAAAACCTCTGGCAGTCCATGTCGCCAGTAACGTGGCGGCGAATATGGCCGTGGTGAAGATGACAGGGGGAAATGAGGTTCTTCCTGCCGCCACTGCGGCTGTCCTCGCTACAGTAGTGAGTGGGGTGGCCGGGCACTGTCTCGGAATAACTCACCACATCCCAAAGATCGCCCTCAGTAGTGCCTCCTACACTGTTGCCGCCAAGATCATGGGTGAACGTGTTACACTAATGGAGGCCGCAGTTCTATGGCTAGCAACGAGTGCAATGGCTGAGATCATCGTCGCCTACGTTTAACCCCTCTGAATAATGAGAGATGGATCACGAGACCCCTGCAACATATGAGGCATGGTGTGCCGGAGGGCGGTGTGTAGCCCATAGTCGAGCACGCGGACTGAAGATCGCCAATGACCGGGAATGGTGGACCGCCCACAAGGCATGCCCCTGCAGAGGGGCAGTACCCTGAGCACTGCTACCTATTCCCTTGGCCGACTGCGTGGTCCTCCTATGCCCAACTATTTCACTGGGGGTATGACTAGTAGGTTTAAGCCGTGTATATAGCACTATGATTCTGTTACTCACAGACCTAGAAAGCAAAGAGCTAGGCGATCTTGCTCACTTGGGCGAGGCACGCCTCAGTTCAGAGGACACTGTTGCCCGTATCTCCTTCCTAGACTTCGATGAGAAGGGAGACCCGCGGGAGAGCCGAGGTACCATCCCAGCCTGAGATCTCAATGGGAACACTGATACGGTAGGACAATCGGCCATTAACAAGGCCAAGACTGTATACAATGGGATGGGCATCAAAGACAGGGCAACGATGCGAGGTATTCTCGGAGTCGATGAGGCTGGTGCCATCACGGTTATGTCTGAGTCCCATGCACAAGACCTGGTTATGGATCTCCTGAAACCATGGAGCTCATTCCAAGAGGATGGAGAAAATCTCAGGGTAAGCACCCTCGGCCTGAGCCATATCATTGTCGACAGGTGCTACTGCCAGCCTCTAGCTACCAGAGGTGAAGGGTCAGATTCTAGGACTCTCTTCTTCTGGAACTTCTCACGGAAAACCCACTTTTTCCATGCGCGACTAGCATCGTGCTTGCGAGTGGATTTGATGAGGTAGTCCTGGTAGTTATCTAGGAATTTCAGAAATGCTGGCAGATTACTGGCCAATCTTCTGCGCCCTCTTTCGTTGAAGATGTGCTCAACAGCCTCCTTACGGCCAACAGTGAGCCCCTCCTGAGTACCTTCTGCATGACCGGTGTCATGGCTCTCCGCTACAGCGGCACTGACCTCCCCCCTGAAGTAGTTATTTGCACCAGACTGGAGGCTATTCAGCATATCTCACTCTTCCTGGCTATGGAGGCTAAATACGGCAGCCCACTTCCCGACCGTTAGTAGATCTTTGGGATCGACCCTCACCATTTGGAGAGCTAGAATAACAGGACTGTTGGTTTGGGCCACAGGTTGGTTGAGTGCCCTGCCCTGGGTGCTGTCAAACTTCCGGGAGAGTATCCGAGTCAGGAGTTGACGCTCCTTCCTCTATGGCGGCCAGTATCTCCGCATCAAATCGAGGTGTAACCTTGGCTCGCTCGTGGATAATGTTGATGTCACGAAGCAGTCCTCAGACCCTGTCACAGTGGGACAGTGCACACCATGGCTGTCGTGCTGACTTGTCCTGCTGCCTAGAGCTGGGCGGTATTGATATTTACATGACGGTACCGGTACCATGAAAAAATCCTGCGGTACCACGGTATACCGTCATCTGAGTTTGAGGCATGCCACGAAATTAGAACAATTTTTTCCATTTCCTTTTCACTTCTATCTCCAATCAACGGTAAATATAGGTAAAATAAATAAATCGGCTTTCTGATTTAGAGAAGAAAAACATGGCTATTGCGACTGTTTAGTTTCACGATTTTATTAGGTCACTATTTTTATTGACGTAATATCATTCACGGGAATATCGGTCAACGGGTGTGGTCGACTCGCTAACTATAACACGCTGTTTGAGACATTGGGGTGCACTATTTTCAATCTGGATTGTTCTTGCTATTAATGCGTGCGACCAGCAAATGGTAAATTTTATTTTGGCAGTCGAGCGCTTTGATAAACCGAGTCCAGACAAAATCTGCGAGTATTTAAATGGGGCAAGTGTTGTACGTTTTTATTTCTGTTGGAGTCGTATATTCTGTTACTCGCGAAAACAGGCCTATACACATACATATAACGCGACATTGAATATAGCCGATTCCAAAGCTTCTGATAATTACCAAGTACCCGATGTGCAGACTCGTTACTCGCCATGCTTCACGTGAGCAATGCGTGTAAAAAGCTATTTCCGCGAACTTCCGACGTGTAACCAGTTGAAAAATGAATTACAAAAACTAAAACACTATAATTTTTAGGTGTCGTTACTTAAACTGGATTTAATCCGTAAAGAAATTTCTTAAAACAAGCCAGAAAAATAAAAAATAACGACTTCAACCCTGCTCGTTGTTAATAAATTAGCACGTGATCAAAACGGCGCGAGCAAATACTACGTTTTAGTAAATTTTCATTGATAAATTCAGCATAGTAATGTATTTTCCCACGGTCTAGTTCATGAACAACCAATCAGATACGTCTTTGCGCGATCGCTGTTGTGTTTGAATAGCACGCAGTTTGTATGTTATCTGTTATTCTAGCGTGTTTGTTCGGTGACAAAATGCTTGGAGTAATAAATTACAAATAATAGAAACGGGATAGGGAATATATTATGGTGGAATTACTACCGGTGGACGGCCAGAGAATGAGTTTGGATGTTTTAAATAAATCAATTTTACCGTGAGAGTTTCAAGACGTACGTTTGACATACAATTCTGCCTGTCATTATTTTGTAATTGACGTCTTGACGTTTGTTTTTACAACAACCCTTTCACCTGAACTCGGCTAATAGTTAGGGATGCCTGTATTTTTTGGCACTATTAGCACTTATTTACCCTTGGTCAAGTCAGATTTTATGAATATATTTCTCAAATATTGCTCAAACATTATGGACGGTATTCACGGTATTTGGAAATGTCAACGGTCATGGTATCGGTTTACGGTATACCGCGGTCCTCACGGTACTACCGTCAGACCGCCCAGCTCTACTGCTGCCTATAGACAATCTGCTGGAGAACTTTACCAAACATGGCAGCTGTTTAAACCCTCTATATACCCAGACCTTAAACATGCTGCAGTATGTGCAACATCCAGATGGGGCCATTGAACCCGCGACATCACACCACACTGATCCTCGGAAGGACTGCCTGATGGTCATTCGACCCAGTATATATGATGAGAACCCGTTGTCCGCTTCTGGGAAGTACATCGACTTTGCAATCTCGGCACAGATCAACGAGATCACGAGCATGACACTCGAGTTCAAGCTTCTGAGCACAATAGAACAGACGGTAGAGCTCCCGCAGGTTCTGAACAGGTGGGAGATCATGCAGAGCAACAGCACCGTGGACACCACCTATGTCAATGATGAGTACCGAGTCCTAGGTCCGCTGGCTCGTGAACCAACCTTCTATGCGAAGGGAAAGGGGTACTACGCTGTGGGGTGCAATGAGTAGGTACGTTCTTCGGCGTCGCAGGCCCTTGGCTACAGTACGTTGCCATAGCACTCGCGGCCATCTGGGCCGCCGAACATTTAAGCCCTGCTATATAAGGATGGCGTCTGTGCACGACCTGGTCAAGATACTTAACTTCCGAAGGTTAATCGATAAACTACCGTTCAGTGAGGATCCAGCAGAGACTAGACGCCAGTGTACGGTGTTTGAGGTCTTCAGTGATAGTCAAATGAATGACGGCCGTCTGTTCGTCTGCTTAGAGTTCGCCCAGGCTGTGCGTGACAGGACGGGAGTGGATGTCAGTGATAAAATCACCCAGGCCGTGCGTGACAGGACGGGAGTGGATGCTGGCGATGAAATCCGGGAGCTTATCAACTGTCTTTCTTGAGGAACTCTACTATCAGCCTGGTGGATATTACTGTGAGCCCCCTCAACTACTCGAGGCTGCACGTCGCAAGGGCCACAACTTCACATTGGAGACAGTTAGCCAGTGGCTCAGCCGCCAGGCGATGTGGCAGATCTACAGACCTCGTCCACAGCACATCAGGCGTGCCCATTTCGACGAACCTGTCCCAAACAGAGTTCATCAGGCGGATGTTCTATTCCTTCCACACGATAGAGTTGGTCGCAAGACCTACAAGTATACCCTCACCATCATCGATGTTGCCAGCAGGTACAAGGCTGCGGTACCTCTTACAGATAAGTCTGCAGGGCAGGTGGCCCAAGCTTTCAGCAGTGTCTACGAGGATCCGGAAAAGCCCCTCCAGTGGCCAGAATTGTTGCAGGTGGATGAGGGCAAGGAATTCAGAGGTGAGACTGCGGGTATCATGCGGAAACATGGTGTGGAGGTTAGACGAGGCGAAGTTGGTCACCACCGTGCCCAGGCTATCGTGGAATGCTGAAACAGGACTCTGGCAGAGAGACTCTTCCCACACCAATATGCTCAGGAGATGAGTGCACGTACGGGAGAGCGGTCCCCAGTTTGGGTAGGAGGCCTGCCAACTGTGGTTGCGCGATCCAATGCAGAGGTTACTAGGCTAACTGGCAAGAAGCCGGTAGAGGCTATCCAAGAGTCAACTGTCACGCTCCTCACTATCCGGGATGGCACTACTCACTATCAAAGATGACATTCCTCACTATCAGGGATGACACTCCTCACTATCAGGGATGACACTCCTCACTATCCGGGATGGCACTCCTCACTATCAGGGATAACACACCTCAATATCAGGGGTGACACACCTCAATATAAAGGATGACACTCCTTACTATCAGGGATGACACTCCCCACTATCAGGGATGACACACCTCAATATCAGGGATGACACTCCTCACTATCAGGGATGACACTCCTCACTATCAAGGATGACACTCCTCAATATCAGGGATGACACTTCTCAATATCAGGGATGACACTCCTCAATATCAGGGATGACACTCCTCACTATCCGGGATGGCACTCCTCACTATCAGGGATAACACACCTCAATATCAGGGGTGACACACCTCAATATAAAGGATGACACTCCTTACTATCAGGGATGACACTCCCCACTATCAGGGATGACACACCTCAATATCAGGGATGACACTCCTCACTATCAGGGATGACACTCCTCACTATCAAGGATGACACTCCTCAATATCAGGGATGACACTCCTCAATATCAGGGATGACACTCCTCAATATCAGGGATGACGCTCCTCAATATCAGGGAATACACCATTGTCATTAACATAGCAGTTGGGTATGTAGTGGCTGCACATAGCGCATTCATTGTAGTCCCCGTGTGGACTAGCTAAACTTTTAAAGGTGCCTATGTGTCGTAATTTGAAGCAGAGGATATCGACAAGATTCCAGATTACACATTATTTAATCAATAGCAAAATATATATAAATCATGGATTCAACTAGGTTGTCCGCCGAAGGCTATGCCTATTGTATTCGCGGATACCTTACATATATATACACATCACATTTCGTGATTACTTCCAAGGGTGTTTGGATGGTGACAGATTAACTTAGTATATTCAGATCATATACAAAGTCAATCAATTCATTAAGTCACAAAAACGGCAATATCGTCTTCCTATCTCCCTACATAGGATTTCAATGGACTTCTGGTTTCAGGGTTTCACTTGAATTATCGCTTGAAATACATAAATACAATGTTTCTGTTTATTAGAATGATGGGAATAAGCGAAGATATTTAGTTTTGCATCTTTTTCCGTTAAACAGAAAAAGCTGTAAAGCAAAATAAAACAAATAAACTTAAGCTACCAGTTTTGGTATGGGGATAGAAAGACAATATTGCCACAAAACCTGTCTAAACTGATCAAATCCTGAATTCAAACTGTGAATATATAATCCTGAAACTACACACCCTTGTCCTCATTTTCCATAAAAAACTTGCCTTCCAAACGAGTTTAAAGAAAGAAGCGAAATGACTAACTGGAAAGAAATATTATCCACCTGTTCCATAACATAACCTACCAGATGTAAGTACATACTATTGACTCATTATGGTCTACCCAGTCCCAGTCACCTATAAAATCAACGTTACGATGACAGTATCCCGGTAATACAATACAAGTCTGATTATATACCATTTGAGCAAACAAGATATGTTAATATTGTCTTTATATACTGCTACTATAAATGCCTTCGAGCACGCGCTGCGGTGATGTTATAAGGATGCGTTTGAGCAAGCATCTGCAATCATTCTGCTACTTGTATCAAGGTTTCGAAAACTGGTTTCATTCTTTGACACGTCAACGATAGGTATTGGTGAAAACCGGATAATTAGATGGGGACATCTGGAAGCGAGATTCACGTTATCTATCAGACATAGCTTATTAGATTACAATGTTTACGCTGTATTTCTGTGAATTATTTAGCCGCGTGTCTACATAGTCAGAGTTAAAAACGCCATGTTAAGATGGTAATGAGTCGTTTCGCCCCCTGTCCCCGTTAGCAAGTGCTACGTGAAATAATATATGAATTGAAATTTGTAATTCCTCCAAATAATGTTACCGTATAAATACATATTGGTTTTCAGAGTGTTTTTGTGTGCTATAGATGATGCGCTCAAAGTTGTGTGCTGCAGAGTTGCATGATGGGTCTGACTGCGTCACTGACTATACTCTACCAAACAGGTCACTCTTTTAAACAAGAAATTTTTTGGCGCATTGTGATACACATATTATTATTACTTGTGAAATCTCGCGAATCAAGCTTCTCGTTGGACACGTCGGAAGGAACATGAGGTTCTACATTCAGAAAATATCCAGAACTAAATATCCGTACCAACTGTACTCCCTGTGGAGGTTCGTCGTAAGAACATCACATTGTTCGAGAGACTGGATTTACTGCGAAAGAAGAAGAAGAAGGTATCAGTTTCTAACAGAGATGTAAATTTGTTATTTATATAGCGCCAAGAATTTTTCAGTTGAGGGCAAAACTAGAAGTCCATAGAAACTGGTGTCCAGTCCGTGTCCACAGTCTGGAATAAATTACCTCAGTATGTTGTAGAAGCTGTCTTAGGATGTTTCTGTGGACACTATGTCCGTCTCATCTTTCTTCACGACCATTCTGCGTATCTGACTTCCTGGTATATGATAGGGCGCAGATGGACCGTATTTAAATTTCTGGTTTTCCCAGAATCTATCTAGTGCTACTTCAAAAGCAAAGACCGTTCTGGCATGGACAATATCCTCAGGGAGGGTATTCCATATATCATTTATATGATTCGTAAACGAATGTTTCCGCACATTAATCCTACTACAGTGCTTGATCAACCGTAGGCCATGGCCTCTGGTGCGTCTGTTACTTGCTACTTCCAATAGGTCATCGGTTACATTTGAGTCATAGATGTCATTCGGTTGGTTACATTTGAGTCATAGATGTTATGAAGTATCTTGTACACTTCGATCATGTCCCCTCTAAGGCTTCTGTAACACATAGATGTTAGCTTTAAGCACGAGAGTCTCTTCATAGCTGAGGTTGCTAAGTGAGGGTACTTGCTTAGATGAACGTCGTAGTACATTTTCGATAGCCTCGCCCTCTTTCCTTAGGTATGGGCTCCATACACTCACTGCATAGTCTAGGTGTGGCCTCACCAATGCCTGGAACAGTTTTTTAAGCATATCTTCATCTAGATGTGTAAAGGATCTCCTGATCAGGGCCATGATACTATTTGCTTTGTTGACTTGTGATCTTATGTGGCTGCATAAGTTTAGTCTATTTTCTACTATTACTCCAATGTCTTTCTTTTGCTCTATGTTTTCAAGCATTTTTGGACCCATTTTCACCATATAGGTGATATGATCTGCTGCATGTCCCTTCTCGTTTTCCCCGTTTGCCTTCTACTGTCAGCACCTTACATTTGTCTGGGTGGAACCTTAGCAGCCACTTATCCGACCCGCCCTGTAGGGAGTCTTGGTCCACTTGTAGATCATTTACAGCATCCTCTCCTTTTATTTGCTTATATATATTGGTGTCATCTGCAAATAAGTATGTTGATGCCTCGACATGTCTGGAAGATCATTAATATATATAAGAAAGAGTATCGGTCCCAGGACGCTACCCTGGGGTATCCCACTAGTTACTGGATGACTTTCCGAAGGCTATCCATTAACAATGACACACTGACTCCTGTTTGAGAGAAAGTTTTCCACCCACGTGACAATCTGATTGCTTATGTCATATCGCATAAGTTTTAGCAACAGGCGCCTATGAGGTACCGTGTCAAACGCCTTCATAAAGTCCATATAGGCCGCATCAATCCTTCCTCCATTGTCTAATGTGTCCGTCCAATCACCCAACATCTTTAGTAATTGGATTGTTGTCAACCGCCCATTCATGTAACCGAACTGCCTCTTACTAAAACATTTGTTTCTTTGCATATGGTCAATTATTACTGCCCGCATCAGTCTTTCCATTAATTTGCGCAGTATGCTGGTCAGACTTACTGGTCTATAATTTCCCGGTTATTCTTTCCCTTCTTATATATTGCTGTAATATGAGCTAATTTCCATTGATTTGGTACTATCCCGAGTTGTCTTGATTTATTGAAGATAATGCTCAGGGGTTTACAAAGTGTACCCTTTAACTCAGCCAAGACCTTTGGTAAATACCCAATCTAAAAATAGAGGCGTGGCTTCTATGAGAATACTTTTCTCGATCTCGAATCAAAGGAGATCTCGTGAGATACGAATGGGTAAATACCTTCAAGGCCCATCTAGACAAATACTGGAAAGATCAGCCATTTGTATATGACTATACAGCGCCGATAGAAACTGGAAGTGAAAGTGCACAGTATCATGATGAAGACGATCTGACCATCGAGGTATAAGCCTGCGGTCAGAAACAACATAAGTAAACATAAGTAAGTAAAGATGGTGATATGACACCACTGTCTATGATATGACAACAGGAGAGTTTGTCAGCAAAAATGTGCCACTAAAACGGGAGTGCAACTTAATTTATTGTAATAAATCTAGACCTGCTCAAATTAAATTTTTCGTAATACTCGGTATATATAGACAGCAGCAACACCATTTTCAAAATCAAAACCCTGTATCCTTGCTTTGTAAAATTGTAAATCAAGTGTTTAAAATGAAAATACGGATTGCTTTGCATAACATAAATCGTTACAATTATTTTTACCATATGTAGAAACTATGGCCGTGATTAGCTTTGGCATGTGCGTGAAAAAATCAATCTAGATTTAAAAACAATATAAGCACCTCATACCTCTTCGGTACATCCATAAAAAAAGAATTCTTTTTATGTAGGTAAAATATATATGCCGTGTTTGACAGCTGACGCAAAAACTGGACTAGTTTGTGTCATTTCTTTACCAGTTATGAACATTTGAATAGACCCTGAAAAATGTTATAGTGAAAACACGTGATTACCAGCCTCTCTGAAATACGGCCACCTACCCTGGTGTTTACTCGAGGTGATATAAAAACTTCTCAGCACACAATTGGATTCGATTTTGTGAACAATTTTGTATTGAAATTAACATGCATGTTAGATTATTAATTAATTAAGCCAACATTCCAACATTCCCCAACATAATATACCCATATCCGTGTACTGGCCTTAATATACAGGCTTGCATGCCCACATCTGCATAGAGCTGTAGTTAGTGTAAATGTTGATTTATCGTGACCCCAGCCACACCTCACCCCGTGCCGTTTATAACCTAAGAAAACACCTGACACATCATGCTACCCATCTTTGATATTTATATATATATATATATATATATATATATATATATATATATATATATATATATATATATATATATATAATTGAAAACATAGAGCAGGACTTAGAATTGAACATTTTATTGAGTAAATATATATGCATAATCCATTAATACATAATTAATTTCTATGATATATTGTTTGCCACTAACACGCAACATTCACACACACATTCTACAAATTCCTTCTCCCCCTTGTCGTTGAGGTGGACAACATCTTCTGCATAATAAGCAGCCTCTAACTTCGGCTCATTCTGGAATTTGACAATGCACCACGACTGAATCCGCGGATGCTGGGTAAGTTGGGCGGAGGGGGATAGATAGACAGAGGGCCTATTCTATGTCAATAGACCTTTCCACTTTTAACCAGCTAAGCTCCAACCACACCTTGTTCATGAAAATAGTGATGGGATCGATCGATCCCTGAATTCCCTGACACTCAGTTTCCAGAAACTGTTAAATATTTTGAAATCACTGTGACTGGGCGATGTTGGCGTCCAGTCAAATTAGTTTCACGATATTCAACAGAATGTGTATTAAATAGCAAAGACATGTACAATTCGTACGTACATCATGCGGACTATTAAGCGCTAAAAACGGACTATATCTAGTCATTCATGTCCAAATATTCAACGAGACATTTTACTTTGTTTTGGGGGACTTGATAGCTTATCTCTGAGTTGCACTGTATTGATGTACATTTAAAAAAATAAAAAATAATAGCAACAATATACATTTTATCCTAATACATGTAGTCATGAAAGTAGGAGAAAAAAGTAATAAAAATGATGCTAACAATAATGTCGATGTCAAAAAGTTCATCTACGACAGAGGGTCTTATGACAAGATGAGAGACATGATGGAAAATATATAGACTGGGACAAAGAATTACATGGAAAAAAATACAGAACAATCAAGACAAAAATCATAGAATCGGTCGATAAATGTATTCCTCAAAAGACAATAAGACAAGAACCACAGTACAAACAGACGAGTAGCAAATGGATGACCAGTAGTATAAAAACTAAATTGAAAAACAAAAGATGGGCACTTGGCAGATTCATAGCCACCAGAGACGACGCACACTACAAAGAATATGCAAAATGTCGAAATCAATTAAAGTGGGAGGTAAAGAAAGCAAAGCGAGATTTTGAAAATGACATTGCCAAGAAATCCAAAACCAGCCTCAAAGCCTTCTACAGCTATGTTAAATCCAAGCTGATGACGACTTCATGTGTCGCTGATCTAAAACTAGACAACAATTCAACAACCAAGACTGATGCAGAGAAAGCATGTGAGATAAACTCATACTTCATGAGTGTATGTCACGGGAAGACACAAGTAACATACCCAACTAAAGAATGTCTCATATTCTACTGTACTCGACCTGATTAAGATTGAAGAACACGAAGTCAGAAAGAGGCGTGAAAATCTTTCTGTGTCAAAATGACAAGGCCAGATCAGCTACCCCCTAGAGTTCTAAAGGAGACCAGTCAACTTATTACCAAACCTGTGGCAATCTTATTTAACTCAAAGAAGGGGTGAACAGGGCTGGAAAAATGGACAGGTCACACCAATCTTTAGAAAAGGCAACAAGGCAGTAATTACGGACAAGTGAGTCTAACTTCAGTCGTGTGCAAGATTATGGAGTGGTTCGTCAGACAGAACCTGATGACACACATGTCAAGTATCATGTCAGATTGTCAACATGGATTTGTCAATGGCCGCTCCTGTACAACACAACTCGTTGGAACATTGGACTACTGCACGAAAGTACTCGACAATGAGGTACCAATGAGGTACCACCTGATGTTATCTACAAGGACTTCTCCAAAGCATTTGATACTGTTCCACATCAAAGATTATTGAGTAAGCTGAAGAGCTATGGCATTCATCTGTAACTGTAGACAAAGAGTAGTGGGTTATACTAGGCTCCCGTACTCAGTGGGATACCACAAGGCAGTGACTTGGGACCAACATTATTCAACTGTTTCATTAATGATATGCCGGAGGAAGTACACAATATTATCAAGATGTTTGCAGATGACACAAAACTGTTTTCAAAGATCTTGACGTTGGAAGACCACGACAGCATCCAGGGTGATCTGAATCTTCTGAAAGAATGGGCCGACAACTGGAAACAAAGGTTTAGTGCTACAAAATATAAAGTTATGCATTTGGGTAGAACAAATGCCAGATACAATACACCATGCAAGAAAAGTCTGAAGCTATAACCCTGGAGGAAACCACATGAAAATGTTGGCATCTATGCTGACAGTGCATTAAAGTTCAACCAACATGCTGAAACAGCAGCGAACAAAGCAAATAAATTAGTCGGCATGATCTGCAGGTCCTCTGACTTCCTAACTCCAAGCACATTCTGTCTACTCTACAAAAGCCTAGTATGACCCCACTTGTAATATAGAAACGCCGTCTGGTCACTTCTATACAAAAAAGACATAAACATCCTCGAAAATGTTCACCGTAGAACAACAAAGACCATTCCAGGGCTAAAAGACATACCTTATGGAGACCACCTGAAATTCCTGAAACCGCCAGGTTTAATTTGTCGACGTCTTCGTGGTGACATTATCGAGGCTTACAAATACACACACTGCATATACAAGGTTGAATCCGAGAGCCTTCTTCCATCCGACAAATGCGACCGAACCCGTGGCAATAGCTTCAAACTACACAAGCAGCGATTCAACACTGATAGCAGTTCTTCGGCATTCGGGTAAACAACCACTGGAATAGTCTTCCTGATACTGTGGTAACCGCGCCAACTCTCAACACCTTTAAAAGTCGGCTAGACAAATATTTTGACAACACGGATTACAGTTCCCGATCCAACCTGTCCGCACCCAAAACGTTCAGCAGGTACAACAAATCGATGAAGAAGGTAGTGAAGACATGCTACAAGCTGCCTAACCTATCCATCAGAAGAGGACTATGGATCTATGTAACTGTGTGTCACCTGTTCTGTTCTATTCTTGGCATATCTGCCAATGCACCAGCTTTTGGTGTATTTTCTGTGAATCTCTAGAGTCTGCGAATACGAATAACTAGTAACCTAAGCCAGATCAGACTGTTAATTATTTACATACATACATATACACATGCAATGGATCTGTCTGTTAATTATATACATGCTTGTCTTTTCATTAAAGATCAGGATGTTTCTGTCGACATCATGGAAATCAACCAAATTGTTGAAAAGTGTACACCGGTTTCTGTGTCGTTTACACAGCAAAGGATAGAATAATGACATCAGAGTGGTAGGGGTTGAGCTCTTAAATCTACTGGTTTTTTAGTAGACTTAATTAATCAACAACAGTCAAATCATTCAAGAACAAACTAGATATTGACTTCAAAGATGTAGATGCATCCAACCAGCATAGTAAGGTGCATTGTATTTTCCTATGTGCAACTGACTTTAACTATGATGACTGTATGTTTGTTAATGCGGACTGTTAAATAATGCAAACTTCGTTAAATAATTCTTTTCATTTAAGAACAGATTTCGTCTGATATGAAGTTTATGGCAGAGTTTATTGTGATCGATTCAATCATGCCAGCCAAGAGTTTTATCGCTAGAAACATCTGGAAAATAAGATTCTTATAATTGCATATTATTTTCCAGCTATCTTCTGCAACCGTCCATGTCTCGCGAGATCTTCAAGAAAAGAAACTCATGTATAATGAGTAGCCATTAGTGTAGTATTCGGCATCAGTTCTGCACACTCCGTGCATGCTGGTGATAGCATTATTCCTATGCTAATTACTCTATTATTCAATAAGATTCTACAGAACAAACAAATTCCTGAGATTTGACATAATAACACCAGTCTACAAGAAAGGAAAATATGCTACCGGCCAAGCAGCTACAGAGGTATTACAGTAACCTCCCTTCTAGTAAAGGTTTTGAACATATTATTCTGAAAGTCTAAAAGACCATTCCTCGAGCTCAGTCATCACTGTAGTTTGGCTTCTGTAGCATGGACCAACCGGATGGGTACCGACCATCGCAGCGAAGCTGGGTACGGAATGGCCACTCTGGATTCGCTCCGGGCATGCCACACTGGGTAGGATAGTACACGTACATAGGCCCTATGAGAGAGGTTTTCATTAAAATCAGCTAAGTCCGATAAAACGTGTGGTGCGCATGCGTGTGCGTCGGCGCTTCCCTGACAACATATCACGGAATTCTAGAACTGTTTACTATTTTAAAATCGGCCCAGAAATGGTTGAGTTATCCACGAAAGTCCCCTTAAATTATCTTCAAAATATTGCTTTTGATGTCGTAATCGCGTGTATGCATAAATAGATCTAGAATGTTCTGTGCACATGATAAATACGTCACTGATCTAGCTACATGCTGACTGGCTACTGCTCGGCCGCAGATTGGATGTAGCATCTGTCTCTGACGTCACGAGTAGTATAGAAGAGGTGAAAAATCGAGAATCAGGCCTGCACAGGACCTCTGGACCATCAGGATGACGGATGTAACTGCTGACCTTCGGTGATTCTCATTTCATCCAGTGTCTTACGGATCCCAGCACATCCGTCCCCGCACATCCGTGGTGGTAGGAAATCCTCAGTTTCCACCAGTTTTTGGACACCCCTGAACGGCCATCTGGGGCTAATAGAGTAAATTTAACGTTATACTTTCCGCATCCGGATTTTCCTAAGGGAGCCTTTCCGAGAGCGGGCTGTGTGGGCCCGGGATGTAATTCTACGGAATGTAGAGCTGACAGTGATTCTTGATGGATGACTTGCCGGATCTGCAACCCACGCTGAAAAGTGGACTTCAATTTCCGCACTGCATGTCGTGTGTGTTTAATTAACTTTTTTACCACAGTCTGGTGGAACTTTGCTAGGTGGGCCACAAGAGCTATGCGACGCGTCCCGCACTGTGTGCCAGTTTATATAAATGCTTAACATTATATACAGCCCTCTCTGGTAATGGGCAGACATCAACTTTATTACTTCCATCGCCAGATGGATACCTTTCTCTCTTCCGTATAAATTGTATACTAGCTAAAGAGACTTTTCTTCACTGGTCTGTTTCACTGTCCTGAGTGTGTACCGTGTCTACCCTGTCTGGAGAAGTCAGCTTGCAGAGACCTGCCTGCGCAAATCAGCTGCGGAAATCTGCCTGTGGAAATCTGTCCAGCTTCAGAGAATGTATCGACTCATGCTATGAATATGTTAGTGCCTACTATTAGGTACTCAAGTAGCTATCCTATTGTACATTTAATTATCATTTCCGTATGTGGTACTGATGACTAATAGGTACCTTCTCGGTCTTAGGACCGCAATTTATAATTTCTTTCTTAGTGTCCATATTATCCTTGTTTACTGTAGGTGCTTTGAACTAGCCGCATAGTTTAAGTTCATCAATCTGTAATATTTAGTTAAATCATTTAATTACATTCTACTTATTGCGTTGGTTAGTTTTATATGGCAGTTAGACATTCAGTTAATATGTTTTGTTTAATTGTAGAAAACCTTGGACCACAGTATGCTAGAAAATACTATACAGAAACAGATATATCCGCATCACTTTATTCCCACCATCATCAATTTTACACTGAGGTCGCTGACCGTGCTCTAATTGTTTGAGCCCGGCATGTTACCGACTAAACCTTACTATTCAGCTCGATAGGATAGGTTAAAGTGGTTAGAGACAATTTCTTCGTGTGGAGACACATAGGGTATGCCTCTTTTCTGGTTGTTGTGGTAATGTAGCCCTGCACTCCAGCAGGGTTGTGTAAAATTGGTCAGTTACCTATAGGGCCTCATATATATTAAGTTATTGTCTCTTTCCATGATCCACCAGCCGCATGGCTTATTAATTGTTTGGACTCCCCATCAGCGCATTGATCGGATCCAACCCTGGGAAACCATCGGAGGTTTCCGAGCGGTGATGGTTAAAGTGCTGATTCACATGCATCTCCCCCGTATCTTCGCGTACTTGTTAGCTAGATAACCCCGCCATTGAAGGAAGCACTGCGAAAACATATAGTTAGAAATGTGAGTTACTTAGATTGTTTACCGGCCCGCAGTGCATATCTGGGCATATTGGAACTTAATCCTAACGACAGGTCAATTGTTAGATCCGTAGGACTCGGTGATGGACAGGACACGAATCTCCATCCAACTCGTTGCAGTGTCTGGGTGAGTTCTTGGAATCCGCCACGCCCTCATGGGAAGGATGCTCGTGATGGATATTCGTCTCTCCATCGCCACCATAATGACATGTTAGTTATCGAAACTTGCTTATGTGAAATGTAGCCATTGTCCAGGTGATGTTTTATGTGGTTGCGGGGCAAGGTAGTCAGATTTTCATCGAATTAGGATTCCTTGGGTCGTAACATGTACGCCTGTTGTCCTTGGAGGTAGATGCTCGTCAAAGCGACCTGCGGGAAGCTGGGCATCTGCGCCCAGGGGACAACTGTATCTAAAGTTCGGTAGGAATCCCTGCCACTTGCGGCCAAAGCTAGTTTTCGTTTCTAACAACTAAATGATAGGTTAGACTGTAGCAGAAGGCCTGCATAAATAAAGTGGTAACTACCAATACAGTATCATTGGAACTACATAAGACGGTGACCTGGGAATTCTTCGGAAATCGTTCATCCCATCTTCACGTAAACTAGTATGCATCACATTAATTATGGTTTCACTAGGATCTTCACTTAGCATTTTTCTGTTGAACAAAAGAGTGGCCCTTTTTCCCAGCTCTTTTCCTCCGCTTTGACGTTAAAAGCATTTTCTTGTGATGAAGGCCCGTGCGAGGCACTTTAATTCCTCTCGCAACAACAATATTTTCTTTATGTGTGTGTTAGGGATATACTAGTTTATATTAAACTACGTAGTGACTTCGTAGCAGATGCTTCTGTTGCGGGGATACTGTAGCTCGCCGGGTAGTGTCGGCCCATTCCGATGTCTCATGTCGACTCGCCGCGCCGTAAGTGCATGACGAGTGACGACGCTGGTTAGCATCTGGTCTCGGGGTGATGGACCTTGAACGAGACTGCCCTGCGGGAAACAAAAACTGGCTCCTAAGGCTGGTGGAACTCACCACCCCGGTGGGGCCGTGCGACCATTGTCGTGAACATTAAACACAACGGTCTCATCCCAAGAGTTTGTGTCACCAGTATGCCTGTCCATAGAAATTTCGTGATCTATGGACTTACAAGATTTGATTTGGTGACCTAAAAATATACGTCTATACAATGAGTTTACCTAACTAATTGAAAAATATGCTAGATAAAACTACAATAAGAGCATACGAAAATACAAGAGATAGAGGCTGGTAGATGAACTTTTAAACATGTGGCTCCCGGAGGTACCACACAGACTCGTAGGTCCGCAGAGGTATCCCCGCAAGGGAGGCTCCCATACACGAGACATAGCTTTTTAACTTAATATAAGTTATTATACCTCTAAGCTGAAAGGAAGAAGGCTATCTCAGACGAAAAAGTGACGTGCCTCACGCGGGCACTACTCCTAGTGCTAGTTTGGGTGAGGAGTATTATCCTGGCATGGACCATCGTCGCTGAATCCTTGCGAGAGGCAAGTGCCTCGCGCGGGCCTCCGTTTCGGGAAGGTGTCGCCACGGCTTAAAGCGGGAGAAGAATAGTAGGCAAAAATAGGCCCACTGTAATATTTCAAACAAAAATGCTGTAGAAAGAAAAGACCATACCTAGTGAGATTATATCTGTTTTACGTGAAGACGGAATGGAAGATTCCCAATGGATTCCTTCGTTACCATCTTATGTGATTGCTAATATGCTGAATTAGTAGTTGCCACTTTATTTCTGCGGGCCTTCTGCTTTGATTAATTCCTTTTAGTTGTTTTTAGAATGAGAATTAGTTTAGGCCGCAACTGGCTGATAACTACCTAGCTATTAGACACGGCTGTCGCGGAGAACATATGTCCCAGAGACACCAATACTAGTGACAGTGCTCCTACATGTTACGTAGCAGGATCTCCTAACTGGATAAGAATCCGGACATCCCACCCCGCAACCACAAAACATTACAAGACATGGGTTACATTTCACAAAAGCATTATTAGACCATTTCTCCTATCGTTATGGTGGGGGTAAGAGAGACGAATTCCCACCGTAAATGTCCTTCCCGCAAGGGCGTGGCAGATTTAAATATCATGTTCAGACATTTTAACAGAATTCGGTGGGAATGCGCATCTCGCCCATCACCGGGTCCTATGGAACTAACCGTTTTACCTGTCATTAGGTTTATATACAAGTTGCCAGTTTTGCACTGCGGTGCGGGAGGATTGTCAGTAAATAAGATAATAATTAATACATGTGTTTTCGCAGTGCTTTCCTACATTGGCTTAAAGTACTATCTACTAAGTATCCGAAGATACACGGGAATGTGTATGTGATACCACACCCTAGCCATCACCGCTCGGAAACCCCAATAGTTTCCCAGAGTCGGATCATCCCATGGTGCGGATAGGGACATCCAAACAATTAAGAAGCCACAAGGCTAAGAGAAATATGATGAGAGACAAAATCTTGGAGTTATGAGTCTTACCGGAGTGCGGGGCTAGATTATTGCACTGCTGGAAGAGAAGAGTATATTACACAGTATGTAATGAAGAAATTGTCTAATCATTTTGAACCTATCCTATCGAGCTGAAAAGGTTTAGTCAGTAGCATGCCGGGCTAAACAGAGTTATAGCATGGACAGCGACCTCAGTGAAAAATTGTTGGTGGCGGGAGAAAATGCTGCATATATAAATGTTGCTGTATAGTGTTTCCTACGTGCACTGCATTCCTATATTTCCTATAACTTAAGCAAAACAATTTAATGGATGGCCTCTAGCCATATACCTACGTAATCTAACCAGAACAAACAATACGGCGGCAATGATTAAGATATAAATAGTAATACAGGTTGACGAACCTACTATAGTGCGGTTAGCAACACATTGAGGAAAATGAAAATAACTATTTAACAAATGCAGAAATTATAACTATTGGTCCTAAGAACGTTACGGTTCCTTTTAGTCATCGGAACCGTTAGTACGGATACGAGATAATTAACAAAACCTATAAAGAGAAATAATTAAACAGTGAAGTATAGTTACTTGAATACTCGGTAGTCATTCCCAAGTTAGGCTACCGTGTTGCTGAAATTGAGACGTAGATCTGTAGTCGACGTGAGATGATGCGCTCTCCGGAAGCTGGAAAGTTCCTGCAGGGTGGTTCCCGCAAGCTGTTTTCCGCAAACAAGAGTTCTGCAAGAACACTCATGGTGGGAGTGCATCGCTTAGTGCTATAGGCCTAATTGAATGTCTAATGAGCAGTCAGTAAAAGATACGATGGTACTATATAGTGAAGAAAGTTCCCATACACCGCTGGCACGGATGGAAGGTGTAAACAACCCGTCACAAGCGGGGGTTGTCAGAGGCAAATGAAGATACAAAACAAAGCTTCACGGTGCTGGGTACGCCAACCAGCTCTGAAGACGCACCAGGCAGAGTTTACTTGCTGCGGTCGAAAGTCGAAAGAACTGACACGATGTGTGCGGCGGCGATTGAAATACCACTTTTAGGCGTGGCCGGAAGATCCGGCGAGTCATCCATCAAAGAACATCCTGCCTCTACATCTGTAGACTCACATATTCAGGCCGCAAATGCCTCACCGCAAGCTTGTGTTCTGAATGTAGATGTAGTATTCGTGAACGATTATCGAAAGTTCCAAATTACTCCCGCAGATGGGGGAGTTACAAAATCTGTTTTCGTGCGGTGGGTTGGCTACTGGTAGCGACGGAAACTGAAGTCATATGCGTAATATCTGTCGATCGGAGCTAGTACAGGCCCTACCTGTTTGGCCCCTGACCGAGGATGCTCTCGATCACTGGATCCATGATGTCACAGGCGCAGGCTTCATCAAATAATCGTTCGAGCAACAGTCAATCAGCACACAGCTAATAATAGCGTCGTCGAACGTTCTAGAACATTCTAGAAGCTTTATGTCCACGTGGTTATGACGTCAGGGCAATATTTTGAAGGTAATCAAGAAGAGTTTTCCTGGATAACTCAGCCATTTCCCAACCGATTTTGAAATGGTTTACAGATTTGGAAAGCCCGTCGAATTCTGGTCTTGATTAATGCCAGATTTAACGGGAACAGACAATCAATAAGAATTACAGAGTACCAGCTTGGTACACTATAAGCGCCATCCTATCTAGGTCACAACTACGAGCTCCATAGAAATAGCGTCCTGGCGCGCGCATGCGCATAATGCGTTTTAACGAACTCTCTCTCTCCCATAGGCCTATATACGCTTATAGCCCTACCCAGAGGGGCGTGTTCAGAGAACGAATCCTAGACGGGCGGCGCATACCCAGCTTAGCTGGTACGGCCGGTCGATCTGAACTACAATACCGCTGCGGATTCAAGAACCTGTGTGGTACCTCCAGCGACACCATGTTGAAAGAACACCAGATAGCTCTATGTTGTGTATTATTGTGCTCATTTACTGTCAAACGAATTATCTTGTTTGTATAGTATATTAATATTTCTACTGTTTTAATTACAACTTGTTCCATATCTCTAAATTAGTATGGAAAGACACACCGGTGACACAAATAGTTGGGACGACACTGTGTGGTTTAATCTTGGCAGCAATGATCGCATGGCCCCACTGGAACATCAGTGTTCCACCGGCTCTAGAAGTCAGTCTTTGTATTTCTCGGAGACGTCATACAGGATCCACAACCCCGAGATCCGCAGCTAACCAGCAATCCCAGTCATCATGCACTTGCGGTGCGATGGGCAGAAACGTCATGGCGGACCAGTATGTACCCCCGCGAGCTACACTTCTTTAAAGATCTTTCACCTTTGATGGCTGGCCTTATCCTATGAGAAACCATTCTTGAAAACTTAAGACTCCCAGTACATATTATCTTCTTGGAGACACAGCAGGCAATTGGTGTTGTTAATCACGAATTGCTGACATGTCAACTATTCGAGTAAGGCATCGACTTACACCGTGTGTATACCATGGATTCCCTATATACAGGCCTGTCATCAAAAGTACAATGGGAAAAACGTTTCTCAGCGAACTGTTCCCCATCATAAAAGGTGTCCACTGGGGAGGCGTATTAAAAACTAGACTACAAGGTATATATTAACACTGTATAGAAGTCCTTAGCGTCCTTACAACTCTGCTCATTTATCAGCACGCAGTACACTGGATGTTCAAATGTGGCAATGCTAATAAGCATGCTCGACATAACCTTCAAGTTCTCCAGTAGAGAAAGGTATACAATACACCCACACAAGTTATCAGTACTCTGTAAGTCAGCACCAAGAAACCTCTCCGAAACACACTGACTGGACCCAGTAACAGCTTATTAGTTTAAACAGTGTTGAATTTCCTATCTAAACTCCCAAAACAGCATCTCGAACAGATGAACATGTACCTGCCTTCATCAGTCACACCACGCACGGTGATGATTTAACCTAAATGCCAAAATTAGGTATTCTATACCTCTTTAAATATTTATGCTGCTTATTTACAAAAATAAAGGAAAGAAATATTGGAAAATAATGCGTTGAGGGGAGTGTTATCGTTTTGAATGTGTATGCCAAGCGCAGCAATTTATTGCATCACCAAAAGTCAACAGACAGTAGTTAAAACGTCATTCGATATGTGGTGAACCCATCGACGTGAATTCGTAAATACAAGTACTTGGCCACCATTGCGTGACACACACAAACAAATATTTTAACTGTTCTAAGTCTACACATGAGTTTTATTATTTTTATTATCAGTTAGTTCATTGGACATCTGTAGAATACATAAATAAATAAACACATCTTACTATTGTAGTGCTTTTGCACCACGTACAATATTACTATGTACACTTACAGTACATAATGTATCTTGAGAGACGTTCAGATCCATGGCTTTCCTTGTCCAGTTCCATGTAACGCCTGACTTCATCACATCGAGTGATGTGCGATGACGTCAATCAGGAATCCATCATCAATATTTGAAGGGAACACAATCGTCTTATTCGCTTTTACAAACCCCTACAGTAACAAGCAAAACTGACGTTACATAGTCTAGAGACACCAATTCTGGCCTCTGTTTCTAGAGACTGCTCTTACCAATGCGGTCATAGACAACACAAGGCTGTTTGAAGGACTCAATGTTCCGCCATTCCTGAAGAAGGATATATTTGTGTTATTGCTGCAGATAAAGGAGATGTTACAGAGTACATATCTGATGGGGAAATTATCTACCAATGGAACAATTACTGTCGTGTACCAGAAAGCTGATTCTCATGAAGACTATATACTTCTCTGCGTAGTTGAGACATATCGTCCGTCAGTGACTCCGTCTTATGGACCTATGATACAGTTTCAATCCAACACTCGAATGTGGTCGATGGTGTGCCATCACAAATTCCCAGGCTTTCACATATGTTGGTTGTCATTCAATCCATTCTGACCACATCACCCCAACCAAAATCTCGGTGGCAGAGCCTAATATACTGACACTCCACAATCATATCGGTAACTTACATAGCAAATTTAATTTTAATTTTGCCAAATGGTTTCAGAGCTGATAACAGAATGGACATGTAGAGAAAGGCGATTACAATATCCCCATAACATTTTTTTCATAGTGTATGAGGGTACCATCAACTAACCAACAGAATGGATGATTTCATCATAAACAACTCTGTCGAATGTATCAGGTGGCACATCTCGGAGGTGTTGTCCATACCATGATTACTAAGACGAACGAGGAAGAGGGCAGTGAGATGGCAGCAAGGTCAAGTTCGGACAATTCATTGTCTATAGTCAAGTCAGTACATATACTTGATCTTAACAGATATATTGTATACAATTTGGTGAATTTTCTTTACTCAACAAGCTTGGAAGATAGTAGTTCACAGCCCACTTCCATTTCATTTGACAAAGCTCTCAATAGATGTGGTGCAACTACTACATGACAGACCCGATTTGAAGCACGTGGTCATACCAATACTAGGTGAGTTGCATATCACCAGGACTACTTTGAGATATCTCGGTGCCTCCATAGATAGCTTTGGCTTAGATGATGTCCCATAACAAGAAAGACAAACATTGAAGTACCCATGCACACATGCTCATAACCGCACGCACGCACGCACGCATGCACGCACGCATGCATGCACACACACACGCGCATGCATGCAATGGAGAAAAACTGACAAACTGTTCATTACAATGTACTGGATTAAGTAAAGCATCTCTGGCCATGATACATCTAAAAATGTATGAGCCCAGAAACAACCACCCTGAGACATGAAGGGAACTCGAATCAGGCAATATATGCGTCACCAAAAGATATTAAATTTCTACCAATGAATACAGACCACACATATGAACAGTTGAACGAACAAGCAGATAAATATTGACATTTCAAACAACGTCAATGGAAAACAGATTCGTTTTGACCACGGCAGCACAATTGCCCCTTTCCCCAGTGTTCAAGCTCCATTTTGTGATATTAAGCAAAATCACAGATCCTGACATTGGTCCAAGTACAATCAAGAGTGAACATGGCACAATCTTCAATATCAATGTTGCCATACTGAGGCATGGAAACCCATTTGTCATTGAATTTAAATTTCTTCACAATGTGATCAGCTTTGTCTACGTCCTTGGTGGCTATATGTAATTCAGATCTAGAACAGTGACATGTGTCAGAAATTGTATGAAGAATTTGTAGCAGAGTAAATCAATGCGGATATTCGCCTCTGTACATCAGCGAAGAAGGAAAGAAACTAAAACATAATTGGGGAGGACCATTCGCTTTATTATTGGATATAAAGATCTTGTTTTAGTTTATTTGTTTATCTTGAAGTAAGTAATCTTCTGATGATATCCTGAATAGCATAGTTGCACACCTGAAGCAAACATGTATATTTGGCCACCTTGATTGAAAGCTAAGTGATTTTGAACCCAAGATATAAATATCAATATGTTTTACATGATGGCCATCTTTGAAATCCAAGATGGTCACCATACTATTTCCTCAAGAAGCTGAACCAGTTTTTTCACTATTTGGCTTGCTGACGTTTGTGATAAATCGACTCCTTGACCATAAAATCTACATATAGATAGATACCATATGCATAGCTATATCTGACTTGGTGTATAAATAAACACCAGATTTATAGCTATATCAGCATTAGCAGCCAGATATGGAGCAAAGCAGTTTTCAAATAGTCACTATTTTGACAATTCAAGATGTCCAGCATATACATTTCGGGTTATCTGACTCAGGACATCTCAAAGTTTCTAAAGATATGTCTTGCAAATCTCCCAAAAACTTTAAACGAAAACACATATGGAACCTGACTATTCAAGACGGACTTATCAAAATGGACGATGGTTGCTGTACATGGCAAATTCATTTAAATACAGAAAACTGTAATATAATGCATTTATGATCAAACAACAATAAATATCCGTATTCTGTAAGCAAATGGTGCGCACAAGTACACAAGTCAAACCGAACGAAGACAACTTCGTCAAGGATCTATGTGTTAATATTTATAATCAGATAAAATTCAGTAAACATTGTAAAATCCAAGCAAATAATGTTAACATAAGGCTAACACGATTTTAGGATTAATCAGAAGACCATATTCCTATTTGGATGAGCCAACATTAATATCATAAGGAATATACTTTTTCCTAGATTTGTCGGTGAAAGAGTTAAGCAATGTATTTGAACCTTTATTAAGAAACCAGCTACCGTATGAGACTGCCTTCTGATTCTCCCTTTGGGTGGGGTATTAATACAAGTTTGACTGTATGTCATCAATTTCTATTGTATGTATGACTATTACTGTATTCTGCGGCTGTAGTAGTAGAAACATCATACAGCTGCAATCAGTCCTTCTTCGCTTTTTCCCACTGTGTCTTGTCCTCAGCCGAAATCCTTAGCTTCCTCAGGTCCATTCTTGACTTGAGTGTAACTTCTTCTTCTTTCCGTTCGCTGATCATACCGCCAGTCCTGTAAGTGACTATCGACATGATCATAAGCATTAAGTGCGTGGATCCATGGTTTATTAGAGTGCGCCGTGCAGCCTGGAACCTCTGTCTTCAGCACTCGAGGTTTCTGTCAGGGTTACCTCACCCTTACCTCCTTTAGTCGCCTCGTACGACACGCAGAGGATAAGGGAGGTGTATTCTAAGCCCCACCTACAGGGTAACTTGAGTGTAACGAGTCCTGCTTTCTTGAGGTCACCTCGTAGCACGCTTAGCACTGTTGAATGAATGGTTTGGCAGCCATCTTGGATCGTTTTCCCGCCAAAAACTCCCGTACTAAAGCAATGGGAAATCTTTAATGTCTTCTCAAGAACTACGTACTGTGCCGATTTCAATTATATTTGGCAGGAGGCATCCTTAGGGCATAGAGATTCAAGTTTGTCCAAAGGAAGCCGATCGGCCAATTTGGCCGGCGGCCATCTTGGATTTTGGCCTATCTTAAGAAACCTCTTTAAAAATCTTCTCCGAAACGATTTGAGCGATCAATTCAAACGCCATGAAATATGATCTAGGGTAAGAAATGAACCAAGTTTATTCAAGTGAATTTGATTGGCCAAATCGTTTGTTAGCCATGTTGGATGACCTAGTTTTCGTGAAAATAACTTCTTCAGAATCGTTGATGGGATCAGGCCGAAATTTGGGAAACATGATTAGTGACTAAGAGCCATGAAAGTTTGTTCAAGGGTAGTTGATCAATCAAAAACATGGCGGCCGTGGGCCAATCAAATTGTAACGTGCTTGGTGGCCAAAATTGGTTTTGTTTTTGGTTTTTTTGGGTGGGGGTGGGGGTGGGGGGGGGAGGGTGGGGGTGTATTCTGATCTCAAATTTGCCGTTTTCGAAACTGTCGAATAAACGGTTTGGCAGCCATCTTAGATCATTTTCCCGCCAAAAGCTCCCATACTAAAGCAACGGGAAATTATTTTTAACGTCTTCTTGAGAACCAATGGGCCGATTTCAATTATATTTGGCAGGAACAATCCTTGTGGCATAGAGATTCAAGTTTGTTCAAATGAAACCGATCAGCCAATGTGGCTGGCGGCTATCTTTTTCGCGAAAATTACTTCTTCAGAACCGCTGAATGGATCGGGCCGAAATTTGGCAGATTTGAGACTAAGGGCATGGACCAATCAAAATTTAGTGTGTTTGGCGGCCATACTGGATATTTTTATTTGATAGATTTTGAAGCCGAAATTGGTTTTATATAGGTTTGTCGGTATTCTGATTTCAAATTTGCCATTTTCGAAACGGTGGCATACCTAACCGGGTTGCCGGCCATCTTGGATCATTTTCCCGCCAAAAACTTCCATACTAAAGCAATGGGAAATTTAATCGCTGGGTCAATTTCAGGTATATTTGACAGGATGCATTCTTACGGCATAGGGATACAAGTTGTCCAAAGGAAGACGATCAGCCAGTTTGGCTGGTGGCCACCTTTTAGAAAAGTCTTTAAAAATCTTCTCCGAAACCGCTTCGGGGATCTATGCAAACCTCATGAAATATGATCTAGGACAAGAGTTGAACCAAGTTTGTTAGAGGGAACTTTATTTGACAAAATGGTTTGGCGGCCATCTTGAATGACCTAGTTTTCGCTGAGCGGATCGGACCGAAATTTGACAGATATGATTAAGGCTGAAACGCCATTAAACTTTATCCATTGAAAGTTGATAAGTAAAAAGCATGGCCATCTTGGATCAATCAAAGTTTAGCGTGTATGGTGCATGCCCATCTTGGATTTTCTGAACAACTCGTATAAAAGACTACTTATTAACAACTGGGTCAATTTTGATACAACTTGACTAAACCTTCACAGAAACTATACTGGTAAATTGTTCTAGTGGTCATCTCGTTTTGTTCATTTATGCCGGTGACCAATACTTCCAGGTGAGCGATGCAGATCATGTGGGCATCTTGTTTACTTGTTAACCATTTAACCCATCAGACCAACTACAGAAAGTAATGTTCTACGATGTAAAAATTAATCTGTTGAATATTTTGACTGGAAGCCGTTGCTGCCAGTCAAATTTCTTTCAAAATATTTAACAGATTATTTTTATCAGCAAGAATGCATGAGATGGATTCTCAGCGGATCTAATTTTCACAAAATTTCAGTGAGGCAACACCGAAATCCCTTTCTTTGATAGGAAGAAATTCCCTCACTGACAACCCCCCCCCCCCCCCCGACATTTCCCTACCCATCTCTAGTAGCCGGCGACGCCCCTGTGTGATAGGAAGTGATTGACTTATAAAACGCTAGAATGGATTAGGTAACATCCATATTGTGGCGAGGCTACAGCATATGAAAGTTAAATTGTACTAATGTCGGCCAATAGTGGCTAGTCTTTTAGCCAGTGATATCAGATCAGTCAATGTGTGTACGATAAATACATAGTCCTCGTGATTGGCATGATCATCATGGTGATTGGCATGATCATCATGGTGATTGGCATGATCATCATGGTGATTGGCATGATCATCATGGTGATTTTAACCCCACTAATTTTAACAGCGCCTCGATATGTCAATTAAACATTTTGATCGTCAATATTTTTCAAGATATTTTTATTTTAGAAAACTATTGTTGTAAATTTACCACTCAATTATTTTTTTCGCCGGCTTGACCATTACAGGGGGGGTAACGGTAAAGAAAATTAATGTTTTTACTTACCTAGTGTCTATCTGCAGGCCGAGAGAAGTGTTTTTGAAAATTTACCACTAGAATGACTGGCTCGGTTACCGAGCCAGTCATTCTAGTGGTAAATATTCAAAATTAGTCTTCTTAGTCCGGGAGCCACAAGCTGATTTTTTTGTGAACCTGGATTTGTCGGATAAAGTTTTTTTCTTTGCTGCATTTTGATGAAAAACATTTTGAGCTTCAGAAATCGTCAGATCAGAACAGCGAACTAACTATTATATGTCACAAAACTTGCGTGTCTACATACACATCATCTAGACAAACTGATCGTTACAAACGTCAAACTGATGGAGAAACTGGTTCAAAAATTCCACGAAAGGTCACAAGACGTTCATTGTCAAAAGATTCTGGTGAGATATTCAATTTTCGGTAACACTGCTTTTTCTGTGGCGATACGTGTGATATTCAATGGGACAAAAAGAACCCATCCAGGTGGCGAACTGCATACTTATGTCAGGAAATTGACACAAAACAATCTTAGAACTCTGTAACAAGAGAAACGATGATGTCGCAATGAGTGTTCGGCATCGTGTCGAGGGTGCTTTGAGTGATCTGCATGCGGCAGATGTTCGTTACCATGTTGACTGTCGACAGAAGTTTGCCTCATTCAGGTTGCTAACTGCTGATGGTGAAAATACTAAAAAATTCAGATGACACTGACGAAAACATTCCTTTTCAGACTCTTGTTCAACTAGTTACAAATGACAGGTCGAGAATGTGGAATTCCGTAGAACTGTTTACAGCGTATGTAGAATGTGATGGAGACAAACTTTCCCGTAAGACACTTGTGCAAAAACTCAAAGACAAATTCGGAGACGATCTTCTAGTGCTGTCGTCACCTGGCATATCAAATATAATTGCATTTTGCAGCGTTGCATCAAGGACACTCCGCCTTGTGAATGATGAAGATGATCAATTAGAACTGATCGCAACAAAAGCCAGCAAACAGATTTTTAACAAAGTAAAAAAAACATTCGAATGGACAAGGATCATTATGATATCAGCATCAATAAAGAACTGGCAAAAGAATCAGCCAGTGACTTTCTACTACGGCTGTTAGCAAAAGTGTCTCCTAAACTAGACAATACATTACCAGAGTTGCTCATAGGTTCAATTGTCACAAGCATTGTCACAGGTCGGGCTACTAGTTTGCAGATTGATCTCGCAGTTAAAATCGGTGAATCTAAAAAACTCATAAATGACATGTATACATATGGCGTTACATGATCTTATACTGAATTCCGACGTTTCAAGAGGTCTGCTGCAAGAGCGGCTGTTGCAGATACCAAAATGTCCGGCATATCAAATGCTGATAATGGTTTAGTCCAGGTTATTGTGGACAATTTTGATGCAGATATCTCCTCACAGAATGGGAAGCAGTCTACCCATTCCCTGGCTGTCCTAACACAGGCACAGAGTACAGAAGAAGAAGAAACTAGTGACATTGATAAAATAAAACGAATCTATAAGGACGCCATGTCTCAGGAGATTCCATATGATGTAAATATTCATAGGTACCATGGGTCCAAGCAGCCGGCTATGCCAGAAGGAGCTCCAAACCCAGTTTTGTCTCTCAAATCTCTAGCTCATCAAGCCATTGTAAAAAAGGAGGGCATTGGAGATGGGCTTTAGATTTTTGCAGGATGTTGTGAAGGAAGATTCTCCAGAGTTTCATGGCTACAACACCAGCCTGAGCAGAGAGCAAGGTCATAAAGTACAGTTCAAGACAAAGGCCGTATACGAACCCCTTATTGACATGAAGCCATCTGACCCTGACACTATGCGGACAGCCATGATTAGGGCACCGGAACTAACGTTTGATACTGGTCAGAAGTTCACCATTCTAACCTGTGACCAACAACTCTACCGGGTTGCAGTACAAGTTCTATGGGCACATCCACAGAAATTCACAGAGATGTATTTACGACTTGGAGGAATGCATGCACTAATGAGTTTTGTGGGAGCTATAGGTTCACTGATGGCTGAAAGAGGACTGTCGGATATTCTGACAGCGGTCTTTGGAGGCGTGCCCAAGATGTTAAGTGGAAAAAGTTCCAACAAAATGTATGTGCCCTACGGATGCTTGCTGAGGAGGTTGTTCGGAGTCTTATAAATAGTGATCAGTTTGAGAGTATTGATGATCTGATGGAAGCCTTAGAGGAAAGAGCAAACCAAAGCAAGACAGTGAAACTCTGGGTTGATGTCCTAGTTAAGCCAGTGTTTCTAATGATGGCGTACATCAGGGCGGAACGTGACGGAGAATGGCTCCTTCACCTTGTGACTTTCAGACAGATGCTGCCTTACTACTTTGCCGCCGGCCATGTGAATTATGCGCTATATGGTCTATACTACATCCGGGCAATGGGGAAACTCCCTCCCCATGTTCTGAGCCACTTCATGAATGGTGCGCACGTGGGACGCCATATCCGTGGTATTTGGAATGGGATCTGGAGTGATCAATTTATATAATCTACATTTATGAGATATGAACACAGTAGTGGTGGAATCATAGGAATAACACTCAAGGTAGAAGCTCTTAAGGGTTGGGCACTGAGTCGCCATTTGTGTTGCAAGATTGAAGCATGCTTGAATGAGATGGAGGAGGAAGGGAGTGCCTGTGGTAATCAAATCTACCACATGTAGGAAACCAAGGCACGGGTTGAAGCAGACGCCAAGGACAGAGCTGGAATACGCCAGAAGTTGGACACTTGTATCCACCCATTGGATCCAAAGCAACACCCTGATGCAATAGTGAACATTAGCAGTTGCAAAACTGGCACACCCAACGTTAATGGGCATAAGGCAGTAAGCATTGGAGAAGCATTGCTGGTAGACTTTGAGAAAAACTGGCCTGATGGATTCTACAGCTCCATATCGAAAAAGGTGACAACTCTGGCAGAGACAAAAAAAGTCAGTACAAGTTGGCGACTCAAAAGTGTGTGATCTGAATGCAATATATTCGAGGGTTATGGCTTTGTTGTCAAGTGATCGTGACATTGATATAAAAGATGTCATTTCTCATGAACTTGCTCCAGTACCGACTGCAATGTTCACAGAAGATGGGAAGCGGATTGTTAAAGGCAAATCAGTGCTGAAAAGGTCCTTACAAATGGAAGTGTCCAGCAGAAATTCTGGACTTGCGGATGTAACAGTTATTGATGGTTCAGCCCTTCTATGGACAATTCATTGGCCAACTGATGGTACAGTGGCAGATTATGTAGCAAATGTCAAGAAACGTGTAACTACATACCTGACGGACAGTGATACCTATCTGGTGTTTGATAGGTACCATGACTTCAGTATAAAGTCTGTCATAAGGGACGGCAGGGAAACTGGCATTAGTCGACCGCATCACCTGAATTTAAAGACAAGGCTACCTGCACAAAAGATTGGCTTGTCTTCCGTAGAGAATAAAAACAACTGATTAGAATCATCTGTGGTGAACTAGTTCGAGACAGATTGTTTCACACCCATAGCACTACGAAACACAAGATGGTAGTCACTGGAGAAGACCAATGTCCTGTTGAAATAGCTAATCAGGACATACGTCCCACGAAGAAGCTGACATAATTATTGTGCAGCCGGTTTTAAAGCGTGCAAGTGAAGCTAGCAGACTGTCAGTAATATCGGATGACACATATGTGTTTGTTCTCCTTGTGTATTACAAGAAACCAAACCTTAAATTGCCACTAAGCATGGAATCACCCAGTAAGCAGAGGGCAATTGTGGGCAATTGTGGACATTAAACTGACAGTAGAAAAGCATGCTAACATTGCGAATGAACTCCTCCCGGCCCATGCTCTGTCAGGATGTGACACAGTGGCATGCTACTTTGTAATAGGAAAGGGATCAGTTGTTAAAGCTCTGAAGTCTGGATATGATTTATCTGCAATCGGCAACGTAGACGCACCTTTCACCGATGTCATGGAACAAGCTACTATTTTCATTTCTGCTCGTTATGGCATAAAGAAAACCAAGGACATGTCAGAAACAAGATTATATGTGTGGGGGTACAAAAAACGGCAAGGGACATACATCATCGCCAAAACTGTGTGCCATACCACCCACAACAGAGGCATTCACAGAAAATGTGAAGAGGGCTCACTACCAGGCAATCTTGTGGCGAACTCTAGAATCGAATCGGCTGCCACTACTAGACCCAGAAGACTTCAGATGGAAGAAAGACATTGGTAACAAATCACTAACACCAACTACCATTCCGGACGGTGTCAATGTCGGCCCAGATATTATCCTTGAAATGATCCGATGTGGCTGCCAAAATACAATACCGTGTAATTCTAGAAAGTGTAGTTGTCGGGTCAATGGTCTACCGTGCACTATGTTCTGTACTTGTTACACTGTAGGGTGCTCGCGTGTTCGGTAGCATAAGTTTACATGTACCGAGAGCAATAACAAGATTTTTTATTTCCAAGCATCCTAGTGTGATAGTGGGGCTTTGACAGCACAGATTCAACAAATGCGTTAAATGGCGTGGCCAGGAAAGGGTTAATATTTATAAAATCGTACCCAAATGAACTGCACAATTCCTTCGGTATGAATACATTGCAAGAAATAGTATAAAATTAAAATTTCTTAGTATTTTATGCAAAACGTGGAGAAAAGGGTTAATATCTTGAATTGTTCAGCCATTGAGAATACACAACAGAATGCACAATACCTAACCTATGAGCAAATATTACCACAAGTAAATTTAATGCCTTTGGTATGAATACTTAACAAGGAATAATGGAAAAATTAGCATTTTTAGGGGTTTTCCGCAAAACGGGAATAAAAGGGTTAAAATCTGAAATTGCTCAAGGGCTGGTAATGGTCACACACACCCCCTAAATTATGAAGAGGTACCCCCATACTACAAAATGCAGCAAAGAAAAAAACTTTATCCGGCAAATCCAGGTTCGACCCCTTGGCTCCCGGACTATCTCTAGATCTTCCCAAATAGCCATGTCTGAAGACCATTGCAAAGTTGTTTTATGGTCATAAGTTGACATAAGAGGCCGGGGTGGGTGGGAAGGGGGTTGAAGGTGGGGGGGGGGGGGTGTGTTAAAATCATCATTGTGACTTACACTTTCATTATGAAGATTTGCACAGTCATTGTAACAGTGCACATCATGATGATTCGTCACGTCTATAACAAGAACGGGCATCCATGAATTTAATCTCAATGTATTCGAAGCTACAGAGATTGAATTCTATGTTTATAACCATATGGCGAAATTGTGCATATAATAGCAGTTATTTCGCTTTTGGTCGTGTAGGCCTATCAGCAGTTCATGCAACGCAAATTGTGCTTAACACAACAGTATTGCATCGGAAATGACAGATGAAGAAGAGCTGGGTCTTGAAGCCAGCGCTCCGAAAAAAATTCTTAAAGTAGTTTCTTAAATTTATTTCTTTTTTTATCAGGTTAAGTTCACGCACCGCTGCTGATACCTGATATAAATATAAATAACCGTTATACACAATTTCTCCATATTGTTATAAACATATAATTCAAGCTCTCTAGATTATATTTCGAATATGGATCATAGCAGAGTTAGTATCGTATTATGCACTTCCGATCATATATAATAGGCGCGTGTATCAAGTTACAGTTGTGTTTAGGCTGTCGTTATCTTATTGCCCATGCCATGGGGCCCGGGGATATATAATATAATTTGATATTTGAA
The DNA here is from genome assembly GCA_034401795.1 of Chaetoderma sp. LZ-2023a. Lineage (NCBI taxonomy): Eukaryota > Metazoa > Mollusca > Caudofoveata > Chaetodermatida > Chaetodermatidae > Chaetoderma > Chaetoderma sp. LZ-2023a. The sequence continues at coordinate 117,790,018 of CM067359.1, forward strand.
GATGTACGTTTGCTATTGGTTATTGTCTGGGCTCACACTCCGTTTAAATGTTCTAAATAGTGTACAGATAGCCGAAGAATTTGTGGTACGCATATTGTCCACATATATACAGCGCTGACTTGACAGCTGCACACTTCCTATGCTTGCTCGGTGAATATGTCGTATCACGTATGGCGTGTTGTGGAATATCCTTAGATTGATAGTCTGTAAGTACGGTTTTTACATTAATTAACTATTTTGCTGCCTCAGTTCAGACTGGTATGAGTCATGTTCAATGGTATGTGTTCCATCAGAATTTAGGAGGAACAAAGTGTTCTTTTAATAATGATAACCCCGTCATGAAGCTGGAAAGACCCGTCACGTGTGCGAATTGTTTGTCTTTGATAAAATTACAATTTAAAAAAATTCTAAAATATTTTCAAACTGAATTTACTGACCGCCATAGGCAGCAACAGCACCATGTCGTGTTAGTTTCAAAATATTCAACAACTTCCAGGTTTAGTTACTTTGAAATTGGGATTCTGGGAATTCGGGACTTCAAGCATATTTAAATCGATTCCGGAAGACTGGGCGGAGCTTAGCTAGAAATGGGCGGGGTATATCTAGAAATAGATTCGACTATTATGATCTGAACTAATAGAATCTCAATTGGTGGATATTTCGAAACTAAGTGTAGTGGAATCTATTATCATGCCAGAGGCAGCAACAATTAGGTCCTACCAATAAAAAGATTTAAATAAACATTCCGCAATTCTATACTATTACTAGTATTTATTTAGATTTGTGAATACTTTTGAATATCATTCTATACTCGTTAAGCCTTTCACCGATCAATTCCCCATATCTCATTTTCAAGGCAACGGTACAGGAAAACTGTTCAATATCTTAATTAATTTGACTGGAAGCCATTGCTGCCTCAATTAACTTCAAAATATTCAACATAATGCGTTTTGTATTGTAAAGAATTTACTTTTGAGTGATTTGTCGATGAAATGGTTAATAATTGTCAATATTTATTGCGCGGGATTTGTGGATATATATATATAATCATAGTTCATACAGGTGTATATAGATAAGAACGATCATGTGACTGTCAACACAGGCAAGGAACATGGCATTATTTAGCGGTCACCCGTCTGCTGATTGGTTGGTCGTCTGAAGTTGATGACCCCTAGGCCTACTGGTAAGATTTGATTAGAAGATATAGGGTCCAATATTTAGCTGAGATCTATATCGCCATGTATATGGTGGGTGGGATGGGTGTCGTGGACCTGTTATGGCGAACAGAGGATGAGGCAGAAATAGGCCTATGGCGAATAAAGGGGTAAGAAACGAAGAGAAATTGCAGTTGATGAGCAGCAGCGGCGATAACGTGCGCGGGGGGGGGGGGGGGGTCAGGGGGGGGGGGGGTAGAAGCGGGATGAACAAGGATGAGGAAGAGGACCAATTATCAGAAATTACCATAGTTTGACGAGGAGCACACCCACGATGCCTACGTACACCTAATTAGCCATGTAACAGAACTAATAGCTAGTCAAATCTGACCTGTCTGTAATTGTCATAATAATTGTGACGTAACTCCGATATTTGTCCAGTGAATGAACTGCATGCACTGAGCCTATGCTCATCATTGCCTGGCTAAGGGATTACCAATCGATCCACCACCCATAGAAAGATGAATCAGTAAATGAACCACATGCGGCACTAGCAGACCCCTGCCACCATGTGGCCTAAGGCCAAATCCTTCGAAACAGCAATGTAAAAAGATGAAGTGTGAGGTTCCTTTATCACAGGCAAGGATAATGAGTAGTAATCGTAGCTTTAAAATAAGGGCAATGGACCTTTCCAGTTTATCCATCAATCATATGACGCCATAATAAGCTAAGTGACGTGTAAGGTGACGCCATAATCAATGACGTCGTGACTCATGAATGACGTAATTAAGTTCGACACGAACGCATAATCGATGACGGACTAACGCGTTGTTGTTATAATTTTATGTCTTTTCTATATAATAAACATTCTGTTGAATATTTTGAAACTAATTTGACTAGGCGCTGTAGGCCATAGGCAGCAACAGCACGCAATCAAATTGGTTTCAAACGATTCAACAGCATGTTTATTAAATAGTAAAGACATACAATTCGTACAACAACGCTTAGTCCGTCATCAATGATGTGTTCATGACGAACATATCTACGTCATTCATGACGTAATTGATTATGGCGTCAGCCTACACATCACGTACCTGCAGACATCGCCACACACGCACACACACACGCACGGACGCGAGCGCGCGCGCATTCGCCCCCACCCACCACGCACGCATGCATGTACACTAGGGGCTAGGTGCACTAGGGAACAAGCTGCGGTTAACAATGTACCTGTTGCAATTATCAAATTGGTTTCTTTTTTTAGACTCGACCCCGTCTTGCAGTCATTTATATTGCTAATGTCGTTGAGTTTCACACCAAGAGTCCGATGATAATCACCCATCACAATGAAAGAAAATAAAGAGGACGACGTCGATAACGTTCACCAAACAGCTGATATAACAACTGTATCCATGGTACTTTCACACGATACAGACCACGGTGGACCCGAGAACGTCATGTATGACGCAACAGAACCTCCGCAAAAGCCAGATGAAGATGAAACTACGGACGCTGATGATCTTCCGGTTGACCAAGGCTATGCTTGGGTTATACTTATAGGTAAGGCGTGAATAGAGGAATCGGCAATTTCAGGCTATGCTCCGCCCATTTCTAGTCTAGCTCCGTCCACAATCCCACTTTGCATGCGTATTGGAACCGATTCGAAACCTTGAAGCCCGAGTTCGCAGAATCTAAATAGTATGCTACCTACCCAAATTATGTGTTGAACCGTTTGAAACTAATTTGACTGTGAGCTCTCCCAGTGAGTCCAATTATTCAACAGAATGTTTATTAAAATGTAAAGTCACAAAAAGACATGTACAATTCATACACATTCGTGACCGACTTATTGACTTTTATGACGGAGATCCGTCATTTTGATTGACTTTTGGGACATCAGCCAACAACTGGCGTATTTAATTATGACGTCAGACACTCGCGTGAGGGATCGGATCCCTCCATTGTAGATCACTCAATATGGCTAAAATATATACGTTTGATGATTACCTTTTTATTTAGCTGGAGTTTGATCTTACTGGAAATTATTGTCATAATGTCCACTTCTACTTCCTAAAAATCATATATCATTCATTTCAGCTGTATTTGTCACGGCTATTCTCACTTTCGGCGGTGCCAAAGCATTTGGGGTGTTCTTCGTTGAGTTTTTGGAAATATATGAGAGAGGCTCAGGCGCCACTGCCTGGGTTTCCAGTACCTCTATGGCACTAATGCTAGGACTTGGTGAGTATAATTGTTCTCAAATAATTATCGTGTCTAGCAGTGGTTTTATCAAAAATTGTTTCAAAACTCGATTTTCAAATACAACTTCACAATCATTAACTGTCAGACCGCTGCAATCCAGCAGACAATAAATTCAATGGGAAATAATTCTGGAACTGCTGAATATTTTGAAAACAATTTGACTGAATGTTGTTGCTGGGTAAAATTATCAGCATATCCAGAAAACTATACTGTTAAGCTGTTGAATATTTTGAAGCTAATTTGGCTGGGCGCTGTTGCTGCCCATGGCCCAGTCAAATTAATTTCGAAATATTCACCAGCATGTTTACTAAATAGTAAAGACATAGGGCCTACAAATCGTACAACAACGCTTTAGTCCGTCACCAATTATGCGTTCGTGACCAACTTAATTACGTCATTCGTGACGTCTTTGATTATGACGCCATCTTACACGTCACACCGTTTATTATGACGTCATATGATGGATGGATAAACTGGAACGTTCAAGTACTAATCATGTCAAATTTCGAAAGATAATAGGGGGGGGGGGACAGTGGTTTACCGTGTCTTATACCCTGATAATGCAGGTTATTGGTCCAATATTGGCTCATTAACCTGAGTTATCAGTGATATTTGTTCCACCGATGACGAAATATTATTATTAAGCTCAGAGGTATGACTTGGATAAATGATTTGTGTATGTTTATGTTATCTAGGCGTCATTTCAACATGGCTTTGTGAGGTTTATAGTGTACGTCTGATAATGACAATAGGGGGTGTGATTGCAGCTATCGGGCACGTTACCAGTGCATTCGTCACTAGGCTGGAGATGCTCTACCTCACATATGGTCTTCTTACTGGTATGATTAATGATTTCAACAATAAATATTGTTATTATTTCTAAGACTTGGTATGTTAACCCCTCTTGCGTCAACAACGCCCCAAAGCGCGAAAAATGCCACTTCCATAAATTAACCCTTTAATTGTAAAGCATTTTCAAGTTAAGATTTTTGCTCTTAAATTTGCAAAGATAGATTGTCTGTTTCCTAGATGGTGTTTGAATCCCTCTACATAAGCGATTTTTCATCTGCGTGACCTTGAAATTTTTGCTTAGCCAGTGCGCATTTGCAGGCCAAGAGCAGACTATTTTTTTTAATTTTACCACGGCTAACCGATCCATCATTACAGTGGTAAATTCTCAAAGGTAGTCTACTCTAGACTTGCAAATGGACGTTTTTAAAGACAATTGTAGATAACGATATGGCAGGCATATGACCATTATAGTGTTAGGGTGACACAGGGGGTGGGGTGGGGGTGGGGCTAATATATTCTACAGAATGTTTATTACATTGTAACTTTATCAAACACCTACGATTCATACACTTTTGTGACAGCCTTTTCGATTTTCATGACTGAGCTACATCATTTTAATTGTGACATCAGCTAACATGTGGCGTAATGGACCTTTCCAGTTTTAGCTATGCCCCGCCCATCTCGATCTAAGCTTCACCCACACCACGCGCATGTTTGTATCGATCGATCTCCGAACTCCCTTACTATTAATTTCCAAAAAACTATGCAGGTAAGCTGTTGAATATTTTGAAACTAATTTGACTGTGCGCTGTTGCTGCCCGCAAAACACAATTCGTACAACGTGTTAAAGACAGACTATTTCGAATCAATCATGACGTCATGATTATGACGTCATCATACAGGTCACTAGTTAGTTATGACGTCAGATGATCAGTCGATAAACTGGAAAGCTGAATTGATTATGACGTCATATATTTGAGTGACAGATCACACACCCACCATCCCCATAAGCGTTCGCTCAGAAGAAAAGTTTATGAACATTATTAACAAATTCAAGTTGAAAATAAATATCATATACGATATGATATATATGTTCGAATAGCATCAGATGTAAATCGATTTATACCGCCATCTTCTGCGTGAGAAACTGAATATGTATATATGTGATAGTTAAAGGGAGTGAAGTTAATGCTTGCACATTGGAGATAAGTCAGTGGTAATAATGAAGAGGGCCTATACCTTTTAGCAGATTAGTCCGCCAATATAGGCCTACAGTACTGCAGAGTGGCCGATAGATTGTGTGCTGATAAACCAAACATGCTGTTGTGAAAGCTACGCAATACACAAATATAGCGGATAAACTTATAGGATAATAATAATAATAATAATAATAATAATAATAATAATAATAATAATAATAATAATAATAATAACACAGGGACGACGCATTGATTATTCTTCAATCCCGTCCCGTGCACACCCACACGCACGCACCCACGCACATACACACTGTGTGTACATGCACACGCGTACTCGCACTTTTCCTGACTAGTCGGAAAAGCAAGGTCAATACAATTTTTTACCCTCCCTCCCGGGACTCCACGGATTCTTGGTCAATCCACTTCAAAAATCATTCCTTCGGCCCTATCCTTAGGTGATGGTGGCTGGAAATGAGATGAAACCTTATATAATATTATAGCATTTTAAAAATGATTAAGAACTGATTGTTTTATATTTTTCTATTCATTCAGGTATTGGAAGAGGATTGTGCTTTGCGCCATCACTTTACATTCTGAACATTTATTTCAAACAAAAACGTGCATTCGCAAATGGAATGGCTTTCGCTGGCAGTGGCATTGGCTCATTTATGTTACCATTGATCACTCGTATTCTGATTGATAAATATTCTCTGTTTGGTGCACTGCTCGTATTTGCCGGGATCACTTTGAATATGTGTGTGGCAGCTGCTTTCATGAGGCCTTTAAAGAGATCAAAGAGGCATGCTAGATTAAACAACGATATGACAGATATGGATCTGGCAGTAACTAACACAGCTGCAAACAGCAATGATGGTGGTCCTGGCGATAGACTTTTAGATAACGAGGGATATGCTAACCAAACTGAGGCAGTCACAGATGCCAACAAAATGGTTGTAAAGTATGATAATCCTACGGAGTCATCAACAACAAATGCCAATACTAGATCTAGTGCGGAGGTGTTGACATTATCAAATATAAGTACACCACCCAAGCATACGACATTCTTTAGTATATGTTGCTGTTGGCCAAATAGATCCGATAGACTTCAGAATAAGTATTCAAAGTCAAAGTTACACTTTCCAAAAATAGATTTTAGCATACTAAAACACCCAATGTTTTTAGCTACTGAGCTGGCATTTCTGTGTGGTACCACGTCATACTTAGTGAACTTCATAATGCTACCAGCACATGCAGTCCACAGTGGGCTCGCCAAGACACAAGCTGACTGGTTGATTTCTGCCATGGGAATTGCTGATATATTTGGTAGAATAGGCATGGGCTGGTTTTCAGACCTACTTATCATCCAACGTCGATACCTCTTTGCTATTTTACTTATAATTGGCGGTTTGGCCTCCATTTTGGTTCCATTGGCATCAAACTTTGGAGTGTTATTAGCATACGCTGCGAGTGTTGGCTTATGTCCTGGAGCTGGATCTGTCGTGATATTTGTTTATCTAACCGAGAGCCTTGGTAAAAGGATGACGGAAAGTGTTTTCGGGATTCATTCCACTCTATTTGCTCTGCCTGTTTTATTCGCACCACCTATTACAGGTATGATTACAAAGCATGCATGAAAGTACCCACACACGCACACTGTCTCCATGTGAGGTAGAGGTTGTCCATGTCATTTTCCAGTAAAAAATTTTAAACAAATTAGACATAAAAAAATACTTCAATCTTCTAGAGAACATAGAAGACAGAATTTGCCATAAATAAAGATCAGTTATTCTTTGTGGAAAATCATTCTTAATAGTGGCATCCCAGCGGGCACACGACGTTGTTTCAACATTAAATCAACGGTGATACGTTGAAATGACATTGAAATAACACGACGTTGTTTCAATGTTAACTCAACATTGAAATTATGTTGAAATGACGTTGAAACAATGTTGTGTGCCCGCTGGGAGGCGCCTCTTCAGTTGTTAGAAAGCATGGGCTGGTATATTGTGTTAATCTCAGGCATCTTTCAACTGTTGACTAATACATCGGCTAAAATTCTTTTTCAAATGATTTAATTTCAGGTAAATATAAAGAAAATATTTAAATATATTAAGTTAACACAATTTTATAAGCCATTTCTCAGATTGCTATTAAACTGATCCACCAGCGACTATCCTAGACATATTTTGTAAATTTCTACTAGACTATATAATCAGTACATAATCTCGCTCCATTCCTGTCATAAGCTTTTCTGGCACAGAAACAGACCTTAATTGAGAGGCTTGGTCAGATGATGACGGAAAGTGTGTTCAGGATTCATTCCACGAATTTGCTGTTTGTTCGCATCGCCTTCTATGCCTTCAAAGTACACACGCACGCAAACACATGTGTGGACGTGCGTGCACACACACACATCATACTCACCGCCAACCCCCTTCAAGAATGAACTTACTGCCGAGTCTGCCTACACAAACATATATTACTAAATCATTCTTCATGAACCCCATTAAAAGCATGGTACAGTAGTTGATCATCATCGTGCCAAGAACAGTAACTAGTGCCATATCGCTTATCTCTGAATGTACATGCCATATTTCTACCATCATCCCATAACAGAAAGAGGGTATTGCATTCAAGTGTGTGCCCCCCACCCTATTTGTCCGATTTGGTTAACGTTTTAACCCTTATCGCTCTGCTATCAAAATTTTTAATCTTCAAATTAAATTAAAAGATGAACTGGTGTTGATTTTTTAACAAATTTGGTGAAAGATCGTACTGTCGTAGACAGCAACATCTTTCAACAAAATTGTTGAAAACTGTACGCCTGTTTGTTTGATATTGACATAGTAAAAGATAGAATATTGACCTCAGAGTGGTAAGGGTTAACACAAGGGGAACCTGGCGTGCAAGAGGTTTTTACAGGCGCTGGTCATGATCTGGATAAAAGACCTCGGATCTTAATTTAACAGATATTTCAGAAACTACTGGTCCGATTTGGCTCAAATTTTCACACAAGAAATTATGTGACCGCAAACTACAATTCTACACTCTTTGGCATGATAAACAATATAAAAAAAATCTGGATCAGATCGACTTGTGGATCTTTCGATATTTTGGAAACTAATGATCCGGTTTTGGTGTAACCATACACTAGAATTCCACAACGTTGGACATGATAAAAACATCCAAAGAATCTGGATCAGACCCAATTGTGGATCTATGGATATTTCGGGAACAATTGATCCGATTTTCGCCAAAATTTTAACACAAGAAAGGGTGACAGTACACTAGGATTCCACAACCTTCGGCGTGATCCAAACAATCCGTTAAATAAAAAAAAATCCAGATAGCCCGTAAACTTTACAATGTGACAAAAAACTAGAGGTAGAGGGTGTGCAATCTCCGATACTTGTCTTGTCAGTGCGTTCATATCAACACAGAATCCACGATCACATTTTAAAGTTACACCACACCAAGTCTCAATGGACGTTTCCAGTTTATCCATCCATTATATGACGTCATAATCAAATAGTGATATGTAGGATGATGTCATAAATCAATGACGTCATGAATGACGTAGATAAGTACGTCACTCACGAACGCGAAATTGAAGATGGACTAAGTGTTGTTACAAGTATGAATTATGTCTATACTTTTTAAAAACATTCCGTTGAATATTTTGAAACTAATTTGACTGGGCGCTGTTGCTGCCTATCACACCAGTCAAATTAGTTTCAAAATATTTAACAGCTTACCCGTAGTTTTCTGGAAATTGATAGTCCGGGAGTTCAGGGATTGACCCCTTCCAACACAAGCGATGTTTGGGAGGAACTCAGCTAGAGATCGACGGGGCATGGCTAACACTGGAAAGGTCAATTATATTCCAATTCAATGGTTGTGCACACATGCGCCTCTTTTTAGTGGTGTGCATAGAGATTCTGCCCGTTCTATTAGTTTATCTATTTTATTAGCTCCAATAAGCATTTGTCTCATAAAAGTTACATTTTTTTCAAATTCTTGTTCCAGGTTGGATGGAAGACCTCACCGGATCTTGGTCATTGTCGTTCCGCATCACAGGATCATTCATCTTGATAGGTGCTTTTGTTGCCATCTTCATCCTACCGCTGGCTGAGAAACTGACACAAAGAATACATAAGGATAATCTCCCGGGACAAACTAAATAATAATATAAATATTGAGGTTAAACCCTGAGAACACAGCATACTGGGCCGGTACCAGACCAATACCAGGCCATTACAACCCAATATTGGCCCAGTAATATGTATTATGAAGGAATTTCTTTTATAATTCATTTTGCATAGGGAATATAAGCAATATACCTTTCAAAGTTCATCCATCTATAATATGATGTCATATGACATCATAGTCAACTACTTGACGTGTATAATGACGTAATATTGGAAGTAAAATTGTGTGTCTATGAATATGTTGTTGTTTTGAATTTACGTGCAGGCATATACAATCTAGATAACATCACATGATCCCAACAACGGCAGACATTTTGAACAAAACCCCAAAATCCACGGACAGATGGACATAAGTTCGGAAAGGTAGATGGATGGACAGAGGGATGGACTGGCTTACAAATTAACCTGCATTTGCCTACTACCATAGCCAACCTTCCCATGAAGTTTCGTCACGATACTACAAGCAAAGGTAAAATTATTAAAAAACCGATGGCTAACCTTCCCGTGGATTTTCGTCATGATATTCAAGCAAAAGTAAAGATATTGAATGAAAAACTAGTAGTCTAACAGCAGACTAACATGACTACCACAACCTAGAATCAACATTTCTAGTAACTATCCTTGGTGGCAAGACAGATATCTTCCATGGCAATGAATTCTACCAGCAGCGGTAACTATCCTTGGTGACAAGACAGATATCTTCTACGGCAATGAATTCTAAAAGCAGTGGTAACTAGCCATGGTGACAAGACAGATATCTTGTATGGCAATCAATTCTACCAGCAGTGGTAACTATCCTTGGTGACAAGACAGATATCTTATACAGCAATGAATTCTAAAAGCAGTGGTAACTATCCTTGGTGACAAGACATATCTTCTACGGCAATGAATTCTAAAAGCAGTGGTAACTATCCTTGTTACAAGACAGATATCTTCTACGGCAATGAATTCTAAAAGCAGTGGTAACTAGCCATGGTGACAAGACAGATATCTTCTATGGCAATCAATTCTACCAGCAGTGGTAACTATCCTTGGTGACAAGACAGATATCTTCTACGGAAATGAATTCTAAAAGCAATGGTAACTATCTGTGGTGACAAGACAGATATCTTCTACGGCAATGATATCTACCAGCAGTGGTAACTTTCCTTGGTGACAAGACAGATATCTTCTACGGCAATGAATTCTAAAAGCAATGGTAACTATCTGTGGTGACAAGACAGATATCTTCTACGGCAATGATATCTACCAGCAGTGGTAACTATCTGTGGTGATAAGATAGATATCTTCTGTGGCAATGATATCTATCAGCAGTGGTAATCTAGTCAGTCTCATTTATGATGTTGAAAACCCTTATTCAGCCAGACACGAAACTAGTTTCCATTCCCTGATGACAGAACATCTGTAAAAGATAATTCTGAGGTTTACAAAATTGCAAATCTATATAGGTAATATGACTTCAGAAGGCGTGGCACTGAGCATTATATAAGGAATATGAGCATGGGCAGTGGAATATATATATATATATATATATATATATACACCTGTGCAAAAGTTAAGCACCAGCAAAAACAATAGAATGTAGAAACATGATGGTACAACTAGGCTGCCATACTTTTTGTCCCCGCGTTAGCTGACATAATTCCAAGTACGAAATGCACATGCACGCATGACTTCACGCCGCTTGATGTCCGTGCGTGGCGGGAAACAGCACACGTGTTCAGTTATGTAAAAGTCCAGTTTGAGGTGTAGAACATTACATACAGATTTAGGCGACAAGATTAGGAATTTTGTGTTCATGACCGTGGTTTATTTGTACAGAGAGAATTAGCTCTTGATTGTGAACCGCTATGGCAAGACGAAGGTTAAGTGATCGTGTGAAATGGCAAATCATAGGCATGCATACCACTGGTATGTCATGCAGAGAGATTGGTAGACAGCTGAACATTAACCATACTGTAATCAGTCGTTTGATTGCAAAACATGGGCAAACTAACGAGGTGAAGGACAGGCCTAGATCTGGAAGACCGAAGAAGACTACTGCCCGTGATGATCGAGCCCTAGTACGCCTTGTTAGGAGATCTCCATTCACCAACAGCAGAGTGCTCAACCAGCAATGGGAAACGTGCAATAGAGTGTCAATGTCTACCATCAAAAGGAGACTGTATGCTGCTGGCATGAAAGCGAGGAGACCTGTCAGACGTCCTCTCCTCACTGCACACCAGAAAGAGGAGCGTCTGAGGTGGTGCAACGAAAGAAGACACTGGAACATGAGGTCCTGGAGACGGGTACACTGGTCCGATGAAAGTCGGTTCCTGCTTCATGCCACAGATGGTCGAACTCGTGTATGGAGGTCCAGACGCACGGCGTACGACCAACGTAACAAACATCATGGAAGAAGTTCCATTTGGTGGAGGTTCCGTTATGATATGGGGATGCATCTCATTTGATTGTAAGCTGGATCTGTTGACTGTACCTGGAACACTAAATGGACAAAGATATCAAGATTCCATACTGGATAGAGTTGTGGTCCCTCATTTTGTAAATCATGCACCTGGAACCCACCCTATATTCATGGATGACAACGCCCGACCACATCGTGCTAGAGCTGTGCATGAATACCTCCGCCAGAATGCCATCGAAACCCTACCATGGCCAGCAAGGAGCCCTGACATGAACCCTATTGAGCATATCTGGGACATTCTGGGAAACATGGTGAGGAGGGATCCTCCTGTGCAGAACCTACAGGAATTAACAGACGCACTCCATCTTGAAGGGCAACGAATACCACAATGGCGTATCAGTCGGTTGGTGACCAGCATGAGACGTCGTGTCCAGGCCGTCATCCAGGCACAAGGTGGATATACCCGGTATTAATAATGACAGTCTCAAACTCGTGCACAGATGTTAAACTTCGTTTTCAGACACCATTAATGACAATCTAGCCACGTGTGTCAACTGTAGGGCAATAGTTGTCAGTTGTGTCAACGTAACCATATTCAGGCCTCGTTTTCAAGTTCAAACAAAAACATACAGTGTTTCCCCACCATCATAATCAGCATTCCTCTAGTTGCATTATTACCTCTTGCACTAAGATGGATGGGTACATAAATGTTTATGCTATTGCTTTCTTCATAGCACATGAATATACCCTCGCATGTGCGTAAAAATAGGGTGGTGCTTAACTTTTGCACAGGTGTATATATATATATATATATATATATATATATATATATATATATATATATATATATATATATATATATATATATATGTATATGTAATATGACTTCAGAAGGCGTGGCACTGAGCATTATATAAATTATATAAGGAATATGAGCATGGGCAGTGGAACATGGCAGACTATATATATATATATATATATATATATATATATATATATATATATATATATATATATATATATATATATATATATATATATATATATATATATATATATATATATATATATATATATATATATATATATATATATATATATATATATATATATATATATATATATATATATATATATATATATATGATGGCTCTCCTCCAACAACAAACATTCTCAATTTATTATTAAGACATCCTGAAACTGATTCTCAGAGCCTAATTTTAAGTTTTCTGGGAGAGAACAAACACTGTGAAACACACACCACTAACAACAACAACAAGACATCTTAATACATTTTATGCAAAATATGTGTATTATAGTCATTATTTTGCACGTTTTAAAATTATATTTTATTAATATTTTATCAATATTATACTATTACGCAATCCTTACATCTGTCCACCCATCAAAATAAATAATCCCCAGACAATCTGGTTAATTCTCATTTAGAATTGTTGATCCTCTACACAGCCATATTATACAGAAATAGAATAAAACACTCAAAAGAGTCTTATAGTTTTAATATAATCAAAGATATTATATACAAAGTAAGATATTTTTATATTTGGTTTACTGACACATCAATGGTCAAAATTGTGCAAGAAAATATACATTTTCACAGAGAATGGACGGACACGCCCATTCTATTATTATTCTATAGTCATCTAACATAATCCTTTAAAGGTCTTAACACTGGTAAGTAGGTCAATTTCATCTTTTAATGTATTACATGTACTGTAACTATTATTTGAAACATAATATCCAAAAGGCTTTTGACAACAATTATTTGACCTAAAGCTTTTTTTAACCAAAAATATTGAAAATATTATGACTTATATGAATGTCAAATTGTGCATATCTGCAATGAATAGAATACCTGTGTTAAGTTTCATTGAACTCCGAAGAGGCATTGTTGAACAGTAAGACCAATGATAAATTCAACAACAAAAATGTAAAAATTCTCTAAATTCTGAAACTGGAAAACTGTAGGAAAAGTTCACCAAATTTATGCTGTGACATGATTGCATTTTTTCATTGTACACAACCCTTCTGTTAAACTCCTTTAACACTCAAACTATCCAAAAACAGCTTCTATAGTGGTCTTGAGAAATGTCAACTTGCAGACCATGAGATTATTTGTGAAAATTTACCACTGGAATGACTGGCTCGGTTATCAAGCCAGTCATTCCAGTGGTAAATTTTCAAAAATAGTTTTCTCTTGGTATGCAAATGGACATTTTCTGAGAATTTAAATTCTCTTGTTGAACAAATTTAAGGCTTAAAGGGTTAGGTTTGATTGAAATCCGAAGAAGCATAGTTGAATAACAGGGCCAATGAAAACCAATCAGCCTAGAGAAAAGTATTTTTGACAATTTACATGCAGAATGACTGGCACGACAACCAAAATCCATTTTTAGAAGGTATATAAATTAGTAGTGCGTGCGTGCGTACTCTAATGTAAACATTGTCTCGCAATCCACAATCATATGGGTAACTAACATACTGAATTTCAATGAATTCTGTCAACGTTGACTTTTTCTGTCCCCACCTCCACCCTGCCACTACACACACCCTGGGGTAGAGCCTAATATAAATGTTTCCAAAGAGATAGACAGATGGCGATAAGCGATTGCAATAACCCCTCCATTTTTTTTTTTAATGTGTGGGGCTAATGACTGCTTAATTGAAGACAAGATAGCACTTACACAGGTTTTATGGACACCGACACTATGACTGCTATCTATGATTACATCTATGATTACATCTAGCTACACATGTATAATAAAGTTTATCATATTTCATATTAACCCTTACCACCCTGATGTCAATATTCTATCTTTTACTGTATAAATACCAGAGACTGGTGTAAATTTTTCAACAATTTTAGTGGATGATGTTGCAATTTATGAAAATTTACCTCTAGAATAACTGGTTCGATAGGTCGTCAAATCTCCAAAATAGTGTTGGCCATCAAATGGACATTCAATGAGTAATAATTCTTATTTCCTTGACCATTAAATGGTTAATTTTGGGAAACTGGTTATATATTTGCAAATCATGGAGAATATTATTGAAAACCTACGCCTGACTTGGTATAAACCGATCTAATTATTCATGTGGTATACCAAGTGACAATATTTATACGCAGTTGAGTAGAGCAGTCTAATTTATCCATCGATCATATGATGTCATAGTTAAGTTAACTATGTGATGTGTAGGATGACGTCATAATCATGACATCATGAAATATTCGAAATCGTCCGTCATTAACACTTAATAGTCTGAAACGTTGTACCAATTGTATGTCTTTACTATTTAATAAACATTCTGTCAGATATTTTGAAACTAATTTGACTGGGCGCTGTTGCTGCCTATGGCGGTAAGAATAGGCAGCACCAACTCCCAGTCAAATTAGTTTCAAAATATTCAACAGCTTACATGTATACCGGTAGTTTTCTGGAAATTGATAGTCAGGGATTTCAGAGATTCAGCATTCCCAACACGAGTGAGCTGTGGGTGAAGGTGATGGGTGATAGGTTGGAAAGGTTCATTATGCGGTCTTTAACCATGGTCAAGCAAGCTCAAGATTACCTCTGCAATGGTCTTCAAGACTCTGCAGTGGCAGGCCAAACAGACTATTTTTTGAAAATTTATCAGTCATTCCAGTGATAAATTTCCAGAATAGTCTTCTTCGTCTGCTAATAGACATTTCTCAAGACCATTGCAAAGGCTGGCTTTGGGGGACTTAAAAGCTATGAGGATGACATGTCTGCCACCACATTCAGATTAGCCATGGCCGATTATTACTTTGAGTGATCACGATAGATTATTTAAAAATAATCATGATTACTCGATTAATCACCCCCAGTACAAATTACATTGTACCCAGACATAACAACAATATCATATCAATGACAAAAGCTGCAATGGTGTTTAGACAAGTCCATTTCCAGGCCAAAGAGAACAACTATTTTTGAAAATGTATCGCTGGAATGCCTGACTCGATGCTTGCCTGCAAATGGACATTCCCTGATCAAAATGTCAATTTTCCTGACTGGCCACATCAAAGAGTAATTATAAGGTAGGTTTTGAAATATTTTATGCAGTAGAAATTATTCACGATTGTTCGATTATTTAATTTTTAATCATAGAAATTCATGATTTAAAAAATAATCACGATTTTCGATTTAATCACATAATCGTGCAAGCAAGTCAGATGGACATTCTCTAAGTAAAAATATAAATTTTCATGACTGTACGAAACAAAAAACCCGTCAAGAAATGTGATTGTAGTTAGACTTCATATGGCACAGTGAATGAACACCTATAAATAGGTTAATGGCACTAACGGTAATGCAGGCCGAGTTTACGCCCTAAGTAGGGTAGTTACTAGAGTAGTGCCTAAATGGCTAGAGGACCTACTCGGGTACGTACTCGATGCTACCCACCTACCAGCAAGGGTAAGTCGAGTAGGTCACGTGTTTGCATTGAAATCAATGTAAATTAATCATGTGGTTATTTACCAGATGGTAACTGATCACATACTCATCTACCCTAGAGTATGTACACAAGTTTTCGCCTAAACTTGCTAGCAATGTGCTCGTGCTCTACATTTATTTACGTGCGTAGCATTGATTCTGTACAGGCAAATAATTGGCATTTTAAACTGTATTCTATGAAAATATGACATACTGGCAACGTCCTTTTATGACAGGGTGACCAGTTGGTAATGATTTTTTGTACGGAAAATAAGTTTGGATGAGTGCGAGAGCGTGCGGTTTGCCCTTTGTGGACATCACGCATGATTTGTCTCTTCCAGTGTTTGGATATGTAAGCATGCAGAAATGCATACAAATCATCAATTTAAACTATAACTTGTCCATTACAAATTGCAAGAGCATAAAAATAATTCAACAGATTTAGTTATAAACACTAAATGTTTTGTTATCATCACAATGCATCAGAATATTAACTCTTAGCACTCTGATGTCAATTTCTTTTAATTTTCAAATTAAATTAAAAGATGAACTGGTGTTTATTTAAGACAAATTTTGGTGGAAGATGGTGTTGTCGTAGACAGCAAAAGCTTCCACCAAAATTGTTTAAAAATGTACACCAGTTTCTTTGATACTGACACAGTAAAAGATAGAATATTGACATCAGAGTGGTAAGGGTTAAATAGCTACGTAATTAATAAATAAAAAACCTAGATATTTGGCAGGCCCGTTAAAAATAAGAGGCCCAAGGGGCCTATGTCGCTCACCTGGAGAACCATCAATTTTTGTCTAAATTGTTGTTGGGTGGTTTAGCAGTCTTTTAAATGAGTTTGTGGACACTTTTGCAAGTGCAATATGGTTGCCAAACACACTACATTTTGATAGCGCCCATGGTTTTTTGATGAATCAACTTCCCTTGAACAAATTTTAATGGCCCAAATTTCGGCCTGATCCCTTAAGCGGTTCTGGAGGAGTCGTTTTCGGGAAAACTAGATCATCAAAGATGGTCGCCGAACCATTTGGTCAATCAAGTCCTCTTGAACAAACTTGGCTTACCTCTTGGCCTAGATGAAGATTCCCCAAGTGGTTTCGGAGATTTCCTAAAATCAGCCGAAATACAAAATGCCTGCCGAGCAAATTGCCCTAAAGGATGCTTACTGCCAAACATAATTGAAATCGGCCTAGTTGTTCTCGAGAAGACATTTAAAATTTCCCATTGCTTTAACATGGGAGCTTTTGACGAGAAAATAATCCAAGATGGCCGTCAAACTGTTTTTTCGACAATTTCGAAAATTGCAAATTTGAGCTCAGAATACCCAAAAACATATACAGAACCAATTTTGGCCTCAAAATACATCAAATAAAAAAGTCCAATATGGCCGCCAAACAGGCTACATTTTTATTGGCCCACCACGGCCATGTTTTTTGACGTAGCAACTTCCCTTGAACAAACTTTAATGACCCGTAGTCCCTGATCATATCTCCCAAATTTCGGCCCGATTCCTTCAGCGGTTCTGAAGAAGTCGTTTTTGTGAAAACTAGGTTATCCAAGATGGCCACCTAACCGTTTGGTCAATCAAGTCTTCTTGAACAAACTTGGCTTACCTCTTTCCCTAGATAATGTTTCATGAGTTTTGAATCGATTCCTCAAGTGGTTTCGGAGAAGATTTTTAGACGTTTCCTAAAATCGGCCGAAATCCAAGATGGCCACCGGCCAAATTGGCCGATTGGCTCCATTTGAACAAACTTGGATCCCTATGCCCTAAGGATGCTTCCTGCCAAATATATTTGAAATCGGCCCAGTGGTTCTTGAGAAGTTGTTTAAAGGAGGACGAATGGACACACGACGGATGGTCACCACGGAATAAGCTCACTTGGCCTTTCAGGCCAGGTAAGCTAAAAATCACAATTTTGTGATAATTCTGGAACTTGTCCGCCAGTAGTCATCGAATAAACGTGTTGCAAAAATAACTCAAGACATAATACATCATTACAATATTAGTAATGATACTACTAATGCAGAATCAGACAGCCAGGAGCGGGACATACGTTGAGAAAATAAAATAATACTGATTATTTTGATATAATAATCCTGACACCGAGTACTGTCTTAGGTAGTAAGACATTTCAGTCAAAGCATTTTCAAATTATTTAGCTTGCATCATAGAAATGCTAGCTGCAATGAAATTAGATTTCTGCAAATTCAGGATAAGAAACAGGTACAGATTTTAACTGACATATCCCTGAAAAAGTAAATTCTTTACTATTTAAACCGTATTCTGTTGAATATTTAAAAAATAATCCGACTGGCTTCCAGTCAAATTAATTTCAAAATAATCAATAGTTTTCCTGTATGTTTGCCTTGGAAACATGATATGAGGAATTCATCAGTGAAAGCTAAAGCCAGCTAAAATGCTTATGCATTGGTCTAGGAAAATGTTCAATTGCCGGTCAACAATACTATTTTTGAAGATTTACTACTGGAATGACTGGCTCGATAACCGAGTCAGCCATTCCAGCTGTAAATTTTCAAAAATAGTCTCCTCTCAGCCTCAAAATGGACAAAATTAAATATTTCTTGCCCAAATTCAAGAGGTAAAGAACTAAATAGTTAACACCTTAGTAAAGGTAGCGATGGTCAAGACTGGCTGAAGCTTACTGCTGCGGTGGTCTTTAGAAATGTCCATTTGCAGGCCAAGAAAATAATATTTTAGAAGACATACCACTAAACTGACTACATGTAGACCGATAACAGAGCCAGATATTCCTTATAGTGGTAAGGTTTCCGAAATAATCCTTTCTTGGCTCTCAAATGGACATGTCATGTGAGAAAAGTGGAGTTTTCTTGACAAATTTTAATGACAGAATGAGCACAGATAAAGCTTCCCACTTTGTACATCTGACAAGTCTAAGATACTAAACCCTCCTGGGTCAAAGCACTCCAAACTCTCTTTAAACCAATGGACCTATACAGATTTAGCTATGCCCCGCCCACCTGTAGCTAAGCTCCACCCACACCTCGCTCATGTTGGGATCAATTGACCCATGAACGCACTAGAGGGGGGGGGGGGGGGGGCTGACAATTGCTAATTACCTAGGACACATTGTCTGCGCACGAAAAATTGTGAAGTTTACAATGCATTTAGGCGATTATTGATTTCCAGAAAACTATAATGGTAAGCTGTTAAATATTTCGAAACTAAGTTAACTGGGTGCTGTTACTGCTCATGGCACCAACAGCACCCCAGTCAAATTAGTCTAAAAATATTCAACAGAATGTTCATTAATGGTAAAGACATACAATTCGTACAAGTCATGTCAGACTATTAAGCGTTAAAGACGGACTATTACGAATCATTCATAACATCATAATTATGACATCAGCATCAGGCCTGCACAGTAAAATTTGTGTAACTCACAATTGGCTTAGGCAATATTTTTATAGGTAACCCATTTAGTTTGCGTAACCCATGTTTGTTTTTGGATGAAATAAGTTTTAATGTGCTTTATATAAGGGTGGCAAATAAAAAATAAGTCTATGTTGTATAGTTACATTAATTTGTCAAAAAGACACCAATTCTTGATTGGTTAGTTCGACCACGATAAACCAATCAGAATCCATTTTAGTAAATGCATTAGCTTACTGACAACCATTTCAACATCAATACAATTTGTTATTTTGACTTTCAAATAATCATAAAAATGTCAGTTGGGAACCAGTCTGCATGAGCGAATTTAAATTAGAGTATCCTATTAGCCGACGACACAACTGCGTTAACAGACTCTTCATCAGATAGACGTATCAGAAATTGAACACACTATCCTCGTTTTGATCGCTTTCAAAGCCGTAAAATTAATTGTAATGAAAATATTATATAGGGAGCCCCATCAAAATATTCTAGTTCCATCGCATAGTCATATAACATAGTTTTACAGCCGAAAATGGGATAAATCATGTGCCAAATTGCCTAAATGCTAGGCTTGCGCGATATGTGCTTTGAAACACCGCGATCGATTCTGTAAAAAAATTGCAATTTTCGATTAAATCGGAGGTCCAAATTCCCAAAAGCATAAACCGGAGTAATGTGACAAGTCATGAAAACTGGGACTTAGAATTTCTAGAAAGTTAAAATAAATGATTTAAAAAATAGTACGAAAGTAGAACGCAATTTCATGCGATAAATTCTTACCAATGTCTATGCTTAATGCATACCTTATATCCATCATCGCGAGAGTTAAATTATTAATTGGGACAGCCTAAATATTGGATATAGTTTAATAAACATCGTTTATTTCATCTAAATTTGACATAAAATTTCGTCGAGAAAAAATAATATTCACGTAATGTATCAGCTTCCGCTTATAACCTCCCTTTGTAGGATGGTCATTACCAGAGTAGCATGAATCCGTTAATATTAGTACCCCCGAGAGATAATGCGCAATCCACATACATAGGACGGTAGCTCATCCAGTTTATAGTTGCTTTCAAAAATGTACGATTCACATTTAAGAGTAATTAAAAGCACAGTTCAAAATACAAAAATCTGGAATGCCGTTTCCTTATTCTCTTTAATTAGACATGACAACCGAATCTAAAGAATCATGTTCAAAGACTATTGCCTAACATTCTGCAACTAAGTATATAATTTTCAAAAATTGTATTCTCTTGGCCTATAAATGGACATTTTACAAGGCAGAGGCCAGCATGACCATTAAAGCCAATGGTGTCAATATATAATCTCTAAATATCAACTCATAATCTGAAGCTAAAGCTATATTCTTGAAACCTACATTTGCATGACAGCTCCTTCAGACACTAACTAGGGGCCCCGTTTTCGTGACTGAATTGGTTCGTGGTTGACTGATGCAGTCCATGCTTCATGTGTTTTGGCATTCCGGAATTTGAAGATTTGCTGACTTGGTTTATTGTTACCAATGGTTACTGGTTCGTAAATTTAAAGATTGCAGCGGCCAGCTAAATTTTACAACTTATTTGAATGATGAGATCTCGTCAATATTTTTTGTTTATGCGGTCATCTG
Organism: Chaetoderma sp. LZ-2023a; assembly: GCA_034401795.1. NCBI lineage: Eukaryota > Metazoa > Mollusca > Caudofoveata > Chaetodermatida > Chaetodermatidae > Chaetoderma > Chaetoderma sp. LZ-2023a. Next base: position 117,811,573 of record CM067359.1, read on the forward strand.
CAATTTACATAGACTTGAAATTAAAGTCTAAATCAAATTATGATCAAATTAATTGCTAAAGTTAACGCAATGTAGAATGCTTGTGGATTCAGAACATTGCCACGAAATTGCAATCGGCAAGCCTTGGCAACTTGCATAAATGTCGTTTCTGATTTGGGGTCAGCGGTTCCAGGTTTCACGAACCAATTCAGTCGAGAAAATGGGCCCTAATATCATAACACATGTCTACGTAACATGACCACCAAGATCAAGTTCGCTTCACAAAATTAAACTATAGTTAACTATATAGTTTACTAGACCCTAATAAAATGTGAAATCTATAGTCCAGCAGCCTTCCAAACTTAGTTGAAATGATTAATTCGAAATTTATCTAAAAATTCAAAATGGCTAAATGCACACGTGTATATATTTCACTAACTGTTTTAACATTGATGAAATTATACTTTCCTATAATATCAATGTTCCCAAGGCCTAGATTTCCTTCCCACTTTATCTCCTATGGGCACCATTTCACAGCTTAGTGTAACAAGACACCAATATTCGCAGCTCATGGAATTAGTTTTGTTACTAAGGTTAGCCGAGACTGGTCCATGGTTCGAAATGCTATCCAATGTTAACTCAGTGAGAAATCAGGTACCAAACATCCGTCATTCATTTGTACACCTAGACAAGGCGTTTAAATATCAGTAAACAAACTAAGACTATTTTTTGCGAATTGGGCTTGACCCTAGAGACAGACAGCTCAACACCGCTTGACGCATGTTTCCATTTTATGGTCAAACAATTTTTGTCTCATTGCTGCCCTGACGTATGTACTGCGCGCGTACTTCGGTTTGCCTCTGATCATAGGTACGTGCCATTGTATATAAGAAGACCCCTACTGTCACTGTGAGTGTCCCAAGGCCGCTTAATAGCGTTACTGGATTATTGAAGATGATGACGGAGAACCAGATTAAGAATGCACGCTTTACTGTATTAGAAACGCTGAAATACAAATAACACACACACACACACCATTACAATGGATTGGTACAGTACAGATTAGAAATAATTTAGATTGTTTCCAAAACAAGATAAAATATAATGTTGAGTATTTTGGACTTAATTTGATTGGAAGTCATTGCTGCCTAATGCAGCAATGGCTTTCAATCAAATTGAGTCCAAAATATTCAACAGAACATTTCTTACATCCAGTTCAGAAGCATACTAATTAACATGTTTGTGTTTTTATTTTGCAAAGATGTTAACTTATTTATGACGTGTATGTTTTTATGAATGAAGGATTTCAATAGATCATCTACAAAAGTGAACACCCGACCCTTATTTATTACCATCTCAACATTTCCCGTTTACAGGCGACTCCCATATACCATTAGCATGACCACTATTGATAATACAGCCTCTTAACAAGAGACGCATGGGCATGTTGTGCTCACCTCCTAGGCTTCTTCTACTAAGGCCAGTGACAGACGATCCAACATGTATGATAATACATTTGTTTGTCATGCATGTGCATTATAGAGCATCGGACATTGTTGGATGAATTTACCAACCAGTGAGACCAACACAATCACATGATTCAAATTCTAAATGATTGAAACAACCAATGTGTTTTACGATGTCGGACGAAACTTGAGCATTGTCCGACTTTTGTGCATGTATGATTCGACTTGTCGAAAGCTATATCACACGATCAAACATCGTCCAACTTTGTAGAATCATACATGTATAATCATACATGTTGGATTGTCTGAGGCTTTGGGTTCGGTTAAATTGGAGGGAATAAACTCCTACCTATGCCCCGCCCGTTTCTAGCCCACTTTGTCACATATTTGAATCGATTTGTATACATTGGTTTAAACAGAATTTTATGTTGTTCAATGGGAGCACAGTAAGACATAAGTCTTATACACGTGTCTCCCATCTCTCTCTCTCTCTCTCGCATTATGCATACATGCACGCCAATACGTACGCACACACGCACATATTCACGTACACATACGTAAGCGTGCGAACTACCGATTTATATACTTTAAACACTCAATTCCCAGATCCTGAATTACAAGGTAACTATAGATGTAAAATGTTGAATATTTTGGAACTAATTTGACTGTGAGCTGTTGCTGCCTATAGAATGCTTACTAAACTGTAAATTCATCAGACATACAATTTGTAGTTTTCTGATAAACTGAGTTATGACATTTTGAGTGTGACATCAGCTAACGTGTAACGTATATGTGATTATAATGACATCAGATACTTGACCAACATGGAATCCCTCCATTCGCCAGGCAGGTTTTTAAAGGATCGATCCAGTCAAGTTTGATTGAAATCGGCTCAGCAGTTAATGAATCTTAACCCTTAACACCCATAATAGTCAAAAGCATCTCCTGCAGTGGTCTTGGAGAAATGTTGATTTGCAGACCAACAGAAGAATATTTTAGAAAATTTACCACTGGAATGACTGGCTCGGTTATCGCAAATGGTCTGCAACTGGAGATTTTCTATGAAAAAATTGTAATTTCTTTGAACAAATTCGAGTGTTAAAGTGTTAAATACTTAAACTATACAATTTTGGAAATTGAAGATGGTGGCTGAAACCATTGATCAATTAGATTTCTGTACTTCAGAAGGATATTAAGTTAGGGTCCTTCTGGCCAAGTCTGGTTGAAATCGGCCCATTATTAATCCTTTAATCATTAAGGTGGGCAAAAAATGGCTTAGGCAGCATACTTGAAAAATGTCCATTTGCAGACAGAGATTATTTTTGAAAATTTACTACTGGAATGACTTGTTCGTTAACCGAGCCAGCAATTAGTAGTAAATTTTCAAAATAACTAATCTTGGTATGCTTAATGTATAGCGCATATATATCCATCATCGCAGGAGTGAAATTATTAATAGGGACCGCCTAAATAGTGCTTATACTTTATTAAACATCGTTTATTTCATCAAATGTAATCCAGATTTTGATAAAATGGTGACGCGAGGTGATGTATCAGCTTGCGCTTAGTGGGACGACTTAAGGTCGTTACTCAAGTAGCGGAAAGACACTAATATTAGTACCCGGGTAGATACATCACAATCCACATACATAGGAAGGTAGCTTCGAGTAGCTACGAGAGTGACGGCATAAACTCAGCCTATTGCGGAAGCTGATTAATACTTGGAAGAATCGTCTGCATTTTAGACCTAATTTAATGGACTCGGGAACTCGGAATGTACTGTCTATATACCGTAATTTCTCGACTAAAGGCCGCCCTCGAATATAGGACGCTGTCCCAAATTTGACCAAAATCTGCCCAAAAAACTCTTATAATCAAGTATAAGACGCTGTTAAATTTAGAAAAAACGTACCTTTAAAAAATCGAAAATTGGTATCAAAGATAACCATCACTCAGCGCTTTGTTTAATGCATGATTAAAATTATCATGGTGGAAGAGAAATTATTAAATAGGACCGCCTAAATATCGTGTATCTTCAATAAAGATTGTCTATTACATCAAAATCAATCTAATTTTGGCATAAAATGTCTCCTTGAAAACATACAAATCGCGTGATAGAAACAGATTGTAATGGCTCTTTTGCATTTGGAGGCGCTGTGTGATCTTATGCGCTAACAGGAGTTGGTTATCTGGCTCTTTTGTGATTGGAGGCGCTGTGTAATCTTAAGCGTTAACGGGAGTTGGTTCTAAAATGGGTATGGGAATATTCAGATGGTCACTAGTCGTAATGACTCTTTTGCGTTTGGAGGCGCTGTGCGATCTTATGCGCTAACGGGAGTTGGTTATCTGGCTCTTTTGTGATTGGAGGCACTGTGTAATCTTATGCGCTAATGGGAGTTGGTTATCAAACGGGTACGGGAACATTCAGTTCCTATTGCGCAATGATGATATATAGCAATTTCCGAGTCCAGAATATTTAGATCCGAGTACTCGCTCTAATTAGAATAGATGTTTTGCGATTGGAGGCGAATCACGTGATTTATACACGTATCTTTTCTCGACGCCATTTTATGTCAAATTCTGGATTAATTTTGATGTAATAAGTGATATGTATTAACGGATAAGCAATATTTAGGCGCCCCAATTTAATAATTTCACTTCCGCTTGCTGTTTTTTTAGTATACATTAAACATAGTCGTCAGGCGGCGCGAATTGTCTAGAGTAACATTTAGTTCAATTTCTGTGGTATAAGCTGTGAATTTTCAAGAAAAATTTTGACCCAAAAATGTGTGGAAGGAATGTTCTCGATTATAGGATTCTATTAGATGTATTTTGACAAAAAAACTGCGTCCCATAGTCAAATTTTTACGGTATATAATCAATACGTGAGCATTACACATTTATATCCGACCCACCTAACGAGTACCCGACAAAATAACAGTGATCTACAGTGAATTTTTCTCCCTAATTAAGCCGCCCCCTTACGCGACTGCTAACCGCCCGGCGGTTAAATTAGGGAAAATATGGTAGTCCTTTACTGAAAGGCTTGATGGAGAACCAAATGTCCGCCGGTGGATGGTCGCTATATAGCATAAGCTCACTTAGCCATTCAACTGCTGCAGCTTAACTCTTTTCATCCTAAATTCCAGACTAAATATAAAATCTGTCGAAATATATTTGAAAATCATTTCATCAGTGGCTGTATTCGCAAAGCTAACTTAGCCCTTTAATGGTCAAATTTGGTCAAGAAAATTAAAATATCTGCCTACGAATGTCCATTTACAGGCCAAGAGAATACGATTTTTGAAAATTTATCACTGGAACGACTGGCTCGATAACCGAGCCAGTCACTCCAGGGTTCGATCTTCAGGTATGTCCGCTAGTCCGAGACTACTTGATTCCCACACGGACTACTCATAGTCTATTAGTTACATGTTCAGTGGACGAGTGCAAAATTCTTGTCAAAATTATCCATTAGAGTCGCCAAAATGAAATATTCCATGACATTGATAAACATAATGCGTAAAATTGTGGGAACCATGGACTACTGTTCGCAACGTAAGCCAATTATCCAATTTCTGTATATAACATGACATAGTTTTAAAATGGCTAATCTAGTTATCTAAAGCCATCACTTCGTATTATTCTAAACACCTAAACCTAACAGTTGCGATAATAAGGTTCGTTTTTTAGATACTTCACAATAGAAATTTTACACATCTTATGTTGCATGGTCATGTTCAGAATATTATTCGAAAAGACCGTTCGAGATAAGAAGTTTGTTTTTACGACACTTCACAGTATAAATTTGGCACATCTTATGTGCTGTGGTGGTTAGGCATCATATTATTCTAGTTTGCCTTTCAGACACTCTGAATCTCCACGAAGGCATATGTTATATTGCATTTTGTAATTAAGGATAGCATATGAGTGCAGATGGAAGATTTTTCAATTGTAAATATTTAATTAAATACGGCAAAATATACAGAACTACAAAAAATTGTCTTTTCACACTTATTTTAGTTGGAGAGGTAATTATAACAATAACTTTCAATATGAAATTTACACCAATTTCGGTAGGCCAAAGCATTATCTTGCTCAATAACAACTGCAAGTTCACTTCACATGATTTAGTTTATCGACACATATTAAAAGATCTGCTCTCTTATTACAGTAAAAAATATATTAGCGCTTCTAACCTGTGATTATATAGGCAAAATACTGGCCAAGATTAAATGAACAATATTCTAATTGCAATAACTTATCTTGTCAGCGCTTCTATACCGTAGTCCCATCTTAATGAAATAGGAAGCAAGAACTGGAATTCCCGTTCTAAATAAAGAACTACTCTGTGAAAATGTGGAGTGTTAACACTTCCTTCTATGTTATATATGTAAATGATATATGTATGTTATAGTTGGAGCTCTGCTAATTATTTTGGAAAACAATCTGACTAACTTTAAGTGATTAACTGCTGTCTGCAATTTCTTTCAGTCAAACTAGCTTATAAATTTGCCTCCTTTAAAACAAATCTCAGAATTCAGCATGACAAGTATTATTATACCAATAACATGTATTCAATTTCCAATATGCCACATTCTTTAGACGCTAGTGTATCTCTATAGGCTAACTGTGTATGCGCCATAACACAGCTAGATATAAAATAAACAAATTTTTAATATAAAAATATAATTTCATTCAGAATTAAAATTTGGTTGGCATGACTGACTAGTTAGTTGATTTATAGCAATGAGTCCCAAACACCATACCCGCATGATACCCCAACCATAACATGTAACTGTAATGGCTAAATTTGGCAGTGCTGGCATTCGAAAATAACATGAAGGGAGGGGTGGGGGGGGGGGTGTGTGACTACTTTAACCCTTTAACACTAAAGCCAGCCAAAACGTCTTCTGCAGTGGTCTTGGGAAATCTCCATTTGGAGACCAAGAGAATACTATTTTTGAAAATTTACCACAGCAATTATTGGCTCGAAAACCAAGCCAGCCATTCTAGTGGTAAATCAAAATAATGCAGTCTCTTGGCCTATAAATGGACATTCAATAAGCACCTACTTGTTTTTGTTTTTTTCTGAGGGAGAGCACCCGGACCCCACTCTTTTGCAGGACTAGTACGCTTATCTGCGGACTAGTGTATTTTATAAATCACTAGTCCAACGGGCTAGTGGTATAACAAATTTTAAGATCTACCCCGCATTCCAATGGTAAATTTTCAAAAAAATTGTATTCTCTTGGCCTGTAAATGGACAATCCACAGGACCATAGCAAAGGCTGGTTATGGCTGGTATGACCATTAAAGGGTTAAGTTTAGGAGCATACATAAGTATGGCTTATTTGTCAAATGTGCTATTCTGATTGGTCTGTTGTCTAGAGACGTATTAAGCCTATTGGGGGCACAGGGCTAATTCTTCAAATTGGTTGTGGGGGCCCTTATTGGGTGGGTCAAGGAGAGAATGGCTAAGGCAGCACTATCTTTTCACCAAAATCAGTTTCAAAATATCAAATGGGTAAAATAAATAATTTTTTTCAATTTTTTTCAGGGGGGGGGGGGGGGCCTTATTAGCCCTTGTCTTAATCTTGCTCTGTTTTCTTTCTGACAGGTCTAAGTTATACTCGCTTTGCAAATACAGCCACTGATGGATTTCCAAACTTTGCGGACATTTTAACCATTTTCACCACGCAAATGACATCAGCCATTCCAGCGGTGAATTTTAAACAACAGGACCATGGTGGTGTGTTGCTAACCTGGACCATCAGTCAATCAGATGTCTCTATATAAACTCAGAATCTGTTTGGCTATGTCTTGACAGTTTCGGTGAAATTATTACAGCGGTTAATGAGTATCACGCTTTTAAACAATTTCCTGGACATCTTAGACCCATGATGGCCGTCAAAATAATGACTGTTCAGATATCTGTATAAATGTTCCGAAGCCTACCACGATAGGGTTATTCTAGCTATGTTTGGTTGAAATTGCTCCAACAGTTAATGATGAGTAGTCTTTTAACCCTTTAAAGGTCAAATTTGGTCAAGAAAATGTAAATATCTGCCTATCGAATGTCCATTTACAGGCCAAGAGAATAAAAATTTTGAAAATTTATCACTGGAATGGCTCTGTTATCGAGCTAGTAATTCCAATGGTAAATTTTCAAAACTTGTATTCACATGGCCTGTAAATGGACATTCCACAGGACCATAGAGGCCAGTTTTGGCCGGTATGATCATTAAAGGGTTGAAGCAAAAGTAGACGGACTGGCAGTTGCCATGGTAAGCCAACTTGACCTTTCAGACAAGTCAGGCCAGCTGGGCTAAAAATAGTGTTATCTTGACCTTCACATGAGCATTTCTGAAGACCATTGCACAACCCATACTTGACTGCCTTTCTCCCAACCACAATTTATTGTCCACAACCAAAAAGCTATGAGTTCTATCTTATAGACAGGTTTAAGCCTTTAATCATAGAATTTGGTAAAGAAATTTAAATTTTTTCACAGAAAATGTCCATTTTGCAGGCCACGACCAGATTATTTTTGAAAATTTACTATTAGACTGAGTTGGCTCCATTATCTAGTGAGTCATTCCAGTGGTAAATTAAAAAAAAAACACAGGTCTGTAAATAGACATTTCACAAGACCGCTGCAGAAGCCATTTGTGGCTCGCTTGTGTGTCCAAGAATGAATTGTACAAATCTGTGATAGTACACACATACCTAAATGTGACAGGTGATATATAGTCCATAAGAACATAAGCAGTCATGCTCTGAAAATGGAAGAATACGCCGTTCATGAGCAGAAATGAGAGCATAGTCATGTCGAGAGTTTTACGTGCAAAAGGAAAATCTAGGAGCAAGTAACACGCGGGTATCTGTACAGTTATTGAGGCTATACTTGTGTAGAATTGAAGCTCGGCTGGTCTGGAAAGTGAAAAATACAGGAAAAAAATTATTAATAATTTAACAAGAGCTCTGCAAATATCGCATAATACCCCCACCATGATGACAAACTAATGAATTGAAGGAAATTACAATTTCCCTTTCTCTGAGATCTAACAATACTCACCATTCTATTACTTCTGATATACAGCTGGCCCTGACAGCTGGCTCTAGGACTATAGACTTAGTAAGCTTTACCAACTCCTGGAACCGGGTACTCGGCTCCCAACTCAGAGTACCCGTCTGCCATGAAGCTCATATTGTTTGCATAGCCACCAAACAAGAGAAACCCATGGCTTGCCTCCGTGGGGCTGGGAAGCTGGGTCCGTAATAGAATAGTGAGTATTGTTAGATCTCGGAGAAAGGGAAATTGAAATTTCCTTCATTCTCCTTCGATCAATACTCACCATTGTATTACTTCTGATATACACCAGATTTGGTCAGTAACCTGGTGGGAAGGGGCAAGCCATAACTGCTACTTTTGCCCCTTGGAGAAAGAGCTAGACTTAAACTTGATTAAAGGAGACCTAAAAGGACCATCAAGTTAACGGAACCGAATCACATTCGCATCACTGGGCACCCCCCCCATTTTTTCTCCTAAGAAAAGGGAGAGAACTCACGAACATGCATCTCGCCTGAAAACACAAATATGCCAAGAGGGTTAACTGCTCTTTGCATATATATATATATATATATATATATATATATATATATATATATATATATATATATATATATATATATATATATATATATCATGAATATATAAGATGAATGAACATGATCTATAGACATAATACAAAAAACTCTCAATCTTGAATTACCTCATGATATTTCGATTCCAGACGTGGCGCCTCCAACCATTCACTTGTCCGGCCATCAGTGACACAATCTGGTTGACATCCTCTCGCTCGACCAGGTCTGCTTCTTAATTCTTTCTTACAAATGCCAAAAAAGGGAGAAGAGCAGTGTGGTGGTATAACTATCGTTTCAAAACAGCTAAAGCGAGTGGATTGGCGGAGTCTGACACATCCCTCATATAGTAATCCGTGAAAGAGGACTCACAGTGCCATTGTTCAACAGCCATGATGTCCTCTAACGGAACACCATCGTACAGGGCGGTCGAGGCGGCCATTCCTCTAACATCGTGTGCCCTTGCGCATTGCACCTGGTGCCCAGTCGCAATTTCATGGGTAGTCTGAATAATGCATTTGACTACCCAACGAGAGATAGAATCCATGGATGCGGCGCCATATGGCTTCTTATGGCAGATCCACAGATGTCTATCATTCAATCGTAACGAGTCTGTCCATTTTCTGTACTTAGTCAAAGCACAGACTGGGCACCAGACACTGGCATCACGATCAAACCTTGTTAGTTTCGGTATAATGATCGGTTTGCCGGGATATCTCAAAGATTGATTCTTTGACATAAACTCTGCTCTTGGCAGTAGACGCAGACCCTCTCCGGAGAAAATAAATCGGTCCCTCTCTGCTGAAAGTGCATGGATCTCACTGCGCCTTCTAGCTGAGGAAGCTGCCAATAGAAAAACCGCCTTTAGAGTCAAATGCTTTAGACTAGCCGAACGCAATGGTTCGAAAGGCCAGTACATTAAGCACTAAAGAAAAGACTCCAGGCTGGAATGACTACCGGTTGTCTCGGTCGGAGATTGCTCATTCCCTTCACCGTCACATTCAACTGGGCCACCTCTGGACTATCCCTGTTGGCTAGACAAGGGATAACTGATGCCAAAGCTGACTTGTATTTAGCAATTGTGACAGGAGCTAGTCCTGAAAAGAACAGCTCACAGAGAAAGTCTGCTATTTGCTGAATAGTGGATCGAAAGGTATCAATACCCTTTTCTTCACACCAGTCTGCAAATCTGTTAACCTTGTTGTTATATGACTTGAAGGTTGACCTCCTCCTCGCAGCTGCGATGAAATCTGCAGCTTGTCGAGAAAAGCCTTCCAACGTGGAACGTTGTTTGATAACATCCACGCAGTCAATTTGAACATTTCGGGACGCTCGTGTAGGAAGCGTCCCTTGGCCTGGGAGATTATGTTCGGAATCTCAGGTAACTGCACTGGGTTTTCCACCAGCAGATGTAGAAGATCCGTGAACCACGCCCTGCTGGGCCAAAATGGCGCTATTAGCAGGACCAGGCACGGTTCCTCCCTGATCTTCACCAATATCTTCGGTAGAAGAATGGTGGGTGGGTACGCGTAAGCGTGCATCCCTCTCCAGCTTATCGCCAGAGCGTCTGTATCGACGGCATTTGGATCTGGAATCTGCGAGACATCAGTCATGATTTGAGCATTTTCCCTTGTGGCGAACAAGTCCACGTTGGGTTTGCCCCAATACTCGAAGATCCTTTGTAGCACTGGAGGGTTGAGAGACCATTCTGTTGGCAGAATTCTCTGTCTGCGAGACAAAGCATCCACCAGAATGTTCAATCGCCCAGGAATGTGAGCTGCTTTCAAAACAACCGAGTAATTCCTGCACCATTGAATCAAGTGCCACACTTGATACACAGTGTGGGTGACTTGGTCCCGCCTTGACGATTTATGTATGATACTACTGTCAAGTTGTCCAACCGTATCAATATCGCCTTGCCCCTGACCTTTCGAAGAAACTTTTCCAATGCCAGTTCCACTGCCATCATTTCCAACAGATTGATATTCAGCTGGCTATCCTGGAGAGTCCATGTGCCCGAGACCTGGTGTTCTCCCAGGCAGGCCCCCCATCCCTCCAGCGATGCATCCGCGTACACGGACAGCTGGGGGTGGGGTAGGTGCAGCGAAACTCCTACACCATACAAGATGCGACATTATTGGCTCCAAAACTGGCACCAGCTTTGACAGGGGTTCTGTTCTCTGTTTCCACAGAGACATCAGATACAACTGGATAGGTGTTCGCATCAGAGCAGCGTACGGGATTACCTGCTCCATGACGACCATCATGCCCAGCATCTGAAGAAACCGCTTCGCCTGAATGTGGTTTCCCAATCGAAAACTCTTGAGGATGGCTAACAGACACCACTCTGGGCTCTGACGGATAAACCCTGCCCTCCTTGAGATTGAATCGCATCCCTAAATAAACGAAATGTTGAGTGGGTGTCAACTCGGATTTCTCCTTGTTGACTATCCAGCCTAGATCTGAAAGCAACTTCAGAGTCAGAGCAGTATCCACCTCTAACCTGGCTGATTTGTCTGCTTTGATCAGCCAATCATCTATGTAGGTGTGTAGCGCCACGTTCTCTTTTCTGAGAAACGCTGTCACCGCAAGGACCACTCTTGTGAAACCCTTGGAGCTGTCGACAGGCCGAACGGGAGGACTATAAACTCCTATACTTGATTCTGAAACGCAAATCTCAAAAACCTGTGACAACTCCTGTTCATTGGCATGTGGAAATATGCATCTTTCAGATCGATCGATACACACCACATTCCTTTCCTCAATCCCGCCATTACCGACCTCGGCGTTTCCATCTGGAACCGAGGCATATGGATAAACCAATTTAATGGCCTGAGATTGAGTAAGGGTCTCCATCCCCCTGTGCTCTTGGGGACAAGGAACATGTTTGAATAGAAGCCTGGAGTGTTCCGGTTTGCTGGTTTTATTGCTCCCTACAGAAGCAAACCTGACACTTCGTTTTGAATGGCTTCCAACTTGTCTGGTTCCCTTGGTACGGGTGTCCAGACAAGTGCCAAAGACAGATTCTGTGGTGGAAAGTCCCACCACTCCGGCATGTACCCCTGGGATAACCATCCCAGGACAAGACTGTCTGATGTCACACCTCGCCAAGCCTCGACGAAACGCATGAGCCTTCCACCCACTATAGACGCCTCGACGCCTAATGGGGGTGTCTGGCTCGCGATCCGCTCCCCCCCCCCCCCCCTCTCTTGATGAGAGAGAACCATTTTGGTCTTGGCTTGGCCGGTCTAACTGGCACCACTGTTCCTGTCGCACAGGTGCGGTCCAGGCAGATACGAAGGGAGCTCTCATACCCTCAGGTACGATCCGCTCCCTTCTTTCCACCCTTTGAGGACTTACCCTTCCCCTTGCCCTTCCCGCATCTCGGGCGATCAGGAGCAACATTGGGGAGGGTAGGAGCCTCCACAACCTTCTTGGCTTTCTTCGCTGGAGGCAGCTGAGAAAATCCAGAAGAAGCAGAAGCAGCACCAGGCTTAGCTTTCGCTTTGCCTTTGTGCTTTTTCTGCTTCTTAGAAGGTTGCATGGTCAGCGGCTTAGCTACAGCCCCTAGTGCGTGCACCCGACGCACTAGCTCTAGCTGCAGGTTCACCGCCAACCGATTCTGCGCAATGCTAGCCGTGTCTTCTACGATGGCCCGCGCCTGGCCACCAAAGATGCTAGGGCCTGTCAGGGGCATCCCAAGAAGACGCTCCCTGATGGCCGTAGCTGGACGCATATGGTCAAGAACCATCTGCCTCCTAGACTTGGGTACACGTGCCTGCACCCTTGCCAGTGCATCCATAGACAGCACCAGGCTGTCATTGACGCACGAAAGCGCCACAGGTGGCACATGGTGGCCTGCCCCCGCTTCAGCCCACACCGACTGAAGAAGGCGATAAGAGTGGTTGACAGCACTCATAGCTGCCCTCACACCCTCATCACAAAGGGACAGGACTTCATCGTGGTGTCCCTGAGATTTGTCCACCAGTGCCTGGGCGGGGACACCCGCTCCAGCACTCTGGACACCCAGAACCCATCGGTCATCCTCGGTGACCGACGGGACAACACCATACCTGTCGTATTTCCCCCGTGGAATACGACACCTCACCCGCACCTCCCTGGAGGCTGCAGGAAGCTGGTCCTTGGTCATGAGTTGCTTGCTATAAATAGCATCCAGTAACTCAATAAACCGTGGATCCAGTCCAATAGACTGGATCCGGGCTGCGGGCAAGATCCCCGTCCTGATCGATGCCACCGATGGACGGGGCACATCCTCCTCAGCCGTGGTCGGAACCACAGACGGGTCTACCCTGGCTAGCCAAGCCAGAGCCCCAGACCAGTCTGTCTCCGAGGAGGACACTCCCATGAACACGTCACCCGTTGACATGTTCACGGCCCTACCAGCAACGGCCTCCCGGCTAGGAGCCGTTGCTGACACGCCAGGAACTCCGGTACCATACGGTTCCGCCGCCACCCCATGGAACACACCATTCCATGGAGTAGGCCCGCACAGAAAACCGGTCGCGGAACCGTAGCCAACCACGGGCGCCAACGGCAACCCATGTCTGACCGCCGGACCAGGCGAGATAGGTGAGTACCATGCCTGGCCAAGCACACCCGTCAGTGTCGGTTGGCGGCAAACCAACCAACACGGGACCGGTGCCCGGTACCAGATTGGCCTCAACCACGGGCGGAGCCGCTGCCCTGGCTTGCGCCAAGCCAGACAGATGGAGGGCGGTTCCGTCCAGGACGGAATCGACCTCCATATTCTCCACCCGTGGCATCACAGGCCGCAGCAACCTCCTGTCCTGGCGGATGGCTCCCATGCCTGACGGACCGGACACCGCTACTGGACCACCTGGAGGTGGCCGCAGAGAGACAGAACCCGTCAGGCTGGAGCCCGACGGGACTGCCAGGGGGGGGCCATACGAGACGGCTCCTTCGGTGGCCAGTCCAGAACCCTGTCCAAACATGGGGAGACTGCCCTACAACTTTCGGCAGCAGGGACGACACCAGCGTGGGCAGAACGCTCTGCAGGAAGCCCTGCATAGCCAGACCAAACCACGCCGGCGGTGCCATCTCCGCCACGTCCGGTTGCAGATGTGGAGCGCCCCAAAGGGCCAAAACGGACGCTCCATGATTTGCTTTCGGACCGCCTGACCCCGCGTCAGACCCTGCCAAGTCCTTCTGGGCAAGGAACTTCAACATCATGTCAACCGACCACACTGCACATACATTACACATATTGTCAAGGTTACATTTCGTACATCGAAAACAGACATGGTCCTTAAACAGAACCCAAACAAATTTCTGGCACTCGTCACATGATAGCGGGGCTGGCTTGGCCTATAAATAAGCACACACCTACAATAAGCAAGCGGAACGAAACAGAGACGGAAGGCAGACAATTAATTTTCACATATTTTGACCATAAATTAACTGTAACCCTCCCCGCACTGCACCCCGCAATGTTACAGCAAAGATCGCATTAATTATGACGACAAGAACGAAGCGGGCAATAATACACCCATACACTGATCCTCAAGGATGTATCACGGAACCAGGAATCATATCGCATAGCATTCGGGGTATATTTACTAATAAATATAAATTATACTCCTAACGAAGGCCAAAACGATATGTGAAGAAACAACAAAATGTAAACAAACTGCTGTAGCACACGATAAAACCGCAGACCACACATCTAAATCAAGAATTTTGAAACCACTGATCGTTGCAAACAGATCGTGATAACACGCAAACTTGAAATTCCCAAGTTTTCTGGTACCAATTTTAGTACACAGAACCTAGAATCAGATGCGCGAATTAATGAAACATTTTCTTCACATAAACATCCGAGACACACGGGTGTGATGTCACCCGCTCGGATCTTACGGAGAACGACGTCAGCCGATATTCGTGTTAAAACACCGTAGGCCAACACCTATTTTCATATCTGCCGATCGCCTGTTGGGGTTTAAAGAAGGCGATCATCCGGCATATTTCGTTGTTAACACACATCCCAGATTCTTTGGGGTTAGAAATTGGAACATGCGACACAGACAAAATTTCAAAGAACTTCATGGTAGAGGGGTACTCGGCAGTTGGGAGCCGAGTACCCGGTTCCAGGAGTCGGTAAAGCTTACTACGTCTATAGTCCTAGAGCCAGCTGTCAGGGCCAGCTGTATATCAGAAGTAATAGAATGGTGAGTATTGATAGAAGGAGAAGAGAGCTTTCAGAAAATATTTATTTCTTCCTCAGACACAGACCAGTCACCCGATGAAGTGTTAAAGCGAGCAGTTAAACGGTTAAGGAGTTATCGTTCGGAAACAAATTTTCAAGATGGCCACCAGTGACTGTCTGGCATATTGAATTTCGGATTATCATAAATTTTTATAAGTTTCTTCACCAGACATAGCCCAACCACACTATGAAGTCATCCGATAAATGGTAATGGAGATATCATTCTGCAACAAATTTTCAAGATGGCAGCCTGTGGTTGGCGGCCATCTCGGAGTTCGGATCATTGTCGATTTCGATAGGTTTCTTCCCGAGCCCTAGTCCAACCATCCCATGAAGTTTCAAAGCAATCCGATAAACGGTAACGGAGTTGTCATCCGGAAACCAATTTTCAAGAAGCCCTAACGATACGTGCATGTATATCACAAATTTGTCATAATCAACTACGTGATGTATAGGATGACGTAACATCCAATTACGCCATGAATGACGTAGATAAGATTCATCACAAACGCTTAATAGATAACGGACTAAGTGTTGTGCGAATTGTACAGTGTGTCTTTATTATTTAATAAACATTCTGTTGAATATTTTGAAACTAATTTGACTGGCAGTGTTTCTGCCATAGCCAAATTAAATGGAAATTGATAATCAGGGAGTTCAGCTGATCGATCCCAACACGGGCGAAGTGCGGGTGGAGCTTAGCTAGAGATTGGCAGGTCATAGCTAAAACTGGATTCCTCCATTAACTGTGTACTAATATGTTACAGGTCAAGTTGACCAAAATGGCTTCCACACTCCGTAGTGGACATGTTCATAGCAGAACCACGGGAATGACTAGATTGGTAATCAACATGTGAGCGCACAGACACAACCTGGACTACAACTCCGTTTAGCCCTTTGACACTCATATCAGCCAAAAATGGCTTCTGTCGATAACTGAGCCAGTCATTCCAGTGTTAAATTTTCAAAAATAGTCTTCTTGTCTGCAAATGGACATTTTCTATGAGAAAATTGAAATTTTCTTGAAGCAATTCGAGGGTTAAAGGGTTAACACAGGGTCTACTATGCTGTACTGGATCATTGGTATAAATGTGTTTAATCAGGGTTCTGCCAACGCAGGGCCTGACATCAAATCAGGGATCCATTTCTAGCTATGCCCCACCCATTTTCAGCTAAGCTCCTCCCCCTTTTTTACATGTGTTAAAATCGATTTGAAAGTTTTAAACATGAATTTCCACAATCAAAGTTTCAATGGTAATACAGATAGGTTGTTGAATATTTTGAGATTAATTTGACTGGGGGCTGTTGTTGCCTATAGCTGGACCATCTCTCAGTCAAATTAGTTTCAAAATATTTAACAGGATGTTTATTAAATTAAAAATTCATAAAAATCTCATGAATTATAATTTAATAAACATCCTGTTAAAAATATTTTGAAACTAATTTGACGGAGGACTGGTCCAGCTATAGGCAACAACATCCCCACCCCCGTCTAAAAAAATAATACAGTTCTATGTCAAACTTTTCGATTTTCATGACAGAACTCGGTCATTTAGATGGTCAGCTAACATGTGAGGCTTTGTTAAACATGTTTATGATATTAGCAGGGATTGTACACCTTTCTGTGTTTGAAATTCCATGACTTTTCATGACAAGAATTAACAAATTCCATAATCTCCAAGATTTCATATCTAGGTTTGTGATTATGACATGGCTCCAAAAATAAAATACGAGTTATTCCACAAAATGTTTGAATATCGCCTCTTGCAACAGCCAAGCCACAGCTTTAATTTGATAGGCTATTGCCGTAATTTTTATTACAAAGAGGTGATTTATGCCAACAGATTTCTTTTATTTTACATGATCACCATTTTCCATGACTTTTCCATAACCTATGATAAAAAACAGATTTTCCATGACTTTCCAGGCCTGGAATTTAAATTTTCAAATTCCATGACATTCCAGGATTTCCATGACGAACCCTGTATTAGATACTTAAGTGACAGATTCAGAATCACTTAATGGAAGAATCCAGTCTTTTCTATGCCCCACCCACCTTTAGCTAAGCTCCACCCACACTTCGCCCGTGTTGGGATCGATTGATCACTTACTATCAATTTCCAGAAAAACATACATGTAAGCTGTTGAATACTTTGAAACTAATCTGACTGGGTGCTGTTGTTGCCTATGGCAGCAACAGCGCCTAGTCAGATTAGTTTCAAAATATTCAACGGCATGTTTATTAAATAGTAGACAAACAATTCATACAACAATGCTTAGTCCGTCATCAATTAAGCGTTTGTGATGTGACATAATTGATTATGACGTCATCCTACACATTACCATGTACTTGATTATGACATCATCTGATTGATGGATAAACTGGAATACTCCATTAGCACAAACATATTTGCAGTGGCAGACCAGTAATATCACACAACACTACAATTATCCGGAGTCTTGCGAGATCCCCCACGCACACATATTCTCAGTATGAAGCCACGACTATTTTTAGATCGCATGTTACCATGTACAAAACATGCCAGAGGATTCAAATATATTTAACCCCTCTTGTGTCAACTTGTGGTTTATAATGGTAAAACCGGCTAATACTTCCTTTGCAGTTGTCTTGAGGAGTCTCTATTTGCAGGCGAAGTCAGTAAGAGAATATTTTTGAAAACGTACCACTGGAATGACTGGCTAGGTTACCGAGCCAGTCATTCCAGTGATAAATTTTTCAAAAATAGTCTTCTCTTAGCCTGCAAATGTACACTGACTAAACAAAGATTTAGATCCGCTCAAATAACACCTCTTAATAAACGATGTTTCTAAATTCCAGTTATAAACTAACAAAAAATCCCAGTCTTCTCTTGGCCGGTAAATGGTCATTCACTGAGCAAAAATTTCAGTTTGTCTGAAAACTCTTGACAAAGTAAAGGCTTAATTGATAAAGGTTGTCTTTTGAGCGCTTTGAGACGCGGTTGACGCACAACGGGTTAAAAGACACAGAATTTTACTAATTTTAAAATAAATACAGGAAGACGAGATTGTATTGTATTATAGCTGTGCGTAAAATATGATAAATTATACAATACGTTACATGAGCATGGACATTAAAGTATATGACTACTTACTCATTGCCAGTCCAGAATTACAAGAAATTTCTAAGAGAGTTTATTGCTTTTAGATAGATAATCTTCAAGGATATGGTAGGATTTCAATGAAATGCAAGTCCAAGCAAGTTCTTGTTATACATGTCATGGCTAAGACAAAATAAAAAATAGTTTCGGTTCCTGTAAACACCCATGGTGAAATTTTTCTTTTTTTCATCCGGCCGGGAATGAAAAAATTCTTTTTCTACCGAGCATAAATGCTAAAACATCCATACATTTGTCAAACTATACAAATTACAATGCTTTAAGGCCATTTGTATGGAATGTGAATGAATCCCTTTTGCTAATTGTGACATGAAAAACATGACAAATTTGGCAATTACAATCATATTTAATGGCCATATAGTTAAATATCTGAAAAACAAATATTTATGACTGTTTCAAAATAAATTAATAAGTGAAAAAAGTTTCCTCCATCCCTACTGAAGTCTTTCTCCACCCAGTTTGCAGGAAACAACAATTTTTTTTATGAATGGCCTAAATGACACGCAAGTCTTTAAACAGTTACATCAGGTGCAAAAAGGGAGAATGCAGGAAATGTCAATTTCCCTTTCTCCGAGATCTAACAATACTCACCATTCTGTTACTTCTGATATACAGCTGGCCTTGACAGCGGCTCTAGGATTATAGACTTAGAAAGCTTTACCGACTCCTGGGAACCGGGTACCCGGCTCCCCACTGCCGAGTACCCGTTTACCATAGAGCTCATATTGTTTGCATAGCCACCAAACAAGAGAAAACTATGGCTTGCCTCCGTGGGGCTGGGAGGCTGGGTCCGTAACAGAATGGTGAGTATTGTTAGATCTCGGAGAAAGGGAAATTGACATTTCCTGCATTCTCCTTCGATCAATACTCACCATTCTGTTACTTCTGATATACACCAGATTTGATCAGTAACCTGGTGGGAAGGGGCAAGCCATACATGCTAATTTTGCCCCTTGGAGAAAGATTTTAGACTTCAAACTTGACTAACGGAGACCTAAAAGGACCGTCAAGTTCACGGAACCGAATCACATTCGCGTCACAGCCCCCCCCCCCTTTTCCCTCCTAAGAAAAGGGAGAGAACTAACGAACATGTATCTCGCCTGAAAACACCAATATGCCAAGAGGGTTAACTACTCCCTGCATATCGCTTGTATTAGCCTGGGAATGAGCATGAATATATAAGATGAATGAACATGATACATATACATAATACAAAAAACTCTCACTTGTTGAATTACCTTATGATAACAGGACTTCAGACGTACCGCCTCCAACCATTCACCGGTTCGGCCATCAGTGACACAATCTGGTTGACATCCTCTCGCTTGACCATGCCTGCTTTAGGTTCTTTTCTTACCAAAGTGAAAAAAGGGGAAAAGCAGTGTGGTCACTAACTATCGTTTCAAAACAGCTAAAGCGAGTGGATTGGCTGAGTCTGACACATCCCTCATATAGTAATCCGTAAATGAGGACTCACAGTGCCATTGTGCAACGGCCATGATGTCCTCTAACGGAACACCATTGTAAAGGGCGGTCGAGGCGGCTATTCCTCTAACATCGTGTGCCCTTACGCCCTGCACCTGGTGCCCAGTCGCCATCTCATGAGTAGTCTGAATGCATTCGACCACCCAACGAGAGATAGTATCCATGGATGCGGCGCCATAAGGCTTTCTATGGCAGATCCACAGATGTCTATCGTTCGACCGTAACGAGTCAGTCCGTTTCTTGTACTTAGTCAAAGCATGGACCGGGCACCAAACACTGGCATCACGATCAAACCTGGTTAACTTCGGTATAATGATCGGTTTGCCGGGATATCTCAAAGATTGGCTCTTTGACATAAACTCTGCTCTTGGCAGAAGACGCAGACCTTCTCCAGAAACAATAAATCGGTTCCTCTCTGCCGAAAGCGCATGGATCTCACTGCGCCTTCTAGCTGAGGAAGCTGCCAATAGAAAGACCGCCCTTTAGAGTCAAATGCTTTAGACTAGCCGAACGCAACAGTTCGAAAGGGTGCTTGGCCAGTACATTAAGCACTAAAGATAGACTCCAGGCTGGAATGACTACCGGTTGTCTCGGGCGGAGATTGCTCATTCCCTTCAACATCACATTTAACTGGGCCACCTCTGGACTATCCCTGTTGGCTAGACAAGGGATAACTGATGCCAAAGCTGACTTGTATCCAGCAATTGTGACAGGAGCTAGTCCTGCAAAGAACAGCTCACAGAGAAAGTCTGCTATTTGCTGAATAGTGGATTGAAAGGTATCAATACCCTTTTCTTCACACCAGTCTGCAAATCTGTTAACCTTGTTGTTATATGACTTGAAGGTTGACCTCCTTCTCGCAGCCGCGATGAAATCAGCAGCCTGTCGAGAAAAGCCTTCCGACGTGGAACGTTGTTTGACAACATCCACGCAGTCAATTTGAACATTTCGGGACGCTCGTGTAGGAAGCATCCCTTGGCCTGGGAGATTATGTTCGGAATCTCGGGCAACTGCACAGGATTTTCCACCAGCAGATCTAGAAGATCCGTGAACCACGCCCGGCTCGGCCAATACGGCGCTATTAACAGGACCAGACACGGCTCCTCCCTGACCTTCACAAATACCTTCGGTAGAAGAATGGTGGGTGGGTACGCGTACGCGTGCATCCCTCTCCAGCTTATCGCCAGAGCGTCTGTATCGACGGCATTTGGATCTGGAATCGGCGAGACATGTCATGATTTGAGCATTTTCCTTTGTGGCGAACAAGTCCACGTTGGGTTTGCCCCAATGCTCGAAGATCTGTCGTAGAACTGGAGGGTTGAGGGACCATTCTGTTGGCAAGATTCTCTGTCTGCGAGACAAAGCATCCGCCAGAATGTTCAATCGGCCAGGAATATGAGCTGCTTTCAAAACAACCGAGTAATTCCTGCACCATTGAATCAAGTGCCACACCCTGATGCACAGGGTGGGCGACCTGGTCCCGCCTTGGCGATTTATATATGATACTACTGTCGAATTGTCCGACCGTATCAATATCACCTTGCCCCTGATCATCGGAAGGAACTCTTCCAACGCCAGTTCCACTGCCATCATTTCCAACAGATTGATATGCAGCTGACTCTCCGGGAGAGTCCATGTGCCGGAGACCTGGTGTTCTCCCAGGCAGGCACCCCACCCCTCCAGCGATGCATCCGTGTAAACGGACAGCTGGGGGTGGGGTAGGTGCAGCGAAACCCCTATTAGGAGATTCTGACGCTGTTTCCATCATAGAAGATGCGATATTATCGGCTCCAAAACTGGCACCAGTTTTGACAGGGGTTCTGTTCTCTGTTTCCACAGAGACATCAGATACAACTGGATAGGTCTTCGCATTAGAGCAGCGTACGGGATAACCTGCTCCATGGAGACCATCATGCCCAGCATCTGAAGGAACCGCCTCGCCTGAATGTGGTTTCCCACTCGAAAACTCCTGAGGATGGCTAACAGAGACACCACTCTGGGCTCTGATGGGTAAACCCTGCCCTCCTCGAGGTCGAATCGCATCCCCAAATAAACGAAATGTTGAGTGGGCGTCAACTCGGATTTCTCCTCGTTGACTATCCAGCCTAGATCTGAAAGTAACTTCAGAGTCAGAGCAGTATCCACGTTCAACCTGGCTGCCGAGTCTGCCTTGAGCAGCCAGTCGTCTATGTAGGTGTGTAGCGCCACGTTCTCTTTTCTGAGAAACGCTGTCACCGCAAGGACCACTCTTGTGAAAACCCTCGGAGCTGTCGACAGGCCAAACGGGAGAACTGTAAACTCCCATACTTGATTCCGAAACGCAAATCTCAGAAACCTGTGCCAACTCCGATTCACCGGAATGTGGAAATATGCATCTTTCAGATCGATCGATACACACCACATTCCTTTCCTCAATCCCGCCATTACCGACCTCGGCGTTTCCATCTGGAACCGAGGCGTATGGATAAACCAATTTAATGGCCTGAGATTGAGTATGGGTCTCCATCCCCCCGTGCTCTTGGGGACAAGGAACATGTTTGAATAGAAGCCTGGAGTGTTCCGGTTTGCTGGTTTTATTGCTCCCTTCAGAAGCAAACCCGACACTTCCTTTTGAACGGCTTCTAACTTGTCTGGCTCCCTTGGTACGGGTGTCCAGACAGGTGCCAAAGACAGATTTTGTGGCGGAAAGTCCCACCACTCCGGCATGTAACCCTGGGATAACCATCCCAGGACCAGACTGTCTGACGTCACCCCTCGCCAGGCCTCGACGAAACACATGAGCCTTCCACCCACCATAGACGCCTCGACGTCTAACGGGGTTGTCCGGCTCGCAGTCCTCCCCCCCCCCCCCCCCTCTTTCTTAATGAGAGAGAGTGAGAACCATTTCGTTCTAGGCACGACGGGTATAACTGGCACAGCTGTTCCTGTCGCACAGGTGCGGTCCAGGCGGATATGAAGGGAGCTTGCGTACCCTCAGGTACGCTTCGGCCCCTTCTGTCCGCCCTTTGAGGCCTTACCCTTACCCTTCCCCTTGCCCTTCCCACCTCTAGGGCGGTCAGGAGCAACATTGGTTTCTTTGAAGGCTGTCCCGTTAGCGGTTTGCCCACAGCCCCTAGTGCGTGCGCTTGCCGCACTAGCTCTAGCTGTAGATTTACCGCTAACCGATTCTGCGCAATACTGGCGGTGTCCTCTAAGATGGCCCGCGCTTGGCCACCGAAGATGCTAGGCCCTGTCAGGGGCGTCCCAAGAAGACGTTCCCTGACTGCCGTAGCCGGACGCATATAGTCAATGACCATTTGCCTCCTGGACTTCGTCACTCGCGCTTGCACCCTTGCCAATGCGTCCATTGACAGCACCAAGCCGTCATTAACACACGATAGCGCCACAGGTGGCACAGGGTGGCCTGCCCCCGCTTCAGTCCACACCGACTGAAGTAGACGATAAGAGTGATTGGCAGCGCTCATCGCTGCCCTCACACCCTCATCGCATAGGGCCAGGACTTCTTCCTGGTGTACGTGGGACTTATCCACTAGTGCCGGACCGGGACCACCCGACCCGGCACTCTGGACGCCCAGTACCCATCGGTCATCCTCCGTGACCGACGGGACTACACCATACCTGTCGTATTCACCCCGCGGAATACGACATCTTGCCCGCACCTCCCTGGAGGCCGCAGGGAGCTGACCCTTGGTCATTAGTTGTTTGCTATAAATAGCATCCAACAAATCAATGAACCGTGGATCCATTCCCACTGACTGGATCCGGGCCGCGGGCAAAATCCCCGTCCTACTCGACGCAACCGACGGACGGGGCGCATCTTCATCGGCCGTGGCCGAAACCACAGACGGGTCCACTCTGGCTAGCCACGCCAGAGCATCAGACCAATCTACCTCCGAAGAAGATACCCCCGCAAACACGTCACCCGTTGACGTGCTCACGGGTCTGCCAGCCACGGCCTCACGGCAAGGAGCCACGGCTGACACGCCAGGCACTCCGCTACCACACGGTTCCGCCGCCACCCCATGAAACACTCCGGTCCATGGGGTAGGTCCGCACGGAAAACCGTACGGACCCGTAACAGTCGCGGAACCATAGCCGGACACGGCGCCAACGGCACCCCACGTCCGGCTGCCGGACCAGGCGAGATAGGCGAGTACCACGCCTGGCCCGGCACACCCGTTCCCCTAACGGCTGGTGACAAACCAAGCCGCGCGGAACCAGTGCAAGGTAACGGATTGGCCTCAGCCGCAGGTGGAGCCGCTGACCTGGCTTGCGCCAAACCAGAAAAATGGAGGCCGGTTCCGTCCAGGACGGAATCAACCTCCATATTCTCCACCTGTGGCTTCACGGGCCACAGCAACCTCTCCTCCTCGGCCTCCTCGTCTTCAGACTCCGAAGAGCCGTCACTAGACGAGTCAACCATGGAGGCGTCCTGGCGGACGGCTCCCACACCTGACGGAACGGCCACCGCTACTGGACCACCCGGGGATGGCCGCAGAGAGACAGAACCCGTCTGGCCGAAGCCAGACGGGACCGCCAGGGGGCCGTACGAGACGGCCCCCTCGGTAACCAGTCCAGAATCCTGTCCGAGGACAGGATCCGTACCAGGCATGGGGAGAAACTGCCCCCCAACATTTGGTAGCAGGGACGACACCAGCGTGGGCAGAACGCTATGCAGAAAACCCTGCATAGCCGGACCAAACCACGCCGGCGGTGCCATCTCCGCCACATCCAGCTGGGGACGTGGAGCACCCCCACCGGCCGAACCTGGCGCTCCACGATTTCCTCTCGGACCGCCTGACCCCGCGTCAGACCCAGCCAAGTCCTTCTGGGCAAGGAACTTAACCATCGTTTCGACGGACCACACTGCACAAACATTACACCTATGATCTATATTACACAGGGCACACCTAAAACAGACATGGTCCTTGAACATTACACGGACAAACTTATGGCAGTCGTCACATGATGGCGGGGCTGGCTTGGCCTATAAAATAAGCACAAACCTACAATAAACAAGCGGAACGAGACCCGGATGGAAGGCAGACAATTAATTTTCAAATATTTTGACTCATAAATTAACCGTAACCTCCCCGCACCCCACCCCGCCACGTTACAACAACGATCGCATTGATTATGACGACAAGTACGCGGCGGGCACAACACACCCATAATAGATCCTCCAGGATGTGTAACGGCTCCAGGAATCATATCGCATAGCATTCAGGGTATATTTACTAATCAATATAAATTATACTCCTAACGAAAGCAGCACGATATGTGAAGAAAACAACAAAATGTATAACAAACTGCTGTCTCACACGGTAAAACCGCAGACCACACATCTACTCAAGAATTTTGAAACCACCGCACGTAAACTTGATCATTCTAAAGTTTCCGGTACCATTTTTAGTACGCAGCACCCAGAATAAGATGCGCGAATTAATGAAAAAAATTTTCTTCACATAAACATCCGAGCGACCGGGTGTGACGTCACCCGCTCGGATTCTACGGAGAACGACGTCAGCCGATATTCGTGTTAGAAATACCGTAGCAAACACCTATTTTCATATCTGCCGATCGCCTGTTGGGGTTAACGAAGGCGATCGTCTGGCATATATCGTTGTTAACACATGTCCCAGATTCTATGGGGTCAGAAATTGGAACATGCGACACAACGAAATTTAGAGACCTAAGTCTTTTAACTATGGATAATAAAGAACAATACAACCTGGTTGTCTTGGGCGGTATTCTCCATAGTCCTTAGTTAATCCTTTCAGAACACACAAACTATCACTGATTAAAGACTTAGATTATTTTAAAACACTAAAATCCTTAATGCAAAAGCATGTATTGCTCTTGTTGCTATGCAAACAAGAATGAGCTCTATGGTAAACGGGTACTCGGCAGTTGGGAGCCGGGTACCCGGTTCCCAGGAGTCGGTAAAGCTTTCTAAGTCTATAATCCTAGAGCCGCTGTCAAGGCCAGCTGTATATCAGAAGTAACAGAATGGTGAGTATTGATCGAAGGAGAAAAGCCTACATCGTGTCTCTGCTAAGTGGTACTATTGCATGGATAGGACACTCAATACCTGTATTTATAATACTATTGTCATGGATACTCACGTATATCTGAGCTTTTCACCACTTATTAACAACTTTGAATAGACATTCTGACAACTGAAAGAAAATACATGTACATGAAGGTGAAGTAATGGACCTTTCTAGTTTTAGCTATGCCCTGCCCATCACTATCTAAGCTCCACCCACACCTCGCTCGTGTTGGGATCGAACGATCTCTGAACTCCCTGACTATCAATTTCCAGAACTATGCAGGTAGTGTTGAATATTTTGAAACTAATTCGACTGGGAGCTGTTGCTGCCTATGGCAGCAACAGCGCCCAGTCAAATTGGTTTCAAAATATTTAACAGCATGTTTATTAAATAGTAAAGACAGTTCGTACAACAGCGCATAATCTGTCTTCAATTATGCGTTCGTGCCGTACTTATCTACATTATTCATGACGTCATTGATTATTATGTCATTCTACACGTCACGTAGTTAATTATGACATCATATGCTGCATGTATAGAGTGGAAACGTCTATTATATAATCGACAAGCCATGTGAAACTGATTACTACAACTATGCTCAATCATGAATGTGATTACACACTATAGAGGGCTAGAAATTTAACATCTTAAGGGTAGGCTGGTTGTCTTGGACAAGCCGAATTTGCTTAGCATAATCACCCTTAACGTTCACAGTTGTCATGGGGCAAATACAGCAAAGCACATAAATAAGGTAGAATGTTTCCCAAACAACAAGGTCGATAAAATTTCGGTAGCTCTGGGTGAAGCATGAAAAGTAGGTCAGACCGAGGTAACACTGACCTACATGTACATTAGCTACGCTGCATACCTTAAAGATCTCGTGTCCCATTAACTATAGACCCTTTTGCATGAGATATGAGATGTCTGCTGTTTCTGTTGAATTTACTTAGCATGCTATGCTACCCAGCATGCAACGCTACCTAGCATGCAATTTCCTGACTCCATAATCGTTGTAACTATTGGACGCCATATTCGTTTAGTCTATTGTCTGTACAGGCCAGGATTTCTCAAACAAAACCACCCTCCCTGCACGTGCAAATAGTCATTTCTCCTCCAGCTCTGGAAACGTAAGCGTGCACGTAGGGCGTACTATTCACGGCAGTACATTCGACGGCCTGCATTTCTATACTGGTCAGCGCAAGTGTAAAAGAATATATGACTTAAAGCATTTCCATCTAGAATAGTAAATATTTTGAATAATCTGCAAACCAATGTGGTTAATGCACCCAGTTTAAATGCTTTCAAAAATAGATTGGATAAGCCTGGAGAAAACAGGATGTATTATTTAATTATAAAATGCCCCTGATTACCGAAAGTCAATCAGTTAACTAGGAGCCAGATGAAGATGTAGTTATAGAGGACTAGAGCCTGCGACCACTCAGCATCTAGTACGACCTAGTAAATAAGTGTGTCAATTTCCAGAAGAAAATTAGAGAAAGCTTTTATATATAATTTGACAGTAATTTGTGTGAACATTATTGCTATCAATGACAGCAACAACATTCCGTAAAATTATTGTCAAAATAATTATTAGATAATGCAATTACTACCTGGTACAGATTTGATACTAATTTGAATGAAAATTGTTGCTACAACAGCTTTCAGTCGCTATATTCTAAAACAAGAGGCCCAAGGGCCTGTGACCCTCACCTGGACCATTAGCATTTGAAACATTTGCATTTAAAGATACATGTTTCTTTACATTAAACAAGGTGGCGACTGGAAAAATTGACCAATCAAAATTTTGAATGGAAGTTCTGGATCCGACCATTATAGTCATTCCAAACAAATTTGGTGGAAATCCATAAAGCGGTTAAGGATGATATGCATTTTGACAATTTCCGGTAAGATTTTCACCCAAAAAAAATTGATCAATCAAAATTCTGAATAGAAGATCTAGAGCCTACCAACATAGACTGTATTTAGTCAAATTTGGTTGAAATATGTCAAGCAGCCAAGGCAGAGTAAGCATTTTGACAATTTCCGGTTGATTTTTCATAAAATCTCAGATTTTCACCCAAAAAAATTGATCAATCAAAATTCTGAAAAGATGTTATAGAGCATACCACCGTAGAATGACTCTAGTCAAATTTGGTTGAAATATGTCAAGCCGCTAAGGAGGAGTGACATTTTGACCACTTCCGGTATTTTTCCTAAAATCTCAGATTTTCACCCAAAAAAATTGATAAATCTAAATTCTGAAAGAAGTTCTAGAGCCTACCACCATAGAATGCATCTAGTCAAATTTGGTTGAAATATGTCAAGTAGCTAAGGAGTAGCATTTTGGCCATTTCCGGTAGAAATCCATGAAGCGGTTAAGGATGATATGTGCTTTGACAATTTCCGGTAAGATTTTCACACAAAAAAATTGATCAATCAAAATTCTGAATAGAAGATCTAGAGCCTACCAACATAGACTATATCTAGTCAAATTTGGTTTAAATATGTCAAGCAGCCAAGCAAGAGTAGCATTTTGACCATTTCAAGGTAGAAATTGATAACAAAAATTCTGAAAAGAATTTCTAGAGCCTACCACGATAGAATGCATCTAGTAAAATTTGGTTGAACTATTTCAAGTACAACATGTAGCTAAGGAGGGTAGCATTTTGACCATGTTCGTTAGATTTTTCATAAAATCTCAGATTTTCACCCAAAAAATTGATAAATCAACATTTTGAAAAGATGTTCTAGAGCCTACCACGATAGAATGCATCTAGTCAAATTTGGTTTAAATATGTCAAGTAGCTAAGGAGGAGTAGCATTTTGATAATTTCCACCCAAAATTTTCACCCAAAAAATTGATCAATCAAAATTCTGGGAAAAAACGTCTGGAGGGTACCAGCTTAGAATCATTCCAGCTAAATTTGGTTGAAATTGGTCAAAACGTTGAGAAGACATGATTTGACGGATGGACGGACGAACAACCGCCCTGGCATAAGCTCACTTGGCCTTTCAGGCCAGGTGAGCTAATAATAATCATAATTTTTAGTTGACTCTTGCCACGGATTTGAATAGCAATTTGACTACATTGTTAAATTATTATCCACACATGTGCAATCAATATATTACTATTTAGGTAAAGTGAGCATAGATCTTATATGCTTTCTCGACAAGAATGAATGCTTAGCAAACGGCGTGCATGTTTCATTGACAGATTTGTGCATTTGTTTGAAATGCATTGGTCGAACAGAAACATACACATGGTAGCTAGGCGAAATTTTTCCTTCGCACAGGCAAAGCGTATTTTGGCCATATACTCACTCTACTTAGATAGTAATACTGAGCGCTGTGTGATTCTACAGACAGCAATTTGATAACGTTGTTGGTGCCTTAGTCAGCAACAATTTGCAGTCAAATTGCTCTTCAAATCCGTAGAAAGTGTTGACTGAAATTTATGATGATTATCTTAGAATACATAGACTGAAAGCTGTTGCAGCAACACTTTTCAATCAAATTTGTATCAAATATATAGCAGGTAGTAACTGCATTACATACTAATTATTTTGACAACAATTTGACCGACTGTTGGTGCTGTCATTGATAGCAACAACTTTCATGCAAATTACTGTCAATGTATATAAAAGCTTTCTCCTATTTTCTCCTGGGCATTGATTGACACTTTCTCTAAACAGTATTGAAATACAGACTGTCGAGTGTACTGCCGTGAATATGCCCTACGTGCATGCTTACGCTTCCAGAGCTGGAGGACAAATGACTATTTGCACGTGCAGGCAGGTTGGTTTTGTTTGAGAAATCCTGGCTTGTGCAGATAATAGACTAAACGAATATGGCATCCAATAGTTACAACGATTATAGAGTCAGGAAATGGAACACAAGTGCTTTAAGTATACAATGCATGCATACACCAAGTTTATTGAGCTGCTACCCAGTACCCACACGACCACCTGTCTAACGCAACCAGAATCCGCTCTTCGTATGCAAACAAGCACACATTTGTGCAACACTCACGTCATTCGTATTTAAAAGATTTTTTAATTGCATCACTGTGACCTTGATATTTGACCCTTTGACCTCAAATTTACCACACATCTTTGAGACCCCATTGGCAACGTTCCACCCATGTCTTTTATGGCAGACTGACATACTAATGGACTAACGACATTAACTAACTAAGAGGCAAGGCGGGTTATTGGACTGCTACTCTCAGTTAATAACAGAAACATGTTAGTTAGTACAACAGACCTTTCCACTTCCATCCATCCTATGATGTTATAATCAACTATGTGAGTGTAGAATGACATCATAATGAATGATGTCATTATGGCATCATGAATGATGTAGATAAGTATGTCATGAACACATATTTGAAGATGGACTATGTGTTGTTGTACGAATTGTATGTCTTTCTAATTTAATAAATATTATGTTGAATATTTTGAAACTAATTTGACAGGGCGCTGTTGCTGCCATAGGCAATTAGTTACAAAATATCCAACAGTTTACCTGTATAATTTTCAGGAAATTCATGAAGCTTAGCTAGTGATGGGCGGGACATAGCTAAAACTGAAACGGTCCATTCTGAACATGATGTAAGAAATGTTCTGTTGAATATTCAACTGTACGTTTTATTTTTCAAAATTATTTCTGCGCTGTACTGTATCTTATGTTTGCGCTGAAACGACAATGGAGAAATCCAGTTTTAGCTATTCCCCGCCCATCTCTAGCTAAGCTCCACCCATGCTTTGCCCGTGTTGGGATCTCTCCATCCCGGAACTCCCCGACTATCAATTTCCAGAAAACTACAAGCAAGCTATTGAATATTTTGAAACTAATTTGACTGGGTGCTGTTGTTGCCTATGGCAGCAACAGCGTACCCCGTCAGATAAGTTTTAAAATATTCAACAGTATGTTTATTAAATAGTAGACATATAATTAGTACAGCAGTGCTTAGTCCGTCATCAATTAAGTGTTCGTGACAAACTTATGTCATTCATGACGTTATTGATTATGACATCATCCTACATGCCAATGTAGTTGAGTATGATGTCATATGATGGATGGATACACTGGATTCCTGCATTGGTTATTTTCACATTCATAACACTCTAGACAGGTAGAATGAAATAAGATGACAATTC
Source organism: Chaetoderma sp. LZ-2023a (assembly GCA_034401795.1). Classification (NCBI taxonomy): domain Eukaryota; kingdom Metazoa; phylum Mollusca; class Caudofoveata; order Chaetodermatida; family Chaetodermatidae; genus Chaetoderma; species Chaetoderma sp. LZ-2023a. Next base: position 117,842,761 of record CM067359.1, read on the forward strand.
ACGTTTCTGAACTCAATACGACTAAACAGAATACAGGGCTGAAGACATATATATTTTCTTGAAATATGCTGTAACGTTACTTCCGACATGTCCAAAGGCTATATTAGATTAACACAATACATTTGAATGTTAATTTATGCATGAATTTTGAAGGGCAAGTAGTTATGAGCCTTTCTGTCATGCCAGTGCCCAGGAAGATATAAAAAAAGGTTCTCCAAATGTCACACACATGTTCACTTTACGGCAACCACAGAGTTCATATATGAGTATGTTACTTAACAAGAGTTGAAATCGTTACTTTTTCTCCAAATTTTGGGTCAAGTGACTATTTATTGGGACAACCACAATATACTAAGCACTTGCGCCTTGGTTAAGCATGCTGCCTAAAAACTAAATTTTGAGCCCTGTTATCATTAGTGTGATTCTTCATTCGATCTGCCAATCAAGCAGATCTACAATTACACTCTAGAATAGATATCACAAACAAAAGAAAAGATGTCAATTCATGAATCCCATTTCTCAGTCAATCAGATGTCAAAATCAACTATGTGACGTGTAGGCTGACATCATAATCAATTCCGTGACGTGTAGGCTGAGGTCTGGTCACACGTCCCCTGACCAGGACTTCTTAGCACAAACAATTTTTTGAATCCAAATCTTGTACGTACGAATCCATCCGGGTTAACTGAAGTTATCAAACGGAAACCAAATATTTTTCAAGAAATCAAGGTGGATAACTCTGATGGTTCTGGGCACATTTTTGCCGATATGCAATCCCCACCAAGGTCTTGTCATAAGGAGTTGATAATACAAATTTGAAATGAATCCCAGCAGGCTTATTGAAGTTATCAAAAGGAAACAAAATATTTTACAATTTTTCAAGTAATCAAGGGGAATAACTGTGATGGACCCACCGAGGTCTTGTCATAAGGAGCTGACATACCAAATTTGAAATGAAGCCATTAAAGCTAACTGATGTTATCGCGCGGAAACCATATATTTTCAAGAAATAAAAGGGGGATAACACTGGTGGGTCCGGACAATTTACCGATATGCAATACCCATCGAGGTCTTGTCATAAGGAGTCGAAATTCCAAATTTGAAATGAATTCATTCAAGATAACTGAAGTTATCGAACGGAAACTAAATGTGGATGGATGGACGGATGGACGTACAGACGGTGCCCGTTTCTATAGTCCCCATCGATGATGTCGGGGGACTAATTACATTATGAATGACTATTTAATGTCTTAACCCATTAATAGTCTGTCACATTGTACAGATTGTATGTCTTTACATGCAGTCAAATTAGTTTCAAAATATTCAACAGCATACCTATATAGTTTTCCGGAAATTGAGATTCAGAAAGTGCAGGGATTGATTGATCCCAACATGGGCAAAGCGTGGGTGGAGTTTGGCTAAAGATGGGCGGGGCATAGCTCAAAATTGGATTCCTCAATTATCAGTTTTGTTGTGTTTTGTTCCCTTTTTGTCCCAGAACATTCCAAAGTTGATTTGAACAGCACTATGTGGATGGAACATAGATCACAGAAAAAACTCAAGGAAGAAAGTGCAAGATTTTCCATTCAACGAGATTCTTTGATTTGCCTTTCTACGAGACTCATTAACTTACCATTTTATGAGATGCATTAACTTACCATTGATGAGATTCATTGCTTTACCATTCTACCAGATCCATTAAGTTACCATTCTATGAAATCCATTAATTTACCATTCTACGAGATTCTTTAACTTAGCATTCTAAGAGGTTCTTTGGCTTACTATCATGACTATTCTATGAAATCCATTAACTTACCCTTCTAAAAGATGCTTTAACTTACCACTCAATGAGATTCTTTAACTTACCATTCTAAGAGATTCTTTGGCTTATCATTCTATGAAATTCATTAACTTACAATTCTACGAGATCCATCAACATACCATTCTTTGACTTACCATTCTACGAGATTCGTTGATAAAGCGGCTATAAATCCACTGAGATTAAAGCTAAGTTCATACGCGGAGCACAGTGCTAAACCGAGCATTATTGGAATGAGTGATAGAAAGGTCCACAGGCCTGTCTCTTCTCCTATAAGAAACCGTGATATCCCGACAGTAAATAAAGGTGCTGAACTCTTCACAGTTTCCGTAAATGACACGGCTACAAATTTTAGCGATATCAATCCTAGGAGAACGGTGATAAACCTGCAAATAAGACAACCAAATGAAAGGACACATCAGATTGTTATAGCGTGTTAACAAAAACATTAATTAACTTCATTTAACCATTTCACCCATGAATTCCCTATATCTCATTTTCAAGGCAGAGAGATCTTGAATATTTTGAAATTAATTTGACTGGAAGCCGTATTCAACAGAATAAGTTTTATATCGTGAAGAATTTACTTTTTCGGGGACTTGTCGGTGAAGGGGTTAACGTTCTGACTGTTGAGTTTCTGCAGACAACATATTCTGAAAACAATTTGACTGAAATTTCGCCACCAACAACTTTCAAACAAATTGTTTTCCAAATAGTCAGAATGTCCAGAGTTATTTAGTGTCCATTGAAATTATTGTCTGGCGGCTTTCAGCGGTCAAACACTGATTTTAACCCTTTCATGGACAAATTCCATGTATCTGTATCTCAGTACACAAAAACAGGAAAACTGTTGAATACTTTGAAATTTATATGACTGCATCAAAAAATCATCCGCTTTTGTTTCTACGAGAATTCATAACACTTACCAGATGTACTATTATGATAATGCCTATTATCTAGTCTAGATGAAAATAAACAATTAAAAACTCCGCACTCTCCTGGTCCTGCCCATACTGTGTCCGGGAATTACCATAGCCCCAGGTACCGAGTCAATTCTCAATCACAGTCAGATTCGTCTTATATCTGCCTTGACAAACAGCGAAAGCAGCTCAGCCTCACCTCAGCGGGGCGGCTGAGGCAGGGCCATAGTACATCTGGTAAGTATTAAGAATTCTCGAAGAAACAAAAGCGGATGCTTTTTTTATTCTACTTCGAATAATACTTACTAGATGTACTATTATGATAAACTCCGGATTCCGACAGCCAAGAAATACCGGTGGGAGGAGGCGAGGCTAGAACCAGCACTCATCCACCATCCGACAGAGAAGGTTGTGAAGAGACTAGAACCCTGGCATACGCTTGGGTTCCGTTATCTGACTCATAGAGTGCTAAACTTCCATGGTCTAGACCGCGCTCCCCCTCCCCCCTCATTTGTCCGCACAAATTCCAGAGGGCTGTAAAAACGGGGAGCAACACCCACCAGACCTGTGTCAGCCCGAAGTCTCAGCTAGGGCAGTCCAGATGAGTGCAAAGAAGCTACTACAACTTCTAATTTTGAAAAAAACTATCAGTATATCGATTAGATTTTCAACTTGGAATGAGCTTAATGTCTGTTTAAAAGAATAAGATGTTCTTTGCCAGACTATTTACTTAGATATATATATATGTATTTATTGTACTACTTTCAAGTAGAAATTGTCACCAATCAACGTGATTAATTCCAATTGGGTCCATGCTATGTAGCTGATGGATCCAGAATTTCTCACGTTCCTTACGGATAGACGTTGCTTCCGGTGAATCAGGATCGCGATGGAGCACTGTGTATTTGTACCCGATTTGGTAAAAACCTGTGTACTTTTTGTATCCGAGTTTTGGTGTACCTGAGTGTGTGTTTAATGTGTTGGTGTACCAGATTGTGCATGTACCCGATTGTACCCGGTTTATTTAGAGATCTATCCCTTAAACCCAATGTATAAAACTATACAATTCGGGTACATAATAATCCCCAAATCGGGTACACGCACAATCGGGTACACCAACACATACTAAACAAACACTCGGGTACACCAAAACTTGGGTACAAAAAGTACACCGATTTTTACCAAATCGGGTACAAATACACATAGTCGGGTACAAAACCGACAATAACAATGGGATGAATCTACCAAATCCGGGTACATACACATAGGATTGGGCACAATCGGGTACAAGATTACTATAAAAGGAGCGCGCAAACAGTGCATCGGAATCCAGACTCAACGGACACTAACCGTTAGCATCAGGACAAACCTAGCATCTTACAAGCTTTTCACAAAAATATCTATTTACTTAGATAGTCTGGTATTTCGACTATAAGTAAACTTAAAATTAGTCACTTAATTAAGGCAAAGACTCATCATTTTTGAGTGCCTGGTCTTGCTTGTTCATCACAGGAGCTCGGCCCAATCCACGGTCGTTCTCGGGTCATGTGCATGGCCATTGTTCAGTGCAAGTGGAAGAAAACTTGTGATGTGTGCGAAATAGTGGTCGGATGTGGCTTTAGTTCAGATTCGATAAATTGGCGACGCCTACCGGATTAAGTGCGCTGGAGATGTCGCGAAGGTAGAAATCAGTGAATGACGACTCGGCATGCCATTGTGCTACAGACATCACCTCCTCTAATGAGACACCCGTATAAATGGCCAATGATGCTGCTAGTGTTCAGACCTTATGGGCATTCGCACGATCAATCTGCTTTCCTGTAGCAATTTTGTGCGACACCTGAATAGCATCGACTATCCAACGAGAAATGGTATCTTTCGAGGCGCGCAAATGAGGAGCTTTGAGACATAACCACAGAGATTTCGGGTCATCTCTCCACTCCACAGTACGTTTCTTATAAATTTTCAGACATCTGACAGGACACCAAGCAGAAGAGTTTGGGTCATGTCTAATTAAACTTGGCAAATTGATCGGCTGTCCTGGATATTTAAGTGACTGATTCTTTGCCAGGAAACAAAGACGTGGAAGTAGTCTTAAACCTTCACCCGTGACGAAAAAATGGTCTTGTTCGGCAGAAAGCACATGTATTTCGCTTCTCCTTCTCGCCGACGCTGCTGCAAACAAGAAAACTGATTTAATAGTTAACAGTTTAATACCTATAGATCTAATCGGTTCAAAGGGAGCATGCCCTAAAACCTATAGAACAAGAGATAGATTCCATGCTGGGATAGGAATTGGTTGTCTAGGTCGCAGATTGCTCATTCCTTTAATAACTTCATTTAAAGTGTCATTCTCGACTCCTTCAACGGCCAGACTGGGAATGACTGAAGCTAATGCAGACTTATATGCGGCTAGGGTTGAAGGTACAAGTTTGTCAACTTCGTATAAATGACAGATAAAATCTGCTACATGTTGAACAGATGCAGATGCAGAGAAGGGATCAATATCTCTTCCCTTACACCACTCTCCAAATTTGCTGATCCTATAATTATATGTCTTGGTGGTTGACCTTCTTCTGGCTGAAGCGACAAACTTCGCTGCTTGCTCAGAAAAGCCACCCTTAATTGCACGCTGCTTGATAACATCCATGCAGTCAATTTGAACATTTCTGGTCTGTCGTGGAGATACAGACCCGTGTTCTGAGAGATTGGATCTCTTCTGTCTGGAAGAGGGATTGAATTGCAGACCAGAAGGTCCAGCAGATCCGTAAACCATGATCGGCCTGGCCAATACGGGGCGATCAGTAGTACTTGGCGTATACCCTCTCTTATCTTTGCCAGAACTTTTGGGATGAGAATCGTTGGAGGATACGCATACGTGTACATTCCCTTCCACCTTATCGCCAGTGCGTCTACTGCTAGAGCTAGTGGGTCCGGGATCGGTGACAAGTATGTGACCATCTTTGCGTTCTGTTTTATCGCAAACAGGTCCACATTTGGCTTGTCCCAATGTTTGAATAGAACCTCCGCTACCGATTGGTTGAGCTGCCACTCCGTCGGACGACAAACCGTTCTTCGACTGAGAGCATCTGCTAAGATGTTCAGCCTTCCTGGAATGTGTGCTGCCCGAAGAATAACATTCCTCTCTAGGCACCACAACAGAAGGTTCCGGTGATCTCGTCCAGCCTTGGCGGTTCAAATAAGACACCACTGTTGAGTTGTCTGTCCTTACTAGGACAATCTTGTCTAGGATTAAGCTCTCGAATTTTCGAAGTGCTAATGACACTGCTAATAATTCGAGAACATTGATATGTTTCTGCGCATTGGTCCGATCCCATTCCCCTGACACCAGTGACTGATCGTCCAATACGGCTCCCCAACCCGTCGTTGATGCATCTGTGAAGATGGACATCTGTGATTGAGGAGGTTGTAGAGGAACACCTCGCAGGAGATTCTGTTCTGATAACCACCACTGAAGGTGGAATATCAATGGTTCTTTTACTGGAATTCTCAGAGATAATGGATCCGTTCTCTGAGACCCGAATGACATTAGATACATCTGAATCGGCATGCGCCTGAGTGCCGCATAAGGAACCACTTTCTCCAGAGACACTAGTAAACCCAGTATCCTGAGAAATTGGCGCGCCGTCAGATAGGCTCCCAGAGAAACTGACTCCAGTACTGCAATCAAACTATTGACTCTGCTCTCCGCCAGAAAAGTTACGCCGTCCCTGAGGTTGATAAATATTCCCAGATAAACAAACTCCTGGGATGGAGTCAATTCTGATTTCTCTAGATTCACAATCCATCCTAAGTCCTTTAGTAAGGCTAGGACCACCTGAAGATTGTTGCGCAGAGTGACTGCATTCCTCGCCTTCAGCAGCCAGTCGTCTATGTATGTATGAACAGCTATGTTTCTCCTGCGAAGATAAGAAGTCATGGCGAGAACCACTTTGGTGAAGACCCTCGGTGCTGGGGTCAGGCCGAATGGAAGCGCATTGAATTCCCAAACATTGTCTTGGAATGCAAAGCGAAGGTATTTCTGAAAATGAATTGACATTGGAATATGAAAATATGCATCCTTCAGATCTATCGACACTGCCCACATGCCTTTTCTCAGCCCTGTCATCACCGCTGCTACAGTCTCCATCTGAAACTTTGGAGAAAGAATAAATTTGTTAAACGTTTTGAGATTGAGAATTGGTCTCCAACCTCCGGTACGTTTCGGAACGAGGAACATCGGACTGATTGCGGACTAGATGAATCGCGTTCTTCCGCTGAAGATCTTCGATTTCTGAGCAAATGGCATCTAGACGATCGGATTCCCTTGGAACGGGAGTCCACACTGGAGTCGATGTTAACGGAACTAATGATTGACGGATGAGCCAGTCCGGTTTGTAGCCGTTTCTTAACGACTGAGAGACTAAACAATCTCGCACGACCCATTCCCATTGGCTTGAGAACAGTTGAAGTCTGCCTCTGACGATAGGAATCTGCACACAGCTGGCGATATTGCACGATAAGACGCTAAATCGCTTGGGTGAAGATTCTCGACTCCCTTCGTTCCTGATGTCACCGGAACTGATCCCGCCGGAAACCCGTCAGGACAGACCCCCACGGCCGCACCGCGGTTTCTTGGAGTATGACGGTCCAGGACCGCCGCCACGACTATCCTTATGATAACCGCCGCGACCCGAACCGCCACCCTTCCTGTCCTCCTCATACAGCCTCTTATTAGAGGACTTGTATGAGGACGAACGGCCAGGTTCCTGCGATCCGGATGCCCGATGGGCATGATCCAGATGTTGCCACTGTTGCTCCTGCCGCTGCTGCTTGTAGGACTGCTGCGGATGTGTCCTCTTAGTCGACTTCCACGACTTGCCGACTACTTCCTGCTCTGCGACCATTGACGCGACCTTGGATAAGGCTTGCCGTGCCGAGCCGCCGAACAAGGCTGGACCAATGAAAGGCGCAGAAGATAACGCAGCCCTTATCTCAGGTCCTGGTTCTACACAATCGAGAACCATTCTCCTGCGCTCCGCCAGTGATCTGGTGATCACCCTGGCCAGTCAATCCTGGGACAAGCGCATGGTGTCCCGGACAACTCCGGGAGCAGCCTCTGGCACTTCCCCCATCTTCTGCCACGCAGGTCAGCATACCCTGCAGGACGGTACATCCGTGCGAGAGTGCAGCCATGGCTGCCCTCCTCGCCGCATCTTCAATGAGCGTTAACTCATTAAAAGGATCCTTATTGGCCTGGGACACTAAGGGACGAGAACGACCCTTCGATTTGCCAGCCAACGGCCTATTCAATGCCCCTCGCTCCCCGAATGGAAAGCCATGGAACCCGGGCATATTGATGGTAGGCCTGCTCAGGAAAACGGACCCTACTCCTTATCCCCTTCGGGGCCTTGGGCAACGAATAATCTGGTTGAACCAGACGATACGCCGCAACTTCCAACATGTCAGAAGTCTGCGTGTCCAAGGGGAGCGTCGGCATGGCCGAAGAGCCACTTGACAGAGCGTTAGCCGCTCGCTCTGACATCCGTTCCATCGCCGGATCGCGCTGAGATCCCCGATCCGATGCCAACCCGAGATGACCGGACATCCAGTTAAGGACCTGCACACATTCAGCTTCTGTGCAAAATGAGGACTCGTCCATCAATGGACTACCGTTCTCATCTTCCTTCTCACCCTTGGATGAGTAGGTCACCGACGACCCATTCTGAGAACTATGGCCCACACTTCTTCCAACATGAAGCGCGTCTATAGCCCGACTACCAGCGGCACCAGCGTCCAGCGAATCGCCGGACACGGATTCACCGCAGTCCATCGGCTCCAGCATGGGAGCTGAGACTACAGCCGCTTTCACTACGGTAGATGACAGAACTCCGAGACGAGCCGCACCTAACGCCGCCGGGATGCCCCTAGGAACCGCAAAACACGGCTCCAATGACGTGGGTTGAGCGAAATCCGGGTGAAAAATTCCCGACGGAACGTTGATGTACCTGGTTGTGCCGTTAATGAAACATCCGGCATGCCGGAATCTTCCATAAGCAGATCTTCCTCCTACGCCGTCAGCTCTTGAGCCAAGGTCGGAGAAGGGACAGGTGCTAATCCCTCCGCAGAACTAGACGGACCAGCAAACGGTTGCCATGCACCAGCCTGCATCGTCGGGATCGTGGACTGCAAGGACTTACACTGGGCCGCCCATACGCCCAATGCCGAGTCCATCCGCTCATTCAGACGCTCTTCAAGACCCTTTACTGACGCCTGATCCAGCTTGGCCGCCTTGTCCCTCGTGATTCTCTCCAAACGCGCACGTCGATCACGATCGAACTCTGCCACCAACTCCGACGACCACTTCGTGCACACATCACAAGGACTTCCCACTTTGCACTTCGCGCAAGCCACACAGTGATGACCATTGAACTTGCGCTTCATGAACCTGTTACACTTTTGACACAGAGTGTCCTGGTTCTTGGTCTTCTGCGAACACAGAGTAAAAATTAAAACGCTGCACATGACGAGCAATATGCACAATTGACTTGATTGTAAGATAGAATTACTTAGAAACATTAACATTCTCTTAAATTAATGATAATCAAGCCTTTAGGCAGGAAATATTTGAAACTTTTTAGAGTGAAATTTAATAAACACAACTTGGTAATTAACTAACGTTAATAAAGCAAAGAAATAAATGCCGATCGCTACAAACACCCTCGACAATCAAGCGAGAGCTAAAAACAAGTGCATAGACATGCCAAACCATAAGATAACAATGATCAAGAGTGCCACCATCTTGGCTAAGGACGCATCCATCTTGGAAGGAACCGAGTCGCAAGAGAAATTAACAGATTACCCGGATAAGATTAAACAGTTAACGAGTACCGGAGCGACTCCAACAATGGCTACCATTTTAGAATAATGTGGCAATTTAAGAAATTTTCAATCAGTCATTACGCACGAATGTATAAATTCTAGATTGATACAACCTGCCCCTGTTTGAGCAAATTTTAAACTAAAAAAAAAAATTGCGACTTTCCGAGTCAGCAAAATAAGCGAATCTGACTGTGATTGGGAATTGACTCGGTACCTGGGGCTATGGTAATTCGCAGACACAGTATGGGCAGGACCAGGAGAGTGCGGAGTTTTTAATTGTTTATTTTGAGCTAGACTAGATAATAGGCATTATCATAATAGTACATCTGGTAAGTATTATTCGAAGTAGAAAGCCATTGCTGTAAGGAAGCAATGGCATCCAGGCATATTAATTTCAAAATATTCAACGACGTATACTATACATCGTAAAGAATTGTTTTTCAGGGAGTTGGCATTGAAAGGGTTAAGCAAATTACATGCATGGGAACAATTTTAAACTTCCATGTTTACTGCTTAGACTCCCAAAACAATTAGACTCGATTCCTGTATATAGATATTCATGGAAGCCCTGGTATGCTATAACCGTTATACTACATGATTGCGGGTCTGCAATCGATAATCGAGCCAGTCATTCCAGTGGTAAATTTTCAAAAATAGTCTTCCCTTCGTCAGCAAATGGACGTTTTTTTGTTAGAAAATTACAATTTTAATGACCAAGTCTGACCATTAAAAGATAACTAACCTCAGGTCATGATATACATATACAGATGATCTAATAGGCCACTCATAAACTATGTTTGGGATTTTAAGCTTTATATCATCGGGTCAAAGCAAGATATTCATGTTTTAATAGCTAAATGTTAGTAGATTTCTACAGCTTACGATGGCTGTCATGATTTACTTTTCAACCAATCAGAAAAAGCTTAGCGCATCTGCCTTGGTATATGCACTAAGTGATAGAGGTGCCAACTAAAGCTTTACAATGTGGTATAAAAGCATCCTTACAGTTAAGCTGTTGAATATTTTGAAATTAATTTGACTGGAAGTTGTTGCTGCCAGTCAACTTCCAGTCAAATTAGTTTCAAAATATTCAACAAGATGATTATTACATAATAAAGAATGTAATGCGTTGGCACATACATGACATCACACACTATCGCTAGAGGAGACAAAATGGTGGCGATCACTGTTCAATATTTAGGTGATATTACAAAACAGATAATTGTGATACAATTAAGGGAATGCCAGAGAATATGAATGATATGGAATCTATAAACCATAATCTATCAGTACAATACAACATTTGAGATGAGATTAGCATCCATTTAAAGGGTTAAACAAGAGATGAACAGGTGTTTTAAAAAGATCAATACTTTATGTAACAATATAGTCCCACAGTATGGCTGACTAGTAATTACCTCATTGACCCCAGCAGCATCATGTTAAACCAGAACTGCGGCGGTTTACCCGTACGGAACACTGGCTTGTACATGCCGAGTGGTAGATACATCTGAATAAAGCCTAATGTGGTCGTCATGACGAGCTGCATTGTTGCTGAAAGATAAGAGTGAGAAAAAACTTGATAAGTAATTGCTTTACTTATTAGGCAGTAATAGGTATTACATGAACAGTATCGCGATGGTTGGTGTCAATACATTGCGTAACAAGCGTAACTACTACAATGTAACTAGACTGCTCGGTCTATGACGCGTCATCATGAACTGTGGACAGTGGTTTCGGAATCGTTGCATTACAATTTCCGCAGAAAATGGGTGGGATGGCATAATCCCCACTTCTTTGAAAAATGTAGGGATAATCATAAATCTTTTTATTGGGAGGTTGCCAGTTTTGGACCAAAGATTACGGAAACTAAACCCATTTTACAGGAAGACGAGTCCTTGTGTTAAGACTTAATCAATTCAATAATTTCAGACAAACAACTGTTATCGAAGCAGTCATTCCAATAGGTAAATTTTCAAAATAAGTCTTCTCTTGGTCTGCAAATGGACATATCTTAAACCTTTAACACTCATATCACCCAAAAACAGCTCCTTCAGTGGCCTTGAGAAATGTCCAATTGCAGACTGTGAGATGACCAATAACCGAGCCAGTCATTCCAGTAGTAGATTTCCAAAAATAATCTCTTGGTCTATAAACTAATATTTTCTATGAGAAATTAAAAATTTTCTTGAACAATTTTGAGGGTTAAAGCGTTAAGACCACTGCAGAAGCCATTTTTGCCAGCTCTGGTGTCAAGGGTTCCTGTGTTGTACTTGCACTTACCTAGTAAAGTCGGTTCACCAGCCAATGCTCCGAGAATATGTTTATTAAGGAACAGCGTGAACCCGCTGAATATATACCATATGATGAGAAAAGTGAAGGCACGAACGTTAAGGAGTCCTTGTTTCTTATGTACAATCTCCTCATCATGGCCGCTCTCCGCTCGATGGCGCGACACGATCGGCGCTCCTAACACCTTGTTCGTGAGTGACATGTGAGTTGTGAATATCATGTGATTTGCTTCGTTGGACTTCTCAGCTGAAGAATTTACTTGCATATCATTAGTCAAATTCAGGTCAGTTAAGCCTGAATATGTCTCCTCAAACACGAATGTGGAGTGTGATTTCGGATGCCGCTCGACGGATGGACTAGAAATGGAGCTCATTTCGTTATATACAGTTATATTACATGAAGAAGCAGGTACATGTACGATTCATGAGAGTTCAATTGTATGATTACACGTAGCTCTGGTTATAAGTGACAGTGTCAAGGACATACTAGAAAACTAATGTGGATTCACAGTGACATATATCTCTGTTCAGAAACAGTCCAGTTTGTGATCTTACAATGTTAATAAGGAGCGCCAAACTTAGGATTCGTGATTTAACTTTCTTCATCTGCTCCATATTATTTATTGAAGCATTTGTTAAAATGGTTATCAATCGGACAGCAGGTTAGTGCAGCAATTCAGGTTAATAAGACTGCCATACACTATTTCACATGCACAGCGCGCTGTACGTCACGCTAATGCTTACTGCAGCAGGATTTCAGATTCTGCCTATACATGGATATTCGTCAATATCCCAATATATTGCTGAAATATAAACAGTAGTTTCGTGTTAAAAGCATCAATAATTATGCTCTTGTAAATCCAGATTTGTGTCTACAGATCACAGTATCCAGGGATAGAAATGTCTATGACCATGAAACCATCAGTGTCTGTTGCCATCATAACCTGGCAATAGAAAAGAATAAGATTCGTAATTTACACTTAGGCAATCTAGACAGGCTAGAATGTTTAACATTTACTCAACAGAAATGACAAATTATTTATGATATACGCAAGGGTTCTTTTGAATATTTTGAAACTAACTTAACCCTTTAACACTATCAGTCAAAGACGGCTTCAGCAATGGTCTTGAGAAATGTCCATTTGCAGACCATGAGAAGTATTTTTGAAAATTTACCGTTAGAATGACTGGCTCAATAACTGAGCCAGTCATTCCAGTGGTAAAACTTCAAAAATACTCATCTCTTGGTCTGAAAATGGACATTTTCTACGACAAAATTGAAATTTTGAAAAACAAATTCGAGGGTTAAAGGGTTAACTACGCAAAATCAGCCCTCAGTCAAATTAGTTTCAAAATATTTAACAGAATGTTTATTAAATTATAAATTCATTAAAAAATACAATTCGTAGTTTTGTACATTTTTCATTTTGTGACAAACTTAAATTCTATTTTTGTGATTGAGCAGACCTCGAAATTTGGCATAACCAAACCAATAGTTCCTGTGTTGGTTACGCAAGATCGCAAAGGGCAGACCGAAAATTAGGTTACATGAAAATGAGCTCTTGATTTATTTTCAAGTGGAAAAATAGTCAAACTCATGTTCAGTTTGCATCATAGCCTAACAAGGCATATAATAACCTGGAAAATCATTTTGCTGTATATAGTCTCTAAAAGTAAATATTAAGAAGACAACAAATGGGTTTAAGCAAATGACTGGCACTTATCTGAACCATTGGTTAAGTGAAAGAAATACCCATAACCGATTATTAAGTTACGCAGATTTTCCAAATTTCATGGGCTGTTGAGTGACATCATTTTGATTGTGACATCAGCTGGTACATGACGTATCTGATTATGATGTCAAATACTTGAGTGACAGATCAAATTTCCCCCATTGTCATATGCCATGTAGAGGAGTTGAGAATACCAATGGAATATAGGACTCAGTTCTATGACAGTACATGTATTTCTTCACATAGAATTGCTCATTGCAGAATCTACAGTGCCAGAACAGGAACTTGAAGCATATAGAAATGAGTACGGTGTGGAAACTGCACCAGACCACTAAAAGATCTAAGTGGTCAACGCAGATAAAGTAGCGCAGTACCAGAGGTCGAAATGTTTGCTTGTCAACCTGTCATTGACAGGTGGATTTTGCTGGAATCAGTAATGTTAGAATGAGTTGTACACTTTATTAATCCTTTCAATGATGAAAATGTGCTATCTTAATTAAAAGACACAGACAGGCAGTGACTAGAGATCTGTTGAATATTTTAAGAATGATTTGGCTGGACATGCTAGATTAGGATGATTGATTAATAAATGCAAAAATTGTTAAAACGTCCATGGTATCCAAATTCAAAAACCCCATATCTGAATTCGGAAACTATTATAACAGAGCTTCTGAAAATTTCGGAAACGTTTCTGAATTCTGAGATTTCCCAAACTGAAGTTGCATACATTCATACTTTGTAAGGTGCATGAAACCATAGTTGGAGACCAAATTATAAGCCACATGAAGACACACTCCCTGGTCAGCAGTAAGCAGTTTGATTTCCTAAGTGGAAGATTGACATCGCTACAATTATTAAAGGTGCTGGACACATGGACCAACTTGATACAGGCAGCAATATTGATGTTGTATACCTTGACTTCAATGAAGGCCTTTGATACGGTGCCTGCAAAGCAGCAAAAGCTTAAGGGGTTCGGCATAACTGGCAAGGTTCATGAATGGATCACAGCATTCCTGTCTCAACGCAAACAAAGTGTTTTAGTAAACGGCACAGCTTCAGATTGGATGAGTTTCTTAAGCGGGATTCCACAGGGGTAGTGTCCTAGGACCTGTACTGTCTGCATTGTTTATCAACGATCTCCCATAATCTCTCACCTCTGATGCATACATGTATGCTGATGATACGAAGCTCTGCCAACAAATTAGGAATGAAAATGATCAGCGAGTGCTGCAGTCAAAATTATACAAGCTTCAGGACTGGTCAGATGAATGGCTACTCAGTTTCCATCCAGATAAGTGCAAGATTATGACAGTGAGCAGAAACCATGAAGATGCAGAGAAGGAGTATGTTATGAGAGGCAGTCCTGGTGATATGACAGAATACAATCTGGGAAGAGTGACCAATGAGGACCTGAGCGTTAACACTGACAGCAGGTTAGCCTTTGAGCAGCATGTTAATGAAAAGATTAACAAGGCGACAAATCATGGGGATGATCCGACGAACGTTTGTCTACCTGGACCCGGATAGCTTCAACTGGCTATACAAGCCACTTGTGAGACCACACCCTGAGTATGCAAATGCAGTATGGCACCCGCTGAGGAAAAAAGCTGTTGTCAGCATGGAACGTGTTCAGAGAAGGGCGACTAAACTAATCCCAGGGTTTAAGACCATGAGCTACGAGGAGATTAAAGAAACTGAAGCTACCACCAGGGTTGGGGTTGAATACAGGCAGCTCTACTGAGGCCGAGTACGAGTACTTCGATAAAGTACTTGAGACTGAGCACAAGTACATGTACTTTTTAGCAATTGTACTGAGGCTGAGAAAGAGTACATTGTAAATGTACTTGAGTACGGGTACAAGTACAAGGTAATACTAAAATGTCATCCAACGTGGCTATAGAGGGGATGGGGGAGAACAGCCATACTACAATATTACCCTGTGCTTGCTATATGGGGTGGAGTTGCTGTGAATTCCATAAATATACATGTAAATATAAAATACGGCTTCTGTAGTGGTGCTTCCCTCTATTTGTTTACTAAACAAAGGTACTGTGTTGAATATTTTTTGGATATACATGTAATCGGACTAAATGGTGTTGCTACCAAGGGTGGCATTAGCTGCCAGCCAAATTAGTGTCAAAACATTTCACAGAATATCTATTTCATTTAAACGATACAGATAAAATGACAAATTCATTATAACAAGAAATAACCAGTTGAATATTTTGAAAATAATTTGATTGGCAGTTGCTCCTAACTTAGGCAGAAATTACTTCCAGTCAATTTATTTTCAAAATATTTAATAGAATATTTACTTCATAAAGAATATGCCGAATTCCTGGCATGATTGCTATGAATGTATAATATAAGGCTTCATCAGTGAAAGGGTTAAATTAAAAATAATTTATTTCAGATAAATCATAAATTAATTTTGAATATTTTGAAATTAATTTGACTGATAAACATTACATTACTGCAGATGGCAGCATTTGCTTCCTGTCAAACTATTTTCGAAATATTCAACATTGACCTTTTATTCTTAAAATAGTTTATGTAATATTAACATTGATTAACCCTTTAACCCTCAAATTTGTTCAAGAAATTTTTAATTTTCTCTTAGAAATTGTCAATTTGCAGATTATCTCTGAAAATTTACTACTGGAATTACTGTCTTTCTTATTGAGCCAGTTATTCCAGTGTTAAATTTTCAAAAAATAGTCTTCTCTCTGACTAAAAATTAACATTTTCCAAGATGAAAGGAGAAAGAAGGCTTTTTTCGCTGGATTGAATGTTAAAGTGTTAAGAGTTTGGAGGTCTATAAAGACTGAAATCATGGGCATTGTCCAATTTCATTGTCAGGACTATCATGCGTGAATGGTATCTTATCAGTAGGCATATAATTTCCCAGGTATATATATTTGTTGACTTATGTTGCACAAGCTCTGTTCTAATCCACACTTTCAGTGATAAATGACCAGAAATGACAATTTTTATGCTGCTAAAAAGATTCTATTGAACAATTTGAAAGTTATTTGGTGGTAGGTCTTGCTGCTCTAAGCAGCAGTTATGGTTTACAGACAAATTATTAAGTTTACCTGTATGACTGCCTTGAAAGGTAGATAAAGAGGGTTTTTATATTGCTAGGATTACTTGTTTAAGTTTATTTCCTATTAGCATACCTACAGCAATTGCCCATTTCAACAAACATCCAGAATTTCAATTTCAAACCAATTAACAGCTCTTAAGTTTTTAAATATTTTGAAATTAATTTGGCTAGAAGCAGTTGCTGGCTCAATGGATTTTAGTCAATTTATTTATGTATGACAGCCTTGAAATCGAGATAATACGGTTTCATTAGTGTCATTAGTCACCTGTTTGTTATCTTATTCCCTATAAGCATACCTACTACAGCAATTGCCCTTTTTCAGGCAAAGATCAAGAATTTCAATTTTAAAACATCTTTTTGAAAGAAATCACTCACATGTATGAAAACATTTCAAAAATAGTCTCTTAGCATACCTATGATCCTTCATCAAGACCAGTGCTGAAGGCATTTTTGTCTGGCTTCTCCATTAATATTTAAAACAATAAAAATAAAAATTATTGTTGCCAATAGGTAGTTATATCTTTCATCAAATTATTGTCCAAATAGTCAACATTCAGCAGCTCTTATCTTTAGTTTATTTGACTTAATTATAGCCTAATTCCGAGTTTTTTTCTGATGAATATGACTAAAGGTTAATGCCATGTCTAATTATTATAGATACATGTAAACCTTGCTATATATGTTTGCATTAAAAAGTATTAGAATACAATGTATATATAGTAGAGTATTGAGTGAGAGTACTGAGCACATGTATGTATTTTTTGAATAACACCTCTAGTCGGGTGTCTGTGTTTTAAAAGCTGAGACATTTCACAGAGGGGGTTGTTCAATGATTCCTTTGTTATGTAAGAGGGTATAATCACAGGGCAATTATCTTGTAAAGTACTTCTTTCTTCACCCATTTCATACCATGCAGAAGATAGTTATTACTTTATTGAACACTATTGCTAAGTCCGTTATGAATAATTTTAACACAATTTGGTTATCTTGGTTCTGGCTTATATATATTTGAAGTCATTTTAACTAATTTGTATGATTTTAAAGATCCTAACCCTAACCCTTTTCAGCTCTATTTTCATAGAGCTGAAAACCTGTTTCCAGGGAATGCAGAATGAAATGAGTTCAAGATCAGTGGCTTTGATTGAATAAAGGAGGTACAAAGCTCACATAAAATAAAACAGTTAATTGGTCACTGGTCAGGGAGAATTGAGTTAATTCAATAATGTATTAAAGTTCATAGCATTTATCCGATCTTTATTTTGTCAATTCAGAGAGCGAGAGATTACTTTTGAAAATTTACCACTAGAATTACTGGCTCAGTTATCCAGCTAAGCCACTCGTGGTAAATTTTCAAAAATAGTCTTCTGAAACTCATTGCATAACGTGTTTTGGCCGGCTTAGGTGTTAGAGAGTTAAGGGCTAACTTGTTCATCACTGAATTATCAGTATGAGTATCTCAAATTCTAGTCTTCTGTGAACCGTGTAGGTACGAAAACTGGTTGTGTATGTTTATGAAATCGTATGACTAAAACAACAAGATCATTTCAATATCAAATAAGCAAGTCCTTGGTATCAGTACAACAATGTCATAATCTGCAGCGGGATAAGTTACATTATCTATTGAAATGTTTGACATGTTTGATTCTCCTTTGCCACGCAAAGAAGTATTGATTTGTCTGTTTCACATACTCACTTCTTTCGATGAACAAAACCAAGGGAGGACTGGTTCCTGGTCTTTCTGCCGAAACGCAACAGGCAGAGTGCGGCCGCTACGCGTGCATCACGCGGGCGTCAAGCGACACGCGGGAGGCAAGTATAGCGCTCAGCGGAAAACTGAAACACACTGAATGCGCCTGACAGTAGCAGCAATAGACGCAGCAGCAGGAGGAGCAGCAGAAAGAAGCAGTAACAGTAGCTTTAGGAGCAGCAGCTTTAGCAGCAGCATCAGCAGCACCTGCTGCAACTGCTACAACTCCTGCTGCTGCTGCTGCTGCTGCTGCTGTTACTGCTGCTGCTGCCGCGGCCGCCGTAACCGCAATTGTTGGCCCTGCCACCGCCACTACCACCATCACCGCCGCCACCACCACATCACCACCACTACTGCCACCACCACGTACACACCACTACCACAACTACCACCACCACCATTACTACCACATGACACAACCACCACCACTACTACCCGCCCATAACTTGATGATTCCAACTGCTATTATATATATCTCTATTAATATTTACAATCAGCAGACATATTTCCAAAACAAAAACAGACTCTTGTTAGTTAGTACAATTTGGAACACGACGTAAGACATGTTCTGTTGTATGTTTTGAACATGGTTGGATTGGAAGACAGTTTAATTATGTTCAACATATTCATCAGAACGCTGTACTTTATTTTGTTATGAGGACGTTTAAGTTACTTCTGAGATGAACTGTATAAAGTAATATATACATGTTTACTGTGGCATTTGTAACATCACAACTACAACTAGCTACTTTTTAGACATGTATCAATGTTTTATTTAACTGCTGCTGCTGTTGTACGTGCGTACATACGTGCAAATTCCAGGAAATCCTTTTGCGAACACGTGAGAAATGGGAATTCTCCCTCGCAGCAGCAAGCACCTGTGTTAGTGTGTTTTGTCCCTATTAATCTCATATGTTTCAAATCTGACGCACTGACGTCCACGTGATGCCCGCGTCCTGTCTGTTTTGCCCTTAAAGGGGAATGCCAGATATTCTATGTATGATTACTGTATTCTACGGCTTTCAAACACCCATGCCGTCACCGGACAACATGGATGGACACATTGCTGATCGCAAAGCCCCAAAAGGTCCTACGGCTACAACAGCTGTCTTCATCCAAATAGACATCAAACTATGCAAGACAGAAGCAAAACCCTTACTCTGGAATGCTTGTTTGTATGGAGGCACAGACCACAATTCTGACCATAAGCCAGTCATTACACGCCTTCAGATGAACGATCTCTACCTAATATATAAATGCCATACCAGGCAAGAGGGTAGAGTCACCTACAACTACCGAAGCCCATCAGTGACACTGATACTCAAATGTCATACAAAAAGGCCCTCCGGGAGCAAATAGCTAACATCGATGTCAGCTCCATTCTAAACGAA
This sequence comes from Chaetoderma sp. LZ-2023a, assembly GCA_034401795.1. Classification (NCBI taxonomy): domain Eukaryota; kingdom Metazoa; phylum Mollusca; class Caudofoveata; order Chaetodermatida; family Chaetodermatidae; genus Chaetoderma; species Chaetoderma sp. LZ-2023a. Next base: position 117,862,650 of record CM067359.1, read on the forward strand.
GCCCTAACCAAAATACTGAATTCTATGGAGTCATCAGCTACCAACACCATAGGTGTTCTTAAAAACAACCAAACTATAGGTATGCTGACGACCCTCTAGTAGTAAAACTATCAGCAGAGCAGAAAGCATTACAGCTGTGCATCTATAAAAGTGGCCAAAGTGAAGACTGCACCAAAACTATGCTGGGAGCGCAATAACATTCTGCGCCACATTAGTGAACACTTAAAAGATCTTACTATTCAACAGGCAGACTCCCTAGCAGATTAAATCACTGCCACTGATGACTGTCGCAAAATGTTCCGGGCAGCCTGAGCCCTGAGAGTTAATGACCATACACCACCACTCACTGTACACAACTCTGAAGGACACTTTATCGAGACTGACCAGGGAAAAGCAGAGGCGATCCAAAAATGGTTCAAGGAACAGTTCACTGACAACAATGATAAGCCCTTGCACCTGTTCTCAGGAGGGCCCAGGCCATTACTAACACCAATTAAAACAGCAGAAGTTGGGAAGGCACTTAATGCCCTGAAAAATGGGCGTGCATCTGGACCTGATGGCATGAGCAATGAACTATTCAAATATGCAAGTGATATTACCTCAAAACTGATCACGCACCTAATCAATTCAGCTTTTATGCACCACCTTCCCATCGATGCTGTATGCCAACGCACCCTTATCGCACTACCAAAGCCCAAGAGGCCACCTGGACCACCAGCTAATATGCGGCCCACTGAGCTCCTCAACATCATACGGAAAATCCTATCCAGTGTTATGTAGTTCGGATCGACCGGTCGGGTACCTGCTGTACCAGCTAAGCTGGGTACGCGCCGCCCGTCCTGGATTCGTTCCCTCAACACGCCCCCCCCCCCTGAGTAGAGCCATAAGCATATATGTGCCTATGAGAGAGATCGCGTTGCGAAAATGACTAAGTTCGTTAAAACGCATGATGCGCATGCGTGCGTCTAGATGCTATTTTTGATAGAGCACGTAGTTTACGACCAAGATAGGATGGCGCATTTAGTGTACCGAGATGGTACCCTGTAATCCTTATTGATTGCCTGTTCCCATTGAATCTGGTATTAATCAAGACCAGAATTCAACGGGCTTTTTAAATCTGTAAACCATTTCAAAATCGGTTAAGAAATGGCTATGTTATCCACGGAAAACCCTTCTAGATTATCTTCACAATATTGCCATGACGTCATAACCATGTGACGCAGAACTTTTAGAATGTTCTAGAACATTCGGCTGCGCTATTATTAGCTACGCACTGATTGGCTGTTGCTCGATTGATGATTGGTTGGAGCCTGTGCCTGTGAAGTCACAAGGAGTATAAAAGGAGACGCGATCCAGAGATCGAGAGCATCCTCGGCCAGGGGCCGAACAGGTTGGATCTGTACCAGCTAAAATCAGCACGACAAACAACATGCGTATTACTTCGCTATGTGTCAGGTTTTTCGCCAGTAGCTGGCAATTGCCCAACCCACCGCACTAAAACAATTTTGTAACTCCCTACTTACGGGAGTAATTTGGAACTTTCTGATTATTGTTCACGAATATCAATATCTACTTCGGAACACGAATTTGCGGTGAGGCCTTTATGGCGTGAATATGTGATTCTACAGATGTAGAGGCAGGATGTTCTTTGATGGATGACTCGCCGGATCTGCCGGCCATGCCTAAAAAGGTATTTCAACTGTTACCGCACTAATATCGTTTAGGTTTTTTTGACTTACGACCGCAGCAAGTAGACTCTGCCCGGTGCATCTTCAGAGCTGGCTGACGTACCCAGCCACGTGAAGCTTTATTTTGTATCTTCATTCGCATCTGACAACCCCCGCTTGTGATCGGGTTGTTTACAACTTCCATCCATGCCATCAGTGTATGAGAACTTTCTTCACCACAGTAGTACTATCGTATCTTTTGCTGACGGCTCGTTATACATCCTATTATGTTTACAGTGCTGAGCGATGTAGTCCTGCCATGAGTGTTTTTGCGGAAATCTTGTTTGCGGAAAACAGCTTGCGGGAACCAACCTGCAGGAACTTTCCAGCTTCCTGGGAATGCATCAGCGCACATCAACTACAGAATGACGTATCAATTTCAGTAACACGGTAGCCTAACTTAAGAATGACTACCGAGTATTCAAGTAACTATCTTTCATCGTGCACATGCGGCGCGGCGAGTCAACATGATGCACCGGAATGGCCCGTCACTACGCGGCGAGCTACAGTTACTTTATCCCACATCCGAGACATGATCGATTACTTCACCGGATCTTGTCAAAGTGGCCTCAAATGTGGACGCAGCTGCGCAGACATTGTATGGGCTCAACGCATGCTTGTGTCAGTAGTCATGTCCAAACACTGGGACTTCCACAAAATGGGCATTGACATGTCACGAGCCTTTGACACAATTAGATGCTCAAAGATCCTAGGCATACTATGCCAGGCCAATTGCAATGAAGATGAGCAATGACTAGTGAGACTACTGCTTGCAGACACCAAGCTGTGAGTACGGGTCAAGTCAGTGAAGTCTGTAGCGTTTGAGACATCAATTTGCTCCCCACAGGGAGATGTTCTATCTGGTGCTTTTCACCTGCTACCTTGCAGCCGCATTTGAAGTCTGTGCGGGAAAGTTCCGCAAGACCACCCATCCACCCCACCCCACCCCACCCCACCCCACCCCACCCCACCCCACCCTGCTCTGCTGACAGTTTTAACACCTATGGTGCTGGTGGCTGATAATTCCATAAATTTCAGTTTTTTGGTTAGGGCTTCGTTCGGATCGGAGCTGACTTCGATTTTAGCTATTTGCTAATCTTCTATACTACTTTGTGTAAAATGAATCTACAAAGTGTAACATTTTCAAAAATATAATTGTAAGCTCTGTGCTCAAATTACAAAATATATATCTTTGTTATTTAAACATGTGATACATCAGTTAAATTTCTATTCATGATGAGGGGTATGACGTCATAGGTTGAACGTTTTTCTCGCTGTCATAAGATAAGATAGAGTATACAGAATGCAGGCTAATATGCCTTTGTGTTCTAATAGTATTGCTAGACTGTTATAGTGTAATTCAGCTTTTGTAGTCAAATTTTATGTCTTGATTAGACCAGTGCTTATCTAGCCTATACTTGAATGTGTTCATCGTTGGGGATGTTACGATTTTGTCTGTGACTGAATTCCGGACATAGATTACGCTATTCGTAAAATAATGTTTCCTAAATTCATGTGAGAAGCGGTTCTTTTTCAGTTTGTATGTGTGTCCTCTGGTTATTGAATGGTTCATTGTGAACACATTTTATGCTACTTGGTTATTCATCGTGCCCATGCATAATTTTATAAACTTCTATCATTTCTCCACGAAGTCTACAGTATTTTAATGTCGGGAGATTTAGTTTTTCCAGCCTATCAGGATAGCTCATTCCCTTCATTGAAGGAATCTGCTTGGTTGCTCTTGTCTGTACATTTTCAACACTAGTGATGTCTTTCTCCTTGTATGGACACCACACACTATTTGCATATTCAACGTGTGGTCGTTCCAATGCCTTGTCTAGTAAACTGGGTGCTTCCTCGCTTAGATAAATATAAGTTCTCTGAATTATTGCCATGATCTTGTTAGTCGTTGCATGTGTTTACTAAAATTTAGTTGCCCGTCTATGAGTACACCAATATCGTTTATGAATGCTGTATGTTCTATGACTATGGGAGATCCATCATCGTTGCATAGATAGTATGTTTTGTTGTCATTGTATGGTTTTGTTTTTATTTCTAGGATGACATTTGCTGGGATGGTATTTCAAGAGCCACGTATTTGTCCAGTCGTTCATGGAGTCAAGGTCTTTCGGTACTATATCGATGTCTTTGCTATCTTGAATTTCTTTATATATCTTTGTGTCATCAGCAAATAGAGAGACTTCTGAACATATGTTATCTGGGAGATCATTTATGTAGATGATGAATAAGATAGGGCCAATTGTGGTACTCATATATCGTGCCAAGACAAGAATGTGTTGTTTACATGTACCCTCTGTTTGCATTGTTTTGGAAAGTCCCTTATCCAATCACACATTCTGTCACTAAATCCATAAGCTTTGAGTTTCACCATAAGTCGTTCATGGGAAACCTTATCAAAAGCTTTTATAAAGTCCATGTATATAATATTTATTTCACCAGAGGCATCGATAATTTTTGTCCAGTGATCGTTTTGTAGTTGTAATGTGGTAGACCTTCCTTTAATGAAGCCAAATTGTGTGGTAGTGAATAAGTGATTTTCTTTCATGTGCTTGACTATCTTGTCTCGAATTAGTTTTTCCATTAACTTGCATATTATACTTGCTAGGCTTATTGGCCTGTAATAGGCTGGTTCCTTTTTTATCCCTTTTTAAAGATTGGTGTCACGTTAGCTAGCTTCCATTGACATGGTACCCTCCTGTTGTGAAAGACTTGTTGAATATCAAAGTAAGACGTGTGGAGACGACTTTCTTGAGCTTATAGATGAGTCGATGATGGATTTTGTCAGGCTCCGGTGACTTGGAGACATTGATAGATTCCATAAGTTTAATAGTTTCACTACCGTCGAATTTCATTTCATTTGAATTATTAATGTAATTTCGTTAATTAAGGGATGGGATCTGTGGTGTATTTTCATTAATAAAAACAGTGCTGTAGAATTTTGCTAATGCTTCTGCTTTATCAGCATCGTTTTGTATTTTCTGCATGGAGCCATCTACTTCAACTTCCAGTTCTGGTATTTTTGTGCTGATCTTTCTCAGGCGATTTACATGGTACCAAAATCTTTTTGGATTAGATTTTACAATCTTGGCAATATCTTTCTATTTATCCCGTTTTGCATTTCTAGTTAGTGTTTTTAGTTTATTCCAGAGATGGGTATATGCCAGTCTATCTACTTCATTCTAGGTTTTCAGATATTTTGTCCAACTTTTGTTTTTGTTCTTTATTATTTTTAGAATTCTGGGCGTAATTGGTGCTATTTTTCTGTTCCTGTTTTTTGTTTAAATTGTACCTTGGTGTGTACTTATCTTCTGCGAGCTGTAATCTTCTGCAGAATATGGAGAACAGGTCTTCTACTTCCTTATCTTTGAATAATTCTTCCCAGTCGATATTTAGCGCATTTCTAATTTTTTTCATGGTCCCCTTTATCATAGTTTACTTTTTTCTTGTCACAGATCTCATATTTGTCTATACACTGGAGATTGCATGTAATGACTGCATGGCCATTGCTTACTAGTGGACTGCCATACTCAATGTCGGACACAAGATTATCATCATTACACAAAATTAAGTCTAAGATATTGGGATTATTATTTCCTCTTAAGCGGGTGGGTTTGTCAATTCTCTGGAGGAGAAAGCAGTTTTGAGGCATTCTAAAAATTCTTCACTACCTTCAGTTCCAACTCATGATCACCATTGAATGTTTTGAAAGTTAAAATCACCACTTATCAATGTGTGTGAATATTCCTTTGTGTTACTAGTAACACTGTGAAACAGATTGTTCATTAGATTGTTATTTGTTTCACTACTGTTAGGACTTTTATAAATTACCCATAGTAATAAATTTTCATTGGCGTCTAGATTTATTTTAACAAGACAGTGTTCCCCGAAGTCATTATTTAGCTTGAGTTCATTGGCTCTCAATTCTTGCTGACAAGTATCATAATGCCCCTACCAGTTTGTTCTGAGAAGTTATTTGGGAAGATGTCATATCCAGGTATGGCCATTTCCTCTTTACTGGGTATAAATCTAGAATTTTTAGGGAACACTTCTGTTATTAGAATTATATCTGGCTGTTTTTTCATACCATTTATTCTTCCTTGGAATTCAGCACGTTTGCTTAGCAAGCTATCAGCATTGGTGTGCATGCATTTCAAATTATTCTCGGACTTTTCCACTACAGAGCAATGATTGGATTTAGGATTTGGGCCATAATGGCAGTGAGTTTGCATGATTGTCGTTGTTTTGACAGATGGCTTACAAGGTTTTGGATATGTTATTTGAGTTGTACTTCGTTCTTTTGCCTGAGGTGTTGTTATATTTTTTGTTTGTGTTGTCTTAGGATTTGGTCATTAAGATTCAAGATTCAAAATTATTTATTTCATGCTTAATGGATCTGTAGCTCGCAGGGGTACGCGCTGGTCCACCCATCGCACTAGCAAGTACGTGATGACGGGGATGGCTGGTTAGCTGCAGATCTTGGGGTTGTGGTTCCCATGTGCTGTCTCTCTGCGGAGTACATAGACCTACTTCTGGAGCCGGTGGAACACTGATGTTCCAGTGGGGCCATGCGACCATTGCCACTAAGATTGAACCACATGGTGTCGTCCCAACTGTTTGTGTCACTGGTGTGTCTATCCATGCTAATTTATAGAATGAAATAATTAGAATAATACACTTAGAATATAAATAAGTACTATACAAACAGGGTGAATCGTTTGACAGTAATATGAGCACAATAATACACACTATAGAGCTAGCTGGTGTCCTTTCTACGTGGTGTCGCCGGAGGTACCCTGCTGTTACAGTATTATATGTTGGTTCGCGGACTGAGAGAGGCCCACTCCTGGAGTTTTTCTTTCCACTGTAATGACTGACAAGATAATTGAACCGGTGGTGAACTCTGGTGTGTGCGTGCGTGCGTGCGTGCGTGCGTGCGTGCGTGCGTGCGTGCGTGCGTGCGTGCGTGCGTGCGTGCGTGCGTGCGTGCGTGCGGGTGGGTGGGGTTGGAGTGGGGTGTGTGGGTGTGGGAGGGTGCTGGTGGTGTGGGGAGGGGTGGTCTCCTCTTGACCCGCGAATTGACATATTTCCTCTTTGAAATTTAAACTGTTTATGTGGATCAAGGATCAAAGGGTTAATAAGGAAGTAGTAAATGTAATGTCTGAATTTAGAATTGTTTGAGTAAGTACTGTCTTGTCTAATTTATATATACCTGTATATGTGTGTGTAAGGTGTCCGCCATAACAATAGGCACTGCCTTAGGCAGACAACCTGGTATGATTCGTGAATTCGTTTATCTTGGAATTATTTAATAAATAATCTTGAATCTTGAATCTTGAGTGTTTCCTACGTGCACTGCAGTCCTATATTTTTCTATAAATAAACAAAACATATGAACTGATGGCCACTTGCCATATATACACTAACCAGAACAATCAATACAATGTGAAATGATCAGAATAATGTATATAGTACATTGTAATGTATATAGTACAGCTTGAGGAACCTACTACGGTGCGGTTAGTGAAAACACATTACAGAAAATAAGAATAACTATAAACAGATACAGAAATTATAATTAGCAGTCCTAAGACCGTTATGGTGCCTTTTAATCATCAGGACCATTTATACGGATACGATATAATTATCAAAGATGTAATTAACGGGATAATTAAAATGTCAAGTATAGTTACTTGAATAATCAGTAGCCATTCTTAAGCCTGGGCTATCATGTTACTGAAATTGATACGTCACCCTTGGTTTGACATAAGTTGATGCATTCCCTGGAAGCTGGAAAGTTCCCGCATGCCAATTTCTGCAAACAGGATTCCCGCAAGCAGCCCATGACGGGAGCGGATCAAACTTCGACTGTAATCACAATATAGAATGTCTAACGAGTAGTCAGCAAGAGATACAATAACATTAATGCTGTGACAAAAGTTCCCGTACACCGATGGTATGGATGGAAGTTGCCAACAACCCAATCATAAGCTGGGGTTGTTGAATGCGGATGAAGATACATAACTAAGCTTAACGGTGCGGGGTACGTCAGCCAGCTCTGAAGATGTACCGGGCAAAGTTTACTTCGCTGCGGTCAAAAAGTTTAGATAAACCTGCACGACATCAGTGCAGGGATGGCTGAATAACCATTTTTTGGCGTGGCCAGCAGATCCGGCGAGTCATCCACCAAAGAACATCGCTGCCTCGACATCTGTAGAATCACATTTTTAGGCCAGGAAAGGCTTCACCGCAAGTTCGTGTTCCGAGTTAGTTCTTGATGTACTCGTGAACAATATTCAAAAGTTCCAAAAATGCTCCAACACCAACGGGAGATACAAAATTGTTTTAGTGCGGTGGGTTGGATTACTTCTGGCTATGGGAGAGAAACCGACAGAGACTGAAATTGTCTGCGTAATGCCTGTCTTGCTGAGTGTAGCTGACACAGATCCAACCTAATCAGCCCCTGGCCGAGGATGCTCTCGAGCTCTGGATTTCGTCTCCTTTTATACTACTCGTGATGTCACAGGTGCAGGCTCCAAGCAATCATCGGTCGAGCCACAGCCAATCAGCGCATAGTTAATAATAATGCAGTCGAAGTTCTGCGTACACGTGGTTATGACGTCACGGCAATACATTGACGATAAATAAAAGGGGTTTTCCGTGGATAACTCAACCATTTCTTAACCGATTTTGAAATGGTTTACAGATTTGGGAAGCCCGTCGAATTCTGGTCTTGAATAATGCCAGATTCGGCGGGAACAAGTTTTAAAAAGGATTACATTGTACCTTCTCGATACACTAAAAGCGTCATCCTATCTTGGTCGTAAATTACGCGCTCTGTCAAAAATAGTATTAAGCGTGCGCATGCGCACTATGCGTTTTAACGAACTTAGTTGTTTTTACAACCCAATCTCTCTCATAGGCTCATATATGCTTATAGCTCTACCCAGAGGGGGGGGGGCGTGTTCAGGGAACAAATCCAGGACGGGCGGCGCATACCCAGCTTAGCTGGTACGGCCGGTACCTGACCGGTCGATCCGAACTACAGTCCACAAACATCTGTGGCGAAGTTTCCCCAGTGAGTCTTGGTACTGCGACTTGTACAGGACGGACGAGGCAGGTGATCCTCCACTGCCGAAATATCACTACTATACAGGCTCATCTCTGGAAGGATATAGCTAGAAGACGGTGCTGATGTGTCCATAGATGCACTGGTGGTGCCGGAAATGATGACTGGTGATGTGCAAAGTGGCAGTGGCGTGGTGACTGCAGACATCACTGTCATGGTTGATGTGGTCGGTGTGGTTTGTGCTGCTGGCGGGCTAAGTACTGTTAAACGTATGAGCAGTCGCCGGAATGGTGATGTCTTGGCGGATGCTGCGGCTAATGCTGTTGCGGATGCGGTGCTGGCAGATAGCTTCCGGATCTTCGTAGACTTCAGAAGTTTGCTCGTGGTCGTCCTTGGCACAGCGCGGATCTCCTGAGAATGTGCTATACATTTCTTCCTGGCGTAAGGACGTTCTGGCGCTGTTGTCATCCGTATTCCTGGATCCATTGGTGTGCTGCTGCTGCTGCGCGGGTGTGCGGTGATGCTGGTTCGTGATGCAGTGGTCAGGATTGCTTCCATAAGGGTAATATCCTCGTCAATGATAAGGCTACCAGGAGATGTAGATCTATCTGAAATGTCCTGTAGTATGGCGCGGCCATCATAATAACTACCGAAATGGGCCGAGCGATTACGGATGCGGATACTGATGCTGATGTCGTGCGTGATGCGGACGGTGGTGTTGCTACGGGTGCTGCCGGAGTGGAAACTGCAGGTGGTGCTGGTACCATCACTGCAGTTGCTGCCGGTGGTGATGATGCTGCTGGTTCCATCATGATGGTGGCGATGGTGGCACAGTGGGTCAAGGCATGCTGTGTTGCGGATGCGGTGGGTACTGTTGCTGGTCGATAGTTTCGTACGTTTAGTTTTGGCCATCTTCTTCATAGGAAGCACGTTAATAGGAAGTCTAGTTTCACTTTGTTCACCAGGCTGTAATGTAACTAGAAACACACGATGTTTATCCGTCAACGCGTGTGTCACACCATAATGGGTAGTGCTATAAAGGTATTGGCAGTCCGTACAAAAAGCTCTCTGCATAAGATGATCACGATTAATATGCAATGTTAAATCCGAATTATGGGAGAAGGCGCGTCTACATAGCTGAAATGCTGAACACGGATATTTCTTTCTGGATAGTGCTGGTGTCGACTCCTCCGAATTGTCGGGCAAGGCAAGGTCCTCGGCAAGTGACATATTATTTCCGTATATTAATGGTGGTGCGGACTGCCTAGCCTAATCTAATTTTTCCTAGCTCTTCATAACTTTCCAGGCCAAGTAATATATAATAGAAGTGATAAATTAATAATAATAAGAAAAACAGCAGAATTTGGTTTGTGACACGAAAGTAGCCTGATGCTTGTTTTTCCCTTGTGTCGAGTTTCGATGGGAAGATGAAGTTTCAGTGTGCGATCTCCTCCTTTTATACTTTTTGGTGATGTCACAAGGAGGGCGGATGATCACACCCGAAAGTTCCAGGGAGATTTGGCCACGGCCCATAAGGAAAGTTTTGATTTATTAAACCTGGAGTCATATAAAAATTTTCCTCCCATATAAAGGGAGTAATTATAATTATAGGAAGAAATGTATATCACTTTCGTCCGTACTCGACGGAAAAACAAGTCTCTGATCAACGTAAAAACTCAGAACTACTTATTCCTGTGGAAGCTCACGTTTTAAGTAGCATGAGGTGGTTTTACCGATTGGATGCTTATTAACTTGCCTGTTTTAATTTCAGACTGGAGCGCCTGATGGGGTGTGGGAGAGTGTGGTGACGTCAGCAGCAATTGCCCCCGACTCACCCCTCTCACCTCCTCCATCACGCCGTGGTAGTTGCGCGTTTTGGGCGGCTCTTGTGTTTAAAGCTTTTGATCCAATTTACTGGAAATAGAAGTGATAGTCACATGGTTCTTTCTTGTGAAAGCACGTGGTTGATCAGAAACTTAGGCGTTGATGCTATTGAATATTCGTTGTTGATGCGAAAGATGTACGTTATTCGGGGTTCAGGATATGGCAGAACGTGAATACCCGTGTTAATAGTTTGATAACTAAGAAGTGACTGATTTAATCTAGAAACAAGAGCTAGCGCGCTGGGCGCAGAATCACGTGGTTACAGAGCATAGTAATGAATCATAATTAAAGGGGTGTATACTGGTCTAAAGTTGATACATTTCCCGACACTCCCGGCGGCAAAGAAAGTAATGTCTTGAAGAAAGTTCATAGAGTTCAAAGGTTCAATGTTCAAAGTTCAAATTAACGATATTACGAATGTCTGGTATGATCTATATGGGATATATGGTATGTAGTATGATATTAACCAAGTAAATGAAACCAATATAGTTAGGCCTATATATGTTAATATGATAAATTTACTAATCGATAAGTGATTGCTACTGTGGAAATGGCTATATAATTTTTACTGTTTGAAATAATATCGAGCCCTTTCTGCAGCTTTATGGACCGGGCGGGCTGAGCGATTATTTACAGAGTCTGTCACTGGTGCAATGTCTTGGTTCAAATTATCAGCGCTATCTGAATCAGAATGAACTTCGAGTGGGTATAATTTCGTAATTGGTCTGTTTGTAACACCGTTTTGAGTACGAATGTCTGCTGACCTCACAAGTCCATCAAGTCCATAATTCAGTTTCTGTACCTTTGCTAATCTCCAGTTGACACGTTTATCTGTGTCAGAGTGAACCAATACGACATCGCCTACACGAATAGAATTATCGGTAGATCCAGGTTTTGAGTTGGAAATTTGCTGTTCGCGAAGGGCTGGTAAATATTCATTACGCCAACATGACCAAAGATGTCCAAATAATTTGTCCAGATAAACAGAGCGTTTTTGTAAGTCTGTAGCTGCTTGAAGTGAAAAGTCTGGGTCTAAAAGTTCATCGTCGTCCACTACTCGATGTGGCAAAATAGTAAGCATGCGACCGTTGATCAAATGAGATGGTGTCAATGCTGTCTCCAGTTCATCGCTGTCTGATGCAACAAACGTAAGAGGACGATCATTGATCACCGCCTCAATTTCAGTAATAAGAGTGTTTAACTCGTCTAAGGTTACACATGCACGACCAAGAACCTTTCTAAGTGTTGTTTTAGTAATGCCTATCAGTCGTTCATAAAATCCACCAAACCATGGAGCACGCTTAGGGATAAATGTCCAATTAACCTGCCTGCTCGCTAAATATGTCAACACACGAGTACTGGTAAATATCCCCTTTAAGGTTTCATTAGCAGATAGGAATGTGGTACCGTTATCTGAAATCATCCGATTAGGTAGAGAACGCCTACTCGCAAACCGACGGAACGAGCACAGGAACGCCTCTGTAGACATATCTGGTACAATTTCCAAATGAATTCCGCGAGTTATAGCACACGTGTATAAACAAACATAGGCCTTATTACGATTAGACTGAGGGGTCTTGTAGTACAATACTCCTGTGAAGTCGACTCCTGTGGCGAGAAATGGCGGAGTTTCACGAATCCGACACGCGGGTAGGGGAGGTGTGGTGGGTTTTGCGTATGGATATCCATTTACGGCTAAACATTGCCTACACCGTTTCAAGATCGATTTCACAACCTGTCGAATTTTAGGAATCCACAATGTCTGTCTAAGGTGAGTTATGGTCGCTCCGACTCCCGAATGCAGTATAACTGAATGCGCGTGTGCGATCTCGAGCAGAGTAAACGGATGTTTGGTAGGAAGTAGGATTGGAAATTTCTGACCATACTGTAGATCTGCGTTCTGAAACCGACCTCCACACCTTATAACCCCGTCAGAGTCGATAAATAATTTCAACTGATAGACTAAAGCACATTTAGTATTCCGTTGAATTGACTTTATTTCACACGCAAACGTATCACTCTGCACTGCGTTAATCCATAACCGTTTCGCGTCTCGTAATTCCAACACCGAGATATATTTATCCTGGGGTACGTGTGTACGGTTCCTTAGTTTGGAAACGAATCGAAGAACGTATGCGGTTACACGTAGTAGTTTTCCGCGTGTACTGAAACGCGTAATATCCATGACTTTTTGTAGATTTCCTGCTGAATGTTCAGCTGTCACTGTAGTGGTATGTAGTACTGTGTCAGTGGCTGGACTGACATCGTTGACACACAAAGTATGGGTGTCACAGGATTCTGCGTTGCACGATAATACATCCATGTCGAAAAGTTCCCATATTGGCCAGTCACCTGTAGGTAGCCAAAATGGTCCTTTCCACCATAGTTCTGACTGAGCTAGTTCTTTGGCACTAATGCCCCGTGTTAGTAAGTCCGCAGGGTTATCCTTAGCATTACAGTATTTGATTTGATCAAAGTTTGTGGCACGTATTTCCTTGACACGATTCTCTACAAAGACGGGTAGTTTTTTGTCACTTTGTAACCAATGAATGACGATCTGACTATCACACCAAAGTACTCGTTTTGTTAGATTAATGTTTGACAGTTCCTTGGTTACAAATTTCGCAAGTCGCGCACCTATTAAGGCAGCCATTAATTCCATTCTGGGTAAAGTTATGTCCTTGGGAGGTTTGATTCTCGTTTTGGCCATAACAATGGTAGTTTCGTTGCCACGTTTCAGATAAGTTACTGCTCCATAGGCTCGTGTGCTAGCGTCTGCAAATACATGTAGTTCGTAGTCAGCGTTCGAGTGTCCATTGAAATACGGTCGTCGAAACACGATGTCCTTTGCTGACTCTAATTCGTTGCGTATGCTAGTCCATTTTGGCGATAGATCATCAGTAAGCAGTTCATCCCACTGTCTATTTTCTTGCCAGAGTTGCTGAATAAACAATTTGGCTTGTACGTGAACTGGTGCAAGTAATCCCAATGGGTCGAATAACGAAGACGTAGTTCTAACGATTTCACGTTTAGTCGGAAGAACACTGGTGTTGGGGTTCGAATCACCGGCGTATGCTAACATGTCATTGTTTGTTAGCCATCGAAGTCCAACAACATTGACACTATTAATGTTATTTCCGTCATTCTGAGCTATCTGACGTAACATAGGATCATTTGTTGCCCACATTCGTAATTTAAATCCACCTTTCTGCATGACGTCATTGGCAACCGAATAGTAATTGATGGCACTTTGTGACACTGATTCTGGAGACCTCGATTGACTCCGTACTCCACTGATTACATTATCCATGTACGTGTTCATTGTCAAATCAGCTGATGCATCTCCTGGGTTCGATTCCAGATGAGTTTTGACAACAGCATTTAGAATGAACGGTGAGCAGGTAGCTCCAAACAAAACGACCTTGAACCGATAGGTGTTGAATGCACTTTCTGGATCATCCGGATTTGACAGCCAGAGGAATTTGGTATAGTCTCTGTCATGTTGGTCTAACTGAACATTTAGAAAAGCTTTTTCAATGTCAGCTGTAAATGCAACCTCGTTCACACGAAACCGTAGTAAAATCCCAACCATATCGTTCAGTAATGGTGGACCTGTCTCTAAGCATTGGTTTAAACTGGGATTGTCTGACTGTCTGCAGCTACAATCATAGACTATCCGGATGGGTGTGGTGGTAGAATCCTTCTTTACACAGTGATGTGGTATGTAATGGCCATGTGTAGCGTCATCGTCTAGTACACGTTCAATAAAGCCTCGTGATAATTGTTCTGTAATGATAGTGTTATATGTATCCAATAACTGAGGTTATAGATTTCTGATCATCGTTCTGGTTCGTGCATAGCACACACTATAGTTCGTGGGTAAGGGTGGGTGGTTTTCACGCCATGGTAACTTTGCACTATACTTTCCCCCTACCATACGAATGTTCTCATCACGGAATTTCTCAAAGCTCTTTGTATGTGGAATATTGTCATCATCTGTTATAATAATAATAATAATAAGTACATTTATAAAGCGCTGAATCCATGACAATGCGTGCTCTAAGCGCTAGTGCGTAATAGCTATATCTACTGAGAATATGCTCGTTTGAAAAGGGTGGTTTTCAGTTGTGATTTGAAAATATCTAATGATGCTGAGTTTTTTAGACTAAGTGGTAGATTGTTCCACTCGGTGGGAGCTGCATAAGCGAAAGTTTTGTGGCCATATGTAGTAGAATTTACTTTTGGGACGTTTAGCAGCATCTGATTGACAGATCTGAGTGATCGACCAGGCGAATAGGGTTGTACTAGTTCAGTTAAGTATGCAGGGGCAGTACCGGAAACACATTGGTAAGTCAAGCATAAAATTTTGAAAGTGATTCTCTGCTCGATCGGGAGCCAATGCAAATTCTGTAAGACAGGGGTTATGTGATCATACTTTCGGCGGAGTGATATGATTCTAGCAGCGGTATTTTGTACAATCTGTAGCTTATGAATAAGTTGTTTTGGTGCACCAATAAGCAAGCTGTTATAATAATCAAGTCTTGACGATATTAACGCCAGTATAAGCATGATTGTAGCCTCCTTCGTAATATACCGTCTGATGCAACCAATATTACGTAGCTGGTACGAGCACACTTTGCAGAGATGATTAACATGCTTTTCCATGGTCAGTTCATTATCAAGCATTACCCCTAGATCTTTCACCACAGTTATGCCGATTGTTTCTAAGTCCCAATATCGTGAGAGTTTTGAAATGTCTTGATGGGTATCGATCATGTCAGTTGCAACTTTAAGACAAATAGTTTGGTATACTGACATGTCTGTCTTTAGATTAGTAGGTCCTGACAACAAGAAACCTAGCTTAGAGCTCACAGCTGTAGGTCCTGGGCCTCTGATGACGTCATTACCGACAATTGACCAATAATAGTCAGCTCCTAACAGTAAGTCAATTTCAAAAACATCTGCGTGTACTGGTCGTGCAAGGGTTAAGTTCTGTAAGTACGGCTAACTCTTAACAGTAGACTCCATATAGTTTTTCATGGGTGCGGATATTTTAGTCACAATAAGAGCGCGAATGTCAACTCTGCCCTCACGAGTAATTAGTTTGAGTGGTGTAATATGAACCGATTGTACTCCATGACTGTTCGTACCGAAAGTAGCAAGCTGTACATTCTCCGTTTCACAGTTATCTGAATCTATGCCGAGATGCTTAGCCGCGGTGCTTGTGATAAATGATCTCTGTGCCCCTTCGTCGAACAGGATGTTGATGTTGGTGGCGGGTCCCACGCGTGATTCGATCGTACCAACAGCCATTTTCAGCTATAATGGGCCCGACGTGGGCGTCAATGTAACATGAGTCCGTGTTTCCTGATTAGGCTGTGGTTGGTCTAACCCTTTGGTTTCGGCAGGCCTGCTCCCTATCTGTGTATTCGCATTACACAGAGATGTGTGGTGCTTTCGTTGGCAAATGTGACAACGACCTCGAGCCAGGCATTCCGATGAAGAATGTTTCCCTTTAAGACAGTTGAAACAGAGATGTGCTCGTTTTACGATGTCCATGCATTTGCGTTTGTCCGAAACTACCACACAGTCGTTATGGAAATGAGCTCCTCCACAGAATGCACAGAATTTCCTATATGTAGGCTTAGTAGTTATGGAAAATGCTGACGTACTAGTAACGTCCGTTGTACTTCCGAGGTAGTTGTTATCTCCAGCTTGGGCTGCCTGAATCTCCTTATAAAGTGAATCTTTGAGTTCTGTTAATGTCCACGCACTGTCACCGTGCTCGCGAGAAATGTGTGTTCTTATCTGGCCTGGCAGCTTCTCAAATACAATGGGCACCAGTAAATCCCCATAACTATCTTCAGATTTACCTAGCGACTTAAGTCCACGAACATAAGTTTCCAGATTATCATAAAATTCGCGAACCGATTCCAGCGAATTGCTAGGTTTTGGTAACTCCCGTAACGCCTTCATATAAGACGAGATAAGCTTATGCGTCTGTCCATAGCGTTTCCTCAGTAATTCCAGAGCTTCTCTGTAATTCGCACTAGTTAATTGTAATCCCTCGATAGCTTTAGAAGCCTCTCCTGTTAACTGGGCGATCAGGTACTGGAATTTCCGAACGTCTTCCAAATTGGAATCGTTGTCAACTGCTGGCGTGAAGGCGTCGTTGAAGCCTATCCATTTCAGAAAGTTACCATCAAACTTTGGAAGTTGTAGCTTTGGAAGATTTACCGTATGTTTCGCGACACTGCCTTGGGTCGAAGTGTCCCGTCCAGAATTGTCCGTATTTGTAATATCCACACTGATTGTACCGATCTGTATCTGTAAATAGTTTATGTAATCATCTGATTCCACAATTGCTTCCGCTAGTTCATCCGTTTCCGTAGCTTCTAGTATAGTATCATCCAGTTTCTTCAAATAGTCCAATTTCGTTAGCACTGATTCATAAAGCGCGCGAAATGTTTGTGTCTGTGTTTGTGACGGAACGCCGTCAAAGTTACTCTTCGTTTCTTCTAACTTCTTCAGTAATTTTGTCATCTGCCCTCTATGGGCACCTCTGGTAGTCGTTAGCCTTCGAATATCAGCCATCATCCGTCTCGTCGGACCAAAAATGTTCGTTATTCGGGGTTCAGGATATGGCAGAACGTGAATACCCGTGTTCATAGTTTGATAACTAAGAGGTGACTGATTTAATCTAGAAACAAGAGCTAGCGCGCTGGGCGCAGAATCACGTGGTTACAGAGCATAGTAATGAATCATAATTAAAGGGGTGTATACTGGTCTAAAGTTGATACATTTCCCGACAAAAGACGGAAATATATGTTTTTAGTTTTGTTCCCTGGAACAGCGTCCCTATATGCGCATGATCTTATACATGCGTCTGTGTCTTGTCTGTAAGAATGTATTCCAGCCCATGTCGATCTCGTGCGGGAATATGTAGGTAAGAGAATATTTGAAATTCTCCCTGATATTATACTGTCGAAGTTTTGATGACGCTTCATCGGCCCGTGCGCTAATGATCTGTATACACGGTAGAATGATGGTGTTCTTAATCAAAACTAGGACAGTATAGCTGTCTATAATTATTGTTCGGTATAAACAGATACATTACTTGCGGAAATTAAGTATACTAACACCGCCAAGCTGGGCTGTGTTTTCCGGGTGGGTGGACTGCCAAGCATCCTCCTCTGGGGGTAGGACAAGTCCCACCTAGACCAAATTTAATTTATTATAATACAGCTCGGAAAATGCGTGCCACAGTTTACAATAACAATACCGTCGTAGGGAGATTGTGAATGCAGTCATCCTGAGTGTCTGTGTTTCTGTCGTGTTGGTGATTTTCATTGATATGCGTGACTGGTTATCTGCGGATGATCTTGCGCTGTTGTGAAGGGTGATGTTTTTATTTCTTCAGGGAGGGGGAAGGAAGTAAGTGAAGTGCGGTGTCAACTTTATCGGACATGATGTATTTCACTCTGTAATGGCTGAGCCCGTGGGCGGGACAGAGTTACTTTAGAGCACGGATGGTGATAAGGGTGCTGTCATAACTTGGATCAATCCATTATCGAATTCAACTTTTCGGTAGCAAAATCCTACTTGTGACGGACGACAGACTGCGGGAATCTTGCTCTCTTAATAATATTGACTGTTATTACGTGTGAATGAAGTATTATGTTATTAGCTATGTCCATCTGACGGTTCCGGGGGAGGGTGTGGGGGGGGGGGGAGGAGGGAGGTTCCCCTGTAGCATGTACTGTAGATGGCTGCGGTGTGCTTCTTTCCATATGATCAGTTTTCCGTAAACCGGATAAGAAGATGACTGCGGAAAATGTTGACTGGTATTACTGGCGGTAGTGTGCTGTTGTAGGGAAGTCCAGGCTGCTGTGTGACGCTGGTGTATTGCAGATTGGGCATATCCAGGTTTCCACGCTGGTGAATGCCAAGTCTGTTGCGGTTGTGGAAAAGTCGGGATTGCGGTAAGTGATACTTCCCACATCTGTGTGGGAGGGAATGTTGTGGAAATTCATGTCTCTAACCTTTTCAATTTTAAAACGTTAGGTGCTTGCTATTCTTGTTGTTGCTGGTGTTGATCGTCTCCGCTATATCCTCTCTATAACTGGATATGTATGTAGTATTCGCACAACGGCGAATTGACATATCCAGCCTTGTGGGCAAGTGTGTCCTGTATGCTCTTGAATTTCTGTGTACGGTATGATGTTCTGACTGCTCTAGGTGGGGATTGGTCGAGGATATGTGGACAGAGTTCCTCGTTGGAGTGGGGGAGTTGGGAATCTCCTATTACATGACAGTTGGTACTTTGTCATAGTTTTTAAGTACCGGGAAAATTCGAGCCGAGTGTCTTCTGAACAGGCTGCCTCCCCACCCACCACCTGCGGGGGGGGGGGGGGGTGGGGGTGTTTGGGGGGGGGGCAGGAGGTTGGTTGCTGCGGTGTGGGATGCCACCTCCTCTTTAACAGCTGACTCTCTCATATCTGAAGAGTGACAGTCTACAGACGACGAGTGGAGTGTGAGGTTGACACGACGTAGGTTGTCCGAACTTGGTGCATATAGAGAAGAGACGCGCATTGGAGAAGGGGCAGTGGTGGTGCATATGGGCGGGGAGCACCTTGGTTGGGGTGTGGTTGCGTGATTTTGGGGCATGGTCAGGTACACCGAGTTGTGCGCTGTTACGCTGTTCTTCAAAATGAGCGAAGGCCTCATCTGGCCTGTGCATTTCCATGCTATTCACTACATGTTCCACCCCACAAGAAGCATGGCCCAGGGCAGCCTCAGCTTCCGCTTGTGGTAACTCTATAATGGGGGTGGGTGGGGGGGGGGCTGTAGCATGAAGTCGGTGGGAATGGGAAGAGGCGGCGGAACAACCTTTCCGTCCTTCCCCTTGGACAACACAAATGAGAAAGTCTTCTCAGATCGAGTAGACCCATACTGAGGAGGGAGAGGGCAAGTACGCATCTCATCATCGTACTCAGCATTAGTCACTTGTTCACCAGACTCCTAGTTTGGTAGGAGAAAGGTCGAACTGACACTGCGGTGCTCTAGACTAACGTCGGGAATACTCGTCTCTGTGGAGACATCTGTGTTGGTGCTGCTGCCATGTGGAACGCCTAGTCCGAGCTCTGGTACGGGATCATCACTGACTCAAGGTTTAAGCCGATCGAAGTGGATGACTGAGGTCAGGCCATCCGAAGTGCAGATATGGTAGGTCACGTCCGACGTCTTACCTACTACCACACAGGGGCCTTTCCACTGGTAACTCAGTTTACTCGGCATGCTTGCAAATTGTTGCGAATCGTGTACCAAAACCATTCTTCCCGCTTCATATGGATCTGCATGCACCCTCCATGTCATGTTTTCTGACACCGGTGTGCAGTGGATAAAGTTGCTCTCACTAACTCATGGGTCTGTTCTATCTGCTGCCGCATGAGCTCTACATAGAGAGATGGTGAATTTTTCTCCCCCGGAATCCTGGGCATGGCCAGATCCAGCGGTACGGCTAACTCATGGCCTAACATTAACCACGCAGGGGTATAACCCATGCTGGAATGTACTGGAGAGTGGTATGCCATGGGCGCAAATGGGAGTCATAGATCCCAATCTCGACAATCAAGGCATGTTTCCTTAGTAAGCATTTCTGCAAGGGTGGGTTGAACCGTTTCACCATCCCATCACTTCGGGGATGATATGGAGTTGTTCTTGCCGTAACTATATGAAACAATTTGCATGCTTCCACCCACTTCGTAAAATAATTTTGTAACACGATCATGTATTTGTTTCCATCATCTATCATATTCAAGGGTCCGAGCATATCAATAACCACTCGCTCCCATGGTGCACCAACAATTTTTACTTGTAATGGTGCTGAATGGTGCTGGCCAACAGCGCGTCTTTGACATGGGGCACATTTGGCGACCCATGCCTTTACACTATCGTGAATTCTGATCCAGTGGAATCTCTGTTTTATTCTAGTTAATGTCCGCTCAACAGCTAGATGGCCGGCGTTATCGTGCAACTGTTGGAATACTGTTTCACGATAATATTCCGGAATTACCAGGTGGTTATTGATATAGAGAACGCCTTGCTGTATGTGGCATTCCTCAAACTGCTGGTAGTAGTACTTGGCTGTTGCGGATAATGGTGTAACAGATTCCTGGGGAGGACATACCCCCTCATGGAGACACGTGTCTGCACGTCTGTTGCTTGTTCGTGAGCGAATTTGTCTGTGTTCCACTCTGTACACCACAATTCAGGGAACACAGGAGATGGCTGAGTTGTATGTGTCATGGTGGTGGCTACTTCGTGTTCACCCTCAAGCCCGATTCTGCTCAAGGCATCAGCATTTCCATGCAGTTTGCCGGGTCTGTGAACCACATTGAAGTTAAAAGCCTGCAGGGATTCCTGCCACCTCACTACCTGGCCCTCCGGATTTTTAAGGTTGTGGAGCGAGCATAGAGAAGCCTGATCCATACGGAGAGTAAATGGGCGACCGTACAGAAAGTGTTTATAATACTTGACAAAGTAGACCCCAGCCAGTAATTCCCGCTTGGTGTTCGCATAGTGTTTCTCTGTTTTATTTAGAGTACGTGAACCATAACCCAGTACCTGCTCCGTTCCGTCCTCTGTGACCTGAGATCGAACTGCGCCAATAGCGTAAGCTGACACATCAGTGTCCAGGATGAAATCGAGGTTAGGGTTAGGATGAGCAAGAATAGGGGCAGTCGTCAAGAGTTCCTTCAATGCCCTGAAGGAACCTTCACACTCACTCGTCCACTCGAAGGGTCGATCCTTTTCGGTGATCTTGAAGAGAGGTGATGCAATCTCACTGAAATGATGGATGTATCGATGATAGTATTGACAGAGACTTAGGAAGCACCTAGTTTCCATGACAGACTCAGGGGTCTGCCACCCCGCCACAGCTTTTGTTTTTGATGGTTGTGTGGCCACTCCATCACCGGATATGATGTGTCCCAGGAACTCGACGCTCTGTCTGAAGAGATGACATTTCTTGATTTTGAGCTTCAAGTTAGCCATGCGGAATCTTGAAAGTACAGTGTCTAAATTTGAAAGAGCTTGCTCAAACGTTGGACCAAAGATGATTATGTTGCCAATGTAACACAGACAGATTCCCCATTGCAGGGTAGTTAATACCTGCTCAATGAGATGGTCGAAAGTTCCAGGAGCATTGCACACACCATAGGACATCTTGCGGAATTGGAAAAGGCCGTCGCAACAAATGATTGCAGTCTTCTCCATGTCAAGCTCATCCATGGCTACCTGCCAGTATCCACTAGCTAAATCAAGGGTACAAAATCACTTGGCTCCGGACAATGAATCTAAGGCCTGATCAATCCGGGCTAATGGATAAGCATCTTTGACACTAAGATCATTAAGGCGACAGTAGTCTATACAAAACCGCAAAGATCCATCCTTTTTGCCTGCTAGTACAATGGGACTGATGCTGATGGCTCAATTATTCCAGTCCGCAACATGTCCTCTACCTGTTGGTGTGACTCTGGTTCCTTATGAATCGGGAGATGTCTAACAGGTTGACGTATGGGTTGGTTATTTCCAGTGTCGATGGAGTGTCGTACTAGATGAATTTCTCTGAGGTCCATGTCTCCTGATGAGAAACTATTGCGATATTTGTGAAGTAATTTTCTTATTTTTAACTTTTGGGATTGCATCAATCCAACTGTGGCATGTAAATATAAGTCATGTAGATGTTCGGGCAAATCATCAGACGTCGTTGTTGTTGCGTTTGTGGTTGGGGATGTTTCCAGTGATATATCATCCACCAAATGGCCACAATGGACTCCTGCTTTAAGTGTTATTGGGTCCACTGTGCCATTGAATACGCGGAACGGAATATGTTCTTTGTTGGTGGTATCCACGATGATGCAGGGACTAGCGCATTGAGAGGCGAGCATGTATTCGAGGTCGGGTTCCAGCATGGCTGTGTGAGTTTTGTTTCCTACTTGTGGTGCAGTGGCCCACAAGATCCTTTCCTGTCCCGGCTCAACTGTGGCGGTGGTGGCTAATATCACCACACACGTATCTTATAATAATAACTCCAGTCCAAGGGGTATCCATCAGCCGTGTATGTCTAGTTCCTGTTGCTTACAATGTATGATGGCTTCGCTGGCACTGAAGAAATCAGAACCAAGCAGGGCATCGTTTTGGATGGAGCCGAGAACAACTCACGGTATGAATTGCATCTCCTCTATCTGTATTACAAGGTTTACTACTCCAGCCACGGGCACATCTGCTCCCATAGCTGTTTGTAAAAAGATGTTTGTAGGCCTAAGGGGTGGCTTTTTATGAGGTGGGATGCTCTCATATAAGCGCTTGTTAAAGACAGTGATGGAAGCTACATTGTCCACAGTGGCACTGGTGGAAATTCCGCTTAACAGACAGGCACATGTATATATCACTTTACGGTGAGACTGTGGAAGAGTCTCCAATGATACCATTTGCTTAAACGCAGGTGGTGCGGTATCATTCTGTGTATAGTCTTGTTTCCAGATAGCTTCTGTGAGTGCAGTTGGTGGCTGAGTGTGGAAAGGGCTGACTCGTCGTCGCTGCTGCTGTGATTGCTTGGGCGACGACGGGGTCGGCGGGGGGGGGGGGGGTAGCAGTTGGCATGGCGTTGTTGCTGATTCTGCGTAAGCTGTGTTGGTGTGTACTGCAGTGCAGATAGGATCCTCACATTCATGGATAAGGATTACCTGAGCACGCCACTTTTTACACCGCGCCATGGCATGTTTAGTTGAAGTGCAGAAGAAGCAATGGCGTTGTGGGTCGTTCCTTTTCTTTGTCAGATGTTTCTTTTTGCGGATCCATGTGTTTGAATGGGTACATTCCTCGGAATCACTGCTGATGGTGCATGTTGGTAATGTAGCTGTAAGAGGCTGTGAATTGCAGACCACCAAAGGGCACTGGGTGTTAAGTACCTTGGCGGTGGGATGTGGTGCTTGCAAAACGTTGTTTCAGCAGAGGTGCTACAACCTACCACTGCTGTTTTACATAGGAAAGAAGGTTGTGTAGATGTGGAAAATGTTGGGTCACTTTTTCTGCAGGGGGAAGATGGCAGTGCTGCGGATGCAGTGTGCATCGAAGGCACAGTCATATAAGAAGTGTATGATGTTGTAGGAATATGTTGATGAGTATGCGTGGCCACCTAATGTAGTTGTTCAGAGGCAGCAGTTGAGCCGGGTTGTAGGGACGGGCACCAAAGTGACTCTGTAATCGGTGCCCATTCTAGTTTGACGGATTATCCGGCTGCGGGGTTCATCGGTCAGTGGTTGGGGTTGTAGATGGAGGATGGTTTGGGCATTGTTCCCTCCAATGGCCTGGCTGACCACATCCAAAGCACGTGTTTGGTGGCAGTGCTGATGCTGTGGTTGATTGCAGTCTAGTGGTGGATTGTGTTGCTACTGTAGTGCTGAGTGTCGTCACAAGGTTGGTGAATGCTGAGATCTGTTTAGTTATCTCTTCTAACCTTTCGTGCATGTTTTGTCTACTGTTAATGTTGTGCTGGTTTCCGCTTCCGTGGGCGTTGTTGTTTTCAACCAGAAAATGCTAAGTGCTGAAAATCTTAGTGAAACCATAATTAATGTGATGCACACTGGCTTACGTGAAAACGTGATGAACAATTTCCGAAGAATTCCCAGGTCACCGTCTTATGTAGGTCCAAAGTTACTGCATTGGTAGTTGCCGCTTTATTTATGCAGGCCTTCTGCTACATTCTAACCTACCAGTTAGTTATTAGAAACGAATACAAGCTTTGGCCGCAAGTGGCAGGGATTCCTACCTAACTTTAGATACATTTATCCAATGGGCGCGGATGCTCAACTTCCCATAGTTCGCCCTGCATAGCATCTACCTCCGAAAGATAGTGTGCATACATGCTACAAAGCAAGGCTCCCAAATCAGATAATAATCATGTTACCCTATCCCGCAACCACATATAACATCACCAGGACAAGGGTTACAGTTTACACAAGCAAGTTTAGAAAGTGCCATGTCATTTATGGTGGGGATAGAGAGACGGATATCCATCGCTAGTGTCCTTCCCTGTGAGGGCATGGCGGATTCCAAGATCTCACCCAGACACTACAACGAATTTGATGGAGATCCGCATCCCATCCGTCACTGCATTCTATGGAGTTAACATTTGACCTGTCATTAGGGTTAAGTTCCAGAATGCCCAGAATTGCACAGCAGGCCGGCATACAACTAATTCTCATATAATATTATTTCTTTTCGCAGTGTTTCCTACATTGGCAGGGGTATCTAACTATCAAGTATCCGAAGATACAGGGGGAGATGTATGTGAATTGGCACTTTAACCATCACAACTTGGAAACCTCCTCCGATAGTTTCTCAGTGTCGGATCCAGCCAATGTGTCGATAGGGGATCCAGACCATTATAAAGCCTTGCGCTGGTGGATCATGGAAAGAGACAATAACTCCACACACACACACGCACGCACGCACGTACGCACGCACGCACGCACGCACGCACGCACGCACGCACGCACGCACGCACGCACGCACGCACGCACGCACGCACGCACACACACACACACACACTTATCAGTTGAATTAACGTGTGCCTGTATGCTTGCTTGCGTGCGTGCGTGCGTGCGTGCGTGCGTGCGTGCGTGCGTGCGTGCGTGCGTGCGTGCGTGCGTGCGTGCGTGCGTGCGTGCGTGCGTGCGTGCGTGCGTGCGTGCGTGCGTGCGTGCGTGCGTGCGTGCGTGCGAGCATCTGTAAGTCTGTGCACGCAGGCATGTATTCATGCATGCATATGTTCGTAAGCGTGTGTGTGCCGTAGCGCGTTCATACGCGCGTGTATGCGTGCGTACGTGCATCCGTTTGTGCGTTTGTGTGTGTGCATAAGTCCGCCAGTGCGTGCATATGTTCGTGCGTGCGTGCGTGCAAAAATCATTCATAAAGGAAGAAATAACATGCAGAGATTTTAGAAATGATAACATAGAACAATTTAAAATGAATATGGCAAATATAAACTGGAATCAGATAATAGAGTGCCAGACATGTGAAGATGCCTACAACGCATTCCATACTCTTTGCACTAACATTTATGAATCAAGCTTTCCACTAAAAAAACTAAAAAAGTTTAAACAAATCCCTACTAAACCCTGGTTAATAACAGGATTGATAGCTGCCTGTCATAAGAAGAATAAGATGTATTTAAATTTTATAAAATTTCCAGCAAGAAATAATGATGCACAATTTAAAAAGTACAGAAACAGATTAAATCAGATAATCAGGATGGCAAAGATAAACTATTATCATTATAAATTTGAAGAGCAAAAGAACAATATAAAAGAAACATGGAAATTAATATAAAAAACCCCCACTATTGAATAAACAAAAAGGCAGTTCAGAAACATCCCTGTTCATTTATAATAATACAATTATAACTGACAAAAAAGAAATTGCGGATAAATTTAATGAATACTTTATAAATATTGGGCCTAATTTATCTAAAAAAACACAGACCAGTCCTGGAATAAATGTGCAAGACTATCTGCCAGGCGACTACCAATCCTCAATGTTCCTGACCCCTACTGACAATGAAGAGATTTACAAAATCTTAATGAAAATTAACCCAACTAAGAGTGCCGGCATTGATAACTTTAAATGGGAAATCTTTAAAAACTGTGCTAGAGAAATACTAACTCCACTGAATCACATCTGCAATCTATCATTTTCACAGGGTATATTTCCACCCCGATTAAAAACTGCATGCGTAACACCTATATTCAAAGGTAAAGACCCATCTGATTTTACTAACTATAGGCCAGTCTCAGTACTTCCGCTTTTCTCTAAACTTCTGGAAAGATTATACTACAATAGAACTATAAAATATCTTAATAAAAACTCTATAATCTATGAATCCCAGTACGGCTTCAGAGAAAAACACTCTACCATGCCTGCCATTGTGGATATGCTGGAAAAAATAACCACATCCCTTGAGAGAAATGAACACACTCTAGGTGTATTCTTGGACTCTCCAAAGCATTCGATACTATTGATCATGAAATATTACTTTAAAAACTAGCCCACTATGGAATTAGGGGCATTGCATTAAATTGGATATATAGCTATTTAATTAACAGAACACAATGTGTAAAATTCAGTGGGGCCATGTCAGGAGACACGAAATTAGTCTGTGGCGTTCCACACGGATAAATTCTTGGACCTCTGTTGTTTTTGCTATACATGAATGACCTACCCAAAGCATGTAATCACCTCTCACTAATATTGTTTGCGGATGATACCAATGCCTTTTGTAGTCACAAGGACATAGACACTGCATACAAGTATGTAAATAATGAAATGAAAAAAATCATAGACTGGTTTAAAGTGAATAAATTATCTCTGAATGTCGATAAAACTAACTATATACTTTTCACAAAATCTAAGAATTTAAAACAAATAGCTCTCCCCAAAATGCATGTAAATAATCAAGAAATTCACGAAGCACAATATGTCAAATTTCTCGGCGTCTATCTGGATAAAAGCTTAACCTGTGAGAAGCATATAGAAATAGTGAGATCCAAGGTAGCAAAGAACATAGGTATCATGCGCAGACTTAAGCCATATCTTCCCCCTAATATTCTAAAAACTCTATATTGTACACTGATCCTTCCACAGATCACATATTGCAATGTAATATGGACTAGCACGCATAAAACTAAACTAGCACATCTAAAATCACTACAAAAGCAGGAAATCAAGTTATTCGCACAGCCAGCAGAGGGCCAGGATGTCTTTTAAAACCGAAAAAATGCTAAAACTTGAAGACATTGGAGCTGTCCAACTATACACTATCTTAAGGGACTACCATAATGGCAATCTACCCTCCTCATTATTAAACCGTTTTAGGAACAAATCCGATATACACTCGCACAACACACGAACTAAGAATAACTTACACCAAACCTATTACAGAACAATGACAGCTACACAAAAACCATCTCACCAGGCAATACAACTTTGGAACAACACAGATATAGATATACGCACACAAATTCTAACACAAAGCTCTTTTAAACAAAATATTAAAAAAATAATCTTAGAAAGATACTAAAAATCCAAACCAATGACATGAATGCAGAAGTCACCACCATGGCAGTACAAAAACAAGTATGTACCCAGTTGCCAGGATAACAACTAGAATGTAAAATACACATCTGCAATAATAATAATAATAATGCATCCGTAATTGTTGATGTGGATGATGCAGTTGTGTATAATAATAATAATAATAATAATAATAATAATAATAATAATAATAATAATAATAATAATGCACCAAGAAATGTTGATACAAATTAGGCCGCATTGTTATATATGATAATAATAATAATAATAATAATAATAATAATAATAATAATAATAATAATAATAATAATAATAATAATAATAATAATAATAATAATGCTGCACCAAGAAATGTTGATACAAATTAGGCCGTTATTATATATAATAATAATAATAATAATAATAATAATAATAATAATAATAATAATAATAATAATAATAATAATAATAATAATAATAATAATAATAATAATAATAATAATAATAATAATAATAATAATAATAATAAATAATAATAATAATAATAATAATAATAATAATAATAATAATAATAATAATATTGTAAACAAGATATGCATGTGTTTTCCCCATTCCCTTGTGTGTGTGTGTGTGTGTGTGTGTGTGTGCGTGCGTGCGTGCGTGCGTGCGTGCGTGCGTGCGTGCGTGCGTGCGTGCGTGCGTGCGTGCATGTGTGTGTGCGCGTGCGTGCGTGTGTGTTAATTATATATTGTCTTAAATGTATACATGTAAATATTAAATTATCTTCACCCATGATCCAACTATTACTGAATTATATGTTTATTTTATGTTAAATGTAAGGGGTCCACCGCTGTATAGGCTCAGCCTTTGGTGGACTGCCTGTTGTGTAAATGTAAAATCTATGTGTTATATGAAAATAAATAATCTTGAATCTTGAATCTTGTGCGTAAGCTGGTAAATACGTCGAAACGTCCGGATGAATCGCAAGGCACGAAACGACTCGAGGACGAATCAGTATTGGTACGAAGCGTCCCAATACCCAAATGGTAACATCCGGTTCAACAAATAAAATTAATATTGCATCGCTTGTGATGACTGTCAAATTAGATTTACCACAGTTGGGTTATTTTTAGGGTATAAAGTTGAATCAGAACAATTTAATATCAGACTGTAAAATGAGTGAACTCAGCCAGGATGAAGTAAGTGAAAATAATCGTTAATAAAAATAGCAACAACATTAATGCTTTGTTTTGGTTGAGTGTGACAGTCACAATGACGAGCAAAAAACGACACAGACATCACAGTCACTGACAGCTCAGACGAGTCAGAGCAGACATTGCGGAGTGAAAAGAAAATTAATATGAAAATAAGCGTTGCATGTAATATTTAACGGACAATTAACTATATGTATATATAAATATATTTATAGGACAATAACATGTTAACCTTAATGTATTCAGTATTCTTATGTGACATGTCCTACATATTGTTGTTATATGTAGGGTCCACCGCCACATAGGCTCTGCCTTTGGTGGACTACCTGTTGTGAAACTATAAATGTGTATTCTATATCAAAATAAATAATCTTGAACTTGAATGCAGTCCATAACAACCGCTATCGAGAACAGCTGCCAGGATTGCAGAACATGCGCAAATTATGACAGTCGCTTCTACTTCTACAGGATAATTGAAACGTCCTCTTCAGGATACAAATCAAAATGTTGGTGGCATGTGCAGATTAGGAAGCTTGATCTTTCCAAAATGAGTCATATATGCAGTTATCATGGTTGTAGGTTATGTACATATAGGGTTTTTTTTCATGACGTCATTAAGTCATTATTTTTAGAACTGGGGAAGCCTGGCTGTCAAGCGGCCGCTGACGTGATAAAGTAAACACTGATCTTGCTGGCTGTAAATCTTGTCTTACACTGCATTAATCCTGTAAATAATAATTGTTTGGCGAAATATATTCAATTTCAACTTTATTTGTGTACGATATTGAGGGCAATGATTTATTTACTGCTTTCATATCATGTTGGAACCAGTATTCGTACATCAAATGGCTTGCTCATTCACTCATTGTGTGTGTGTGAATGGTGACATCTGTGTTGTTCATGCTCAAATAAGTGTTCTAATGATGGTATGAATGGTGATAAATTATACCTCTAGACGATTGAGAGCCAATAACTGTGTACATGTGGGGGTGGGGAGGGGGTCGCTGACAGCAGATGGATGTTAGTCTAAGTTTACTCGTGTGAAAATATTAAGCAGTGTTGTCATTCTTTTAAGTCAGTTTAATTATCCATGGCTGGCAGAAGATATAGTAGTATGATAACCCGCTGGGTGTGTCGAATTTTGACATGCAGGAGCTGATTTGGAGGTGCAGATGGGTTGGGGTGAGTGGGTTGGAAAGGAGTTTCCAGTGTTTCTGGTGGTAGACAGCTGGCCAACTAAGGGCAGCACCACTGATTGTAAGAGGAAGTCACTGTTACTATATGCATAAAAGTAAATAAGCTTAACTAACTTTGAATATATGTTGATCATGTTTAATTGTGTATTTAGTTAATTATTTCACCGACAAATCTCCGAAAAAGTTTATTCTTTACGATATAAAACTTATTCTGTTGAATATTCAAAAATTAATTTAACTGGAAACCATAAGGCAGCAACAACTGCCAGTCAAATTAATTTCAAAATATTCAATAGTTTTCCCGTATTGTAGCATTGAAAATGAGGCATAGGGAATTCAGCTGTGAAATGGTTAATGAAAAGCTACATACCCTTAAGTGTTAAAAGTATATAGATGTCTAGGATTCATTACAACAATGGATATAATTTACGCGGTCCCAGAAATATTGCAATATTTATATTTCTATATAAAAAGACTGGACTGCTTGTAAAATTTATTGAATTTTCATAGTTTTATTATTTTCCTAGCTGTATTTGGCTGTGCTTTGCAAAAACATAGTAAAAGAAACTAACCTTCACCATGAAAGATAATTCTCTACGTTTACCTACCTCAATTGCTAGGCGCAGGTGATTGGGTTATTATTTTATTGGGCCTCAAGACATGATACCAACTGCTATTGCATAAAATATGCGTATGTAGTTAAAATAATTGAGAACCACCCATGTAGAGCCTCACTTCAACTTCACATTCTGCATTAACAATCTAAGAACAATCAATGTTTATCTCAGTGTATGCAAATAGTGTAAGTTCTACAAAATGTTTTAGCATTTGATAATCACATGTGTGCGTCTGCAAGTGTCATACCATGAACGGGTTCGGAGAAATTAGGTAGCATTGCTAGCAGAGTTGCCCTTATGCGTCCTTTTGCGCGTATATATGCATAAAAATGGCAGAGGGACACATACAAATTAACCCTCTGCGTCTCCGAGGACGCATGAGGGACGCAGTGAAAAAGTGTAACAGAAACTGGTAACTTTGCGTGTGCTTAATTATCGATTATATTATCGTGTGTGTATATCTATTTGTGCATGTGTTTACTTTAAGAAATATACCTAATGCATTGTGTGTTCAATAAAAACGAACTTACTGTGTTGTTTAAGACTATGATTTGTTGTATGTTTTCTTGCACAACTCTAAAGTTGTTAATGCCCATAAATCAGATTCAACCACCACATTTAATTGTAAACACAATCCCCAAATCATCCTTAGTATTCTATTTGATCTAATTTTGATAAATAATGAGTTTACAAGCCCGATGTTAGTCGCCTTGTTTGGCCTACATATTGCAAAAAATACCCGCCATGTTTCTGTCTGTTGTGCTAAACGTCAGTGTGACGCGTCAGTATTTGATTGGATAACAGCGTAATCGCCCTCTAGAGGAACTCATGCTTGAGAAATCCAATACAACTGATCAAGCGTATACAAATGTGTCTGGGCATCTTAATCGTTTCACATCTCAGAACATTGGACAGATCACAAAGCTGTTATAACTAATATGCTGAATATTTTGAAATTAATTTGCGCATGCCTACTTGCCTAAAGCAGTAACGACTACAGCCAAAATATGTTTTTCTATTTACTTATCAAAGTATCTAAATGGATGAAGGAATATATGGAAGATATGTGATATCTTTTACATTTGAAGGGTCATTTGACTGATTAGCGGCGGTGTCTGTGTATTTCTGTTTGAATAACGGTATCAATAAGCGCTATAAGCCGTCTTTTATTTAGCAATAGTGGCTGATTGATTGACTGATGGATTAGTGTTTATAATGTTTAACAATACTCGATCATTAGGTGTTCCCAATTTCTCAACTCAAAAGCTCATCCCAGCAACGATGTTCAACGATATCGTCATTTTCCCAAACAGCGTATAGCTCAAAGCTCCCTGATACAAGCGTCCTTATTGGATACATGCTAATGCATTATCTATGCTTCAACCAATCAGCAATCGCGTTACATAGTTACTCCCTATGAATTAGACATATCAGGTTGTTGGCTGATATATTTTCACTAATTACGCATTTTAATCTGATTTATACAGATTATTTTTGATAAATTATTGTTTTGTCTGATCTTACCCTATGTATTCCACTATATTTAGTCATTCCAGTTACATTATAAAAAAATACGCGGACATTATATCGAAGTAGGTTACGTCGTCCTTGAGCAAACACGCCACAGGTACTCGTAATTTTTCAATTCGTCTAAAGTCAAGTTATGGTTTTATAGAAAAACAAATGCAGTGGTCTTTGCTAATTACTAATGTAGTGGTCTTTGGGAATGTTAATCATACAAGGTTGTCAATGTAGGTTGGTTGGTTTATCAGACAACAAACAAGTACAGTGCTTTAAGTTATTGTTTATTGATATGCAGTTCAAATGTCATTAGTTAAATATACAATGGGCATTTCAATATATCAATTTTAGCCACGATTGTAGATCACAGAATACATATTTTTGAAAAGTTACCACTGGAATGACTGGCACTGTTTAGAGCCAGTCATTCCAGTGTTAAACTTTCAAAAATAGGTATTTTGGTGATCTACAATAGTGGCCAAAAGTGTTAAGTGCTAAAGGTTAATAAACTATGTATAGTTAATATTCTCTATATACACATTAACATTATTTACACAATGTCATACCTAGTGCTTTCAACATGTTTAATAAAGTGCTTTATAATTAGATCAATGTGTTTAAGAAAAAAACATGGGACCCCCATATTTCAGATGAGGACCCCATGGGACCCCCAGATTTTACAGTGGGACCCCCAAATCTGAGAGTGTGGGGTCCTTGGGACCCCCAAAAATAAAATGTTGTGGGCAACACTGATTGCTAGTGTTGAATCATTCACTCCATATTAAAACATTTCTGAACATATATGGCCCCCCCCCACATCTTCCCAAGCATAGAAACCAATTTGTCTTTTAAATAGGAATGGAGTATACCTGTGGTGTATGAGTATCTAGCAATGTACCATTCACTCAGGAAATGCTGAAAATTAGGTGTGGGGAAGCAAGTGCCTGACAGACAGGGGTGTAACTCTGCCCATACAGGGAAATTTATAGGCTCTAGATAGCAGATTCAATTTAACAATGACCAGGACTGGTGGTAATTGGAAGTTGTACTAATTCAATTACCCTATTGGATAAATTGGTAAATCTTTAGGAATTGGACTTGCTTTGCCCCAAGAATGATTAATTCCCACCTTCTTTTCAATTATTTTATAATTTTATCAACATCTCCTAACATAGTATAACATATGTAATAAAACAAAGTGATCTTGAGATGCTGGCTCCATAATCAAGCCAACCATTTCAGTTGTAAATTTAAAAAATTGCCTTCTTTTGATCTCTAAAGTGTTAA
Organism: Chaetoderma sp. LZ-2023a; assembly: GCA_034401795.1. NCBI lineage: Eukaryota > Metazoa > Mollusca > Caudofoveata > Chaetodermatida > Chaetodermatidae > Chaetoderma > Chaetoderma sp. LZ-2023a. The sequence goes on from CM067359.1 coordinate 117,896,319, forward strand.
TGTGCATTTTGTGTGAAAAAAATTGAAATTTACTTAATGAAGTTTGACCATTAAAAGGGAAATTGTCATGCTTGCCAAAAATTGCTTCTGTAGTAATATGTCTTGAAAGATGTCCATTTGTAGCAAAGTAAAAAAATCTTCCCTTGACCTACAAATGGCCAGTTACTAAGCAAAAATTCAAATATCATTTACCAATCTTCACCAGTCCCACAGCCCGGCCCACAGCATATGGCCTCACCATGTTTACTAAATTTCAGATGTTTTTCCAGTTGAATATTAAAATATACTGTACTGATCAGCTATCTGAGTATGACTGTATTTAGTATTATTTTATTTACTGACTATTATACATGCTCAAGGTTGCTGCAAGGAAAAGAAATTGTCTTAACCACCACCCCTCCCTCTACCCCTCCACACACCATTATAACTTTTAGGGGCCTAATGCTCCCTACCCCACCCTCTGTTCCTGCCACAAACCCCACAAAACACACAATTTATGAAAATAACACTCATAAGTTTGGAGAGTTTAATAATAAATTCACCAACTGTCATGGTGGATGTAAGATTCTATTATGAGGTGTGTCCAACCTAGCAGTCATGGTCTGGGTGGGGTTCCCAATGGTGGTGGGGTAGGGAGGGGTGTCATGCCACTTCCCCTCTAATAATTGGAAAATGAAATGCTCTGATTAGTAGTTTCCTGCATATTGATTAATTAATTCATACTCAAATTGAAATTCATCTTCACCTGGCCCGAAGTGAGCGTATGCCATGGCATCCATCCGCCCATCAACTTTTGCTTTGAAACACTACTCCTCATCAACCATTTGGGCGATTTCAACCAACTTTGGCTGGAAGTGCGCTATGGTTGTAGGCTCCAGAACTTCCATTCAGAACTGATTCCTCAATTTTTTTGGGTGAGAATCTTAGATATTATGAACAATTTACCAGAAATTGTCAAAACGCTGCTTCTCCTTAGTTGCTTGACATATTTCAAACAAATTTGGCTAGAGTGACCCTATCAAGGTAGACTAGAATTTCTATTCAGAATTTTGATTGGGGCCTCTTGTTTATTTACTGGGATGCAGGTAGGAATTAATGCACTCCACCCCCACCTCCCACCCCCACTACATCAAGTGTTGGGGTGGGGCAGGGGTGCAAAGGCAACCTAAATATATGGGGTACAGGGTTCTTCCCCAGAAAAGATTTGAAACCTATATGTTGTGAGGAGACACACACACATGTGCACACACCCTTTCTCTCTTCGCATATGCACACACTGATAATCATTATGACAGTAGGACCATACATGTATATAACCATCTTGGGCGCGTTCGTAAACATTACCTATCGAACAGCCGCTTGTATTGGTACTATAACCTACCAGGATCCACATGCACTGATGGGGTGGGGGCGTTTCTGACATATCCTAGCGGTAGTATTTTGCCTTATGTGCATAGAATCAATAATATATTTCTAAAAATGCACAGTAAAATAGTATTGGATGTTAGAATTGTCAATTTGGCCAACTTTACCGGTAGAGCTGACATAAAATTGCAAGAAATTATATGTCTAACCCTTTAATGGTCAAATTTATTCAAGAAAATATAATTATTTGCTTATTGAATGTCCATTTACAGGCCAAGAGAGGACTATTTTTGAAAATGTACCACTGGAATAACTGGCTCGGTTATCGAGCCAGGCATTCCAATGGTAAAATTAAAAAAAGTCTTCTTGGCGTGCAAATGGACATTCCCCAATGCCACTGCAGAGACCGGTTTTGGCTGGCTTGACCATTAAAGGGTTAAACAGGGTTTGCACTGGTCATGGGAATCCTGGAAAGTCATGGAATTTGAAAATCTAAATTCCAGGCCTGGAAGTCATGGAAAATCGTAATTTTGGTCCAAGTCATGGAAAATGAAAATCTCGCTTAGAAAATAATCTGATGGCATAAAATTCTGCTGTAAATATTAGGTATATTTCAGGAAAAAAATGATACAAAAATAGCACGAAAATAGAACACATTTTGAATTTTTCTGGTTAGAAATTCTTACCATCTTACCTTATATCCCTCATCGCAGGAGTGAAGTTATTAATTGGGAGTTGGGACCACCTAAATATTACGTATACTTTAATAAACATTGTTTATTTCATCAAAATTAATCCAATTTTCTCATCGAGAAAAAATAGAAATCACATGATATGTTAGCTTCCACTATAAAATGAGTTTAGGTTGCTGCGCGGATAGCGCGAAGATGCAAATATTAGTACCCGGGTAGAGACTTGCGCAATCCACATTTAAATAGGATTGGAGTTTTGAGTAGCTACGAGAGTGATGGCGTAAACTCACCCTATAGCGGAGGCTGATTAATACTCGCAAGAATGTAATCTAACCAAGTCAGCTGGGACCAAATCGCCCAAATGAACAAAAATCACGCCAGTAAATATACTGCCGAATGCATTTACTGATTAGGTAATAGTGAATTTATTCCTCAAATTGTTTTAAAGACATCTTCTGCACATATTTATTATTAACTTGCGATATTGGCATTTGGGGTGGGGGTGCAAATCAGTTTTTATTTGGGAAATCTCCATTCAGTCCGAGATAAAGTTCAGTGGAATGCCTCCAATCGCAATTTAGAGCTTTAATCTGGCCGTCCAACTTAAGAAGGGATTTAACCTCATTTTATTTCTTACATTCTTTTACGTCATTTTATGTTGGTTGGACATATGACAATACAGTGACTTGTCAGTTTGAGTTTTATTTCATAATTTAAGAATGCTACACGTAAGATTTACAAATATTACATAGAATACAATTATTACAGACAATATAGCCCACAATATTGGTTATTGCAATATGGTTTTAAAATAATTTGAATTTATTTGATAGGTTTATATACATAATTATGCTCTTTGTTTAGTAACTACTAGTAACATATTATGCCATGATGATGATGATAGCTAGTGCTCTTAACCCTTTCACCGTTGAATTCCTGATATCTCATTTTCAAGGCAACCATACAAGAAAACTGTTGTCAGTTGAATATTTTGAAACTAATTTGACTGGAAGCCATTGCTGGCTTAGGTAGCACCAGCTTCCAGTCAAATTAGTTTCAAAATTGTCAACAAAATTGGAAGGATTTGTCTGTGAAAAGGTTAATCTTTAAATCATTCCTATATAATGTTGGATCTCTTTATTTATATATTAATGCACACGGTCGCATGCCATAAATAGGTCCTAAAACTGTTTCATAGTCAAAATGGAAAATTTTAAAATAATTTCTGGGCTAAATATAGACACGATTCCCTTCCAAAAACTGCAAACTAAATGTGTTTATCTATTATAGTTTTAAAGATATGTGGATGTGAACATGTGTCATTACATTGGGAATGCATTGATAAGCTTTAACGTTTTTGTCGTTTTCTTAATAACCCCCCCACTCCCCCCTGTTGTGTGATAAAGAATGTATAACCTTTTTGTTTTCTATCCAAATTGAATCTAGTTTTTTGCAAAATATTTATAATTAGCTACAAAATAAGGCAGGAAACTTCATAGGGTGGTTGGACTAGGTCTGGAGAAGAAACTTATCGAACTTGACGATGATCCGAACTCCAAGATGGCCGCCAACAACGGGCTGCCATCTTGAAAGTTGGTTTCTGGATGATATCTCCATTACCATTTATCGGATCACTTCATAGGGCTGTGGGAATATGTCTGGTGAAGAAACTTATTGTAATTTATGATAGTCCGAAATCCAATATGACTGGCGGGCATCTTGAAAATTGGTCTTCTGACGATACCTCCTTGACTGTTTAATGGATTGCTTTGACACTTCATAAGGATGACCGGTCTGGGTCTGAAGAAATAAATATTTTCTGATAGCTCTCATTCATTGGTTTGTCATCATCGCGGGGTATTATGCACCATTTGCGGAGCGCTTGTTATCATTTATTTCAGCTTTTTCTAGAAATTCCAAGTCCCAGTTTTCGTGACTTGTCAACTTACCCCGGTTTCTTTTTGGGAATTTGGATCTACGATTTAATCGAAGATCGCGATTTTTTTTTTACAAAATCGATCGCGATGTTTCAAAGCAAAACTCGTGCAAGCCTAGCCTAAGCAAGCTTATACTGCGGCGATTGTCCATGCATCCATCAACTCTTTCTTTAAATGACTTCTTAAGAGCCACGGGGCCGATTTCAACTATATTTGTCAGGAAGCATCCCTGGGGCATAGTGATCCAAGTTCATTCAAATGAGGCTGATGGGCCAATTTGGCTGGTGGATATCTTTGATTTTGGCTGATCTTTAGAAATTTTCTTTTTTTAAATAACTTCTCATGACCCACTGAGCCGATTTCGACTATATTTAGCAGGAAACATCCCTAAGGCATAGAGATTCAAGTTTGTTCAAACGAAGCCGGCCAGCCAATTTAGTCGGTGGCCATTTTGAATTTTGGCCTATTTTTATCTCGACTTTACGAAGTAAAACAAGCTATTGCAATACCCTGCACATCGTTCAGCGCTGTCATCTAATTTGCGTTTAGCCTTACCTTTCTGTTTATATCTCATGTATGGTTAATCATACTGGACCAAACCTTGGACACATGTCTCCTTATAATGACACGGCATCTCACAATGAGTTTGGGGTCAAACGGTCACGGTCGCTGTGACCTTGCTAAAAACGTATATTTTTTTATACCTCGCCAAAAAATTTAACGTGGTATTATGTAATGGCGCTGTCCGCCCGGGCGGGCGTGCAGGCTGCAGAGTGGTTTCCAGACGATAACTCTCTTACCGTTTGTCGGATCGCATTGAAATGTCATAGTGGTTAGACTAGGTCTGAGGAAGAAAGCTATCGAAATCAACAATGATCCGAAATTCAAAATGGTTGCCAGCCACCGGTGGTCATCTTGAAAATTGGTTTCCAGATGATAACTCCGTTATCGTTTATCGGATCGCTATGAAACTTCAAGGGGTGGTTCGACTACCTCTGGGGAAGAAACGTATCGAGATTGACAATGATCCGAAATCCAAGATGGCCACCAGCCACTGGTGGCCATCTTGAAAATTAATTTCCAGATGATAACTCTGTTACCATTTATTGGATCGCTTTGAAACTTCATAGAGTCGTTGGGCTAGGTCTGAGGAAGAAACCTATCGAAATTGACAATGTTCCGAAAACCAACTAGTTGGTTTCTGGATGATATCTGCGTTACCATTTATTGGATCACTTCCTAGGGTCGTTGGAATATGTCTGTTGAAGAAACTTATCAAAATTTACGATAATCCGAAATCCAATATGGCCACCAGTCAGCGACAGCCATCTTGAAAATTGGTTTCCGGACGATACCTCTGACCGTTTAACGGATCGCTTTGACACTTCATAAGGATGACTGGTCTGATGGGTCTGAGGAAGAAATAAATATTTTCTGATAGCTCTCATTCATTGGTTGTCATCATGGCAGGGTATTATACGCCGTTTGCAGAGCTCTTGTGAAACTTTAACGTTTTCTGTTTAACCTTACTTTTCTGTTTATATCTCTTATTTGGTTAATCATACTGGACCCAAGCTTGGACACAGGCCTCCTACATGGCATACAATGATGTCAGCTCAAAAGGTCAAGGTCACTGATACACATGTCGACCGTTTGTTGTTCGTCATCCCTCCTTCAACTTATGTTTAAAAGCGCTACTCATTAACCGCTTGGCATATTTCAACCTAATTTGGCTGGAAGGACCCCTCTATGAGGGTAGGGTTCAGAACCTAAATACAGAATTTTGCACGGTCAATTCTTTTGTGTGAAAACCTTAGATTTTATGAAAAATATACTGGAATTGTCAAAACACTATTAATCTTTAACCGCTTGACAGATTTCAAATGACTTTGACTTGAAGGATCCTAGGGGGCTAGTCTTCAGAATTTTGATTGGTCAAGTTTATTGGTGAAAACCTTAGGTTTTATGAAAAATTTAACGGAAATTGTCAAAATGCATCTCCTCAATAACCGCTGGGTGGATCTTATCAAAATTGCCTGGAAGGACTCTATAGTGGTGGGTTCTAGAACTACTATTCAGAATTTTAGTTGGTCTGTTTTTTTGGTGGCCATTTGGATTGTTTTTAAATTTTCCAGAACCATTGAAAACGCTACTCTTTAATTAATGGCCAGAATTCTACCACACTTGGGTGGAATGATCCTATCATGGTAGGGTTCAACATATCAAACAAGAACTTTAATTGGTCAAATTCTTTGGTGGCCATCTCTGATTTTTCGAAAATTATCCATCATGTCTACCAGTGTTTAAATGCAAATGGTTCAAATGTTAATGGTCCAGGTGAGCATTGCAGGACCTTGCATCTTGTTGATAAGTGTATTGATAAGCCTTCTATATTTATTTTATGATTAAAGTCAAGTGTCATAGTTCATTGCAAAATTGTAAATTTGAGCTTCATGGTTGCATTGCAACTGCATTTGTCATTAGAAATGTGTTTAAAAATCTTCGAAACTTGGCTTTAGCTCGAGTCTTTTGTATACATTAACCAATCTTGGTGTATGGATGCAGTCTACTTGTAACTAGTATCACTACAAGGTTCACCCAATTTCAAGATTTAATTGAATGCATTCAGCGAAAGGTGGGCTTTAGTCGAAGGTGGGGGTATCCTTTCTGATCCACAGTATCACTAAACCTCGAGGTAGTTCTTACATGAATGTGCTTTTTGGCACACAACATCTACAAACTATATGATTCCCCCCCCCCCGCCCATAATAAGGTTGTGTCATTATTGCTTTGTGTGATCGCCATCGATTATTAGCACACCTGGCCCTAACGCTTATGCCATGGCGGCCGTCCGTCCATCAAATTGCATCTCATTTATGCTTTAACTGATTTCAACCAGATTTGGCTGGAAGGATCCTATGGTGGTACGCTCCAGGATTTTTTGCTTTTGGCCTCTTGGATTTTCCGAAAATTACCCGGAAATCATTTACTCCTCCAATATAAATGGCCCGACTTTAATAAAACTTGGGTGGACTAATTTTATCCTGGTAGGCTTCAACACTTCTAACAAGAGTTCTGACAAGTATCTTGGATCTTGTGAAAATTTCAGAAATCAGTTAAAAGCCTACTTCTCATTAACCACTTGGCCGATTTCAAGCAAACTTGGTTTTGAAAAACCCTAGCCTGGTACTTGTATACAGAATTTTAATTGGTCTATTTTTTCGGTGGCCATCTTGAATATTTAAAAATATGGCAGGAAATTATTTAAAACATTACTCCTCATTAATGCTTGTGAAATTTCAACCAGACTTGACTGAAACGATACTAGGCTGATAGGTTTCAGACAATATGTACAGAATTTTGATTGGTTAAATTTTCGGGCTGCCATCTTGGATTTTCTGAAAATTTCTTGAAACCATTTAAAAGCCTACTCATTAACCATTTGCCCGATTTCAAACAAACTCATTTGGAAGGACCCTAGAGTGGTATGGTTCAGAGCTGTATACAGAGTTTTGAATGACCAATTTGGGCGGTGGCCATTTTGAATTTTCCGAAGAATGGCTGGAAATTGTTTAAAATGCTACTCATCATTAACCGCTTGTTCCAATGGCCATCTTGTTTTCCAAAATGACACTAGTGTGGTATGCTTCAGAACTTGTATGAAAAATGTCGGGAAATCGTTTAAAATTCTACTCATTAACTGCTTGGGAAATTTCATCCAGACTTGGCTGGAAGGATGCTAGGCTGGTAGGTTTCAGAACATGTATACATAATTTTTATTGGTCAATTTTTCCGGTGGCCATCTTGAATTTTCTGAAAATTTAGTTAAAAGCCTACTCGTTCACCACTTGGCCGATTTCAAGCAAACTCGACTGGAAGGACCCTTAGAGGGGTATGGTTCAGAGCTTGTATACAGAATTTTGATTGGACAATTTGTTTGGCGGCCATTTTTAATTTTCCGAAAAATGATTTTCAAACGCTAGTTGCTCCTCATTAACTGCTTGTTCCAGTGCCCATCTTGTTTTTAAAAATGACATCTCAGGACCTGCTGTACGGATCAGGCTGAAACTCATAAGATTTAATTTCATCGATAACTAGGGTGATTAAAAAGGAATGTGATTGTTGATAAAACATGGTTGTCATGGACCAATCAAAATTTTGAGTTTGATGGCCATGTTGGATTTTTGTATTGGCTGGGGTGGAACCTAAGGTTCAATCTGATTGTGTGGTCAGCATTCATCATTACTTGCCTGCTAAATATTGATTGTACTGAATTCCCAATTTTATATGCTATGTCCCGTTACTGCTGAATTAAAAATATTATGTCTGTTCAAATGCTAATGGTTCAAATGTTAATGGTCCAGGTGAATGTTAAGGCCCTTGGGCCTCTCGTTTAAAAATAATTGTGATGATTATTTAAGAAGAATCGTGATTACTCGATTAAGCAGCTTGGGTACAAGTTAACAACAAAAGCATATTAATGATGAAAGCTGCAACGGTGTTTAGAAAACTCCATTTACAGGCCAAGAGCAGACTATTTCGGAAAATGTATCGCTGAAATGCCTTGCTCTCATTCCAGTGTTACATTGTCAAAATTAGTCTCTTGGCCTGCAAATGGACATACGTTCACTGAGCAAACTGTCAATTATCATGACTGATCTCATTGAAAAGTAAATAAAATGTTGGAATTGAAATATATTATGCTGTAAAAATTATTCATGATTATTCGATTATATAGTATTTAAGTCATATAAATTCACAAATTGAATATAAAAAATAATCACGATTTTCGATTTAATCACTTAATCGAGCAAGTCTACCCCATACATGTAATTCATTTTGTTAGTCCATGGACCATGGTAATTTCTAATTTTAGCACTGATGAGAAAAACAACGCGGGAACTTTTAGGGTGTCAAGTCACTGGGACATCCAAAATTTGGATTCCATGGGAACCACTCACTTAAATTTTCAGTTGATTGAGCATTGTAGCCCATTATGCTACTTTGTATCCAAATTAGTATAAAGTGTGACAATCAACTCAGCTCTCCTCTACTACAACTCTCTTCTGCTAATATAATTCATGAATCCATTTCCTCACTCAATCCTATGCTGTCATAATCAACTACGCAACGTGTATTCTGATGTCATAATCATGAAGTCATGAATGATTCGATTAAGCCCGTTCGTTATAGGCAGCAACAGCACCCAGTCAAATTAGTTTCAAAATAATCAACAGCTTGCCTGTATAGTTTTCTGGAAATTGATAGTGAGGGAGTTCAGAGATTGATCGATCCCAACACGAGCGTGGTGTGGGTGCAGCTTAGCTAGAGTTGGACGGAGCATAGCTAAAACTGGGAAGATGTTTGCAAGGATCAATGAGATATACTATTAGTATTGTGCTTAATTTGCTCTCATATTTCACCATGTATTATGTGTCTATATTTTCCCATCTGATTAATATAGATGTCACTAAAAAGGCAAGACAATGGTGCCTTAATTACATCCATAATTTTAGTGATATTAACCGTTTCGACGATATATTCTCCATATCCCAATCTCAGGGCAAACAAACAGGAAAGCTGGTGAATATTTTGAAATTAATATGACTGGAATCCATTGCTTCCTTAGGCAGCAATCGCTTGCAGTCATATTAGTTTCAAAATATTCAATAGAATATGCTACACATTGTACAAAATGTACGTTTTCAGGGCTAAGACAACTCCTCATGGCATTCAGGGCTCCAGATTAACGGCATCAGTGCAGGATTTGGACATTCTCCAGCAATCAGGACCAAAAATCATCTTATTCCCCTTCAATGATCAGGGGTTGTTCAGTGTTGCTGTCTACAGAAGGATGGTTCTCTAATTTGTATACTTTATTTCTAAGCATTGTTTATAACATGTATGATGGGCAGCAAGAAAATAGATGAGGGTACAACTGTTGCCGTACATATCTGGCAAAGTTGAGGGGCAAGTGGCATGGGCAACCAATGCAATTGCGATTTCTGCAAAGTTATGGACCAAACTCATTGGTATAAAAGAAACTAACCAAAGCTCATATATAGAGCAAAAATCATGGGAAATTTCCAAAATGGAGACATTTTAAAACTGATAATCAGTAAATTAAAGGTGCATATTCACAGCAAAATAGTTCAAAGTAAAATGTATACTTTTAGAGGCTTAAATTGTGTGCCTAGATGTAATGAAACGAAATAAATCTTGGCATATTATGATTTCATTATGTATAAATTAATATGATTTTTTACGTTGTCAAATTGAATTAGAGGTACGAGTCCCTAATTCAAATTCACAACTAAATCTATGAAATTTATTTATATAGAATGAAATCGTCCTATGTTAAGATTTATTTCGTTTCATTGCACTGAGGTACAGGATTTAAGCCTCTAAAAGTATATAATTTTAACAATTTTATTTTCAAGCATTTTGGTGTGAATATGCACCTTTAATGGAGAAGACAATATGTGTGTGTGTGTTGTGTGTGTGTGTTGTGTGTGTGTGTGTGTGTGGAGGGGGGGGGGGTGGTTGACAAAACACATGATTAACCCTTTAATGGTCATACCGGCCAAAATCGGCCTCTGCTATGGCCTTGTGGAATATCCATTTACAGGCCAAGAGAATACAATTTTTGAAAATTTACCACTGGAAAGACTGGCTCGATAACCGTAAATGTAAATGGACATTCAATAAGAAAATATTAAAATGTTCTTGACCAAATTTGACCATTAAAGGGTTAAAATCATGATACAGGGAAACTGATATTCCATCGTAAATTTATGAAAATATACTGCGCGATGCACAAGTGCCAGATTTTCTTGCCCACGAATCACACTCAAGAAGCAATGTCTAGTTCAGGATAGTACAAGTACTGTCATCAGGGATTGATTTTATGAGAACTTGATAATGTCTATTCCACAAAATGGAGACATGCCAATAAGGGCCATTGGATCCACCCACTCCACTGTTTGGCATCACCCATGCTGGGTGAGATTGTCTGAAATTAAGCTTCCATCCTATGTCGTTAAAGATAGCATTTAGTTATGCATAATTCTTGTTAACCACCATAATCTTCAAATTTATTCATTAAAATTGAAACTTTCTCATAAAAAATGTCCATTTGCAGAACAAGTGAAGACTAATTTTAACAACTTATCACTGGAATGTCATTCAAGTGATACCTTTTCAAAAATAGTCTTCTCTTGTTCTGCAGATGGACGTTTTCCAAGAGCACTGCAGAACCAATCTTTGGTTGGCTTCAATGTTAATTACTTAAAGCTTACATTTATTTATGTTACTTTAGATCCGACGGCGACGTTTGGCTCGTTTGACTGGCACACCTACCAGTAATACAAGCAGTCCTGCTGAGTCACCAAATGTTACACCGGAAAAGACGCCAAAATCAGCATCAGATCCACAGTCAGCTCCACCAGTATTACAACCACAACATGGTATTGTTTAATTTAATTCAATTTATCATTGTTAACCCTTTAATGGTCAAATTTTATCAAGAAAATTGAAATATTTGTTTATTGAATGTCCATTTGCAGGGCAATAGAAAACTGTTTTTGGAAATTTATCACTGGAAGGACTGGCTCGGTTATCGAGCCAATCATTGCAGAGATACATTTTCAAAAATAGTCTTCTCTGGGCATGCAAAAGGGCATTCCGCAAGACCTTTCCAGAGGCCGGTTTTGGCTCGCTTGACCAGTAAACGGTTAACAGACCTTTCCAAAATGAAAATCTGCATAACCCATGTTTGGTGTTACGCCAATTTCTTTTCAGTAAGCCATTTTATTTGTGCAACCATTTTTTATATATCTTTATAATTTTATATACAAAATATAACCCTGTCAATGAAATTGCGTTAACTTTGCGTGAATGAAAAATTGGTTATACTGAGTTGTATAAGCCTGCTTAGTCATAACGTGTTAGCTTAACTTTATGATGTAAAGCTAGTAGGTGTGGAGGGATCTCAAGTATCTGACATCATAGTCAAATGATGTAGATCTGTCATGAAATAGACAGGCTCACAGTAAAATTAGTTTCAAAATGTTCAACCATTTACCTGTATTGTTACCTTGAAAGTGGGATTCTGGGCAGCAACTGCTCTCAGTCAAATTAGTTTCAAAATATTCAACCATTTAACAGTATTGTTACCTCAGAAATTGGGATTCTGGGAATTTATTGTTCAAAGTGCTAAAATCGATTCAAACCTGCATAAAAGTGGGAGGAGAATAACTAGGAATGGATCCCACTGCTGAGGTGTTTGTGTCAGTGTTAACACTATATGTACAGCCGTACACGGGGCACGCTTTCCGTGCTCAGACCATTCAGACTTTGTGCTTCACCAACTGAAGACAAGAGTTAGGCGCACAGCAAACCCTTCTAGTGCTAAACGTTGTTATTAAGACTATATGTACAGCATTGTATTTACTTCCAGTGCATTTGCATTTTTATCTCACCTGCAAAACTGATCATTATGACAACATCCGGGTTAATTGTTTGCGTTCTTGTGTCTCGATTATGTAAATTTATCCCGACACATTTTGAACAAAATATTGTGATATTACGATACCCTCCGTATGGCTATCCACCAATCTCCTCCAAAATTTATTGTGCTTGTTACCCATGTCATTGCAGATTGTGAAGGGACATTTATAAGGGGCTCCACCCCATTGGGAGGGGTGGGGAACAGGACGTCAAAGTTGGTGAACGGCTGAAAGCATGGGGATTTGCGATGGTGTGCTATGGACTTCTAGTTCAGGATTGCTTCAGCCTATTTGAACTATATGCTTACACACATGATCACAAGGTTAACGGTCAAGGTCACTGTAACCTTGGTCCAAAATTATGTTTTTCAACGTTAACTTGTTTACATTTAGGAAAAATCTCTTTCAGCTTATATTTGGTTAGTTGTATTTTGGAACTAAACTTGGATACATGGTTGCCTGTAGTGGTAGGAAGACGTAACATCAATTGACGTCAGTAACATTGATGTCACCCGGTCAACAGTCAATGTCTCTACTATAGCTACAATACATCACTTTTATTTCAGGTTTGGTTAATCAAATTGAAACTATGCTTGGATAATTACTTGCCTATGACGTTAAGGAACAGCACGATGACATTGAGGTCACACGGTCAAGGTCACTGTGAACTTTGCTTTGCTTCTATTTTAGACATGTAGGATTGCTAAATAATGTTGGAACTATGCTTGGATACCTGGCTTCGTATCATGCTATGGATCAACACAATGACATTGAGGTCAGAGGTCAAGGACATTGGTACAAAATGTAGGGTTTCGAAGTTAATTTTAAGAAAACATTGCAGCTTTTACATGTATTTTGAACAGCATAACCAGGGGCGATAACCGAAGCAGTAATTCCGTCAATAAATTTTCAAAAATAGAGATGCAATGAGCAAATATTTAGATTTTCTTGACCAAATTTTACCATTAAAGCGTTGTCTAATATCCTGGCTGAACATTTTATTTTCAGGTGATAGTGCTGCAGCAATACGGGCAGTTCAATCAGCCTCATCCAGTACTGTACCAGCAGCAGCAGCAGCAATATCTGTCTCGCCATTGTCAAATGATTGTCCAGTCACCCTGACTGTCACACCATCCACACCAGCAGTGCTGATACATAAACCACGTAGGTACCACTGGTCATGTTCTATATGTACGGTACAGCTCAGAGTTAACTTAACATAAAATGTGTCTGCAACGCGTGCATGATGCATACATAGCTGGTCTATTTTGAAATAATGGATGCATCACTTTCCTGTTGTGAACGGTAAAATAACGCGGTGTGAAAGTAAAACAAATGGGTTGGAAACAGTTTGACAACGCATCAGAACTTATTACACAACGCATTTATGGTATTGGCTAGACAAGTCGTTTGAAATCTGATAACGTGAAACGCGTTCATAATTACGCCGCGCTGGTATAACGACATTATGTAGGTCGACCAAGAAGGGCAACCGATTACTCGGGCATACACACATTATGCAATTATATTTTGCCAGTTTACCGTAAATTTTCGCGAAATTCCTGTCATGATTTTAGGGGCAGGCCTCATTCAATGTTGAATAATTGGTAGTATGCCGCATTATCAGTTCCGATACAGCTGCCTGGTAACATAAACATTCCATTCTTACAGAACAAAATAAACCCGGTTACTTATTCACTGCCTAAATTCACCACTAATGAGAAATGCCTCGCGCGACTGTCTCGCCGATCGATAATTATGCGCAGTCGTAGATTCTCAGAAAAGCGTAGCCGTAATTTGATGGACTTGCTGGACATCTGACATCATTATGAATGAATGAAAATTACTATCGTGATAAAATTTTGATCACATGTCTCGTTGTCATTCATAGCGAATTGATGATGTGATTTATTTTAACCAGTCTCTGAGCGACTCGCGATCAACAATGGCGGAACGCAAAATGTACTCGTATTCGCGGTGCCACTTTTAAAAGCAATAAAGCAATATCTTAACGCCCACTTTGACTTTTAAATTAATAAAACAAACAATGTCTGGTTCATGAAATATAGTGAAATTAGCTCCCTGACTATTTATATTAACTTTCACGGGTTTATTAAGGCACTATTTATCATCTAGCTATGTTATTGCTATGTAGAGGGGGGTGCGGCGATTGCTCATTTCCTCGGCCTGGTTCCCGAGTGAGGCAACAACAAGTTGTTTATGTAGAGGGGGGTGCGGCGATTGCTCATTTCCTCGGCCTGGTTCCCGAGTGAGGCAACAACAATTTGTTATACTCGGCTACATTAGATTGCAATATAGTGAATCCAAAAGCTACCGAATGTCACAAAAAGAAAATCATTAAATCACTACAGGCGTTTTATTTCCGCGAAAAGCCAATGAGATCGGTACATGTTACAGCTTTAGGGGCGCATAGTATTTCATAACTAGCCCTGAACTAGTCTTTTTTCGTGTAGAGCACCGAAGGGGATATTGCGGTAGCAGACACGAATCTGCTAATTTGTGCATCATATTATCAATAAAAACCACACCATCTACATGTTTTAATAAAAAGCATCTACATTAGTCGAGCATTGGTAGACATAAGTTATATTTTGACATCTTTAACCCATAATTTTGTGTTTATTCGCTGTCTGTTCATCGCGAACACAGGTGAGGCGTAGAATTGATAATGAAGCTGCTTACGGACAATTTTCACGATGATTAACCTATGTCAAATCTCGGCAGTCGGCATGTTTCACTGCGCTGGATGTTTATAAAAGTTAAATGCGAAACGAACCGATGCTTATGATTCTTGCACTAGACGCAAAACGTTCAGGCGCGCAAAACGTTCAGTGGCGCAAAACGTTCAAGGGCGCATCGTTACATTAATTCTCAACCGGGAATCATGATTTTGTGTTTCGTAATATTTATAATTTTGATTTTTAATATGTCCCACTGTCTTTTCTAGGAAATGTAATGTACCGCTAAGTTTGATTGGATCCCGGGTAGTTGGAGCCGTGGAGTTGGTATGTACACTGGGTGTTACGCAATGCACATGTGAACCTTTTAAACGCATTTAAAATTTGGCGTCTGTCCTGTTTTGCTTTTAACAACGCATTTGGCACTATCTCTGGGGGACAGCAAACAAGTTCAAACTTGCTTATTTACGCATTTAATGCTCGTTCTCAACACATATATTTATTATCTTTAATGCATCAAAAAAATTAACTGGATGCGTTGTGAATGCATTGTGTTTTTAAAACCGATGCGTTGGAAACGGGCCTTCAATGCATCATGCATGCATTTCAGTCCCGTTCGTATGTTAAGTTAACTCTGAGCTGTACTGTACATAATATTGTATATTATGCTTGGGCGATTACGTGATTAAATCGAAAATCACGATTATTTTTTAACCCTTTAATGGTCAACCTGGCCAAAACCGGCCCCTGTAGTTGCCTTAAGGAATGTCCATTTGCAGGACAAGAGACTATTTTTGAAAATTTACCACTAATGACTGGCTTGATAATCGAGCCAGTCGTTCCAGTGGTAAATTTTCAAAAATAGTCTTCTGTTGTCCTGCAAATAGACATTAAATAAGTAAGTATTTTGAATTTCTTGATAAAATTTGACCATTAAAGGGTTAAATCGTTAATTTATATGATTAAAAATTAAATAATTGAATAATCATGAATAATTTCTACTGCATAAAATATTCCAAAACTTACAATTTGATTACTCTTTAATGCGATGGCTCCCGGTCATTGACCTTTTGCTCTGTGAAGGTATGTCCATTTGCAGGCCAAGAGGAGACTATTTTTGAAAATGTATCACGGGAATGACTGTCTTGAGTATCGAGCCAGGCATTCCAGTGATACATTAAAAAAATATTGTGTTGTCTTGGCCTGCTAATGCACATTTCTAAATACTATTGCGGCATTCATCATTCATATAGCCCTTTGTTGTTATGTCTCGGTAATTTGTACCCAAGCTGATTAATCGTATAATCGCGATTATTCTTAAATAATCGATCGTGATCACTCAAAGCAATAATCGCACACACCTGTATATCCTGATTTAAAAGCGTAGAGAAATAATAAACCATTTTCTAGGCATGACAAAGTATGGAAAATTAAACATTTTGTTCACTTCTAGTCTGCAAAGAACATGGGAAGTTTAAATATGGCCAGCTCTGATTCACATTTATACATAAAATATAGATAATTCATTAAATATTGCCATTCTTGTATGTTTAAGAAAAGAAAGATTTTAAGTGTACTCTTGGAGAAATCATAAAATCACTAATGAATACATAAAAAGTGTGGGAGACTTTTTTAGAGGTCATTCCTACCCCGCTTGGTTGATGCCAAAGGGTGCCATTGGAGTTGGTGTATCCAATGGTTTTCTTTAGCTTGCCTCCATGTTGAGGTAAATTCATCATCTGGGTCAGATGAGAGCACTTGTATAATTCTAAATTGTACGTCGCTCCTGGAGATATTACATTTATTGTTTGACAATTCCCGACGATCTTCGCTCTATATGTCAATTCTGTGTGGTGGCTTTTGAACCATCTACTTTGGTCCATTACTATACAGAAGTCACATTTTCCTTTAGGGCATGGTAGAAAAATGTTCCTGTGTTTTGTTTTTGTTTTTTAGCTCACCTGGCCTGAAAGGCCAAGTGAGCTTATGCCATGGTGGCCATCTGTCATCCGTCCGTCGTCTGTCTGTCCATCTGTGTCCGTCCGTTAAATCGCGTCTTCTCCTTAACGGTTTGACCAAATTTGGCTGAAGGGATCCTATGGTGATACCCTCCAGACAATGTTTCAGAATTTTGATTGATCAATTTTTTGGGTCAAAATTTGAGATTTTATTAAAAATCTACCGGCAATTGTCAAAATGCTACTCTTCCTTAGCTGCTTGACATATTTCAACCAAATTTGGCTAGACACTTTCTATGGTGGTAGGCTCGAGAACGTCTTTTCAGAATTTTGATTGATCAATTTTTTGAGAGACAACAATAACATTATTGAGTGAAAATCTGAGATTTTATGAAAAATCTACTGGAAATGATCAAAATGCTACTCCTCCTTAACTGCTTAACATATTTCAACCAAATTTGGCTAGATGCATTCTATGGTGGTAGGTTCTAGAACCTCTTCAGAATTTTGATTGATCAATTTTTCCGGTGCCCATCTGTTTTAATGTAAAGACTCATGTATATTTAAATGCAAATGTTTCAAATGCTAATGGTCCAGGTGAGCGTTACAGGCCCTTGGGCCTCTTGTGCTGGGTTATCTAGACTGGCTCTGAAAATGCCATCCTTAATTGTTTTGTTTCTTCTGACTCCAAACATTGGCTTCTCTGGGAAAACTGTCCTGCAGCGTTGACTGCCTTCCAAGATGTGCCAGTGTTGGAGTATTTGTTTTGTACGAATTCACTACTTTTGTTGAATTCTGTGATGAGAATTGGCGTGTGTGGGCCCTTGTTTTTAGTGGTGTGTGTAGTCTGGTGGATGAGGGAATTCTGGTCGTGGTTGAATGCTTTTTCCTGCGCTTGTCGTAGTGGTGCTGTTGGGTAGCCTCTTGATTCATAGTGTGTGATGAGATCTGTACTGCGCTTAAGGTAGTCTCTGTTTGTGGAACAAATTCTGCATAGGTGCAAAATTGTGCATATGGTCCTTCATTTTTGCATGAGACCGGATGCGCTGAGGTGTAATGGAGGTATCCATGCGTGTCTGTTGGTTTGGTGTATAGGGAGAAGATAATGTCATTGTTGTCTCCCTTTATCACTGCTGTGTCTAAGAAATTCACATTTTTGTATGAAAATTTGGCTGAAATCATAAAATAAGTCTGGAAATTGTTTTTACCCTTTAATAGTCAAGATTTATCATGAAATTTTTAATTTGCAGGCCAAGAGAAGACTACAATTTCTCACTGGAATGGCTAGCTCAGTGAGAAATAAAAGAATTGTTTGATTTAACATTCCCGTGAGCCCATTGCAAATGTTAATTTTTGCAGGCTTAAGTATGGAAAATGTCTGGAATTTCATTCTGCTGTAGTATGAAGCATGTATCTCGTAGAGATTTTAATTAAAAAATTTTAAATGTTCAACTCTTCAATAGTACTTAAATGAATACATATTCTCCAATGCTCACTATTATCACTTCACCCCAATAAAAAAAGGGTACCCTCTTTTTCATAGTTGAGTAAAGAACATTATAGATTAACGCTGAACTCGCAGAATTTCTATATTTAATCTTTCATGTACAAGGTTATTAGCCTTTTATGTCAGCCCAAATGGCTTCTATAGTGGTCTTGAGAAATGCCAATTTGCGGGGCAAGAGAAGAGTAAGTTTTGAGAATTTACCTTTAGTCTGCAGCTTGATAATCGAAGCAGGCATTCCAGTGATAAATCTTCAAAAATAGTTTTCATTTGCTAACCTACAAATGGAGATTCACTAAGCAGAGGTTTGTAATTTCTTGACCAGTCTTGACCATTAAAGGATTAAGCCATTTTAACCCTTTAACCCTCAAACTTGTGTACGAATATTTCAATTTTCATACAAAGTGTCCATTTGTAGACCAAGAGAAGACTATTTTTGGAAATGCACCACTGGAATGACTGGCTCGATTTTCGAGCCACGAGCCAGTCATTCCTGTGGTAAATTTTCAAAAATACTCTTCTCTTGGTCTGTAAATGGACATTTCTCAAGACCACTGCAGAGGTCATTTTTAGTAGACGAGAGTGTTAGAGGGTAGATTCTCTATGAAATAACATTTCTGTTTTACATAGAGAGCCTTTCTCTGGACTCGAGCATGTCAGAGACACCAAACGGACAAAGTATGGAGGTGGAATCAGAGTCTTCAGAGAAGAGGTATGTAAAGTAATCTGTCGAACTGATACTACCACACACAGGATACATGCAAAAGTATCCCTTTAGTCCATCAATACATGACTCCTTGTTGCTTGTCACCCACACTCATTGGTTTCGAATCGGCAAAATCGGACCACGTTGCAAAAACACCAGCAATTATCAGAAATGTTCCCTCCTCTGATGACAGATAAAAGCAGAGATGTATGTTAATGTGGCCGCACTGACCTAATAATAATAATAATAATAATAATAATAATAATAGTAGATCATTTATTTAGCTGTAAATGCGTGTTTGAAACGTTATCAATTGTAAAATTTGTCATACCCGCATCGCTTTTCAACTTTGGTGGTGCCGGGAAACAAGTAAGCAATTACTGATCACCTTATTTGTCAGTTGCCAGGCAGATGAAATGGTAGCTGTAGGGTTGGCCTTCTTACTCAGTGAATGAACTTGGTTCGTTTATCGGTGTATGCCTCTCAGGTTATCATTGGAACCTTGGATAAATTCCTTCACTCCTAGTCAATGTGTTAGAAGTACTCTTAGCGGTTTAATGGCCAAGAGTGGTCAGGAAAATAAAAAATTTGTCTTTAGTGATTGTCCATTTGCAAGCCAAAACAAAACTGTTTTAGAAAATTTGCCACTGTACAGTCACTCCTGTGATACATTTTTATACACTCGCATAAGTTGGATCGTATTATGTGATGGCACTCGCCGTCCATCTGTGCGTCTTGCCGTCCATGTGTGCGTCCATCCATCTGATTTCTTGTCCGGAGCAGATCTCAAAGAGTTTTAAACCTACACTCAAAATTTCTTTTCAGCAGATGTGTTAGGCATAGATGAAGTGCAATGATTTCATTTCGGCAAAATCTGGCTGTATTTGCCCTAGTTATCTCTCATGAAAAGATCAAATTTGTCAAAAAATTTCTTGCCTGAGCCATATCTCAAGTTTTGAACCTACACTCACAATTTTTAAAATATGGTTATATTTACCCGAGCCATATCTCGAAGAGTTTTGAACCGACACTCACAATTTTTTGTTCAGCAGATGTTTTAGGAATAGATGAAGTCGCATTTATCAAAGACAAACTGTTCACATTTAGCATTCCTCAAACAAGTATGCCACCGGGCGTATGTTGAGTTTCACTACAACCTGTTAAGAATAGTCTTCTGTTGGCCTGTATGTGGACATTTCTCGAGGCATTGCAGATGCTATTTTTGCTGAACAAGATTGCAGATTACCTCTCTGCATACAGTGACAGGCTTTTAAGCCATGCTATTCAGGCTTATCCGAAGCCTTTAGCGGGTAACCGGTCATCAGAAAGCATCTACATGAATGCATAGAATCGCCATAGATATACAGAAAGCAATGTTACGCTGGTTGTATTTATTTTCATTCTTGTTTCTTGCTCATAGTTCTCAGACACAAGCAGACTTTGACTCGGGCATTGACACAATGGAAGTTGATGAAGTGGAGGTAAAAGCTGAGCCAAAAAGAAAAAGAGTAAGTTAACACATGATTATCCCTTTCACAGATGAATTCCAGATATCTTATTTTCAACATTTTTAACAGTTTAATGCTGGTTTTCATTGATATTTACCAATACATGTATATGTCCTGACTCACGCCACCCCACCCAGCCAGAGGTTTTCCATCATAGGACACAATATATCGATTTAGAATGATGTTTATGCATTATATATGCCACATCATTATCACTGCTGGGGCCAGTTTCACAGAAATGTGTAAATTACACACCTATCGTAAAGTAGACACCAGACCAATCAGGATACCACATATGTCATTTATCCCATACTTAAGCCTTATTTTTATTCAAGAAAATTTAAATTTTTTCATAGAAAATGTCAATCTGCAGACCAAGAGAAGACAATTTCTGAAAATGTACCACTGGAATGATGGGCTATCGAGTCAGTCAGTCCAGTTGTAAATTAAAAAAAAAATTTCTCTTGGCCTACAAATGGACATTTCCCAAGACTACTGCAAAAGCCGTTTTTGACTACCCTTTGTGAAACCTGCCCCTTGTGTATGTTTCAGGATGTCAGTAATGGGTGTGAGTTGTCGAGCTTAGAACAGCAGCTCATCAGTTTAAAGAGGATATTCTTAGTCCAGTGGACTGATGCATCACAGGAAATGTTATACGTCCCAGATCTGCAAGAATCTGTACAACAAGGTACGGGTGTATGTTATTAACCCTTTGTTGCGGGCCAAGAGAAGACTATGTTTGAAAATTTACCACTGGAATGAGTGCGCTCGATAATCAAGCCAGTCATTCCAGTGTTAAAATTGTTAAAATAGTCTTCTCTTGGCCTGCAAATTGACATTCACTAAGCAAACATTTAAATTTTCCTAGCAAATCCTGACCATTAAAGAGTTAAAATGGCATTTACAGGACTCGGTTGTACGTTTTGATATTAAAATAGGAACCAAACATTTTTTTCTCAGTTTTCCTTGATAGCACTGTTTGATGCCTTTGCGGTGTGTGGTAGACATTAAACGCATGGGATTCTGCTCAATAGTTGTAAATACTATGTACAAATCACCTGAAAGCTGTTGACATTTTATATTTCGGCCAAATTATTCTCAGAAATGCTTGCCAAATCTCTTCTAGGCTACTGTTGCGTAGAAGTAAAAGCATAATGTTTTACTTAGACATGTATTGTAGAATTTATGTTGTCCTCAGCTAATAAAACATGATAGCAACAAACCCAGCATTTATATGCTATTTACTACGTGATGATAATCTAGATAGTCTAACTACATTTATTAGTACAATTTCAATTAAAATCTTTGCTAAAATCTAATAATGGTTAAAATTGTCTAAAAATATTAATTCAGATATTTTCTTTCCGCTGTAACTTTTAGATTGTGTGGATTTTTCTGATGTGCTACAACAGATGGTAATGGAGGTGCTTCTGTTGCTTAACAGCAGTTCAGAAAATCCCCTTGACGCTCTCAAGCCACCTACTCTAGCACCAGCTAAAGGGTATGGATACAGACACAAATATATCAAACAATATCAGACATGGCACTAGAGTAAAACTTCTTATACTATTCATAGTATAAATTTACCAATAAAATATAAATTTTCTTCCAGAAAATGTCGGTTGGGAGATTAACCAGCCTTTGTCTCCCATTGGTCAGCTTTCTCAAATATTATTCTCTTAACCTCCAAATTGACATTTGATAAGACTGATGTCGAAGTAATTTTTGTCTGAATTTTATACTCTTGCAAAAAATAGGCGGGTATTATCTTATGCGACAGGCAGGCGAGCGGACGAGTGGCCGAATAGTTTCCAGAAGTGAAACTTCATATGCTGATTGGATCAGGTCTGGGGGGAAAAAACATCAAGATTGATGACCCGAAATCCTAGGCCAGCCACTGATTGCCCTTGGTTTCCGGAAGGTAACGTCACTATGATGTATCTAAATAATATGGTATGTAAACAGCCTGAATCGGCGTGAAAATTGGAAATAATTGATTACATGATAAATAAAATCCCAGAATTGTCATTACATACCCAATTTATCACATTGTCTTATTACGGTCTAATTTTTTAACTCACTAAGGCTTGTTCCACATGAGATCTTTCAAAACTTGTGTGATAAATTTGATATGAAATGACAATTGGTTTGAGAGCCTCTATGGGCAGCGACGCATACCCCAGTCAAATTAGGTTCAAAATATTCAACATCTTTTTTGTATAGTTAGTTACCTGGAAACTTCGATTCTGTGAATTCAGCTTTCAAAGTTTAAAATTGATTCCAACATGCATAGAAAATGGATGGACTTAACTAGAAATGGGCAGATGTAGCTAGAAATGGGCAGACATAGCTAGAAATGGGTGGGCATAGCTAAAAATGGGCAGATATAGCTAGAAATGGGCAGATATAGCTAGAAATGGGCAGATATAGCTAGAAATGGGCAGATATAGCTAGAAATGGGCGGGCATACATTGTGTAGCTAGAAATGGGCAGATATAGCTAGAAATGGGCAGATATAGCTAGAAATGGGCGGGCATAGCTCAAAATGGGCAGATATAGCTAGAAATGGGCAGATGTAGCTAGAAATGGGCGGGCATAGCTCAAAATGGGCAGATATATCTAGAAATGGGCGGGCATAGCTCAAAATGGGCAGATATATCTAGAAATGGGCGGGCATAGCTAGAAATTGGCGGGCATAGCTCAAAATGGGCAGATATAGCTCAAAATGGGCAGATATAGCTAGAAATGGGCAGATATAGCTAGAAATGGGCAGATGTAGCTAGAAATGGGCGGGCATAGCTCAAAATGGGCAGATATAGCTAGAAATGGGCAGATATAGCTAGAAATGGGCAGATATAGCTAGAAATGGGCGGGCATAGCTCAAAATGGGCAGATATAGCTCAAAATGGGCAGATATAGCTAGAAATGGGCGGGCATAGCTAGAAATGGGCAGATATAGCTAGAAATGGGCGGATATAGCTAGAAATGGGCGGGCATACATTGTGTAGCTAGAAATGGGCAGATATAGCTAGAAATGGGCAGATATAGCTAGAAATGGGCAGATATAGCTAGAAATGGGTGGGCATAGCTCAAAATGGGCAGATATAGCTAGAAATGGGCAGATGTAGCTAGAAATGGGCGGGCAAAGCTCAAAATGGGCGGGCATAGCTAAAAATGGGCGGGCATAGCTAGAAATGGGCAGATATAGCTAGAAATGGGCAGATATAGCTAGAAATGGGCGGGCATAGCTCAAAATGAGCGGGCATAGCTAAAAATGGGCGGGCATAGCTAGAAATGGGCAGATATAGCTAGAAATGGGCAGGCATAGCTCAAAATGGGCGGGCATAGCTCAAAATGGGCGGGCATAGCTAGAAATGGGCAGATATAGCTAGAAATGGGCAGATGTAGCTAGAAATGGGCGGGCAAAGCTCAAAATGGGCGGGCATAGCTAAAAATGGGCAGATATAGCTAGAAATGGGCAGATATAGCTAGAAATGGGCGGGCATAGCTCAAAATGTGCGGGCATAGCTCAAAATGGGTGGGCATAGCTCAAAATGGGCAGATATAGCTAGAAATGGGTGGGCATAGCTAGAAATGGGCAGATATAGCTAGAAATGGGCAGATATAGCTAGAAATGGGCGGGCATAGCTCAAAATGGGCAGATATAGCTAGAAATGGGCAGATGTAGCTAGAAATGGGCGGGCATAGCTCAAAATGGGCAGATATATCTAGAAATGGGCGGGCATAGCTAGAAATTGGCGGGCATAGCTCAAAATGGGCAGATATAGCTAGAAATGGGCAGATATAGCTAGAAATGGGCAGATGTAGCTAGAAATGGGCGGGCATAGCTCAAAATGGGCAGATATAGCTAGAAATGGGCAGATATAGCTAGAAATGGGCAGATATAGCTAGAAATGGGCGGGCATAGCTCAAAATGGGCAGATATAGCTCAAAATGGGCAGATATAGCTAGAAATGGGCGGGCATAGCTAGAAATGGGCAGATATAGCTAGAAATGGGCGGATATAGCTAGAAATGGGCGGGCATACATTGTGTAGCTAGAAATGGGCAGATATAGCTAGAAATGGGCAGATATAGCTAGAAATGGGCAGATATAGCTAGAAATGGGTGGGCATAGCTCAAAATTGGCAGATATAGCTAGAAATGGGCAGATGTAGCTAGAAATGGGTGGGCAAAGCTCAAAATGGGCGGGCATAGCTAAAAATGGGCGGGCATAGCTAGAAATGGGCAGATATAGCTAGAAATGGGCAGATATAGCTAGAAATGGGCGGGCATAGCTCAAAATGGGCGGGCATAGCTAAAAATGGGCGGGCATAGCTAGAAATGGGCAGATATAGCTAGAAATGGGCAGATATAGCTAGAAATGGGCGGGCATAGCTCAAAATGGGCGGGCATAGCTCAAAATGGGCGGGCATAGCTAGAAATGGGCGGATATAGCTAAAAATGGGCAGATATAGCTAGAAATGGGCGGGCATAGCTCAAAATGGGTGGGCATAGCTAGAAATGGGCAGATATAGCTAGAAATGGGCAGATATAGCTAGAAATGGGCGGGCATAGCTCAAAATGTGCGGGCATAGCTCAAAATGGGTGGGCATAGCTCAAAATGGGCAGATATAGCTAGAAATGGGTGGGCATAGCTAGAAATGGGCAGATATAGCTAAAAATGGGCAGATATAGCTAGAAATGGGCAGATATAGCTAGAAATGGGCAGATATAGCTAGAAATGGGCAGATATAGCTAGAAATGGGCAGACATAGCTAGAAATGGGCAGACATAGCTAGAAATGGGCTGACATAGCTAGAAATGGGCGGGTATAGCTAGAAATGGGCAGACATGGGTGGGCATAGCTAGAAATGGGCGGGCATAGCTAGAAATGTGCAGACATGGGTGGGCATAGCTAGAAATGGGCGGGCATAGCTAGAAATGGGCGGGCATAGCTAAAAATGGGCGGGCATAGCTAGAAATGGGCAGATATAGCTAGAAATGGGCTGGCCTAGCTAGGAAAGGGCAGGCATAGCTAGAAATAGGCGAGCATAGCTAAAAATGGCAGTCATGGCTAGAAATGGGCGGGCATAGCTAGAAATGGGCGGCCATAGCTAGAAATCGGCGGCCATAGCTAGAAATCGGCGGCCATAGCTTGAAATGGGTGGCCATAGCTAGAACTGGGCAGCCATAGCTTGAAATGGGCGGCATAGCTAGAAATGGGCGGCATAGCTAGAAATTGGCAGACATGGCTAGAAATCGGTGGGCATCGCTTGAAATGAGCGGGCATACATTGTAGCTAGAAATGGGCGGCCATAGCTGGAAATGGGTGGACATGGCTAGAAATGGGTGGGCATAGCCAGAAATGGATCCCTTTATTTTAAGCCTAGTATCACTTATGGTTTTACAGGAGCAGTCCTCTGTCTTCACCACAAAAGCCAGTGCGTGAATTGAACACGAGTTGGCCAGCACCTAAGTGTAAAGAAACGGAGCTGATCACATATCTCTTAGACTCTTATGAGCGTGTTAGTGTAGAAGAACGCACAGCACCCAAGGTATGAAATGATAGAAAATTCTTCATTGGATACATAGTACAGGTACAATAGTTTAGCCTAGGTGGTTTTCTGTGTCTCTGTGCAAAGTTATGTACCGTGATTTCTCGATTAAAGGCCGCTCTCGAATATAGAACGCTGTCCCAAATTCGACAAAATCCGCCCAAAAAACTCATGTATTCAAGTATAAGACGCTGTTAAATTTAGAAAAATGTACCTTTAAAAAATCGATTGTTGGTATCAAAAATTACCATCACTCAGCGCTATGTTTAATGTATGACTAAAAATTATCATGGTGGAAGAGAAATTATTAAATAGGACTGCCTAACTATCGTGTATCTTCAATAAAGATCGTTTATTTCATCAAAATTAATCTATTTTTGGCATAAAATGTCTCCTTGAAAATATAGAAATCATGTGACAGGCACTGTGTGATCTTATGCACTAACAGGAGTTGGTTATCTGGCTCTTTTGCAATTGGAGGCGCTGTGTAATCTTATGTGCTAACGGGAGTTGGTTATCACTCGATAGTTCCTATCGCGCAATGATGATATATAGCAATTTCCGAGTCCAGAATATTTATATCCGAGTACTCGCTATAATTAGAATAAAGATCTTTTGCGATTGGAGGCGAATCACGTGATTTATACATGTATCTTTTCTCGACGCCATTTTATGTCAAATTCTGAATTAATTTTGATGTAATAAGTGATATTTATTAAAGAATAAGCAATATTTCGGTGCCCCAATTTAATAATTTCACTTCCGCTTGGTGTTTTTGGAGTATACATTAAACATAGTCGTCAGGTGACGCAAATTATCTAGTGTAGCATTTAGTTCAATTTCCGTGGTATAATCTTTGACATTTTAAGAAAAATTTCAACCCAAAAAGGTGCTCAAGGAATGTTCTCAATTATAGGACGCACCCCCCTTCCTAGAACATGTAATTTTACCAAAAAACTGCGTCCTTTAGTTGAATTTTTACGGTATGCCAATGTGACTGTGTTTACCATCTTGGTCTGATTCCCCAGTTTTCCAAGCCAATCTCCTGATATATAATTTCTTCTCCAGCCGTATTCCAAATGAACTGATGGATACAACAAAAATAAAATGCGAGATACGTGTAAAGTCTCTAGTTATTTCCTACACATTTTTGCCCAGTTAGAGGCAAACAGTGCCTTCTACCAATGTGCTAGAGGAAACTGAGATAAAATGCTACGTTAAAGTCAAAATTCCCTCCTGTTACATCTATTACTGGCAGAAAGCAATGATAAATTCCTGAATTTTATGTTAGCAAATGACAACCAGGATTTGATACTCTGAGTGAATTCAATGAGGTATCCACTCTCATTAAGAGAGCTTATTGGTCTCCCGACAGCGTCGACCGGGATTATAGAAATGGGGCCGGTCCGTGCAGCCATCCATCCATCCGCATTTAGTTTCCGCTCGATAACTTCAGTTAGCATGAATGGATTCATCTCAAATTTGAAATGTTAATTCCTTATGACAAGACCTCGGTGGGGATTGCATATTGGCGAAATGTGTCAAGATCCACCAGAGTTATCCCCCTTGATTCCATGAAAACTCGTAAAATATGTGGTTTCCACTCGATAACTTCAGTTAGCATGAATGGATTCATTTCAAATTTGGAATGTCAACTCCTTATGAAAAGACCTCGGTGGGGATTGCATATCGGCTAAATGTGTCCAAATCCAAAGAAGTTATCCCCCTTGATTTCTTGTAAAATTCTAAAACATGTGGTTTCCGTTCGATAACTTCAGTTAGCTTGAATGGATTCATTTCAAATTTGGATTGTCAACTCCTTATGAAAAGACCTCAGTGCAGATTGCATATGGGCGAAATGGTTGTCTGGAGTTATTGATTATTTGAAAAAACTAAATATTTGAGTTTCCATTCGATAACTTCAGTTAACCTGCACGGAATCAGTTCAAATTTCTGAAATGCATCCCTCTACATGAGACCTTGACGAGGGTTGCATTTGGCCGAAATCTAATCACGAGTAATCACCCTTAATTTTAAAAAAAACCAACGTCAATATTTGGATTTTAAAAGATGCGGGTTGTACTAAAACGCCCTGTTGGGGTGGGGTGTGGAGTGTGTGTGTGTGTGTGTGTGTGTGTGACATAGGAATGGAACTGGTCTTTTATTATTAATATTATGCACTCGAACCAGTCTATATCGGACAGTTGCATTTGAAGCCATGTGATTGTTGTTCTTTAAGATTAGTGGTCAAAAGCCTAACCATCTTAAATAACCACAATCTTGTTGTCCTAAGGGCTATTTCATATGATAACCAACATGTTAACTGACCATTTACTTTTAGTAACCACATTTAGATAGCCCATGCTGGAGTTACTGTAGTTAAGCCTACATGTAACAAAACCGACCTCTCCAACACTCTTCAGGGATGTCCATTTGCAAGTCATGAGAAGACTATTATTGAAAATTTATCACTGGAATGCTTGGCTCAATTTATAAAATAGTCTTCTCTTGTGCTGGACACTACATTCTCACAGTAATAATTTCCATTTGCTTGACCAATCTTGAGCATAATAGGGTTGACATTCTGTTTTGCAGCAAAGTAGTGAGCCGCCTTTGAGTACTCTGTTTTCACAATGCCGGAATCAGTGTGTCATGCACACTGGTCTAGTCTTACAAGGAGCCTTCAGTCATCATACCAGGTTAGTCAACTGTCCCTCTGACTTTCTGTGATCTGTTTCAGATGTTCTAATGGAATAGTCTATCTCTAGTTACGCCCCGCAAATTTTGAGATATACCACGCCCATTTCTAGTTATGTCCTGCCCATTTCTAGCTATAATACACCCATTTCTAGTTATACCCTGCCCATTTCTAGCTATGCCACGCCCATTTCTACTTATGCCACGCCAATTTCTAGTTACGCCTCTCCAATTTCTAGCTATACCATGCCCATTTGTACCCTGCCCTTGTCTAGTTATGCCCTGCCCATGTATAGCTATGCCATGCTCATTTCTAGCTATCCCCTGCCCATTTCTAGCTATCCCATGCTCATTTCTAGCTATCCCCTGCTCATTTTTAGCTATCCCCTGCTCATTTCTAGCTATCCCCTGCTCATTTCTAGCTATCCCCTGCTCATTTCTAGCTATCCCCTGCTCATTTCTAGCTATCCCCTGCTCATTTCTAGCTAAGTTCCATCCACTTTTTACTCTCCTTTAACCAATTTGAAATTTTGAAACCTGAATTCCCAGAATCTAAATCTCAAAGTAAGTATACAGGTAAGCTATTGAATATTTTGAAAGTAATTTGCCTGGGACGTGTTGCTGCCTATGACAGCAACTGTTCCCAGTCAAATTAGTTTCAAAATATCAAACCGAATGTTGTACATTCATTAATCCTTTAATGGTCAAGCCAGCCAAAACAGGGCTCTGCAATGGTCTTGTGGAATATCCATTTACAGGCCCAGATAATACAATTTTTGAAAATTTACCACTGGAATGACTGGCTCAATAATTGATTCCAGTGATAAATTTTCAAAAATTGTATTCTCTCGGCCTGTAAATTGACATTCAATAAGAAAATATATACATCTTCTTGACCAAATTTGACCATTAAAGGGTTAAAAAATATGCAATTTGTACGCTTTAATAACAGGCTTCAATCTTCCTGTCATTATCACGTTTTGAATAAATAGTGTGGAGGGGATATTGCAATCGCATCTGTCCATCCGTTCATCCATCTATCTGTCCAGCTATCTCCTCCGAAACCATTTGTTGGAATTCAATCAATTTTGTTATGCGGTGGGGGAGCTGGCTGGAGATGGGGGCAGAAAGTCAAAGTTTCCAGAATTCATCCAAATTTGCTATGTTAATTACCCATATGATTGCCGAATGCGAGACAATGTTTACGTTAAGTTCATCCCCGTGGTGGGTGTAGGGTATGGTGGGTGAAAGCGCGGGGAGTTACGATGGCCTGGCATTATGTTTTAATTGTGACATTAGCTAATATGTCACATATTGGGATTATAACGTCAGATACTTGAGTGATAGATCAGATCTCTCCATTGTCGTTGTGACAAGGTGGCATTGTCAGAAATGTCAATAATTTGATGACCAGCTAGTTGCGAGTAAGAACACTGGAGGACATTATAAATATGATGTTGCTAAATGCTTTTCCTATCAACTGGTTACAGTCAATTTAACTTCAAAACAGCGCATGCTGTTTCGTGTATGGTTGCCTTGAGATCTATCTAGTGTGATTTGAGGTATGAATAGTTGCAGTGTGTTGTGTAAGATTTCCATTAATATTGTTATGGGATGATTTTCAGATCTGCAGCGTATTCATCGTTATTACTTCCACATTTATTGTCACACAATTTACCTCGGGGATTCCTCTCTCAGCTCATACACACAACCGTCTCGGATTCTCATAGCTTTGAACAGGTATGTGACAATGTCTAATTGAGTTTAATTAGGTAACCTTTAACCCTGTACAACCACTCTGATGTCAATATTCTATCTTTTACTGTATCAATAGCAAAGAAACTGGTGTACATTTTTCAACAATTTTGGTGGATGATGTTGCTGTCTAAGACAGCAACATCTTCCACCAAATTTTTTGAAAAATTAACACCAGTTCATCTTTTACTTGAATCTGAAAATTTTATCGTCAGAGTGTTAAGAGTTAACTAGTCATCACTGGTCAGGAAAAAATCAAATATTTGCGCAGTGAATGTCCATTTGCAGACCAAAGACGGCAGTATTTTAAAAAATTTACCATTGGAATGGCTATTTCGTTTATCGAGCCAGTCATTCCAGTGGTTAATATTCTAAAATAGTGTTCTCTTTAGCCCGCAAATGGACACTTCTGAAGACCACTGTAGAGGCTGATTTTGGGCGTTTTGACTAGTAATTGACCTTTCCAGAGTAATGACATAATATGATGTCATAATCATCTAAGGGGCGTGTAGAATGATGTCATAATCATTCGCATCATAAATGATTCTATATGGCCCATCCTTAACTCTTAATAGTCTGACACGTTGTACAAATTGTATGTCCCTACTATTTAATAAACATGCTGTTGAATATTTTGAAACTAATTTAACTGAACGCTGTTGCTTCCATAGGCAACAACAGTGCCCAGTCAAATTAGTTTCAAAATATGCAACATCTTACCTATATGTTTTTTTGGAAATTGATAGTCAGGAAGTTCAGGGATCAATCGATCCCAACACGAGCGAGGTGTGGGTGGAGCTTACCTAGTGATGGGTGGGGCATAGCTAAAAATGTAAAGTGCCCATTGGCTAGTTTTCCTTGGTACTGTATTTAGACATATTGAAGTGATGGTAGGTTTCTGAATAATCTGGTCTCCTCGACGGAGAGGATGCAATATGCACTTTAAACTTTATGCTCTGAAATCCCTCATAACATGCTTGAACTGTCTCAATGCTTGCCATCGCTAACATTTGTGATGAATTGCCACTGATCACTGAAGGGTGAAGAAAACTGATTACAGCTGAAAGAAGTTTGTACTCCAGCCAGCGGCAGAAAACAGTCATCCGTCATCATGATGCTCCCTAGGGTAACCATGGCAGGGACAAAAGGCCAAACCTGGATATAATCTTCAGTTCCTTTATGTTTGCCTACCATGTCTCCTAGTATAGATTTTTTTGATGAAATCTATTGATTAATCTTTGCTTCAAACAATTAGGGCTTCACGGTATTAGAAAAATGAATATCGGTATACCTTTAATTTCTACTTTGAATAATACTTACCAGATGTACTATTATGATAATGTCTATTATCTAGTCTAGCTCAAAATAAACAGTTAAAACTCCGCACTCTCCTGGTCCTGCCCATACTGTGTCCGGGAATTACCATAGCCCCAGGTACCGAGTCAATTCCCAATCACAGTCAGATTCATCTATTTTGCTGACTCTTCAAGTAGCATGTTTTGTGCTCAATAAAATTCGCAATTTTATTCGAATTTACGAGTTTTTTCGCTTCTCAATCGCTGGCTTCATGGAAGAGAAAGGAAAATCATCTCAGGGGCAGGTTGTATCAATCTAGAATTTATACATTCGTGCCATAATGAATGATTAAAGTTTCCTTAAATTGGCACATTATTTTAAAATGGTAGCCATTGTTGGAGTCGGTCCAGTACCCTTAACTGTTTAAGCATTATGCGGGTACTCGGTTAATTTCTCTTGCGACTCGGTTCCTTCCAAGATGGATGCGCTCTTAGCCAAGATGGCAGCACCCATGATTTATGTTTGCTTTCGGCTTGTCGTGTCCTTGCACTCTGATTGTGCTGATTTTTAGCTTTCACTTCATTGATGAAGGTGTTTGTAGCGATCGGTACGCGTTTCTTGGTTATTTTAATGGTTAGTTAATTACCAAGCCGTGTTTATTAATTTTCACTCTAAAAAAATTTCAAATATTTCCTGCCTTAAATCTTGATTATCATTAATTTAAGAGAAAGTTAATGTTTCTAAGTAATTTTAATATTACAGTCAAGTCATTGTGCGTTTGCTCGTCATGTATGTCATGTGCAACGTTTTAATTCTTGCTTTGTGTTCGCAGAAGGCTAAGGGCCTGGACACTTTGTGCAGAAAATGTAATCGGTTCATGAAGCGCAGATTTGCTGGTCACCACTGCGTAGCTTGGTTGGGAGTCCTTGTGATGTTTGTGTGAAGTGGTCGTCAGAGTTAGTGGCGGAGTTCGACCGTGATCGGCGTGCGCGGCTGGACAGAATCGCGAAGGACAAGGCGGCCAAGGCAGGTCAGGCATCCAACAGAGGCTTGGAGGAGCGCCTGAATGAGAGAATGGACTCGGCTTTGGGTGTATGGGCCGCCCAGTTTAAAGCCATGTTTGAGTCCCTGCAATCCACGATCCCGTCGATGCAGTCTGGTGCCGGACTACCTTTCGGTGGTCCAGCCAGTTCTGCGGAGGGTGTTGCACCTGTACCTCCTATTGTGTTGGCTCAAGAGCCGACAGCAGAGGAGGAGGAGCTTTTGCTCATGGAGGATTCCGGCATGCCGGATCTTTCCGCGATGGCTGTACCTGGTACATCCCAAGGTTCTCCTTCGGGTTATCTACAGGTTTTCCAGCCAGGTGGTGATGTTGACGTTCCGTCGGGTATCTTCATTCCGGATTTTGTTCAGCCCATGCTGCAGTTGGAGTTGTGTTTGACGGCTTCTGACGCCATCCCAGCGCCGGTGGTTACGGGTCCTGTCGGATTTCCGTCGGCTACTGTGGTTAATGCGGCTGTGGTCTCGGCTCCCGTGCTGGAGCCGATATATTTCAGTGAGTCCATGTCTGGCGAGTCGTTGGATGTTGGAGCCACGAGTACACGGTCCGTGGACGTTGTTTACACTAGTAAACAAGTTCGCAGTCCTCAGCATGGATCGTTGGTGTCTTTCTCGTCCAAGGGCGAGAAAGAAGATGAGAACGGCAGTCCCTTGTTGGATGAGTCGTCCTTTTCCACTGAGGCTGAATGGGTGCAGGTCCTTGAATGGATGTCCGGCCGTCTCGGGTTGGCATCGGATCAAGGATCTCAGCGCGATCCGGCAATAAAGCGGATGTCAGAGCGAGCGAGCGACTAGCGCTCTGTCCAGTGGCTCTTCTGCCATACCTGCTCTGTATCTTTGGATACATTGACCTCTGACATGTTGGAGGTGGCGGCGTATCGTATGGTCCAGCCAGACTTTATGCTTCCAAAGGCCCCTAAAGGGATTAGGAGTAGGGTCCGCTTTCCGGAGCAGGCCTACCATCAGTATGCTCGAGTCCCACAGCTTTCCGTCGGGGAGAGAGAGGCACTGAATAGGCCATTGGCTGGCAAAGCTAAGGGACGTTGTCGTCCGTTAGTTTCGCAGTCAAATAAAGATCCATTCAATGAGTTGACCCTCATTGAGGATGCGGCGAGAGCAGCCATGGTGGCGCTTTCGCACGGCTGTACCGTCCTGCAGGGTATGCTGACCTGCGTGATGGAAGGTGGGGTAGTGCCAGAGGCTGCTCCCGGAGTTGTCCGGGACACCATGCGCCTATCTCAAGATTGCCTGGCCAGGGTGATCACGAGATCATTGGCTGAGCGACGGAGAATGGTTCTCGATTTTGTAGAACCAGGACCTGAAATGAGGGCTGCGTTGTCTTCCACGCCATTCATAGGTCCAGGCTTGTTCGGCGGCTCGGCACGGCAAGCTTTATCCAAGGTTGCATCAATGGTTGCGGAACAAGAAGTAGTCGGCAAGTCGTGGAAGTCGATGAAAAGGACTCGGCCGCAGCAGTCCTATAAGCAGCACCGACAGGAGCAGCAGAGGCAGCGCCAAAGATCGCCCTTCCGTCCTTCTGGCCATGATACCCATCGGGTATCCGGTTCGCAAGGTCCTGGTCATTCTTCCTCATACAAGTCCTCTAATAAGAGGCCGTATGGGGAGGATAGGAAGGGTGGCGGTTCGGATTGCGGCGGCTACCGTAAGGATAGCCGTGGTGGCAGTTCCGGGCCGTCGTTTTCCAAGAAACCACGGGGTGGCCGTGGGGGACGGTCCTAACGGGTTTCCGGCGGGGGGTTCTGCTCCGGTATCACCAGGAACGAGGGAGTCGAGGATCTTCACCTAGGCGAATTAACGTCGTCTCGTGCAATATCGATCACGAGTTGTGTGCAGATTCCTTCCGTCGGAGGCAGACTTCAACTGTTCTCAAACCAGTAGGAACAGGTCGTGCAAGATTGTTTAGTCTGTCAGTGGTTAAGAAACGGCTACGAACCGGACTGGCTCATCCGTCAATCGTTAGTTCCGTTAACATCGACTCCAGTGTGGACTCCCGTTCCAAGGGAATCCGATCGTCTAGATGCCATTTGCTCAGAAATCGATGATCTTCAGCGGAAGAATGCGATACATTTAGTCTGCAATCAGTCATCTCTAGGCTTCTATTCGATGATGTTCCTCGTTCCGAAACGCACCGGAGGGTGGAGACCGATTCTCAATCTCAAACCGTTAAACAAGTTTATTCTGTCACCGAAATTTCAGATGGAGACTGTAGCGGCAGTGATGTCGGGGTTGAGAAAAGGCATGTGGGCAGTGTCGATAGATCTGAAGGATGCATATTTTCATATTCCAATGTCAATTCCTTTTCAGAAATACCTTCGCTTTGCGTTCCAAGACAATTTTTGGGAATTCAATGCACTTCCGTTCGGCCTGACCACAGCACCGAGGGTCTTCACCAAAGTGGTCCTCGCCATCTTCTTCTTCTTTTCGTTCGCTGATCATACCGCCAGTCCTGTAAATGACTATCGACATGATCATAAGCGTTAAGTGCGTGGGTCCATGGTTTATTAGAGTGCGCCGTGCGGCCTGGAACCTCCGTCTTCAGCACTCGAGGTTTATGTCAGGGTTACCTCACCCTTACCTCCTTTAGTCACCTCGTACGACACACAGAGGATACGGAAGGTGTATTCTAAGCCCCACCTACAGGGCAGCCATGACTTCTTATCTTCGCAGGAGAAACATAGCTGTTCATACTTACATAGACGACGGGCTGCTGAAGGCGGGGAATCCAGTCACTCTGCGCAACAATCTTCAGGTAGTCCTAGCCTTACTAAAGGATCTGGGATGGATTGTGAATCTAGAGAAATCAGAATTGACTCCACCCAGGAGTTTGTTTATCTGGGAATATTTTTCAATCTCGGGGACGGCGTAGCTTTTCCGGCGGAGAGCAGAGTCAAGAGCCTGATTGTAGTTCTGGAGTCGGTTTCTTTAGGAGCCTATCTGATGGCGCGCCAATTTCCCAGAATACTGGGGTTACTAGTGTCTCTGGAGAAAGTGGTTCCTTATGCGGCACTCAGGCGCAGGCCGATTCAGATGTATCTAATGTCATTCTGGGCTCAGAAAATGGATTCGTTATCTCTGAGAATTCCAGTAAAAGAACCATTGATATTCCATCTTCAGTGGTGGTTATTAGAACAGAATCTCCTGCGAGGTGTTCCTCTACATCCTCCTCAACCACAGATGTCCATCTTTACAGATGCATCGACGACGGGTTGGGGAGCGGTATTGGACAATCGATCAGTGTCAAGGAAATGGGATCGGACCAATGCGCAGAAACATATCAATGTTCTCGAATTATTAGCGGCGGCATTAGCACTTTGAAAATTCGAGATTTTAATCCGAGACAAGATTGTCCTAATAAGGACAGACAACTCAACAGTGGTGTCTTATTTGAACCGCCAAGGCGGGACGAGATCACCGGAGTTGTGCATGATGATTTGGAACCTTCTGCTGTGGTGCCAAGAGAGGAATATTATTCTTCGGGCAGCACACATTCCAGGAAGGCTGAACATCCTAGCAGATGCGCTCAGTCGAAGGATGATTTGTCGTCCGATGGAATGGCAGCTCAACCAAATCGGTAGCGGAGGTTCTATTCAAACATTGGGGCAAACCAAATGTGGAGCTGTTTGCGATGAAACTAAATGCAAAAATGGTCACATACATGTCACCGATTCCGGACACGCTAGCCTTGGCAGTAGACGTACTGGCGATAAGTTGGAAGGGAATGTAGGCATATGCGTATCCTCCAACGATTCTCATCACGAAAGTTCTGGCAAAGATAAGGGAGGGAATATGCCAAGTACTAGTGATCGGCCCTCATTGGCCAGGCCGATCATGGTTTACGGATCTGCTGGACCTTCTGGTCTGCAATCCAATCCCTCTTCCGGACCGAAGGGATCTAATCACTCAGAACAAGGGTCTGTGTCTTCACGACAGACCGGAAATGTTCAAATTGACTGCATGGATGTTGTCAAGCAGCGTGAAATTGAGGGTGGCTTTTCTGAGTAAGCAGCGAAGTTTGTCGCTTCAGCCAGAAGAGGGTCAACCACCAAGACATATAATTATAGAGTCAACAAATTTGCAGAGTGGTGTCAGAGAAGAGATATTAATCCCTTTTCTGCATCTGTTCAACACGTAGCAGATTTTATCAGTCATTTATACAAAGTTGAAAAACTTGTACCTTCAACCCTAGCAGCATATAAGTCTGCATTAGCTTCAGTCATTCCCATTCTGGCCATTGAAGGAGTTGAGAATGACACTTTGAATGAAGTTATTAAAGGAATGAGCAATCTGGGACCTAGACAGCTAGTTCCTATCCCTGCATGGACTCTCTCTTGTTCTATAGGTTTTAGGGCATGCTCCCTTTGAACCGATTAGATCTATAGATATTAAACTGTTAACTATTAAATCAGTTTTCTTGGTTGCAGCAGCATCGGCGAGAAGGAGAAGCGAAATTCATGTGCTATCTGCGGGGCAAGACCGTTTTGTCGTCACGGGTGACGGTTTAAGACTACTTCCACGTCTTTGTTTCCTGGCAGAGAATCAGTCACTTAAATATCCAGGTCAACCGATCAATTTGCCATGTTTAATTAGACATGACCCAAACTCTTCTGCTTGGTGTCCTGTCAGATGTCTGAAAATGTATAAGAAATGTACTGAGGAGTGGAGAGGTGACTCGAAATCTCTGTGGTTATGTCTCAAAGCTCCTCATTTGCGCGCCTCGAAAGATACTATTTCTCGTTGGATAGTTGATGCTATTCAGATGTCGCACAAAATCGCTACAGGAAAGCAGATTGGTGTAATAACAACGTACATGTACTGGGCGTGTCCGCCTATAGTGGGCATGTTGGTCCAGGTAAAGGGTGTTCCCTAACCTGCTAGATTGATGCTTATAAGTTCCATCGCGTGGAGCTGGTGTATCCAATGGCTTTCCTTTTGTCTCCTCCATGGTGTGGAGTTTTCAACATCGCGGTCTAATGAGAGAACCTGTATGATTCTGAACTGCACGTCTGTTCGTGAGTGTCCAGGTTTGTTGAAATGCCTGGCGACTGGGGTGTCGTATCTCTCACTTTTGTGGAGGTTTGATATAGTTCTCAGGTGTTCCTGAATTTGGATCTTAAAGGTGTGCAGGGATTCTCCCACGTATTGTTTGTTGCATTTGCTACAAGTTAGGAGGTAGACGATGTTTCTAGTTTGGCAGTTACCTATGATTTTGGCCTTGTAGGTTAGGCCCGTGTGGGAGCTTGTGAAGAATCTGTTTTTCTCCATCCTGTGGCAGGTGGTACAGTTTTTTGTTTTGCATGCGATAAATGGGTTTCTGTGCGTTACAGGGGCGTGCTCTGTTGGGAGTTTGGCCCTGACAATCGTGTCTTTGATTGTTTTGTTCGTCCTGTATCCAAACAGCGGTGGTTCTGGAAATGCTAACCCGCATTTGTTGCTGGCTTCCAGAATTGGCCAGTACTTTTTTATGGTTTTCTTCAGAAGTACGCCTGTCCTGGTGAACTCACATACAAAGATTGGTCTTTGTATTTGAGTTTTGGCGGTTGCTTTTGGTGGTGGGTGGAGGATTTGTTGTCTGTCTTGTGATCTGGCTTTGGCCCTGGAATTGTTCAGGATGCCTGTGGGGTAGCCTCGTGCTTCAAAATGTCCTTGTAGGAGGATAGTGTTTTTGTCATAGTCCTCTATGAGCGTGCAGATGCGTCTCAACCTGAGGAATTGTCCGTATGGGGACGAGTCCTTGCAGTTTGAGGGATGGGCTGAGTCATAATGCAGGTAGGCGTGGGTATCTGTCGGTTTTGTATAGAGATCAAAGATGATAGAATGATCCCGTGTCTGTTTGACCAGTGTGTCTAAAAAAGAAACTTGTATTTCTGAGCATTCCATGGTGAATTTGATGCTCTGGTGAGCTTCATTCATGTATGTGACGAACTCTTCTAGGGCTGTTTTGCCGTGCTCACAGATTATGAATATGTCATCTATGTATCTAACATACAGTGCAGGCTGGTGTGGTACAGTCTGCAGCAATCTTTGCTCTAAGTCAGCCATGAAGATGCATGCGAAGGTGCAGGCGGCCTTGCTTCTCATGGCAGTTCCTCCTATCTGTAGGTAGTGCTCGCCATTAAACTCGAAGTTATTGCATTTGAGGACAAGTTTTAGAAGGTTTAGTAATCCTCTGATGGAGAGATCGCCTGGTACCCCAAATTTGCTGCAGAATTTGGCCACCGCTCTTAGTCCTTCATTGTTGGGTATGTTAGTGTACAGTGAGGTGACATCCATCGTTACTAGAAGCGTGCCGGGTTTTGTTGGACCGAATGCTTCTAGTTGGTTGATGAAATCTGTGGTGTCTTTCACATATGATTTGATCTTTGTGACATGAACCTTGATGTGTTCGTCCACGAAACTGCTGATGAGTTCTGTGGGACAGCCTATGCCGCTGATGATGGGTCTGCCTGGGACTAGACCGTTCTGTTTGCTTTTATGTACCTTTGGTAGTAGGTAAAATCTAGCTGTGATTGGCGGTTTTGGTAATAGTCTGCCGGCAGTTTGTGCATTAATCTCTTTGTCTCTGACTAGTTGGTCTAGTCTTTTTTCCACAAGGTTAGTATGTTTTAATGTCAAGTCTTGATCGACCTTTTTGTAGAACCTTATGTCCGCTAGTTGGCGGTTTGCTTCTGCTATGTAATCCGTTTTGTTTTGGACTACCGTTGCTTGTCCTGTATCTGCTTTCTTAATCACTATGGAGTGATTGTTTTTAAGTTGCACAAGGGCTGTGGCTTCCTTAGGGCTCAGGTTACTTAACTTCGTTCTATGGTGAATATGTTTTCCATATTTGTACCTTATTGCCTTGAAAAATGCTTCAAATGGCGCATCCAATGTGGGTGGCGGCATTGAAGTTTTTTTGGCGGCAAATTTCCTTGCTATGACGTCTTGAAATGTAGATGGAGCCGGTACCGGTGGTGGGATTGTAGTACCGGCTCCCTGTTGTAAGAGTGCATGTGGTGGGTGCGGGTTGGGGGTGAAGAAATGTTTCAGACGCATGCGTCTAAAAAATGCCTGTAGATCAGTGTAAGGCGAAACATAAGTTTCAGAATCTGTATTACCAGCATTATTGTTACGGTTTGATGAAAACAATGAGTGAACATTGATTGAAATGTTAAAACTTATTTTAATTAAGAAAATGTTCTTTGTGAACCATTGACTGTCTAGTCATGCTCTGGAATCTCTCAAATTCTGGACGGCTTGAAAGAGCTGTTCTATGGCTATATTGCTTCTGGTGTCCATTAGAGGCTTGGAGTAACTGCGTCTGGTCCCTCTATTGTCCCTGCGGTTGGAACTGGCTTGTTGGCGGCTTGGCCCTTGTCTTCTGTCTGGCATGTTTGGATACTGGCGGTTGTACCGTCTAGGTTGCCTGTAACTTTGGTGGCAGGGGTCCGTGGTTCTCTTTGCTGGCCTTCGTTTTGGGCTCTGAGATCGATGCAGGCGGCTGTGCCTGACTGTGGTGGCGGCTATCGCCAGTTCCGCTTCTCTGGCAGTTGATGGGTTGCAGCATCGTTCAAAAACTGCCTTATGGCCGCTCACCACTTGGTATTGGAAAGCAGATTGATCATGCGAACGCCCATCAGGTCTGAGCATTAGCCGCATCATCGGCCCTTTATAAGGGTGTCTCATTGGAGGAGGTGATGTCTGTAGCACAATGGCATGCCGAGTTGTCATTTACTGATTTCTACCTTCGCGACATCTCCAGCGCACTTAATCCGGTAGCCGTCGCCAATTTGTCGAACCTTAGTTAAGACACATCCGACCACTATTTCACAAACATCGCAAGTTACTTCCTCCTGCACTGAACAAGAGCCATGCACATGACCAGTGAACGACCGTGGATTGGGCCGAGCTCCTGGGATGATCAAGAAAGAACAAGCACTCAAAATGGTGAGTGTTTACATTAATTAAGTGACTAATAATAATAATTTACTTACAGTCGAAATATCAGACTGCTTAGGTAAATAGTCTGGTATAAGAGTATACTTATCCTCTCAAACAGACATTAGACTCATTCCAATTTGAAGAATTAATCAATATACTGATATTTTTTCAAAATTAGAAGTTGTAGTAGCTTCTTTGCACTCTACTGGACTGCCCTAGCTGAGACTTGGGGATGACACGGGTCTGGTGGGTGTTGCATCCCCTTTTTTCGACAGCCCTCTGGATTTTGTGCGGACAAAAGAGGGGGGGGGAGCGCGGTCTAGACCATGGAAGTTTAGCACTATGAGTCAGATGGCAGAACCCAAGCGTATGCCAGGGTTCTAGTCTCTTCACAACCTTCTCTGTTGGATGGTAGATGAGTGCTGGTTCGAGCCTCACCTCCTCCCACCGGTATTTCTTGGCTGTTGAAATCCAGAGTTTATCATAATAGTACATCTGGTAAGTATTATTCGAAGTAGAATAAAAAAAGCATCCGCTTTTGTTTCTACGAGAATTCTTAATTCTTACCAAATGTACTATGGCCCTGTCTCAGCCGCCCCACTGAGGTGAGGCTGAGCTGCTTTCGCTGTTTGTCAAGGCAAATATAAGACGAATCTGACTGTGATTGGGAATGACTCGGTACCTGGGGCTATGGTAATTCCCGGTCACAGTATGGGCAGGACCAGGAGAGTGCAGAGTTTTAATTGTTTATTTTGAGCTAGACTAGATAATAGACATTATCATAATAGTACATCTGGTAAGTATTAAGAATTCTCGTAGAAACAAAAGCGGATGCTTTTTTGAACCAGTATTATTCCGATGGGAAAAATGGCGTCAGGCTTGAGTAGTATGATTCCATATTCAACGTATATCAGCACTCCTTAAATAGTGGGCGCAAATTTCCACAATAAAACCAAGAATCCTGATATTAAACTCTAAATTTGAACTGTCTTCAGTTAAATCATATCCCAAAATGGCGGAAACTCTCCCAAATCGCCCCTACAAATGATTTGAATTTGCCACTAAATTACAACTATTTTTGCGTGGAGATCACGAGATACCGGTAACCAGTGACCATCTCATCCCATATAAACTCGCCCAGTTAAACGGCGAACAGCTAAAGCTGTTGATATTTGACTGACAAATATCAATGTTATGAGTCAAACACGCTGGATATGAATGTAAATGTATGTTTTATTAATTTTCCTGGCTATGCATTGATGTATACCATAATGTGTGTGGGGGGGGGGGGGAAGTGCGTATTATGCATTAGTATAAACTTTTATCACAATTTTGGGTCAGAACGGCCTCCCTGATGTATAATTCAGCACAAAAATGTGATATCATCAAAGGGAACCCGCTCTTTCCTCTTGCCTGCCGTATTGCAGTAACCAATATTATGGGCTAGATTCTGTGTAATAATTGTATTCTATGTAATATTTGTAAATCGTACGTGTATGATTCTTAAATGATGAAATAAAACTCAAACTGACAAGTCATTGTACATGTATTATCGTAAACTAACATAAGATGACCCAAACCAATGTAAGAAATAAAATGAGGTTAGATCCCTTCTTAAGCTGGACGACCAAATTAAAGCTCTCGTGATTTGAGGCATTCCACTGAATTTTATCTGGACTAGAGGGAGACCTCCCAAATAAAAACAGATTTTGCAACATTGCAAATGCCAATATTGCAAATTAATAATAAATATATACAGAAGATAATGTTTTTAAAACAATTTGAGCAATAAATTCACTATTACCTAATAAGTAAATGTATTCACTAGTATATCTACTGGCAAGATTTTTGTTCACTTGGTCGATTTCGTCCCGGCCGACTTCAGGTTACATTACATTCTACCAAGTATTAAGCGATGTATTAATCAGCTATAGGACGAGTTTATGCCATCACTCTCGTAGCTACTCGAAGCTCCCCTC
The DNA here is from genome assembly GCA_034401795.1 of Chaetoderma sp. LZ-2023a. Taxonomy (NCBI): domain Eukaryota; kingdom Metazoa; phylum Mollusca; class Caudofoveata; order Chaetodermatida; family Chaetodermatidae; genus Chaetoderma; species Chaetoderma sp. LZ-2023a. The sequence goes on from CM067359.1 coordinate 117,939,476, forward strand.
CTATTTGTGGATTGCGCACGTCTCTACTGGGTACTACTATTAGTCTCTTCGCGCTACTCGGGGTAACAACCTAAACTCGTCCTATAGCCTAATACATCACATGATTTCTATTTTTTTTCGACCCCATTTTATGTCAATCTTTGGATTAATTTTGATGAAATAAACAATGTTTATTAAAATATACGCAATATTTAGACGGTCCTAATTAATAATTTCACTCCCACGATGATGGATGTAAGGTACACATTAAGCATATGCATAAGATGGTAAGAATTTCTACCATGAAGATCTTAGAATGTGTACTAATTTTGTGTTATTTTTTTTGTATAATTTTTTTCTATTTTTTCTTGAAATATACCTAATAGAAGTCGCCAGCCTTTCTCAGAGGTTTGGAAAAGAATTTACAGCCCTTGTCCTATTAGAAGCCGTGGCTACTAATGAGCGTTTTACGGTACCAATTGTCATTCGTCGGAAAAATGTTTTGCAGTCTTTCTAAACTGTGACTGCGTGATATAGACCTGTATAAGGCTTTTTTGGCTCATATTTTGTCAAATTTTGCCATGCATGTTATCTATTAGCAGATTATTTACCTAACAAAATGTTATACCGGTTTTATCTTATATCTCAATATTTCGGTATCAGCAAAATAATATCGGTATAACTCACGGTATAGCTATGGTATCGGTATTTGATATAATATCGGTATATCGTGAAGCCCTACAAATAATCAAACTCGCTTGCTCGCTCTCGTGCACACAATCACCCACCCACCCTCCCTCCAACCCACCCACCCACCCATTCACTTATTTATTACATTCTATATCCTCAGGTATTCAGTCCAGTCTTGCAGGGTCTATTACAGATAATCCAAGGTCTTTCATTTGATACTGATGACTATAAGGCGCCATTATTTGCTCTATCTGAGCTGTGCGATACCAAATGTGCAAATACGCGTCCTATATGTAGACTGGTAAGTAGCTTGTTTGGTAACCACTGCCAAATAGCATGGCTTAACCCTTTAATGTGCAAATTTGGTCAAGAAAATTGAAATATTTGTTTATTGAATATCCATTTGCAGGTCAAGAAAAGACTATTTTTGAAAATTTATCACTAATGACTGGCTCGGCCAGTGATTCCAGTGATAACTCTTCAAAAATAGTCTTCTTTTGGCCTGCAAATGGACATTCCTTAAGACCGCTGCAGAGGTAGGTTTTTGCCGGCTTGTTAATGAATTTACAATTCAATAAACATTCTGTTGAATGTTTCTAAACTAATCTGACTGGAACCTGTATCTGCCATAGGTAGCAACAATTCCCAGTCAAATTAGTCTCAAAATATTCAAACCCTTATCTGTATATTTACCTTGCAATTTGGATTCTAGGAATTCAGAGTTCAAAATGTTAAAATGGATTTCAATGTACGAACAATGTGGGCAGAGCTTAGGTAGAAATGGGCGAGGCATAGGTAGAAATGGGCAGGGCATAGCTGGAAATGGATCCCTGTGTTGTATACAAGGATCCAGTTTTTGAGAGAATAATAATTTAGTGTTAACGAATATATGCTTACCATTGCAAACATTATATGACTAACCTCTAGAATTCTTAATTGAGTGTCGCAACTGCATAAAACTTCTGTCATGACTGTCAAAACAATTGTTAACGTTGTGTTTCTATTCTAGCTTGTCGAGCAATCTAACTGGCTTCCTAATGCTATCAGTTCTGCTGCGGGCAGAGAACATCAGAAGCTATCTTATCTCGGTCCATTCCTCTCACTATCAGTATTTGCAGAGGATGGGGTATGTATAGTACAGCTCAAAGAATACCATAACCTTTTAATGGTCAAATTTGTTTAAAAAAATTTAATACCCTCCTATTGAATGTCCATTCACAGGCCAAGAGAATACAATTTTTGAAAATTTATCACTGGAATGACTGGCTCGGTTATCAAGCCAGTCATTCCAGTTGTAAATTTTTAAAAATTGTATTCACTTGGCCTGTAAATGGACATTCCGCAAAACCATAGCAGAGGGATGTTTTGGCCGGCATAGCCATTAGAAGAGTTAATGTGTATCCAAGAGAAAATAAAACGTAAATATTTTGGAAATAATTTATATTTCAATGTATTGATTTCACTGGCGATGAGATGGGGGCAATAAGTTAGGGAGTAAATTGGGTGAATGATAACATGGATATAGAATGAAAGAAATTAATTTCTTCATTGTATAAATTTATTTCTGTCTTTAGACAAAGGTAGTTGATAAGTACTTCTCAAACCATCAGATGACGACAGAGAATGCCCGCCTAGTCAACCAGTCATTGCAGCACGGACTGGAATGCGCCAGGGTGAGTTATCACGCATTAATCTGTTACTGTGTAGATAAACATCACAGATATTAATTATTTAAGGGCCATGATTGGTCAAGAAATTTGTGTGTTCTCGGAGGGAGTGTCTATCTGCATGTCAAGCAAGAACTGGTTCAGTTCCAGAGACAGTCATCTCAACAGCAAGTTTTTGTAAACATTGTTCCAAGAGAGGACAATTTTTGCAAATTTACCACTGGAGTGCCTGGCTCGATAATCGAGCTGGTCATTCCAGTGGTAAATTTTCAAAAATAGTCCTCTTGTCCTGAAAGTGGACATTCAATAAGCAAATATTTTGAATTTCTTGACCAAATTTGACCACTAAAGGGGTAATGGCCAAGTAGGACAAAAATGGCCTCTGTAGTTGTATTGAAAAATGCCAATTTACCGACCAAGAGCAGACTTATTTATGACTGGACTTACTACTAACAACCGTTCTCCACTTCCTTTTCATATTGAAATATTAACTTTACGAGACTAATTAACCTTTTAACCCTCAAATTTGTGCAAGAAAATTTTAATTTTCTCATAGGAATGTCCATTTTCAGACCAAGAGAAGATTATTTTTGAAATTTTGTCACTGGAATAACACTCTTGGGTATCAAGCCAGTCATTCAAATTATACATTTTCAAAAATAGTCTTCTTTTGGGTTGCAAATGGACATTTCTCATGACCACTGCAGAAGAGATTTTGGGGTGGCTGGAGTGTTGAAGGGTTGACCAGCATACTGTTTCTAATACTGAGATTATACGTTATTTACTGGGTTCATTTTCAGGGTGAATTGTTTAAGATTATTCATCTGATGTTAGTGAATGCGGAGACGCGAGATCGAATGCTCACCTATATAGCTACGCTGATTGAAAGCAATGCAAAGAGAGCACAAATGCAGGTAAAAATCTATGTTCATGTTCAGAAACATCAAGATCCTCATCATATTCATCACTCATTCTGCTTGCGAGTCTCCCGGAAGATCCAGATATGATGAGAATGGAAAGATACGATCTGTTGCTCAAGTATCTAATGTCATGATCAAACTCGAATTTGTTGAAAATTTCAATTTTTCATCGAAACTCCATTTGCAGACCAAGAGAATGTTATCTTTGAAAATTTTCCTATGGAATGGCTGGCTCGTTTATCAAGCCAGTCATTCCAATTGTAAATTTTCAAAGATAATCTTTTGGTCTACGCATGGACAATTCTCAAAACCACTAACAGACGTCGTTTTTGGATGGTTTGAGTGTTAAAGTGTCAATAACATTCTTTTGAATATTTTGAAACTAATTTTACTGGCAGCTGTTTCCTTTAAATTAGTTTCAAAATATTCAGTAGGTTACCTGTATAATTACATATGTACCTTTAATTTGGGATTATGCGTATTCAGGTTTCTAGGGGTTAAAATTGATTCGAGGATGCATACAAAGTGGGCAGATCTTAGCTAGAAATTGGCGGGGCATAGCTAGAAATGCATCCCTCTATTGGTTACTCTGTATTTGTTTGTGCTATAGGTTGATGAGAAACTTGTATCCGGTGATGGCTTCATGTTAAACTTCCTCTCAGTGCTTCAGATGCTGGTCACAAAGGTCAATTTAACAAAGGTATGAAGGACACTGATCAGATATTTGACAATTTTGGATAAAAGTCATGATGAATGATTCAGCTCTACTGTCAGGTTAATTTTTCAATCACACACAAATGCTTGCACTCAAACACAAATGCTTGCACTAGAAAACTTGTGTTTTAATAAATCTAGTTTTTGTACCACTTTTTCTGAACACTGCAAAACAATGCATAGATTTAATTTTTACACCCCTCTAAAGAAATTGGCGAGTTATTATGTGATGGTACTGTCAGTGTAGGCTGGCAGGTGGCAGCGTTGTATCCTGAGGATATCTTCACTATCGATGATGATCCAAGATCCAAGATGGCCACCAACCATCAATCAAACATCAATTAAAAGACATCACTAGACGGATCCATTTCTTTCCCCGCCAATTTCTAGCTAAGCTCAGCCCACCCTTTCTGTGTGTTGGAATCTATTTGAAACTTTGAAACATGAATTCCCAGAATTTAAATTTCACGGTAACTATGCAGGTAAGCTGCTGAATATTTTGAAACTAATCTAACTGGCGCCGTTGCGGCCATTCATTAAAGACATACAATTTGTACACTTTAGTGACAGACTTTGATTTGCCATAGGCAATTAACAGCCCCTAGTCAAATTAGCTTCAAAGTATGCAACAGCTTTCCTATATACATGTCGTTACCTTGAAATTGGGATTCAGAGACTTTAGTTTTCAAAATTTTAATTGATTCCAACACACAAAGTGGGATAAGTTTAGATAGAAATGGGTGGGGCATATCTAGAAACGGATCCTTTCGTATCATGGAACTCATACAGAAATGATATTGGATTTTTTTTTTAAATAACCTGAATGGCAGTCTGATTGTTTTCAAATTGTTCAACAGAATACTGTTAAATAGTAGCGAATTTAAGTTTTGAAGCAATTCACTTCACTATCAATATATTCTTCTTGTCTAATAAAGTCTCCACTGCGAGGCATGTGAAATTGGCTCCCTGATTACTTAAAGGTTATACCTCTCTTCCATCTACACCTAGGTTGATCCATTCTACATATTTCATCCAAACTGTCGCTTAAAATCTGTGGATGACGCACGTCTTAAGATGAACTCAGAAGAAGTTGAAAGATGGCTGACCACATTAAGTAAGCAATCATCATATAAATCTCGCAGAGTGAAAATTAACCATTCTAATTCATGTTTATCATTCTGTCTAGTAAAAATGACTGCAATAACGATCTGACTGTTGAGATTTTGCAGACGACATATTCCAGCGGTTATATCCTTGGACTTGCTAAATATATTGAAAACAATTTGACTGAAAGTTGTTGGTGGCTAAGCTACCAACAACTCGGTCAAATTGTTTTCAAAATATGCAGTACATCTAGGGCTATTTTCTGTTAAAATTAGTGTCTGGTGGCATGCAGCAGTCTCATATAGTTGATGATCAAGATTTGTCAAATTAGTTTCGAAACTGAAGATTTCTTACATGAAAAGGAATTTGCAATTGTTGATCTGTAAAGGGTATGGTATTAAAAATAGTATTTTTCCTTTCTGATAATAACGAGACCATTAAACAGATAGGACAAGGCAATTTCTGTTTCTAAGATGGAGGAAAAGTATGATAAGCACAGGTTTTGGTGGAAAGTTTTTTTATTATTGTGGCCTATATCAATACAAGTAACCTTGACAATTAGTAAAACAGTTCTACATCCGTATCCAACATTTTTCACTCATAACATTGATATTTTCCAGTCAAATATCAACAGGTTTTGTTGTTCACAGTCTCATTGGGCGAGTTTATTTCGGACAAGATCGTCACTAGTTATCTCGCGATCTCCACGCAGATGCTATCAAAATGGTGATCTCTGCGCATGTCGTGGAAATAATTGTAATTTAGTGGCAAATACGAATTGTATGTAGGCCCATTTGGAATGAGTGGGTGGGATATGATTTAACTGGAGACGTTATGATTTAGCATTTAATATCGTGATTCGTGTAATTTCTTTGTTTTGTTGTGGAAATATGTAAAGTTCAGCGACTATTTTAGAGGCGCTGATATACGTTGAATATGTAATCATACTACCCAGGCCTCACTATTTTTCCCATCATAATACAGATATTAAAGGTATACCAGTATGGAAATTGATATCGATACTGGTATTCATTTTTATTTCCTTCTCCCCCCCCCCCCCCCTCCGGTCTGGAAGAGGGGGTGGGGAGGATATAGGGATCAGCATGTCCCTCCGTCCGTCCATCCATCTGTCTGTCCCCAATCTTGTCAACGCAACTCCTAGAGGTCTCAATGGATTAACTTAAAATTTTGTCGACATTATCAGTATCATGTGCAGCTGGCATGTGCTTTTTTCGCGGCCAAAAAATTATTCATTACAGAGTTATCACCCTTTAAATATCTGAATGCCGATACATAAACTGCATTGCATTTAGTGTTGCATGTATGCCCACTCTTGATGTATGTTTATCTGAAATGTTTGGATCGGGGGTGGATATGCCGTCTTCTGATGGCTCTTGTTCTAATACCGTGAAGCCCTAGAAGGATCACTGATGCCAGCTAGTTGTTTTAATATTTGTATTTAATTTTTGCAGAGTCATCAGCATCGCCCCCTTGGCAGGATCCTAAATTCCCCACAGAGTGTTTCTTTCTAACCTTGCATTGTCACCACATAGCCGTTCAATCCATCATGCATAAATATCAGCGCCGATTACCTGTAATACGCGAGCTCACGCGCAGAATTGAAGAGATGGAGAATGCCGAGCCACAATGGAGACATCTACCAAATTCTTCTCGCAATCGTGATCTGATCAAGCGCTGGAGGTTACAGTCATTGGTAATAATATAGTATCATTGTTATAAGACAACATGTATTGTTGTAATAAGAACTGCTGCATCAGAATGTTGCAACACGTATGTACACATTACCACCACCCTAATAGTTTTTGGTGATTGGTCGCTGGAATCCATATCATGAAAAAAAATGTATATAATATCATTACAACATTATGGCCAGATTAAAGGTATGCACCTTTAATCTGGCCATAATGTTGTAATGATATTATATACATTTTATTCACACCAAAATGCTTGAAAATAAAAGTTGAAATTATATACTTTTATGGGCTTAAATTGTGTACCTCCATGTAATGCAATGAAATAAATTTTAACACATGATCATTTCATTCCATATAAATAAATTTCATAGATTTAGTTGTGAATTTGAATTAAGGACTCGTGCGACTAATTCAATTAGTTAAAAAGTTATATTAATTTATAGTTAATGAAATCACCATATACTAAGATTTATTTCATTTCATTGCATCTAGGCACACAATTTAAGCCTCTAAAAGTATATAATTGTAACAATTTTATTTTGAACCATTCTGCTGTGAATATGCACCTTTAATATTCCGCATAAGCTTTGAGGCAACGAAAAATGCATTTACTTATCTAACACTACTACCTTCCATGACTTGGTAATTTCTGCCTTTCTACAGAATACCATCGCTTACTATGACACGGTGGGATGCATGGTGTGGTATGAATCAGATCCTTACTGTCAGACATTCACGCTTCCAACAAAGACATGCATCATTTGATTGTTACGTCAGCTAACTAGTGGTGTATTGTGATTATGACGTAAGATACTTGAGTGACTGAGCAGATCCCTCTATTTGTTCATTGCGTAATAATATATGGACGTAATGATATTATGACATAATGTTTGTATGATGCTATTGCACATAAACCAACAATGATGCAATATCCTGTGACATAACAGTGCATGATTTGATCTGTAGATTATGTATATGACGTTTTAATCAATGGAAATTTGCAGTTTTAGCTATACCCCGCCCATCTCTAACTAAGCACCACCCACATCTCACTCGTGTTGGGATCGATCGATCGATCTCTGAATACCATGACTATCAATTTCCAAAAAACTACACAGGTAAGCTGTTGAATATTTTGAAACTAATTTGACTGGGTGCTGTTGCTGTCTAAGGCAGCAACAGCGCCCAGTCAAATTTATTTCAAAATATTCAAGAGTGTGTTTATTAAATAGCAAAGAATTACAAAGACTTACAATTCATAAAACGTGTCAGACTGTGATTTGATGATGGTCTACATGGATTTATGGAACCATTTGTGACGTAATGATTGTGACGTGTTAAAGGGTTAATAGAATGAGCTTATAGCCTGCTTTTAAATAAGATGCACATGAATTCTACTTCGAATAATACTTACCAGATGTACTATTATGATAATGTCTATTATCTAGTCTAGCTCAAAATAAACAATTAAAACTCCGTACTCTCCTGGTCCTGCCCATACTGTGTCCGGGAATTACCATAGCCCCAGGTACCGAGTCAATTCCCAATCACAGTCAGATTCATCTATTTTGCGACTTGTGAAAGTCACGTTTTCTAAGCTCGTTAAAATTCTCAATTTTAAACGGAAATAAGCGTTGTTGGAGTGCTTTGTTTTCACTTCAAGAGTATACTTACCTCCCTAATACTTTTGATATTGCTAAATATTGGCTTTCACTCAATAAACACTCAGATTTAAAACAGTTAGGTGCCCCTACTGGGCAGGGAGTCAGAGCGTAGTCTGGCGGATGCCAGCCCCACCACCGCGCATGCGCAGACTAGCACTACCTCTTTGCTAGATTATTGGCAAAGAGAACACACATGTCTTTTTGAATCATAAGCTTTTCTTGCTCTTAAACTGTTAATTTGTGTATATTTTGGAGTGATAATATCTGATTTGGATGGCAGGAGGGTTCACTTCGCCACAGGAGGACTTAGGACCTTTAAATCAGGTGACTTCTAGTAAAATTAGCGAGTTTTCTTCCCGGTGTATTGTGTTTCCGGGACTCGCGTTTACCGTGATAAGCGCCTTGGTTAGTTGGTTTATGTCAACTCGGTGCTACCTAGGGCTAATTTCTCTTTCTGTTCATGTCCACAGGTCTGTATGACGCTAAGTGGTGACATCACAGCTGCAGAGAGTTAGTTTTCTCTCCACCATGGTTCCATTTCCTACTAACACTGTTAGGTTATCTAACCAAATGAAAAATTATGTCCAGTGAGTTGGAGGCCTAGTATAAAGGTCTTCTCACTTTGCCCTCTTGATCCAATTCCTTCCCCATGAGGTGGAGAGAGTTAAGAGGCGTGCAGATGGTGGAGTTCTCCGGTTCGTCACGTTGGATGGTTTGTCTATACAAAGCGTCAGGTATCTAGTTATTGATAATGTGGTGATGTTAATTATTGTAAACAAACAAAGGGAGATAATTAACATTTTTGCCAGAAAAGAGTTATCTATATGTATCTGATGGTTGTGTAGTCGACTTATCCATTCAGCATACAATTCGTCCTTGCACTTGGATGTTTTGTTGGGATCGATTTTTTCCTGTCACGGGATTAATGACGTCATAATCAGCCTGGCTATGTATTTATCAGTAATTCAAGCGCTATGCTGGTTTTTGATGTATATTGATCTTTATGATCGTTTTTCCTTCTCTTTGAGTTGGATTGAGTTTCTAAGCTTAACTAGTTGCTCATACTCCTTGTCCTTTGCCCTGTTTCAGGGACCGGGTTGCGCGTCCTGTGGACGTTTTCTTCAGGAAAAGTTCTGGCCTCATCTGTGCTATCAATGTAGCCCTTGTGGTCCCTTGGTTAATTGTGACATATGTAAGCACTGGTGGGGCGAGTTAATGTCCGAATTCTTGTGCTGCTTACAGGCGACGGACAAGGTGGTAGAGGAGGAGAAGAAGAAGAAGCGGAAACGAGAGGTTGTAAGTAGGAAGGGTAAGGGGAAGGTCTCGTCCGCGGTGGATATGGAGGCCTTCCGGACCGAGATGTTGGGAGAGATGAAGAGGACAATAAAGGATTTGGTTCCAGGGTTGCTTCGTGGCATGCTTCCTGGACCAAATCCTTTACTGTCCTCATCATCGGCTTCGGAGCAGGTAATCCCCGCCTCTGGATCGGTTTTCCTTAGACCGCTTCCGTTGTTCGACGATTCAGAGGTGGCCCCATTAGAGGGGGCGTTCCACGACCCTGGCAGCAGGCTTATTGCCGCGCCGATAGGGGACCGTGGACGGTTGTCGCTGGAACCCGCGGGCTGCTTATCAGTCCAGGGGTATCCGCACGCCGCGGTGGCCAGTACCTCCTATGGCACCGTTCCTGGTCAGCCCGGGTTAGCTCTCTTTGCTGACCCGGGGTCTAATCTTTCTGACCAGGGTGATGAGGATTACCTGCTAGGGTCGCCGTCTGACGACGTGGACATGGATGAAGACGTTTGTGCACCCCTCGCGGGGAATACAGGCGGCTTATTCCACGGTTTTACTCACCCTGGAGTAGAGTCCGCGGCTCAGGTGGTGGCCCAGGGCGCTGCTGATGGCCAGCGGTACCGCATACCTCGGCTTGCCGAGGGTGTTGCTGGTGCTGGCCGGGCCCGTGGTGGGGCTATATATACCCCGCGCTCTGCCACGGTGCCTGCTCCTGGTCAAACCAGTGATATTCTCATGCCGGGGCTGTCAGGCCCGCGTGTTTTCCCTGGCTTGCCAGGTGTATCAGCGTACCCGCCGTCAAGCTCTACTGCTTGCGCTCAGGAGGAAGACGAAGGCCCCCGTCTTGTAGAGCGCTCGCAGTTAGCCACGGAAGAGGATTGGTATGACGCTTGCCAGTGGCTGGTGAGCGTTAGGCCTGATCTGCCCGTGGAGCAGTCGACTAGCCAGCGTGTTCACACGCCGTGGTTAGCTGGGAAACCGACTGCTAACGCTATGCCTTCTCTGCCGCTGGCGGAGCATGTCGTTGACATGTTCAAGGCGGCGGAGACGTCCATTAACTCGAGTGGACGTCTCGCGAAGGCCCCTCGCGAGGTGGCCAGGCGTTGTCGCATCGTGCCCCTGGATTACCAGCGGTACGGTGTGGTACCCAAGCCCAGCGTGGATGACCGCGCGGCTTTGGGTGAGGATGCGCGGCCAGGCTCCCGTTCTGACACGGGGGTCTTGTGCTCGAACGCGTTGCGTTCGGCGAATACCGCGTTGCGTGATGCGGAGGAGAGTGGGAGGGCTTCGATTGCCGCTCTGTCCCACGTCTCCCAGCTGTTACAGGGGGTAGTAACGGCATCCGCATCGCGCCAGCCAAGCCCGGTCACGGTCCAGCGAGCCATCCAGGATGGTATTAACCTGGCGCTGGACTGTATGACTCGGGCGGTGACCAGGAGTGTCCGGGCAAGACGCACGTTTGCCCTGGACAATCTGTGCCCGTCTCAGGACCTGTACAATAGGCTACTCCGTACGCCTATGACGGGTCCTGGTCTTTTTGGAGGTGAGGGATGTCGCCACCTCCAGGAGACGGTCACCCTGGTGAATAACCAGAGGGCGCTGCGCGAGCAGTTTGAAGTGCTGCGTCGTGCTAACGTTCGCGCCGCGGCCCCTGCGTATCATCCCCTGCAGGCTCGAGGTGGTGCTGGCCAAGTCAGAGGCCAGCCACCGTCGCAGCGTCGGCCTCGGCCGCGTGCGATTCGGCCAGCAGCGAGGGGGGCGCAGGTTCCTCAGGCGCCGTCAGCCAGGCAGCCGCCCGCGCACCGAGGTGCGCGCGGGGCGGGGCGGGGCGCGCGAGGATCTGGGCGTGGTTAATCGGTCCTGACAGGACGCTTACCGCGGTAAGAACCACTCCGGTGTGTATGGCAACGGAGACAGTGCCGCTCTTGCATGCCTTGTGTCCACCGCGGTCCCTAGGTGGACCGGTGGGAGGCCGGCTAGCCGACCACATGCAAGAGTGGGAACGGTTGACTCAGGACCGTTTAGTCTTGCGATGGCTTTCCGTCGGGTATCATCCAGAGTGGATGTCAGGCCCGTCGTCGCGACTGTCTCTAGTGCCAGTCTGGACTCCCATTCCGAGAGAGCCAGAGCAAAGGTTGTGTATCGAGGAGGAGATAAATTCCCTCGTACAAAAGGGAGCTATTCAGCCGGCACAAAGGTGTCCGGGCTTCTATTCAACCCTGTTCTTAGTAACAAAACGCACCGGAGGGTGGAGACCGATTCTCAACCTCAAGCCATTGAACAAGTTCATCGAGACGCCCAGTTTCAAGATGGAAACAGTGCGCTCGGTGTTGGCGGGGTTGGAGAGGGGGATGTGGACGGCGTCGATAGATTTGAAGGACGCTTATTTCCACATCCCCATCCACGGGAGTTTCTGTCGCTTCCTGAGATTTGCATTCCAGGGCAGACAGTGGGAATTCAGGGTGTTACCCTTCGGAATTTCCACGGCTCCTCGAGTTTTCACCCGTGTGGTTCTTGCGATCACAGCATACCTCCGCAGGAGAATCATAGCAGTCCACACGTACATAGACGACTGGCTGTTGAAAGCGCACACCCGGGAAAGTTTGTCGGCCAATCTGGAGATTGTTTTGAAAACTCTCACAGACTTAGGCTGGATGATCAATTTCCCAAAATCAGAGCTGACTCCATCCCAGAAGTTTGTTTACCTGGGGATGTTCTTCGATCTAGAGACAGGATATGTGTATCCTACTCAGGAGAGAGTTCAGAAACTCATCTCGTTAATTCAGTCAGTGTGCGACAGTCGTCATGTCCTGGCACGGGTTTACTTGAGAATGCTGGGGTTGATGGTTTCATTGGAACCAGTCATTCCTCAGGCCGCCTTACGCAGGCGGCCGATCCAGTTATTTCTCATGACACAATGGACCCAGAGTACAGGTTCGCTGGACTCGAATGTGTCAGTGTTGGCGCCTCTCATTCACCACCTGCAATGGTGGTTGAATACAGAGAATCTCTTGCCGGGGGTTTTGCTAACCCCTCCCCACCCTCAGGTGACTGTGTATACAGATGCATCGATGGAGGGATGGGGAGCTTGCCTGGAAGAGTACACGATATCAGGGCTTTGGAATCTGGAACAGTCAAAGGAACATATAAATCTACTGGAGCTAAGAGCAGTAGTCCTGGCCCTGGAACATTTCTTACAGAAAGTTCAGGGCAAGATTGTTCTTATTCGTTCAGACAACTCAACAGTTGTGACTTACATAAACCGCCAGGGCGGAACGAAGTCGCCCAGTCTCTGTATGATGACATGGAAACTGCTTTGTTGGTGTCTGGATCACCAGATTACCTTGAAAGCAGTTCATATTCCGGGAAGGTTAAACCTGCTAGCAGACTCATTGAGCCGAAGGATGAGTGTTTTACCCACGGAATGGCAACTAAATCAATGTGTGGCGGATCGTCTGTTCGACCATTGGGGGAAACCCAACATCGATTTGTTCGCAACGAAGAAGAATGCGAAGATGACGACGTACGTCTCTCCGATTCCGGATCCAAGCGCTTTCGCAACAGATGCGTTAGCTATCAGCTGGGGGAGAATGTATGCATACGCATTCCCTCCAGCAATCCTGATTCCAAAAATTCTTCAGAAAATCAGACAAGAGGAATGCCAAGTGCTTCTGATCGCCCCGGATTGGCCAAGCCGATCATGGTATACGGATCTGCTGGACCTTCTGGTCTGCAATCCGGTTCCTCTGCCTCTGATGGAAGATATTATCTTCCAGGGCAAGGCCCTTCACAACAATCCGTCAATGTTCAGATTGACTGCGTGGATGTTGTCAAGGAATCTAGAATTAAGGAGGGCTTTTCTGAGCAAGCAGCCATGTTTATGGCCAAAGCCAGGAGGGGGTCAACCTCCAGAGCATATAATTATAAAATCAACAGATTTGCAGAATGGTGCTCAAAAAGATGTATTGATCCAATGGATTCATCTATTCAAGTAGTAGCTGATTTCCTCTGTCACCTCTATGATGCCTATAGCCTCAAGCCTAACTCTATTGCTGGTTATAAGTCAGCATTAATGTCTGTTATTCCTTGCTTGGCTAAGAGGGGAAGTGATGAAGTAAATACATTAAATGTATTAATTAAAGGCATGGGCAATCTAAGACCAAGGAATCCACCTGTGATTCCGTCTTGGAGTTTATCGCTAGTGCTTCAAGTACTAGGTGATAAGCCTTTTGAACCACTTAGTTCCATTTCTATGAAACTATTAACACTGAAGACTGTGTTTTTAATTGCTGCGGCCTCGGCTAGGCGTAGGAGTGAAATTCATGCCTTATCAGCCGAGGATGACCGTTTTGTGGTTTCAGGGGAAGGCCTTAAGCTGCTACCTAGGATTAATTTCTTGGCTAAAAATCAGTCGTTGAAATATCCAGGTCAACCTATTATTTTGCCTGCTTTAACTAGATATGATCCTAATTCTAAAGCATGGTGTCCCGTCCGGGCGCTGCGCCGGTACAAACAACGTACGGCGGAGTGGCGCACCGACCAGTCAGCGTTATGGTTGTCATATATTGAACCCCATGGCAGGGCTTCTAAGGACACCATTTCCAGGTGGATTGTGGAATGCATTCAGTTTTGCCATAAATCCGCCACCGGGAAGCAGGTTGACGTGGCCAAGGCTCACAGTGTCCGCGGCGTAGTGACATCCACGGCCCTATTTAATGGGGTCCCTGTGGATGATATTATGTCGGTGGCTCAGTGGCACTGTGAGTCAAGTTTTACAGACCATTATCTCCGTGACACCTCTAATCCTCTCGCCTTGTCGGTTTTGAAAAAATAACTCGGTTTATATTTTTTGAGGAGGTTTTTCCTCATTACTTATATATTTCACAATTAATTTATGGAAACACCCACTTTTTTGGGCCTGCATCAGTCTTTACCAATGGGAAGATGATGTCAGCAGCCGTTTTCAACAAGGTCAGTCTTGTTCATGTGTTGTCCGTTGTTGATTGTATTGTCACGATTACCCGTTATTAATATGGTGATGGTTTGTGTATTTGTGTGGTTCATTGTTGAGAGTTACGAAAATGGAGTTTTTTCGTCTCTGTCCTGTAGTACATGGCACTTGTACGTAGAGAGCGTATAGGACATTGAGGTCAGTCGACTCTTCCTCCCAGGAAGGAGGGGGGGGGGAGCGCATATGACATTCGGTCATCTCTCATACATCGGTGGTGTTATCCGATGGTTAGTCAAATCCTGACTGTTTTTTCTTACAGTTTCAGAAGTTTAAGTGCCTTAAACGCAGAAAAGCGTATAGGGATGAGCTGGTCTTTTGACCTCGCCTCCCTCCCGCCAGATTCACTTTCGAATTCTGGCAATATCAAAAGTATTAGGGAGGTAAGTATACTCTTGAAGTGAAATAAACGAAATCTAGGATTTCTTTTTTCACGAGAGAGTTGATACTTACCTCCCTAGATACGGACCCGGCCTCTCCACCCCACAGAGGCTCGGTCTTCAGGCTCTTAATAGTTGCATGTGTGTCAGCCAATAATCTAGTCAGAGGAAGTGCTAGTCTGCGCATGCACGGTGGTGGGGCTGGCATCCGCCAGACTACGCTCTGACTCCCTGCCCAGTAGGGGCACCTAACTGTTTTAAATCTGAGTGTTTATTGAGTGAAAGCCAATATTTAGCAATATCAAAAGTATCTAGGGAGGTAAGTATCAACTCTCTCGTGAAAAAAGAAATCCTAGATTTCGTTTATACTGGCATCATGGAGGACAAAGGGAAATCATCACAGGGGCAGGTTGTATCAATCTAGAATTTATACATTCGTGCCATAATGACTGTTTGATATTTCCTTAAATTGGCACATTATTCTAAAATGGTAGCCATTGTTGGAGTCGGTCAGTACCCGTTAACTCTTTAGCCTAATCCGGGTACTCGGTTATTTTCTCTTGCGACTCGGTTCCTTCAAAGATGATTGCGCCCTTAGCCAAGATGGCGGCGCCCATGATTATTGTTTTCGCTTGGCTTGGCGTGTCTATGCACTCTGTTTTACGCTGATTTTTTAGCTCTCTTCATTGCCGAGGGTGTTTGTAGCGATCAGCATTTATTTCTTGGCTGTTTTAACGTTAGTTAACTTCCAAGTTGTGTTTATTAATTTTCACTCAAAAAAGTTTCAAATATTTCCTGCCTAAAGGCTTGATTATCATTAATTTAAGAGAAAGTTAATGTTTTCTAAGTAATTCTATTTTACAATCAAGTCAATTGTGCATATTGCTCGTCATCGTTTGTCATGTGCAGCGTTTTAATTCTTCTCTGTGTTCGCCGAAAGCCAAAAGCCAGGACACGTTGTGCCACAAATGCAACAGGTTCATGAAGCGGAAGTATTCAGGCCATCATTGTGTGGCTTGCGCTAAGTGCAAGGTGGGAAGTCCCTGTGATGTGTGCGCCAAGTGGTCGTCGAAAATGGTGGCGGAATTCGATCGTGATCGTTGTGCGCGTTTGGAGAGGATCGCGAGGGACAAGGCGGCCAAGCTGGATCAGGCGTCGATGAGAGGACTGGAAGGTCGTCTGAATGAACGTATGGATTCAGCACTGGGTGTATGGGCGGCCCAGTTCAAGGCAATGTTTGAGTCATTGCAGTCCACGATCCCGACGATGCAGGCTGGTGCAGGGCAACCTTTAGGTGGTCCGGCTAGTTCTGCGGAGGGACGAGCACCTGTCCCTTCTCTGACCTTGGCTCAAGAGCCGACGGCGGAGGAGGAAGATCTAATGGAAGATTCCGGCATGCTAGATATATCGCTGACGGCTATGCCTAGTACATCCCAGGGATCTCCCTCGCGATTTGTACGGGTTTGCCAAGCGGGTGGTGATGTCGACGTTCCGTCGGGCATTTTCCACCCGGATTTCATGCAACCTGTGTTGTCGGTAGAACCGTGTTTTACGGTTCCTAGCGTCATCCCGGTGACGTTAGGTGCGGCTCCTCTCGGAATGCCGGCACCTACCGTAGTACAAGCGGCTGTGGTCCCGGCTCCCGTGCTGGAGTCGATGGACTGCGGTGAATCCGTGTCCGGCGATTCGTTGGACACCGGTGCCGCTAGTAATCAGGCTATGGACGTGCCTCATGTTGGCAGAAGTGCGGGCCACAGCTCTCAGCATGGATCGTCGGTGGCCTACTCATCCAAGGGTGAGAAGGAGGATGAAAACAGTAGTCCATTGATGGACGAATCCGCTTTCTGTACCGAAGCTGAATGGGTGCAGGTCCTTGGTTGGATGTCCGACCGTCTCGGGTTGGCATCGGATCTAGGATCTCAGTGCGATCCGGCGATGGAATGGATGTCAGAGCGAGCGGCTAGCGCTCTGTCAAGTGGCTCTTCGGCCATGCCGACACTCCCTTTGGACACGCAGACTTCCGACATGTTGGAGGTTGCGGCATATCATCTGGTTCAGCCAGAGTATGCATTGCCCAAGGCCCCGAAGGGGATAAGGAGTAGGGTCCGTTTTCCTGAGCAGGCCTACCATCAGTATGCCCGAGTTCCACGGCTTTCCATTGGGGAGCGAGAGGCACTGAATAGGCCGTTGGCTGGAAAATCTAAGGGGCGTTCTCGTCCTTTAGTTTCCCAAGCCAATAAAGATCCGTTCAATGAGCTGATGCTCATTGAAGATGTGGCGAGGGCAGCCATGGCTGCGCTCTCGCACGGATGTACCGTCCTGCAGGGTATGCTGACCTGCGCGGCGGAAGGTGGACAAGTGCCAGAGGCTGCTCCCGGAGTTGTTCGGGACACCATGCGCTTGTCCCAAGATTGCCTGGCCAGGGTGATCACCAGATCGTTGGCAGAGCGACGGGGAATGGTTCTCGATTGTGTAGAACCAGGACCTGAGATGAGGGCTGCATTGTCTTCTTTGCCTTTCATTGGTCCAGGCTTGTTCGGCGGCTCGGCACGACAAGCCTTATCCAAGGTCGCGTCAATGGTTGCTGAACAGGAAGTAGTCGGCAAGTCGTGGAAGTCGACTAAGAGGACACAGCCGCAGCAGTCCTATAAACAGCATCGGCACGAGCAGCAGAGGCAGCGCCAGAGATCGCCCTTCCGTCCTTCTGGCCATGATGCCCATCGGGCATCCGGATCTCAGGGACTGGCCGTTCGTCCTCATACAAGTCCTCTAATAAGAGGCTGTATGAGGATGACAGGAAGGGTGGCGGTTCAGGCCGCGGCGGTTACCGTAAGGATAACCGTGGTGGCGGTTCCGGACCGTCATATTCCAAGAAGCCGTGAACGATGGGAGTCGAGAATCTTCACCCAAGCGATTTAGCGTCTTATCGTGCAAACTTGACCGCCAGCTGTGTGCAGATCCCTACCATCGGAGGCAGACTTCAACAGTTCTCAAGCCAATGGGAACAGGTCGTGCGAGATTGTTTAGTCTGTCAGTGGTTAAGAAATGGGTACGAACCGGACTGGCTCATCCGTCAATCGTTAGTTCCGTTAACATCGACTCCAGTGTGGACTCCCATTCCAAGGGAATCCAATCGTCTAGATGCTATTTGCTCAGAAATAGAATCTCTTCAGCAGAAGAACACGATTCATCTAGTCCGCAATCAGTCATCCCTAGGCTTCTATTCGATGATGTTCCTCGTTCCGAAACGTACCGGAGGATGGAGACCAATTCTCAATCTCAAACCGTTGAACAAGTTTATTCTTTCTCCCAAATTTCAGATGGAGACTGTAGCAGCGGTGATGACAGGGCTGAGAAAAGGCATGTGGGCAGTGTCGATAGATCTGAAGGATGCTTATTTTCATATTCCAATGTCAATTCGTTTTCAGAAGTACCTTCGCTTTGCATTCCAAGACAATGTTTGGGAATTCAATGCGCTTCCATTCGGCCTGACCACAGCTCCGAGGGTCTTCACTAAAGTGGTTCTCGCCATGACTTCTTATCTTCGCAGGAGAAACATAGCTGTTCATACTTACATAGACGACTGGCTGCTGAAGGCGGGGAATCCAGTCACTCTGCGCAACAATCTACAGGTAGTCCTAGCCTTACTAAAGGATCTAAGATGGATTGTGAATCTAGAGAAATCAGAATTGACTCCATCCCAGGAGTTTGTTTATCTGGGAATATTTTTCAATCTCAGGGACGGCGTAGCTTTTCCGGCGGAGAGCAGAGTCAAAAGCCTGATTGCAGTTCTGGAGTCAATTTCTCTAGGAGCCTATCTGACGGCGCGCCAATTTCTCAGAATACTGGGTTTACTAGTGTCTCTGGAGAAAGTGGTTCCTTATGCGGCACTCAGGCGCAGGCCGATTCAGATGTATTTAATGTCATTCTGGTCTCAGAAAACGGATCTGTTATTTCTGAGAATTCCAGTAAAAGAACCATTGATATTCCACCTTCAGTGGTGGTTATCAGAACAGAATCTCCTGCGAGGTGTTCCTCTACAACTTCCTCAACCACAGATGTCCATCTTCACAGATGCATCGACAACGGGTTGGGGAGCGGTGTTGGATGATCAGTCAGTGTCAGGGGAATGGGATCGGATCAATGCGCAGAAACATATCAATGTTCTCGAATTATTAGCTCTGACATTAGCACTTCGAAAGTTCGAGAGCTTAATCCGAGACAAAATTTTCCTAGTGAGGACAGACAACTCAACAGTGGTGTCTTATCTAAACCGCCAAGGCGGGATGAGATCACCGGAGTTGTGCATGATGATTTGGAACCTGCTGTGGTGCCAAGAGAGGAATGTTATTCTTCTGGCAGAATAGGAAGACTCAACAGTCGAAGGACGGTTTGTCATCCGACGGAATGGCAGCTCAACCAATCGGTAGCAGAGGTTCTATTCAAACATTGGGGCAAGCCAAATGTGGACCCGTTTGCGACGAAACAAAACGCAAAGATGGTCACATACGTGTCACCGATCCCGGACCCGCTAGCTCTAGCGGTAGATGCACTGGCAATAAGTTGGAAGGGAATGTACGTGTATGCGTATCCTCCAACGATACTCATCCCAAAAGTTCTGGCAAAAATAAGAGAGGGTATGTGCCAAGTGCTACTGATCGCCCCTTATTGGCCAGACCGATCATGGTTTATGGATCTGCTGGACCTTCTGGTCTGCAATCCAATCCCTCTTCCAGACAGAAGAGATGTAATCTCTCAGAACAGGGGTCTGTACTTCCACGACAGACCAGAAATGTTCAAATTGACTGCATGGATGTTATCAAGCAGCGTGCAATTAAGGGTGGCTTTTCTGAGCAAGCAGCGAAGTTTGTCGCTTCAGCTAGAAGAGGTTCAACCACTAAAACATATAATTATAGGATCAACAAATTTGGAGAGTGGTGTAAGGGAAGAGATATTGATCCCTTTTCTGCATCTGTTTAACATGTAGCTGATTTTATCTGTCATTTATACGAAGTTGACAAACTTGTACCTTCAACCCTAGCAGCATATAAGTCTGCATTAGCTTCAGTCATTCCCAGTCTGGCCATTGAAGGAGTGGAAAATGACACTTTAAATGAAGTTATTAAAGGAATGCGCAATCTGCGACCTAGACAGCCAATTCCTATCCCAGAATGGAATCTGTCTTGTTCTACAGGTTTTAGGGCATGCTCCCTTTGAACTGATTAGATCTATAGACATTAAACTGTTAACTATTAAATCAGTTTTCTTGGTTGCAGCAGCGTCGGAGAAGGAGAAGCGAAATTCATGCGCTTTCCGCCGAACAAGCCCGTTTTGTCGTCACGGGTGAAGGTTTAAGACCACGTCTTTGTTTCCTGGCAAAGAATCAGTCACTTAAATATCCAAAACTCTTCTGCTTGGTGTCCTGTCAGATGTCTGAAAATGTATAAGAAACGTACTGAGGATTGGAGAGATGACCCGAAATCTCTGGTTATGTCTCAAAGCTCCACATTTAAATATCCAAAACTCTTCGGCTTGGTGTCCTGTCAGATGTCTGAAAATGTATAAGAAACGTACTGAGGAGTGGAGAGATGACCCGAAATCTCTGGTTATGTCTCAAAGCTCCACATTTGCGCGCCTCGAAAGATACCATTTCTTGTTGGATAGTCGATGCTATTCAGATGTCGCACAATATCGCTACAGGAAAGCAGATTGATCGTGCGAATGCCCATCAGGTCCGAGCACTAGCAGCAGCATCGGCCCTTTATAAGGGTGTCTCATTAGAGGAGGTGATGTCTGTAGCACAATGGCATGCCGAGTCGTTATTCACTGATTTCTACCTTCGCGACATCTCCAGCGCACTTAATCCGGTAGCCGTCGCCAATTTATCGAATCTGAACTAAGCCACATCCGACCACTATTTCGCACACATTACAAGTTCTTCCACTTGCACTGAACAATGGCCATGCACATGACCTGAGAACGACCGTGGATTGGGCCGAGCTCCTGTGATGAACAAGAAAAGACCAAGCACTCAAAATGGTGAGTGTTTACATTAATTAAGTGACTATAAATAATTTACTTACAGTCGAAATACTAGACTGTTTAGGTAAATAGTCTGGTGTTAGAGTATACTTATCCTCTCAAACAGACATTAGACGCATTCCAATTTGAAAAAAATTAATCGATGTACTGATATTTTTTTCAAAATTGGAAGTTGTAGTAGCTTCTTTGCACTCTTCTAGACTGCCCTAGCTGAGACTTGGGGCTGACACGCGTCTGGTGGGTGTTGCATCCCCTTTTTCGACAGCCCTCTCGATTTTGTGCGGACAAAAGAGGGGGGGGGGGGGGGGAACCACGGTCTAGACCATGGAAGTTTAGCACTCTGAGTCAGATGGCAGAACCCAAGCGTATGCCAGGGTTCTAGTCTCTTCACACCCTTCTTTGTTGGATGGTAGATGAGTGCTGGTTCGAGCCTCACGTCCTCCCACCGGTATTTCCTGGCTGTTGAAATCCGGGGTTTATCATAATAGTACATCTGGTTAGTATTATTCGAAGTAGAATCAAAAAAGCATCCGCTTTTGTTTCTACGAGAATTCTTAATACTTACCAGATGTACTATGACCCTGCCTCAGCCGCCCCGCTGAGGTGAGGCTGAGCTGCTTTCGCTGTTTGTCAAGGCAAATATAAGACGAATCTGAATGTGATTGGGAATTGACTCGGTACCTGGGGCTATGGTATTCCCGGACACAGTATGGGCAGGACCAGGAGAGTGCGGAGTTTTTAATTGTTTATTTTGAGCTAGACTAGATAATAGACATTATCATAATAGTACATCTGGTAAGTATTAAGAATTCTCGTAGAAACAAAAGCGGATGCTTTTTTGATTCTGCTGGAGATTCTGCGTTTGATTTTGATTTTGACTGAACTTTGACAGAAGGTCGTCGTCGTCGTAATACTGATGCAGTTACTTGCAGTTGAGGTTTAAGCCTCGAATTTGTTGAAAAAATTTCAATTTTCTCATAAAAAATGTCCATTTGCAGACCAAGAGAAAACTGTTTGTGAAATTTTATCACTGGAATGACTGGCTCGATAACTGAGCCAATCATTCCAGTGGTAAATTCTCAAAAATAGTCTTCTCTTGGTCTGTAAATGGACATTTCTGAACACTGCTGCAGAAACCGTTTTTTTTGCTGATATGAGGGATAACGGGTTAAGTGTACAAATGGAAGGTTGAGTGTACAATTAATACTAGGTGGACCATTGTTAGATGTCTCTCTGTCAAACTAATTTGACTAGGGAGTGTTGTGGTCTATGGCTGCAACAGCTGCTAGTCAAATTATTTTCAAAATATTCAACAGAATGTTTAATGAATTGTGAATTTCTCAGACATGATTCGTACACTAGTGACGTAGATTTTCATGACAGTATTACATCATTATGATGTTGATGTCATCTATCTAGTGAGGTAATAGAGGGATCCAATGGACCTTTCCAGTTTTAGCTATGCCCCGCCCATCTCTAGCTAAACTCCACCCACACCTCACTTGTGTTGGGATCGATCGATCTCTGAACACCATGACTCAATTTTAAAAAAACTACACAGGTAAGCAACAGCGCCTAGTCAAATTAGTTTCAAAATATTCAACAGCATGTTTATTAAATAGCAAAGAATTACAAAGATATACAATTCATACGTGTCGGAATATTTGAGATTTGATGATGGTCTATATGGAACCCTTTTTGACGTAATGATTATGATGTCATAATACACATGCTGAGCTGATTATGATGTCATACAAGGTCAGATAATGGATGGATACTCTGGAAAGGTGAATTCTAGCTGTGCCACGCCCATCTATAGCTAATCTCTACCCATGCTTTGCGCGTGTTGGGATCGATTTGTCTACTTTGAACTCTGAATGTTCAGAATCGTGATTTCAAGGTTACTATACGACACCGTCATGTAATCTGTTGAATATTTTGAAACTAATTTGACTGGGCGCTGTTGCTGTAATAGTGTACGGCAGCAACCTGTCAAATTGTTTTAAAAATGTTCAAAGAATATTTATTGAATAGTAAATCCATCAAAGACGTACACTTCGTACACTTAGCTAACTATTCCAGCTTCGTGGCGGTGTATTGTCTGTCAGTTACTTCAAGTGACCTATGTGTGACATAATGATTATGACATCAATACTTGACTAACAAATGGATTCATCCATAGATTTTCATGATCAGTCAACTAATGACATAATGGCCGTTTCCAAGTTTATCCATCCATCATAAGACATCATAATCAACTATGTGACGTTTAAGATTACGTCATGAATGACTCAATATAGTTCGTCTTTAGTGCTTAATAATCCGACACGTATGAATCCTATGTCTTTACCATCTAATAAACATTCTGGAAAGATCCATTGATTATGACATCTGATACTTGAGTAACAGATCAGATCCCTCCATTACTGGACCAATATAAGCCAGAATGGACAGGATGGTGTCTTTGGTCATAGCGATCCAAGATTGTTTAAATGGAGCCTCATTAGTCAATTTGTTTGATGGCCATCTTAGATTTTAAGCTATTTTTGGATATGGTTTACATGTTGTGTTGTATGTTACAGAGGCAGCATAAGAGCAAGCTGTGTGCTGATGCCGGTCTGCTGGACGAGTCATTATTACACAGGACACTGCAATTCTATGGCATGCTCTCAGAGTTCCTCCTCTCAGTCATAGACCCAAAGCATCATGGGTAAGAATGTATGGATAATGAAGTCAGTGTTAATTTATGAAAGTACATGTTATCAAAAGGAGACATTTGCAAAAACAGTTACACGTTAAGTTTGTAGTTATAATTTTAAATAATTATATCTTAGCTGAAGATTCTTTGGTATAAATATGTCATGTATGTATCTAGGAATGATAATTTTTTACTTTGCCATGTCCGCATTCATTGTATAATAGATAATTATATATTTGAAAATAGATCTGTATTTTTATTCCATCTGCGCAATGAAATCCTGTAGTCCTGAGTTTTGTGCTATATACAGTAATTTCATTTTGTTTGTCATGTTCATTTTTGTATAAGTTCGGTAATACACTGGATGTCAATTCCTCATAGATTGGTTTTCTGTAAACATAGTAACTTTTGTATAATTTCTAAAGTTCCCAGCTGCCCTTGCCTGCAGATGTTCCAAAGCATTTTGCTGCGTTTCCTGAGTTCTATATTGAAGACATCGCCGATTTCTTGCTGTTTGTTTTACAGTAAGTAATAAGAGCAATCCCTCGATATAGCCACACATCTTATTATTCCCCCCCCCATATAGATATATGCCATTTTCATTCGTTTGTCTATCCGGACATTGCTTTCCATGCAAAAAAACTAGTTATACTCTAGCTATCCTCAAGAAAGGTTGGTGGTAAGGGGATTTGTGCTCCCAAAGAACACTATTGATTTTGGTGTCAACAGAATGTTTATGAAATTGTAAATTCATCAAAGACATACAAAGTGAACACTTTGATGATGAACTTTTCAATTTTCGAAATAAGCTGGCTCATTTTGATTTTGACATCAGCTATCATATGACGTCAGATCATTGAGTGACAGATAGCATCCCACTTTTAAGAGACTGAAATTGTAGGGTTAAACCATCAAATTTATTAAACAAAATTTAAATTTTTTCACAAAAATGCTGATTTGCAGACCAAGAGAAGACTATTTTTTAAATTCATTACTGGAATGACTGGCTTGATAATCGAGCCAGTCATTCCAGCAATAAATTAACAAAAATAGTCTTCTCTTGGTCTGCAAATGGACATTTCCCAAGACCACTGCCCAAGCTGCTATTGGCCATTTTGAGTGTTAAAAGTTTATGGGGTTCTCTGACCCCCTTCTCATGCATACTTAATTGTTCTTAACATTTTACAATCTCATCAAATTATCATTGACACAATAACGTGTAAGTCACAGATAACACAGAAAATTTAACATGTTTGGAAATACAGGGTTTGAAATTAATGCTAGCCTGAGGCTAGTAGATATTTACCAGGGCTAGTACTATTTGTAATTGACCAGCCCTAACCATTTGATATCTCAAACCCTTAATTGCTGATCGCGCCAAAACTGCCTCTGAAGTGTTCTTGAAAAATGTCCATTCACAGACCAAGAAAAGGCTATTTTTGAAAATTTACCCCTGGAATGACTGCCTTGATAATCGAGCCAGTCATTCCAGTGGTCAGTTTTCAAGTTGTTTTCTCTTGGTCTGCTAGGGCTGGGCACATTCAAACATGTGAGTGAAACAAGCCTATCAATTTGTTGAGGCTGAGTAAGTGGGGGTGGGGGGTGGTGGGGGTTTGCCTATGGGGGTGGAGGGGTGGACAGCTTTTCGCCCGTTTTATGAATAAGATGACCAAAACCGGCTTCAGCAATGTCCATTTGCCGATCAAGAAGAAGCTATTTTTGAACATTCACTGCTGGAATCATGACTGGATGATCTTTTACTGGACGGTGTTGCTGCATAAGACCGCAACACCCTCCAGTCAAACTAATCTTGTAATGTTCAGTAGCGCTGCAGCCTACGCTTAACATCATCGATGTTACTAGAACAATATAAAATGCATCAGTTATTTGTAAATTGAAATATCATGTATTATTTCTTTAGCCCATACCACACTGGGGCCATATTCATGAAGAGGGCTTATGCCCTAGAAAAGGCGTAACTAGGGCATAATCCCCCAAAGTGGCGTACATCGGTATTCACAATTTTGACGTGGTCTTGAATTTTAGTCGAATATTGAATATTACAAATTTTATAAATTGAATTTGCATTTCGTTGACTTTTCGTAAATATTAAGTGTTATTTAATGTGAAGCCATAGCAGGCGTTTGAAAAAATATTTGGGCTGAATACATTTCCTATTTCTGTATTCAAAGTACCCACGGTGCACTGAATGTGAAGCTGAAACAATATGGTTAATAAATACGGTTGAGCGATAACGTCATTGTCTGGCAACGAGTGCGCATGAATGGCCTGAATGACGCGACGCGCTCATGTAAAATTTTCCCAAAAAGGTTTCGGAATGCTAAAGAAAAGTTGTAAGAATATAAAAATTACATGTTTTCGCAGCATTTACACAAATTTTACTAATGAATGGTTATATGCTAGGTTAGTCAGAAACGATAGAATGTCCGGATGAATATTATTTATGTATTTATTTATTTGTTAGTATTAAGCATACATACTAAATTTTTAGTCGATGGTAGCTAGCCTGTTCTCAACGTTATAGCGAAGGCCTCACATTTTGACAGCTGTTGACGAGTACGGTACTACATCAATAAGGGGCCTATATGTGACCAACAAATCCTGGCCTCCATGCATTACAGTGACACATTTATTTATGCCCATTTTCGTGAATACGGCGTAACTATGAGGCATAACTCTATGGTGTAAGTTACGCCAGGCTTAAGTTACGCCCTCTTCGTGAATACAACCCCTGGTGTCAATATTCTATCCTTTAATGTGTCAATAGCAAAGAAACTGGTGTACATTTTTCAATAATTTTGGTAGACGATGTTGCTTTCTTGAAAAATGAGCACCAGTTCATCTTTTAATTTAATTTGAAAATTAAAAATTTTGATGTCAGAGTGGTAAGGGTTAATAAAATGTTCAACACTATTACCCCAAAATCCTTATTGGGCCTGGTACTATGATGTCACCATCAAATTCCATTACTTACGTGAAAGGCCAAAATATGTTTAAACATTTAATAAATGAATGATAATAACTAAACTCGAGAACTGAATGCCTGACGCTTTCTTAGTTTAAGAAGAGTCTGGATGCTAGTGATCAGATTCTGACCCTTTATATATGTTCCCAGTGCGGGTAACTGTGCTACATCCGATCTGGGTGCGGCTATTGCGGGGATGCGGTGTTACCCGCATTTAGCCGCCTATAGCCGCACCTATTGTGGTCCCTTATTCGGTGTGGTTAGTTAGCCGCCCATACCCGCATTTATCCGCAAGTACACAGTGTATGTACCCGCCAGTATTGGCCATTTGTGTGAGGCTAACTATTAGTTCTGGCACTTTAAGAGGTTTTCTTAACGGAAAGTTTTTTTTTTTTAGAAATAAGAGGTGTTATTTCTAAAAAAGATCTGAATTTGGAGTTTCTGTGGGATTCCAAGTTCACTCCCTCCATAGTTTATGGGGAAGGTTGGGGCTTAACGTGGGGGCATGTGGGCAGTGGGTTTATTCCTGCAGCTGGTGCGCATGCGCGCCCACGTGTACCTACGGCCGCGCTCATATTTGCCATGCGTGGGTGGATGGGAGTGTTTGTTCTTAAGAGATCGTAGATTGCAAGTTTTGCATATCCAAAAAGTGGCATCGGTGATGTGGTGTGCATCATATCCCAGTGATCCAGACTCATCACGTTTCATACCTAGTTTAGGTTACTCATCAGAGGACTTCTGAAACCTTTGTTTAGGGTAACTGTGTTCTATGCATGATTAATACCAACAGGATCCATTGTGTGGAGTTGGTGGATCCAGTAAGATTCATGGTCCTTGCGTGGGGAGGTGGCCTCAATGCTTTCAGGGTCGTGACGCAGAACTTCTATGACTGTATCTGATACTATTTGTATCGTGTCCTGGCAGGTTAAAATGTAGTGCGACCGTGGTGTCTTTGTGTTTGTTGACATCTCTCAAATGTTCTTTGATACGGATCTGGAATTCTCTTAGTTTCTCCCACGTATTGTTTATTGCAAACAGCGCAGGTTAGGAGATACACCACATTCATAGTTGAGCAGTATGTTTTCACGTGCCATCTATATGTTAGACGTGTGTGTGTGCTCTGGAAAGTTTTCCCTTTCTCCATTCTGTGACAAAAGGAACAGTTTCCTTTTTGACACGGTTCGACTTTGTTTGGTATCGGACTGCCCTGGTATCCTTTGATAGCGGGTTGGGAGAAATCAGCACGGACTAGTTGATCTCTAAGCGTCGGGTTCCTTCTGTAGCCGAAGAGTGGTTTCTCGGTAAATGTGTCCCTACATTTGGGGCTGGTTTGTAGGAGATCCCAGTGTCGGTTGATAATTTTCTTGAGTAGAGTTCAGAATGGAGAAAGGGAAAACTTTCCAGAGCACACACGCACGTTTAACATATAGATATCACGTGAAATCATACTGCTCAACTATGAATGTGGTGTATCTCCTAACCTGTGCTGTTTGCAACAAACAATACATGGAAGAAACTAAGAGAGAATTCCAGATCCGTATCAAAGAACATTTGAGAGATGTCAACAAACACAAAGACACCCCGGTCGCACTACATTTTAACCTGCCAGGACACGAAACAAACAGTATCAGATACAGAGTCATAGAAGTTCTGTGCCACGACCCTGAAAGCACTGAGGCCACCCCCTCACGCAAGGACCGTGAATCTTACTGGATCCACCAACTCCACACAATGGATCCTGTTAGTATTAATCACGCAGATTGGTAACACCCACACCCTGTGGGTGAGACACCATTTAATAAATGAATGTTTAAATGGTTAACGTTTCCATTCAGAGTGCGCAGCCCTACTGCACATGTATATTTTTTATGAGAAAATTAAAATTTCTTACCAAATCTAATCAGTCAAGGTTTAAATTGATACAGGTGTATCATTTTTTTATTACAAAAACGGACTGAATGACATAAAGCTACCGTTCTGTAGTATAAGGGCTAAAAGTATTCGCCCTGGCTGCCAAATAAGGGCTTCTAAACAATCAATAGGGCTAGTAGAATCTAGTGATTACGAGTCCTGCGGGCTAGTGACACATCTAGGTTAATTCCACCCCCTGATATATCATTTTACCCAACATATAGACCCTCGCTGTCACTATTTTCTTGTATTCAGATTTCTTCCTCATGTTCTCGATGATATCAGTCTGAACTCCATCCTAACTCTCCTAATCGTTGGTGTGTGCAGTCCACTCTACATTAGCAATCCTCACCGCATCGCTAAACTCATCGAGGTCATGTTTTTCGTTAATCCATCCGTACAACCTCGTGCAGAAAAGATCAACGCAAAGTTAATGAGTCATCCGCTGGCTAGCGCACATCTCGTGCCCGCTCTCATGCACTTCTACACAGGTAATAACCAGCCACGCCTGCTTTTCCCATTGTTTGGATGTGGGTCATACTTTGTCCTAATTTTCTGTGTTTTGTCCTACTTTTTATCAGAAAAATTTGAAAGGTGTTGAAATTTAACGCTTTAATGGCCATGCCGGCCTCTTATGGTCTTGTGGAATATCCGTTTACAAGCCAAGAGAATACAGTTTTTGAAAATTTACCACTGGAATGATTGGCTCGATAACTGAGCCAGTCATTACAGTGATAAATTTTCTAAAATTGTCTTCTCTTTTCCTGTAAATGGACATTCACTGGGCAGATATTAAGATTTTTTTTACCGAATTTGACCATTAAAGGGTTAATGTGATTCTTATCTCTTATGGTAAGTGTAATAGAGTGATCCATTTCTAGCCAGAATCAATTTCAAGATCATGAAAGCTTTTGAAAATTTTGAAACTAATTTGACTGGAAGTTGTTGCTGCCAACATGCAGCAACATCTCCCAGTCAAATTAATTTCTGACTATTCAAAAGAATATTTATTAAATTGTAAATTTATCAAATACATACAATTCGTACATTCTCGTGATAGATTTTGACTTTAGTCACGGAGCTACATCATTAACGGAGCTACATCATTATTATTAGCTCACCTGGCCAGAATGGCCAAGTGAGCTTATGCCATGGCGACCGTCCATCCGGTGTCCGTCCATCCGTCAACTTTTTTCTTTAAACGACTTCTTCTCAAGAACCACGGGGCAGATTTCAATTATATTTGGCAGGAAGTATCCTTAGGACATAGGGATCCAAGTTTGTTCAAACAAAGCTGATCGGGCAATTGGGCCGGTGGGTATCTTGGATTTTGGCCGATTTTAGGAAACGTCTTTAAAAATCTTCTCCGAAACTGCTTGGTGGATCGATTCAAAACTCACGAAATATCATATAGGGCAAGAGCTGAACCAAGTTTGTTCGAAGGAACTTGATTGGCCAAATGATTCAGCGGCCATCTTGGATGACCTAGTTTTCGTGAAAACGGTTTGTTCTGCAGAACCGCTGAACAGATCGGTCTGAAATTTGGGGGATATGATTATGGACTAAGGGCCATTAAAGTTTGTTCATGGGAAGTTGATGGGTAAAAAACATGGCCACCGTGGACCAATCAAATTTTAGCGTGTTTGGCTGCCATATTCAATTTTTTTATCTTGATGGATTTTGAAGCCGAAATTGGTTTTCTTAACTCCGCGTACTTGTCAGTCAGCTGTCGTATAGCGATGAGCCCATCCGTCTTCTGTATGTCTGTCCATCCATCTGTCTGTTCGTCACCAACAATGGTGGCTCATTTTGTTATTTCTTAACGGATTGACACTAAACTTGGTCACAATGTTAATGTCGGCATCTAATATCTGTGTTGTGAAAATGAAACTGATAGGACGTCATATGGCAGAGTTATCACCCCTTAAATATTTGAAGTGTCACTTTCATAGGGAAAATACAGGTTTGTTCTCACCATCCACTGATTTATCACCATGTCAGATTTTATTGCCATAGATTAGACTCCAATTAACAGATTAACCTTTCCATCACTGGCTAAATATTTAACATATGTATTATGTGCTCTGACATGCTCGTAAAAGTATTTTGAAATGTATTTGATTGAAAGTTGTTGCTGCCTTAGGCAGCAAAATGAAAGTTGACATTAGATTAGACTCCAATTAACAGATTAACAGATTAACCTTTCCATCACTGGATAAATATTTAATATATGTATTATGTGCTCTGACATCTATGCTTGTAAAAATATTTTGAAATGTATTTGATTGAAAGTTGTTGTTGCCTAAGGCAACAATGACTTTCAGTCAAATTATTTTCTAAATCAACTCCAGCTCACCCTACCGTTGCTGCTAACTTGTTGATTCAGCCAGATGCACATGTGTTAAATGGATTGTGTGGTGGTGGGGGAATAACCTGCTATAAAGACCACCTACCTGCCTTTAGAGACCATTTGCTTCAATTGTATTTAAACCTCTAGTAGCCGTCTGACTGCTGAGTTTTTGCAGACGACATATTCCAAAGGTTATATCTCTGAACCTGATAAATATTTTGAAAACAATTGAACTGAAAGTTGTTGGTGGCTAAGTTTCAGTCAAGTTGTTTTCAAAATATTAAACAAGTCAAGAGCTTTTGAAAATTGAAATTATTGGCTGCACTGGCTTTCTACTTCGAATAATACTTACCAGATGTACTATTATGATAATGCCTATTATCTAGTCTAGCTCAAAATAAACAATTAAAACTCCGCACTCCTGGTCCTGCCCATACTGTGTCCGGGAATTACCATAGCTGCAGGTACCGAGTCAATTCCCAATCACAGTCAGATTCGCTTATTTTGCAGACTTGAAAAGTCGCATGTTTTCTAGTGTCTAAATTTTGCTCAAATTTCCGAATTTACGTGTGTTATCGTCTATTCGTTGCTGGCATCATGGAGGGAAAAGGAAAGTCATCACAGGGGCAGGTTGTATCAATCTAGAATTTATACATTCGTGCCGTAATGACTGATTGAAAATTTCTTAAATTGACACATTATTCTAAAATGGTAGCCATTGTTGGAGTCGCTCCGGTACTCGCTAACTATTTAATCTTATCCGGGTACTCGGTTAATTTCTCTTGCGACTCGGTTCCTTCCAAGATGGATGCGCCCTTAGCCAAGATGGCGGCACCCATGATTAATGTTTTCGCTTTGGCTTGGCGTGTCTATGCACTCTGTTTTATGCCGATCTTTAGCTCTCGCTTCATTGTCGAGGGTGTTTGTAGCGATCGGCATTTATTTCTTGGCGGTATTAATGTTAGTTAATTTCCAAGTTGTGTTTATTAATTTTCACTCAAAAAGATTCAAATATTTCCTGCCTAAGGCTTGATTATCATTAATTTAACCCTCTGGGCCCTACCAAGAATTTACAAAAAGTGCTACAAACCCTACAACCAAAAGCTGGAAACTTGCTTAGAAACCTAGCCTCTAAGAGGTAGTGGCGTGATAGCGGCGTAGTGCTACCATGCCAATTATATTAACTATTTTTGGCAAAGTAACAGCTCACTATATATAAAACTATATATCATTAGAAAGGGCAATAAAATTCCTTTAAGTACATATAAAATATGTATGAATAAAATATATTTTAGTTAGTCAACGTGCCTCTCAAAATGGCCACACCTTGTAGGATAAATACATTGGTCTATTTTTGCAAAGTTTATCGAATTTTTGTCTAATTTTACAAATGCCATTGATAAATTTAATCACAATGGTATTAAAACTAACAGATACCAAAGTTTCGTGACGGTTTTCATCCGATAAGATGTGAAAATGGCAATTATATTATGTCGTGGTACCGAAAGGTTTCGAGAAATTCCGGTCATGATTTTGGGGGGAGGCCTCATTCAATGTTGAATAATTCCTTTATACATAACCGAACACATATCAGGGTTTCCCGGCGTTGACAACGAATAAATGGCAAATCTTATGCTATGTGGCATTGCTGGTTACAATCAGCAATTTAAGAAGCGAACGTGAATGTTTTACACTAAGATTCTATAACACCCGACATTTTTTCGTAGCAGCATCTCGAATAGGAATCGTTTACCGTGCAAGATCGTGAGAGAACGAGAGGAATTTGTAGAATCGTACCTGTATCTAATATACGAGTACTAAGCTCATTACCCGTTATTGGCATCACCGTATCACGCGCTATAAGATTGACGCGTCTGATTGGTCGGGAATTCATGAATATTAATTTTTCCGGCAAGATGGCGACACGATCAGCTGTTTTGCAAAATAGTTGTGTGTTCAAATATGTCAATCTATGCATATTTCTTGTACGCTACAAACTAAAGAGTAGACAGATGACTAGATTAATCATATTGCCAATCGGGAAGTGGGATGCTGATATATTTGACAGCTTTCGCATCTCAACTCGGCCTAATTAATGCTAGTAATTTGAAGAGTAAGTTTTCTCAGAAATTGTAAACAAAGACACGCATCGATGATTGAGATTATCGGATTGTTTATCTATAACCTTATTGTTATTTCGTGACCAGAGGTAAACGAATGGATTTATATATTATTGGTTCTGCTGCTTTCTTACCACAATCTATAACTTTCTCGGTTAAATTAGTCATTGAGTAACTGAAAACCTGGGAAGTAACATCACATTGACTAACAAGCATTGATGATTGGAACTTACTAATTATTCCTTAGAAAACAAATATTTCACTATTGCCCTTGTTACAAACATTCTATCACCATTTACGGTGTGGCCAGTATCCTCTGATCAAAGATATAGAGAACCGGGGCCCTGAAACAAACTTGCACTATCATAGATGTGTGCCCAAAATTAAAAACAATTATCACATTTGAACCTGAAATTCAAGAATTTCATGTTTACAGTCATTATAAAGGTAAGATGTTGAATATTTTGAAGCTGGTGCTGCCTTAGCCAGCTTCCAGTCAAATTAGTTTCAAAATATTCAACAGAATTTAGAAACATTTGTAACAAATTTTTTATTCACTCTTGTCGATTGAAAAGGTTAATCCAGTAACTAGTAGTCATACTCCCTTTTCACATCGTGAGAACATACTTACCTCCCTAACACTTGATATACTAGTATATCGGCTCTAAATTCAATAATATTCAGAATTATAAAAAGTTAGGTGCCCCTAATGGGCAGGTGGAAGTACACAGTCATGCACATGACAAACACCACCCTCTGCGCATGCGCACACCGGTACTTCCGTTTTCTAATATATTGGCTGAAGAAGCAACTTGTGAAATTCCTCACAGGCTCTTTCTGAATTCTACGAGAACTAATTACATCCCAAGCCATCATGGCTGATGCAAGAATGTTGGAGGAGTCCTCCTCGTCATCCTCCAAGGTGGAATTGTTCCTGGCTTTTATTTTAAGCTTGTAACTTTTGTGTGTTACCGGTTTTCGTAGCGGCCGTTTTCGGCGGTACCGCGTTTTCAGGCGCTGGGAATCCTTGTAAATTTTTTCCTAGCGCCTAGGGCTAATAAACTCTTGTGTTTTATGCTTACAGGTGGGTCTTGTGTCTATACAAGGTTGCCTGATCTTCTCTGGAAGGTTGTTCACGTCCCAGGATGACTTATTATCGTGATATGTCTAAGGGTTGGAGATATAATATATTAATAAATAAAATATCTCCTTCCTTTTGTCCCATCCCCCCTCATCAGTTCTTCTGGAAGAGGAGTCTCGGCGGATGGATGGACGTGTTTTCCTGCACAAGAGGATGGTTGCCTGTGCTCAGGCTAAGGGAGTTTATTAATTATGGCGCATGATTATTTGAAAATAATTACATTTTCTGCTGCCGTTTGCTATTGCACTATTTTCTCTCTTGCGTGTGCATGGGTTCTCGAGTATATATAATTTAATATTATATTAGTCGAGAGCTGAGAATGTCTGGAGACTAGATATTTCTTGCATAAATCTGACGTCCCCTCTCCTGGTAGGAGCTTTTGCATAGTGAGGTTTGATGTCATAATCAACCAGAGTTTGCTCTTTCCGTGATGTCATGATCCTAGGTTAGAGTAGTATGTGATGTGTTCATCTCCCTGTTATTAAGAGTGTTGAGAGATAGCTAGATAGTCATAATCGTTCTCTCTCTGTTAATGTGGGGTCTGGTTGTATTTGGTGTGTTTAACTTGAGAAGTCTCCTGTCCCGTCAGGGTGGTCGTAATAGTGGAGCTTCTCTCGAGTTGTTTTTTTGGTTTCTACGTAAACATCCGTTAACACGGCTTTGAGACTGTCATACTCATTGTCTTCGTATCCCTCCCTTTTCAGAAGTGCCCGTCCTGTCTGAAGACCATGAAAGCTAGATTCTTCCCCCACCCTTGCCATCTGTGTTCAGCGTGTAGGCTGTCCAACAAATGTGTTATTTGTGAAAAGTGGGGGGATGATCTAACCTCTGAGTTCTTCTGTTTGCAGGCGAAGATGATGGCGGAGGAGGTGAAGAAACCGAAGAAGGAGGGTAAGAAGAAGGCCTCTGAGAAGGGTGGGCTCGGGGCCTTCAAGAGTGAGTTGGTGAGTGAGATGCGCAGGACTTTGAAAGACCTGATGCCTGACATGCTTCGCGGCATGTTGCCTGGCACAGGTGTTTCAACTTCCTGCGCGTCGACCTCAGTGCAGGTAGCCCCCGTCCCTGGATCATGGCCTATTAGCTCGGACAAAGCGTTGAGTGATCCAGGGTCGGCCGTCTTGGACCCAGGCTTGATGTTCGCATCGCCTGGGGTGCCAGCGGCGCGAGAAGAATCCGGCGGGACCCGACCAGCGGGCCTGACCACGATCACTCGCGGAGTAAACTCTTCATCTGCCTTCGGGCAGTCTCCTGGTCAGTCTGGATTAGTTTTCTTTACTAATCCAGAGTCTAACTTTCCTGACCAGGAAGATGATGAGGACTACCTGCTCGGTCCACAGGTGGATCATGAAGGCATGGATGTGAGCGCCTACACTCCTCTCTTGGGGAGCGTGAACGCTCACACCTATGGCACTGTTCCCTCGGGAGCCGGTTTCATGGTTCAGCCTGTGGCCCGCATTGGAGCAGACGGCCGGCCGTATAAGATTCCACGGTTAGACGTGGAGTCTCATACGGACGTTCCGGACCACGCTGGTGTGTATGATCCCCCTCACACAAGCGCGGCCTTGGAGCCTGGTTTGCCTATGGAGAATGCTATGCCAGCCCTCGCGGGCCCGTATACGTTCCCTGGGCAGCCAGGTTCGTCTATAGCCTCCTCGGCCGTGCCTGCGAATGCCATTGAGGATGACGAGGGCCCGCTGCTCGTCGGCAGTTCGCAGGTAGCCACGGACGAAGACTGGTCGGAGGCATGTGCGTGGCTCCTCGCTGTGAGACCAGAGCTCGCCGTGGACGAGACGGTCGCCGGTAACCCTCGGGCATGGTTACAGGTGAAGCCGTTGGCCAGCACGGCTCTGTCTCTGCCGTGCGCTGATCATGTCTTAGATATGTTCGTGGCGGCAGAGGAGTCGATCCGACCGAGAGGTCGCCTCGCGAGGTAGCTAGGCGATGTCGGGTTACTGCCAGTCAGTATGCTCAGTATGGCCTGGCACCCAGACCGAGCGCGGACGACCGCGCCGCTCTGGGGGAAGATACACGGCCGGGTTCACGGGCTGACACGGGAGCGTTGTGCACGGGCGCTATGCGCTCGGCGAATGCCGCCTTGCGTGACGCCGAGGAGAGCTCGCGAGCAGCGATCAGTGCGCTGTCGCATGTCTCTCAGCTGCTATCGGGGGTGGTAGCAGCGTCGGTGCAGCAACAGCCTAGTCCTGTGACA
Source organism: Chaetoderma sp. LZ-2023a (assembly GCA_034401795.1). Taxonomy (NCBI): domain Eukaryota; kingdom Metazoa; phylum Mollusca; class Caudofoveata; order Chaetodermatida; family Chaetodermatidae; genus Chaetoderma; species Chaetoderma sp. LZ-2023a. The sequence goes on from CM067359.1 coordinate 117,976,064, forward strand.
GTCCAACGAGCCATCCAGGATGGCATCAACCTGGCGTTGGACTGTCTGACTAGGTCGGTCACGAAGTCGCTGAGGACGAGGCGCACGTTTGCACTGGACAATTTGTGCCCGTCTCAGGAGCTCAAGTTGCGCTTGATGCAAGCGCCGATGGCGGGCCCTGGACTCTTTGGAGGTGAAGGTTGTCGGCACCTCCGGGAGACGGTGACTTTGGTGAACAACCAGAGGGTGCTGCGGGCACAGTTTGAAGTGCTGCGCAGGGAACACATGCGTGTTCAGCCCTCGGCTGCTCGACAGCCGTACGCTCGTGGCGGGGCTGGCAGTGTCATAGGCCAGCCGGCCGGCCGGTTTCAGAGACCTCGTCGGCTACGCCAGCAGCAGCGTGCGCTTGTGCGACAGCCGCCGCCTCAAGCGCTGCCTGCCAGACAGCAGCCCGCGCACCGTGGTGCGCGTGGCGCTGGTCGCGGCGCGCGGGGAGCGGCGCGTGGTAACCGGGCCTGATGCAAGAAAATTTTTTCCGGTTATCACATGTACCACTCGGGTGTTGCCACTCGTATCAGAGACACACCCACTTCTAAAATTTATGGGCACCCCGTCAACCCTAGGTGCACCAGTGGGAGGTCGTTTGACTTGTCACATTCAGAAGTGGGCGCGGTTAATTCAGGACCGCTTAGTCTTGCAATGGCTTTCGCATGGATACCGTCCAGATTGGATAAGGGGTCCGCCGTTGCATTTGTCTCTGGTACCGGTCTGGACTCAAGTTCCAAGAGATCCAGACAAGCGGTTGTGCATAGAAGAGGAGATAGATTCTCTCGTTCTAAAAGAAGCAATTCAACCGGCACAGGATTGCCCGGGCTTCTATTCAACCGTGTTTCTTGTGGCAAAGAACACCGGGGGGTGGAGACCAATTCTCAACCTCAAGCCTCTAAACAAGTTTTTAGACACTCCGACTTTCAAAATGGAAACAGTGAGATCGGTGTTGTTGGGGTTAGAGAAGGGGATGTGGACAGCATCTATAGATCTCAAGGATGCTTACTTCCACATTCCACTTGCAAGGAGTTTTCGTCGGTTCCTGAGATTTGCTTTTCAGGGACGCCAATGGGAATTCAAGGTTCTTCCATTCGGCATCTCGACGGCTCCAAGGGTCTTCACTCGAGTGGTACTTGCTATTACGGCATACCTCAGCAGGAGAAATATACCTGTTCACACTTACATAGACGACTGGTTGCTAAAAGCACACAACCCAGAAAGTTTGACAGCAAATCTGGAGATAGTTTTGGAAACTCTCACAGATTTAGGCTGGATGATCAACTTTCCGAAATCAGAGCTGACTCCATCCCAGCAGTCGTTCCTCAGGCGGCCTTACGCAGGCGGCCGATTCAGTTGTTTCTCATGACCCAGTGGACGCAGAGTTCAGGATCACTGGACTCACGCATTCAAGTGTTGGACCCTCTCACTCATCACCTTCACTGGTGGATGGAGAGAGGAAATCTCCTGGCAGGGGTCATGCTGACCCCTCCCCACCCTCAAATAACGATGTTTACGGATGCATCGATGGAGGGTTGGGGAGCTTGCCTGGAAGAAGCCACTATATCAGGGCTTTGGAATCTGGAACAGTCAAAGGAACATATCAACATGCTAGAATTGCGGGCTGTAGTTCTAGGCCTGGAACACTTCCTAGAGGAGGTGGAGGGAAAATTTGTGATGATACGTTCAGACAACTCTACAGTAGTGAGTTACATAAACCGCCAGGGCGGAACGAAGTCGCCCAGTCTCTGTATGATGACATGGAAGCTGCTTTGCTGGTGCATGGATCATATGATCACCTTGAAAGCAGTTCATATTCCGGGAAGGCTGAATCTGTTAGCATACTCATTGAGCCGAAGGATGAGTATTCTGCCTACGGAATGGCAACTAAATCAATGTGTGGCGGATCACCTGTTCAATCATTGGGGAAAGCCCAACATAGATTTGTTCGCAATGAAGAAGAATGCGAAGATGACGACGTACGTTTCTCCGATTCCAGATCCAAGCGCTATCGCAATAGATGCTCTAGCTATCAGTTGGAAGGGAATGTATGCATACGCATACCCTCCAACAATCCTGATTCCAAGGATCCTTCAGAAGATCAGACAAGAGGAATGCCAAGTGCTTCTGATCGCCCCGAATTGGCCAAGCCGATCATGGTTTACGGATCTGCTGGACCTTCTGGTTTGCAATCCGGTTCCTCTGCCGCTGATGGACAATATTATCTTCCAGGGCAAGACCCTTCACAACAATCCGTCAATGTTTCGATTGACTGCATGGATGTTGTCAAAAGATCCGCGATTAAGGAGGGCTTTTCTGAGCAAGCAGCCAATTTCATGGCCAGAGCCAGGAAGGGGGTCAACCTCCAGAGCTTATAATTATAAAATCAACCGATTTGCAGAATGGTGCTCAAAGAGATGTATCAATCCGATGGAAGCATCTATTCAGGTAGTAGCTGATTTTCTCTGTCACCTGTATGATACCTATAGTCTTCAACCTAATTCTGTTGCTGGATACAAATCAGCATTGATGACTGTTATCCCTTGCTTGGCAAAGAGGGGAAGTGATGAAGTAAGTGTTTTAAATACTCTTATTAAAGGTATGGGCAATCTCAGACCTAGAAATCCTCCACTGACACCGTCATGGAGTCTTTCTCTGGTTCTGCAGGTTTTGAGTGGTAAGCCTTTTGAACCACTTAGTGCTATATCTGTTAAATTATTGACACTTAAAACTGTATTTTTAGTGGCGGCGGCTTCAGCCAGACGCAGGAGTGAAATTCATGCCTTGTCTGCTGAGCCTGACCGTTATATAGTTACAGGTGAAGGCCTTAAGCTTCTACCAAGATTGAATTTCTTGGCTAAGAATCAATCTTTAAAGTATCCGGGTAAACCTATTATTTTACCTGCCTTAACCAGATATGATCCTGGTGCTAAAGTATGGTGTCCAGTCCGTGCTTTGAATAAGTACAAGAAACGAACTCAGGTTTGGCGGACGGACCCATGTTCCCTATGGTTGTCATATATTGAACCCCATGGTAGGGCGTCAAGAGACACTATTTCCAGATGGATAGTGGAATGTATCCAATTCTGTCATAAAACAGCCACTGGAATCCAGGTAGATAGAGCCAAGGCTCATAGTGTCCGTGGTGTGGTAACTTCCACGGCATTATTTAATGGTGTTTCTATTGAAGACATTATGTCAGTAGCCCAGTGGCACTGTGAGTCAAGTTTTACCGACCATTACCTTCGTGACACTTCTAACGCACTCGCCGTCTCAGTCCTCAGGAAATAAAATATTTATGCAGAGGTTTATGTTTGTAAATAGTTTGCCTCCTCTGCTATTTTCAAATATCACATTTGTTGGTAGGGTATCCCTACTATTAGCTGGTACACTTCTCTTCATCCGGTGGGGGAAGAGATGAGTGCCGCGTCCAAGACATCAGAGGTCAGTAGTTATGACCATTCTTTGATTTTCTGTCTTGGTGATGGTGTCATTTTATTTTTTAATATGGTGATGGTTAATGTCTCTTAATTGTGGTGTTTCAGAGAATTTTTGAAATAGAAGCAATTCTTCTTTTTCCAATGTCTAGTAATACTTTCATTAAGTTTTAGAGAATGTGCTAGTCATTTAAAGCAGCGTTTTTTCCTAAACCTTCCTCAGAAAGAGGGGGGGGGAGCGCATTTGCCTTTTGATCAATCTCTCTTCATCGGTCGATTATCCGATGCAAAATTCTATTCCTGGTTGTGGTTTCAGTCACAATTTCAGATGTTTTAAATCTCTTGAGAATTCAAAGAGCCTAGCCTCTTCGAGGGTGTGCGGGTTTTCAGGACCTTGCCTCCCTCCCACCAAAATTTACTTTCAAATTCTGGTTTTTATCAAGAGTGTTAGGGATGTAAGTATGTTCTCATGATGTGAAATAAGTAAATTTGGCAAATTTCTTTTTCACGAGTGAGATGACATACTTACCTCCCTAACGGGAGCCCGGCCTCACCACCCCACGGAGGCCTGGTCCTTTGGCTATTGAATAGTTGCTTCTATGTCAGCCAATATTTAGTAACGGAAGTACCGGTGTGCGCATGCGAAGAGGGTGGTGTTTGTCATGTGCATGACTGTGTACTTCCACCTGCCCATTAGAGGCACCTAACTTTTTATAATTCTGAATATTATTGAAATTAGAGCCGATATATTAGTATATCAAGAGTGTTAGGGAGGTAAGTATGTCATCTCACTCGTGAAAAAGAAATTTGCCAAATTTACTTATTTTGGGCTATATATGCCCACCATTTATTATATTATTCATTTCTGCACTAAAATCTGAGGGTGGTGTATGACCATAACAGCCGTTGTCGGGTCATAGTGCTTACCAGTATATCCCTATGACCCTGCGCCGTACATGTATATTGTTAACCATCTAACATTTGAGTCAAACCAAAACTGCTGCAGTTGTCTAGGAAGATGTCAATTTTCCAACCAAAGTAACATTATTTTTGAAAACTTATCACTGGAATGACTGGCTCTTGGTCTGCATATGGGCATTGTCTATGAGAAAATGGAAATTTTCATGAAAAAATTTGATTGTTAAAGTCTTAATATAACTCTTAGAATTTGCCTATTTCTAACTTATTGTTCCTATTTTTTTCAGGTGAGCGGACAATGGCTTAAAAACATCAGAGACTTTCTCCTGCTAAGTAGGCTGATGGATTTACTAACATGGATTTTATAAAGAGAAAAATTTGGTGATCTGTGTAAAATAAGACTGCTGGGATATTGCAATTGCCTCCATTCATCTGTCTATCCATCCATCTCCAAAAGCTTTTGGTAGAATTCAATCAAAATTGTTAATGTAAATTACTGATATGATTATGAATTCGGAGACACCGTATACACTAGGCTCCATCGCAATGAATCAGCCAAGAACGACGCAAATATGATTCGACGGCAGTGAAATATACAAGATATTTTAAAATTAGTTTGACTGCAAACTGCCTTAGGCAGCAATGGCTTTCAGTCAAATTAATTTCAAAATATTCAATAGAATAAATTTTATACTGTAAGCATCATACTTTTTCAGGGATTTGTCGGTGAAAATGAGAAAGGGTTAAATAATAGATGAATCCAATCTGTCACCCAAGTATATGACATCATAATGAATTACATCACATGTAGGCTGACGTCACAATCAAAATATCTATTGGATGACGTAGCTAAGTCCATCATGCACTTTTGAAAGTCTGTCAGTTGTACGAATTATATGCCATTTATAAACATTCTGTTGAAAAAATTGAACAGACCCCAGTCAGATTAGTTTCAAAATATTGAACAGGTTAGCGGTATCTATAGTTATCATGGAATTGGGAATTTAGGATTCAAAGTGTATAAACTGAACCCAGCACACGCAAATCATGGATGGAGCTTACCTAGAGATGGGGCAGAGCTAAAAGTGGATTCATCTATTAGAAAATCAAAATTTCTGCCATGTCCACTTGTCAATTCCAGTCTTTGCTATGTTTAACCCTTTCACCGACAAATCCTGGAAACAATGTGCCGTGGCCAATGATGGTGGTAGCCTAATTTCTCAATCCAAAAGAAATTTACATTTTTGTATAAAGATTTTGAATTAATTACCTACCTGTATCTTATCGCCTTGGGTCCTTTCATGATCCCCATGTTTTGAAAAAAAGTAGATATAATCGCCTCCATCTACCCGTCTGTCGGTCCATCATGCTATCCCCTCCCAAACAGGTGGGTGAAATCCAACCAAATTTGGTATGTGGTTTACCCATGATTGAGCTTTGTAAGACCATATTTAGATTTGGTCTCTCTCCCCCCCCCCCCCCCCCCCCCCCCTGTGTGTCAGGGATGGGGTCCAAAGGACAAAATCCGAAAAACTCCATCACGCTAACTCCTCCCGAACTGTTGTGTGGAATTCAAAGTAATTTGATATGGGTTACCATACAATTGTGAATTTCCTGCTCCCCCCCCCCCCCCCATTGGGTGTTCAAAAGATCGCGCTCACACACCCTCTCCATGAATTGAAATTAAGGCCAAATGAGACTACATGTCTCTAGCAGGATTACTAGATTTTACTTTAGCCCATGAAATTTTCATTGGTGACCAAGGGAAGACTATCTTTGAAATTTTAACACTGGAATGACTGCTTCGGTTATCGAGCCAGTCATTCTAGTGGTACAGTTTTACAAATAGTCTTCTCTTGTTCTGAATATCTACATTTCTGAAGATCACAGCAATGACATTTTTTGGCCACCTTGACCATTGACATATCAAATTGTTACCATCAGGCTGGTCGGTTACAAATTGTACTAGTCATAGTCAATTTCTACTAGCCTCTGGCTCATGTTAATTTTTAACTCCTGCTTTCACAGATCATTTCCCCTTATGACATCCAGATTTTCCACAACAATCCACTCCAGTCTCTGTGTAATGCAACTCTTCCAAAATCAGTGGTTGGAATTCAAACAAATTTGGTAGGTGATTATGGAGTGCAAGGTAGCAAGAGGGCATTTACATTTGGCTCCGCCCCCAGGGATTGGATGGGGTAACGAGGTCAAAGTGGTGAACATGGATCCTGCTATAATGCATCATCGACCAAGCAATCTAGTTATCACTTAGATTCCATTGACGGGTAGATTCAATTTTTAAAACACAACAGTGTTGTCGGGGACTTGATGCTTGATAGATAACATTATGAACAAGAGTAATCAGAGATTGTAAACCACTGCCAAGATTAGACTACCATTTTTCTCACAATGTACATAGCTGTTTTAAAATAAATTTTAGCACATCCAAATTTGTTAAATCATAGTGTATGGCCCTCTACTTTGTTAAAATTTGAGCAAAATCTAACCAGTAGTTTCCGAGATGTCCATAGATTAAAATGTGTATCCAATCTGGATCCTGGGTTTTTGTCCATATCACAGACAACTTCTGGAAATCCTTGTTTAGGTTATGTTGCTTTGTTGTCTTAAAATTTGAAACCAGTAGGATCAATATTTTAGATGCAATACCGGACGCACACAAATGTAAATAAATACCCCCTTCCCCTTGCAGGACAAGGGTAAAGATCCTGAAGTCTAAAAAAGTAATCTGTTGAGTATATTTTGATATATTTAATTGAAATATATTGTTGCCTAAAGCAGCAGCAGCTTCCAATCAAATTGGACTCGATATATTCAACAAATCTACTATGCATAGTCCAGTCTGATTACCTAATATGAGATTCTCTCTCCCTCTCACTTCGAGAAAACTTTATTTGATATTTGCACTGGTAGTTTACACAATACAGTATTTAAATATTATTAACCCTATAACACACAAGCCAGCCAAAAACGGCTACAGCAGTGACCTTGCAAAATGGCCATTTGCAGTTCATGAGAATATTTTTGAAAAAGTACGACTGGAATGTCTGGCGCATTAGCCGAGTGGTAAATTTTCAAACATATTCTCTTTGTCTGGAAAAGGATATTTACTATGAGAATTAATTTTTTTTTAGCAAATTCAAGTGTTACAGGGTTTATAAAAATCATCAAGTTTAAATTTGCTTTCATTTTCTCTCAAATGGTGTTTCAAGCTGAAAAATAAAATGATAGATACATTAATAACATTGCAACATGAACAGCAGCAAACCCCAGTAAGATTGACAAAAATGAACAGGGCAATCAAGCGCAATAACTGGGGTGTCGGAATGTGTTTTGACCTGGGTGGGGGGGTCTAAACTGTGGGAGAGGAAAAAAGGGGGCGGGGGCATGTCCCAATCCTCCCCCCCCCTCGTTCTGTCCCCATGTGAACCATATCTCCACAGTGGTCAATATCTTTAAAACAATTGTATTGTCTATGCTGATATGTCCTTCAAGGTTCCAGACCACAGGCCTTTGAATTTTCGTCCATGCATACCACTACCACATATCCCCCTACTATAATATATATATATATATATATATATATTATAGAAGGGGGATATGTGATGTTTTTTCAAATTATTGACAAGTGTCTCTCAATACCTAAACCCCACTCGACCATTGATTTTAAATAATTTCACCATGATGGATGTTCAGTAATTTTGAGAGGCTTTCAGTTATTCAGTAATGGCAAATTGTCATTATAAAATAATTTAAAAGCGTGGAAACTGAAGTTTCATTAAAATTAAACTAAGTGTCATAATCTGTAACATCATATCACGTGACAAGGATAACAAACGAAATTTGCGATCTTCTTAATTACCGAGAGCAGGTTACGTTCGCATTTCCGTATTATATATGACACTGCTAGTATAGGATGCCGTTTATAAAGATTTTCCAGCCAGCCCAATCGTTGAGCAGCTCTATAATAATAATGATAATAATAAGAATAATACCCGATTCCATCTATCCGGATAATCGGGTACTCGCTTAAATAAAGGAATTGCTTCGTCATCTTCGACATTTTTACGCAAACTATTTCATTCACAAAGATCTATTTATATTTTCCCGCATAAATTTGTAAACAAACTGAATTGACCAATTGACAGTGGATTTAGAAAATTTGGCCTTCTGACGTAATGTAACGCTAAGTTTGATTGGATAAAACGCCAGTAATGCTTGCTTATTTAGCGATCGAAAACTGGTGGTAGCTTGAGCCGATAATACGTCCCATCGCTCCCGGCGTCTAATTGTCTCTTGTCGATAATACATCCCGTCGGACTAGGAACCTAATTTTTTCAAGCCGATAATACGTCCCGTCGCTGCCACAGGGTTAAGAGAAAGTTATTGTTTCTAAGTAATTCTACCTTACAATCAAGTCACTTGTGCGTATTGCTTGTCATCATATGTCATGTACAGCGTTTTAATTCTTCTCTGTGTTCGCAGAAGACCAAGAACCAGGACACTGTGTCAGAAATGCAACAGGTTCATGAAGCGCAAGTTCAATGGTCATCACTGTGTCGCTGGCGCGAAGTGCAAAGTGGGAAGTCTTTGTGACGTGTGCGCCAAGTGGTCATCAGAGTTGGTGGCAGAGTTCGATCGGGATCGACGTGCGCACATGGAGAGGATCGCGAGGGACAAGGCGGCCAAGCTGGATCAGGCGTCGGTGAGGGGACTGGAAGATCGTCTGAATGAGCGAATGGATTCAGCATTGGGCGTATGGGCGGCCCAGTTTAAGGCAATGTTTGAGTCCTTGCTGTCGACGATCCCAACGATGCAAGCTGATGCAGGTCAACCTTTCGGGGGTCCGGCTAGTTCTGCGGAGGGACGAGCCTGTCCTTGCTCCGACCTTGGCTCAAGAGTCGACGGCGGAGGAGGAAGATCCGCTAATGGAAGATTCTGGCATGCCGGATATTTCGTTAACGGCTCAACCAGGTACATCCCAGGGATTTGTACGGGTTTGCCAAGCGGGTGGTGATGTCGACGTTCCGTCGGGCATTTTTCACCCGGATTTCGCTCAGCCCGCGTTGTCATTGGAGCCGTGTTTTGCGGTTCCTAGCGGCATCCCGGCGGCATTAGGTGCGGCTCCTCTCGGAGTTCCGTCATCTACCGTGGGGAAAGCGGCTGTAGTCCCGGCTCCCGTGCTGGAGCCGATGGACTGCGGTGAATCCGTGTCCGGCAATTCGTTGGACACTGGTGCCGCTAGTAGTCGGGCTATAGACGCGCTTCATGTTGGAAGAAGTGTGGGCCATAGTTCTCAGCATGGATCGTCGGTGGCCATTGATGGACGAGTCCTCTTTTTGCACCGAAGCTGAATGGGTGCAGGTCCTTGACAGGATGTCCGGCCATCTCGGGTTGGCATCGGATCAGGGATCTCAGCGCGATCCGGCGATGGAACGGATGTGAGAGCGAGCGGCTAGCGCTCTGTCAAGTGACTCTTCGGCCATGCCGACGCTCCCTTTGGACACGCAGACTTCCGACATGGAGGTTGCGGCGTATCGTCTGGTTCAGCCAGACTATGCATTGCCCAAGGCCCCGAAGGGGATAAGGAGTAGGGTCCGTTTTCCGGAGCAGGCCTACCATCAGTATGCCCGGGTTCCACGGCTTTCCAGCGGGGAGCGAGAGGCGTTGAATAGGCCGTTGGCTGGCAAATCGAAGGGGCGTTCTCGTCCCTTAGTTTCCCAGGCCAATAAGGATCCTTTTAATAAGTTAACGTTCATTGAGGATGCGGCGAGGGCAGCCATGGCTGCGCTCTCGCACGGGTGTACCGTCCTGCAGGGTATGCTGACCTGCGTGGCGGAAGGTGGAGAAGTGGCGGAGGCTGCTCCCGGAGTTGTCCGGGACACCATGCGCTTGTCCCAGGATTGCCTGGCCAGGGTGATCACCAGATCATTGGCGGAGCGAAGGAGAATGGTTCTCAACTGTGTAGAACCATGACCTGAGATGAGGGCTGCATTATCTTCTGCGCCTTTCATTGGTCCAGGCTTGTTCGGCGGCTCGGCACGCCAAGCCTTATCCAAGGTCGCGTCAATGGTCGCTGAACAGAAAGTAGTCGGCAAGTCGTGGAAGTCGACTAAGAGGACACAGCCGCAGCAGTCTTACAAACAGCATCGGCATGAGCAACAGAGGCAGCGCCAGAGATCGCCCTTCCGTCCTTCTGGCCGTGATGTCCATCGGGCATCCGGATCGCAGGGACCTGACCGTTCGTCCTCATACAAGTCCTCTAATAAGAGGCCGTATGAGGAGGACAGGAAGGGTAGCGGTTCGGGTCGCGGCAGTTGTCATAAAGATATTCGTGGCGGCAGTCCTGGACCGTCATACTCCAAGAAACCGCGGGGCGGCCGTGGAGGTCGGTCCTGACGGGTTTCCAGCGAAATCAGTTCCGGTGACATCAGGAACGAAGGGAGTCGAATCAATCGTGCAATATCGATCGCCAGCTGTGTGCAGATTCCTACCGTCGGAGGCAGACTTCAACTGTTCTCAAGCCAATGGGAACGGGTCGTGCGAGATTGTTTAGTCGACTCCAGTGTGGACTCCCGTTCCAAGGGAATCCGATCGTCTAGATGCCATTTGCTCAGAAATCAAAGATCTTCAGCGGAAGAACGCAATTCATCTAGGCCGCAATCAGTCCTACCTAGGCTTCTATTCGATGATGTTCCTCGTTCCGAAACGTACCAGAGGTTGGAGACCAATTCTCAATCTCAAACCGTTGAACAAATTTATTCCTTCTCCAAATTTCAGATGGAGACTGTAGCAGCGGTGATGACAGGGCTGAGAAAAGGCAGTGTCGATAGATCTGAAGGATGCATATTTTCATATTCCAATGTCAATTCCTTTTCAGAAATACCTTCGCTTTGCATTCCAAGACAATGTTTGGGAATTCAATGCGCTTCCATTCGGCTTAACCACAGCACCGAGGGTCCTCACCAATTCTCGCCATGACTTCTTATCTTCGCAGGAGAAACATATCTGTTCATACTTACATAGACGACTGGCTGCTGAAGGCGGGGAATCTAGTCACTCTGCGCAACAATCTTCAGGTAGTCCTAGCCTTACTAAAGGATCTAGGATGGATTGTGAATCTAGAAAAATCAGAATTGACTCCATCCCAGGAGTTTGTTTATCTGGGAATATGTTTTAACCTCAGGGACGGCGTAGCTTTTCCGGCGGAGAGCAGAGTCAAGAGTTTGATTGCAGTACTGGAGTCAGTTTCTCTAGGAGCTTTTCTGATGGCGCGCCAGTTTCTCAGGATACTGGGTTTACTAGTGTCTCAGGAGAAAGTGGTTCCTTATGCGGCACTCAGGCGCAGGCCGATTCAGATGTATCTAATGTATCTAATCTCTGAAAATTCCAGTAAAAGACCCATTGATATTCCACCTTCAGTGGTGGTTATCAGAACAGAATCTCCTGCGAGGTGTTCCTCTACAACCTCCTCAACCACTGATGTCCATCTTCACAGATGCATCAACGACGGGTTGGGGAGCTGTATTGGACGATCAGTCAGGGGAATGGGATCGGACCAATGCGCAGAAACATATCAATGTTCTCAAATTATTAGCAGTGACATTAGCACTTCGAAAATTCGAGAGCTTAATCTGAGACAAGATTGTCCTAGTAAGGACAGACAACTCGACAGTGGTGTCTTATTTGAACCGCCAAGGCGGGACGAGATCACCAGAGTTGTGTATGATGATTTGGAACCTTCTGCTGTGGTGCCAAGAGAGGAATGTTATTCTTCGGGCAGCACACATTCCAGGAAGACTGAACATCTTAGTTTGTCATCCGACGGAGTGGCAGCTCAACCAATCGGTAGCGGAGGTTCTATTCAAACATTGGGGCAAGCCAAATGTGGACCTGTTTGCGATGAAACAGAACGCAAAGATGGTCACATACGTGTCACCGATTCCAGACCTGCTAGCTCTAGCAGTAGACGCACTGGTGATAAGTTGGAAGGGAATGTACGTGTATGCGTATCCTCCAACGATTCTCATCCCAAAAGTTCTGGCAAAGATAAGAGAGGGTATGTGCCAAGTACTACTGATCGCCCCTTATTGGCCAGGCCGATCATGGTTACGGATCTGCTGGACCTTCTGGTCTGCAATCCAATCCCTCTTCCAGACAGAAGAGATCTAATCTCTCAGAACAGGGGTCTGTAATTCCACAACAGACCAGAAAAGTTCAAATTGACTGCATGGATGTTATCAAGCAGCATGCAATTAAGGGTGGATTTTCTGAGCAAGCAGCGAAGTTTGTTGCTTCAGCCAGAAGAGGGTCAACCACTAAAACATATAATTATAGAATCAACAAATTTGCAGAGTGGTGTAAGGGAAGAGATATCGATCCCTTTTCTGCATCTGTTCAACACGTAGCAGATTTTATCTGTCATTTATACGAAGTTGACAAACTTGTACCGTCAACCCTAGCAGCATATAAGTCTGGCCATTGAAGGAGTGGAGAATGACACTTTAAATGAAGTTGTTAAAGGAATGAGCAATATGCGACCTACACAGCCAATTCCTATCCCAGCATGGAATCTATCTCTTGTTCAACAGGTTTTAGGGCATGCTCCCTTTGAACTGATTAGATCTATAGATATTAAACTGTTAACTATTAAATCAGTTTTCTTGGTTGCAGCAGCGTCGGCGAGAAGGAGAAGCGAAATACATGCGCTTTCCGCCGAACAAGACCGTTTTGTCATCATGGGTGAAGGTTTAAGACTACTTCCACGTCTTTGTTTCCTGGCAAAGAATCAGTCACTTAAATATCCAGGACAGCCGATCAATTTGCCAAGTTTAATTAGACATGACCCAAACTCTTCTGCTTTGTGTCCTGTCAGATGTCTGAAAATGTATAAAAATGTCCTGAGGAGTGGAGAGATGACCCGAAATCTCTGTGGTTATGTCTCAAAGCTCCTCATTTGTGCGCCTCAAAAGATACCATTTCTCGTTGGATAGTCGATGCTATTCAGATGTCACACAAAATCGCTACAGGAAAGCAGATTGCTCGTGCGAATGCCCATCAGGTCCGAGCACTAGCAGCATCATCGACCCTTTATAAGCGTGTCTCATTAGAGGAGGTGATGTCTGTAGCACAATGGCATGCCGAGTCATCATTCACTGATTTCTACCTTCGTGACATCTCCAGCGCACTTAATCTCGTAGCCGTCACCAATTTATCGAATCTGAACTAAAGCCACATCCGACCACTATTTCGCACACATCACTAGTTTCTTCCGCTTGCACTGAACAACAGCCATGCACATGACCCGAGAATGATCGTGGATTGGGCCGAGGTACTGTGATGAACAAGAAAGACCAAGCACTCAAAAATGGTGAGTGTTTGCCTTAATTAAGTGACTAATTTTAAGTTTACTTATAGTCGAAATACCAGACTATCTAAGTAAATAGTCTGGACAAGAACATCTTATTCTTTTGCAGACATTAGACTCATTCCAATTTGAAAATCTAATCGATATACTGAGGTTTTTTCAAAATTTAGAAGTTGTAGTAGCTTCTTTGCACTCTACTGGACTGCCCTAGCTGAGACTTGGGGCTGACACGGGGCTGGTGGGTGTTGCTCCCTGTTTTGACAGCCCCTCTGGAATTTGTGCAGACAAATGAGGGGGGTGGGGGGGAGCGTGGTGTAGACCATGGAAGTTTATCACTCTATGAGTCAGATGGCAGAACCCAAGCGTTGCAAGGGTTCTAGTCTCTTCACAACCTTCTCTGTCGGATGGTAGATGAGTGCTGGTTCGAGCCTCACCTCCTCCCACCAGTATTTCTTGGCTGTCGAACGAAATCCGGAGTTTATAATAATAGTACATCTGATAAGTATTATTCGAAGTAGAATCAAAAAAGCATCTGCTTTTGTTTCTACGAGAATTCTTAATACTTACCAGATGTACTATGGCCCTCCCTCAGCCGCCCCGCTGAGGTGAGGCTGAGCTGCTTTCGCTGTTTGTCAAGGCAAATATAAGACGAATCTGACTGTGATTGGGAATTGACTCGGTACCTGTGGCTATGGTAATTCCTGGACACAGTATGGGCAGGACCAGGAGAGTGCGGAGTTTTAAATGTTTATTTTGAGCTAGACTAGATAATAGGCATTATCATAATAGTACATCTGGTAAGTATTAAGAATTCTCGTAGAAACAAATGCCGATGCTTTTTTGATGCAGCAGTGAGACAGTTAAGAAACTACCTGTTGTTAGCACTGATATCATCTATTTTCGCTTAAACATTGTTCAAAATTACTAATGCAAAAAAACAGTCCAAAGATTGTTGTCACGATCTCGAAAACTAAACCATTTGACTGAAAGTCATTGGAAGTGACACCGATCGATGTAAAACTTATGTAAGATTAGTTGAAATGCCAATGTTCCAGGTGAGCGATACAGGCCCATTGGCCTCTTGTTGTGACAGCAGCTAACATGCGATGTATTGGATTATGACATCATATACTTGGGTTAGGCTTGTGCGATATATCAATGACAAAAGCTGTAATCGTGTTTAGAAATGGCCAAGAGAAGACTATTTTTGAAAATGTAATGCTGTAAAATTAGTCTTCTCTTTTCCTGCAAATGGACATCTATTCGCTGAGAAAAGTGTCATTCGCTGAGCAAAGTGTCATTTGTTGAGCATTTTGGAAATAATTTGAATGGAGGCCATTGCTGTGTAAAGAAGATTGTTTATAGTATATCTAATCGCAATTTCTAAGCAAATTGACTCATCATCGTAGTAATGCATTTTCAGCTCACCTGGTCCGAAGGGCCAAGTGAGTTTATGCCATGGCGACCGTCCGTCATCCGTCAACTTTTGCTTTAAACCACTGCTCCTTGTTAACCACTTGGCAGATTACAACAAACTTGGATGGAAGGGCCCTATAGTCGTCGGCTCCAGAACTACATTCAGAATTTTGATTCATCAATTTTTGGGGTGAAAATCTTAGATTTTATGAAAAATGTACCGGAAATTGTCAAAATGCTTCTCCTTACCATTCTGAGCAATTTCAAAAAGGACCCAATGGTCCTAGGCTCCAGAACATCCATTCAGAATTTTGATTCATAAATTTTTGGGGTAAAAATCTTAGATTTTATGTAAAATATACCGGAAATTGTCAAAATGCTTCTCCTTACCATTCTGAGCAATTTCAACCCAATTTGTCCAGGTGAGCGTTCAGGTGAACATCACAGGCCCTTGGGCCTCTTGTTCGTAATAAGGCCTTGCTATTTTCATGGAACTACTGTGAGGTCGAGACTCATATTTTAAGATAGAGCCTTCGTTATATGAAGCAAAAATTATTGTCATTACTATACCAGAGTTACCAACCACCTACTCACCCCGCACCACACCACGGATAAAACATTTATGATGCTTCTGCTTAGTACTTGAAAATTTAACTGAAAGACATTTTGACCTTAAACAACACTGGCCTCCAGTTGAATGGTTTCCAAAATACTTAACGCCTTTCCTGTGTACTTAAAGTGGACATATCAGGATTTCAGTAGTCAAATATGATAAGATGTAGTAAGTAGTAATTGTAGGGTAGCAGATATAACTAGATTTTAACCCTTTCATGCTGAAGCTGCCCAAAACCGGCCTCAGCAGTTGTCTTGCAGGCCAAGAGAAAACTATTTTTTGAAAATTTACCACTGGAATGACTGGCTCAACAATCGAGCCGGTTATTCCAGTCGTAAATTGTCAAAAATAGTCTTCTTGGCCGGCCTGCAAATCGACATTGATTAAGCAAATATTTTTAATATCCGTGACCAAATTTGGCGATTAATTCATTAACTGTCTGGCTGCTGAGTTTTTGCAGAAGACATGTTCCAGGGGTTATATCTCTGGATCTGCTAAATATTTTGAAAACAATTTGACTGAAAGTTGTTGGTGGCTAAGCCACCAACAACTTTCAGTCAAATTGTTTTCAAAATATTCAGCCAGTCAACAATTTTTTGCTCATTGAAATTATTGTCTGGTGCCTTGTAGCAGCGAGACAATTAAAGAATGTGTGCTTGATGTTATTACAGATATTGAAACAACGGGTGCGAGTAGTGAGTTCTATGATAAGTTCACAATTCGATATCGCATCAGCATTATCTTCAAGAGCCTCTGGAGCATTCCTATCCACCAGACTGCCATTATTGACGAAGCTACGTAAGTTTACGCAGTGAGAAGTCACCACATTTTACGTAGAAATTTTCATGTGTTTGTATATTTAATGAATGCTGTTACACATTCTTGCGTCAACTTAACCCTTTGAAGTCAGCCAAAGTGACTATGATAAGTATTTTTGAAAATTTACCACTGAAATGACTGGCACAGTAAACAAGTCTCTTCAACTGCAAATGGAGACTGTCTAAGCAATAATTTTCTCGTAGAATATCCATTTGCAGACTAAGATATTATTTTTGAAAATTTATCACAGAAATGATTGGGTGATTAGCGAGCCAGTCATTCCCGTTGTAAATTTCCTAAAAATAGTCTTCTCATGGTCAGCAAATGGACATTCCTCAAGGTTAACCCTTTCATGATGAAACCAGCCAAAACCAGCCTCTGCAATGGTCTTAAGGAGTGTCCATTTGCAAGCCAAGAGAATACTATTTTTGAAAATTTACCACAAGAATGACTGGCTCGGTAGCCGAGCCAGCCATTCCAGTGGTAAATTTTCAAAAATAGTCTTCACTTGGCTGTAAATCTTTGATGAATTTGCAATTCATTAAACATTTTGCTATTCCAACATGGCTGGAAATGGGCAGGGCATAGCTAAAATGCATCAAAAAGACGGCGATGCTCCGCCATCTGAAAAGCAATTAATCATTATATGTTTGACTGTCCTTGTTGCAGTAAAGGGAAGGAATTTGTCAAGTTTGTGAACATGTTGATGAATGACACGACATTTCTCCTTGATGAGAGTTTGGATTGCTTAAAGCGGATTCACGAGTGTCAGGAGGCAATGGCTAGCAAAGACACCTGGGATGATCAAAGCATGGTACACTAATCAACACACATACTATGAATGTAGACAATACAGTACAGCTCAGAAATAACTTCATGTTCCCAGAGCAAAATAAAACATATTGTTGAATATTTTGTACTTAATTTGATTGGAAGCTATCGGTAACAATGACTTACAATCAAATTAAGTACAAAATATGTCTTTGATTTTGGAAACATGTTTACTTATTTATTTCATTATCCAATTGACTCCACAATTAACTGACATCACATCACACCAACTGACATCACAACAACTGATATTATCACATCAACTGACATTATCACATCAACTGACATCATCACATCAACTGACATCACATCAACTGATATCAGACACATCAACTGACATCACATCAACTGGCATCACACCAACTGACATCATCAAATCAACTGACATCATCAAATCAACTGACAAGACATCAACTGACATCACATCAACTGACATCTCATTAACTTACATCACGTCACCTGACATCATGTCACCTGACATCATCACATCAACTGACTTCATCACATCAACTGACATCATCACATCAACTGACATCACATCAACTGACATCATCAGACCAACTGGCATCATCATATCAACTGACATCTTGTCTTGATTTTAAGCCACTGGCAGTTCAAAGGTTAACTTATTTCATTATTAGCTCACCTGGCCTGAAAGGCCAAGTGAGTTTGTCATAGCGATTGTCCGTTGTGTGTCCGTCGTCCGTCAGCTTTTCCTTTAAATGACTACTCAAGAACCACTGGGCCGATTTCAATTATATTTGGCAGGAAGCACCCTTAGGGCATATTGATCCCAGTTTGTTCAAACAAAGCCGATCGCCCAATTTGGCCAGTGGCCATCTTGGATTTTGGCCCATTTTTAGAAACATCTTTATAAATCTCTGAAACCGCTTGAGGGATTGAAGTAAACCTCATGAAATATGATCTAGAGCAAGAGCTGAACCAAGTTTATTCAAGGGAACTTGATTGGACAAATGGTTCGGGGGCCATCTTGGTTGACCTAGTTTTAGCAAAAATGACTTATCCAGAACTGCTGGAGGGATCACGCCGAAATTTTGCAGATATGATTAGGGACTAAGGGCCATTAAAATGTATGCAAGAGAGGTTGATCCGTCAACAAACATGGCCATCGTGAGCCAATCAAAATATAGCACATTTGGAGGCCATATTGGATTTTTTTATTTCATGGATTTTGAGATGAAATTGGTTTTATATATGTTTTGGGTGATTTTTGAAACTGCCGGATAAATGGTTTGGCAGCCATCTTGAATAATTTTCCCGCCAAAAGCTCCCATACTAAAGCAATGGGAAATATAAAGTGTCTTCTCGAGAACTACTGGGCCGATTTTAATTATGTTTTGCAGGAAGCATCCTTAGGGCATAGAGATTCAAGTTTGTTTTAATTTGGGCGGTGGCCATCTTAGATTTGGGCGAATTTTTAGAAATGTTAAAAATCATCTCCGAGACTGTTTAAAGGATTGATTCAGAACTCATGAAATATGATCTAGGGCAAGAGCTGAACCAAGTTTGTTCAAGGGAACTTGATTGACCAAATGGTTCAGCGGCCATCTTGGATGACCTAGTTTGCGCAAAAACAACTTCTTCCCCTGAACTGCTGAAGCGATCAGGCCGAAATTTGTAATTAGGGAATAAGGGTCGTTAAAAGTTAGTTCACAGGAAATTGATCCGTAAAAAAAAAGATGGGCCCCCGTGGGCCAATCAAAATGTAGCGTGTTCTGGCAGCCATATTGGATTTTATTTTTGGATGGATTTTTTGGTCAAAATTGGTTTTATATATGTTTTTGCGTATTGTGATTTCAAATTTGCTATTTTCGAGACTGAGAATGGTTTAGCGGCCATCTTTGACCATTTACCCACATAAAGCTCCCATACTAAAGCAATGGGAAATTTAAAATGTATTCTTGTCGCGAACCACTGGGCCGATTTCAAGCATATTTGACAGGAGACATCCTTAGGAAATAGGGATACAAATTTGTTCAAAGGAAGGTGATCGGCCAAACATCTATAAAACTCTCTGAAACTGCTTTGGGGATCGATGCAGACCTCATGAAATATGATCGGGGCAAGTGATGAACCAAGTTTGTTCGAGGGAACTTAATTTGCCGAATGTTTCGGCGCCCATCTTGGATGACCTAGTTTTCATGAAAACGACTTCCCCATAACCGCTGAATGGATCAGGCTGAAATTTGGTTGACATAATTAGTCCCATAACACCATTAAAATTTGTCCATGGAAAGTTGGTATGTCAAAAAAAAAACATGTCCGCCATGAATCAATCAAAATATAATGTATTTGGCAGATATTTTGTATTTTCTGCAGATTTCTGAGAAAAACATAGACTTAATTATTAACTACTGGGCCAATTTTAATAAAACTTGGCTAAACTTTCTTCACAGAAATTTGAATTGGGAATTTTTTACTGTGGTCATCTAATTTTATTAGTCGCCAATAATTCCAGGGTGAGTGACACAGGCCCCTTGGGCCTCTTGTAAAGAAGCCAGTTTTTCTTTTCAGTGGATACCAGAAGTAATTGTTTGTTTGCTTATTTTGTAGGAATTACAGCAATCACGTCGCCAGCAGCTAGCGATGGATGAAAGACAGTGTCGATCATATCTTCCCCTTGCTACAGAGACTGTCGATATGTTCCATTACCTGACAGAGAAAATACAGAAGCCATTTCTTATTCCTGTAAGTGGTTGATCACTAATTACATGTTGTTAAAAGTTTTAAATTGTTTTATTGATAGGCTGGGTGACTGATTGGCTGGTTAGCGGATTGGTTGTGTAGCTAACTAATAACTAACTAGCTGGCTGATTGGCTGATTAATTTGCTGGCCGATTGATTGGCTGGCTAGCTGTCTAGCGGGTGGGGTGATTATTTGGCTGATTGGCTGGCCGGTCAAACTACTATTTCGACCACCGGTAAGGACAGCCAAAGTTATCACTTGCACTTACAATTTTATACAAGGTCCTATGGAAACTTCCTAGTAATTGTCCAGAAAATTAAGCGTGTATTTGTATGCAAGCTATCAGATTTTATCATATAAAGAAGCCTTCTAGCTCGTTCCATATTTTTCGATATGAGCACACGTGCCATATTCAATGGAGTATTTTCATTGGCTGTTGGGTGCGCAACCCATTTAAATTGACCAATTAAAAAAGCAATTGATGTGAGCGTGACGCGTAGGGATTACTACGCGGTACTGTTTTACTACGATTTGTTTACTACGATTTGTCATTCATGAACCATCATCGCAAAATGTCATCGTTTGACAGTTTATCAGTCGGCAGCGAAGTAACGATTGATGGCCGTGGCTCTGCGATAGTCTTAGAAGAAAAGTGTAGTTTACGGCTGGCATCGCCAGATTTTGTGTTTGTCACTATACTTTGCTGCGCATTCAGTATCTGTTATCAAGTAGTGGTGCATCACAGCAGCGGTATCGCTTTAAAAAAATTCAACAATGAGAAATCAGATAAAAGTCACATCAGCAACTATTGGCAAATATTTCAAAATTACAGTTTATATGATAAATAAAATCTCAAACTCGTGAAAATTGATAATTTTCAACTCGGTCCATAATAGGGATATGAAAAGTGACCTCGTTCCAGATTCTCTATTTATGTATATACCACTCTTATACATCACATATACTAGTTTCTTCTCACTGTCATCCATGCCTAGAAACCAACAGCACATCTCATTTAAATAGCATATGCAACACCAAGTATATCTGCCACTCATGATAAAATCACCAAACATATCTCCACAGATTGATTCATTGATTGATTTTATTTTCATTATATTCAGGAGCTTGCTGATCGTCTGGCGGCCATGTTAAATTTTAACTTACAGCAAATTTGTGGTTCTAAATGTAAAGATCTGAAGGTGAAGACGCCGGAGAAGTACGGCTGGGAGCCGAGGAAGCTGCTTAACCTGCTAACTGATATCTATCTGCATCTAGATTGTGAAGAGTTTGCACAGGCTATAGCTAATGATGAGGTAACATAGCTTGTACATGAAATCCAGACACTGACCTACCCATTAGCTCGTTCTAGCTAAATGCTAGTAAAATTGACATATGGGTTATAGAAAGTATCTCGGACTAACAATTAAGGCTTGAATTTACGACTCATAATCAGGCGATGATCATGCATTTTTAGTCACGAATTTACGAAGGGTGATTGGTCTGCACGCGTCTAAGCAGGCCAACAAATTTAGTCACATGTATCTAAGTAACAAAAGAATTGTCAAACCGCTGGCGAGGGTAGTTTATATCAAAATAGTCAGTGTTTCCTACCAGATACCAGACAGTCTTCTGTTATTATCTAACCCAGAGCAATCAGAGACAGACAGGCAGGCAGGCAGGCAGTCAGGCAGACAAAGTAGTAGTAGTAGTAGTAGTAGTAGTAGTAGCATCAGCGGCAGTAGCAGCAGTAGTATCAGCAGTAACTTCTGCTGCTGTTGTTGTTGTTGATGGTAGTAGTGTTGCTGCTGCCACTGTTGTTGTTGTAGCTGCTGCTGCTCATCAGATGTTGTTGATGGTGGTCGCATGCATGCATATGCTTGAGTCCTTGCCTGTGCGTGTGTGTGTGTGTGTGTGTGTGTGTGTGTGTTTGCGCGCACGTGTGTCTGCATGTGCGTGCGTACATGTGGAGGAATAGGGTTTCTACTTCGAATAATACTTACCAAATGTACTATTATGATAATGTCTATTATCTAAGTCCAGCTCAAAATAAACAATTAAAACTCCGCACTCTCCTGGTCCTTCCCATACCGTGTCCGGGAATTACCATAGCCCCAGGTACTGAGTCAAATCCCAATCACAGTCAGATTCGTCTATTTTGCTGACTTATTAAGTCGCATGTTCTAAGCTCTTAAATTTTTGCAAATTTAAACGGAATCAGCATTCTTTCAAGATATCCATTGCTGGCATCATGGAGGACAAAGGAAAATCATCTCAGGGGCAGGTTGTATCAATCTAGAATTTATACATTTGTGCCGTAATGAATGATTGAAATTTCCTTAAATTGGCACATTGTGTTAAAATTGTAGCCATTGTTGGAGTCGGCCCGGTACCCTTTACTGTTTAAGCCTTATGCGGGTACTCGGGTAATTTCTCTTGCGACTCGGTTCCTTTCAAGATGGATGCGCTCTAAGCCAAGATGGCGGCGCCCATGAATTATGTTTGCCTTCGGCTTGGCGTATCTATGCACTCTGTTGGTGCCGATCTTTAGTCTTCACTTCATTGATGAAGGTGTTTGTAGTGATCGGTACGTCTTTCTTTGTTATTTTAACGGTTAGTTAATTTTCCAAGCCGTGTTTATTAATTTTCACTCTAAAAAATTTCAAATATTTCCCTGCCTTGAAACTTGATTATCATTAATTTAAGAGAAAGTTAATGTTTTTAAAGTAATTTTATGATTACAATCAAGTTGTTGTGCGTATTTGCTCGTCATTCATGTCATGTGAAGCATTTTAATTCTTGCTTTGTGTTTGCAGAGGGCTAAATAAAGGCCTTGACACCTTATGTACCAAATTCAATTGGTTCATGAAGCGGGGATTTGTTGGTCACCACTGCGTAGCTTGCACGAAGTGCAAGTTGGGAAGCCCGTGCGATGTTTGCGTGAAGTGGTCGTCGGAGTTGGTGGTGGAGTTTGACCGTGATCGGCGTGCGCGTCTGGACCGAATCGCGAGGGACAAGGCGGCCAAGGCAGATCAGGCGGCCAACAGAGGTTTGGAGGATCGCCTGAATGAGAGGATGGACTCGGCTTTGGGTGCCTGGGCGGCCCAGTTTAAAGCCATGTTTGAGTCCCTGCAATCCACGATCCCGTTGATGCAGACTGGTGCAGGACTACCTTTCGGTGGTCTGGTCAGTACTGCGGAGGGTGTTGCACCTGCACCTCCTCTTACGTTGGCTCAAGAGCCGACGGCAGAGGAGGAGGAGTGTTTGCTCATGGAGGATTCCGGCATGCCGGATCTTTCTGTAGCCAGTACGTCCCAAGGTTCTCCTTCGGGTTACGTACAGGATTGCCAGCCGGGTGGTGATGTCGACGTTCCATCGGGCATTTTCCATCCAGATTTTGTTCAGCCCGTGCTGCCGTTGGAGTCGTGTTTGACGGCTTCGAACGGTATCCCGGCGCCGGTGGCTACGGGCTCTGTCGGGTTTCCATTGGCCACCGTTGGTAATGCGGCTGTGATCACGGCTCCCGTGCTGGAGCCGATGGATCTCAGTGAGTCCGTATCCGGCGAGTCGCTGGATACTGGAGCCGCAAGTGCACGGTCGGCGGGCATTGTTTACACTAGTAAACAGGCTCGCAGTTCTCAGCATGGATCGTTGGTGTCTGCCTCGTCCAAGGGCGAGAAAGAAGATGAAAACGGCAGTCCCTTGTTGGATGAGTCGTCATTTTCCACCGAGGCTGAATGGGTGCAGGTCCTTGAATGGATGTCCGGCCGTCTAGGGTTGGCATCAGATCAGGGATCTCAGCGCGATCCAGCAATAAAGCGGATGTCAGAGCGAGCGGCTAGCTCTCTGTCCAGTGGCTCTTCAGCCATGCCTGCTCTGCCTTTGCATACGTTGACCTCTGACATGTTGGAGGTGGCGGCGTACCGTATGGTCCAGCCGGACATTACATTACCAAAGGCCCCGAAAGGGATCAGGGGTAAGGTCCGTTTTCCGGAGCTTGCCTATCACCAGTATGCCCGGGTCCCACGGCTTTCCAGCGGGGAGAGGGAGGCGCTGAATAGGGTGTTGGCTGGCAAGGCTAAGGGACGTTCTCATCCGTTACTTTCCCAGACTAACAAAGATCCGTTCAATGAGCTGACCCTCATTGAGGATGCGGCGAGGGCTGCCATGGCATCCCTCTCACTCGGTTGTACCGTCCTGCAGGGTATGCTGACCTGCGCAGCGGAAGGTGGGGTAGTGCCAGAGGCTGCTCGCGGAATTGTCCGGGACACCATGCGCCTATCTCAAGATTGCCTGGCCAGGGTGATCACGAGATCATTGGCTGAGTGACGGAGAATGGTTCTCGATTTTGTAGAACCAGGACCTGAGATGAGGGCTGCGTTATCTTCCGCGCCATTCATTGGTCCAGGCTTGTTCGGCATGGCAAGCCTTATCGAAGGTCGCGTCAGTGGTCGCGGAGCAGGAAGTAGTCGGCAAGTCGTGGGAAGTCGACGAAAAGGACTCGGCCGCAACAGTCCTACAGACAGCACCGCCAGGAGCAGCAGAGGCAGCGCCAAAGATCGCCCTTCCGTCCTTCTGGCCGTGATGCCCATCCAGCTCTCACGGTCCTGGTTGTTCTTCATACAAGTCCTCTAGTAAGAGGCCGTATGAGGAGGACAGGTTCGGGCCATGGTGGCTACTGTAAGGATGGCTGTGGTGGCGGTTCCGGACTGTCATTTGCCAAGAAACCACGGGGTGGCCATGGGGGACAGTCCTGATGGGTTTCCGGCGGGATCCGCTCCGGTAACAACAGGAACGAGGGGAGTCGAAGATCTTCACCTAGGCGAATTAGCGTCGTCTCGTACAACATCGATCGCGGATTGTGTGCAGATTCCTTCCATCGGAGGCAGACTGCAACTGTTCTCAAACAAATGGGAACAGTTCGTGCAAGATTATTTGGTCTGTCAATGGTTGAGAAACGGCTACGGTCCGGACTGGCTCATCCATCAATCGTTAGTTCCGTTAACTTCGACTCCAGTATGGACTCCCGTTCCAAGGGAATCAGATCGTCTAGAGGCCTTTTGCTCAGAAATCGAAAGTCTTCAGCAGAAGAATGCGATTCATTTAGTCCGCAATCAGTCATCCCCAGGCTTCTATTCAATGATGTTCCTCGTTCCGAAACGCACCGGAGGATGGAGACCGGTTCTCAATCTCAAACCGTTAAACAAGTTTATTCTGTCACCAAAGTTTCAGATGGAGACTGTAGCAGCAGTGATGTCGGGATTGAGGAAAGGCATGTGGGCAGTGTCGATAGATCTGAAGGATGCTTATTTTCATATTCCAATGTCAATTCCTTTTCAGAAATACCTTCGCTTTGCATTCCAAGACAATGTTTGGGAATTCAATGCGCTTCCATTCGGCTTGACCACAGTGCCGAGGGTCTTCACAAAAGTGGTCCTCGCCATGACTTCTTATCTTCGCAGGAGAAACATAGCTGTTCATACTTACATAGACGACTGGCTGCTGAAGGCGGGGAATCCAGTCACTCTGCACAACAATCTTCAGGTAGTCCTCGCCTTACTAAAGGATCTAGGGTGGATTGTGAATCTAGAGAAATCAGAATTGACTCCATCCCAGGAGTTTGTTTATCTGGGAATATTTTGCAATCTCAGGGACGGCGTAGCTTTTCCGGCGGAGAGCAGAGTCAGGAGCCTGATTACAGTTTTGGAGTCAATTTCTCTGGGAGCCTATCTGACAGCGCGCCAATTTCTCAGGATACTGGGTTTACTAGTGTCTCTGGGGAAAGTGGTGCCTTATGCGGCACTCAGATGCAGGCCGATTCAGATGTGTTTGATGTCGTTCTGGTCTCAGAAAACGGATCAGTTGTCTCTGAGAATTCCAGTAAAAGAACTATTGATATTCCATCTTCAGTGGTGGTTATCAGAACAGAATCTCCTGCGAGGTGTTCCTCTACAACCTCCTCAACCACAGATGTCCATCCTCACAGATGCATCAACGATGGGTTGGGGAACGGTATTGGACGATCGATCAGTGTCAGGGGAATGGGATCGGGCCAATGCGCAGAAACATATCAATGTTCTCGAACTATTAGCGGTTGTATTGGCACTTCGAAAGTTCGAGAATTTAATTCAAAACAAGATTGTCCTAATAAGGACAGACAACTCAACAGTGGTGTCCTATTCGAACCGCCAAGGCAGGACGAGGTCACCGGAGTTGTGCATGATGATTTGGAACCTTCTGCTGTGGTGCCAAGAGAGGAATATTATTCTTCCGGGCAGCACACATTCCAGGAAGACTGAACATCCTAGCAGATGCACTCAGTCGAAGGATGGTTTGTCATCCGACGGAATGGCAGCTCAACCAATCGGTAGTGGAGGTTCTATTCAAACATTGGGGCAAACCAAATGTGGATCTATTTGCGATGAAACAAAACGCAAAGATGATCACATACGTGTCACCGATCCCAGACCCACTAGCCTTGGCAGTAGACACACTGGCAATGAGTTGGAAAGAAATGTACATGTATGCGTATCCTCCAACGATTCTCATCCCAAAAGTTCTGGCAAAGATAAGAGAAGGGGTATGCCAAGTACTACTGATCGCGCCTCATTGGCCAGGCCGATCTTGGTTTATGGATCTGCTGGACCTTCTGGTCTGCAATCCAATCCCTCTTCCAGAACGAAGGGATCTAATCACTCAGAACAAGGGTCTGTGTCTTCACGACAGACCGCAAATGTTCAAATTGACTACATGGATGTCAAGCAGCGTGCAATTGAGGGTGGCTTTACTGAGCAGGCAGCGAAGTTTGTCGCTTCAGCCAGAAGAGTGTCGACCACCAAAACATATAATTATAGAATCAACAAATTTGCAGAGTGGTGCCAGGGAAAAGATATTAATCCCTTGTCTGCATCTGTTCAACACGTAGCAGATTTTATCTGTCATTTATAAGAAGTTGACAAACTTGTACCTTCAACCCTAGCAGCATATAAGGCTGCATTAGCTTCAGTCGTTCCCAGTCTGGCCATTAGTTATTAAAGGAATGAGCAATCTGCGACCTAGACAGCCAATTCCTATCCCAGCATGGAATCTATCTCTTGTTCTACAGGTTTTAGGGCATGCTCCCTTTGAACCGATTAGATCTATAGATATTAAACTGTTAACTATTAAATCAGTTTTCTTGGTTGCAGCAGCATCGGCGAGAAGAAGCGAAATTCATGCGCTATCTGCCGAACAAGACTGTTTTGTCGTCACGGGTGAAGGTTTAAGACTACTTCCACGTCTTTGTTTCCTGGCAAAGAATCAGTCACTTAAATATCCAGGACAGCCGATCAATTTGCCAAGTTTAGTCAGACATGACCCAAACTCTTCTGCTTGGTGTCCTGTCAGATGTCTAAAAATGTATAAGAAACATACAGAGGAGTGGAGAGATGACCCGAAATCTCTGTGGTTATGTCTCAAAGCTCCTCATTTGCGCGCCTCGAAAGATACTATTTCTCGTTGGATTGTTGACGCTATTCAGATGTCTCACAAAATTGCGACAGGAAAGCAGATTGATCGTGCGAACGCCCATCAGGTCCGAGCATTAGCAGCATCATCAGCCCTTTTTAAAGGTGTCTCATTAGAGATGTCTGTAGCACAATGGCATGCCGAGTCGTCATTTACTGATTTCTACCTTCGCGACATCTCCAGCGCACTTAATCCAGTAGCCGTCGCCAATTTGTCGAACATTAGTTAAGCCACATCCGATCACCACTTCTCAAACTTTGCACGTTACTTCCCCCTGCACTGAGCAAGAGCTATGCACATGACTAGTGCACTACCGTGGATTGGGCCGAGCTCCTGGGATGATCAAGAAAGATCAAGCACTCAAAATGGTGATTGTTTACATTAATTAAGTGACTAATAATATATTCATATTTACTTAGAGTCGAAATATCAGACTGCTTAAGTAAATAGTCTGATATAAGAGTATACTTATCCTATCAAACAGACATTAGACTCATTCCAATTTGAAGAATTAATTGATATACTGATATTTTTTCAAAATTAGAAGGTGTAGTAGCTTCTTTGCACTCTACTGGACTGCCCTAGCTGAGACTTGGGGCTGACACGGGTCTGGTGGGTGTTGTATCCCCTTTTCGACAGCCCTCTGGATTTTGTGCGGACAAAAGAGGGGTGGGAGCGCGGTCTAGACCATGGAAGTTTAGCACTCTATGAGTCAGAAGGCAGAACCCAAGCGTATGCCATGGTTCTAGTCTCTTCACAACCTTCTCTGTTGGATGGTAGATAGGTGCTGGTTCGAGCCTCACCTCCTCCCACCAGTATTTCTTGGCTGTTGAAATCCGGAGTTTAATGTACTATGGCCCTGCCTCAGCCGCTCCGCTGAGGTGAGGCTGAGCTGCTTTCGCTATTTGTCAAGGCAAACATAAGACGAATCTGACTGTGATTGGGATTTGACTCGGTACCTGGGGCTATGGTAATTCCCGGACACAGTATGGGAAGGACCAGGAGAGTGCGGAGTTTTAATTGTTTATTTTGAGCTAGACTTAGATAATAGACATTATCATAATAGTACATCTGGTAAGTATTAAGAATTCTCGTAGAAACAAAAGCGGATGCTTTTTTGATGCTACTACTACTACTACTACTACTACTACTACTACTACTACGTCATTTCGTTTCACTTCAGTAATTGGCATATGCCGTCATAGTTCTGGCAATACCTAGACAAAAGAAATGTTGCCGTATGCTGTCAATGAAATGGATCATGTTGTCGGTTTCCAAGTTAAGCGCTGTCGGTTTCCAAGTTAGACGCGTATGGCAAATCCTCTGATGATCTCCATACAAAAATTAGGATAAGCACAGTTGTTTATGCGCACGTGCACAAATCATAATTTGTAGGCATTTAAGGCTTAGACGTGTGCAAGCTAAACGCGAGATGATCACCTTTCGTAAATTTGCCCCTAACTCTTTAATGATGAAGTTGGCCAAAACCTGCCTCTGCAGTGGTCATGGGTGATGTCCATTTTCAAGGTCACATGAAGACAATTTTTTATGTGTGTCTGTCTGTCCTGTCTGTATGCCTATCTGTCCATCTGTCAGTCAGTCGGTTGATATTGGTTGGCCAATTTTGTCGATCATTCTTGCTTCTACTTGAAGCTTGTTTTTTATTGTATATGTTGATTATGATGCTAAGAAGTCTAGTTTTTGCTTGTCAATCTGTCCATCCTTCCATGCACTGTTTGTGATCATGAGGAGTTATTTGTTGTCTTTCAGAGGTCATATCGTGATGAGTTGTTTGATGATGCGATCGCGCGTATGCAGAAAGCACGCATCAAGCTCGACATGGAGATTGAACATTTCTGTCAACTCAAGCAGACCGTGCACCAGCTTGTTGTCCAGAAACATAAGATGGAACTCGACTTTGGAGATGTGCCAGATGAGTTCAAAGGTCACTATCATGATTGACCAATGTATCCTTGTGCTTAAATCGAAAAGCGTGATTATTTTATAAATCACAAATTTTTATGATTAAAAATTAAATACTTGTGAATAATTTCTACTGACTAAACGATTTAAAAAACTACCTTTTAATTACTCTTTAACGTGATCGATCACGAAAATTTACACTTTGCACAGCGAGTGTATGTTCATTTGCAGGCAAAGGGAAGATAATTTTGTAAATGGATCACTGGAATGACTGGCTCGAGTATCGAGCCAGGCATTCCAGTGAGACATTTTAAAAAGTCTTCTCTTGGCCGGCAAATGGATATTTCTAAACCCCATTGTGACTGTCATTGGTATGCCGTTGCTGTTGTTATGTCTGGGTAATTTGTACCAATGATGCTGGTTAATCGAGTAATCAGGATTATTCTTAGATAATCGATCGTTATCACTCAAAGCAATAATCGCACAAGCGTAGACCAATGGCCAAGTAGATTTAAGATTTGTATTCTACAGTTAATCTCATCATAGATATTTTTGAATAAGCTTAGTTGCCTGTCAGAGGCTAGGTTTTGCATACACTGTGTGTTAGTGTTATCAATATGCAAGGACATGGGGAGTGGGGTAAGAACAGTGGACAATGTCTTACTATACAATGTAAGCACAATCATATAAAAATATATGGGCACATGTAGACCTCTGATGAGTATAGCCAACCCATGTACCAAGCATGGCATCA
Organism: Chaetoderma sp. LZ-2023a; assembly: GCA_034401795.1. Classification (NCBI taxonomy): domain Eukaryota; kingdom Metazoa; phylum Mollusca; class Caudofoveata; order Chaetodermatida; family Chaetodermatidae; genus Chaetoderma; species Chaetoderma sp. LZ-2023a. Next base: position 118,006,397 of record CM067359.1, read on the forward strand.
CAAGTCTGGATCAGTGGAGGGATTATTATTCTAAGCTCGTAGACACAAGCTAGAGCCTTAATTTATTGAACACTGTATGTTTTACAACTAACTTTTATGCATATGGTTAATTAGTTTTTAAAACAATTTGACTGAATGTCATTGCTTTCTTGCGTTTGATCAAATTCTTTTCAAATTTCTCAACACCATTTCTGTTTGTCTGTGGAAGCACCGTTTTATTGCCATTAATATAGTAATGGACTTTCCCAGTTTTAGCTATGGCCCGCCCATCTCTAACTAAGCTCCACCCACACCTCACTCGTTTTGGGATCGATCGATCCCTGAACTTTCCTGACGCAATTTCCAGAAAAATATAGTTAAGCTGTTATGGCAGCAACAGCACCCAGTCAAATTAGTTTCAAAATATTCAACATGTTTATTATATAAGACATACAATTCATACAACAACGCTTAGTCCATCATCAATTAAGCGTTCATGATGAGCTTATCTACGTCATTCATGACATCATTGATTATGACATCATCCTACACGTCATGTAGTTGATTATGACGTCATGATTGATGGATATACTGGAAAGGTCCATGGATTACCCTCCATTACTGCCCTGATTTCAGAACTTCAAACTTTTAGGAAATAGAAGAAAGGTCTGTGTACATTTTAGAAACAATGTTGCTGTCATAGACAGCAATCCTGCTTCTAAAATGAACACCAGTTATCATACTAAAGGGAAATCTAGCAATACAGTTCTCAAAATTTTATCATGACATGGTGTATTCTCTATTTGTTCTTCAGATCCACTCATGGACACGCTCATGCAGGATCCGGTCATGTTACCACCCAGCGGTACCATCATGGATCGACCGATCATTCTGCGACACTTACTCAACTCACAGACAGATCCGTTTAACCGTCAATTTCTGACTGAGGCACAGCTTGTTCCAGGTACGTGGGGAAATGATTCACTTCAACCAGTGACAAGTGTCAGATAAATTATACACACATATGCTGAATTCAATTCTTTCTTTCAATCCTTTAAATATTTGCTTGTTGAATGTGCCAAGAATGAGGCCAAGAGAAGACTGTTTTTGAAAATTTACCACTGCAATGACTGGTTCGGTTATCGAGTCAGTCATTCCCGAGTGGTAAATTTTCAAAAATCATCTTTATGCTTGCAAATGGATGTGCATCAGGACCACTGCATAGGTCGGTTTTGACGGCCTTCATCATGAAAGGGTTAATCATAATCTCCAACAAATTTGTAACAATGTATGAAATTTTCTTTTGAATATTTGAAAAATTATTTTTCTTGAAGTTGCTGTTTGTCACAATCCTTTCTTGTGCCCACAACCCATCTTTTGCAGCACCCCGCCTGACTCACTTTCTTTGTGCCACAACACATGTGGGGCCTTCTCCCCCTATCATACAACTCTGTAGTGTACTTCATCACAACACACAATTTGCTACAGCCAATATCATTCTTCTCCCCCCACCCACCCCGACCACCACCCCACCCCTGTAATTTGCTTGTGCCCTCTCCCCATATGTTACAACACCCTAGTGCCCTTCAAAATTATCACACCACTCTTGTGTCTCCACCCCTCTTCACAATACTTTCCACCACAATAAATCTGTAGTGATGTAAAAAATATTCCTTGTGTCCTTCCCCTTTATCACCTTTCCCATTTTCACGAACCCCTTATATCTTTCTCTTTTTTGACAACATTTGTGTGCTCTCATCTCTCTATGTTTGAGGATAACCATAGCCTATATTGAGAAGACAGAACATTCACTGTGGCGTGTCTGTGTTTATTTTACAGCGACCGAGTTAAAGCAGCGTATTGAAGCATGGAAACACGAGAAGCAGGGACACGGAGCCTCTTGAAGATGGCATTGCTTAGATCAATTTAATATTATTATTATTAGAGATTTGGTTAAAGTTTACAATTCTAAACCATGATTTATATACCACATCTGAGACGGACATATCGTATCTTATGATCTGAAGGCAGACGTTTTTAATGCTATATGACCTGTATAACCGACATGTTGTCTGTCATGTGATTTATATAGTGCACCTGAGGCAGACACACATGATCTGTATAGTGCACCTGAGGCAGACATATTTATTTGGAGATATACAATGTCATGTGATCTGTATAGTGCATTTGAGATGGGAATATCATCCGTCATGTGACCTGTATACCACCCCCGAGGCAGACATCTATGTCATGTGACCCACTTATAACACCTGTGATGGACATATCATCTATCATGTGATCTGTATACCACAACTGAGGTGGACATATTTAGCGTCATGTGATCTGTTTATATGTATATATGATATAGATTAACACATGCTTGCTTAACCAGTCATTTCAGTGGTAAATTTTCAATAATACTCTGGCCTGTAAATTGACGCTTTTTCCCTCGGATACTGAATCTTCAGTTGTTATTACACCACAAAAACATCTTGACCGTTCAATCACTACTTGCTAAATCAAATATCTGCATTTAGCTACCTGAATAAAATTTTTGTGCTCGCTTACATACTCCCTTATGCCTATATCATCACCATGCATAGCCTTAACCAGGCTACTGATGAGGGAACACCCAGCATAAGCCTCAGTATAGACTGGCACCAGTCTGTACTCGCTCCTTGGTGACGCCTGTCACTACGCGCGCCTGCGCATGCGCAATAGATCCCAAATGGGAAACAGATTCACTTTTCTAAATTTAAGTGCCATATATCCTGACTAGATTCTCAAATCATTCCCATGCGGGGTGGCTGAGGCCGGGTCATAGTGATTGAACGGTAAGTATGTTTTTATAGTGGTTAATAAAACTACAGACCAACCCACTAAGGGGGGGGGGGGGGTCCGTTGGGGTTGTTATTACACCACAAAAACATCTTGACCATTCAATCACTACTTGCTAAACCCGTAGATTTGGTCAGTGCCCCACTGTGAACTTAGGTGGGTGGAGATTTGAGAATCCATAAGCAAGGATAAAAATCAAACAGAACGTAACCAAATGTTAATAACATAACAAAATGGTACATCTTAATTAATCACACAGTGATTAACAAACAATGATTTCTTTAAACTTAAAGAAATAAATAATAATAAACCAATGAAAAAACTCACCATCTCACGCAGACAAACAGTCTTAACGGAAATGGAGTAGTGAGATTGGTAAATGGTCTTCAGCCTTTTAGATAGAAACATGATATATCTAAAAGGAGTGCCGCTGCGCTCTGATATTATAAATAAAAAGGAGGTAAAAGAAGGCTCGGATTTCCATCCTACGACTTGCATTACCTCAAATAAAGAAGAGCCAGCGAAAGCGAGAAGGATCTTCCCTCTGAGTTCATGAGCTTAAATGTGAGAAAGATTAATATGATCAGAGGAAGCCATCTCAAAACAACGGTCTCAGAATTCCATCTGGCCATAGAAAACTAGAGACTAGCCTAACTACCTCCTCTGCATACAGTACGCAGAAATGGGATAGATTGGATCTCTAAAAAATCAGTACAACGCTTGAAACTTTAAAAAAACCTGTCAATATACTGAAGTCAGTCAGATGGTGAAAAGGAAGATACAATTTTTCAAATAACTGGCTTAGCTGGGATAGTTAGATTGAATTTTTGATAAAAAATCCCTTCTAGGATATAAGACTAGACCGTCCCCAGAATCAACACCTAGGCACAGATGCCAAAAACAGGATCTGTCAAGAGACTAAGGTCTGCACACCATACTTCCAAAGTTTTAAGACAGACCTTGAAAACTCCTGGCAGAAATACTGATGTCCTGAGAACTCGCAGAAAATCTAGTCTCAGGGATCAAACAGACGAAACTCTCCAAAGATACTGACTGCAAATTCCTGAGACTGAATGAATACACTAAACTCTTACTTTAGACATGAGGTCCGGGAAGAAGACAAGTGAAGACTACCCGGTAAGTATGTTTTTATAGTGGTTAATAAAACTACAGACCAACCGACTAAAGGTGGGGTCTGTTGGGGGTTTGTATGTTCAGTTCGCGTTCCTCAAATAGCTGCTGCTCATTTTGGAAACAATTTTGCTGTAAGTTGTTGCTGTCTAAGAAAGCAACAGCTTAGAGTGGCATTGTTTTCAGATGGTAGCGCAGTCCTGCTGCTACAGATGCTGTGATAATGGAGGGATGATCTGATCTGTCATTCAACTATCTGACATTATAATTGAAATTCGTCACTTGCTAGCTGACATCACTGGACCTTTCTAGTTTTAGATATGCCCCGCCAATCTCTAGCTAAACGCCACCCACACCTCACTAGTGGTGGGATCGATCGATCCCTGAACTCCCTGACACTCAATTTTTAGAAAACTGACAGGTAAGCTGTTGAATATTTTGAAATTAATTTGACACCTTCAAACTATAATGAAAAATTAGTCACCTCTCCGGGAAGTAGAAATTGTTGAGTGTAGCTTTCGTGACCATCTCGATCACTTCTTCAGCACTAACTGATGGTCGCTGGTAACGTCACTCTGGTCAGTTCTTGTGAAGTCACGTGACAGCATGGACTGGTAGACTGCTGGTATACGGTAGCCCTCGTCTCGGTTCATGGTATCGGAACCAACTTTTTCGGAAATATTTTCAAACTAACTTTACTGAGAGCTAGGCATCAACCGCTCCCACCTTAATTACTTTTTGAAATATTCAATAAAATAATTTTACATTCAATAAAATAATTTTACATGCAGTAAAGAAATGGTTGTACATTTGTCCTGTGGTGTTGAAATGATTAACTATGTACATTTGTCCTGTGGTGTTGAAACGAACGATTAACTATGTCAGAGCTAGCCCATAATCTCAGTCGACTGATTGACTGGCGAGCGCGTATTTGGTTCCAGTTAATATATAAGAATATTACTCCAAATATAATCAAACTAGTTTCAAAATACCTTGAAAGTTAGATTCCCAAGGTAGGAGGAGCTTAGCGAGAAGTGGGCGGAGCATAGCTAGAAATAGATCCCTCTATTACTCTTGGTGTAATAAGGGTTAGAATTTAACTAAAAGATCTTTCTAAATTTAATAATTTTTAACCCTTTAATGGACAATAAAGTCAATATCTTTCCTTATCAATGTTTGTTTGCAGGCAAAAAGAAGGCTACTATTTAAAGTGTTGCACTGGAATGACTAGCTTGGATATCAAGCCAGCCGAATTCCAGTGGTAAAATTTAAGTCTTTTCTTGACCTGCAAATGAACATTTCTCAAAACCACTGCAGAAGCAAGCGTTTGTCCATCTTTACCAGTAAAGAGTTCAAAGTGTTACTAACATTATCTACAGTACAGCTTACAAAATAACTTAACCTATTTCCAAACAAAATAAAATGTACTGTTGTATATTATGAAATTAATTTTATTGAGAGCCATTGCTGCCTAATCAAAGGAGGAATCCAGTTTTAGCTATGCCCCGCCCATCTCTAGCTAAGCTCCACCCACGCTCTTACCGTATTGGGATCAAGCGATCCCTGAACACTGAATCTAAATTTCCAGAAAACTATACAGGTAAGCTGTTGAATAATGGCAGTAACAGCGCCCAATCAAATTAGTTTCACAATATTCAACAGCATGCTTATTAAATACTAAAGCCATACTATTAAGTGTTTAAGGCTGACTAATTCATTCATGATGCAATTTATTATGACCGGCCTACATGTCACATAGTTGATTATGAGGTCATATGATTGACTGAGAAACTGGATTCCTTAATTAAGTCAAATTATTCAACAGAAGATTTCTTACATTGGCTGTATTCGACTGGGACTTTTTCATTGAGTAAATTTACTTGCGCAGTGGCCAATGTGTGCTCTAGGCATATCGACCAGTAAATGAAAAAAACCCCTATCAGTATGGAAGGAGCAGAAACACGATATCGCCTAAATTTGACAATATTGAAAATAAAATCTACCTTTCAGCGGTGTATTCCCGCATTTTCATATTTTTCATCATGTGACCTACTTCACGAAACATGCCACACGTTTTGGGCTTGTTTTGTGCTCTATTTTTCTCTGGGAAAAATACCAGTCGAATAAAAGATATTCTCTATGGAGCCAATGTGCTCTAAGTTTTCGCTCAATCGAATACGGCCATTGTGTTCCAAATTGTACTATTTGGAAATGTGTTAACATATTTCTGACCTGTACTGTATTGTGATCCCGTATGATCGTGTACAATAAAGAAAATAAATCACCAACAACCCAAGGTCAACCGTTGCGAAAGCAGATTTTATTTTGCATCTGTAAAACCTTTGTTTGTGTTAATTGGCAAATTTGTGTTTCTATTTATGTTATATTATATATTATTATTAGCTCACCTGGCCATGGCATGGTGACCATCCGTCTATCCATCAACTTTTGCTTTAAAATGCTACTCATTAACCGCTTGGCGGATTTCAACATAATTTGGCTGGAAGGTACCTATGGGGGTAGGCTTCAGAACTTGTATACAGAATTTTTATTGCTAAATTTTTTCTGTGCCCATCTTGAATTTTCCAAAAAATTGTGGGAAATTGTTTAAATCGCTACTCCTCATTAACTGCTTGGACAATTTCAAGCAGGCGTAGCTGGAAGGATAGTACAGTGGTATGTTTCAGAACTTGTATACAGAATTTTGATTGGTCAATTTTTCTGACGGCCATCTTGGATTTTCTGAAAATTTCTGGAAATCACTTAGACGCCTACTCGATAACCACTGGGTCAATTTTAATCAAACTTGGATGGAAGAATGCTAGCCTAGTATGCTTCGGAACATGTATACAGAATTTTGATTGGTCAATTTTTCCGGCAACCTTCTTGGATTTTCTGGAGAATGGCGGAAAATCGGTTAAAACGCTACTCCTCATTAACTGCTTGAGCAATTTCAACCAGACTTGACTGGAAGGATACTAGGCTGGTAGATTTCAGAACTTTTATACAGAATTTTGATTGATCCATTTTTCCGGCGCCCATTTTGGATTTTCTGAAAATTTTGGGAAATCAGTTAAAAGGCTACTCCTCATTAACCGCTTGAACAAGTTCAACCAGACTTGGCTGGAAGGATACTAGGCTGGTAGATTTCAGAACATATATACAGAATTTTGATTGATCCATTTTTCCGGCGGCCATCTTAGATTTTCTGGGAAATCAGTTAAAAGGCTACTCCTCATTAACCGCTTGAACGAGTTCAAGCAAATTCGGGTGGAAGGACGCTAAAGTGCTATGCTTCAGAGCTTCTATATAGAATTTTGATTGGTCAATTTATTCGGTGGCCATCTTGAATGTTCCGAAAAATGGTTGAAAATCATTAACTACTTTCAACCAGACTGGTTGGAAAGATCCTAGGGCGGTAGGCTTTAGAAGTTGCATATAGAATTTTGATAGGGCAATTTTTCTGGCGGCCATTTTGGATTTTCTGAATATTTTGGGAAATCAGTTAAAAGGCTACTACTCATTCACCGCTTGGCTGATTTCAAACCAAACTCAGCTGGAAGAACCCTAGGTCCATTTATCGGAAAGCAGTTAAAAGGCTAATTTCAATCAAACTCAGCTGGAAGAACCCTAGGCACGTACGCTTCAGAACTTGTATACAGAATTTTGACGGCTTGATTTTGATGGTGGCCACTTGGGGTTTCCGATAAATGGGAATTCATGGGAAATGCTACTCCTCATTAATCGCTTGGGCAATTTCATCCAATTTTGGCCGGAAGGATCCTATTGTCATAGCCTCTAGAAAATCTATTCAGAATTTCAATAGGTCAATGATTTGGCAGCAATCTTCGATTTTCTGAGTTTTCCGGAACCATTTAAAAAAGGGTACTCCTTCAATCAATAACCTAATTTCAACAAAACTTGGGTAGAATGATCCAAAGACAGGAGGCGTCAACATATTAAACGAGAGTCTTGATTGGTTAATTTTTTGGTGGTCATCTTGAATTTTCCAAAAATCATCCATCATGTCTATTTAAATGCAAATGGTTTAAATGCCAATGGTCCAGGTGAGCGCAACAGGCCCCTTGGGCCTCTTGTTAGTATTTTGTTGTTATATAATAAAATGTAAAATATTTCACAGTACAAGATCATCAAAGGCATAGTGACAGGATTTATGTTGCTTTCAAACAGCTTTGTATATTTATTATTTTGTGAGAAAGGTTTTTGCGCAGACGGCTTTTGTCCTGATATTAGCTTTATACTGACTGCAGTGCTATTGTTATACTGTGTATGTATCACTTTGTATTGCAAACATGACATGAAGGAAACAATCACATTACTAAATATAATTATTATTGGTTATAGCTTTGCCCATGCTATAATATTTACCCATCCATCATATTTAACCCTTTCATGCTGAAGCCAGTCAGAATGGGTCTCTGCAGTGGTCTTGAGAAATGTCCATTTGCAGGCCAAGACAAGACTAGTTTTCGAAAATTTACCACTGGAATGACTGGCTCGGTATCCGAGCCAGTAATTCCAGTGCTAAATTTTCAAGAATAATATTTTCTTAGCCCGCTAATGGATGTTCATTAAGCCAATACTTTGACTTTCTTCGCCAAATTTAGCCATTAAACTGTTAATAGTCAAGTCAGCCAAGAATGACTTCTGAAGTGGTGCATTTGCAGATCAAAGATCTTAAGCAAATCTTAGGGTTTATCATATAATGCTTACCATCCAGATTCTTGAAATTTTGAAAATTTACTACTGGAATGACTGGCTCGGTTATCGAGCCAGTCATTGTAGTGGTAAATCTTCAGAAATTGTCTTCTCGTGGCCTGCAAATGGTCATTTCGCAAGACCTCTTAACCATCTGGCTCCAGGACCACCACCACCACCACTCACAGATCAACAACTTATAGAATCAGATGGCATTACCATTATCAGTGACATGGCTACTTATCAAACAAGAGGAACATCTTGATGGATGTGAACTGCTAAGGACTGCCCGAGCAGTTCTTGAATATTGTGGTGAAATTACAATAATGAATACTGGCAGAGGTACTTCTCATAAATAAGCTGACCCATTTCCAAAATAGAAACATGTTAGTATTTTTAACACAATGTAAATGTTTTGTTGAATATTTTGGACCTAATTTGAATCCAATCAAATTAAGTCCAAAATATTCACCGGTATGTTTTATTTTGTTTTCAAAACATTAAACACGTTAAGAGTTATTTCTTAGCTGTACTGTAGAAATGGTCCATGTTTGGCCATGTGCTAAAGATGCCAAAGGAGACACCAGCACAGAGAGCCTTGGAATTCGCCCTACTCGGAGCCAGCAAATACAAAGCCAGGAGAGGATGTCATTGCATAAATCTGATAAGAGCACTACGAGCTGAACTCGGTACACTCAAGTCAAGATTGGACCTTAGGAAGCTAAGGATTTCGGCTGAGGATAAGACACGGTGGGAAATAGCGTAGAAGGACTGATTGCATCTGTAGGCTGTTTCTACTACTACAGCCACAAAATACAGTAATCATACATACTGTAGAAATCTACAATGTTCCATTAGTTCCATTATGTAACGTATACAACATTGGTTCCGGGAGCCAGTGGCTTTCTTTCAAGGGAACATGCATTGAATCATAGATGGTTCCGTGATCGCATAACCTTGTCATAATATAATAGAAGTAGTGGCCATGGAAATTTGAAAATTTACCATTAGAACGACTGGCTCGATAACTGGTGTCAAGAAGTCAGGTCCTAGTGACCCTGTTAAGGAGATTGTTGCATTTCTGAATATCTCATGTTTTACTGAAGGTATCTTTACTGTTACCAAACTTTGATAGTGCACTGCTAGACACTGTTTATTCTTAAAATTTTTAATTTTCAAATTAAATTATAAGATGAATTCTCTCTTTGCTATTGACACAGAAAAAGATAGAATATTGGCATCATAGTGTTAAGGGTTATCCCTTGAAATTCTAGTGTAATTTTCAAGGCGTTAGAATAGATTTGAAACTGAAACCTGAATTTTCCAGAATCTAAATTTCAAGGTAACTATACAGGTATGCTGTTAAATATATTGAAACTAATTTGACAGGAGTCTGTTGCTGCCTATAACAACAGCTCCCAGTCAAATTAGTTTCAAAATATTCAAGAGACTGTTTATTAAATTGTAAATTCTTCAAAGACATACAACTCATACATTTTTGTGACCGACCAATTTTCATAATGGAACTGGGTCATTATTGATTTTGACATCACCTAACGTGACGTATTTGATCCTGATGTCAGATACTTGAGTGACAGATTGGATCTCTGCTTATTGCGGGTCACCAGTTCTAATGGAGACAATCGTTATTCAATTCGTCCTACATAACGTAGCCTTGTGTGCGAATACATGATTAAATCAAAAATCGTGATTATTTTTTAAATCGTGAATTTATATGATTTAAAAATATCTAATCGAATATTCGTGAATAGTCGGTCATTGGCATTTTGCTCAGTGACTGTATTTGCAGAATCGAGCCAGGAATTCCAGTGATACATTTTCAAAAATAGTCTTCTTGACATGCTAAAGGACTTTTCTAAACACCATTGCAGCTTTCGGCATTGTTGTTGTCTTGGTAATTTATACCCAAGTTGATTAATCAAGTAATCACGATTATTGTGGTCACTCAAAGCAATAATCACACAAGCCTAACCTAACTTGGATTCATCATACAATGCAGTGGTAACATGCTGACCTGTGAATCTCTGCTGACGGTGTCCCCATCACTGGAAACATAGACAATCTCCATTCATTAGATGTCTTCACTCAGGACTCAGTGACAGTGACACTGACACTCAAATGTCATACAAAAAGGCCCTCGCGGAGCAGATAGCTAACAATGACGTCAGCTCCGATCCAAACGAAGCCCTAATGAAAATATCGAAATCTATGGAATCATCAGCTACAAGCACCATAGGTGTTCTTAAAAACAACCAAACTAGTTACACTGACGATCCTCTAGTAGTAAAACAGTCAGCAGAGCAGAAAGCGTTACGGTTGCGCATCTATCAAAGTAGCCAAAGTGAAGACTGCACCAAACTACGCAATAACATTCTGCGCCACATTAGCGAATACTTGACAGATCTTGCTATTCAACTAGCAGACTCCCTAGCAGATGAAATCACGGCCACGGATGACTGTCACAAAAAGTTTCGGGCAGCCTGAGCCCTGAGAGTTACTGACTACACACCACCACTCATTGTACAGAATTCTGAAGGACACTATCGGGAAGGACCAGGGAAAAGATGAGGCGATTCGAGAATGGTTCAAGGAACAGTTCACTGACCACAATGATGAGCCCTTGTACCCGTTCTCAGGAGACCCCAGGCCATTACTAACACCAATTAAACCAGCAGAAGTTGAGAAGGCACTTAAAGGCACCAGCAGAAGTTGAGAAGGCACTTAAAGGCACCAGCAGAAGTTGAGAAGGCACTTAAAGGCCTGAAAAATGGACGTGCATATGGACCTGATGGTGTGAGCAATGAACTATTCAAATATGCAAGTGACAATATCTCAAAACCAATCATGCACCTAATCAATTCAGCTTTTATGCATCACCTTCCCATTGATGCTGCAGGCCAAGGCACCCTTATCGCACTACCCAAGCCCAAGAAGCCACCTGGGCCACCCCCCCCCCCCCCCCCCAGCCAATCTGTGGCCCATTGTGCTCTTCAACAGCATACGGAAAATCCTATCCAATGCTACTTTATGCCGCATCCGAGACGAGATCGATGACTTCACCGGATCATGTCAAAGTGGCTTCAAATGTGGACGCAGCTGCACAGACATTGTATGGGCTCAACGCATGCTTGTGTCGGTAGTCATGTCCAAACACTGGGCTTTCCACAAAATGGGCATTGACATGTCAGGAGCCATCGACACAATTAAACACTTAAGATCCTAGATGTACTACACCGGGCCAGTTGCAATGAAGATGAGCTAGTGAGACTACTACTTGCAGACACCAAGCTGAGAGTAGGAGTCAAGTCAATGCAGTCTGTAGAGTTTGAAACATCAGTCGGCTCCCCACAGGGTCCATCTCCTATCTCCTGTGCTTTTCACCTGTTACCTTGCTGCTGCATTGAAATCCGTGGGAGTGCCACAAACCCCCCCATGAGCTGAGAATACCCAAAAACATGGAACCAATTTCGGCCTCAAAATCCATCAAATAAAAAAATCCAATATGGCCACCAAACACGCTACATTTTGATTGGTGGCCATGTTTTTTGATAGATCAACTTCCCTTGTACAAACTTTAATGGCCCTTAGTCCCTAATCATCTCACAAATATCGGCCTGATCCCTTCAGCGGTTCTGGAGAAATCATTTTCAGGAAACTAGGTCATCCAAGATGGCCACTGAACCATTTGGTCAATCAAGTCTTCTTGAACAAACTTGGCTTACCTTTTTCCCTAGATGATGTTTCATGAGTTTTGAATCGATTCCCCAAGCGGTTTCGGAGATTTTTAAAGACATTTACTAAAATCGGCCAAAATCCAAGATGGCCACCGGCCAAATGGGCCGATCGGATCCATTTGAACAAACTTGAATCCTTATGCCCTAAGAATGCTTCCTGCCAAATATAATTGAAATCGGCCTAGTGGTTCTTGAGAAGTCATTTAAAGGAAAAGTTGACAGATGGACAATGGATGGACAGACACAACGGACGGTCGCCACGGCATAAGCTCACTTGGCCTGTCGGGCCAGGTGAGCTAATAATGCTGCTGCTGCTACTATTACTACTGGTACAGATGATAAAAACAACGAACTCATTTCTTTTTTTCAGAAAATCTTATAAAAGCTGTAGACACAGATTTGATTGTTTTCTTCTGAGCCATTACATAAACTTCAAATCTAAAAATATTTGTGAATATGACATATATATTGTTCGTCAGTATTTTCTGCGATCCAATGTGTGTCTCTGTGGTTGTATCTGGTCCTCGCTGTGAACCTGGGCATCACAGAGTGGACATGAAAAACCAGGATCTGCCTCAAAGTTAGCCTGTAAAATACAAATAGTATACTGTAGTTTAATTTTCACACACAAGCACACGCACACAGTGGCTGACTAAGTAACCGTTTAATGGTAAAACGGGCCCAAAATAAGTGGTCTTTAGAAATGCAGGTCAAGAGAAGCCTTAAAAATTGTTCCCATTGGAATGACTGGCTTGACAATCAAACCCTCCATTGGTAAATTTGCAAATAAATAGTTTCTTGATTTGAACTGTACTTTTTCCATGCCAAAAATTGAAATTTTCTTGAATAAATTTGACTACTAACTCTTTAGCGGTCAAGATAGAAAATCCTAATTTTTGCTCAATGAATGTCCATTTGCTTGCCAGGTCAATTTTAAAAAATAGTCTTCTATTGATTGATTTAATTTTTGACCAAAATCGCCTACAAATGCACATTTTTCAAGACCACTGCAGAGGCCGGTTTTGGCCTGCTTGACTATTACACAGATAATGACATGAATACTCAAACATACATGCATGAACGAACAAACACATGTACGTAGACAACAGCAGATATATGAAAGCAATATGTAACTCATTTTATACTTGCTATTCAGGGGATAGAATACACCTATGTAAAAGATTAACCCTTACCAATCTGATGTCAAAACTAAATTTTCAAACTAAATGAAAAGATGAACTCAAGTGTTCATCTTTCAACAAATTTGGTGGGAGATGGTGCTGTCGTAGACAGCAACATCTTCCACCAAAATTGTTGAACTATGTACATGGGTTTCTTTGATATTGACACAATAAAAAATAGAATATTGACATCAGAGTTGTAATGGTTAAGGTAGTAACATCTTCCAGCAAAATCAATTGCAAAATACTCCATATTAAATATGATCTCAAAATACTAAACTTTGTTGTGAAAGTATTTTAATACATTTTTGACTTTGCAGGATTTCCATGACATGTAGGAACCATGATATCAGATCAAAAACCTCAAGTTTGGTTCAAATTGCCTTCGCTATATCCATCACAGCCATATACCTACCTGTATGCAATAATAGCAGAACACGTGTGCACATCCTATCTCATGAGGGTTCATCGGCCACTCGCCACACAACGCACATTCTCTACTGTTAGATTCATGACTAGCTTCAACCTCCCGATGTTCACGTGATACAAGAAGTAGGTGACGCCAAACAAAGTTCTTAATTTTATGGAAATTCACAAGCGGTAAGATGAAGAAGATAAATTCCTGTAAAATAATGATAAAATAATAAATTAATTTATTCACAAAACGAAAAATCAGAAATTACTAAAATTATCCTTAATTGGGTTTCCTTGACATTTGACCTCTTGAAGCCAGATCAGTAGGGTTCTTCGGGCCTCGAAGCATAGGCAGCTGCCAATGTTTGGTGATGATTCCATCAGTAGAACTTCAGTTATTACCCAGGAATGAGACATGCATGTACATGTGCACACACACGCATGCATGCACACACTCACATTGATGCACAACTACCTTGCTAATTGTTTCAATAGAAACAAATATTCAGTGATCATAGTCTCATGGGCCTACATTCCCGATGACTTTTGACCCCAAGGAACACAAAGAGAAATCATTACCAAAATTCATTGAAAATAACCCCAGTATAACTTGACTTACTGTTCTGGACACACAATGACACAAACAGAGAGACAGACAGACAGACAGAAGGCTTGTGCCATTTTTGCTATGGGTGATCATGATTTTCTGATATACTGACTCGGCTTAATTCGGGTGCTCCTAATGTGAAGGCAGGAATTATTATACTGAAGTTATGGCAAGAGAAGGAAGTGGTATTTGTGTTAGTTAGGTGTGTGTTAGGTTACGTACAGTCACATACAATTCCCTGCATTCACTTAATTGCACCGGCTCCAGAATAACATGCCATCAAAGGCTTACCTGCTCGCTATTAGCTTACATATATTTATTTGTTTCCAGGAATTTTCTTTTGGATGAATTGCCGCCATTTCTATTCATCCTGGCAATTTTCATCAATTGGTTCCCGGTTGAATGCTATACTAAAGTGGTTAGAGTCAGGAACTACCCAACACTCACAAACTACAATTTGTTCCGTGTTTCGTGTAATACTATAATAGTACTGAGAATCAGGAACTCTGAACTCGTCATACAAAACACTGAACTCACGAACTACTCGGTAATTCTCGTCGCTAACTCAGAATTGATCACGTGATGCATGTTGAAAGTACTCATTGGAGTTAGAAGGACCTGATTTTATTGCCAAAATTACAAGACTGAACAATGGGCACTAGAAATTTTATTATTACACAACTTCTAGAATGCATGGCATTTATGTATTGGTGACTGCAATTCTTTGGCTATCTCTATTCGACATGTCAGTATTTTGGTTGTTTATAAAATCCAAAAAATGTTTGTACGATCGCACTTCATCGGGGAAATGATATATCTTATTTACGTACAAATGTTTGACGTATTCACCATATGGCTACTACCGGATGTAATATCGGCTTAAATAAAGATAGATATTTTATCGTCACGAGCCCTGCCCCATGCCAGTTTATATTTTATTTACACAAACATCGTGGATATAGAGTACAATATTTTAAAACGTGTTTTAATAATAAATTTATTCAGAACATTTAAGACCTCTTAACCCTCAAATTTTTTCGAGAAAATTTAAATTATTTCATAGAAAAGGTCCATTTACAGACCAAGAGAAGACTATTTTTGAAAATTTACCACTGGAATGACTGGCTCGGTTTTATTCATAAAAACATACCTGATTATCTACTGTTTACATTGAAGTCTGATTTAAAAAACTGACAATTAAATTGTCTGATCACTCAATCTGGTTATTAGCCTCAACCCATGTCTGGAGAAATGCTACTGCATTTGAGTCTGTCTGTTTGTCTATCCGTGGCTGTGGCTCAGAAATAATTCAAATCTCAAGCAACACATTTAACCCTTTAACACACAAATTTATTCAAGAAAATTTAAATTTTCTCTTCGAAAACGTATCATTTGCAGACCAAGAGAAGACTTTTTGAAAATTTACCATCGGAATGACTGGCTCGGTTATCGAGGCAGTCATTCTAGTGGTAAATTTGCAAAAATAGGTTTCTCTTCGTCTGCAAATGGACATTTCTCAAGACCAATGCAGAAGCTGTTTTTGGCCGATATGAGAGTTAAAGGGTTAACAGCTGTTTCGATAAATCAGGTATACACATGCATATCTGTAACCATGGTGACAACCACTCATTAATAAACTATCAATGTTACATCATTGTTATTTCCCATCAGCATGGCTCTAGCCATTTGTCATTGATAGAGATCATTACCATGGTTACATCATTGTCATTTCCCATCAGCATGACTATAGCCACTTGTCATTGATATAGATCATTATCATGATTAATGCAAGAATCAGTGATATAGAATATATACAGTGCAGCTCAGAAATAACAGAGGATTCCAGTTTTAGCTATGCCCCACCCATCCATAGCTAAGCTCCACCAATGCTTTGCCTGTGTCGCGATCAATCCATTCCTGCATTCTGAATCTCAACTTCTAGAAAACTATACAGATAAGCTGTTGAATATTTTGAAACTAATTTGACTGGCAGCAAGTGCCCAGTCAAATTAGTATCAAAATATTCAACAGCATGCTTATTAAATAGTAGACATACAATTCATACAACAATGCTTAGTCCATCATCTATTAAGCGTTCGTGACAAACTTATCTGTAAGGCGTCATTCATGACATCATTGATTATCACATCATCCTACACATTATGTACTTGATTATGACATCATATGAATGATGGATAAACTGGAAAGGTCCATTGGATTGGAAGACACTGCTGCCTAAGGTAGTGAGAGGCCGGATAATCCTGTGTCTGTGTTAGATTGTTAGACATTGCTGCCTAAGGTAGTGAGAGGCTGGATAATCATGTGTCTGTGTTAGATTGTTACTTACAGCAAATCCATGCCATAGGAGTTCCCTTGTCATGTATTCAAAACCAACCTAAAATTTAAAACAAACATTCAAATGTATGGAAATAAAGCAAAATCAATCGACAAAATGTAAATAAATCAAAACATAAATCTTACGAAACTACACAAAAACCCAAGCGACTTTAACCCATACATACCAGATACAAATTCTTTATGATGTCAGGAATATTTGTTTGAATATGAATATTTTGAAACTTATTTAGCTTGGAGCTGTTGCTGCCTATATGGAAACAACAGGTTCAAATGGAATTAGTTTCAAAATGTTCAACATCTGTCCTGTGTAGTGATCTTAAAATTGAAACACTGCCATTTCGAGGGTTGGAGAATTAACGTTTGATGGAATGACCTCGATATCGTGGTGTAGACTCCTGTCAATATATGTACATGGTTGTTATAATAGTGGGACACATTTCTAGTTATTCTACGCCCATTTCTAGCTACTCTACATCCATTTCTAGCTATTCTACACCCATTTCTAGCTATTCTACACCCATTTCTAGCTATTCTATGCCCATTTCTAGCTATTCTACACCCATTTCTAGCTATTTTACACCCATTTCTAGCTATTCTACACCCATTTCCAGCTATTCTATGCCCATTTCTAGCTATTCTACGCCCATTTCTAGCTATTCTACCCATTTCTAGCTATTCTACACCCATTTCTAGCTATTCTACGCCCATTTCTAGCTATTCTACGCCCATTTCTAGCTATTCTACGCCCATTTCTAGCTATTCTATGGCCATTTCTAGCTATTTTCTACGCCCATTTCTAGCTATTCTACACCCATTTCTAGCTATTTTACGACCATTTCTAGCTATTTTATGCCCATTTCTAGCTACCTATTTCTAGCTATTCTACGCCCATTTCTAGCTATTCTACGCCCATTTCTAGCTATTCTACGCCCATTTCTAGCTATTCTACATCCATGTCTAGCTATTCTACACCCATTTCTAGCTATTCTACGCCCATTTCTAGCTATTCTACATCCATTTCTAGCTATTCTACGCCCATTTCTAGCTACTCCACATCCATTTCTAGCTATTCTACGCCCATTTCTAGCTATTTTACGCCCATTTCTAGCTATTCCACGCCCATTTCTAGCTATTCCACGCCCATTTCTAGCTATTCTACACCCATTTCTAGCTATTCCACGCCCATTTCTAACTATTCTACACCCATTTCTAGCTATTTTATGACCATTTCTAGCTATTCTATGCCCATTTCTAGCTATTCTACACCCATTTCTAGCTATTTTACGACCATTTCTAGCTATTCTACACCCATTTCTAGCTATTCTATGCCCATTTCTAGCTATTCTACGCCCATTTCTAGCTACTCTACATCCATTTCTAGCTATTCTACACCCATTTCTAGCTATTCTATGCCCATTTCTAGCTATTCTACGCCCATTTCTAGCTATTCTACACCCATTTCTAGCTATTCTATGCCCATTTCTAGCTATTCTACACCCATTTCTAGCTAAGGCCTGCCAATTTTGAGCTAAGCCCCACCCACTTTTTTACGTATTTTGGAATTGAGTTGAAACTGTGAATCCAGAATTCACAAAATCTAAATTTCAAGGTAACTATACAGTAAGCTGACTATTGAATATTTTGAGACCAGCTTGGAGCTGTTGCTGCCTATATGGAAACAACAGGTTCAAATGGAATTAGTTTCAAAATGTTCAACATCTGTCCTGTGTAGTGATCTTAAAATTGAAACACTGCCATTTCGAGGGTTGGAGAATTAACATTTGATGGAATGACCTCGATATCGTGGTGTAGACTCCTGTCAATATATGTACATGGTTGTTATAATAGTGGGACACATTTCTAGTTATTCTACGCCCATTTCTAGCTACTCTACATCCATTTCTAGCTATTCTACACCCATTTCTAGCTATTCTACACCCATTTCCAGCTATTCTACGCCCATTTCTAGCTATTCTACACCCATTTCTAGCTATTCTACGCCCATTTCTAGCTATTCTACGCCCATTTCTAGCTATCCTACGCCCATTTCTAGCTATTCAACGCCCATTTCTAGCTATTCTACGGCCATTTCTAGCTATTTTCTACGCCCATTTCTAGCTATTCTACACCCATTTCTAGCTATTTTACGACCATTTCTAGCTATTTTATGCCCATTTCTAGCTACCTATTTCTAGCTATTCTACGCCCATTTCTAGCTATTCTACGCCCATTTCTAGCTATTCTACGCCCATTTCTAGCTATTCTACATCCATGTCTAGCTATTCTACACCCATTTCTAGCTATTCTACGCCCATTTCTAGCTATTCTACATCCATTTCTAGCTATTCTACGCCCATTTCTAGCTACTCCACATCCATTTCTAGCTATTCTACGCCCATTTCTAGCTATTTTACGCCCATTTCTAGCTATTCCACGCCCATTTCTAGCTATTCCACGCCCATTTCTAGCTATTCTACGCCCATTTCTAGCTATTCCACGCCCATTTCTAGCTATTCCACGCCCATTTCTAGCTATTCTACACCCATTTCTAGCTATTTTATGACCATTTCTAGCTATTCTATGCCCATTTCTAGCTATTCTACACCCATTTCTAGCTATTTTACGACCATTTCTAGCTATTCTACGCCCATTTCTAGCTATTCTACACCCATTTCTAGCTATTCTACACCCATTTCTAGCTATTCTACACCCATTTCTAGCTACTCTACATCCATTTCTAGCTATTCTACACCCATTTCTAGCTATTCTATGCCCATTTCTAGCTATTCTACACCCATTTCTAGCTATTCTACGCCCATTTCTGGCTATTCTACGCCCATTTCTAGCTACTCTACGCCCATTTCTAGCTATTCTACACCCATTTCTAGCTATTCTACACCCATTTCTAGCTATTCTACACCCATTTCTAGCTATTCTACATCCATTTCTAGCTATTCTACGCCCATTTCTAGCTACTCCACATCCATTTCTAGCTATTCTACGCTCATTTCTAGCTATTTTACGCCCATTTCTAGCTATTCCACGCCCATTTCTAGCTATTCCACGCCCATTTCTAGCTATTCTACACCCATTTCTAGCTATTCTACACCCATTTCTAGCTATTTTATGACCATTTCTAGCTATTCTATGCCCATTTCTAGCTATTCTACACCCATTTCTAGCTATTTTACGACCATTTCTAGCTATTCTATGCCCATTTCTAGCTATTCTACGCCCATTTCTAGCTATTCTACGCCCATTTCTAGCTACTCTACATCCATTTCTAGCTATTCTATGCCCATTTCTAGCTACTCTACATCCATTTCTAGCTATTCTACGCCCATTTCTAGCTACTCTACATCCATTTCTAGCTATTCTACGCCCATTTCTAGCTACTCTACATCCATTTCTAGCTATTCTACACCCATTTCTAGCTATTCTACGCCCATTTCTAGCTATTCTACGCCCATTTCTGGCTATTCTACGCCAATTTCTAGCTACTCTACGCCCATTTCTAGCTATTCTACATCCATTTCTAGCTATTATACATCCATTTCTAGCTATTCTACACCAATTTCTAGCTAATTTACGCCCATTTCTAGCTATTCTACGCCCATTTCTAGCTATTCTACGCCCATTTCTAGCTATTCTAGGCCCATTTCTAGCTATTCTACATCCATTTCTAGCTATTCTACGCCAATTTCTAGCTACTCTACGCCCATTTCTAGCTATTCTACGCCCATTTCTAGCTATTCTACATCCATTTCTAGCTATTCTACGCCAATTTCTAGCTACTCTACGCCCATTTCTAGCTATTCTACGCCCATTTCTAGCTATTCTACGCCCATTTCTAGCTATTCTACGCCCATTTCTAGCTATTCTACGTCCATTTCTAGCTATTCTACACCCATTTCTAGCTATTCTACGCCCATTTCTAGCTAAGGCCTGCCAATTTTGAGCTAAGCCCCACCCACTTTTTTACGTATTTTGGAATTGAGTTGAAACTGTGAATCCAGAATTCACAAAATCTAAATTTCAAGGTAACTATACAGTAAGCTGACTATTGAATATTTTGAGACCAATTTGACTCGGGCTGTTGCTGCCTCCCAGTCAAATAAGTACTCAACAGAATGTTTATTAAATTGTAAATCCATCAAAGACATACACTTCATACACAGAGTGACAGAGGTTTCTATTTTCCTGACAGATTTACTTCATGTTGATTGTGATGTCAGCTAACAAACAACGTATTTGATTACAGATCAGGGCCCATGTTCCCGAAGCTATCGTTAGCTAGCAATATCGTTACACCCATTGCTTTAGTATGGTGGAACAATATCGCTATCCTAACAAGAGTTTCGGGAACATGGGCCCAGAACCCTCCATTAATGTCCGGAATGACTACCAAATGGTGAAACATAAGGTTTAATATATATAAAGATTTGACATTGATAACATAGAATTATGTATTCATGTCACAATGATCGCGACCTTAATCCTAATGACCTACATTTTATTACGCTCTCTCTTTCAGCATAAGTAAACATGCCTAAAATTTCAGTTTCAATTTTTTTTAAATTTCAAATCCTGAAAGGGGGGGGGGGGGGTGGGGGGGGGTGGTGAAATTCTGTGCTAGATGTAAAAAGATGTTTGCTATCGCTATTGTTACGTAGATACCTATTTCTCACTCACCACTTCGCATTTGAGACAAATATTTAATTTTTTTTAAATCTTTGTTTAAATGTTATAAAGTGAGAAATCATAGCTGAAAGAAATATACAATATGGCAGCTTCAAAACAGGAACAGGAAATAAATAAAAGCTTCATGCACAATTATTGCTAATTCTCTGGTCACTATAATATATGTACCTGTCTGATTGGTTGTGGTTCCGTGAAATATGAGCGGATAGAGAGCACTCTCTCGAGCAGTGACATGTAGCGCCCTCTCTGTAAAAATATGAGAAAGTTGACGAGTGTCGCTGCTTTAGCGGCTAACTCCAACTGCTCGATGATGTAAGTACACTGTAACGAAAATAAGAAAATATATACTTACTGTTAATGTGTGCCCAGGAAGATAACTGTAGGTCATAAAATTAGGCACCAGCAGATAGCTCATGTTCATAGAAAATAGGCTGAGAATATTAAGTTTTTAAAACTTTCACCGATATGACTGGCTAAATTTTAGACAATTTACCTACGGAATGACTGGCTCGATAACCGAGCCAGTCATTCCAGAGGTAAATTGTCAAAAATAATCTTGTCTAAGGTTTGAAAGAAGAAAATGTGGGGTGTGAAATGATGTCTTTAGCAGTTAAGCCTGGACATCCCATAATCATAACACAACACAATGAACGCATAGCAAGCACTTCGTTACCTGAGCAATATGGTGGCCTTGACCCAGACACCGCAGAATATCATCTACTCTATCTTTGAGCCATGGAAAGCCAATTCCAATAAGGCCATAGAAGTACTTGCGTGTTGCGGTCATCCACTGGTCAGTCTTCTCATTTCTGTAGGAGAGGCTCAGTAATTGCTGACCCACAGTGGCACCTGTAGCGCATAATGTGAACTGAGAAAGCAAAGGTAGGGACAAGGTTACTTAATAACAGAAAAAACCCAGCAACAGTCAAACCATCTTTATTACCCCCATCTGGTTTAGGGGACAAAACATGTGGTTTCTTAACAATATACTGGGCAAACCAGCCTCTGCAGTGGTCATAACTCATAAGTATTGTTAATCTGCAGACCAAGAGACCATTTTTGAAAATTTTCACTGGCATACCTGGCTTTAAATAAACATTCATTATTTTTGCAATATGACATTTCAATATTCATTTGATTATTCAGTAATATTAGTTAATATTCAAGGAATAGAGTAATAGATTTCTACCTATGCTACCCACCCACACACCCCTTTTAATGCGTGTTGGAGTCAATGTATACCGTTTAACCCCCCCCCCCCAACAGAAACCCCCTTTAATGGGTTGGTCTGTAGTTTTATTAACCACTATAAAAACATACTTACCATTCAATCACTACTTGCTAAATCAAATATCTGCATTTAGCTACATGAACAAGATTTTTATGCTCGCTTACATACTCCCTTATGCCTATATCATCACCATGCGTACCCTTAGCCAGGCTACTGGTAAGGGAACCCCCAGCATAAGCCTCAGTATAGACTGGCACCAGTCTGTACTCACTCCTTGGTGATGCCTGTCACTAAGCGCGCCCGCGCATGCGCAATAGGGAAACAGATTCACTTTTCTAAATTTACGTGCCATATATCCTGACTAGATTCTCAAATCATTCCCATGCAGGGTGGCTGAGGCCGGGTCGCAGTGATTGAATGGTAAGTATGTTTTTAGTGGTTAATAAAACTACAGACCAACCCACTAAAGGGGGTCTGTTTGGGGTTGTTATTACACCACAAAAACATCTTGACCGTTCAATCACTACTTGCTAAACCCATAGATTTGGTCAGTGCCCAACTGTGAAACTTAGGTGGGTGGAGATTTGAGAATCCATAATCAAGGATAAAAATCAAACTGAACGTAACCAAATGTTAATAACATAACATAATGGTACATCTTAATTAATCACACAGTGATTATCAAACAATGATTTCTTTAAACTTAAAGAAATAAATAACAAACCAATGAAAAAACTCACCATTTCACGCTGACAAACAGTCTTAACGGAAATGGAGTAGTGAGATTGGTAAATGGTCTTCAGCCTTTTAGATAGAAACATGATATATCTAAAAGGAGTGCCGCTGCGCTCTGATATTATAAATAAAAAGGAGGTAAAAGAAGGCTCGGATTTCCATCCTACGACTTACATTACCTCAAATAAAGAAAAACCAGCGAAAGCGAGAGGGATCTTCCCTCTAAGTTCATGAGCTTAAAAGTGAGAAAGATTAATATGATCAGAGGAAGCCATCTCAAAACAATGGTCTCACAATTCCATCTGGCCATAGAAAGCTAGAGACTGGCCTGACTACCTCCTCTGCATACAGGACCCAGAAATGGGATAGATTGGATCTCTAAAAAATCAGTACAATGGTTGAAACTTTTAAAACTCTGACAATATACTGGTCAGTCAGATGGCGAAAAGGAAGATAAAATTTTTTTAATAACTGGCTTAGCTGGGAGACAGTTAGATTGAATTTTTGATAAAAAATCCCTTCTAGGATATAAGACTAGACCTTCCACAGAATCAACACCTGTCCTCTGCGGAATAAGCCTGAAACTTAGGATCATCTATTATCAGAAGCAGATGTATTCCTAAAAACAGATTTAAAGTTACAAAGTTCATGTTAATATAAGAGAAAAAGGTTCAAAGAAAAGTTCTACCAAAAACCTGAAGAACCAAATCCAGGTTCCCGGAAGACAAAGGTTTAGCTATTGGAGGACAAATAAAGCATAAACCTCAAATGAAAAATATTAAGAACTTTTGAATCTTTAACATCAGTAATCAACAGAGAATGAAGCACGGATGCCAAAGAAATGGGTAACCTCTTACAGTGTTAGAAGACAAATATAAGGAGACACGGAGATAAAATAAAATATCTAACACTAGGGAAAATGAAAAACAGGATCCGTCAAGAGACTAAGGTCTGCATACCATACTTCCAAAGTTTTAAGACAGACCTTGAAAACTCTGCGAGTTGACTCCCTCCTGGCAGAAATACTAATGTCCTGAGAACTCACAGAAATTCTAGTCTCAAGGATCAAACAGACGAAACTCTCCAAAGGTACTGACTGAAAATTCCTGAGACTGAATGAATACACTAAACTCTTACTTTAGACAGGAGGTCCGGGGAGACTGAAAGAAGACAAGTGAAGACTACCCAGAGAAGAGGAAATCTGCAACGCAGATCCACTTTGGTCAAAAGGAAGCTATCAGAAGAACTTTTAAATCTGATCTCTGACCTACCTCAAGAGCAACGGAATCAGGAAAGATGGAGGAAACTCATAATCAAACAACCCTAACCAGGACTGAAACAGAGCGTCCACCACCAATGCCTGAAAATCCGGAAAAACGGGGCTGCAAGAGGAAATTCTAGCACATCGACAGGACGCAAGAAATCTAAGAGGGAACAATGCCTAAGCTTGAGAATCGATTGACAACCGGCCTTAGAAAC
This sequence comes from Chaetoderma sp. LZ-2023a, assembly GCA_034401795.1. Lineage (NCBI taxonomy): Eukaryota > Metazoa > Mollusca > Caudofoveata > Chaetodermatida > Chaetodermatidae > Chaetoderma > Chaetoderma sp. LZ-2023a. The sequence continues at coordinate 118,031,525 of CM067359.1, forward strand.
TGGCCTTCTGAACAGGTGATCCCAGACTGTTCCCCCTCCTCATGGGAAGCGTCTGAGAAAAACAAACACCAGAGGAGAAGACTTGACCAAAGGAACACCCACCAGAAGCAGAGAATAATCCTTCTCATAACTAGAATGGGAAAAAGGGATTATCTGGTAGGAATCAGAAGGAAAAGAGTGAACCGACTAAAGCTCCAAGGATATTAAGAGCAATGGAAAAGTCTTCTCATCAGACTCTCTCTATGAATGATATTCTTGATGCTGACCATCAATCCTATCACCCTGAGGGAGCAAACAGCTCAGACCATAAAAGAGGAAGCTAGAATTCCATCCCTCCTGAGATGGCTTCCACTCTAAGGTCTAAAGGGAAAAAACAAGACCCCAAGCTAGATAGAATGAAAAAAGCCTAGGTGGGAGAAAGGTAGAGCGGAATTTGAACTTGACTTTAAGAGAATTACAATCTGACCTAGACTGCATTCCAGACTGCAGTTCACTGGAATGAAACTGCTAGAATTAATAAAAAGCTCTGCCTATACTAGCCCGTCGTTTATATAAACATGAAGGTGAATAGAACGACCATAAAATAAACCTGCCACCGCAGAATTGATGGCGCGAAGGGTGGATGAAAACAAGTAGTAAAATGTCCAATATCTTTATGGAGAAGAATCACATGCCTGGATTCAGACTGGCGAAAACTGAGATAAGTCCATCTAGAATATTGAAGCTAAGAGGAGAAAACTCTTCAGATTGAGATCGGACGCCATCCACCCAACATCTTGGTGCTCCCAATTGGAACGAATTCTAAGGACTACTTAGAATCATGAACTCCAACTCGTCCTCTAGGGCTCTCATCTTCACCAGGAAGGAATGAAAGGAGACCACCTAGAAAAGACGGACAAAGGACGATGAAAACCCAATAGGAGTGAAAAACCCCAGCGATGATCTCTGAATCAGACCTGAACGAGGGCTTACCAAGTCTGCCAAAATTAGAGACAGGCACCCTCCTACTAGAACGCTGGGAAAAAGGGGGGGAAAGGACCAACGGATCCTAAGGCAATGGAAGAGGAAGAGATAAAATAGGATAAAGAGAAAAGGATGGGCCTACCCAGGCTACCACCATCCCTTCAGATTCTCTTACTCTGAACGCCTTAAAGGAACAACCTCTAAGACTAGATCAAGAAATAACACAAGCCCCTTCTCATCTGATAAGGGGAGGCCTGCCGGACTTGGAATCTATAGCAATGAGCAAAAAAGGGGTCAGATTCATCCTCCTCCTCGAATCGGGCTTAGAACCTGAAGACAGAGAAGAATTGGTAATTATCCTAGAAAGATAAGCACCAAACTCAACAGGCCTGAGACTCTTCCTCTATGGAAGGATTAAAGAGGGTTTTTTAAAAAGAAGAAGAGTCTCTACACAGAAAACGAAGATCCTTTGGAGGATCTACGATTTACAGAATCAGCCCTAAAAATATGGAAGATGATTGACCAAATATATCATAGGCCGAAGGGAGGAATTGTAATAAGAATACTTCAAAGCATAAACAAAGTTTATTAACTTCGGATGGCTTTTCTATGTATTCTCTTAGAGGCAACGAAATCAAACAAACTACAACCTGAGTTCAAAAAGCCTCTAAGGATAGTGGCTAAAGATTTCTAAGAACCTCAGAGAGACTCTGAATACCTCTTCCTGCTCCTAGAAAAAACATCTTCCGAAAAAAAGAGCTAGAAGGATAGCTGATCTAATCTCTGCCTTACATACAGATTCCCAACTAAAAAGATCCGCAGAAGATTCAACCGTGGCAAAATTCTACAGATTAGAAATCGACTGAAAGAACATTAGAACAAGAAAGTGGGCAGACAAGAAAAAACTCATCCTGAAGGACAAGAAGGAATCCATTAAAGAAACGAGGACCAATCGTCCGAGCAACCCTGGAAGGGGAAAAACCTTCTCAGGTTAGAACCTCGACCGATCCAAGAATAGAATCTAGAGACAATAGAAAGAACAACGAAAATAGAAAAGCGATTGAACGAGGAATCCCAGATTACAGAAACAAAGAGAACACTAAACCAAAGACAGCAAATAGAAAACTAATTACTGAGAATTAAAAATTCGAAAAAATTAGATCTACATGAATAAAGACGAAGAAAAAATAGAAAAACAAGAGAGAAGAATTAGACGGAACAGAGTAGAAAAAAGGAGAAGAAAGAAATGTGATACGAAGAAGCAAGCATAGGATAAACTGGAAAAGGAAAGGGAGAAACCCAGCGAAGAAGGAAAGCCAAAGAACGAGACAGAATGCTAGGAGAACAAGAAAAGAGACAGACACGAAAAGACTTACTGAGAACAGGAAGAGAGAGACAAGAAGCCATGCATTAGAGCTGAGGACAAATCATCCGAAGAGGCATTAATCGGGAAAACTTCCTCAGATCCCTGATCTCGACTGACCCAGGAATAGAAAGACTAGAGGAAACAGAAGAGCGATAGAACGAAGACACAAAAACAGACTAAACCAGAGACAATGAATAGAAAACTAGATATTGAGAAAAAAACCCAGACACAATAGGATATAGATAAACCACGGTAAAGAAGAAGATGAAGAATAAAAGAGGAATAGAAGAACTAGAAGAAAAAGAGGAGAAAAAGATAAGATGAAAAAAGGGAAACCTAATACATAAAAGCAAGACTATTATAAACAGAAAAAGGGAAAAAGAGAAAGGGGAAACAAGACTAAAGAAACTGAATCAGAGCTAAGGAAATATTATTAGAAGAAGAATCTGAACGATCAGGCAATTCATAACCTTAAACTCTAAAATAACTCCCCGAAAGAGAGCCAGTAAAAGCTGATAAACTGGAAATGGAATTAGGTATCTATCCAGATCTAACAGACCCAGACAACACCTCTCAAAACCGGAAGTGAAAGCACTACTACTGGAAATAGATAAAACGGAAACGGAAAGGGAAGTTGGAAGTTAAGCCGGATCTAACAGATCCAGAAATGAACTTCTCATACCAGAAGTAGAAGTACTACTACCGGAAACAGATACAACGAAACCGGACCCAGAAACGGAAATGGAAGTATGATGCTAGGCAGGATCTAACAGACCCAGAAAAGCACCCCTCCTACCGGAAGTAGATACATACTCGGAAACAAAAAAAAATGGAAACAGAAAATGAAGACAGAAGCTTGACCAGATCTAACAAACACGGAAAGCACCTCTCAAACTTGTAGCATTTTCTCAGCACCACTACAATAACTGAAGTGAAATAACCGTAACCAGAAATAAATAACGGATGTTTGATCAGATCTAACAGACTCTGACAAGCACCTCTCATACCGTAAGCAGAAACACTACTACTACCGGAAACAGAAAAGGGGCAAAACCGGAACCGGAAATGATAACAGATGATAGGCCAGATCTAACAGATCCGGAAAATCGTCTCCTACCGGAAGCAGATAAACTACCACCGGAAACGGAAGCTGAAGCGGAACCGGAAATTGATAATAGATGATTAGCAGGATCTAACAGACTTGGAAAATCATCACTCCTACCGGAAGCAAATACACTACTACCGGAAGTGAAGTGGAACCGGATATAGAAAACAGATGATTAGCAGGATTCAAGACCTGGAAAATCATCTCTCCAACCGGAAGCAGATACACCACTATCGGAAATGGAAGCTGAAGTGGAACCGGAAATTGATAATAGATGATTAGCAGGATCTAACAGACCCGGAAATCATCATTCCTACTGGAAGCAGATACACTACCACCGGAAGTAAAGCGGAACCAGATATTGAAAACAGATAATTAGCAAGATCTAACAGACTTGGAAAATCATCTCTCCAACCGGAAGCAGAAACACTACTGGAAAAGGAAGAGGAAAGACCGTAACCAGAAATGAATAACTGATGCTAGGCCACATCTAACAGATCCGAAAAAATAATCTCTCCTACCAGAAGCAGAAACACTATTAACAGAAATAAAGCGGAACGGGAACCAGAAATTGATAACAGATGCTTAGCAGGATCCCTGAAATCATCTCTCCTACCGGAAGCAGATACACTACTACCGGGAACGGAAGTGGAAAAAAACGGAACCGGAAATAGATAACTAATGCGTGGTCGGATCTAACAGACCCGGAAAAGCACCTCTCATACCGGAAGTTACTACCGGAAACGGATGTAAAAATAAGTGGAGAAATAAAAAGAAAACAGCCAGATGAAAAAGAGAATAAGACTCTGAATGTCCAGCCAAGCCAAAACAATCACAGAGCTCATATCCGGACGCCCGGTCAAACCAGCAGCAATACCGGATTTAGAACCCGCTTGCCCAGACAAGCCAGGAGCAATAACGGGAGCGGACATAGAGATCGAAGATCTCTAAACATACTGGTTATACCTGCATGGGATGAATAATCGGTAACTTCCATCACCGACGCCACTGCATGAGAGTAATGCACCCCCTCAAGACTTATGTGGTCTTTAGACTGAGACTTACCGGACGTCTATAACAGGCTTTAAGAGAAACCCAAAGCCTTAGTCAACAAAAGACGTAATTCATGTCTGGTCGTGAAAGACGTGGGATTCCCCCATTAACGAAAACAGCCGCAAGAATTACGACTATCGTCTTAATTTTATGAAAAGTTTACCGGAAATTGTCAAATCACTAACTCCTCATTAACCGCTGGGAGGATTTCGATCTTGTTTGGCTGGAAGGACCATGTGCATGTAGGTTTCAGAACTTGTATACAGAATTTTAATTATTCAATTTTTTGGTGCAAATCTTGAATTTTATGACCAATTTACCGGAAATTGTTTAAAATGCTACTCCTCATTAACTGCTTGGGCAATTTCAACCAGACTTGGATGGAAAGACCCTATGGTGGCAGCATTCAGATGTACACAGAATTTTGATTGCTCAATTTTTTCAGCACCCATCTTGGCTTTTCCAAACGTTTTATGAAATCAATTGGATGGCCCCTAGGTGGGTAGGCTTCAGAACGTATGTACAGAATTTTGATTGGTCCATTTTCTGGCAGCCATTTTGGATTTTCTTGAAATACTTTACAATGCTAATCAATGGCCAGATTTCAACAAAACCTGGGTGGAATGATCCTATGGTGATCGGCTTAAAAACTTCCAATGAGTGTTTTGATTGGTCATTTTATTCGGCAGCCACCTTGGACATTCAAAAAATTTTCCAGAAGCGTTTAAATCGCTACTACTATGGCTCGATATCAACCACATTTGGGTGGAACGATCCTATGATGATAGGCTTCAAGAAATCAAATGAGAGTTTTGAATGGTCAATTTTCTTGGTGGCCATCTGGGATTTTTCGAAAATTATCCATCATGTCTATTTAAATGCAAACGGTTCAAATGCTAATGGTCCAGGTGAGCACCACAGGCCCTTTGGCCTCTTGTTGAAAATTTACCAGTGAATGACTGGCTCGTTCATCAAGCCAGTCATTTCAGTGGTACATTTTCAAAAATATTCTTGTCTTGGTCAGCAAATGGACTTTTTCTATGAGAAAATGGGATTTTTTAAAACAAATTCGAGGGTTAATGGTTAACAAAAATATTTTCAATCAATCAGATCATATATAAGACTAATTTTGTCCATGGCAGCTTTATATTATGGCACATTGAACATCAAAACATATACTAGTATACATGTTAGTGTTCGATGTGGCATAATATAAAGCATGTAAGGTGATATTTATAATCCGATTTAATCACCGGCTCAAAATTGTTCATACCTCTATTAGATATATGACCTATACACAATGGCAGTCTATTATTTATAAAAATATCTTCTACACCCCCACCTGCCAACCACCCTGCCCATTAACCCACTTAACAGACTCAGTTAAAAGTTGCTTACTCGCACGAGACGAAGACGGTTAATATTATTTTTAACCCGTTAACAACCAAGCTAGCCTAAAATGGCTTTTACAGTGGTCTTGAGAAATGTTCATTTGCAGACCAAGCAGACTATTTTTTGATAATTTGCAACTGGAATGACTGGCTCGATAATCGAGCCAGTCATTCCAGTGGCAAATTAAAAAAAAAAAATAGTCTTCTCAATTTACAAATGGATATTTTTTATGAGAAAATTTAAATTTTCTTTACCAAATTCGAGGAATAAAGGGTTAGATGCATGACATAATTTTACATCATTGCTATAGTAACAAATTAAGAATAGGATCAGGTCCGCCTAAAGCTAATCATTTAACCCTTCAACCACCAAATTTGTTCATGAAAATTTCAATTATTCCCAAAGAAAATATCCATTTGCAGACCAAGAGAAGACCATTATTGAAAATTTACAAATTGAATGACTGCCTCAGTTATCAAGCCAGTCATTCCAGTGGTAGATTTTCAATAATAGTTTTCTCTTGGTCTGCAAATGAATATTTCTCCAACCCACTGCAGAAGATGTTTGGGGTCAGCTTGAACAGCAAAGGGTTAATGGTCAAAATATTTCATGGAAATTTGCAGCCCAAGAGACGATTAATGAAAACTTACAACTGGAAAGACTGGCTTGGTGGGAATTATGCCATTCTTCAAACTCTTGGACTACAAATTTTGTAAGATGTCTTGGTGGGTGTGGAGGTGTGGGTCGAAACACATGCACACATTGGTAATACTAACAAGAGGCCCAAGGGCCTTAAAGACCAGTGCCAAATACTGAAACTGCATGCTTAAGAGAATTATTTTCTCGAATTGGCTAATAATAATATTCCATAATGAGCTGGCTGAATGGTTTATTATTGGTTCTAATGGGATTAACTTTTCACCTATATTCGCAACAAATGGTTTCAGAGATCTTTAAGCCCGTTTCTAAAAACAGTAAATAGAAAATCGACCAATCTGGTCGTCTTGAACACAAATTGGCCAATTGGCTTCTATGGACCAATCTTGGATCGCTATGCTTTGGATCAATCTTAGATTTCGGATTACCGTAAATTTTGCTAAGTTTCTTCACCATGCATATTCCAAACACCCTATAATGTGATCCGATAAATGGTAATGGAGATATCATCCAGAAACCAACTTTCAAGATGCGAGCCCATGGAAGCCCAATTTTGATAGGTTTCTTCTTCAGACTAGTCCAACCACTCTATGAAGTTTCAAAGCGATCCGATAAAGGCTAACAGAGTTATCATCCGGAAACCAATTTTCAAGATGGTGGCTGGTGGTCATCTTAAATTTCACACAATTGTCATTTTTGATAGGTTTCTTCTCCACACCTAATCCAACTACCCTAAGAAATTGGAAAGCGATCCGATAAACGGTAACGGAGTTATCATCTGGAAAATTTTCAGGATGGCCACTGGCCATCTTGGATTTCGAACCATTGTCATTTTCAACAGGTTTGTTCCCCAGAGCTAGTTCAACGATGCTATGAAGTTTCATAGTGATCCGATAAACGATAACAGAGTTATCATCTGGAAACCAATTTTCAAGATGGCCACGGGTGGCTGGCGACCATCTTGGATTTCGGATCATTGTCGATTTTGATAGGTTTCTTCCTCAGAGCTAGTCCAACCACCCTATGAAATTTCAAAGCGATCCGATAAACGATAGAGGAGTTATCATCTGGAAATTAATTTTCAAGATGGCCGCCAGTGGCTGGTGGCCATCTTGGATTTTGGATCATCGCCAATTTCGATAGGCTTCTTCTCCCGACGTAGTCCAACCACCCTATGAAGTTTCAAAGCGATCCAGTAAATGGTAACAGTTATCATCCGGAAACCAATTTTCAAGATGGCTGATGGCCATCTTGGATTTCGGATCATCGTCACTTTCAAGAGATTTCTTCCCCAGACCTAATCCAACCGTCCTATGAAGTTTCAAAGCGATCTGATAAATGGTAACGGAGTTATTATCCGGAAACCAATTTTCAAGTAGGCCACCAGTGGCTGGTGGCTATCCTGGATTTCGGATCATCATTGATTTCGATAGGCTTCTTCCCCAGACCTAATCCAACCACCCTATGAAGTTTCAATGCGATCTGACAAACGGTAAATGAGTTATCATCCGGAAACCACTCTGCTGCCCGCACGCCCGACCGCAAACCCAACTGCCCACCCAGACGGACGACGCCATTACATAATACGCAGTCACATTTTTTGGCGGGGAATAAAGTTCCACAAAAATATAGCTGCCAAAACGCTGAATTCTGGTTGGTTGCATGTGGCCATGTTTTTAACATACCAACTTTCTTTGACAAAACCTGAATGACCCTCAGTCCCTAATCATATTTACAAAATTGGGCCCCAATCACTTCAGCTGTTCAGGTCGTTTTTGTGAAAACTAGGTCATCTAAGACGGCCGACATACAGTTTTTATATGGATGGTAGCTTATGCCTATAGGTACCCAGCCACCAAGTTAAAAGCCAATGGCTACAAAAGGATAACTCTGATGTCATCGGATTAGACTCATTTTCATAATGGATAAATTAGACGAGGATAAGAACATTAGGCCAAGTTTGATCTAAATCATCTGTAAATAACAAGACGTGCCACCGTTGTGTACAAAGTACAAACTGACAGACAGATAGATGAGACAGACAGGCAGGCAGACAGACATATGGCCAGATGCGGAGTGATCACTATTGCTCAGTCAGCTGTGCTAAGAAAGACTTCCAAACTGTTCAATATTTTGAAAGTACTGTGACTGGAGGTTGTTGCTGCTAGGACACAATAGTTTCTAGTCAACGTAATGTCAAACTATTCAACACGTCATTGTACAGTTTTTATCCTTACTCTGTAAGGTATTGTGTGTGTGTGTGTGTGTGTGTGTGTGCGTGCGTGCGTGCATGCGTGCATGCATGCATGCATGCATGCATGTGTGTGTGAGTGACTTGGTCTGTAATCAAGATTACAATACGCTGATTCAGATTAGATCAAACTCTGGATCAATGGATATCTTGGGACGACAACTTTGACCCGGCTGACATTTGAACACAAGAAATAAGGTTGTGACTATTCCACAAATGGTAGAATTCTGCCCAACACTTTTGGATGGGAGAGTGTGACGGATGGAATCTGTATGATATCTCACCACATCCCATCATCCCCACCCCCAATTTCTCATGGCCAATTATTGTGTGCAGCCCTACTTCACTATAGGCCTAATAGAGCCCTCTATCAATTCAAGGACATTGTCATTCACAATATTTCACTGAATACACAAATCTTTATTCTGTCTAAAACACTTCTTTCTTGTGACAAGGACAAACCACTCAGCCTGAATCCATAATGCCTGTGTTCATTCACATGATAACAATACTGCTGCTGTGATGGCCGCCATTCACTCATCTGAATTTAATAACAGCCTGATTGCTGCAAGCCAGCAGACAATAATTTCAATGAGCAATAACTCTGAAATGGCTAAATATTTTGAAAACAATTTGACTGAAAGTTGTTGGTGGCTTAGCCACCAACAACCTTCAGTCAACTTCTTTTCAAAATATTCATCATATCCAGAGTTAAACCCCATGGAAAATGTAGTCTGCAGAAAATCCCCAGACGAACAATTAACCGGAGTGCGCATGTGCGTTGCGCAATTACTGCAATCAATGAGGGCGCCTCAATATAGCGCTATTGTGAGCAAGCATGCATGTGTGTTGTGCGTGAAGTGTGTGCTTTTGTGTCCATATGTGAGATGCATATGCATATTGAATATGGTGTGTTCATTCGTCCAAGCTTGTCAGCAATAAAATCATAAATGCACATGTGTGTGAAATACAATTAAGCTCGTAATGCTTCCTATCTGCCTTAACACTTTCACCGAGAAATTCCTGAAAAAAGTATTCTTTACGATATAAAGCTTTTGTTGTATATTCTGAAAGTAATTTGACTGGAAGCCATTGCTGCCTAAGGCAGCAGTTCTTTCCAGCCAGATTAATTTCAAAATATTCAACAGTTTTCTTATATGGTTGCCTTGAAAATGAGATATCAAAAATTCATCGATGAAAGGGTTAAACTGTCAGATTTCCTCTGCAAGCAATCATGAGAGACGGGGGGGGGGGGGGGGGGGGGGGGGGGGGGGGGGGGGTTAGGGAGATGCATGGAGATAGAGAGGGGGAGGGAGAGATGGGGACAGGAAGGGAGACGATGGACCCTGACTGCTCTCATGACCTCAAAATTTAGTTTGGTCTTTAATTTCCAAGACTCGTTCAAACAAATTATCAGCCCTTTAACCCTTTAATAGTCTAGCCATCAAAAAACGACCCACGCAGTGTTTTTGAAGAATGTTCATTTGCAAACAAAAAGAAGCATAATTTTGAAATGTTACCACTGGAATGACTGGCTCGATAAGCGAGCCAGTCATTCCAGTGGTAAATTTTCAAAAATATTCTTCTTTAAGCATGCAAATAGACCTTCATTAAGAGAAAGCAAAAAAATAATTTAAATCATGACCATTAAAGGGTTATAAATTGATTTTTCACAGACTGGGGGGGGGGGGGGGGGCGGGTGAGCTTTATGCAAGAGTAGGTAGTCTATCAATATTCTTGGCAAATGATCCTGATTTTCCATTGTATTGAATTCAAAACACTTTAACCCTTACATTTGTTCAAGAAAATTTAGATTTTCTCAAAGAAAATGTCCATTTGCAGACCAAAAGAAGGCTGTTTTTGAAAATTTATCACTAGAATGACTGGTTCGGTTATCGAGCCAGTCATTCCAGTGTTAAATTTTCAAAAATAGGCTTCTCTTGGTCTGCAAATGAACATTATCCAGGACCACTGCAGAAGCCGTTTTTGGCCGATGTGAGTGTTAAAGGGTTAACACACTTCCTTCTGTAGGTCAGAAATTAGACATATTAGATTCTTATCAAAAGTAGTTGTTACTTTCAGTAAAAGTATTTTCAAAATATTCCCTAGGTATTATATAACTAGAATGATATTATTAGTTAAGTTTGAACTCTAAATTCCTAGGATCTCAAACCAAAATATATAGGAAAGATCTTAAATATTTTAAAACTAATCTGATTGGCAGCTGTTACAACAGCTCCCAGTAAAATTAGTTTTAAAATATTCAACAAAATAGTTTTTATATGTGGTAAAGAAATCCTTGCACATTTGGCATGTGGTGTTGAAAGAGTTAACTAGGTCAGAGCTGGCCCATAATCTCAGTAGACTGATTGAACGTGTATTGGTTTCTAATTAATATATAAGAATATTATCCCCCAAATACTGGGATTATAGCGACAACAATGAACCAGCTTAAAAGTTACGGCTGAATGAGGTTGACTGACTGCTGGCCGCCCACAGGTAGGTAGCTTTTCTGTCTGGCCAAACAGGCTTCCTGGTAACAGAGCGACAACACAGGTGATACAAAATACCTGACATTATAGCTGTGATTATATATGAACGTCATACTATACTGAAAAGAACAAGGAATACATGTTTAAGTAAAAACAGTTAATAAATTCTAGAGACAGATAAAACCTAATCATTAGTACGCGTGGGAAATTAAAAAAATTTACAATTTATTATTATCATTATTATTATTATTATTATTGTGATAGAATCGGCACTTTTCTACAAAATTAATTGTTTCATTACATTTAACGGAAGAAAATGGCGCACACTACTGGTAATTCGGACTCGATAAACTTTTCGCAAGATTTACTTGAAATTTGCAACATAGTTCCCATCGCCGGTGCGGATATACTGGAAAGAAGCAAGGTAATAACACTAGCATATTGATATTTACATGTCTTACAATGATATTTATAGTACATACAGAATTTATGTAACGCTTTAATTGTCAAGACTTGTCAAGAAAATCTTTGCATAGCGGATGTCCATTTGCAAGCCAAGAGAAGACTATTTATGAAATCTTAACACTGAAATAACTGGCTTAACCCTTTCACCGATGAATTCACGATTTTATCTCATTTTCAAGGCTACCATACAAGAAAACTGAAAAGGTTAATAAACGAGCCAGTCATTCCAGTTATAAAATTTCAAAAAGAATCTTTTTTGGTCTGAAAATTGACATTTCTCAAGACCCCATGTAAAGGAGTTTTCATTGTCTTAACAATTAAAGAGTTTATGATTGGTATGAGTCATTGATACCTGAGGAAGAAACAACTTTCAGTCAAACTGTTTATAAGATGTTGAAAAGACTTTCATCATCATCATCATTTCAAATTTGACCATTTCAAGTGCTCCAAGCAAAGCTTTTAAAGAACCTAATCTGGGTGTGGGGACGGGCCTGATGAATAACAATCAACAATTTGCAATTAAACAATAACAAACATGTAGCCTCAAAAGCTGCAACATGTGCAGCTTTGTCAAGACAGACAGGCAGGCAGACAGACAAGCAGACAGACAGACAGACAGACAGACTATCAAAAAAATGTTCAAAATATTCAACAGAACATTTCTTACATTGTATTCAAGATTGTACTAACTGACATGTATCTGTTTTCCTATAGGAAACATTTTAACTTCTTTATGATCTGTATTGCATTAGTTGTGAGTTGCAGCTAAGAATGTGCAAACCATATGAAACATTTATACCTATGTATTGTGAAATTTACTCTATGCATCGCAAGACACAATTTAGCTGATCAGTCACTCAGTTACCTGGGATAAAAAATTGATCTAGTGCAATTCTCAAAAGGTCATTATCCCCCTAAAGCATTTTGACGAAATGTTTGGGATATTTCAATAATATCTGACCATCTCTTCCAAAACCGTTTGGTGGAATTCCACCAAATTTGTTATGTGAGTCAATAGTTTGATTGTGATATTGGGAAACAATGTCTACAATAGGCTTCAAGGGTGGTGGCGGGTGGTAAGTGTGTGCATGCATGCACGTGGCATGGGAGATTTCAACAAATTTGATATGTGAGTTACCCATATGATTGTGGATTGTGAGGCAGAGTTTACAGACGGCTCTGCACCAGGGTGGAGGAGGGAGGGGGTTGGGGGCACAATGTCAAAGTTGGTGGAAATTAACAAAATTTGTTATGTGAATTACCCCATTTGATGGCGGATTGCGAGACGATGCTTACTGTTAGGCACTGCCCCCAGAGATGTGAGGGGTGTGGGGGTGTATGTGCAAAATGTCAAAGTTGGCAAGAGCATGGAGGTTTATGACGGCTCACCTTAGACTGTACGTTGTAGTTCACATTCTAGGCTTTTCACGTCTGCTCTTAAAATTTGACCACTTAAAGTTTGACTTCATGAGCCCTGTTACATATATTCTGTTAAACCCATGACCTAACGTCTGATTGTGTGTTTGTGTGTGCGTGCCTGTGTGTATGCGTGACTATGCATGTATGTGTATATATGTGACTATATACGAATATATAAACTGTGAACATCAGAGTTAAACCTAATGTTCCCATAGGCAATGTCATCTAAGCATGTTTCTCGCAGTCAGATGTCAGATTTCTCCGGAAACTCACTGAATCCATTGCACATTTCTATATAGCTAGTGTGGACGCCATGGGAGCACGACATTGCTGTGACACTGTTTTGAGCTAGCAAGCCCTGCCTCTATGGATGGAGTGGGCCAGCCCCTACCTGACCTTCCCATGGCCGTGCCACTTTTTAGAAGGCCATGCCATCCCTGGTCTAATAATGGCTTAACCCTCTAATGGTCATGCCGACCAAATCCGGCCTCGGTTATGGCCTTATTGAATGTTCATTTACAGGACAAGAGAATATAATTTTTGAAAATTTACCACTGGAATGACTGGCTCGATAACCAAGCCAGTCATTCAAGTGATAAATTTTCAAAAATTGTATTCTCTTGGCCTTGAAATAGACATTCAATAGGCAGATATTTAAGTTTTCTTGACCAAATTTGACCATTAAAGTGTTACCCATCTACTGCTAAAAACATCAAACATTTTGCTCTGAGAATGTTCAATTATCACTTGTCTATTACACTTATTTATTATGAATGCTAGATGGCTTGCTTGCTGAAATGGCATACATAGAGGTTATGTTCACAGGTATCTCTTACATAATATATATATATTGCTTCTATTATTTATGCAAACATAGACTGGTGCCAATAACATAGAACCATGATGTACTTGTAGAACTAGTCAGGCAAGACCAAGCCTGGGCCAACATTGTCACATAGGCATTAACCATTAACTGAGACTCTTGCCCTGCTGAAATATTTTTTTTTAATTTGACTGAAAGTTGTTGGTGACTTAGCCACCAACAACTTTCAGTCCAATTATTTGAAAAATATATAGCAAGTCCTGCGATATATCCCTTGGAATGTGTCGTCTGCAAAAACTCGGCAGTCAGAGGGACAAATGATCAGGACTGCTGACTCTGGTATCTGCCACGGTCTTGAGAAATTCCCATTTGCAGAGCAAGAAAACTATTTTTGAAAATCAAACCCCTTAGTCAAGAAAGTGAAATTTTTGCAGACTGATGTTGAAAATTTATCAGTGGAATGACTGGGTCAGTTATCGAGCCTGCCATTCCGGTGGTAAATTTTCAAAAACTTCCTATCCGTTGGCCTGCAAATGGACTGACATCTCTCAAGACCACTGTGGAAACCAACAGTTGGTACCGTATTGAAGGTATAGTAATCATTCATTTTTGTAAATACGCGCCTTGACTTATTAATTAGCGCAAATCGATATTTACTGATATTTCTTTTGGGGAGAAAAAATAGAGTGGTTATGTGATGGCCCCCTTAAGACAGGTGGTCACAATGCCTTAAAGAATCACCATTCTCCTTCGATCAATACTCACCATTCTGTTACTTCTGATATACAGCTGGCCCTGACAGCGGCTCTAGGATTATAGACTTAGAAAGCTTTACCGACTCCTGGGAACCGGGTACCCGGCTCCCCACTGCCGAGTACCCGTTTACCATAGAGCTCATTCTTGTTTGCATAGCAACAAGTGCAATACATGCTTTTCGCATTAAGGATTTTAGTGTTTTTTAAAAGAATCTAAGTCTTTAATCAGTGATAGTTTGTGTGTTCTGAAAGGATAACTAAGGACTATGGAGAATACCGCCCAAGATAACCAGGTTGTATTGTTCTTTATATCCATAGTTAAAAGACTTAGGTCTCTAAATTTCGTTGTGTCGCATGTTCCAATTTCTAACCCCATAGAATCTGGGACGTGTGCTAGCAACGATATATGCCAGACGATCGCCTTCTTTAAACCCCAACAGGCGATCGGCAGATATGAAAATAGGTGTTTGCTACGGTATTTCTAACACGAATATCGGCTGACGTCGTTCTCCGTAGAATCCGAGCGGGTGACGTCACACCCGGTCGCTCGGATGTTTATGTGAAGAAAAATTTTTTCATTAATCGCGCATCTTGTTCTGGGTGCTGCGTACTAAAAATGGTACCGGAAACTTTAGAATGATCAAGTTTACGTGCAATCACGATCGGTTTGCAATGATCGGTGGTTTCAAAATTCTTGAGTAGATGCGTGGTCTGCGGTTTTACCGTGTGGGACAGCAGTTGTTATACATTTTGTTGTTTTCTTCACATATCGTGCTGCGTTCGTTAGGAGTATAATTTATATTGATTAGTAAATATACCCTGAATGCTATGCGATATGATTCCTGGAGCCGTTACACATCCTGTAGGATCTATTATGGGTGTGTTGTGCCCGCCGCGTTCTTGTCGTCATAATCAATGCGATCGTTGTTGTAACGTGGCGGGGTGGGGTGCGGGAGGTTACGGTTAATTTATGAGTCAAAATATTTGAAAATTAATTGTCTGCCTTCCATCCGTGTCTCGTTCCGCTTGTTTATTGTAGGTTTGTGCTTATTTTATAGGCCAAGCCAGCCCCGCCATCATGTGACGACTGCCATAAGTTTGTCCGTGTAATGTTCAAGGACCATGTCTGTTTTAGGTGTGCCCTGTGTAATATAGATCATAGGTGTAATGTTTGTGCAGTGTGGTCCGTCGAAACGATGGTTAAGTTCCTTGCCCAGAAGGACTTGGCTGGGTCTGACGCGGGGTCAGGCGGTCCGAGAGGAAATCGTGGAGCGCCCGGTTCGGCCGGTGGGGGTGCTCCACGTCCCCAGCTGGAGGTGGCGGAGATGGCACCGCCGGCGTGGTTTGGTCCGGCTATGCAGGGTTTTCTGCATAGCGTTCTGCCCACGCTGGTGTCGTCCCTGCTACCAAAGGTTGGGGGGCAGTTTCTCCCCATGCCTGGTACGGATCCTGTCTTCGGACAGGATTCTGGACTGGTTACCGAGGGGGCCGTCTCGTACGGCCCCCTGGCGGGTCCGTCTGGCTTCGGCCAGACGGGTTCTGTCTCTCTGCGGCCACCTCCGGGTGGTCCAGTAGCGGTGGCCGGTCCGTCAGGTGTGGGAGCCGTCCGCCAGGACGGCTCCACGGTTTATTCGTCTAGTGACGGCTCTTCGGAGTCTGAAGACGATGAGGCCGAGGAGGAGAGGTTGCTGCGGCCCGTGAAGCCGCAGGTGGAGAATATGGAGGTTGATTCCGTCCTGGACGGAACCGGCCTCCATTTGTCTGGTTTGGCGCAAGCCAGGTCAGCGGCTCCGCCTGCGGCTGAGGCCAATCCGTTACCGTGCACCGGTTCCGCGCGGCTTGGTTTGTCACCAGCCGTCAGGGGAACCGGTGTGCCGGGCCAGGCGTGGTACTCACCTATCTCGCCTGGTCCGGCAGCCGGACATGGGGTGCCGTTGGCGCCCGTGGCCGGCTATGGTTCCGCGACGGTTACGGGTCCGTACGGTTTTCCGTGCGGACCTACCCCATGGACCGGAGTGTTTCATGGGGGTGGCGGCGGAACCATGTGGTAGCGGAGTGCCTGGCGTGTCAGCCGTGGCTCCTGGCCGGGAGGCCATGGCTGGCAGACCCGTAAACATGTCAACGGGTGACGTGTTTGCGGGAGTATCTTCTTCGGAGTTAGACTGGTCTGATGCTCTGGCGTGGCTAGCCAGAGTTGACCCGTCTGTGGTTTCGGCCACGGCCGATGAAGATGCGCCCCGTCCGTCGGTTGCGTCGATTAGGACGGGGATTTTGCCCGCGGCCCGGATCCAGTCAGTGGGACTGGATCCACGGTTCATTGATTTGTTGGATGCTATTTATAGCAAACAACTAATGACCAAGGGTCAGCTCCCTGCGGCCTCCAGGGAGGTGCGGGCAAGGTGCCGTATTCCGCGGGGTGAATACGACAGGTATGGTGTAGTCCCGTCGGTCACGGAGGATGACCGATGGGTACTGGGCGTCCAAAGTGCCGGTTCGGGTGGTCCCGGTCCGGCACTAGTGGATAAGGCCCAGGTACACCAGGAAGAAGTCCTGGCCCTATGCGATGAGGGTGTGAGGGCAGCCATGAGCGCTGTCAATCACTCCTATCGTCTACTTCAGTCGGTGTGGGCTGAAGCGGGGGCAGGCCACCCTGTGCCACCTGTGGCGCTATCGTGCGTTAATGACGGCTTGGTGCTGTCAATGGACGCATTGGCAAGGGTGCAAGCGCGTGTGACGAAGTCCAGGAGGCAAATGGTCATTGACCATATGCGTCCGGCTACGGCAGTCAAGGAGCGTCTTCTTGGGACGCCCCTGACAGGGCCTAGCATCTTTGGTGGCCAAGCGCGGGCCATCTTAGAGGACACCGCCAGTATTGCGCAGAATCGGTTAGCGGTAAATCTACAGCTAGAGCTAGTGCGGCAAGCGCACGCACTAGGGGCTGTGGGTAAGCCGCTAACAGTACAGCCTTCAAAGAAACAGAAAAAGCATAAGGGCAAGGCGAAAGCCAGGCCTATTGCGACGTCTGTTTCGGCTGGGTTTTCGGAGCCGCCGCCGGCGAAGAAACCCAGGAAGGCTGTAGAGGCGCCTACCCTCCCCAATGTTGCTCCGGACCGCCCTAGAGGTGGTAAGGGCAAGGGGAAGGGTAAGGGTAAGGCCTCAAAGGGCGGACAGAAGGGGCCGAAGCGTACCTGAGGGTACGCAAGCTCCCTTCATATCCGCCTGGACCGCACCTGTGCGACAGGAACAGCGGTGCCAGTTATACCCGTCGTGCCTAGAACGAAATGGTTCTCACTCTCTCTCGTTAAGAAAGGGGGGGGGGGGGCGGACTGCGAGCCGGACAACCCCGTTAGACGTCGAGGCGTCTATGGTGGGTGGAAGGCTCATGCGTTTCGTCGAGGCTTGGCGAGGTGTGACGTCAGACAGTCTGGTCCTGGGATGGTTATCCCAGGGTTACATGCCGGAGTGGTGGGACTTTCCGCCACAAAATCTGTCTTTGGCACCAGTCTGGACACCCGTACCAAGGGAGCCAGACAAGTTAGAAGCCGTTCAAAAGGAAGTGTCGGGTTTGCTTCTGAAGGGAGCAATAAAACCAGCAAACCGGAACACTCCAGGCTTCTATTCAAACATGTTCCTTGTCCCCAAGAGCACGGGGGGATGGAGACCCATACTCAATCTCAGGCCATTAAATTGGTTTATCCATACGCCTCGGTTCCAGATGGAAACACCGAGGTCGGTAATGGCGGGATTGAGGAAAGGAATGTGGTGTGTATCGATCGATCTGAAAGATGCATATTTCCACATTCCGATCAATCGGAGTTGGCACAGGTTTCTGAGATTTGCGTTTCAGAATCAAGTATGGGAGTTTACAGTTCTCCCGTTTGGCCTGTCGACAGCTCCGAGGGTTTTCACAAGAGTGGTCCTTGCGGTGACAGCGTTTCTCAGAAAAGAGAACGTGGCGCTACACACCTACATAGACGACTGGCTGCTCAAGGCAGACTCGGCAGCCAGGTTGAACGTGGATACTGCTCTGACTCTGAAGTTACTTTCAGATCTAGGCTGGTTAGTCAACGAGGAGAAATCCGAGTTGACACCCACTCAACATTTCGTTTATTTGGGGATGCGATTCGACCTCGAGGAGGGCAGGGTTTACCCGTCAGAGCCCAGAGTGGTGTCTCTGTTAGCCATCCTCGGGAGTTTTCGAGTGGGAAACCACATTCAGGCGAGGCGGTTCCTTCAGATGCTGGGCATGATGGTCTCCATGGAGCAGGTTATCCCGTACGCTGCTCTAATGCGAAGACCTATCCAGTTGTATCTGATGTCTCTGTGGAAACAGAGAACAGAACCCCTGTCAAAACTGGTGCCAGTTTTGGAGCCGATAATATCGCATCTTCTATGGTGGAAACAGCGTCAGAATCTCCTAATAGGGGTTTCGCTGCACCTACCCCACCCCCAGCTGTCCGTTTACACGGATGCATCGCTGGAAGGGTGGGGTGCCTGCCTGGGAGAACACCAGGTCTCGGGCACATGGACTCTCCCGGAGAGTCAGCTGCATATCAATCTGTTGGAAATGATGGCAGTGGAACTGGCGTTGGAAGAATTCCTTCCGATGATCAGGGGCAAGGTGATATTGATACGGTCGGACAATTCGACAGTAGTATCATATATAAATCGCCAAGGAGGGACCAGGTCGCCCACCCTGTGCATCAGGGTGTGGCACTTGATTCAATGGTGCAGGAATTACTCGGTTGTTTTGAAAGCAGCTCATATTCCTGGCCGATTGAACATTCTGGCGGATGCTTTGTCTCGCAGACAGAGAATCCTGCCAACAGAATGGTCCCTCAACCCTCCAGTTCTACGACGGATCTTCGAGCATTGGGGCAAACCCAACGTGGACTTGTTCGCCACAAAGGAAAATGCTCAAATCATGACATATGTCTCGCCGATTCCAGATCCAAATGCCGTCGATACAGACGCTCTGGCGATAAGCTGGAGAGGGATGCACGCTTACGCGTATCCACCCACCATTCTTCTACCGAAGGTATTGGTGAAGGTCAGGGAGGAACCGTGTCTGGTCCTGCTAATAGCGCCGTATTGGCCGAGCAGGGCGTGGTTCACGGATCTTCTAGATCTGCTGGTGGAAAATCCTGTGCAGTTGCCCGAGATTCCGAACATAATCTCCCAGGCCAAGGGACGCTTCCTACACGAGCGTCCCGAAATGTTCAAATTGACTGCGTGGATGTTGTCAAACAACGTTCCACGTCGGAAGGCTTTTCTCGACAGGCTGCTGATTTCATCGCGGCTGCGAGAAGGAGGTCAACCTTCAAGTCATATAACAACAAGGTTAACAGATTTGCAGACTGGTGTGAAGAAAAGGGTATTGATACCTTTCAATCCACTATTCAGCAAATAGCAGACTTTCTCTGTGAGCTGTTCTTTACAGGACTAGCTCCCGTCACAATTGCTGGATACAAGTCAGCTTTGGCATCAGTTATCCCTTGTCTAGCCAACAGGGATAGTCCAGAGGTGGCCCAGTTAAACGTGATGTTGAAGGGAATGAGCAATCTCCGCCCGAGACAACCGGTAGTCATTCCAGCCTGGAGTCTATCTTTAGTGCTTAATGTACTGGCCAAGCACCCATTCGAACCGTTGCGTTCGGCTAGTCTAAAGCATTTGACTCTAAAGGCGGTCTTTCTATTGGCAGCTTCCTCAGCTAGAAGGCGCAGTGAGATCCATGCGCTTTCGGCAGAGAGGAACCGATTTATTGTTTCTGGAGAAGGTCTGCGTCTTCTGCCAAGAGCAGAATTTATGTCAAAGAACCAATCTTTGAGATATCCCGGCAAACCGATCATTATACCGAAGTTAACCAGGTTTGATCGTGATGCCAGTGTCTGGTGCCCGGTCCGTGCTTTGACTAAGTACAAGAAACGGACTGACTCGTTACGGTCGAACGATAGACATCTGTGGATCTGCCATAAAAAGCCTTATGGCGCCGCATCCATGGATACTATCTCTCGTTGGGTGGTCGAATGCATTCAGACTACTCATGAGATGGCGACTGGGCACCAGGTGCAGGGCGTAAGGGCACACGATGTTAGAGGAATAGCCGCCTCGACCGCCCTTTACAATGGTGTTCCGTTAGAGGACATCATGGCCGTTGCACAATGGCACTGTGAGTCCTCATTTACGGATTACTATATGAGGGATGTGTCAGACTCAGCCAATCCACTCGCTTTAGCTGTTTTGAAACGATAGTTAGTGACCACACTGCTTTTCCCCTTTTTTCACTTTGGTAAGAAAAGAACCTAAAGCAGGCATGGTCAAGCGAGAGGATGTCAACCAGATTGTGTCACTGATGGCCGAACCGGTGTATGGTTGTAGGCGGTACGTCTGAAGTCCTGTTATCATAAGGTAATTCAACAAGTGAGAGTTTTTTGTATTATGTATATGTATCATGTTCATTCATCTTATATATTCATGCTCATTCCCAGGCTAATACAAGCGATATGCAGGGAGTAGTTAACCCTCTTGGCATATTGGTGTTTCAGGCGAGATACATGTTCGTTAGTTCTCTCCCTTTTCTTAGGAGGAAAAAGGGGGGGGGGGCTGTGACGCGAATGTGATTCGGTTCCGTGAACTTGACGGTCCTTTTAGGTCTCCGTTAGTCAAGTTTGAAGTCTAAAATCTTTCTCCAAGGGGCAAAATTAGCATGTATGGCTTGCCCCTTCCCACCAGGTTACTGATCAAATCTGGTGTATATCAGAAGTAACAGAATGGTGAGTATTGATCGAAGGAGAATGCAGGAAATGTCAATTTCCCTTTCTCCGAGATCTAACAATACTCACCATTCTGTTACGGACCCAGCCTCCCAGCCCCACGGAGGCAAGCCATAGTTTTCTCTTGTTTGGTGGCTATGCAAACAATATGAGCTCTATGGTAAACGGGTACTCGGCAGTGGGGAGCCGGGTACCCGGTTCCCAGGAGTCGGTAAAGCTTTCTAAGTCTATAATCCTAGAGCCGCTGTCAGGGCCAGCTGTATATCAGAAGTAACAGAATGGTGAGTATTGTTAGATCTCGGAGAAAGGGAAATTGACATTTCCTGCATTCTTTTGTATCTCAATGGAGGGATTTGATCTGTCACTCACGTATCTGACATTATAATTAATCATGTCACATGTTAGCTGACATCACGTAGTCATAATAACTTAGTTCCATCACGAAAATTGAAGAAGTCTGTCACTAAGTGTACGAATTGTATCTCTTTGATGAAGATACAAATTAATATTCTGTTGAATATTTTAAAACTAATCCGACTGGGAGCTGTTGCTAGGCAGTATTCTCTAGCAGCACGAGATCCCAGTTAAATTAATTTCAAAATAGTCAACAGTTTAACTGTATAGTAGATTGAGATTTAGATTCTGAGAATTCAAGTTTCAATGTTTCAAATCGATTCCAACACACATATAAGGGAGCTTAGCTAGAAATGGGCGGAGCATATCTAGAAATGTACTCCTCAACGGAGGATTCCAATTTCTCAGTCAATCATATGGCATCATAATCAACTATGTGACGTGTAGGATGACAGCAACAGCACCCAGTCAAATTAGTTTCAAAATATTCAATAGCTTACCTGTATAGTTTTCTGGAAATTGAGATTCAGAGTGCAGGATAGCGATCGATCTCAACACAGTCATAGCATAGATGGAGCTTAGCTAGAGATAACCATGGAATAGCTAAAACTGGATTCCTCCATTATGTTTGACTCTGTATACACTGTATATGGTGATCCTGATCCCCCGGATCATAATGATTTCCCAGACAAGTTAATCGATTTTTATTAGGCGGCGGGATCATGTGTAACTTGAGAAGCAATACCTATCTAGCAATTGCGAAAGGTCAGCCAACACTAAACCTGGCTTCCAGAGAATTTATTGATTTATTGATACCATAGATCAATACTTCCAATCACAGATTAGTGGCATGTTCTGTCGGATAAATGAGACCTGGTAAATTTCTAGCGATGAAAATATGCTTTTAACTCTTTAATTGTCACGGTGATCAAAACCTGCCTTTGTAGGCCAAGAGAAGACTATTTTTGAAAATTTACCACTGTAATGACTGGCTCGGTCACCGAGCCAGTCATTCGAGTGGTAATGTTTAAAAAATAGCCTTCTCTTGGCCTGCATATTGATATTAATTAAGAAAATATTTGAATTTCTTGACCAATTGTGATCATTTTAGGGTTAAAAAATAAAAGCATTTCAATTAAATCAAACTGATAATCTATTCGTCTATTTCATTCAACATACAGGTGGCTAATATCATTTAGGTTACTTGATTAGTTCTTCAATGGTCAAGGTTGGTAAAAAAAACAATCAAAATTCTTAACCCTTTCACCGATAAATCCCTGAAAAAAAGTAGATTCTTTAAGATCTAAAATTTATTCGGTTGAATATTTTGAAATGAATTTAACTTCAAACCGTTGCTGCCTAAAGTCTATTGCAGAGCTGAGCTTTGGCTGACTTGACCATTCAAGGGTTAAATATTAATGTATATGGGTTTTACGACTTAACCCTCAGATTTGTTCAAGAAAATTTCAATTTCTCATAGAAAATATCGATTTGCAGACCAAGAAAGACTATTTTTGAAATTTTACCAGTGGAATGACTGGCACCAGTCATTTCAGTAGTAAATTTTCAAATATAGTATTCTCTTAGTTTGCAAATGGACATTTCTCAAGTACACTGCAGAAGCCGTTTTTGGCTGATATGAGGGTTAAAGGGTTCACAGGCGTGCTAATTATGGTTAGCGATAATAAGCAGTCATGACATTTGATTATATTTGTGAAATTGAAGCACTTTTATAAATACTTTTCCATGTGAAATGCGATTTAGAACTTCAACATACTTCAAAGCGTTTCAAGGCTTGAGACAAACCCTGTACACACACACATATATACCACACACTACACACAGTTGGACAAACAGTAGAATTGTAATGATAATTATTAATTTGTCATCTTCTTTGAGTCAATGGAGAATCTTTTTGTTAATCACCTCTGGAAATGCTCTCTTGATAGCCCAGCCAACCATTCCAGTGTTAAGTTGTCAGTCTTTTCTTCACATTTCTCAAGAGTACTGCAGAGCCTGTTTATGATTGGCCTGCCCATTAAAAGGCTAAAAGTACAGTGATCCACAAATGGCTTCAGTTTCAGTCTTCTCGGATGGGACTTTAAACTGAGGTCCCGTCATACAGTGCCCATCACTGTGTGAACGTGAGCTAGGGTTAGGTAGGCAAGAAATTTCGGCATTGTCAAAGTAAACCGGATGCTGAATGGATCCCTCCTCGGATGGAACCACGCAACATACGGATTACAAAACCAAAACCAAATTGCTAGAATTAGAATCTTTCGGAATTTTCGAGGGGACTATGGAGGGATGTAACCCGGATGACTGATCGAGTTCGTCCTCGGACGGACACAGTCACCATACGGGCTACCTAACCAATCACAATCAAACAAGTGCGCGCTGGTGCCTGCTCGGATGATGGCCAGAAGACCAAATGGGTCCCAGGACCCGAAAGATCCCACACCCCAACCTCCCCACTCCCCCCAAAGGGGCCGGGAGGTCTCTGACCTAAAGCCCCCCCCCCCCTTGGGTGCATCAGGTCATAAGACCGTACGCACCTCCCCCGACCCAACACCTACCCCATCCCTTACCCACCCCTGTTAGGTCCAGATTAGGCCATCCCCATTACACACGCCCAAGCATGAGGAGCAACAAAAAAAGCCATGGAAAAGAACAGCAACATGAGACAAAATCGAGAGACAATGATCAACACACACACACACACACACAGAGAGAGACACAAGCTAATGCACAAACCGACGTCACAAGAATTCACAAGAATTCAACAGAAACCATAAAGGCCAGGCGTGAGTCTAGACCCTAGCATTGGGAACTAGCATATAAACGCCTCAAATATTACAACACACACACACACAAATGGCTTCAGTTCTGCAGTGGTCTTACCCCTTTCACCGATGAATTCCCCATATCTAATTTTCAGGGCAACCATAACTGTTCAATATTTTGAAATTAATGTGACTGGAAGCCGGCTTCCAGTTAAATTAAGTTCAAAATATTAAACAGAATATATTTGATATCGTAAAGAATTTACTTTTTCAGGGATTTGTCGGTGAAAGGGTTAGATTACTGTATGTCCATTTACTGGCCAAGAGAAAACCATTAACAAGATCAGAGATTGCAGACCCTCGCCCAGCACATTTTTCTCACACTGTAAAAACAGTTGATTTTTGATTTTCCAGATTTTTGCTGATTTTCCAGACTTTTTCCGATACCAGGTATACTTGATTTTTTGTTTGATTTTTCAGATTTATTCAGACCACGCCCAAAGTTGTGGAACCCTAGTGTATGGTCACAATCTTTTCCCTTTCCTGTGTTAAAATTTGAGACAAAACAGACCAATTAAAAGTTTCAGAAATCTCCACAGATCTAGAACTTCAGTTCCTTGCATCCGGATCACGGCCAAAGTCTGGAAATCATCTCGCATGGCTAGTTTCTTCGTCGTGTTAAAATTTGAGGCAAATTGAATCAGTATTTTTATAGGTACTGCTCCTCCTGCATACATACTCACATGCATTCATGCGCACGCGCGCACACACACACACACACACGTACACACACACACACGTACGCACGTGCACACACCTAGCACCCTCTTCCCGTTAGAGGATGAGGGCAAAAATTTACCGGTACCACTTACTAGAGTGGCTGAGACAACAACAGATCCAACCATTCAGTCATAAATTTTTTTAAATATTCTGATTATTTATGGCAATTGAGAATTCCAGTTTATCCATCCATCATATGACATGATAATCAACTACATGATGTGTAAGCTGATGTCATAATCAATTGCGCCATGAACGGCATAACTAAGTTCATGACGAATACTTAATTGACGACGGACTATGCGTTGCTGTACAAATTATATATCTTTACTATTGAACCCTATAAGCCTTGAATTTATCCATGAAAATTAAAAAACTTTCGAAGAAAATGTATATTTGCACAACAAGAGAAGACTATTTTTTTTAATTTATCACTGGAATGACTGGCTCGGTTATCGAGCTAGTCATTCCAGTGCTAAATTTTCAAAGATAGTCTTCTCTTGGTCTGCAAATTGACATTTCACAAGACTGCTGTAGAAGCCGTTTTTGGCTGATATAAGTGTTATGGTTAATAAAAACGCTATTCAGTGTTGAATATTTCGAAACTAATTTAACTGGCCGCTGTTGCTGCCATAGGCAGCAACAGCACCCAGTCAAATTAGTTTCATAATACCAATAGCGTACCTGTATAATTTTCTGGAAATTGAGATTCAGAAAGTGCAGGGATCAATCGATTCCAACACAGTCATAGCATGGGTGGAGATTAGTAAGAGATGGGTGGGGCATAGCTAAAACTGGATTCCACAATTCAGTAAGCAAAATTATTATTTCCCGATTAATCCTGCTAAATGGCTAACGTAGAATTTACTTACACAATATCTGTTCTAGAATCTAGATCTATGCTAATTGATTTGAGTGAAAATTAGGGTTCAAGGAAAGGGAAGAGCTTATCAGTGAACATTAACGGCCCTATCTCAATAGTTAATACGCTATCGCTTTAAGCTTCAACAACATGCAATGAGCTGTTTGTCGCCAATGTTACTATTGGCGACAGTTTCGTTGTCAACTCTGTGAAACAAAATCAATAAAATCGATAGATTCTGTCCTCACACAGCCTCCGACTTGCCCAGGTGCTTCTATCACCTGCCGTTCATACAATGTACATCGCAAACATAGCAAACGTATTCACGTACGATTTCTCGAACATAACGTAAACATAAGCTTTCTATTTATCACATTGTTATCTACAGTACAGCCCAGAAATAACTTTAAATGATTTCAAAAACAGAAACATGTTAGTTAGTAAAAACTTGAACACGACATAAGAAATGTTCTTTTGGATATTTTGAACAGAATTGGATTGGAAGACATTTGCTGCCTTAGGCAGCAATATCTTCCAATCCAATTATGTTCAAAATATTCAAAAATACTGGTATGTTTATATTGGTTATTTCTGAGCTCTACTGTACTGCTTTGATGAAATTTCCTTTCTAACAATCACTCAGCAAAAATCATTTAAATTTTACGAGACAATTAAACTCACATAATTTATGCAGTATTATTTGATTGTACATTTCTTATACATATTCGTCAGTCACTCTGAGTAATGCGCGTGAAGCGAGGAAGTGGTCGGGTATGCTGCGGGGTCTTATCTCGGAGTAGAAGTTAGAGAATAAGCAATGTTATTAGATATAGCTTTATCAAATGAATGTAGATATAGAGCGTGTTCGTACATGTAATATATTATAACTTAGACTAACATAAATATTTATCTTTTGCAAACACAGGCCTTAATCAAACTTATTCACTTATTTCTAATGAGATGGTAAAAGACAATGTTATTTGGCACCTAAGAATGGCAACACGTAAAACGAAATACATTCAAGTTTTTATTTTTCCGTTAAAGACATCTCATATTTTAAATATTATCTGTAGAAGAAAGCTGGGTGTACATTTTGGAAACAATTTTGCTGAAAGCTGTTGCTGTTTTAGATAGCAACGGCAACATTGCTTCCAAATCGTTCATCATATGAAAGCAAATGGAATTTAAAACTAAAATTTCAGTGCTTTTAATTTATTATCATTAATTTTTAACCCTTTAACACTCATATCAGCCAAAAACGACTTCAGCAGTACTCTTGAGAAATCGATTTGCATACCAAGATAAGGCTATTTTTGAAAATTTACCACAGGAATGACTGGCTCGATAACCGAGCCAGTCATTCCAGTGGTAAATTTTCAAAAATAGTCTTCTCTTGGTCTGCAAATGGACATTTTCTATGAGAAAATTTAAATTCTCTTGAACAAATTAAAGAGTAAAAGGGTTAAAAATCAGTTGAGTAACCATAGTAACCTTAATAACCAATTAGAGCTGATACATTGCGTGGGGAAACAGTTAAACATTCAGAATGAGTCACACTGTTTACTTCTAAAAATATCATCAGCATTCATCTTCATAACAATATGTGTTATTCATAAACCATCTAATATTATTCAGGTGAAATTGTAGAATGCGAGACGTTACCGTGGCAATAAGAAATTACAGAATGCTATCAATGTATTGCCTAAAAAGATTTCATTCCAATCTGCTAGTGACAGAAACACAGATGAAAGAATGAATTAGCTGTAAATTCTTAATGTTTCATTCAGTTATTGAAGAAAGTTGTTTAACCCGTTATAACAATTAATCTGACCAAAGACAACTTCTGCAGTGGGCTTGAGAATTCTATGTCTATTTGCAGACCAACAGCAGACTATTTTTGAAAATTTAACACTGGAATGGCTGACTCGATAACCGAGCCAGTCATTCCAGTGGTAAATGTTCAAAAATAATCTTCTCTTGGTTTGCAAATGGACATTTTCCATGAGAAAATAATTTTTATAAACAAATTTGACGCTTAAAGGGTTAAAATAATTTTAATTCTGGATTCTTAAAGAGAAAATGCTGATGAAAAGCCATTGCTGTCTTAAGCAGTGTATACAAAATGTGCAACGTTGGTGCCTTAGGCAGCAATGTTATTCAGTAAACGGTGCATATAAAAAATTCATAACTTGTCTCTTAGATAGTCTTGTCACGGAACATAATGGTTAAATCTCATGTTACATGCATATGAAATTTTTACTAAATCAAATGTTTGCATTGTAAGGATTTACGATAATATACTAGTACTACAACTAGCACAAGTCCAGATCTTAACGCTTGTAATGTCTTGACGATTTATGATTTGTGTGTTAAAGCGTTATTGATTACTGTTATGAATTTGACATGTACATGTCATAAAGAATTATCAACAGATTCATATTGTCCGTCTTTGAAATGATTGAAGATCGGGGAAAGTTATAATATACAACACGATAATGATTATATCGTGTGTGCTGAAGCCGAGGTTATGGGAAAAATGACAAAAACTGTGAATCAGTGTGAACCAGGTGATAATTAACTACTTTTATTCTTGTTGCAGTTAACAATATGTGATAGTAAAACAACTGATAATTATTTTGAAAAAACAATTTTAATGAAAGTTGTTGCTGCCATATGCGGCAACAACTTTCAGTCAAATTATTTCCAAAATATCAAGCATCATATTCATGAATTGCTTCTATTTAACAGCAGGTGTTTGGACATGAGAATGAGAATAGTTATCGAACAGTGATTAGTATCTGTGGAAATCAGAACAAAAGCTACCCCTTACGAATTTAAATATTAATCTACCTCCTAGCGAAGAAACAAACATGGCTAGTAGCGATTCAAGCTCAACATCCGATAGCTCAATGGACAATGTGTTTACAACTCAAAATGAAGAGGTTTTAGAAGCTACAACTGCCAATCAACATGATGGAGAAACGAAAGAGTTAAGTCATGAGACTCCTGCATCCCAACTAACTCCAGCAGATGGCATACAGCATGATGCTCTTGTACAGCAAATAGACATTATTACACATGATCATGAAATCAATGATGTTAAAGGTCACGAAGATGCAGGTCAAGGTCGACTAGGTGGCAGTGAAGAAATTGATGTCGAGGCACTAAATGTACGACCCACAGCTGACAAAAAGCAAGTTATCGATGAATCTGATAGTGAAACAACAAATGTAGGAACCATTGCGCATTATGATGTTGGTGGTATAGATGACACTTCATCAGTTAGTAGTGATACAGACATCGGTAATGTCACTCCATCAGCTAGTGCTGATACAGATGTCGGAAATATAGATGACATTCAATCAGGTAGTAGCGATAAAAATGTTGGTGACTTCAGTCTGCCAGCCAGCAGCGATACAGATGTCAATGGTATACTTGTCACTCCATCAGCTGGTAGCCATACACACAAGTTGAGGGTCAAATTAAATGTTGATAATCAAATGAAAGAGCTTCAAATGGGAGCTGAAGAGTCCAAGACTAGCGGATCCAGTTCTGAAAGTGATGCTGAAGACACCAATAGGGACAATGACGGAGAAAAGAAACAATCAGCTGATGACAATGATCAGATAACATCTCCTAAAAGTTCCGGGAAGCAGTCAGATATAAATCTAGTCAGCAATGATGATAAGGATCGAGAGAGTATAGCGGACAATATCCATGTTCCAAAGCCACCTGATTCAGAGCAACTTTCTGAGATGTACAGTCATAAAGGTACAGGCGATACTGAGGAACAAGCATCTAAGATTTCGAGCAAAGGCTCACTTAGCAGTGATGATGGAGGCATTGATGATAAAGGCATTAGTTTGCCAGATCTAACAAGCTCCCAGTCATCAGATGATGAACAGCTACAAAACAAGAATAAAAGTGAAGAATCTTTAACCATGAGATCGTCCGATGATTTATTATTTAAAGCTAAATCAAACTCATCGGCAGCCACCCACGATTCTGACAGCTCTTCCTGTGACAGTGACAACAAGCCACGTAACAGAGATAGTCAGCAGAGAGCTACAGCGAGGTCACCTAAACCAGAATGGACTGATTCTAAATCATCTGATAGCAAACCAGAATCACCTGATGCCAAACCAGAATCACCAAATCATAAGCCAGAATTGGATGATACTAACCCAGAATGGGGTGACGCCAACGCAGAATCACCAAATCATAAGCCAGAATCACATGATGTCAGACTACCATGGTCTGAGTCTAGACCAGAATCAATAGAACTGACACTAGATAACTCTGAAAGTGATTCCATACCTGAAGACATTCAGGCAGAGCATACCAGTAGTGCCACAAGTGATATAGAGAAACAAGTTAGTAGCAAAGAGAGTCTTTCTTTAAAAAGTGAAACTGCAAAGAAGAAAACGTCTTCTAGCTCTTCCAGTGAATCAGCAGAAGAAGAAGAGAAGAAAGAACTAAAGACAAAAAAGGAAACAAATGCTGAAGTGCATGACATCGATAAAACAGATGAACTGGAGTCCATCCAGATACCAATTACAAAGAAACAGGATGAATGGGGAATGACCAGAGACCAGGATGTGTTTCGTAAGCAAACAGATAATGATGAATCTGACAATGAAGATATCATTGTCATGGAAACGATAACTGAAACAGATGAGGGACTGAGAAGTGTGACACCCAGTTCAACAGATTCAGACATGAGTGAGCACCCTAAAACAAACATGGACACTCTACCAAATCTGCAACCAGAAGCAGTATATAACCAAAGAGAACCGGAACCTTTAGTTTGGGATGTTCTGTTGACATCTGCAGAAGAGGATCCTCAAGTGAATGGAATATGTGACAATGTCATAGCTCAAAGAATCGCTGGTGAAATAAGTCGAAATATGTATAATGTGCCTAGTGACGATGACGAGACTGAAGATACTCCTGAGAAAGATTATGATAAAAATGGCGGCAATAAATCAGGCTTCATTGTTGATGGGTTAGATGAGATTGGCAGAGAAATCTACACAAGTGGTGATGAGAAGGTTGTCAGTGAAAGCGATGTCGATATAGAAGAAAATGAATGTCAAAGAACATACACAATAAATACACAGGATCAAAAACCTGAACAAGATCAGACTAAGTATAATGGATCAAAATATCAGCCACATTACTCAGAAACAAGACCAATAGAACCGGAACAAAACATACTGCCTCGCCAATCACAGCCGGCTGCGGGATCCCCTAGACAACATGTAATAGTCAATAGCATTGAAGATGTACTCTCAGATCTCGATGATACAGAGGACTTATTAATGGGATATGATGGCGACCATGACAGCTCTGTTCTAAGTGACTCTCAAACTGACATCAGTGTAGGAAAGATAACTCCAGCAGAAGGAAAACAAACACGTCGCATACCATCTGGCAGGGGATCTGCCACAATAAGACCTCACTCAGCATTATTCTCACCACCAGTGATGCAATCAACAGCATTTAAAGCTAAACCTAAAAGTCAGAAATTCTCTACAAGTCCAACTCCTGCTACAGCTGTGACGGCCACACACAGGCCCCAGTACCCAGAGACATCAAAATATACCAGGCCACGGAAATCAACACCGAAATTAACAACGAGCGGCACATTTCAACTCTACACAGGAGACGAGGATGAAGATGATCATGAAAATGTGGACTGGTTAATACCAAAGGTAAGAATTCTTTAATAAAATGTTTTAATGATTTTAAAACACTTACTATAACACCAACTTATCAAGCCTATTTACTAAGCATCGCTCGACACCAGGTTAATGCGAGCTTGGAGCGCTCCTTCTTCTTCAGCCATGTTGCAATAACTCTGGTTCTACTGGAGCAACTTCTCCAAACTTGAGTTCAGAAGTCGTCTGTCAATTTTGGGTTCTAGGATTTTAGGGTTCAAGCTATATAAATTGATCCCAACACACATACAAAGGGGGGGGGGGGGGGAGCTTAGCTAGAACTATGCATGGCATACCTACAAATAGATCCCTCCATTTGTCTATTTCTCTAGCTTATCGTCATGGCAAAAGTGTAATGGCATCAGTATTATAATAAACTTCACCGTTTGATTGCTGAGTTTATGCAGAGGACATATTCCAATGGTTAAATATCTCTAGACATGTTAAATATTTGGAAAACAATTTGATTGAAAGATGTTGCGGCTAAGCTTTTAAAAATATTTAGCAAGTCAAGAGTTTTCGGTCATTGAAATTATTTTCTGGTGGCTTGCAAGAGCGAGACAATTAACATTAACAAGAGGACCAAGGGCCCTGTGTCGCTCACCTGGAATTATTGGCGACTGGCACAACCAAACAAAATGAGATGACCACTGTAAAAATTCACCAATCAAATTTCTGTGAAGAAAGTTTAGCCAAGTTTTATTAAAATTGGCCCAGTGGTTAATATTTTAAGTCTTTTTATGTTTTACTCAGAACTTTGCAGAAAATACACGATGTCCACCAAAAACATTATATTTTGATCGATTCACGACGGGCATGTTTTTTTTACATATCAACTTTCCATGGACAAATTTTAATGCCGCTTCGGCCCTACTAATATCAGCCAAATTTTGGCACAATACATTCAGCGGTTCTGGAGTAGTTTTTGCAAAAACTAGGTCATCCAAATCTGGCCGCCAAACCATTTCGCAAATTAAGTTCCCTACAACAAACTTGGTTCAGTTCTTGCCCTAGCTCATATTTCATGAGGTCTGCATCAATCCCAAGCAGTTTCAGAAGATTTTTAAAGACATTAAAAAAAATTGGCCCAAATCCAAGACCCAATTGGCCGATCGGCTTCATTTGAACAAACTTGTATCTCTATGCCCTAAGACCGCTTCCTGTAAAATACAATTGAAATTGTCCCAGCAGTTCTCAAGAAGAAGACATTTTAAATTTCCCATTGCCTTAGTATAGGAGCTTATGTCGAGAAAATGATCCAAGATGGCCACCAAACCGTTTATTCGACCGCTTCGAAAATTGCAAATTTGAGATCAGAATACCCAAAACATACATAAAACAAATTTCGGCCTCAAAATCCATCAAATAAAAAAATCCCATATGGCCGCCAAACATGCTATATTTTGATTGGCCCATTATGGCCATGTTTTCTGACGATCAACTGCCCTTAAACAAACTTTAATGGCCCTTAGTCATAATCATATCTGGCAAATTTCGACCCGATCCCTTCAGTGGTTCTGGAGAAGTTGTTTTCGCTAAAACTAGGTCAACCAAGATGGCCACCAAACCATTTGACCAATCAAGTTCTCTTGAGCAAACTTGGTTCAGCTCTTGCCCGTGATCATATTTCATGAGGTTTGCATCAATCGCCCAAGTGGTTTCAGAGATTTTTAGACAATTCTAAAAATTGGCCAAAATCCAAGATGGCCGCCATCTTAATTGGCAGATCGGCTTCGTTTGAGCAAACTTGAATCTCTATGCCCTAAGGATGCTTCCTGCCAAATATAATTGAAATTGGCACAGCAGTTCTCGAGAAGACATTTTAAATTTCCCATTGCTTTAGTATGGGCGCATTTAGCGGGAAAATGATCCAAGATGGTCACCAAAAATTTTATCAGACCGCTTCGAAAATTGCAAATTTGAGATCAGAATACCCAAAAACACATGTACATTGTAAATGCAATTTCGGCCTCAAAATCCATCAAATAAAAAAATCCAATATGGACGTCAAAAATGCTATATTTTGATTGGCCATGTTTTTTTATGGTTCAACTTGCCTTCAACAAACTTCAATGGCCCTTAGTCACTAATCATATCTGCCAAATTTCGACCAGATCCCTTCAGCGGTTCTGGAGAAGTAATTTTCGCTAAAACTAGGTCAAACAAGATGGCCGACAAACCATTTGAACAATCAAGTTCCCTTGAACAACATGGTTCAGCTCTTGCCCTAGATCATATTTCATGATGTTTGCATCAATCCCCAAGCACTTTCGGAGAAGATTTTTAAAGACGTTTCCTAAAATTGGCCAAAATCCATGATGGCCGCTGGCCAAATTGGCCAATCGGCTTTGTTTGAACAAATTTGGATCCCTATGGCCTACGGGTGCTTCCTGCCAAACATAATTGAAATCGGCACTGTGGTTCTTGAGAAGAAGTCATTTAAAGGAAAAGTTGACAGACCACTATGTCCATTAGTTAGTCAATCAGTCACAAAAGCTTATATAAGGTAACTGTTCCAAGAGCTTTCGAGTATCATAATCAAACCTGGTGTACATGTACGCATGCATTGTAGTCATACGATATGGTGCTTAACAAAAGTAGGTCAGAGTGATCTCAGTGTGACCCTCTTTTCATGCTTCACCCGCAGCTACTGAGTTGCTATTAACCCTTTCCTTAGTAAGTGTCCATTTTTAGGCCAATCATAACAATGGACCTATCCAGCATATCCATCCATCATTTCAACTATGTGATGTGCAGGATGATGTCATAATCAATTATGGCATGAATGACTTGATTTAGTCTGTCTTAAATGTTTAATAGTCCGACACGTTGTACCAATTGTGTGTCTTTACTATTTAATAAACATTTTGTCAAATATTTTGAAACTAGTTTGACCGGCCTATGGCAGCAACTGCACCAAGTCAAATTAGTTGCAAAATATTCAACAGCTTACCTTCATAGTTTTCAGGACATTGATAGTCACAGAGTTTAGGGATCGATTGATCCCAACACAAGTGAGCAGTGGGTGGAATTTAGGTAGAGATAGGTGGGGCATTGCTAAGATCTATTAAAGCATTAAATATGTAAGTCTAATTGTGCACAGATTGAAGTGTTAAGCATTTGCATACATAATTATTATCCATTGTTCTATGATAAAACATATTACAATGGACCTTTCCATTTTTAGCTATGCCCCACCTATCACTAGCTAAGCTCCACCCACACCTCGCCGTGTTGGGATTGATCGATCCGCAATTGCCCTAGCTATCAATACCTGAAAACTACACAGAGAAGCTGTTGAATATTTTGTAACTAATTTGACTGGGTGCTGTTGCTGCCTATAAATAGTAAAAGCAAACAATTTGTACAACAACGCATAGACCGTCTTCAAATATGCGTTCGTGACATACTTATCGACGTCATTCATGACATCATTCATTATGATGTCATTGTACACATCAGCAGTTCATTATGACATCATATGATGGGTGGGTACTCTCGAAAGGTGAATTAAACCCTTTACTGGTCAAAATGGCAAAAAAAGGATTACACACGATTGGTCGTGAAAAAACTAGACAAAATCACATGATCAACCAGCAGTGGCAGCCATTTTGCTGCGTGTCATGACTGACTTTTATAAACATGTTAAGTTTTTTTATATGTACTCTATGTGTCTGAAAGACACAGTTGTCAATACGGTACCTCTGGTTCTACTGGAGTGATCGTGACCAGATTTGGTTACCCACGGGGTCACATGGAAGGTGTGTGATAAATTTGGTGACAAAAGGTCAAAGTCTAAGGCACTGCTGACCTGATTAATATGATTATTTTGAAAACCATGTGCCTCAAAAACACATTTGTCAATAACTCTATTTTCATTGGAGAGATCCTGACAAAATTTGGGTGAAAGGGTGCCGAAGAAGTGGACACATTTTGGGGGTTAAAGTTCAAATAGCAAGGACACAGTGATATCCACAGCTACAGTTTCTATCAACCTTGTTTCAATTAGACACACATATCTAATATAACATGTTGGTGCTTCTATCTTGTATAATTCTACACCTGAAGTGCCATCAGTGTTTCTCATGGCATCTAAATTATGGAGGTCCCAGGGACTCCACACCTTGAAATCTAGGGTTCCCAAGCTGGAATCTGGGGGTCACAACTGAAAATCTTGGGTTTCAATACAATTTTTCTCATCCATGCCAAAATTAGAAGGTACCATGAAGTGACAGCTATGAATTATGTGGATCACATGCTAGATTTTGTGGGTATTTTTGTGCAAACCACACCCCCCCCCCCCCACAAAAAACAACAACTATAAAACTAATTAATATTTAATAATCATACTACATTCTCACTATGTTTGGGGATGGGGGGTCTCAAGATGCACTTTGGGAGTAAATACCCTCAAAAGGACCCTTATGAGAATCTCTGAGAGCCATAATCGATATTCGGTGATAAATACTGAATTCATCAAAACATGTTCTACAACCTTCTAGATTTCTTAGGCGTCCAGAGAAGGGGTCTAGATCATAATCCATGGTTGTCCTCAGTGAGGACACCACACCCCTAATTTATGCATGAGAACGCCGGGAATTCTCCCACCCTGAATACATAAACTATATGCTTACCTTCCAGATAA
Source organism: Chaetoderma sp. LZ-2023a (assembly GCA_034401795.1). NCBI lineage: Eukaryota > Metazoa > Mollusca > Caudofoveata > Chaetodermatida > Chaetodermatidae > Chaetoderma > Chaetoderma sp. LZ-2023a. The sequence continues at coordinate 118,068,183 of CM067359.1, forward strand.
CAGATCTAAGAATTGCGTTAATTTCAGGGTCAAGCTTACTAGGCCAAGCACTCTGTAACAGAAACACACACAATCAATCACTCTCTATCAAAAGCTTACAGTGGCCAGTTCTTCTTGTATATAGAGGCACAGCGACATACAAATCAGAAATAACAATGGCTGTTGTTTGGACAGTGAGGGTGTTATTAAGTTTTAATTAAAGGTGCATATTCACACGAGAATGCCTGAAAATAAGATTGTTAAAATTGTGTACTTTAGAGGCTTAAATTGTGGACTGAAATGTAATGAAACGAAATAGGTCTTAGTTCCGTAGAAATTAATATAGTCTGCTTTGTTCCAAAGTTGAATTATGGACTTGTGCCTCTATTTGAATTTCACAGCTTACCATACTCCGCCTATGCCTTAATATAAGTCTATCCCCAAACTCAGCAATGTCAGTCTATAGATTTTCTTAGCATTTTCAAAATGGGAAAAACCCTAATACTACATTGTAGCATACCCCTAAACTTGGCATCCTGGTCCGATAAACCTTTTCCAAATATTGGCATTAATAAATAATTCGCCATTTATTACCTCAAAATTCATCAAAAAAGTTGAAATCCAGTCAGGCTAGGTGAGCTAAAAACGAACTTGAATAGCACGAAAATAGAAAGCATTTCACGCGAGAGATTATTTCCATCAGACAACTACGCTTAATGTATACTATGCCAATAACCGCGGGAGTGAAATTATTATGTAGGGCCACATAAAAAGAGTGTTCACTGGAATTACTATCATTTATTACATCAAAATTCTTCATGAAACCTAACAAAATGTCATCGTGAAAAAACGCAAATCATGTGATATCAAGAAGCTGCACATAGATTTAATATTTAGAGCGAGTACTCAGCAGATTCACGGACCTGTGGGTTTGGACTCGGAACTCGGAAATTATTATATTGTGCAATGGTAACCCAGAACTGTACGTTAAATGAGATCAGGATAATGGGTACCCGTTTGATAACTGCTCGTTGATATGAATCCTGTCATACAAGGAAGTTGAGATTGCTTTACAGCATTTTGCATTCGGGTCTCACGAGATTCCCTTCGAAATGGGATAGAGAATGCATGAAGCCAGGCCTCTATTTTAAGTTTTGTGCATTTTAAATTGTGAATAGTCAACGGAATATGATTGAATTCAATGGCTAATCAGACAATATATCTTAGAATTCCTTTCTAAATAGATGATCATGTCAGGAACTTGTGACTCGGTATCTATAATTAGTCTGCTACACGCATGTGCTGGTTTTCTGATATAGTTTCATGGAATCCCAGAAATACATTTAGACGTTTAACATGAGCTTATTAGAAGCTGTGTGGGGGTTGACTAAACATTTTGGAGGGGAAACGCCCTAATAGAAGCCTACGCCATTTCTTGGACATTCTGTTGGTGAAATTTCTTCATCACTATGCTAATAGAAGCCTAGGCTTCTAATAGGAATACAGTAAAAAATTACATCAATTTATACATAATGAAATCATCATGTGTGCATGCGTGCGTGTGTGCATGTGCGCATATCCGTGATTACCTTGTGGTACTTGAAACAATTAAGCAGCTGTGATTTGAGAAGATCGTGCAGTTCTACATCCAACTCACCAGCATCCAGCTAGAAAATAAAGAACATTTAGCATTATTTTCACAATTTATGCAGCTGTTACTGCGAATATTTAATTATTACGAGGCATTGTGATGTTCTAAAGGATAAGATATAAGCAACATCCATGCATGTACAATTTCCGATACATTTTTCATAAAATCTAAGATTTTCACCCCAAAAATTGATGAATAAAAATTCTGAATGCATGTTCTGAAGCCTACCACAATAGGGTCCTTTCAGCCAAATTTGGTTAAAATCGCTCCGAATGGTAAGGAAAAGAAGCAATTTGACCAAATTTCCGGTACATTTTTCATAAAATCTAAGATTTTCGCCCTAAATATTGATCAATCAAAATTTGAAAACTAGATCTAGAGCTTACCACCATAGAAGCCATCTAGTCAAATTTGGTTGAAATATGTCAAGCAGCTATGGAGGGTAGCATTTTGACCATTTCCAGTAGATTTTTCATAAAATCTAAGATTTTCGCCCCAAAAATTGATCAATCAAAATTCTGAATAGACATTCTAGAGCTTAGCACCATAGAATCGATCTAGCCAAATTTGGTTGAAATATGTCAAACCGCTATAGCGGAGTAGCATTTTGACCATTTCCGGTAGATTTTTCATAAAATCTAAGATTTCACCCAAAAAATTGATCAATCAAAATTCTGAACACCCCAGCACGCGCAAGATGTGGGAGGAACATAGCTAAGAATTTAGATTAAGCATGTAGTTGAATATAAGCCGCCACAGGGTAATCTTCTCACAGCAGGAGGTGAGGTAAAACAACAGACACAATGAAGACACAGCGCTTGTTTGCACAAAGCTCAAAGACGTAGTATACAAGTCACACACACACATGGATTGACAACGTGTATATATATATATATGTAATGTAGAAGCGTGCAAAACTAATATATAGAGTGAAATAACCCATGCATAATGTTAATGGGCAGATGTATCGGCCAAACTTGTAACAGTACATGTGTATTGTTCTCTCAGCTTTATGCGCGCCAGATGCAGAGAATAGCAGAGAAAGTGTGTGACCGTTACTATTTCAGTTGAGTTTGTGGAGGAGAGCTTATAGGTTGATCATACAATCTCCAATGATCATGTGTTGTCAAAATCTATTGGTGTACCAAATTAGACATTAATCCATACATGTATAAATCCCAGTAAATAACACACATTTACTTCAGAATGTAAAACGATTAAATAGTCTGACGCAGACCAGATAAAAGTTGCATTTATTCCTACTTATGCATCTGTAAATGCAATACGAGGTTTGGTTGACTGTCTCGTATTATTTTTAACACGCATGGCAAGGAATATTTTGAGCAGTATCGCATCGCAAAGTGTGATGCAAATGAGTACCTGTTGCTACACATTCACAGCTTAGCTTAGCTTTTTTCTGCGATACATAATTTTGATATAAAATTCAGTCAATTCACTTAATTTTGAAATATTTTTGACAAAGTCGCTAAAAGTTGCAAAACGCTTGTCAAATTTAGTAAGGAAGCGAGATGCGCATGCATTGGAGACTGATTTCTGATATAGCCTATAAACACATATAGCTATAGAGCACACATCCCCATACCTTCCCTCACTATGGGACAAATGACCACCGGTGACGCGAGTTCAGTAAGCGCTCTATAGATAGCTATCTTTATGGAGAAACCAAACGAAATCAGGAACATGTTTGTCTATGCCATAAATTCAAGAGTACGTGTGAACTATATTCCCGTGATTCCTATCGATCGACTGAGGTAATTTATTGGTTAAAATTTTGTTATATTACACATTTTAATACTGATCTCCATCTAGATTATTTCGAAACCATATGAGAAAAGCCTACATTCCATATTTATTCTGTTCATGGCTTGAACAACACGATCGAAGCGTCAATACATTATAAAAATCCTCTCGGCTTGAAAATATTGACTAGCTCCCGGTATAGTACATGTATCAATGACTGCTACTTTGGAAGCAATCCTGCATTCTATAGGGAAAACGTTTTTCGAAATCGGCAAATTATGCTTTTCAGTTGTTTTCGGATTCACTTGCTCATAGCGTGTGTAGACAAAAAAAAGCAGTTTTTGATCATGCAAACATGTTTTGAAACATTTCCCCATTGGAACACTAACCAGTTTAAACATACACAGCATTTCAAACTATAAAATAGATTCGAACAGCCGTTCTTTAACGTTGCTCTAGATATTGTTACATGTATAGTGTTCGTCACATGTCTTAGTGGTCAAATGATCAGCCAGAAACATCTTATATAGTGGTCAAGATAATTCCCCTTTGCAGGTCAACATGCTCAACAAGACTATTTTTGAAAATTTGTTAGTGGAATGGCTGTCCCAATGACAGAGCAAATTATTCCAGTGGTAAAACATTTTCAAAAATTCTATTCTATTCATCTGCAAACGGACATTTTACAAGCAAAAATTTCACTGATAGTGCATGTTACTAGTCCAGTACTGGATCAATACCAGGTCGTATTGGCCCAGTAGTGATCCAGTACTGGCCCAGTAACACATGCATTATCAGGGTTTAATTTATAATTCATGTGCAGCAAAGAACTTTGCTGTGTTTTTAAGAATCTTATGTAGTACTGTGCTGGTATGTTCATGTGTCATAATCATGATAAGGATGTTGGTGGTACTATGTTCCCGGACTATCACGCAGTTTGTTTGCTATGCAAGTGCTATGAGCTGCTATGCATTATCCGATTTGTTTAGCAGTTAATGCTACGCAATTCTTTTCCAACAAAATATTCCCTGGATGGCCGTGGAAAGTCATTGTTGTCTAAGGCGTAAGCATTTAGCGCTGATAGCAGGAAATTTAAGGCCGGGTACCCATGCCATTCGCACCTGGATGGAATGTACATTCATGTATTTACTCGCAGACATGCATTAATTCCCGTTTTTGTAGCTTATGTCTGGATAAACGCGATTTAAAAATTCTAGCGGACAATATTTCATTATGACATTATAGTTACTATGAACTTGTTTGTATTTCTCCAAATAGCGAGGAGCACCGCAATACATCAGTACAAATTTTAGAACATCATTAGACTGGTCCAAATATTAATGGTGCAGGCCCCGGATGTAAAAGATGCACCAATGCTGGTGGATATCACTGACAATGGGCATACGCATTGTTGTGAATGTCGTGGACTGGAATTACCCGAATGCTCTCCAAGCATGACAAAAAATTAGCTTCAAATGTACTATACATGGGCATACATATTTAGGACATTTCGACCTGATACAAATTTGTCCTGTTTATTTAAGCAATAAAAGGTGTCTACGTTCGCTTATAGGCATTTTCCTATTTTCATATTACTATAATTTTTATTCTATATTGTTTTCAATGTCTGTAAGATTTTAATTTGGTCTTCAGCCAACTTCCCACAATTTAACGTTATACGGAACACTGTTCTGGTTAAAGATAAACAGTAGTAGTAGCAATGCTTTGTGGGAAGTTGGCTGGAGACCGAATATAGTAATCGGTATGATTCTATGATAACAGAAATAAATTCGAGCCGCTACCACTTTTCATGACGGGTAAAAATAAGGATATAGCCAGAGTGACGATCTGAAGCAATACAATCTAAAACTTATTTTTAAACTGTTAGTTCAGCTTTAAAATTCAAGATAGAAACGAAAACGGATAACATTCCATTTTCCACTAACAAAATTAAATAGCACAAATATGTCGGTTCAGCTGCATGAAATTACTGATTTTCTCTTTGCGTTCGTCGTATTTTGAGTCGCGAAACTTACCTGGCTAACTCGCAATGATGGAATAGGTGCACTTTCTCCTTCCATGTCTTCCATATTTGTTTACTTCGAGCAAGCAAAATTAAAGCTGACGCGTTACCTTAAAACAGTAAAAAAAATACAGCTTTAACACTTACCACTCCGATGTCAAAATTAAAAAAATTCAAATTATGAGTAGATGCAGAAACTATTTACATGGCTGGGGCGAGTCCGATGGGTTATCATGACATCATACTCTTTACATGGTTGGTGGAGCGGCACCACATAGCCTACTGAGTCCGGAGGCATATATGCCATTTATCTTGTTTTAAACATATTTTGTTGTCAATTATTAACAATGGGGGTTGAGTCTTACTAACAATGGGGTTTGAGTCACAAGTCAAACTGACTTAGATTCGACTCTTTCCCTACGTGTGTGAGTCTAGGAGCAAGCAATATATTAAAAAAAAATATGACAGACAATGAATGCAATTTATTACGTTTAATGCACGACTCCACAATTTCAGATTAGCTGGTAGGGCATGGCCATAGAGTCTGGTTTAACCTGGTATGTGGTTCTAACTTGTGGTTATGATTGAAGTATAGGTCTAGTGCTGGCTACAGGTGCTAAATATTGACTGAAGTGGTAAAGCCACTGAATCCATATGTGCGTATGTGTGCTTGTGAATTTAGCCGAAGTCTCAAATCGGGTCCTTCTGGTTTGGCAGATGAGGGTGCGGGTGTGGATATCAACTAGGGAGTAGTTACCTGACTGGTGAAGATGTACAACCAAGTAGTAATTCTGGAAGGCCGATGCAGTGCGTGTATCTAGATCAGTGTCTGTCTATAGCCGATACTTGAAGCAGTTTAGTGATGGTGCTTGCACTATACTTCCCAGGTGAGCGCATTCCAATTATTGACAACTCAGGTGCAGGGATTGGAGTGATACATTAGCAGTTTAAAGCTGTGCCCACATGTCTTGCTTGACATATCCAGAACCAATCCGGGCAATTCAGTATTGTATTTGCCATGAAGGAACTTCTACATTTCAATCATGTCACCCCATACTCTGTGATATGCAAGGGATATGGCAGGTTTACATAGCAGAACCTGTCCTCATATTCCATGTTGTGTATCCAAGGTAACAATCTGGTTGTCTCTGAACATTAAAAATGTTGGTAACATCCATCTATTCGAGTAATGGTTGTACTCTTGACTTGATCAGAAGCGTGACCCTCTCACCATCGTGGTAACGATGACATGATGCAAGGATTAATACTATATAGCTTAGGAACCTGAAATTGTACATTATTTTTATTTTGCCCCGTCTCCAATTTTGTCTTTCAGGTGGTAATTTTCGTATGGTGAAACATTACCTTGGTTTGGCCTAAGTATTAATAATGAGATATATATATATATATATATATATATATATATATATATATATATATATATATATATATATATATATATATATATATATATATATATATATATATATATATATATATATATATATATATATATATATATATATATATATATATATATATATATATATATATATATATGGATGGTATGACAATGTTGTGACCACGCATTGTTATGTGTGCAGTGTGATTATTTGTAAAAGGTTGATCTGCGTCTGTATTGTACATTCTGTGTAGAATTTTGTATGTTTCAATCAGATCCCCCTGAATCTTCTATATTTCATTGGCATACGCCTAAGTGAACTTCACCAATCTGTGTGGTTTGGTTGTTTGAGGGTCGGGGTAGGGTTTGTTGCTCTACGCTGAACCATTTTTATTGTCCGTGGTTGTCTTAATAAGTGAGGTGACCAAACTGAGTTGCAATATTCTAGAATGGCTGACCAGACTTGCAAACTAAGATAAAAGTGTTTTGAACCATGTGGGAGAATTTTAGCTTAATAACGGCTAATGTACTGTTAGCTTTTGATACGATTTTCTTAATTTGTGTGAGTCAAAAGAATATTTACTGTTTTTGCAAATTCCTAGGTCCCTTTCAACAACTGACAGAGAATTAGTTAGGCATGTGTTAGTGTCAATCATGCAATACTGTATTTTTCATTATTAGTGCCAAAATGGATAACCTTTGTTTTGACATGATTAAATGTAGGCTAAGTTGGCAGGTTTGGTCATTATAATCCAAATGCTTGTTTTTTACCGCATGTGTATGCCTCTATGGTAAGATTGTCACAATTTTGACACTGTACGCTGTCGCTTCTGGATTCTAATAGTGTTGTGTTTTCATACATCAGAAATTCGTCTTTCCATATGTTTGTTAAACCTTTAATGGACCTTGCCATTTTCGCTATGCCCCGCCCTTCTTTAGCTAAGCTCCACCCACACCTCGCTTGTGTTGTGATCAATTGATCTCTGAGCTCCCTGACGATCAATTTCCAAAAAAATATACAGGTAAGCTATTACATATTTTGGAACTAATTTGACTGGGCGCTGTTGCTGTCCATCCAGTAAAATTAGTTTCAAAATATTCAACAGCATGTTTATTAAATAGTAAAGACATACAATTGGTACCAGTGGCAGATTCAAGGGTGGGTGGGTGTGGTGTGGTGTGGAACCGGCATACGCTGCCCCTAAAATTGTCCAAGCCCATTATTTTTGGTGACCGTGCAAAAAATAAGATTTTTGATCACTCAGAATGCAAGAGATGGCTTCTCAGAGCATCTAATTTTTCCAGGGGACGACCCCCTCTGTGGGATTGGAACACCCCTCTCAGATCCTCCCCCATTTACGCCCCTCCCAAACCCTAACACAAATTCCTGGATCCGCCCCTGGGTACAATGTGTCGGATTATTAAGAGTTAACGACGCGCCAAATAGAATCATTATGGTGTAATGATTATGACGTCATCCTACATTAGCTTAGCTGATTATGATATCATATGTCAGCTGATAGATGGATACTCTGGAAAGGTGAATTGCTAATTTGTTCTGGAAAATCACAATGTTTGCTTATTTAATGGCCATTTGCAGGCAGTCAAGTGGTAAATTATAAAAGAATTGCATTATCTTGACCTGTAAAAAAAAGACAACTGCAGAGCCTGGTTTTGATGGACTTCACCATGAAAGGGTTAAAACGCACCTTGGAATTCACCTTTCCAGAGTACCCACCGATCATATGGCATCATAATGAACTGTGTGATGTGTACAATCACATCATAATGAATGACGTCGATAAGTACGTCACGAACGCATATTTGAAGACGGCCTATGCGTTGTTGTACAAATTGTTTGCTTTTACTATTTAATAAATATTCTGTTGAATATTTTGAAACTAATTTTACTGGGCGCTGTTGCTGCCATAGGCAGCAACAGCACCCGGTCAAATTAGTTACAAAATATTCAACAGCTTCCCTGTATAGTTTTCAGGAAATTGATCGCTAGGGCACTCGGGGATCGATTAATCCCAACACCGCGAGGTGTAGGTGGAGTTTAGCTAGTGATGGGCGGGGCATAGCTAAAAATGGAAAGGCCCATTATTTATTGATGGTCCTCCTATAACATGTTCTGCCAGCTTATTTCAACCTTCACAACTCGAACCCTAGTCCTGGAAGCAGTTCCTCTTCAGCATTATTTAGAATATTTTTCTATTATGAAGAGCCATTCATTCGTTCATTCGCTTGTTCATTCATTCGTTCGTTCATTCGTTCATTCATCCATTCCTGAGTCGATTGATCAACTTTTCCATCCACCATGGCACTCACGTGCCAAGCATCAAGCTTGGTAAAATGTGTTGGTTTGTTAAGTTATTAAATGCTGCGTTATGACACTTAATTTGTTTTAAGTATTTGGCACTTAAGTTACATTAAGTGTTGGGGCCTATGAAAAATTGCGATAGATAATAATTTTGTTATTTTCCTCAGTATAACAAATAATATAATATTCGGCATGGTTATCAATACATCACATTGATGAATTTATATACAAAACTTTGTCAATCAAATTGGAATATTAGTCTTCACACCATCAAACTAATGAACTGATTCTTTCAAATTTTATATTTTGCATCCTGACTGATAGGTAGACCTACCATGTAGGATTTGTTCGCTTTTCCTGATATTTTCTATCATGTAACTGTAAACCCGAAACCAACCAGGAAGTAGTATTAGGACCATCAGTATTTCCCGTACAATTTTGCAAGTCACATAAATTTTGAATAACTCATCTACGTTGTAAATAGTCATTCATAGGCAACATGACTTAATGAACATTGAGCTCCTCTATATCGCGGCATTGATACCAAATCAAATGTAACCACTACAAAGCCACCTTGTCATGTGGTTTCCATGTGATAACTATCTATAACTTTGAAGAAATAATTGAGATCTGTGGAAATCCTTTGCGTTTTGTTTTAAATTTGCCTGACTGCAACAACGAAGCTGACCTGGTTGATATAATTCTACCTGCGATTGGCACTTACAAAAATCTACCGATAGTACAAAATGATGTAACACCCCCCCCCCCCATGAAAATCGAAAAGTGTGTCACTAAAGTATACCAAACGTATTCTTAATTAACACTCTGTTGAATATTTTGAAACTAACTTGACTGGGAGCTGCTTCTGCCATATGCCATCAAAAGCCCAGTTTAATTGGTTTCAAAATATATGCAACAGCTTACATGTGGAGCTATCTTTAAATTTCTATTCTAGGAATTCATGTTTCAAAGTTTTAAATCAATTCAAACATACATAAAAAAGTGGACTGAGTTTAGCTAGAAATGAGCGGGTCATAGCTTTAGATGGACCACTCAATTCACCTTTCCAGAGTATCCATCTATCATCTGACCTCGTATGACGTCATAATCAGGCGCGTGAATGATGACGTCACAATCATTACGTCACAAAGGGTTCCATATAGACCATCACCAAATCTCAAATACTCCGACGCGTTGTATGAATTGTATGTGTTTGTAATTCTTTGCTATTTAATAAACATGCTGCTGAATAGTTTGAAACTAATTTGACTGGGTGCTGTTGCTGCCTTAGGCAGCAACAGCACCCCGTCAAATTGGTTTCAAAATATTCAACAGCTTAAATGTGTATTTTTTTGGAAATTGATTGTCAGGGTGTTCAGAAATCGATCGATCCAAACACGACTTAACCAAACATGACTGACTGTCGAACTACTCGAAGGGGCATCATGTTTTATTCAGCTGCTATGCACATGACCAATGGAAGACATGTCCAACGCGTTCAATGACTGCTCTACGTAATATAAAAAAGCACAAATTCATGCAATACTCATGCCATTCGCGTTATAAAGAATCTTTAATTATGCAACTGTGCCCTTAATTGATATTTGACTACTTGATCCCAAATTCATGACACTTCTTCGGGACCTTATGGCCAATCTTCCACGCAGGTCTGGTCAAGATATCTCTAATAAGACCAGAGTTATTAGCAAATTAGTTTTCAAAATTAAATAATAATAATAAGGCATATTGTAATAAATCTGGTCACCGTGATATTGACCGTTGACCTCGTGACCCCAAATTTATCACACTTATTCGGGACTCTACAGGCAATTTCCATCCAAGTCTGATCAAGATATCTCTAATATAACCAGAGTTATTGACAAAGTAGTTTTAAAAATAATGATATTTGAATTAATCTAGTCGTTGTGGCCTGCCCCTTTGACCTTTTGACCCCCAAGTGTATCACGTTTCTGCGGGACCCGATGGGCAACCTCTCACCCGAGTCTGGTCAAGATATCTCTAATATAACCAGAGGTATTGGTGAATTAGTTTTTAAAATAATGATATTTTAATGAATCTGGTTGCCATGGCCTTCACCGTAACCTTTTGACCCCAAATTTATCACACTTCAACTGAACCCAACTGACAGCCTTCCGCCCAGGTTTGGTCAAGATAACTTCAGTAGAACCAGAATTATTGACAAATTAGTTTTCAGAATAATGATTTTTTTATCTGGTCAACGCGGCCTTGACCTTTGATTTTTGTTTTTACACCAAATGTTTCACATCTTCAGGACCCCACGGCCAACTTTTCCCTCAAGTTTGATTACTACATATGAAAAATTCTTAAAACTACAGTCCGGGATACACTTTTTTTACTGACTAACTGATGGAGTGACTTAAGCAGTGTTCTAACTAGAGAGTTAATCGGGAATAACGCCATACTTCAGTATGGCGTTATTCCGGATTAAGTCTCTAGTGAGAACACGGCCTAAGAGACATTGTGATTTATTGAGCTGCTACAGGCAGCTAAACACAACCCATGTTCAGATAAACGCAGCACTTAAGCTAAAATGACAAATACCGTATGCTGAAATTACAGGGCAAAATTACATAAATTTAATGTGTGCAATTTAATTATAAAAGAACTAAACCGAAACCGTACCATTTAAAGTTTTTAATTTGGTGAGTTGGTAGGGAGTGGGTGGGTGGATCTGATGATAAAATGGCCAGTGGCACACCACACCAACCCACTCCACCACACGGTTCAAGGTTTTGAATTGATTCCACATGAGTAGAGGGGAGGCGGAGATTGGCTAGAGATGGGCTGGACATGACTAGAAATCGGTCCCTCTGTTGAATATTCAACATATCTTTACTGTGTATCCAACACGCATATGTTATTTGAATCATATCATTACTGTTTATTGCATGGCATATATTCTATTTACATTGTATTTCCTATACTTCAAAACAGGTTAATCGGAAAAAAACTACACTACCCCTGCACACACCGCACCCCATCGCGATGGATGTGCTGATCCAAATATGGTTTTTTAAATAAGCACGGCCCGGTATTGGCCCAATACCGACCCAGCAGGCTGTGTTATCAGGGTACCGGTATCGGTTGTATCAGGTTTGAAATGATATTTTACGCTACAGGTTGTTGTTTTCAAGCACGCAGTTGGGCTTCTTAATATTAAATAATAAAACCCAAAAAAGATTGTGCTGATTGCAGCTTTGAGTGTGTTTTCGTTTTGATGAAGAATTAATATTTTCCATTCTCAATTATGTCAGTGTTATAGAATTATGTAGTGTTTTATATAACATTAAATATTGATTAAAACGAACCTGCTTTCCCGGTAAACTAAGGACAAAAATATAGGATTTATGTGGCAAGCTGTTAGTTTGGCTACGGGTTGGCGCAGTGACGAGTGAATCAAGTTGGAGCGAAGATTTAGGGCTTAGTATGTGTATATTTACTCGGTGGTAAGTATTGTATACACTTAATATACGTATCTCATTACATGTTTGAACATGATACATTAAACTTTAGAGGTTTGATTTTAGATAGATAGATAGATAGATGGATAGATGGGTGGGTGGGCTGATTGGGCCAATACCGGCTGATTGATTGATTGATTGAATGGTTGGTTGGTTGGTTGGTTGGTTGGTTGGTTGGTTGGTTGGTTGGTTGGTTGGGTGGTTGGCAGGCAGGCTGGCTGGCTGATTGATTGATTGATTGATTGATTGATTGATTGATTGATTGATTGATTGATTGATTGATTCATTGATTCATGCATTGATTCATGCATTGATTGATTGATTGATTGATGTTTAGAGTAACAAGACGAGAATGAACTAGGAGCGTGATGAATAGTGGAGTGGGAGAGATATCAGGAGGCTCTTCCTCAGTGATGGAGGGAAAGCGGAAAGAAAGGGAAGTGTGACTGGGTAGCACCACCACCACCACCCCCGATCGACGAACTACTCCCAATAGCTGCAAGCATACTCAAATTGAGAATCTCTCTTTAATGATGAATCGAAAACTGATTTCACCAACATATACCTATCGACAAAGCAAGACACTAAAGAAAATGATGATCCACTTCGTGGTGGGGAACCATGGAGGAGAAGTAAACTCTTGTGCTCACTGCTCTGCAGTGCTGCTGACATTGCTGCATCATGGGGAATATACAGACAAAAAGAAAACGTTTATACAACGCAACCAGTGTATCCTTGATGCCGTATAGCTGTAACAGATGGGCAGCTCCAAAGGCAGCTCTAGACTAACTTGATACCTGCCACCGAAAACACCTCCGCACCATCACTGGACTTCGATGTCCAAACAGCATAATTGCCAACGATGCACTATATAAGATGTGTAACACATCGCCGCTGTCCGTAAACTCGCCCAACAAAGATGGTCCCAGCCATGTTTAGCCACGTGCTCAGGATGCTATAAGACACACCAGCACAGAGCCATGGAATTCGCCCTCTGGAAGTCAGCAAATAAAAAGTCAGGCGATGAAGTCATGTCGTCATTGCATAAATCTGTTAAGCGTGCTGTGAAACGACCTCAAGAAAACAGAGCTGAGTACACTCAGATCAAGAATGGACTCGAGGAAGATAAAGATCTTGGTTAAGGACAAGATACAGTGGTCAAAAGCGAAGAAGGACTGATTGCAGCTATATGATGTCTCTACTACTACAGCCGCAGAATACAGTAATCATCCATGTATAGGACTAAAAACGAATATCCCTAAATATTTCCCATAACCTACGAAAATGTTCTCTAACACAGCGTTACCCCCACGTAGTAATTACTGGCATTCGAGTGAATACCGTCCTTTCTGATGAGACTGTGACGGTCGGACGCAGGGTCTGGGCCTCGGGTGGGGTGGCTGGGGTTGGTGTGGGTATCATGGGCGTCGCCAGTAATTCTAAAGAGAGGGTCGAAATGGGGGTGGGTGGGTCCGGGAGTGGGTGCTCCCACTCCCGAAAATTGTGAAATCTAGATGCTCTGAGGATGCATATCCTACATTTCTCAAGGTTAAAATAAAAAAATTCGATCAAAATAAAAAGGGCTAAAATATGCTCAGACCTCAAATAATGATGATTATTTTTTTGGTGTGATGGTGTACTTGGGGTCGGGTGTGATAAAAAATACCAGCGTTATCTATCTAGGTAGGCCCATTTTTTGTGGGGGAGGGGGGGGGGGGCGGGGGAGTGTGGTCGTTCACACCGGACACCCCCACCCCCCCTGCCGACGCCTATGGGTGTTGGTGTAGGTGGTCACTGTCTTAAACCAACGATCTGGGAGGACGTGTGAGATAGTATGTCCCGACAATTGCGTTCTGGAGCACGAGAGATAATATGTGTGAAAGGGGGTTGGAGTTGGTGGGGTCGGTGCGTTGCTAGGAGGGAATGGGGTAGGGTGGTAGGGGTTTGTGGTTTTGTGTAATTCCAAATATATGTCTACATTGGCAAATAGTGGCTATATTATAATGTCCATGATAAACACACACACATATATGAGGCCATAATTGCATAGGCTGCCGTTGATATATTTATTTATTACACTGGTAAATATAATTAGCCAATTTATCTCAATTTGAAGTTTCAAGACATCTTATACAGGGAAGCTGCTAAATATCTTAAAGCTAATTTGACTAGAGCATGTTGCTCAACAGCTTCCAGTCAAAAGTAGTTTCAAAGTATTCAGCATAATGTTTTAGCATCATAATATCATGGCTTGTACAGGCCAACCCGTATCATATCAGCCAAACAAGACTTCTGCAGTGATCTTGAGAAATGCCCATTTGCAGACGAAGAGAAGACTAGTCTTGAAAATTTATCACTGCAATGACTGGCTCGATAACCGAGCCAGTCATTCCAGTGGTAAATTTTCAAAAATAGTCTTCTTTTAGTTTGCAAATGGACATTTTCTATGAGAAAATTGAAATTTTCTTGAACAAATTTGAGGGTTAAAGGGTTAAACGATGCCCTTTATAAATTTAGTCTTAGAGTACATTGTCATAAGTCATGAACATTTTTAAGAATAGTTTGATTGAAGGTTCTTGATGCCCTTGGCAGCAACAACTTTCAGTCAAATTGCTCTCAAGATATTCAGAAGGTTCCATATTTAGATCATTGACTGGTCACATGTTGGTATCTAATTTATATCCAAGCGGAAAATGCATGTGTAAGTCAATTGTAGTTTGAACAATGTTATATACACAGTGATACAGTGAGTTACAGTTTAGATGTTTTTACCGCCTCTGGTTTAGCGGGAGGGGTTTTAATAGGCCATAAGCCACCTTTTCGCGGTTGTTAAGCAGAACCTGTTGCGACTTGTACCGTTGCCAACTGACGCTATCCGCCATATTGAATAGTTCAATCAAGAACGAATATATATTAATCCTGCTGTGACGGTTTAGAAATCGTCTTTCTTAGTAGGCCTATTGTCCGCGGTGTACATAGATAGGCCCAATTATCGGGTTCCATAGTTCAATATTGTCTAATCTAGTTATCTTAATCTAGAAAATCACGTCAATTGTACTATATTGAACTCGTACATATGAATATAACAACGGATTTTGTTGATTGCATTTGAATTAAATCAACGGATTTTGTTGATTGCATTTGAATTAAATCAAGGTTTATTTGTCGAAATCTCATAACGCAATGAGAGGTTATAGGTCTAAGTACATTGGCGTTTCAAAGACACATTTTATTTATAACAATGTCGTACTAGGCCAGTGACGGATAACTTATTGATTACGTTTCTAAACCATCACCAATCAAAAGCGAGTCTGGCGCAGCAGCTATAGTAGCGGCATCAGCCTACTACAAAGCTAGGAAGAGGGTCAATAATACTAGCTAAAAGAAAGCGCACGGCGTTATTTGAAGTAGCTCCTAATTAGTTAGCCTGCTTTTATGGCAGTGGTTTTATAGATTAGAATCGGTAGAGTAGATTTCTAACTAACTTTGGAACAAGGATTAAATAAAACGGACAGCAATTCTCAACAATATCGGATCTTTTCGTACATTTTATAATTATGGAGAATCGTGATCAACGCCTTGAACGCATTATACAGGTGAGAGACGTTTGCTTATTCCATACCTATCAACTTTACCGCAAATATTATCCTTTTCTGTTAGTTAGTTAATTCAGAATGTAGGGATCCGATCTGTCACTCAAATTGTTGACGTCATAATCAAATACATCACTTGTTAGCTGACGTCACAATCAAAATGACGTTCACCAAAGTAAAAAAGATGTAATTGTAAGAACATTGTGGTGAATATTTTGAAACTAATTTGACTAGATGTTGCTGTCAACAGGCATCAACAGCTTCCAGTTAAATTAATTTCAAAATAATCCACAACTTGTTCAGTAATTACCTTGAAATTAGGATTCAAAGAATTCTGGTTTCAGTGTTGAAATTGATGCCAATCCGCGTATAAAGTGGGCGGAGCTTATATAGAAATGAGCGTGGCATAGCTATAAATGGATCCTCCCATAGGACTAGCTATAGAATACGCGCGTGAAGAGACCCTTTTAAACCTTTTAAAGTAATTAAAAATATTCAACAATTTGATGTTGGTTTTTATTGACCGTATTAGGGCTACCATGGGGGTGGGGTGGGGGTGGGGGTGGGGGCGGTGGGGTAAATTTTTACAGTTGACCACATGCAATATTATTACTGAAGGACTGCCATGATACACATCACCCACATATTTCGACCTTTGGCACAAATTGATGGAAGAATGTGGAAATGCCATTAAATAGTGTTCTATAGATTAGCTTATATTTGTCTATGCAAACACAGTCCACTGCGCAAATGGACCTTTCCAAGTTTATACATCTATTATATGACGTCATATGACATAATCGACTAAGTGGCGTGCGTGATGACGTCATAGTCATGATTGATTGATATAGCCTATCTTTAGCGTTTAATAGCCTGACACGGTGTACGAATTGTATGTTTTTACGATTTACTACATATTCTGTTTAATATTTTGAAACAAATTTAACTGGACGCGGTTGCTGCCATAGGCAGCAAAATCACCCCGTCAAATTAGTTTCAACATATTTAACAGCTTACCTGTATAGTTTTCTGGAAATTGATAGTCAGGGAGTTCAGAGATGGATCAATCCCAATGCGGACGATGTGTGGGTGGAGCTTAGATAGAGATATGCGAGACATAGCTAAACTGGACAGGTCCATTGACACGAAGTATTGAACAACATATACACTGTACAGCTAAGAAATAACTTAACATGTTTCTAAGGCAAACCCCCCAGAAACGTGTTAGTTAGAACGCCTTTGAATACAATGAAAGAAATGTTTTGTTGAATGTTTTGGACTAAATCTAGTTAGACTCAATCCGCCTTAGGAATAAATACCTTTCAGTCAAATCAGGTTCAAAATAATCAAAAGTACGTTTTTATTTGTTTTGAAAACATTGTGTGTGTTTTCTGAGATGTACTATACGTATATGACTATTTTCACATGTCGATAATGTCATAACATCTAGCATATCATTTATACATTCTCATTTATTAACAGCAGTCCGATATTCAAATGTGTGAACTGTCGATTAAACATTTCCTGCAATATACAGTCCAGTTCAGATATAACTTAATGTGTTTCCTTAGCGCAATAAAACGTACTGGTGAATATTTTGAACATAATTGGATTGGAAGACATTGGTGCTTAAGGCAGCGATGTCTTCCAATACAATTCACCTTTCCAGTTTTAGCTATGCCCCACCCACTTCTAGCTAAGTTCCACCCACACTTCGCCGCGGTGGGATCGATCGATCACTGAATGCCCTGACTATCAATTTCCTGAAAACAATACGGGTAAGCTGTTGAATCTTTTGTAACTAATTTGACTGGGTGCTGTTGCTGCCTAGGTCAAGTTAGTTTCAAAATATTCAACAGAATATTTATCAAATAGTAAATACATATAATTCGTACAACGACGCATAGTCCGTCTTCAATTATGCGTTCGTGACGTACTTATCTACGTCATTCTGGGCGTCATAATGACCTCATTGATTATGATGTCATTCTACACGTCACGTAGTTGATTATGACGTCATATGATGCATGGATAAAGTGGAAAGGTCCATTATGTTCAAAATGTTCAACCGAACATTTCTTACATCATGTCCACGTTTGTACTAAGGAACATGTTTCTGGGTTTCTTGGAAACACGTTCACATATTTATTAGTTGTACTGAATGACTTGTATGAATACTGTAAGACATTTTTATTTTTATGCAGTGTATATATATATATCTCCGAATAAACCCAGCATTATGGTAACCTAGGTCACTAAGACGAGAGCCGTCCCTAATATATAATGTCTCCATTATGAAGGTGCAAACGTCGTACAGGATTAGAATTCAAGCCATAAGTCATTCCTCTTATAATGTCAGTCATGTGTCTGGCTTAGCTTTATTAAACAAGCGTCTGTGAATTCGTGGAAATTATATAAACATTCTTATTGTGCCGACACTCGCGACACAGTATATCCACAATAAACATATGCACATCGATATTTATGGTTAATGTACACTTTTCTGTGGAACTTTAAACGAGATTTTTAGAATAAAGGATATTAGAATATAAGGGCTATTAGAATTAACAGCAACTCTCAAACTCCAATTTTTAATTGACGTGTGAAGCAAGATGCAAAGGTAGAAATAATTTTTATACATATGGCCGAAGTGCAATGTCGGTGGAAGGAATGTGTCTAAGATTTGCCTTCCCCCTCCCCCACCCCCACCACACACGCACGCACGCACGCACTTACGCACTTACGCACGCACGCACGCACATAGAATATCTCTCAGTAATAAAGATCATTCTCTTGGATTTTTTAATACTGTGTTATTTACATGAGTATGAGCTCCCCCGCCCCAAGAACCCCCCCCCCCCAACCCACCCACCCCCTCTACCATCTCGTACGGTCGTGATACTTTTTTCGATCTCGTATCGAAGGAGATCTCGCGAGAAACGAATGATGTCTAGCCATGCCAAGCCCTTTGAGTTCTAACCATAAAGGATGATGCCACCACCCCCGCGTAAACAAAATCAGATCCTTTAAAATGTACATCTGACGCCCACACGCCAATATGGCTAAATAAAAGGCTGAGAAATCATAATTTAAATTACTTCTTCCATACTCACTAGCTGTTGAATAGTTTGTTACTAATTTGGCGTAATTGTGTTGCTACCTCATCTGTCTATTCATCCAGCATATGTCCATCGTATTCTTTAAGCGAGTCTAAGAACTGCTGGGCAGGAAGGATCCATAGGGTCAGATCTATGGTTGGTCCCGGAAAGTTGCGTGATCGATTTTGGTGGTGGCCATCTTGGAGGTTGCACTATTTTAAAAATTACATTTAAAGATATTTTGTGAAACTGCTTGACATGAAACTCAAGAAACTTCATGGTCTTCATCTAAGGCAAGAGCTGAACAAACCTTGTTCACAGGGCCGTATTTAAGGGGGGGGGGGCAAGCAGGGCAGAAGACCCGGGGCCCCCACAAGCAAGGGGGCCCCACAATTTAAAAATGAAAAACAAAATTATGCACTTTTTTGGAAGTTATAGGACATTTAAAGCAAACTTTATTAGTTTAGAACTCTTAATCATGCATTATAATTATATTCTAATATTTGTGGGGGCCCCAATTCTTGTTTGGTGTTCGGCAACAATGTTAATTACGAAAATTTACAAAATAAAATAATTTTACAACGAAAGAAAGCGCCATAATTCACCCTAAAAGTAGACTCTCTGGCCGTCTCAGAGCACCTAGATGTACACAAATTTCGGGGGGGGGGAGGACTCCCGGACACCCCCCCCCCTCCCCCGCTCAATCTTTGTCCCAGGGCCCCCACATACCTAAATACGGCCCTGCTTGTTCACATGTTCAACATGATTGGTAGATTTGTCTTGGATAACCTAGTTTTCACAAAAAAACCACGTTTCCTCTGAATCCGCTGATTGCATATATAATTAGGAACTAAGGTTCAATTAAATATTTTCAAGCCAAACTGCACAGGTCCTCCGTGCAGGCACATGCACGAATGCACGCACATCCAACGTTTGCATCTGATACAATAACCCGCCCGCCCGCCCACGTTGTGAATTGGGAATATGTTCAATTGACCAAAGTATACATAAGTTCTTCGATTAACATTGCTCTAACATTTATACGTAATCATAAGAAACTCTGAATGCAGGAAATAGAGTCATGAGCCTGAACCTTTCAATGGCTTTTTTCTTGTGGTGGTTAGGTAGGTGGGTATCCCTGAACACCCGTCTACGAGAGGCGGGGTGGGTGGGAGAAACCCATTTCAAATCTTCCTCCAGACAATGCCATTCAGTGTGCCCTTTTTGTGAAACCTTCCCTCGCCCCTCAAATTTGCTTCCGGCGCCCCTGAATGCACAAATCTGTGTAAATCTCTTGTTAGGCCGCATTTTAAATATGCTAATGTAGTTTGGGCTCCGTTGAAAAAAGCACATAAATGCAATTGGAAATGCCCAAAAACGGGCAACCAATCTTGTTCATGGTATGCGTAATCTACCATATTATGTACATCTGCAAACGTTAAAATTACCAACATTAGCATTTAGACGATTGCACGGCGAGGCGACATTATCGAGTTATATACAATTCTCAGCAATAGGTTCGACCAAGTTACTGCAGACCTTATTGAACGACAGAACACAAATGGCATAACCCCAGACCGCAGCCTAAGAATTAAGAAAATAAGACCAGGGACAGTTTTCTTTCCCATTGCGCTGTGCTGATCAATGGTGGTAACCTACTTGAATTCGTTATCAGTTCCCCTCAGTGAATTCCTTCAAATCTAGACTAGACATGCTATGGGAAAGCCATCCATTGCGCTATAAGTACGCCTATGAACCCATCTGTAATATGTATGCTCCTGAAGCAAATATAACATAGCCAATGTGCTTGTTAATGACAACTTAATAACAGTACAATTAACCATACATATATGCAGCACGGTCCTGCCGTTAGAGGTGTGTTGATGCCTGCTGTCAGTAAAGGATTCGTGCAATATTGTGTAAGTTAATGCAGAATAGAGATCCATTTCTAGCCACGCCCATCTCTTTCTAGCTGAGCTCCAATCACTTATTTTGCGCATGCTGGAATTGATTTGAAACTGTGAAACTAGAATTCCAAGTATCTAAATTTCAAGATAATTATCGACCGATAGGCAAGCTGTTGAATAATTTGAGAGCAATCAAATTATTTTCAAAATATTCAGCAGACTGTTTACTGGAATTGTAAATTCACCAAAAGACATACAATTTTGGAGGTCTTTTTCAGTTTCGTGACATACATGCATAGGCCTACGCCATTTTGATTGCGACATCAGCTAACAAGAGGTGCATTTAATTATGGCGTCAGATACTTGAGTAACAGATCGGATCTCTCCATTCAGATCAACAAGATCAGATCTATTATACTAAAGTCTATTAGGAGGTGGGAAATCACGCAGAATTATGTAACACTTGGAACCATCTATGTGAATGAGGAATACCTGGCTCCTCTAGTTCATGGTTTCTCCCTCCCACCCGCCCCCTCCCTCTCTCGCATGCGTGTGCACGTGTGTATACGTACGTGCGTGCATGCGTGAGTAGGTGGGTGGATGGGAGGTAGGGAGGGTGGATGGGAGGGGGGGGGGGGAGAGAGGGGGGGGGGGGCGGTGCAGACAAGTATCAGATATAAATATGGTAAATATGTTACGTTCCTTCTTTCATGTCAGCAGGTTGTGCATGGTATGCCACTGACGTCTTATCTGTTCCCTCAGGAGGATGTTGAATGCCTTGCGATTATTCTCAGAATTGTTTCGTGTTAAATGAACAAAATACTAATAAGCATGTTAAAACTACTAATTGGAATACAAATCCTAAGAATGTGCATGTCCTTATATTACTCATGGATAACTTGCTTATTACTGTTCTCCAACATATGGTTGAAACTTGAAGGGCCTAATCTGTGGATTATCATGAACGAATAAAACAATAGTATGTCTACTACGTTTGTGTATCACAAACTGGTCTCCTGATAAATTCAATACGTGCACATAACTCACTAAAATCAATTCTTCACAATTTTAATCTTGCATTAATCTTTTTCAAGTAGTCAATGACAACACTCCAAATAAAGTGTGATTCGTCACGAACCGTTATCTACAACAGTACGTTTTCACTGTTACTTAAAGTCAGGTACATGCCCATGATGGCAACCATGCAGGACATAGTCATTACAACTGACCACGCTACAATGATAACGCAGATTATTGGCCCGGTACTGGACCAATACTGGGCCGCATCAGCCCAGTATTCGGCCCAGTACTGGCCCAGTAACATGTGTTATCATGTTACACAACAAAATTACCCATTGGCTGTATTGGACTGGGCAAAAAGTTAGAATATATTGGCTCTATATAGGATATTTTTCATTCGACTGGTATATCCAGGGAAAAAGTAGAGCACGAAACAAGCCGGAGCCAATGAATTCTACTATTATTCAGCATTCACTATGTACGAAAATAGTGCTGAAAGGTGGATTTTATTTTCAAGATAGTAACATTTAGGCGATTTAATCGGTTTCTGGACCTTCCATACTGCTAGGGTTTTTTCATTCGACTGATCCGTTTGCATAGAGAACATTTTGGCAACTGTGCTAGTCCTAGTCGAATACAGTCAATGATCCCTAGAGAACAATATAGACACACCAAACAGTAATAAACAACACTGCAAGACAACCCAGCAGGCACCTGACGTTGTTTCAACATTGAATCCACGTTGAAATCACGTCATTTACTGAATCTTAACAGCTTGTCAATCATTTTGATGTCTTCATAATTTTGATGTGGAGTTTTTTTGTGATTCTGCAACAATAAGTCGTTGTGCCAATCGAAAGATATGTTTTTCTTGCTTTCCAATGATGACATAAATGTTGCTTTTTAATGATGACATACGTGTTAAGTTGGCAGCATTTCAGTTGGATACCCAGCTTCCTTCCATCTCAAGTTTGGACATTTGAATATAGTGAGTATTGGCTTTAATGTTGCAGTGCCCATCTCATGTCAGATTTACGTCTATGCAGCTTTTTAGATAAAAAGGTCACATAGAATGAATGTTTGTTGGAGAACATGAGTTGTGGCTTGTACTAATATTCCGCACCATTTGTTTCTTCCGTATCTTCTTCAGTTTCGTACATGCCAGACGCTTATATTTTTAAAGACTGACCATCCACCATATTACTTTTGGTTGAAGTTTGTTTAGTTGTTCTCGCTATTTGTATGGCGACATACGTAATGTCAATCACAGATGCTTGAAAACGTTCATCATGGAGCTAAAAGCTATGTTGAAAGACTTATGGAATTTAATTGTATTCTATTAAGACGACCCCACAATGGCCTGATTGAAGCATACAAAATCATCCAAGCACAATACAATTTAAACAAACACAATTTAAACAAATATTCGTTTTCCGATCCTTTTTCAAAATAAACAAACAATTCTTAAGAGAGCATAGATACAAACTCGCCACCAAGCGCTGTAGAAAGAAAATAGAACACTTTCTGAAACATCCCGCACACCACCACCCTCCCTCATACTGTAATTCACTCCTCAACGTACATAGTCAAGGCACCGCACCCTGCACACATTTCAGAAAAGGCTCAACTAACATTAAATACATAATTCTAGGGCAATAACCATATCCTTGCGCTTATGTCCTGTGACATCAAGATGATGATGCAACAGCACCCAGTCAAATTAGTTTCAAAATATTCAATAGCTTATCTGTATAGTTTTATGGAAATTCAGATTCAGGGAGTTCAGAGTTCGATCGGTGCCAACGTGTATTTATCCATTGCTGAATTATATTTACTTCGAGCATTGAAGTGAATTTTACATGAACAGTCTTTTCACCTTCACCGTGGCAAATGACCGTGGCCAACTGTCATCCTGATTTTTTAGGTGTTTGGAGAATGGGATCATCTGATTTGCCAAAAGCATGTTGCATATATTATAGATTTTTAATTTAATGTATGCAACCATTTACTCTCCATATTTGGCCCATTTTCCAAAAACCTTGGTGTATGGATGCATTAATGGGGTATAGCTATGTCCGGTATCAAAAGAAGGTCAGTGTAACTTACTTTTCACAGAACTTTAACTGAATATCATAGACTAGACTAGTTGATCGATGACGCGTCATCACAAACGACCACGTTCTCCACTGAAATTTTGACCCCCTGGCCGGTAGAGGCAAATGTAAATGTCCCCTTACACTCCAGAATCATATGGGTAACTGACATACCATAGTTGGTTAAATTCCGTCAACGGTTTCAAGGAGTTGTGTTACGATCACTTTCTACAAGCACACCCGCACGCGCACGCAAATATATTCGATTTACTTTTTAAAATTAAAATTAAAAGTTTTTAATGAAAAAACCCAAAAACTGAAGAAAAACTAAATCTTTTAATAAAAAAAAAAATTCTAATTAGATTAAATTTTTTACAGATGTTAAATGGAAAAAAATTCTAATGAAAAGAATAAAATGAAAATAAATATAAAATTAAAAAAAAAAATTTAAACGAAAAAACAAATAAAATTAATATTAAAATTTACGAAATTTTTTTAAAATGAAAACAAAATAAAAATTAAATAAGAAATCGGAAACTGATATGAAAATTAAATTAAACAAATTATGCGCATTACAATAAATTATATGCCAGAAAGCTATTTGGGCGATCCGCTCGTAAATACCCGGGTAACTACCTAAGCTCGACCGAAATGATGCTAAAAGATGCGGGTTGAAACAAATGCAACACTTCATTCTTTGAAACGAATGCAACACTTCATTCTTTTCATTGCACTCCTTCTTCCAACGCGTCTTTCAGTTTGTTGTGATGCACTAAATATTATGTCGTGAATAGTTGGTTAGAACATAGGTATAGTTGTATTGTTTACATTAGGCCGAGAATTAAGATTTTTAGACCAGATTCTGCTATTGAAGATTTACGATACCGGTTTTCGAATTTTGTCAACTTTAGAATACTTTTATACATTCACATTACGTTTAAGATTCGTTTACCATATTACCCGGTCAAAGTGATGTAATTTATGAATTTCACCTAACAGTACAACTCAATATTTCAATAATTTACTATCCACATGCATCCGTTTTGTTATGCCAGCGTACTGAGCGTTGGTCCTACAACGTACTTCATACAGATACAGAAGGGCGATAACTCGTCTCTTGCCAGTCTTGGTCATAGAAAACGCTATTTTATTTACAATGACTAGATTGATCACTTTCACCAACCATACAAGTCAATATTTCAATAATTTGCTATCCACATCCATCAAGGGCAATAACTCATCTCATGGCCATAGAAAAATGCAATTTTATCTACGATGAGTAGGAACTTGGTGATGTATAGCAGTTACCCCATGTTTGGTGTATGTCTGTCCACCCGGTATAAACAATGGTGGCACATTTATCTATTAGCTCACATGGCCACGACACGTCCGCTTATGACATGTGACCATTAACTTTTGCTTTAAATGTATATCTCCTAAACCACTTGGTGGATTTTAACCCTTTTACAGACAAATCCCTTAATTTAAAACTTAATCTTTGAATATTTTGAGATTAAATTTGATTTAATTTCAAAATATTCAACAGTTTTCCTGTATGGCTGCTTTGAAGAATGAGGTATGAGGAATTCATCAGATGGTGAAAGGATATAACCAAATTTGACCAGACCGATCTTATTGTACTAAGCTCCAGAGCTTCTATTGAGAATTCCGATTGATCGATTTTTAGCTCAACTTTACAGAATCGCCAAGTGAGCTAGCCTTATGACATGGCGCCCTCCATAAATTTTTGCTTTAAATACAACTTCTGAAGAACTGAACCATTAGGCCAGTTTCAATTATTTTTGACAGGAAGTGTCCTTAGACCAAAGACAGATTTGTGTTTGTTCAAACGATGCCGATCGGCCAAACATTTTTCAATGAAATTCAAGGGTTAGAATAGAGGGTTAAAGCCTTAATGGCCCGCTTTCAGCAAAAATTGTGTAGATCGATACTATGGCAGTAGACTTATATATACATCAAGTGAGAATTTTGATAGGTCAATTCTTTTGAAACGCTGACAAACTTCATCTAGAGCAGTACCTGAAGCAAGTTTGTTGAAAAGAAGCTGATTGGTCAAATTGCCTGGCAACCATCTTGGTTTACCTAGATTTCACAGAAATGATTTCTCCATAACCGGTGATGAGATCTGGTCACAATTGTATAAATATGATTAGGGACCAAGGGGCATTCAAGTTTCTTCATGAGAAGTTGGTACAATACATTAAAAAACATGGCCAGCCGCCACCATTGATGAATCAAAATGTTGGACTTTATTTGATGGCGAAAATTGCTTCTTACATGTAACTTTCTTATGGGTATAGTCACAGTGCTGTAACTTAGTGAGTGTCATGATGCAAATGCACTTGAAAATCACTGAGGGCATTTTGATATCAAAAGTCAGATGTCCTCATGAGCGTGCCAATTTTTGCTGCTTGGGAAAAATATCAGTGCCTTGAATATTTATAAATCCATAGTTTGTTGATTTTTATCTTATATCATGGCATAATACAAAATGCAATTACAGAATCGTTGTCACTGAATGTTGATGAATACTAAATAGCAGCTTCATTAAATTACTATTATTTTATAATAATGCAAGTATGTGTCCCAATTTATTATATGACATATTAGAATGCGGGCAGTCTAACCTCAATGAGGGCACTCTGTTTTAATCTTAACCATGCCCTGATTGCATTCACCTCAAAATGCTAAGTTACAGCACTGTGGTGATGTCAAATTTCTCCTGTCGAAATTATCAAATACATGTAAACTGTTTGGACGGTGACCATCTTGGATTTATTTCCGCAAAATAGGAAAGCTATGGGATATATATATTAAATGACAAAATTTGTCAAGAAGCGCGGCCATCTGGAAAAAATTTCCGTTTTAAAACATCTTGTCCTAAACTAATTGGTGGATTTTAAACAAATTTGGTTGATGGATCTTATTGTGATAGGTTCTAGAATTTCCTTTCACAAGTTTGTTAGATCTATTTTTTTAGTGGCCATCTTAGATTTTCTGAAATCATTCTGGAAATTCTTTAAAATGTAACTTCGCAAGATCTTTTCAATAGAACCCAAGTTATTGAAAATGACACACATGTGCGCGCACACACTCATGCATGCACGCGCACGCACGCGCGCGCGCGCGCACGCACGCACGCGCGCGCGCACGCACGCACGCACACTTATCATGATCTCGAGATGGTTTGTGACACAAGAATGTTAAAATCATGTACTTTATGTATTGTAGAAACTCGAGGATTCTGTACTAAGAGATAGTGAAGACTATACGTTGAAAGGTGATGACGCTAGTCCTTCAGCCAAAATTCCTGCACGAGTTCGTGAAATCATCACAAGAAATCTGTCTGGTTTAGAAAACAACGGCCCAAGCAACGGCACAATGACCGCGCCGAACAGCTACCAACTGCAGGAGGAGAACCGCTTGCTGTCGTCGGAGCTGAATCGTGTTGAGGATTTGTTGGCCCAGAGTCGAGCAGATCGTGATGAACTTGGCATCAAATATAATGCTCTCAGTGAACGGGTAGGTTTGGTGATTTTAAAAAAAATTAGTTTATTACAAAAATTTCAGTGGAAGTTGTTGCTGCTTAAATCAGATTGTTTCAAAAATATCAACAGCTCCCTGTGTGAAATGTTCATTTAGTCTTGTGTGATTATTGTTTTGGGTCATCACGATCGATTATTTAAGAATAATCATGATTACTTGATTAATAAGTCTAGGTACAAATTGCCCAGCTATAGCAATAAAGACATACATTTCTCCTTCGATCAATACTTACCATTACATTATTTATTGATAATACAGCTATGCTAAGGCTGTGCTCTAGGAATCTAGATTTAGAAAGCCGTACAGCGACTGGAACCGGGTACCCGGTCCCCAACAACCGCGTACCCGCCTGCCATAGCCGCTCATTGTTGTTTGCATAGCAACAAGAGAATATAAGCTTTTTTCTTGGAGAAACCTTAGTTTTCTTTGTGTTTTTTCCATGTGCTTTCTGCAGGGAATATTTTGTTGGAAAAAAATTGCGTCGCAGTAACTGCTAAACAAATCAAATAATGCATAGCAGTTCATAGCACTTGCATAGCAAACAAACAAACTGT
Source organism: Chaetoderma sp. LZ-2023a (assembly GCA_034401795.1). Classification (NCBI taxonomy): domain Eukaryota; kingdom Metazoa; phylum Mollusca; class Caudofoveata; order Chaetodermatida; family Chaetodermatidae; genus Chaetoderma; species Chaetoderma sp. LZ-2023a. The sequence continues at coordinate 118,096,657 of CM067359.1, forward strand.
GTTTAAACTGGTTGGTGTTCCAACTGGGAAACATTTCAAAACATGTTTGCATGATCAAAAACAGCTTTTTTCTTCTACACACGCTATGAGCAAGTGAATCCGAAAATAACCGAAAAGCATAATTTGCCCATTTCGCAAAACGTCTTCCCTATGGAATGCAGGACTGGTTCCAATGTAGCAGTCGTTGATACATGTACTATACCTGGAGCTTGTCAATATTTTCAAGCCGAGAGAATTCATGATTTTTATAATGTATTGGCGCTTCGATTGTGTTGTTCAAGCCACGAACAGAATAAATATGGAATGTAGTCTTTTCTAATATGGTTTCGAACTAATCTAGATGGAGATCAGTGTTAAAGTGTGTAACATAATAACATTTTAACCGATAAATTACCTCAGTCGATCGATAGAAATCACAGGAATATGGTTTACACGTACTCTTGAATTTATGCCATAGACAAACATGTTCCCGATTTCGTTTGGTTTCTCCATAGAGATAGCTATCTATAGAGCGCTTACTGAATTCGTGTCACCAGCGGCCATTTGTTCCATAGTGAAGGAAGGTATAGGGATATACGCTGTATAGCTATATATGTCTATAGGCTATATCGGAAATCAGTCTCCAATGCATGCGCATCTCGCCTCCTTACTAAATTTGACAAGCGTTTTGCAACTTTTCGCGACTTTTTATCAAAAATATTTCAAAATTGAGTGAATTGACTGAATTTTACATAAAAATTATGTATCGCAGAAAATAGCTAAGTGAAGTTGTGAATGTGTAGCAACAGGTACTCATTTGCATCGCATTTTGCGATGTAATACCGCTCAAAATATTCCCTGTTTCTGCTGTTTCTATATTACTGGATTAATTATGGAGGGAGCTACTGAACCTCAGGTCGTATTCTTTCATTTTATTTCTCTAATAAATTTTGTGTTGCATGTCCCATTTTCTGACTCCGGAACTGGGACGTGTGGTAGAATGAAATATGCCAGATGAGATCGCCTCCTTTAAATCCGAACGACGATTGGGCAGTAATATGAAACTTGGGCGTTTGTCTACGTTTTTTTAACACTAAAATCGGCTTATGTCGTTCAACCATGTGGTCCGAGCGGGTGACGTCACACCCTTTTATTGCTCGGATTATTTGGTGAAGGAAATGTTTCATTAATTTGCGCATCTTATTCTTGTTAGCTGCGTGCGTTTTTGTACCAGAAACTAGAATTATGTCAGGTTTTGCGTGTAATCATGATCTGTTTGCATTGGTCGATGATTTCAAAATTCTTGATTAAAATGTGTGTTCTGCGGCTTTACCGTGTTCTACTGCAGTAGTGTTAATTAATTTTGTTGTTCCTTCTCGTATCGTTTGGCATTCGTTTGAGTAGTATAATTTTGAAATTAATTCTTAAATATACCGCGAATGTATCCGATATGGTTCCTGGTCCCGTTTTATAATCCTGCAAGATCAATTTATAGGTGTATTATTGGTCCGCTCTCGTTTTTGTCACCAGCTTACGCGATCTTGGTTGTAACGTTGCAGGTGTTGGGTGTCGGAGGGTTAACTTATAATTTATTGTCAAAATATTTGAAAATTATTTGTCTGCCTTCCATTCCTGTTTCGTTCCGCTTGCTTATTTAGGTTGCTTGTTTTCAGGCCAAGCCTACTGCGCCATCATGTCCAGAGTGTCATAAATTTGTAAAGGTCACATTCAAGGATCATGTCTGTTATCAGTGTGCCAAGTGTAACGTTGACGATAGGTGTAGTGTCTCTGCAGTGTGGCCGGTCGAATTGTTGGTCGAGTTCCTTGCCCAGAAGGACTTGGCGGGGTCTGACACGGGGTCAGGCAGACCGAAAAAAATTGGGGAGCATCCATTTCGGCTCCAGGGGGTGGGGGGGGGGGTGTGTGTGTGTGCTCCTCATCGCAGTTGGAGTGTTCGCAGATGGCACCCCCAGCGTGGATTGGGCCTGCTATGCAAGGCTTCTTGCATAGCATCCTACCCACGCTGGTGTGATCTCTGATACCAAAGACTGGTGCAACCTATCCGTGTCCGGTTCGGACCCTGTCCTTGGACTGTGTTCTGCACTGGTTACCGAGGGGGGTGGGGGGGGCCATCTTGTATGGCTCCCTGGCGGTCCTGTCGGGCTCTGGCCTGGTGGATACTGCTTCTCTGTGACCACCTCCGGGTGGTCCAGTAGCGGTAGATGGTCCATCAGGCATGGAAGCTGTCCGCCAAGATGGCTCCAGTGTCTCTTCATCCTGTGACGACTCTTCAGGGTCTGAGGATGAGAAGGCCGAAGAGGAGAGGCTGTTGTGGCCTGAGATACCGTGGGTGGAGCGCATGGAGGTTTATTCCATCCTGGGCGGAACCGCCCTCCATTTGTCTGGCTTGATGCAAGCCATGGCAGTCGCTCCGCCTGTAGTTGAGGCCACACCGGTACCGGGCACCCGTCCAGTGCTGGTTGGTTTGCCACCAATCGACACTGTGACGGGTGTGGCTGGCCAGGCATCATACTCACCTATCTCGCCTGGTCCAGCGGCCACACACGGGGTGCCATTGGCGCCCGTGTATGGCCACGGTTCCGTAACCACTACTGGTCCGCACGGTCTTCGGTATGGGCCTACTCCATGGAACAGTGTGTCTCATGGGGTGGCGGTGGAATCGCATGGTACCGGTGTTGTTGGCTATCCAGCAGTGGCTCCATGCCGGGAGGCCGCTGCTGGTAGACCCGTGAACACATCAACGGATGATGTGTTCACGGGTGTGTCTTCCTCGGAGGTGGACTGGTCCGATGCTCTGGCTTGGCTAGCCAGGGTGGACCCGTCAGTGGTCTCGGCCACAGCTGAGGAGGACATGCCCCGTCCATTGGTTGCGTTGATTCGGATGGGGGTCTTATCCGCGGCTCGGATCCAGTCCATTGAACTGGATCCAAAGTTCAAGAAGTTGCTTGAGGCTATATATGCCAAGCAACTCATGACTAAGAGTCAGCTCCCTGCGGCTTCTAGGGAGGTGTAGGCAAGGTGCCATATCCTCAGGGGGAGTATGAGCGTTATGGTGTGGTCCCAACGGTCATTGAGGATGACCATTGGGTTCTTGGCATCCAGAGTGCAGGAGTGGGTGGCCCCGCTCAGGCACTTGTGGACAAGAGCCAAGCACACAGTGAAGAAGTCCTGTCCCTCTGCGATAAGGGGTGAGGGCAGCTGTGAATGCTGTCAATCACATCGCTTGCTTCAGTCGGTGTGGGCTGAAGCTGGGGCAGGCCACCCTGTGCCACCTGCTGCACTTTCCTGCATCAACGACGGCCTTGTGCTGTTGATGGACGCACTGGCCAGGGAGCAGGCGTGTGTGACCATGTCCAGGAGGCAGATGGTCCTTGACCATATGCCTCTGGCTATGGCTGTCAGGGAGCGTTTGCTTGGAATGTCCCTGAACGGCCCTAGCATCTTCGGTGGCCAAGTGGGGCCTATCCTAGAGGACACGACCAACATCGCGCAAGGTTGGTTAGCGGTGAATCTTCAGCTAGAGCTAGTGCGTCAGGTGCATGCACTAGGGGCTGTAGCGAACCCGCTAGCTGCACAGTCTTCCTCCAAGAGGCAGAAGAAGCATAACGACAAGGCGAAAGCCAAGCCAGCTCCTTCTGCTCTTGCTGGGCTTTCTCAGCTGCCTGCGGCTAAGAAGGCGAGGAAGGTTGTGGAGGCCCCTGCCCACCCTATTGGTGGCCCTGATCGCCCGAGAGGCGGTCAGGGCAAGGGCAAAGGGAAGTCCTCCAAGGGCAGAAAGAAGGGAACAGATCGTACCTGAGCGTATGATAGCTCCTTTCGTATCCATCTGGACCGCGCCTGTGCGACAGGGAACAGCGGCGCCAGTTAGACCAGTCAACCCAAGACCAAAATGGTTTTCTCCCTCGTTAAGAGGGGGGTGGCGGGTTGGGGGAGCGGATTGCGAGCCAGACACCCGCATTAGGTGTCAATGCGGCTACAGTGGGTAGAAGGCTCATGCGTTTCATCGAGGCTTGCGAGGTGTAACGTCAGACAGTCTGGTCCTGGGATGGATATCCCAGGGGTACATGCCAGAGTGGTGGGAATTTCCGCCACAAAATCTGTCTTTGGCACCTGTCTGGACTCCCGTACCAAGGGAGCCAGACAAGTTAGAAGCCGTTCAAAACAAAGTGGCAGGTTTGCTTCTGAAGGGAGCAATAAAACCAGCAAACCTGAGCACTCTGTGCTTCTATTCAAACATGTTCTTTGTCCCCAAGATCACAGGGGTGTGGAGACCCATACTCAATCTCAGGCAATTGAATTAGTTTATCCATACTCCGAGATCGGTAATGGTAGGGTTGAGGAAAGGAATGTGGTGTGTGTGTCGATCGATGCATATTTCAACATTCCAATGAACAGGGGTTGTCACAGGTTTCTGAGATTCGCGTTTCAGAATCGTGTCTGGGAGTTTGTAGTCCTCCCATTCGGCCTGTCGACAGCCCCAAGGGTTTTCAACAGAGTGGTCCTAGCAGTGACAGCGTTTCTCAGAAGAGAGAACGTGGTGCTTCACACCTACATAGACGATTGACTTATCAAGGCGAACATGTCAGCCAGGTTAGGAGTGGTTACTGCTCTGACTCTGACGTTACGTTCAGATCTAGGCTGGATAGTCAACAGGGAGAAATCCAAGTTGACGCCCACTCAGCACTTTGGTTATTTGGGGATGCGATTCGATCTCGAGGAAGGCAGGGTTTACCCGTCAGAGCCCAGAGTGGTGTCTCTGTTAGCCATCCTCAAGAGTTTTTGATTGGGAAAGCACATTCAGGCGAGGAGGGTTCTTCAGATGCTGGACATGATGGTCTCCATGGAGAAGGTAATCCTGTACGCTGCTCTAATGCGAAGACCTATCCAGTTGTATCTGTCTCTGTGGAAGCAGTAAAGAGAACCCCTGTCAAAGCTGGTACCCGTTTTGGAGCCAATAATGTTGCATCTTGTATGGTGGAAGGAGCGTCCGAATCTCCTAGTAGGAGTTTCGCTTCACCTACCCCACCCCCAGCTGTCCATGTACATGGATGCATCGCTGGAGGGGTGGGTGGCCTGGCTGGGAGAACCCCAGGTTTCGCACACACAAACCCCATAAGAGAGTCGGCTGCATATCAATCTGTTGGAAATGATGGCAGTGGAACTGGCCACTGGCACTGGAAAAGTTTCTTCCAGAAGTCAGGGGCAAGATGATATTGATACGGTCGGACAATTTGACAGTAGTATCATACATAAATTGCCAAGGAGGGACCGGGTCACCCACACTGTGTATGAAGGTGTGGCACTTGATTCAATGGTGCAGGAACTACTCAGTTGTTTTGAAAGCAGCTCACATTCCTGGGCGATTGAACATTCTGCTGTATGCTTTGTCTCGCAGACAGAATTCTGCCAACAGAATGGTCTCTCAACCCTCCACTTCTACGAAGGATCTTCGAGCATTGGGGCAAACCCAACGTGGACTTGTTCGGCACAAAGGAAAATGATCAAATCATGACATGTCTCGCCGATTCCAGATCCAAATGCCATCGATACAGATGCTCTGGCGATTAGCTGGAGAGGGATGCACGCGTACGCGTACCCACCCACCATTCTTCTGCTGAAGATCTTGGTGAAGATCAGGGAGGAGCGGTGCCTGGTCGTGCTAATAGCGCCATATTGGCCCAGCAGGGCGTGCTTCACGGATCTCCTGGATCTGCTGGTGAACAATCCAGTGCAGCTGCCGGGATTCCGAACATAATCTCCCAGGCCAAGGGCCGCTTCCCACACGAGCGGCCCGAAATGTTCAAATTGACTGTGTGGATATTATCAAACAACGTTCCACGTCAGAAGGCTTTTCTCAACAGGCTGCGAGTTTCATCGCAGCCGCGAGAAGGAAGTCAACCTTCAAGTCATATAACCACAAGGTTAACAAATTTGCATAGTGGTGTGACGGAAAGGGTATTGATACCTTTCAATCCACTGTTCAGCAAATAGCAGACCTCTGTGAGCTGTTCTTTACAGGACTGGCTTCTGTCACTATTGCTGGATACAAGTCAGCCGTGGCATCAGTTATCCCTTGTTTACCCAACAGGGGATAGTCCAGAGGTGGCCCAATTGAATGTGATGGTGAAGGGAATGAGCAATCTCCGACCGAGACAACTGGTAGTCATTCCGGCCTGGAGTCTATCTTTGCTGCTTAATGTGCTAGCCAAGCACCCTTTCGAAGCATCTGACTCTTAAGGCAGTTTTTCTATTGGCAGCTTCCTCAGCTAGAAGGCGCAGTGAGATCCATGCACTTTCAGCAGAGAGGGACCAATTTATTGTCTCTGGAGAGGGTCTGCGACTGCTGCCAAAAGCAGAATTTATGTCAAAGAATCAATCTTTGAAATAACCCGGCAAACCGATCATTATACCAAAACTAACTAGGTTGGATCGTGATGCCAGTGCCTAGTGTCCAGTCTGTGCTTTGACCAAGTACAAAAAACGGATGGACTCTTTATGGTCAAATAATAGACATCTGTGGATCTGCCATAAGAAGCCATATGGCGACGCATCCATAGATACTATCTCTCGTTGTGTAGTAGAATGCATTCAGACTGCCCACGAGATTGTGACTGGGCACCAGGTGCAATGTGCTAGGGCTCACGATGTTAGAGGAATAACCGTCTCGACCGCCCTATTCAATGGTGTCCCGTTAGAGGACATCATGGCCATTGCACAATGGCACTGTGAGTCCTCTTTCATGGATTACTATATGAAGGATGTCAGACTCCGCCAAACCACTCGCGATAGTCTAGTGGCCACACTGCTCATCTCCTTTTGGTAACTTTGACAAGGAAAAGTACTAAGAATAGACATGGTCAAGCGAGAGGAATTCAATCGTATGTAACACGTTTGGTCGAAGGTGTGTTGGTTGGTGGCGCCACGCCTGTAATCCATAATTCATGAGGTAATTCAAGTTTGACAGTTTTTTGGTATTATGTTTATATATCATGATCATTCATCTTATATATTCATGCTCATTCCCAGGCTTATTTGTATCAAGTGCTGTTAACCCTCTTCGCACATTTGGGCTTCAGACGAGACGCATGTTCTCTCCCTTTTTTCGGAGAAAGGTGATGGGGTGGGGTGGAAGAGCGGTGATGCGAATGTGATTCGGTCTCAAACTTGTCGGTCCTTCTAGGATTCCGTGCGACAAGTTTACGTCTAAGTTCTTTCTCTAGGGGCAAAAGAGGCGTTGTATGACTTGCCTCTTCCCACCAGGTTAATGACTAAATGTGGTGTTATCAATAAGTAATGTAATGGTAAGTATTGATCGATGAAGAATGAAGGAAATTTCAATTTCCCTTTCTCCGAGATCTAACAATACTTACCATTACATTACGGACCCTGCCTCCCAGCCACATGGAGGCAAGCCATGAGTTGTTCTCTTGGTTGGTAGCTATGCAAACAATATGGGCGTCTCTGGCAGGCGGGTACCCGGTTGTTGGGAACCGGGTACCCGGTTCCAGAAGACAGTAGAGCTTTCTAAATCTAGATTCCTAGAGCACAGCTTCAGTGTAGCTGTATTATCAATAAGTAATGTAATGGTAAGTATTGTTAGATCTCGGAGAAAGGGAAATTGAAATTTCCTTCAAACTCCGGCATTAGCCTACCTATGCATGTCTGCCCAGACATCTGAGAAAAATATAATATGACCTAAAAACCTTATGGTGTCTGTCTGTAAACCCCCACCCGCAAACATGTATATAATTCACGGTATTAGAAAAATGAATATCGGTATCGGTCTACCTTTAATACCAGTATTATTCCGATGGGAAAAATGGAGTGAGGCTTGAGTATCCTGATTCCATATTCAACGTAGCCTATATCAGCGCTGCTTAAATAGTCGCCGCAAATTTCCACAATAAAAGCAAGAAATTACATGAATCCTGATATTAAACGCTAAATTTCAACTGTCTTCAGTTAAATCATATACCAAAACGGCTGAAACTCCCCCCAAATCGTCCCTACAAATGATTTGAATTTGCCACGAAATTACAACAGTTTACGTGTGGAGATCGCGAGATACCGGTAACCAGTGACCGTCTTGTCCCATATAAACTCACCCAGTGAAACTGCGAACAGCTAAAGCTGTTGATATTTGACTGACAAATATCAGTGTTATGAGTCAAACACGTTGGATATGAATGTAAACCTACGTTTTACTAATTTTCCTGGCTATCTGCATTGATATATATGTTAGAATAATAAATGAACTTTCCGCGATGGCCTGTGCTTTATAATGAATTTGCAATGGGACGAAACTACCAGGAAACGTGGAAATCTCTGTGAAGGGGTACAGCTTAGCCATTATAACACATCCTAAATAGACTACCACTACCATATGCTGCGAATACATAGGCCTAAACTCGCTCTCGTTAGAGTAGCGTGTATCGATCGATATCTAATGATACCTACCAACATAAGAAGTGAATAAAGCTCGCGGGAATTCACTCATGTTCTCTCGAGATCTCCTACGCTAAACGGGAGCGAGATAGCACGGCATAGCGCGAAGCTACGGCTCTTATGTTTAGATTGGCAGGAATTGAGAAGTTTTTCTCATATTGTCGGGTTCCTCTTTACTTGGACTGTTGGGCGGTCGCTACAAAGGCCCACAATTCCGGGAAATCGCTGACTAACCAGGCTGTAGTAATTGATATAAAATATCACTCAAAATATTCATTTCATATTGTGATTTTTCTAGCAAACAATGGGCCGAAATTATAAAAGAATAGGGCAGAAAAAGAGAGGTTTTAGACATTTTTAACTATCTGATGTCCCATGATAGTAATTACCGTATTTCGCTTAATAGTAGCCTATGCTCTAATAGAAGCCCACCCACTAACTTTGACATATGAGCTCAAATGATTTCTTAGAAGTTTCAAAACGGCAAAACTCTGTGTTAGAAGCCCACCCCCTAATTCAGCAGATTGTATAGGAAAATTTCTCTTAAGAGCAAATTTGTAAGAATAGCGTGTATAATAATAATAATAATAATAATAATAATAATAATAATAATAATAATAATCGTGTCACAGGGTGTGTCTACTTCAGACCGATCTCTGCCCTGATACATTCCCGGCCCCTCTAGAAGTCAATACAGGCCTCGGATTTGTAAATCTCGACCGCCTATTAGATTAATACTAATAGTAGGCCACGTATGTTCACGATATAATAGAGTTTATTCCACACTTTTGTAGTCAAAATGCTCGTGAAACAGTCTTGGCTTGATTAAATACATTCCTTATAAATATATTTTAAGACCAAATTTATGTACCAAACAACAAGCACGGGAGAAAATGTGCATCAATTTTGTAACGCCGATCCGGGTTAAATGATCCAAATTGAATTATTACGAACGACCGACGCCATTTTATATCAAATTGTGGATTCATTTTGATGTAATAAACAAGCTTTATTAAAGGATACACAATATTTAGGCGCTCAAATCAAATAATTTCACTTCCCCAGTGATGTTTTGAGGTATACATTAAACATAGGCGTAGGCGGTGGGAATTTTTACGGGAGAAAATACGTTGAATTTCCGTGGTATCAATTTTCGAAAACTTTTTTGGGAAAACTGTAATATAAGCCCACCCCCTTTCTCAGAGATGTTTGGTTGGAAATTGAACACCTCTTGAACTCCACTTTCGTAGCTGTAATCGTTAATTTATCAATTACTCTAACCGTAGCCTCAAAACAACAATTTGACAGCTCTGGATAAATAAGAAAAGCGTGATCGTTAAATACAGGTACAATTTTATGCACTGTATACTGTTGAAATATTACTAATGGGAAGCAGATTATCTGCCTAACAAAATGTTATACCGGTTTTATCTCATATCTCGATATTTCGGTATCAGCAAAATCATATCGGTATGACTAACGGTATAGCTATGATACCGGTATTCGATATAATATTGGTATATCGTGAAGCCCTAGTATATAAATCCTCTGATGAGCTTCTCACATGGAGCGAAACGCCATAAAGTCAGATCTCAGAATGGGTTTGGAAACTCCTCTCCCACTGCCATACTATTTATCGTAAGAGCCACTCATCCCTACCACTAATTGCCTGTTTATACCAAAAGGGAACACACGGTATATGCACATACATGTGCAAAACAATGGCACATACATGTGCAAAACAATGGCACACCCAAGCCATTTACCCTTCAAATGCTGACACTCGTCAGTGGCAGAGGCCCTAATACAGGGTCCAACTAAGAACAATCAATGAGCGGGTGCACACAGATGCTCAGTAGCAGGGACCCTGAATCAAGGGTCCCCAGCTAAGAACAATCAATGAACGGGTGCACGCACATGCTCAGTAACAGGGACCCTGATTCAGGGTCCAGCTAACCAGTGAGCATGTGCGTGGGTAGTGGGTACCCTTGCCGTGTCCCGTGGCCTACAAATAGGAGGCACTGCACCAGTGTCGGGCATCTGACTTTCGTCCTCCAACCAAAGACAAGCGTCAGGTATACTTCAGCGATGTGGCTTATCACGTTTTACCAGTTTAAATTAATCAGCAAAATATGGTAGGAGCCAATACAGACAATCTCCGACCAGACATATTCCTGTGCTCCATTTCAAAGCTAATTCTTCTCATAGAAGTAGCATGAGAGGGGAGGCGATAGGTACCTCGCCTCCCCTCCCCCTTATGCAGGGGAAACAAGACTTCAAACTGAGGATTCAAGAATAATACAGCACTACCTAACCATAGGACAGAGCATGCTACTTACTGTATTACCCAGGTTCTAAGAGGGGACCCATGTGCAAACATAAACACTCCAATCAGGAGATGAAAAGGAAGCATACAGGATATATAGTCTCCACACCACGGAGTCTCTAAGCACCAGCCATATGGTTAAAGCGCTCTTAGCCAGTAGGCTGGCCCCATACCCTCTGTTCCCCCATCCGATGTTATAGATTCTGCAAATGGCCATATGTTCGCTGAGTAAAATGTCAATTTTCATGACCGATCGCATTAAAGAGTAATTAAAACGTTAGTCGTGAAGTATTTTATGCAATAGGATGTGATTCATGAAGTGGTCTATTTTCGGTTCCGGGGTATAGTTTGACAAAATTTGAAATTTTGGGTGTGTTTGTTCTTAGGGGTATATACCAACAATAGCAAGCATAATTTCATAAAAAATGTGATTATTAAACAAGCTACAAGCACAAAACTAACAAAAATTACACTGAAATACGTGGAAAGCAAGCTACTTTTATGCTCGATTTCTGTGTTGACATTTTTTACTTTAAATTGAACTTTCAAACTGATTATTTATAAAATACTTACATGATTAACAACCAATATATTGGGCAACGGCATACTGCAACTATAATGGTATGTCACTTAAGCATCTTTCAGTAGTAGAAATTTAATGGCAGAAATAAAAAATACTGTAGGCAGAAATTTAGATTACAACAACACTAATTGTACATTATACCTAAGCCTCCACTGTGTACTCATTTTAAAGAGTAAAAGGTGTGTTGTGGCTATTTACATTTAACTGATCAAAATTTGAGAAAAGAATTTAAATTTACTCTCAAAAAGCATCTTTTGGTGGACTATTAAAACAGGTCGCGATTCACAAAGTGGTCTATGTTCGAAAATATACATGGGTGGTCATCTTCTAATTGCTATAACTAGCAAAGTCTACATCGGTTTAAGAGGTATCATGACATGTGAGGTGTCAAATGAAAGAAGAAATGATGCTGATTAAAACTAAGAATATTTATGATATGTGGCGGCAAACATGTCTAATTCTTATGAGTGTTATAGATAACAGGGTGAAATGTGTATAATGTCGCTGAAAAATGTGTTACATTTTGTTCTCACTAAAGTGCAGCATGCATGAACCTATTTCTTGAAGACTTAGACATAAAATATGCACATGGTCCTAAAGGTTAACTCACGAGCATTTCAAAACCCACACATGCACATTTTTTAAAATCGACCACTTCGTGAATCGCGACCAATAGAAATTATTCACGATTATTCAATTATTTAATTTTTAATCATATAAATTCACGATTTAAAATTTTAATCATGATTTTCGAGGTAATCACGTAATCGCGCAAAACTATGCTCATTGGCACCTTAGTTGTGTGTTCAGGTACAAATAAAAGGTTCCATATCTCGCTATGGCCCGCCCACTTTTACACGCATTGGAATCTAATTAAAACTGAACCCTGAATTCCCAGATTCTAAATTTTAAGGCAACTGGACAGGTAAGCTGTTGAAAATTTGGAAACTAAGTTGACTGGGGGCTCGGTTGCTTTTAATTTTAGTGACAGAGCTTATGATTATGATAGCATTATGATTGTGACGGATGTCAGAAAATGTGGCACCTATTTGATTGTGACAGCAGATACTTGAGTGGCAGATCGTATCCCTCCGTGGGAAGTAATTAAAGGATTGTAGTGTCCAAATGAATATTTACGATTTGAAAGGCATTATCTTTAGACTTAGCCACCAACAATCTTCAGTCAAATTGTTGTCAAAATATTCAACATATCCAGAGATAAACCCTATGTAGTCTGCAGAAATTCAGGCAGACAATTAATCCTAATTTGCATAATTGGTGTTAAGTAATGCATTTAGAAGATTGACAATATGCGCATTGTATTCACTGTCCCCGGAAACATGGGTATAGATACAATTTCTATGATGTTTGTATGCTGACTTAAAAAGTATTGCAAAATTTCAATTTTTAGATAATGGTGGAAGCTAATTAGCATAATTATGCAAATTTAACCCCATTTCCCCTAATTGGATTTTGGCAAGCTTTTAATATGTTATACCTGAGTTCCCCAAAACTCCAGACAACTGCAAAAAATTATGTTGCAATTTGTTCTAGTTTCATCTACAGCTTGACTGGACTATAAACCCTTCAACACTCAATCAGCCAAAATCAGCTTCTGCAGTGGTCTTGAGAAATGTCCATTTGCAGACCAAAAGAAGACTATTTTTTTAAATTTACTACTGGAATGACTGGCTCGATAACCGAGCCAGTCATTCCAGTAGTAAATTTACAAAAATAGTCTTCTTGGTATACAAATGGACATTTTATATGAACATATTAAAATTTTCTTTGTAGCAAATTCAAGGGTTAACGGGTTAATAGTTTGTCATTATGAGCTAGTCCTTTGGTGTCCAAGAACAAAACATAAAAAGATAATTGGTTAATTGTACAGAAAATTCCAATTTTCACACAGAAAATGTCCATTTGTAGACCAAGACAATAGTATTTTTATATCCCGCCCAAAAATTTGGCGGGGTATTATGTAATGGCGCTGTCCATCCAGGCGGGCGGGTGGTTTCCGGATGATAACTCTGTTACCGTTTGTCGGATCACATTGAAACTTCATAGGGTTGTTGGACTTGGTCTTGGGAAGAAACCTATTGAAATCGACGATGATCCGAAATCCAAGATGGCCACCAGCCACCGGCGGCCATCTTGAAAATTGGTTTCCAGATGATAACTCCGTTACCATTTGTCCGATCGCATTGAAACTTCATAATGTGGTGCTACTATGCCTGGGGAAGAAACCTATCGAAATCGACGATGATCCGGTATCCAAGATGGCCACCAGCCACCGGCGGCCATCTTGAAAATTGGTTTCCGGATAATAACTCTGTTACCGTTTATCGGATCGCTTTGAAACTTCATGGAGTGGTTGGACTCGGTCTGCGGAAGAAACCTATCGAAATCGATGATGATCCGAAATCCAAGATGGCCGCCAGCCACTGGTGGCAATCTTAAAAATTGGTTTCCGGATGATAACTCCGTTATCGTTTATCGGATCGCTATGAAACTTCATAGGGTGGTTGGACTACCTCTGGGGAAGAAATCTATTGAGATTGACAATGATCCGATTTCCAAGATGGCCACCAGCCACCATCTTGAAAATTGGTTTCCAGATGATAACTCCGTTATCGGTTATCGGATCGCTATGAAATTTCATAGGGTGGTTCGACTGGGGAAGAAACCTATCGAGATTGACAATGATACGAACTCCAAGATAGCTGCCAGCCACCGCTTCAAGGTGTGGAGAAGAAACCTATCGAAATTGATGATACTCCAAGATGGCCACCAGCCATGGGCTGCCATCTTGAAAGTTGGTTTTTAGGTTTCATTTATTGGATCACTTCCTACAGTCATTGGAATATGTCTGGTGAAGAAACTTATCAAAATTTACGATAATCCAAAATCTAATATGGCCGCCTGTCAGCGGCAGCCATCTTGAAAATTGGTTTCCGGGCGATACCACCTTGACCGTTTAACGGATCGCTTTGACACTTCATAAGGATGACTGGTCTGATGGGGCTGAGGAAGAAATAAATATTTTCTGATAGCTCTCATTCATTGGTTTGTCATCATGGCGGGGTATTATGCACCATTTGCGAAGCTCTTCTTTAAATGTTATCACTGGAATGATTGGCTCAGTTATCAAGCCAGTCATTACAGTGGTAAATTTTGAAAAATATGCTTATCTTGGTATGCAAATGGACATTTCTCAAGATTATTGCAGGCATTTTTGACCAACTTGAGTTTTAAGGGTTACGGAAAATAAGATTTTGATAAAGACTCGCTTTAAGTGTTTAATCCCTGAGAAAAGTCCATTTGATTAACAATACTAGATTGCTTGGTCAATGATGTGTCATCGCAAATCCCCACATCCGCCACCACTTTGACATTTTAATACCCCCCTCCCCCCATGGGTGGGGGAGGGGGGGTTGTGTGGGTGGGTGGGGTCAGCCAAATGTAAATTGCTCTCTGCAATCATAGGGTTAACTCACAATCCAAATTTGTTGAATTACGTTACTTGATGATGAGCCTGCCATTGTATTGATAATGTTTAACTCTGGTTTTTAAGACAATTATACTGATACCGGAAGAGCCATTGAATATTTTGAAATTAATTTGATTGGAAGCATACATGATCAAATTTAGTCAAGAAAATTTACATGTATTTTAGAAAATGCCCACTTGCAGACCAAGAGAAGACTGTTTTTGAAAATTTGCCATTGGAATGACTGGCTCGGTTATTGGGGCAGTCATTACAGCGGTAAATTTTCAAAAAGGGTCTTCTCTTGGCCTGGAAATTGAGATTTCCCAAGACCACTACAGAGGCCGGTTTGGGTTGGCTTGACCATTAAAGGGTTTAAGGATTATTTTAATAATGGTCAACATGGTCAAGGCTTTTCAAAGAAACTAAATTTTCGCTTATTAATTTATATCAAGAGAAAACTATTTTTGAACATTTTTCACAGTTACTGATCTTATCATCCCATTAAAATTACATTAGTCTTGTCTTATTCTACAAAATTGACACTAAGCACTAAGTAAACAAAATTATTTTTTTATTCACGATTGACCAATCAAAGCTTATTAATTAGATTCTTAATAATTTATTCAAGTGCTTACCTGCACAAATTTGAAGGTGTAATTCATTGTATGATAATTAAGTATTTATTGCGCATGGTCACAGATATAGTACATCTCAAAGATAATTTAAAACATACTGTTGCATATTCCAGCAATGTCTTCCAATCCAATTATGTTCAAAATATTCCACAGAACATTTCTTACATCGTGCTCAAATTTGTACTAATTTTTAACATTTTGTATGTTTTTGTTTTAGAAACCTTTAGAAACATTTTAGGTTATCTCTGAGCTGTACTGTACATGTTTGGTTATATAGGTACCTGTTTGAGAAACCATCTATCTTTAGGGGCCACAATGTGTTTCTTTAAGACAAGTGGTCATCTTGTGGTCCCTAAGACAGGTCTTATAGTGAGTGACTGAGGAACACACATTAATCATTTATGGGCAACTCAGATAAAACTACATGTAACCTCTGCAGTAATCTTGAGGCAGGCATTTCAGTTGTAAAGTTTCAAAATGAACCATCTTGACCTGGACATTCATGAGCAAATTTCTTATTCTTTCTTAAACAATCTTGGACATTAAAGGGTTAGACTATTAATCTGGATCCTAATGAATAGTTTCAAAAGATTGTGAGTTAGTAAGTACTCTTTAACTGTCTCACCGCTGCAAGCCACCAGAAAATAATTTCAATGAGCAGAATCTCTTGATTTGCTGAATATTTTGAAAACAATTTGACTGAAAGTTATAACCCTTTCAGCAAAAACTCAGCAGTCAGACAGTTAACCCAGACAGAATGGAAATGACAATTCTTTCTGAATATTCTGCCCAAGATTTTGAAACTGATTTGATCGGGAGCTGCTGCCGCTGCTGCTGCCTATGGTAATTAGTTTCGGAATATTCAACAGCTGCCATGTATAGTTTAAATTGTGACGCTGACATTTAAATGGTTAAATGGTTAATGGTTAATTCTTTTGAATATACAGACCCAATATTATAAATTACAATTTCTTTATGAGACGTAAAAAATATTCCATTGGATATTTTAAAATTTATTTGTATGTGAAGCTGTCACATCCAGCCTTCCAGTCATTTTATTTTCAAAATATCTAACAACTTTCATGCACATGGCAGGTTGGCTTCAAATTAGGTTGTAGCGGGAATTCATATCATCAGTGAAAGGGTTGAAAATAACTTATTCTTGGCAATCAAGTAAGCATCACGTTAATTACCCTTATGACTCTGATGTCAAAATTTAAAATTTTCATATTAAAGTAAAAGATGAACACGTGATAATTTTTCAACAGATTTGGTGGAAGATGTTGCTGTCCATGACAGCAACATCATCCACCAAAATTGTTGAAAAATGTGCACCAGTTTCTTTGCTATTGACACAGTAACGGTTAGAATATTGACAACAGAGTGGTAAAGGTTAAGGGCTTTCCAATAATGTGAGAAAGGTTGCAGCTATATTGTCAGAATCCATATTAAATGCCTCTCATAAATGTTTAATTAACCCTTTACGGCTAAAATTTGTATAAGATAATTTAAATTTTATAATACCATGACAATTTGCATTCAGGCAAATTGTTTTGAAAATATTTAACATTTTGGGAAAACATTTATATTTTTAACAAATTTGATAAAAAAAAGTGCATGTAATAACAAATTTCACCCAGACTTGACAGGTTATCTCAGATATACTTTTTAAACCCGCCAGGCTTCACTAGTCTTCAGCAGGAATGCACATTTGCAGACCAAGAGAAGACTATTTTTTTAAAGTTGACCACACAAATGACTGGCTTGATAACAGAGCCAGTCATTTCACTGACAAAATTTAACAAAAAAAGTCTTCTTGGTCTGCAAATAGGCACTAATATGGAATAAGCAAATATTTAGATATTCTTGACAAAATTTAGCCATTAAATGGTTAAACATGATTTTTGACAATTCAGTCTAAAATTGTTTGAGGATTAGAAGGGATTAGAAGTTTGGTATATCATTAGTTTCTATAAGACTAGTAACAAGATTTCTTCTCAACCTGAGGATTATGCGGACAAAGTCAGAAATCTGGCCTCATAGTTAGTATTATAATAATCTCATTATCAAATCTTTGATTCCAATATCGACCCTCAACTCTACATGTAAGGAAACAAATTACTAGGCCCAAATTTATATTCTGTTTGAAGTTGAAAATTTTGAAACTAATTTGACTGGTAGCTGTTGCTGCCACCAGGCAGCAACAGCTTCCAGCCAAATTTGTTTCAAAATATTCAACAACATTTTTGTTTTAAATTAAAAAATTCTAGATTGCAGTTATTGTTAAAGCGTTAATCTCTAAGCACCAATAAGGCAGCTAGCTACAAGTGACTTTTCCTATAGTAAAGAACATGTAAAAGCCTGTTTGTCAATTTGCCACTCTATTTAGAATTACCTTGGATTGAAAGCGTGGCACTGCCCTGGCTGTCTGAGCAAAGGTGTTCCAGGCTATTAGGAATAAACAATAGCACATGTTCAGACCTGTTGTCATTACCTCAGCTGTATTATGTTGCTTTTCAACTGTTGATTACACACACTCACACTTCAATAAGAGTGGTTATTGACCTGATTTAACATGCAGATTTCGTAATAATACTCACTTGTTAATTAATGGGGTTGTTGTTATATGATTTGCGTAAGTGACTCAAATTTATTTTATAAACTGCACTCCATATGCAGAGGTCAGCATAATTGTTGTAGAGGTCACTAAGCGAAGACCTTGTCTCAAAGATTAATTTATTAACTTCAAGTTCTGGTTGCAAGTCATTTAGCTGAAGAGAAATATTTAAAGCGATATTTTAGGAAGTTATATTTTTGTGTGTTTGTGTGGTTTTTAGATTTTTTGGTAGAAGTTTGAGTGTTTTCGGTGTTTAATATGGAAGTAGTACATGGTGATACCATTAGGGATATTTATGACGGTCACTGGGAGAATTTTATCAAGGGTACTGATGTGACTCATCTGCCAGTAAGTTATAATAAAAATATTTAGTAATAATATTAATAATATGGAATTTAAAATAGCACTGAATAATATCACCTTAATAATATTAATATTTAATAAGTTTCCAATTTAATAATAATATTAAAGGTGTATATTCACAGTAAAATGCTTGAAAATAAGTGTTTAAATTTGTGTACTTGTACAGCCTTAAATTGTGTGCCTAAATGTAATGAAATGAAATAAATCTTATATGATGATTTCATTCCATATAAATATATTTTGTATTTTTAGTTGTGAATTTGAAATAGAGGCACGAGTCCCTAATTCAAATTCACAACTTAAAAAATTATATTAATTTATATGTAATGAAATCATCATATGCGAAGATTTATTTCGTTTCATTCCAGCTAGACCCACCCACCCCACACCTTAAGGCTCTAAAAGTAAACAATTCAAACAATTTTATTTTCAGTAATTTTGCTTAACAATATTAAAATTAAATCACTATATTGAATAGTAATAAACACAAAAAAGTTACCATACAAAATTTCAGATTTAAGGTTAGATTGATGACAATTCAGTCAAACTTGTTTAGGAATAAAAAGTTATTTTTATAAAAAAATTAAAAATTATATTAGTTTTCTTCATCCACATAAAATATTTCAAGTTTAAACGTTAAAAATGATATTCTGATTTTAAGTACAAATCATTATATTTATTTTGATAATTATGTAACCTTAAACTTTATTCAAGAAAATTTCAATTTTCTCATAGAAAATGTCCATTTGCAGACCAAGAGAAGATTAATTTTGAAACTAAGCCACTGGAATGACTTAGTAGGTGACCAAAAAATTGATCGATCCCCTCGATCGTCTGAATGGTTATCGAGCCAGTCATTCCATTGGTAAATTTTCGAAAATAGTCTTCGCTTGGTCTGCAAATGGAACATTTCTCAAGACCTGCATAAACCGTTTTTGGCTGATATGTAGGTTAAAGGGTTACTTTGAAATGTACTCTTTCATTACAAAACTTAAATGTGACATGTACAGTACAGCTCAGAAAAAACTTAAAACATGTTTAAAAAATAAAATAAAATGTACTGTTGAATATTATGAACAGAATTGGATTGAAAAACACTGCTGTCGTCCAATCTAATTATGTTCAAAATATTCAATACACTGTTTTGTTGGTTTTACTGTCCACGCATATTTAGTATTTTTTGAATTTAGTGAATGGATGAATCCACTTTTAGCTATACCCTACCCAACTCTAGAGCTAAGCTCCACCAATGCTTTGCTTGTGTTGGGATTGATTGATCCCTGCCCTTCCTGAATCTCAAATACCAGAAAACTATACAGGTAAGCTGTTGAATAAATTTAAACTAACTTGACTGGGTGCTGTTTCCGCCTATGACAACAACAGCGCCCAGTTAAATTAGTTTCAAAATATTCAACAGAATGTGTATTAAATAGTAAAGCCATACAATTCATACAACTTGTCTGACTATTAACCCTTTCACTGACAAATCCCTGAAAAAGTATATTCTTTATGGTATAAAACTTATGGTGTTGAATATGTTGAAATTAATTTGACTAGAAGCTGTTACTGCGTAAGACAGCGACAGCTTCCAGTCAAATTAATTTCAAAATATTGAATAGTTTTCCTGTATGGTAGCATTGAAAATGAGACCTGGGGAATTCATCGGTGAAAACGTTTATGATGGACTAGGTAAGATATGGCATTCATGACCTAATTGATTATGTCAGCCTACATGTCTGCATGTGATGTAGTTGATGATGATGTCATATGTTTGATCGATAGACTGGATACATCTATTATCTAAATGTTATAAACTCGTCATCTTCACAACAGTTTCACACTTTTGGGGCTCACCAGATGAGACTGTGTGTTTGTAATTTCTGTAATTATTTACGTTATAGCTTGAGCAGTCATTGAAGATGGATGGTTATGAGACAGGCGACCATGCGTCTAAGAGCATCGTTCACCAGAACATCGAGATGCGGCGTAAACTCGAGGATGATAATGCTAGCTATAAGCGTAAATTACAGGCTTACCAGGAGGGTCAACAAAGACAGGCCCAACTCGTACAGAAACTTCAGTCTAAGGTATGCATGTGTTTTCTTGCCAATCTCTCCGTTCATCTTTCTATAATTCAAGTGATTTAAGTCCCAGCCGCTAAGAGGGTTGCTATATGTTTAATAATTCCGGTGTAGACAATACAATACAGCTCAGAAATAACTTGTTTCCAAAATAAAATGTACTGTTGAATATTTTGAACATAATTGTATTGGAAGACATTGCTGCCTAAGGCAGCAATGTCTTCCAATCCAATTATGCTCAAACTATCTCGTGATAACACCAGATTCTATGTCAGTATTTAACCCTTTAGTGGTCAAGATTTGTTAAGAAAATTACAAATTTTGCTTGGTAACTGTCAAAGTTACAGGCCAAGAGAAGACGATTTTTGAAGGTTAGCTACTGAAATGACTGGCTCTGTTATTGATCAAGTCACTCCAGTAGTAAACTGCAACAGTTTTCAGTAGCATTGATTCCAAAATGAACACCAATTATCATATGAAACTAAATTTACTATACTGGTAAAGGTCTGAAATTTCAGTGGTTGCTCGATCAACCCTTTTAACACAAAGATTTGTTCAACAAAAATTAAATTTTCTTATAGAAAATGTCCATTTAGTTTTTTTGAAAATTTATGCCGGGAATGACTGGCTCGGTTATGGAGCCAGTCATTCCCGGCATAAATTTTCAAAAATAATCTCTTGGTCTGCATTTCTCAAAATGGGTTTTGGGTCCGCTTGGGAGTTAATCAAAATTTATTTATTTCGTTGTTTCTCCTAAATATCTTCCATCAGCTGATCGTTATAGTCTAGTCTCTACTCGTACACACACTGATATTACACATGTGGATATTGAACATTTGTCACTTACTGTGCGGTATGCACAGCTATATTGCTTATTATGATGCTCATGACATGTTTTGTTTGTCAAGTTCTGTTTCTTTAATGTTTGTCTGTCTCAGTCATTCCAAAACTACTTAAGCCCATTTCTACACTGTGTAATAGTGTTAGTCTGTCGGACTCTGTTAAATATTCCAGTGTATCTCAGTCTTAGTCTATTCCTGACAGTCCAAGAACTTCCTCTAACCAAATCAGTTTCTTTCATTTGCAGCTGCTACAATATAAGAAAAAGTCTTCAGATCTCGAGGAGGATTTACGCGGCCATGAATTTGACATGTACCGCTCACAACAGAAGGTAGTCATGGCGACAATATCCCAGTGACATGAACAGATTGTTTGTGTCCAGTGTACTGTGTCATTTAACCTGTTCACCTATTTACTTCATCCTTGCAGTGATGTTCACTGGCCAGTAATTCCTAGCTTAACCCCTATGCTGCTGCTCAGCTCGCACATTGACCATTGTCCTGCTATTCAATTGTCAAATTGCATTATTCAGGTAACCATTATGGTACCATTCTGATGTCAAAATTTGGGCTTTTATGGGATAGTAGGAGAAACACTGGGATATATTTTGAAAACAATTTAGCTTTAACTCTTTCATGGCGAAGCCGGCCCACACCGGCCTCTGCAGTGGTCTTGAGGAATGCTCCTTTGCAGTCGAATAGAACTATTTTTGATAATTTACCACTTGAATGACTGGCTCGATAACTGGTCCAGTCATGCCACTGGTAAATTTGAAAAAATTGTCTTCTTGGCTTGCAAATGGACATTCAATAAGCAAATATTAAAAGTTTTCCTAACCAAATTTAGTCATTAAAGGGTTGAAGTAACATTGTTTCGAAAATTTTCACCAGAGTTTCTTCTATGGATACGTTTAAAAAAAAAAAATTCTTGGAAACCAAATCCTAACTCATGTTCAGCTTTGTGAGTGGTGTTGTTGATAGCTGTTGCAGCACTGTCTAGTGCAACAGCCTGTAGCAACACTATCTAAATGAGCATCACTATTTTTCTTGCAACAACGTCATTAAAACCTGAGCAGGACAACATTTGTTAATATAGCGCAGCAGCTTATTTAAAAAATCATTTTACTGAAATCTGTTGCTCTCTGACATAGCAACATCTCTCAGGAAAGCTGTTTTCATTACGCAACAGTTTTCCGATCCATGAATTACTACTGCATTTGCCGATTTATTTGTTCAGTTTTTGTTAAATTATGTTTAAAATGTGACTTTCATTTCACTTTATTTTATAATTTTGCTTTTCTTCCTGAATACCATTGAGGATATACCAGCTGCATTTCCTAATGGTCCATCCAAGCTTTTGCATGATTGCTGCATGGTCTGTTCATATCATCTATTTCCTTTCAGCATGTCACAGTGTCCTTGCATTTTTATTTTCCTTCATCCACAGCTAGACATTATAATTTGCTTGCAATTGCATGTCACTTTAAAACTGCTTTTAAAAATTGCAACAGCTTCTAGATTTAAAAAATGATTTTTATTTAAGCATGCAACTGCTATGGTATAAATTTTGATTTGTAGAGACATAAGTACTTACACACTACACACACATCCAAATATAGATTCCTTTAAATCAGTAAGAAACTAATTTTGAAATTGAAAATGTTATAATTGCAATAGAACAAACACATTAGCTTGTTTCTATCTAAAAATTCAATCCGTTATATATTTAAATTCCAGTGTCGAATTTTCAAGGCAACAATAGAGGAAAGCTGTTGAATACTTTAAATCTAATTTGACAGGAATCTGTTGCTGCCTACATGTATGGCAGCAACAGCTCCCAGTAAAATTAGTTTCAAAATATCCAACAAAATATGTGCTACTTCATAAAGAATTTGGGTTTTTTTGTGTGTAAGGGCTAAAAAGTTAAAACAAGAAGAAACCAATTTTGAAATCTAAACTATGACACCAAACACTAAATATTATGTTTGTTAAAATTTTGAAACTGTACACAGTTTTTATTTAGTAAATAAACATGTGCCACTTTAATTGCGCCCCACCCAGGTCCTGCAGTACAAGGAGAAATGTTTGGAGTTAGAGAGTGAACTGAGCAGAGTTAAGTCAGAGAGTTTGGTAAGGATGGTATATTTCTTTCATCCCACGATTCACCGGAGTTCACACGTTAAATTAATGAAAATGACACATGTTTATTGTACACTCGGTGTGATGCACAATTTTGAAGTTATTTTTGTAATATATTTTCATTTATTATGTACACAATGGGTAAGTGATTTTTAAATGGCGGATATACATATAGGATCTTTAATTGCATTATTTTAATACTAATTGTCAAACGGGCCAAAATGTCTTCTACAATCGTCTTGAGAAATGCTTATTTGCATGTCTAAGAGAAGATTTTTTTGGGAATGGCTGGCTCGGTCATCGAGCCGGCCATTCCCAAAAAAATCTTCTCTTAGACATGCAAATAAGCATTTCTCAAGACGATTGGTAAATTTTCAGAAATAGTGTTCTCTTGGCATGCAAATGGTCATCCAATAAGCACAAGTTTGAATTTTTCACGGCCTTGACCAATTGGATTAATAGCACCAGTTTGCATATTTAACGAGCACACACTTGTATATCTTTGGGACTACGGGTAGCAAAATAATCGTAATATTACTTCGATAGTTTTATCCTCTATATGTTGAAGTTGTGAGACTACCTGCCTAATGAACATTGCATTGTGGGATTAATTGGTCAAAATCATCAGCATTACCACCACCGTACACACCATATTTATTGACTGTTTTATTTACAGCATTGCGGCGTGCACCTCTTCTACTAAATTTTAGTTTAATTTTAATTTAAGCACACATTTTAAAATTGAATCATTAAGTCTTGTCAATGTTTAATCACCATATCATCCATATCCGACCATATAACAGGTTCTTCAGTATAAACAGAAAAGTACAGATTTGGAAAGAGAAGTTAAGCATGTGTACGATGATACAAAACGCACGTCGCACTCAGTGAGTCTCGCTCGCGCGATGATCAGCGCATGTTGTCTATCGTGTATCTGCGCCTTTGTAGCTCGCTAGTATTCTCTATATGGTAGTCTCTCTAGTTTAACATGCATGTTTAATTCTGTGTGCGTAATATATTATAATTAAAGTTGAACTGTCATGGTAAAATATTCAATATCTTTAATCCCATTTTTAAGATAATGGTATCATGTACCTATGCTTGTCTGGATCTGGTACATGCATATTAAAAGAGGGATCTATTGCTAGTTATGCCCCACTTATTTAGCTACGCTCGGTGCACATTTTCTGCGTGTTAGAATCGATTTAAAACCTGAATTCCCAGAATAGAAATTTTACGGTAACTATAGACGTAAGTTGTTATATATTTTGAAACTAATTTAACCGGGGGCTGTTGCTGCCGATCAGAGTTTATTAAATTGTAAATTCAACAAAGATACTACAATTCATGCGTTTTTGTGATAGACTTATTTTCATGACAGAGTTAGGACTTTTTTATTGCGACATCAGATAACTAGTGATATACTTGATTATGACATCAAATACTTGAGTGATAGATTTGAGCCATCCAGTTACAATATTTTTCTGACATAGGTATTCGTTAATATTGAATGTTAAATTATGGCAGTTAATCTTTAAGCTCATTCTGAATATTATAAAATCTGCGTGAGCCATTGCTGCGTAAGGCAGCAACGGTTGAAGTCTGTTTCTACTCGAGTGATAGCTGGTTTTCTCTGCTTGACTAACTAACTAACCTTAAGTATTGTTATGGTTATAACATATATAATGGGTCACTTTTCAATTAGTGATTTATGAAGTTGGCTAGCTGTAGTGGTTAGCCTTCAGGACTACATGTACTTAGCCGGAGAACCTGGTTCACAACTCAGCTGTGCACTACATGTATCTCGCTGTCATTTAAAAAATAGGCAATTTCCTTTGCTCCTTGCCTCTCTTCATCCAGGAGAATAAATGTGTACCAGTGTAAAATCAGGGGAAGTTAGCCGTAATGGTGTAATAGATGAGATAAAAGCCGCTTATATATGTGACGTGAATGGGATCTAGAAATTATGGACTCTATCAGCCAATCAAAGTAATAACTTCTAATTACTGATTTACATTATAATCAATTATAATGTCATAAATTCATTAAATGATAATGATAGTTATATAATGACAGAAATGTTGTTATTTTATAATTTAATGACATGTGCTTCAAAAAGATAAACACATCACCTTGACCCTTTATGGGTCAAATCTGGTCACGAAAACAAAAATAGAATGTCCACTTGCAGGCCAAGAGAAGACTGCTGGAATGACTGGCTCGGTTATCGAGCCAGGCATTACAGTGGTAAATATTCAAAAATAGTCTCTTGACCTGCAAATGGACATTCCTCAAGACCACTGCAAAGGCCAGTTTGGGCTGGCTTGGCCATTAAATGGTTAAATTAGGATACAGAAAAAGATATTGTATAGTGGAATATCGATATAAACTGACGAGGGACCAATATTCTAGGCCCCTCCCCTAGTGATTTCAAAGAGCTAGATATAGATTATAGATATTTGAAACAGAAATATAACAATAAAATGAGCAGTTCTAAAATTTTGCTATGAAACGAGAGCTCATTTGAGACAATGTTTATCTTTATCATACAGAGTCATAAACCGATTATTGTGAATAGTGTTCAGCAGTAATATCATAAATTTCTCTCATATTTTCTGTCAACTGACCTCTGCAGTTGTCTTCAGGAATGTCCATCTACAGGCCAAGAGAAGATTATTTGTCATCAAACTTTGAGAATTAGTCTTTTTGGCCTGCAAATTGACATTCCTCACGAGCGCTGCTGATGCAGTTTTTGGCCGCCGAGGACATTTAAAGGGTTAATAGGCATCAGCATTTTCGGGGTAAATGAATTAAAAAAATATCTGACAATATTCCGTATAACGTAAAGTTATTTTATCTAGTCTGTATCACTGTACATGTTGAGATTTAACCATTTCACCATGATTTCCACATACATGTATGTCATTTTCAAGACAACCATACAGAAAAACAGTTGAATACTTTGAAATTAATTTGACTGGAAGCTGTTGCTGCATTAAGCAGCAATAGTGTCCAGTCAGTCAAATTAATTTCAAAATATTCAACAATGAGTGAAAGGGTTAACAGAGAAATTGTCTTCTTAACCCTGTAGTGGTCACTTCAGTTAAAACCGATCTTTGTAGTCGTCTTCCGGAATGTACATTTACAGGCCAAGAGCAGACTATTTTTGAAAAAGTATACTCATTACAATATAAAACTTATTCTGTTGAGCATTTTGAAATTAATTTAACTGGAAGCCATTCTTGTCTAACAGTTGTTCTGTATGGTTGCCTCGAAAATGAGATATGGGGAATTTCATAGTTGAAAGGGTTAAGATTATTTAGCTATTTAAGGGTTAATAAATATAGCTGTTGAGAAGTTAATACATCATAGTGGCTCTTACAGAATCTAGCCAGGTTTGTGTTTGTGTGTGCGTGCGTGAGTGCGTGTGTGAGTACAGTGGCACATGGCCAATAACTGTTTTCACACTTCAATAAGGTAAGCAATCACCGTGTTGAAAGATACTATCCAATACTGATCATACAGTCTATGAACTGTTAACCATCTTACCTCTGAAATTCCACTGTTTCAATTTCAAAATAACCACAGAAAAGCTGTTGAAAATTTTGAAACTAATTTAACTGGGAGCTGTTGCTGCCTAAGGCAGCAACAGCTCCCAGTCAAAATAGTTTCAAAATTTTTGACATATTACTTTTAATATATCTGAAAATATTTGGCATTTCTATTTGGTGGTGTTTAACGTGTTAAATTGGCAAAGTTGTTCATATGTATCGGGTCATTTAACACATTTGTATTTCCAGATAATAAATTAGGATATACGCAAGGATTTTAGAACGATTGTGATATATAACTTCCTTTTGACCCCTACATAAGAACCTATTACTTGGGGTCAAGGTCATTGTTGATTTAAGTTATAATTTTCATGTTGCATCGATAATTTTAAAATTTCAAGTGATTTGTATGTCATTCTAGTTCAGATAATTTATGAATTTTTTGAGGGCTACTAAACTTAAACAAAAATTGGATTCTTTACTTGGTCATGACAGCGAATCAAACCCACAACTGGTGACAGCGCCTATTATCATAGCGCACAAACTCTTCCACCAAACAAATGTCACAAGAGAACTTTATTTAAAGTCAAATTGTTTTAAAATTATCCTTAAAAATTCTTATCTGCCAAACATTATAATTAGTTAAACTTAACACATTTTTGAAGAAATCTAGTGACCTTTTTTCAACTAAGTTTCCTAATGCAAAATTTAAATTCTAAAATTAAATTATCTTAAGTATTCTGTTGATTTTATTCTGAATGTTGGAGTCAGGAATGTTGGGCTCAGTATTTGAGGAACATGTCCGGACAAGTTTAACCATTGTAACACTGCTTTTTACCGAGCAAATGGAAGAGAGACTGGTGTATATTTTTCAAAACAATGTTGCTGTAAGCTGTTGCTGTCTTGCATGCTCATTGGATTAAGAATTTTGACATCAGATACAGGGGTTAAAATCTTATCTGTTAGTTTACTGATTAACCCTTTTCATCCAGATTCTTCAAATCAAGAGAACTCAAAATAATACTTCTGGTTTAGGGATATCCACAACACATGGGGTTATGAATGGCTTTTGCAGTGTTCTGAGAAATCTCATTTGTATAGCAAGCGAAGACTATTTTTGAAAATTTACCGCTGGAATGACTGGCTCGATTAAAAATTGTCTTCTCTGGCTTTAGAAATAAACATCTTATGAGAAAATTTTGAGAGTTAAAATGGTTTAAAAACACCATTAGGAATCTATTGTTAGCAGATTTTCTTAGGATTCTTAGGTTATAGTGTCTGTTTTTTCTAAGAAGAAATAAAACAGAAGTATTTATTTCACTTGTCCTTTGAAGGTATATCATATTAAGTATTGGCCTATTGGTCTTTCCCACGGGTGTTCCATGTTGATAAATATTTGGTGATAACTGTATTATACAATAGATAAATATCTTATTCAAAATGTTGTTTGGATTGAGTATAATACACAAATACAGGGGTTAAAGGTCATGGTGTGAAAGCTGTATAGGCCTGCAGAGTTTATGGGGCTTTTGTAGTAGAGCTATAGCAATGGAGTAAAATGTTTGCAAATGTTAAAGGTCATTTTGTGAACCAGTATGTAGTTATAATACATTTAACTCTTTCACTGACAAATCCCTGGGAAAAAAAAAAATTTAAGATATAAAATTTATTCTGTGGAATATTTTAAAATTAATTTAACTTGAGGTCGTTGTGTCTTAGGCAGCAATGTCTTCCCATCAAATTGATTCCAAAATATTCACCAGTTTTCATGTCTGATTGTCTTGAAAATGAATTTGTAATTCATGGGTGGAAGGGTTAATATATAGACACAAAGTTCTTAACCCTTTACTGGTCAAGATTGGTCAATAAAACGTATATTTTTGCTTAGTGAATGGCCATTTGCTGGATAAAATAAGACTATTTTTGAAAATTTATCACTGGAATGACTGGCTCAGTCATTGAGCCAGTCATTCCAATGGTGAATTTTCAAAAAATATTCTTCTCTTAGCCAGCAAATGGACATCTCTCAAGAGCATTGCAGAGGCCTCAATACTTGACCATTCAGTCAAACCCTTTATTGTTTAATCCTCAAATTTGTTCAAGAAAATTTCAATTTTGTAATAAAAAATTACCATTTGCAGACCAAGAGAAGACTGTTTGAAAATTATCACTTGAATAACTGTACATTACAGTGGGGGAAAATTTCAAAAATAGTCTTCACCTGCTCTGCAAATGGAAATTTTCCAAGGCCCTGTAGAAGCAGATTTTAGCTGCCTTGATGGTTAAACGTTTGAGATATGATCTATATAATGGCTAATTATTGAATTTCAAGCTAAAACATGTAGGCAGAACTGTTTCAGTGCCTGTCCAACTGTTACACATTAATCTGTTAAAAATAAAAATTAATAAAATTGTCATTTTCTTTAACCAATTTTGATCACAGAATCTTGTGGCCCCAAATGTCACTTCATATGACAATTAAAATGGCCTTCCGCGAGGTGGTCATTGAAGCTAAGTTTCACTACATAATATATGACTGGAATTTAAATTTAAAGTAGTTTTATTCCTGCTATTAAACTGGGTTCTTTAGTTTCACAAAGGCTATAATAAAGCCATAAATCAAAATGATAAAGTGTCTAAATCCATATTAACAAGAAATATGTGGATGAAATTTAAACCTCTATATAGTGGGCACCTGACTTTCAGACTAAAAGATGGCGTTTCTTTAAGATGAGTGGTTGTAAGACCACCCGTCTTAAGGAGCCAGCATCTTTTAGCCTAAGAAGCTATTCACAATAGCAAGTGAGATGTCTTATGTGACCACCTGTCATGGTGACCGCTTATTGATGGACCATTCAGTGTCCATTCTGAACAAGTCTGTCTGAACATACAGTAAGCTCAGAGATAACTTAACATGTTTGCAAAACAAAATAAAATGAACTGCTAAATATTTTGGACTAGGACAGCAATAGCTTTCCAATCAAATTAAGTGCAAAATATTTAATAGAACATTTCTGGCATTATGCTCAAAATTATACGAACTAACATGTTTCTGGGTTTTTTTGAAACATGATAACTTATTTATGAGGTAACGTTGGCTTCCAATTAACCCTTTAACACTCCTATCAGCCAAAAACCGCTTCTACATTGGTCTTCAGAAATGCCCATTTTCAGACCAAGAGAAGACTATTTTTGGAAATTTAGCACTGGAATAACTGGCTCGATAACTGGGCCAGTCATTTCAGTGGTAAATTTTCAAAAATAAGTTCTGGGTTTGCACATTTTATTGACAAATTTTATGACAAATTCGAGGGTGAAAGGGTTTAACCATTGTAACACTGCTTTTTACCGTCCAAATTATTAAACAGAACATTTCTAGCATCGGGCTCAAAATTTTACGAACTAACATGTTTCTTTTTTCGTTTTGGAAACATCGTAAATTATTTATGAACTGTACTGTATCTGCCATATATAAATTACCAATACATATGATTCAATCACTTGGCAGGAGATTATTTGCCAAGTCATTGATTGTGTGTGTTTGTGAGCTATAGTTTATGTTATTGGTTTATGGAAAAATGCTGTCATTATTTGCTTATCGGTCGTATTGATGTGTACTTGACCCGTGAAATATCAAGTATTTATTGCCGATACAGTGTTCGCATGACATGGAATTAATCTTTCTGTAAAGCATGCCCAAACGCATTCATCAGGCCCACTCACCCCCTCTCACTACTCAGCGGGAAGAATTGGGGAAAGGATTGACTATAAGTCTGACATGCTCGAGTTTATGCATTGCTTAAAGGTGGATGTTCACACCAGAATCTTGGAAATAAAATTGTTAAAATTGTATACTTGAAATAGAGCCTTAAATTATGGACCTGGATGTAGTTAAACGAAATAAATCTTAACATAATTATAATGAGTTTATTATGTATAAATTAATTTAAAAAAAAGTTATGAAATTGAATTAGAGACATGTGCCCATATTTCAACTTCACAATTAAAAAATTGTATTCATTTGTACGGAATGAAATCATCGTTTGTTAAGATTCCTTTCGATTCATAACCGAGATATACAATTTGAGCTTCTAAATGTAGAGAATTTAAATAATTTTTTTTAGTGCATTCTGGTATGAATATGCACCTTTAACCATATTGAGCCAAAAGATCAGATTTGAAAACCTGACAACTTTGCTGCATAGCATGTGTATTGTAGCACAAGCTTTCAGTTAAATTAGTTTCAAAATATTCTCTAATATACCTGTTGCTTATCTTGAAAAATTATACTTTATCGCTGTAAGGAACTGGATTAATTCATGTCCGTTTTCTTATTTTAACTACTAAACAACCAGTGTGATCAGGGGAGATAACTCATTCAAATTATAAAAGGAAAATATATTTATTTTTTTAATTGGTTGTTCAAATATGCAAAAATATTCAGAAAATGACATTTCCATGCTTAAAATAGACTTTTATATTTATATTTAGAGGAGGATTTCTTCTCTATCAGTTAGTCTTTTCTTTCATTACATATCACTTTTCAGCCCTTCTTTCCTTCCCTTTCATTACAAGCTTTGCTTTATGCTTTTTAATCATGATGCCATGCACAAAATTAAGGTCAAAAGTTTGCATACTTTAACTTATGAATAAAACGTCTGTATGGGGCTATTTCATTTCTTATTTAACGATCTTGTATTTTGTTGCACTGAAGAATTAATACGGATCCATTAACGCATGACAAGGGAGGTAACTGTGGATCCAAGATTTTAACTGTTTACTGTTATGGATTTTACGAATGGAGATACTGAAACGTGTTGCTTTCATAGATGGACAATAATTGCAATGCTGAAGTATATTGTAGAATGATGGCTGGTAATTCAGCTTTACAAGATTTAGGTTAAATACATGTAGCTTTAATAATATTGTGTGAAATCAGAATGGATTCTGCGGTTTCGAGATAATGAAGTGCTAACCCTTAACACGCTGATGTCAATATTCTATCTTTTATTGTGTCAATAGCGAAGAAACTGGTGTACATTTTAAAACAATTTTGGTGGAAGATGTTGCTGTCTACGACAGCACCATCTTCCACCAAAATTTGTTTAAAATGAACACCAGTTCATCTTTTAATTTAATTTGAAAATTAAGAAAATTTACATCAAAGTGTTAAGAGTTAATAATAATAATAATAATAATAATAATAATAATAATAATAATAATGGTAAATCAATATCGGGCTGTCAAATTTTTGAAAATGTATTACTGAGGCTCTATTTAACTCTTTAGTCCTCAAATTTGTTTAAGAAAATTAAACGTTTCTCATTAAAAATGGCCATTTACAGAACAAGAGATTATTTTTGACAATTTACCACTGGAATGACTGGCTCGTTTTTCGAGCCAGTCATTCCAGTGGTAAAATTTCAAAAATACCCTCATGCTCTGCAGATGGGCAGTTCTTAAGACCATTGTTTAAGTCGTCTTTGGTCAGAATGGGTGTTAACGGTTTAATGATTTCATTGGTGTAGTGTGTGGTGAACAGTGTGTCAATAAGATGGTGTTCATTTCTTCAGTTACAAAGCACCACAGATACATTGCAGCAGAGACTGGACACGGCTGAGCAGAGGTTGAAATTGGCCGAGAACGACCACTCAATGGATCTCGAGAAGGCCCTCGTGAAACTTGAAGAAGAACAGCAAAGGTAGGTAGTGTTAGAATTTTTTAGTCATAAAAAAATGTAAAACTTAAGTAATAAGCTTATTCCTATATCTGATCTGTCAATAAAGCATCTGTTTCATTGTCAAGATGACGTCGTTTCAGATTTACAGTTAACAGATGTTACTGGTTTGTGTTTGAGTTTTGTCGGAGTAAATCGACAAAGCGATTTAATCAATTTGTGTAATACATTAAGAGTAGTAGACAATTGCGTGTTATTAACACTTTAGTGGTAAATTTTCTCAGAAAAATGTCTATTTGCTTAACAAGAGAAGACTGTTTTTGATTATCTACCACTGGAATCACTGTTCTTTATCAAGCCAGTGCTTCCAGTTGTAAATTTTCAGAACGGTTCTCTCGGCCTGCAAATGGCCCTTCCTCAGTATGATGGAGGTGTCCAGTTGGCTTAGCCATTAAAGGTTAAAAAAAGTCTGATTATAAAATAAAATCTTTTTCATTACATGGGCATTGTGAGCGACAAACTAATGAAATTTTGGCCTAAACTATCACTTGTTATTCTAAGTCTTAGTTCGTGTTCACATTAGGTTAGCTAAACCCAAGGAAGTCCAATCGATCACAAATTTTCGTTTTACTCGTGTACGTTTACGCTTACACAAGTTATGATAAGTAAACAAATATTTGCTTTCGATCCGACTTACTGCGGTCTTACTTCGGATTAGCGCTGTAATGTGAACACACCCATTGAATCTTATGGTTATTTTCTGTACAATAAACTACACTATCGCTATTGTCTTAGTACCTTTACTTGGAAAATGACTAAATACCAAAAGTCTAGTTTTAGTTGTTTGCTGAATATTAGTTAAAATGATGACTCTTGGAGAACATTCTTATGAACTTTGTTGTTATTAGGAGCGAGAGTCTGGCACATGTTAACGCGATGCTACGAGAGCAGCTTGACAAGGTGACATCAGCCAATCAGAGCTTAAGCGGTGATATCCAGCATTTAACGTCCGACTACCAACGGGCTCAGGATGTCTTGGACAACCGTGAGAAAGAATGGCGTGATGAAGAACAGGTAAACATGCAAAGTGTTTGAATTCTCAGTCATGCTTACACCTTTAGTCATTTAACCCTTATTTGTTTAAGAAAATATCAAGTTGTTCATAGAAAATGTGGATTTGCAGACAGAGAGAAGACTATTTTTGAAAATTTATCACTGGAATGACTTCAGTGGCAAATTTTTGAAAATTGTCTTCTCTTGGTTTGCACAATCATGTTTCTCAAGACCATTGCAGAAGCTGTTTTAGGCGCCTTGAGAGTTAAAGGGTTAAGACTGCTCAAGAAAATGATAATTTGTGCCTAGTGAATTATCTGCAGGCTAAGAGATTATTTTTGAAACTTCATCACTAAATTGACTGGCTCGATTATTGAACCAGGTATTCCATTTAAAAATCTTTAAATGCAGTCTTCTTATTCTACAAGTGGACATTTCTCAAGACCCCTGCTATAAGCCTATTTTTAACCGGCTTAACCGCTAATGGATTAATTTATGTTCAATTTGTTTTCAAAATAATCAAGAGTTTGAAATTGACTTTAATAATCTTCTCTACAGTCATTCAACGAGTACTTTAGCAATGAACATAGCCGCCTGCTGAGCCTGTGGCGCGAGGTTGTCGCATTCCGACGACAATTTAATGACATGAAAACTGGAACCGAGCGTGATCTGATGCATATTAAGACTGACATTACGAAGGCGTCCCGTAGCATGCACTCGGCATGTTTAAATCTGAATGCGAACACGCGTAACAATGACACACAGTCGCAGTTGACACTGGATCGTGAAAGAAGTGAAAGAACGTCATTAGAATCTCAACTGCGTGAGAAAATGCGTGAAATTCATGAACTACAAGCGAAATATGATATCCATAGTTCCGAGATAAATGCCAGGTAAGAGATCTTTTATTCTGTTTGTCTACCTTTCAGCGGCTGGTTTAACAAGGCTCATAAGTTACGCCCAGTCATAGAGTACAAAGCAGACCAATGGACCTTTCCATTGTTATCTATGCCCCGCCCATCACTAGCTAAGCGCCACCCACACCTCACCGTGTTGTGATTGATCGATCCCTGAATGCCCTAGCTATCAATTTCCTGAAAACTATACAGGGATGCTGTTGAATATTTTGTAACTAATTTGACTGGCTGCTGTTGCTGCCTGTCAGAATATTTATTAAATAGTAAAGACATACAATTTGTACAGCAATGTATGGCCCTACTTCAAATATGCGTTCGTGATGTACTTATTGACATCATTCATGACGTTATTCATTATGATGTCATTCTACACATCACGTAGTTGATTATGACGTCATATGATGGGTGGGTACTCTGGAAAGTTGAATTGAATTGCTGCATTTGACATATATGCCATACTTGCATACCCTAGTGTACTTAAGTAATGTTGGTGAAACTGGTACCTGGTATTCATTTCATTCGCTGATTTCACTGTTGAATATTTTGAAACTAATTTGTCTGAGAGCTGTTGCTACCTATGGCAGACTTGAGACTTATTAGGTTAAGGATTATAAGTGTAGTCAGTGTTAACACAGTTCTACACAGATAAGTTAAAATTTTGACACTAGTGTAGATTTTTCTTATATCTGTGACGTCATCATATTTTGTATCTTACATATATCTATGACTTAATGATATTTTTTGCCTTACATAGATCTATGACATCATTATATTTTGTATTTAGGATGAATGAGTTGATGATATCGAATGAGAAGCTCAAAGTTCAGCTGGAGGAGAAAACAAAGACATGTAATACTCTTCAGAAAACGCTTACACACCTCGAGGTACAGAATATATTCAAGAAGCTTCAATTATCGTTTAACCTTTTAATGTTCAAGCTTCGCCAAGATAAGATGAGTTTAGCTTAGTCAATGTCCATTTGCAGGCCAAGAGAATATTTTTGAAATTTCCTATTGGAATGTCTGGCTTGGCTATTCCATTGATAAATTTTCAAAAATGCTCTCTTGAGCTGCAACTGGACTTTGCTCAAGATCGCTGCAAAGCCTGATTTTGGGTGGCTTGACTATTGACGGGTTAAGCTTTGTATTGCGTAAATATTGCTTAGTCTATATATAGCCACTTTGCTTCTCTTCACTGTCATGACTGTTTGCTTATCTCTGGAATTAGGTAGAATCTTTAGAATGCCTTTGTAGCTGGACATTGGCAAATGCAAGCCTCTTGTAATTTATTGAATTAGTACGCCTAGAAACTGTCTATGTATATATATTCAATATCTTCCTTATACAGTGGATTAATAGAAAAGCATAGTAAACAAAATGGCTGACACCCCTCATTTGCCACTATTAAGTGTGTATACAATTTTAAATATTTTGTTGAAAGGTTTGCTGAAATTATACTTTCCAGTGCTCCCAAGGCCCATTTCCTTCCTTTATCTGATATGGATGCTTTCTGATGTCTTAGTGGACAAAAATAACCTATTTTTGTAGGCCATCAAAATGGACAATAGATAGAGAATCTGGAACGAGGTCACTTTTCATATCACTATTATGGACCGAGTTGAAAATTATCAATTTGCACAAGCTTTAGCGAGTGCAAAGTTGATAATTTTCAACGAGGTTCATAATAGTGATATGAAAAGTGACCGAGTTTGAGATTTTATTTGTCATATAAACTATAATTTTGAAATATTTGCGAATAGTTGCTGATGTGACTTTTATCTGATCAATGAACTATAGTTAACTATCCAGCATTCGATTGGGCATAGCAAATGTGCGTGTTGAGTAAGCGAGCAAACTGACTATGGTTAGCTAGTCAAACTTGACCATAGATACATGTTTGATTTGCTGGTCTAAGATATAAATCAATCAGAGACAAAGCCCATCCCAGTGTTTGGATTACAAACTGATATTTGTGTGTTTCACTAGGTTCGTCTTGGTGAGCGTTCTGTAGAGCTTGAAGCTACAGAGCCAGACACTGCGCGTCAGATCCGCGAGGAGACTGAGGCACTTCATGCTGCACTCCGCGATATAGCACAGGCTGTCATCAATGATGCTGATACAGAAGAAACCGATGGTTTGTATCAATACTGTTGATCTTCATTGCACGCACGCACACACACACACACACACACATGCATGCACACATGCACAATAACATGTTATTAATATAACAGGAACATTGTTCATGTCAATTAAAATTCCTGTACATTGAAGAAAACTGAATACTGATAATAAATTAATTATACTTTAACTCGGGGCCTAATTGCCTGACTGATAATATATAACCTGGCTTTCTGTATTTCAATTAACAGGTTGTAATGTAGGAAATCAGTTTAAAAGTTTAAAGTTATTGATGGTTTAATTTGAATATTTAGCACATTATCAAATTTGTTCAAGAAAATGTGAATTTTCTCTTAAATTGTTCATTTGCATACCAAAAATGATTTTTGAAAATTTATCACTAGAATGACTGGCTTGGATATCGCGCCTGTCATTCCAGGGATAAGTTTTCAAAAGCAGTCTTGATCTGCTGATGAACATTTCTCATGATCCTGCAGAAGCGGCTTTTGTGCAGCATTCGTGTTAAACGGGTAATTAAGTGTCTTCTAATATTTCTTTAGTTGGTGATACGTTCAAGGAGCGCGCAGTCTCACCAACCCCGGCAGCCATGAGTAATTTTGGTCGGCCACGATCACCACGCCTTCATCTGCGCACACGCTCTGTATCTCCTCGTCCACGCTCACGATCACCCGCGTTTGCAGATGCAACATTTTCAGCCGTCCAGGCTGCCTTGAATAAGAGGCAGTTGCAAGTGCAGGAGTTACGTGCTAAATTAGCGGCATCTCGTGAGCAAGGCGCAGGCATGAGACGACAAGTGGATGATGTGGAGAACGAGAGAAGACGATTGGAACATCATGTTATGCAGTTGAAAGATGACTTGGATATTGCGTGAGTATATATTTTATATCAGATTAGCAATTAAACCTTTTTATATTTCAACGTGTAGGTTTTATTTAGTGAATATTTTGAACCTTTTTACTGAAGTAATTCCTCTCACAATACAATAAATCCTGTAAATCATAACTTATCCGTCATAAAATTGATGCACTTATCCAGAATAACCCTTTAACCCTTGAATTTGTTTTTAAAAATTTCAATTTTCTCATAGAAAATGTTCATTTCCAGACCAAGAGAAGACTATTTTTTTTAATTTACCACTGAAATGACTGGCTCGGTTATCGAGCCAGTCATTCCAGTGGTAAATTTACAAAAATAGTCTCTTGGTCTGCAAATGAACATTTCTCAAGACCACTACAAAAGCCGTTTTTGGCTGATATAAGTGTTAAAGGGTTAAAATGAAAATGGATTTATTTTCTCGTCTTGGATCTAAATGGCAAGGTGGCTACAGGTAACTCCTCCGTCCTCCATCCTGTCCTAGTCTTAGCTAGAAACAAGTAAATCTCCCGTAATAATCATTTAACTGCTAAAGTGTCATGAAAATCAAAATATTTGCTTACTGAATGTCAAATTTGCAGGCCAAGAGAAGAATAAATTTTGAAAATTTACCACTGGATTGACTGCCTTGTTTATCGAGCCAATCATTTCAGTGGTAAATTTTCAAAAATAGTATGGTTCAAAAGGTTAATGGCTGAAGCTATCTATTTATGGACATCTAAACACTGGGACCCGGTCTGCCACTTCAGTATCCGATATCATAATCAGCTACGCCACATGTTAACTGACGTCAGAAACAGGCCACCACTTCAGTATCCGATATCATAATCAGCTACGCCACATGTTAACTGACGTCAAAAACAGGCCTGCAAATGAACATTCAGCAAGACCAATGCAGACTCTGGTTTTGGCCGTCTTTGTCATGAAAGGGTCAAATTCCTACAGAGATTTTTTCTTGTATCAATTTTATTTATGCAATTAGTTATTTCCTTAGCCACTTAAGTTAAGAATAGCTTTTGAATAAAAGCGGATATGTGTAATAAACAGTAGACATAGTCCTTTCTTAAAATTAGGTGCCTTTGTTCTTCATTGGACATACAATTTAATATTAAACTCTTTCTTCCAGTCTTCGTGATCGTGAAGACTCTAACCGCGATCGTGATCGCATTAAGACCGCCCTTACAGCTACTGATGGGGAGAAATCACAGCTGGAGAAACTCCGCAGCGCACTGAATGAGCAGATCGAAGCATTGAACACGGAGAATGAGAAACTACAGGCGGCTAACACGGAGGTACAACGTCAGCGTGATAATGTGGAGGATGAGAAGGAGGATCTTGGGAAAGATAAGGAGCGACAGATGAGGGAGAATGAGAGATGGTAAGAATTGTATACTGTATACAATCTTAATATGACCACGTGTCTCATGTGGACAGATCATGCTTCTGCAGAGCAGAACTGCAATGTTAGAAATGTTTTTGTTTACCCCTTTAACACTTATATCATCAAAAAATGACTTCTGCAGGGGTCTTGAGAAATGTCCATTTGCAGACCAAGCGAGGACTATTTTTGAAAATTTACCACTGGAATGACTGGCTCGATAAACGAGCCAGTCATTCCAGTGGTAAATTTTCAAAAATAGTCTTCTCTTTGTCTGCAAATGGACATTTTCTATGAGAAAATTAAAATTTTCTTGAATTAATTCGAAGGTTAAAGGCTTAATTGTGTCACAGTCGGTTAATCTTTTTAATGCTAATAAGTTCCCTAAAGATTTTTAAAAAATAAAAATTTTTGTGTAGTGAATTTTCATTTACAGGCTAAGATTATTTCTTGAAAATCTCCCACAGAAATGACTGACTCGTTTATAATAGGGTTTAATCTGTCCAAGTTGTAGGCTTAGCAAAGTATGACAGCACCGTGTCACAATTCCTGTATGTTATGGCTAATTTATCGAATATTGCAGTAAAATGAGCCAATTTTTAATTTAAACTACTTTAATGTACTTTAAACATGTTAATCGTCTAGTTTTGAATCTGAGAAATATCCCATTTTATGATGAATAGGTTATTATAAGTTATTGTGTTATATAATAAGTTTGATTATTTGTGTTTTAGCCATAAGGTTATTGATCAGTTGGAGTCTAAGATTTCCTTATTGAAGGAGGAGATGCTGGCGACTAAAGAGGCCCTGAATAAAGCCCTTCTGGAGAAAGAAGTGCTGGATCATCAGAAAACTGAAGTTGGTGAGTAAAATTTACTGACCTTTCTCAAACCATCACACAATTAACCCTTTAACAACCAAGACGGCCAAAAATAACTTCTGTAGTGGTCTTGAACATTAACATTTGCAGGCCAAGGGATGACTATTTTTGAAAATTTTACCACTGGAATGACGGACTCCTTATCCGAGCTAGTCATTGCAGTGGTAAATTTTCAAAAATTGCCTTCTTGGCTTGCTTGGCCTGCAAATGAACATTCATTTGAGAGTGAAATTTTCTGGACCATTCTTATCCATTAAAGGGTTAGATCATGTCTAACTGTATACACTACAGTACAGATCAGAAATAACTTAGCCTGTTTCCAAAGCAAAATGAAATTTACTGTTGAATATTTTGGACTGAAATTTGATTGGAAGCCTTGATGACTAAAACATTTTATACATCGCATTCAAAATTCGTATTAACAGGTTTTTGTTTTTGAAATGGATTTATGAGCTGTACTGTATTTCATGTTCTAGGTGAGGCACTTTCTAAGGCTGAGGTTCAGAAAGCAGACCTGGAACTGGAGATTAATAAGATTCAGACGGATGAGGCGAGTCTACGCGACGCTCTGCTCAAGATGCAGTCACTCAATGAAGGTCTCGGGCAGGATAAGATAGAGCTGAACAAAATCGTTATGCAGGTATGTGCAATATTAGCGCCATGAAGAATCCACGCTATCGAAATAACATTCAGCAATGCTAATGGGAGATAACTCTGTTTCATTCATACAAGTGCAGTAGTATTCTTATAGAAAATGTCTATTTGCAGACCAAGAGTATATTTTGAACATTTTCCACTGGAATGACTGGCTTGTTTATCTATTGGTCAGCAAATGTACATTTCTCTATACCATTGCAGCAGACACTTTGCATTGTCCTTGACATATTTTATGGCAGATAAATATGAATTCTAGTGAATATTTAAAAAGTGAATTCATGGATCTGATTGGTCAATCAATCATGCTTTTCTATTTCAACTGATATGATAATCAAAAGACACCACTTATCAGAGTTTTCTCGTAGTATACCGCGGAAACAGGACATGAAATTAATTACATTGAATAGTATTTTAAGAATAGCGGGCATTATCTCACTCTGACGCTCAAATATTTATTTGGTAAATATTCTCTACATATTAACCCTTTAATTGCCAAGTCATACCAGATCAAGGAAAGACTATATTTGGAAATTCACCACTGGATTGACTGGCTCGATAATCGAGCCAGTCCGCTTCAGTGGTAAATTTTCAAAAATCATCTGGTGAAAATCTAATTTTTCTTGACAATTCTTGACGATTAACTGGTTAGATTTATGAATTTATTCATCGACTCAGTTTACATAAAATTCATGATATATAATCTGACCTTGTTTTGACAGTTGGAGGCTGAGAAAGGTGCGTTGTTTAATGAGAGACAGGCCATGGAGCAAGAGAGGTTTGGTATGCGTGAGGAGCTCGTCCGTGTTGAACAAGAGAAGATGGATCTGGATACAGAGAAAATGGGTATGTGCATGTAGGAATACAGCATAGTGCTGCACTGAATAATCAGGTACTACTAACAATGCGCCAGAGTGATAGTCTATGCCCCACCCATCTCTAGCTAAGCTCCACCCACACCACGTTCATGTTGGGATCGATCAATCTCAGAACACCCTGACTATCAATTGCCAGAAAACTATACAGCATGTTTCTTAAAAAGCAAAAACATGCAATTCGTACAACGTGTCGGACTATTAAGCATTAAAGACGGGTCTAATCGAATCATTTATGACGTAATGATTATGATGTCAGATTGATAGATGGATACTCTGGAAAGGTGAACTGAT
Organism: Chaetoderma sp. LZ-2023a; assembly: GCA_034401795.1. Lineage (NCBI taxonomy): Eukaryota > Metazoa > Mollusca > Caudofoveata > Chaetodermatida > Chaetodermatidae > Chaetoderma > Chaetoderma sp. LZ-2023a. Next base: position 118,138,468 of record CM067359.1, read on the forward strand.
TGACTTAACCGTGTTGTGTTACAGGCTTGAACCAAACACTGGAGCTCAGTGAGATGACACGGCAGCAGCTAGAGGCCGAGATACAAGCCATCGCACGTGACCGCGCGCATGTCACAGAACAACTCAATGCGGTTAGTAAGCTAAAATATTACCTCTTGCTCATAGTCAACAAGGACTTGTTTTCAGAATATTAGCAAGTTTTATATTATTTTGAAATACTACTGCTGGCATGGTATGGTGGTTCTATAGTGGTTAAGAATGTAAAAATATTCGCTCATTGAATGTCTATTCACAGGCTAAGAGAATAGTATTTTTGAAGAGTATTTTTGAAAATTTTCCACTGGAATACATTTTGTACCTGACACGGTTATTGAGCCAGTCATTCCAGTGTTAGATTTTCAAAAATACTCTTGTCTTGGCCTGCAAATGAATACTTATCAAGACAACATCAAAGGCTGTTTTTGGCCGGCTTGACCATTAAATAGGTAATATGTTTAACCATACCATACAGGGCAGCTCAGAGATAACTTAACATGTTTCCAAAATAAAATGTGTTATTGAATATTTTGGACTTAATGCCTTAGGCAGCAATGTCTTCCAATCAAATTATGTCAGAACATTTACTAACTAACATGTTTGTGTTTTTATTTTGAAAACATGTTAACTTATTTAGGAGGTGTACCACACCAATCACAGCAAGGTTCTCAACCTTTCACGAAATCATTTTGCCTCGACTTCAATGCAGGGATATCTTAATCCATCAACCCTTGAAGTTCCACTGTCTCAATTTCAAGGAGCTGTTGAATATTTCAAAACTCATTTAACTAGAACCTGTTGCTGCCATATGCATCAACAGCTCCCAGACAAATAAGTTTCAAAATATTCAACAGAATATTTCTTACATCAGAATGATTCTGTCATTTCTGGTCTGTATGTAAAAGTAAATTAACCCTTTAATGGTCATGCCGGCCAAAACCGGCCTCTGTTATGGTCTTGTTAAATGTCCATTTAGAGGCCAAGAGAAAAGAATTTTTGAAAATTTACCACTGGAATGACTGGCTAGATAGATTCTTTACTTTCAAATTATTCGACAACATTCTTGCTAGTAAAATGGTTCATTCTGTAAACGATATTCAGTCATTCGGTATTTCTAGATGTGTTTTGTATAATTTATGAAACGATGTTTAAGCTTATTGTATGTGTTTTGATTGCAGATTGCTCGTCAGAAGCAGGCTCTTGCTGAGGAGCTGATAGCGACACGACGCGAGATAGAGCGGCAAACAAACACACTGGTGCGACTAGCAAAGGAGAAAGAGGCACTTACACAAGACAAAGGAGAACTTGTTGTACAGGTAGGTACAGAATGCCATATTCATGTATGCATATATTTATGAGTGTTATTATTATATGACGCCGTGGAAACGCTTTTTTTCTCTATTAACCCTTTAATCATCAAATCGGCCAAAAATGGCTTCTGAAGTGACCTTGAGAAATGTCCATTTGCAGACCAAGAGAAAACTATTTTTGAAAATTTATCACTGAAATGACTGGCTCGATAACCGAGCCAGTCATGCCATTGGTAAATTCTAAAAAATAGTCTGCAAATGGACATTTTGAATGAAAACATTGGAATTTTCCTGAACAAATTTAAAGGGTTAATAGTCAAAATTTGTCAAGAACATGTAAAACTTTTGCCTGTGTGAATCAACATCAAGGGAAGATATTTTTGAAAATTTACCTCTGGAATTCTTGGGATGGTTATCGATTCAACCGTTTTTTAGATTTTTTTTTTCTTGGTTTGCAAATGAACGTTTCAAGATTGATTACTAAAGGGTTAAAGCAAGTTGTTTTCAAAATATTCTGTGTGTTTCAAATGCATCTTGAAGTTCGCTTTCTATTAATGAAGTTGTAGAGCTGTTTGACTACTGCAAGTCACCAGACAATAATTTCCTTGGGCAATAACTTTGGACCTAATGAATATTTTGAAAACAATTTGACTGAAAGTTGTTGGTGGCTTAGCCACCAACAACTTTCATTCAAATTGTTTTCAAAATAGTCAGCATATCCAAAGTTAAACCCAAAGGAAAATGTTGTCTGCAGAAATTCAGCAAGCAGTTAATATGGCTGGGTAGTCATGCGCGTTATAGTGTGCTAACCCGTTTTAAGTCTTGACTCAAAAAAACATACATAACTTTCACTTCCAGGCCTGAGTTACACATCTGTATTTATTTCTCATGTTTTCAGGTGACAGCCACTGAACGTGAGAATCGGCAGCAGAGCGAGGTGATAGCGTCGCTGAGTAGTGATAAGGAGTCATTGGAGGGAACTGTGTACGAAGCACAACAAGCTATCAGCCAACTTGATGCTCGTAAAGAGCAACTCGAGGGTGAAAACCAGGAACTATTGCTCAAGAAAGAAAACTTAACGGGTATGTTTAAATGATTTTATGTCATCATTTGGTAAATTGAGTCAGAAAATAAGATTGCTGAAAGCTGGTATTGTTTAACCCTTTAATGACTAAATTTGTTCAAAAAATTTAAATATTTGCTTATTGAATGTCCATTTGCAGGCCAAGAGAAGACTATTTTTGAAAATTTACCACTGGAATGGCTGGCTCGATTATCGAACCAGTCATTCCAGTGGTAAATTTTTAAAAATAGTCTTCTCTTGGCCTGCAAATGGACATTTCCCAAGACCCCTACAGAGGCTGGTCTTGGCTGTCTTCGTCCTGAAAGGGTTAAACAGTGACTGCTTAGGTAGCTTAACCATTTAACTGACGAATTCCCTGTATCTCATTTTCAAGGCAACGACACAGGAAAACTGTTTAATATTTTGAAATTAATTTGACTGGAAGCAACGGCTTCCAGTCAAATTAACTTCAAAATATTTGACAGAAGTTTTGTATCATAAAGAGTTTACTTTTTCAGGGGTCTGTCAATCCAAACAACAACAACTTTGACATTAATATCTGTTTTGCAAACATTGCCGATCAAGTGATCCGATATGTCACTCAAGTATCTGACGTCATAATCAAATACATCACATATAATATTCACATAATACTCATAATGATGTCATAATCATAAGCTCTGTCTCAAAAATCGAAGTCTGTCACAAAATAGGGTGTAGTTAGCAACAGCCCCCAGCCAAATTATTTTCAAAATGTGTAACAGATTACATTCATAGTTACCTTGAAATTTAGATTCTGTGAATTCAGGTTTCAAAGTTTTATATTGATTTCATCATACATCAAAATTGGGAGGAGCTTAACTGGAAATGGGTGGGGCATAGTTAGATGTGGAACCCTCTATTTTATTGTACAAGGAAAAAGTGAATAATTTAATTTAAGAATTTAGATGTTTAGTTATTAACTAAATAATAATAATAATAATAATAATAATAATAATAATAATAATAATAATAATTGTGATGTTGTCTTGATCAGGTGAAGTTCAGAGGTTAATATCAGAGAAAGTTTCTGAGTGTGATCGCCTTGAGCGACAGAAGGACAATGTTCATGTGCGCCTCCAGCAGTTAGAGAAGGACTTACAGATGGCTCTTGCCCAGGAGAAGCAGGCCCATGAGGAGGATGTGGAGCGTATGGCACGTGAGAAGGTCAGTGAAATATATACCATCATCCCAAGACACTAATTAACCCTTTAACCATCAAGAAAATCTAAATTTTCTCAGAAAATATCCATTTGTAGACCTAGAAAAGATTATTTTTGAAAATTTACCACTCAAATGACTGGCTCTGTTATCGAGGAAGTCATTCCTGTGGGAAATTGGTCTGCAAATGGACACTTCTAAAGATCACTGTAGAAGCTGTTTTTGATAACCGAGTCAGTCATTCCAGTGGTAAATTAAAAAAAATAGTCTTGGTCTGCAGATGGACATTTTCCATGAGAAAATTGAAATTTTCTTGAATAAATTCAATGGTTAAGTACTGTTCATTTACAGGGTAAGAGAAGAATGAAGATTTACTACTGAATTGAAATGACAGGCTCGATAATTGAGACAGTCATTCCAGTGCTACATTTTCAAAAATAGTCTTCTCTTTTTTTAACCAATCTTGACCATTAAATGGTTATTAAAATGATAATCGTCACCAGTTTTTTTCCAGTATGAACATGTATATTGGGTCAAGTTCGACGCCTAACCATAGTTAACTATAGCTAACTAGATTCTGAGTCGAACTTAACTAGCTAGTCAACTATAGTCAACCGAGCACCCGACCTCGGTTCAGATGGTTAGTGCGATATTTGCGTAAATTTCAAAATGGCGGACACCGATCGCTTGCCATGAATAAATGCATATAAATGTGTAAATATTTCACTAAATAACTTAGGTTTGGTGAAATTATGTCCCATTGTATGTCAATGTTCCCTAGCCCCTATTCCTTCCCATTTTATGCCATATGGACAGTTTTTTACGTCTAAGCAGACAAAAATAACCCTTTTTCGTAGGCCATCAAAACAGATGACAGAAAGGATTAATGGAGACTGGTACCCGGCTCCGAATTTGCAGCAATAGTTATTCAATGGGGAATCGGGAACCAGCGAACTATAGTTAACTATTCAGAGTTCGGCTTGTCATAGCGACTGCGCATGTTCAGTAAACCATGAAACCGACTATATTTAGGGAGTCGAACTTGTCCTAGGCAAGCGTGTGGTATTAAGAGCACATTTATACATGAATATCATTGTTTTGTTTCTTTTGAAATATTTTTACAAAATCATGTATATTTTTTAATGTAGGAGAACCAGCGTTTGGAATTGGAGTCTCAGCGTGAGGATTTGATTCATCATAACAATGTGGAACGTGAAGACATTGCAGTGAGTCATAATCGCGAGATCGCAGGATTGCAGGATGAAATGGCGGACATTCAGAGAGACAGAGATGACCAGCTCTTGATAGCCGAAGCCGATAAACAACAGGTACGTTTTAAGCCTTTAACTTAGCCACCAGTAACTTTCAGTCAAATTATTTTCAAAATATTCAGGAGGTCAGAGTTAAACCCCATAAAATTCAGCAGTCAGACAACTAATAGCATCTTCACTGATCTTGGAAAATGTCGATTTGTAGGTCAAGAGAGTAAGATGCATTTTTGAAAATTTATCAATGGAATGACTGGCTCGATAGCCTAGCCAGTGAATCCAGTAGCCAATTTTGAAGTGAATGTCCTATTTGCAGTTCAAAAGAAGACTCTGAAAATTAACCAGTGGAATGACTGGCCTGGTTACTTAACCCTTTAACTTTTGAATTTGTTAAGAAAATTTAAATTTTCTCATAGAAAATGTCCATTTGCAGACGAAGAGAAAACTATTTTTGAAAATTTACCACTGGTCATTCTAGTGGTAAATTTTCACAAATAGTCTTCTCTTCGTCTGTAAATGGACATTTCTCAAGACCACTGCAGAAGCCATTTTTGGCCAATTGCTGTGAATGAGTTGGGTTAAAATAAATATGTAAAATGTGTAAAAATGGTATTCCTAAGCAGAGCTCTAAATGTGTGTATGGATCTGCCTCAAATGTGATAATGGATAATTTGTGAGGGGAGATAACTCAGGGATGGGTTTCAATGATAAAAATTAAGTTTATGCACTGTGCTACTTCCACATGCCTTGGTCATGAGAAATGTGTTATTCATAGTTTTAATATCTTTTCATTTGCAGTCCTTGTCGCTTCTCGATCAAGAGAAGAACACATTGCAGGAGAAGTTATTGGGACTCCAGGCAGATCTGCAGGCCCTACAGGCGGAATATGAGCGTGCCCGTCGTGACGCGCTCGCACGACAGGAACATGACAAACAGAACATTAATGGCCTACAGGCGGAATTACGCAACTTTAGACAGAATTTTGAGGAAACTATGTAAGATATTTTTGTATTTATTTTACTGAAATGTGATATGGTGATTGTCAAATTTGTTTAAATTAACGTTTTAACGCTCAAGCCGACCAAAACGGCAGTGGTCTTGAGTAATAATTAAAAAAAACCATAATCTCTTAGTCGGCAAATGGACATTTTCTATAAAAAAATTTAAATTTTTTAATGCAAATTTGAGGGTTTAACGGGTTAACCATCGCAGTAATTTTACATTATTATGACAAATTCTCTTCGATGTAAGGAATATTCTGTGGTATATTTAGAAACTAATTTAACTGGAACCTCAAAAGTTTTGAGGCAAATTAATTTCAAAATATTCAACAGCTTTCCGTTATAGTTGTTGGAATTTCAAGCATTTACCCCTTTAAGGATGAAGCCAGCCAAAACCAGCCTCTGCAGGGGTCTTAGAGAATGTCCATTTGCGGGCCAAGAGAAGACTATTTTTGAAAATTTACCACTGAAATGACTGGCTCGATAACCGAGCCAGTCATTTCGATGGTAAATTTTGAAAATTAGTCTTTTCTTGGCCTGCAAATGGACATTCAATAAGTACATATTTTAATTTTTTCAACAAATTTAGTCATTAAAGGGTTAAAATGCTATTAAAGATAAAAGTAACTGCATGTCCTGTTTTGTCGTTTTACTACGACAAAACTCTGACAAGTGTCTGTGTGATTGTTACGTCAATTTAAATCACAATAATTTTAATTATAAAATATATGCATGCTTGAGGATTGACAGATGCACCAATTGTAGATGGTCCTTTTATTTGATCTCGTCTATACAGTAAAGATACTATCTCTGTCTTTCAGAACTGCCCATGAGAAGGAAATGAAAGATTTGAGCAATACCATCCAGGAAGTACAACGTCAGAAAGAGGCTGCATTGAAAGAGGTTGCTGAGCTGAAGATACAGTTGAAGATGGCTGAAGAGGCTCGTGATAATATCCGCCGCGATCTTATAGAAGCTAATCGGAAAACAAGAGAAGGTAACTCGCTCATCATTAAATTTGTAAAGTTGTTTAGAATTTTGCATATGATAGAGTATTGTAATTGTGAAATAATTATAATGGCAGATGACTAATGTCAATTTCAGTGCAACTATACAGGTAAGCAGGTGTATATCTACGCTCTTTGAAAGCTGGTAGATTATTATTTTTCTTCCTTTCACGTATCCACCCATCTGTCCATGCTTGCTGATTTTGATAACTTAGCTTCTTCTTGAAGCATACTGATGACGATTTTATGAGCGGAATGATTATTGTGTTAGGAAGAAGACTATTGTATTATGGTTCAGTTCAGCCATCCATTGTGATCTGAGAGAATATAATATGACTAGAAATTGCTTTATGCATCAACAGCTTCTGGTAATGTATTATCGTGAATGTTTTGTACTCTGTTCAAACCTAAGTATACACTTATCCTTTCAGGCGAGGAACAGCGAGAGCTGATGAGGAAGGAGATCCTAGAACAGAAGCGTAACATTGCTGATGAGATCCGTGAGAAGGATGCTGTGAGAAAGACAGCGGATGAACTGCGCAGTGCAGTAAAGCAGGCGGAGGGTGAGAAGACTGAGCTTGGGCGTGTCGTGCAGGACTCCAGGCAGAAGATTGGAGGTATGTACATATTTAAGTATGTTCATGGTTAAAATGTGTCAAAAAAATTGGAATTTGTGCTTAGATTATGCCCATTTGTAGGCCAGCAGAACAATTTTAGAAAATTTACCACTGGAATAACTGGCTCGGTTATCGAGCCAGTCATTCCAGTGGTAAGATTTCAAAAATAGTCTTCTTGACCTACAAATGGAAATTTCTCAAGACCACTGCGGTCTGCAAATGTCAGTTTTAGCGAATTTGAACAGTAAAGCGTTATACAGAATGATGGACATGTAACTATGTCTAAAATATTATTGTGGAACAAATGAGCACTATTGTTTTGGGTAATTTGTGATGATATCGATTTGGGTATTAGTTTGAGGTGGCTGGGTTATGAATTTCTGAGTGCTTAGGTATAAATTTTGGGTGCTGAACTTCTGGCGTATTAGTCTCAGTATTATGTAATGTGGTGTTAAGCTAATGACTATATTTGGAGCCTATTAATAATATAATGTTTTAATAATATAATGTTTTTATTGATTGCAGTTCTGGAAGAACAAAAGGCTGGAATTCAAAAGGAGGCTGGTGACCTTCGTGCCAGTCTTCGGGAGGTTGAACGAGCACGTTTGGAAGCTAGACGTGAGCTGCAGGAACTTAGACGTCAGGTGAAGCTTCTTGATGGAGAGCGACATAAGCTTGGCAAGGAGGTTGTGGATCTTCAGTCGCGTGTCGCTAAGGATGAAGAAAAGGAGGAGGATGCGAAGAGAACCTCCTTTGATCTCAAACAAAAGGTATTTTAATCTTTTTTTCTTTTTTTTTAAAACATTGCAACAAACTAAAAATGACAGACTCATCAGAACAATTTTTGGAGTCAATGTCAATACAGATCCACACCTTGAAGATGAAAGGGAGATAATCCTTCTGTTCTAACCTAAAATATTAACAGGAGTATACATGCACAAGAAATAGCATGTGGCTTTGTCAGAAATGTAAAAGCTATGATAGGCCAATAGTCTGATTAGTGGCGAGTCATAGTTAAAAATGATTTAATAGATTTCTAAAACATAAGAATAATATATGTAAATGAAGATACCACTTTAATGATCAAGCTGGCCAAAACCGGCCGTTGCAGTCGTCTTGATGACTCCATTTGCAGGCCAAGAGAAGGCTATTTTATAAATTTTGCCACTGGAATGACTGGCTCGATGACCGAGCCAGTCATTCCAGTTGTAAATTTTTTTAAATAGTCCTCGTGGCCTGTAAATGGACAGTCCTCAAGATTTTCTTGACCAAATTGAACCATTAAAGGGTTAAACCATTTGATTGACGAGCAGTTACTACTTTTACGAAGAATCTTCTGCATTCTCTACAACCTCTTGCTCTCTTAGTAAAAGCAAAGCTGACAAAGACAAAGAAATATAATCTTTACAATAAATAATAAAGAAATCTATTAAGTTGAATAAAGCTAGTCAGTACTGAACAAGATAAGCGACATAAGCTCATCATAAAACAAACCAGAGGTTCTCTTATTTTAACAAAATCTGAACCATTGTGTAAATGATATAAAATCATGTATATCAGAATCTAATTTTAAGGGTTTTGTTTCCAGATTGTTGAAACAGAAGCGAGTCGGGAAGCATTACGTAAAGAGCTAGCCAACATGCAGCGTAAGTTAGCGGAACAGTTTGATGAATCACGCATTAAAGAGAAAGATTATCTTATGGCACTGGAAGATGGACGAAGAAATGAGAAGAAACTTGAGGATGAAAGAAGAACTTTAGCCATTGCGCTCGAAAATACAAACATCGATCTGTCAGATCTGAAGCTGAAATTATCTGGAGCCGATGGCAGAGTAAACGCATTAGAGGGAACGCTTGCTCGACTAGAGGGGGCTAAGCGTGATGTAGAATTCAAGCTCAGTAGTATTGTTTCGAGTCTGAGAAGAATGTTAGGATTCCAGCCAATTCTTCGTGGACGATCACCAAGTCCGCAGCGTGCTAGAAGTCTCAGCCCAAGACGGTCAAGACCAACTTCTCCCACTAAAGGTCAGTGAAAGCTTTGGCTGTAGTTGAGCTTGTATCTGTAAACTTACTGTATTTGTGTTATTCAGCTTGTCAAGGGCAATGACGATGATATCCCTTTAATGGTCCAGCTGGCCAAAACCTGCCTCTGCAGTGGACTTGGTGAATATCCATTTGCAGGCCAAGAGAAGACTATTTAAAAAAATTTACAACTGGAATGCCTGGCTCGATAACAAATTTCTTATAATGTAGTCACTATTCTGTTTAACCGTTTCACTGATGAATTCCTCAGATCTCATTTTCAAGGCAGTCATACAGCATCAACGGCTTCCAGTCAAATTAATTTCAAAATATTCAACAGAATACGTTTTATATTGTAAAAAATATACTTTTGTGGGATTTGTCGGTGAAAGCATTAATATTTTGAAACAAAATTGTCTGGAATTTATTGCTTCCTAAACCAGTTTCAAATTAGTCAAAACTTAACTTTTACAGGGTGTGTGTGGGTGTGTGTGTGGGTGGGTTGTTACAGTATCTTCCTTTAGATCCGCCTCAGAGTAAGCTTTCCAGACAGTAATACAATAATACTTTGTAGAAACGTAAACATAACTTCTCTTCGGTTGATCCAGAATAATGTGTAATTTTATATTTCCGTAACAGGTTTCGATAATACTTATGCTACAACAACCGATGGCCGTGGCACACCAATCCCAAGAGTCGGATCACCTGAGCGTCCTATGAGCCCCACACCACCACGCAGTCTTTCTCCGTCACGCATGGAGCTGAATGCTACCCAGATTTCGGCTGCGGATGTAGATCCTGAGGAAGTACGATTGGCTCTGCGCGATTTCGTTACCAAGCATGCTTTGGCAGAGAGGGAAAGGGTGAGTTTCTATCAGAATTTACAATTTAATAAACAATAAGCATTATGTTGAATATTTTGAAACCTTGAAATTGGGATTGTATGAATGCAGGGTTCAAAGTATATAAAAAATAAATCAGTTCATATATGCTTAAAAAGTGGGCAGAACATAGCTAGAAGTGGGCGGGGCATAGCTAGAAATGAATACCTCTGTTGCAGAGTAGGGCAAGGCCATTAACCATGTGTTGTAGCTGTTGCGACTGTGGCAGCAGTGATTTAAGCAAGTGTGCATTAAGGGATTTAGCGCTAAAGAGAAATTTACTTTGTGTTCTACACTTCTGTTATCATTTCTAATACCTGTTACCAGGACGATGCCCAGTCACATGTGCGCAATCTGAGTGTCCAGCTACAAGAGATTGAAGAGGATCGTGATCGTATCGAGTCTCGATTGACGCAGTTTCAGAAATCACTGGGACTGGCTGAAGAAGGTGAGTGTTCTTGTTACTCGGATATTCATCAGCTGTGTTTAACACGCAAAATGGCCAAAAACTGCTTCTGCAGTGGTCTTGAGAAATGTGCATTTACAGACAGAAAATTTCAATTTTATCATAGAAATATCCATTTGCAGACCAAGAGCAGAATAATTTTGAAAATTTACAGTTTCATTCCAGTGAGATATTTTCAAAAATATTCTTCTTTTGGTCTGCAAATGAATACTTCTATGATAACGGGATTAACCATTTTAACTTGAAATACCAGATGTGAAAAATCATTTACAATTAACCCTTAATTATCAAGGTTTGGCAAGAAGGCTAAAAATGTTTCTTAATGAATATCCATCTGCAAGTTGTGCTGTTGATTATCTCCCTTTTGATAATGCTAGGGACAAGCTCTATACTGATTTGTTACTGTTTAGGTACAATCTATGTTTTCTAATTATCTACACGTTATTAATACTTAGCTACAAACTATGTACTGGTTACCTCCCCTTGATACGTTGGTACAGATTATTAGCTCTATAAGAGTTATCTCTGCTTTGCTGAGCCCTAGGTACAAAATTTGTACTGCTTACCTCTCCTATTTTGACACTTAGCCGTGAGCTCTGTACTGGTTACCTCCCTTATCTGGATGCTCTGTACCTCCCCATTGTGGATGCTCTGTATTGGTTACCTCCCCTGTATGAATACTCTGTACTGGTTACCTCCCCTTTGTTGGTGTTTTGTACTGGTTGCCTGCCCTTGGTTAATGTTTACGTATATGCAGGCGCTGTCCTGATTAGCTACACCCGCTACTTGCTCCCATTATATAATCCTGACTTAATCTCTGAGTAAAATTCTGTGTGATTATTTTGAAATTCATTTGGCAGAAAGTTGTTACTGCTTGAAGCAGGCGAAACCATTCAGTCCGATCGTCTTGGAAATATGGAGCCTATTAACCCTTTAACACTCATATCAGCCAGAAATGGCCTCTGCAGTGGGTTTGAGAAATGTCCATTTGCAGATCAATAGACCATTTTTGAAAGTTTAGCACTGATAATCGAGCCAGTCATTCCAGTGGTATATTTTCAAAAATAGTCTTCTCTTGGTCTGCAAATGGACATTTTCTGTGAAATTTTTTTGAACAAATTTTAAAGGATTAAAGGGTTAATTAAGCATTTATCTGCATTGAGAGCATGTTTCTCAGCATTCATGTGAAGGACTAACTGTTTAAATATTTGCTTCGTGGATGTTCTTTTGTAGGCAAGAAGACTATTTTTGAAAATTTACCACTTCAAAAATAGTCTTCTCTTTGTCTAGAAATGGAGCTACGTCTTTGTTGTGTCCAACAACACACACGCACATTCAGGCACGCACAGACACATGTACACATGTATGCGCACAAGCATGTACGCGCGCGCACGCACGCACGCACGCACGCACGCACGCACGCACGCACGCACACATTTATTTCTTATCTATCTATCCATGTATAATTGACTGTAGACATATCGCTATCATCATTTAAGTAACAGATCGAATAAAAGCATCTAATAGGTGTAAATTATGTACATATGACTATTGGTTTCTCTCTGTTACCTCGCTGCATGACCTCACGCATTGTCCTATAAATTACGCTTCATTTTGTAGAAATACAAGTCTTGTCTATTAGCCCTTTAAGCCCTCAAATTACCTGTTGCGACAAAATATATATATAGATTATTTTTCTAAATTTACCACTGGAATGACTAGCTCAATTATCGAGGCAGTCAGCTCACTTGTAAATTTTCAAAAATAGTCTCCTCTTGGTCCGCAAATAGACATTTTTCAAGATGACTGCACATGCCATTTTTGGCTGCCTTTTAACATTAATAACAGATAAAAAAGTTTATGCAGTGATCTTGAGAAATGTGTATTTGCTGACCAAGAGAAGGCTATTTTTGAAAATTAAATATTGGCCTGACTGGCTCGATAACCGTGCCAGTCATTCTAGTGGTAAATTTTCAAAAATAATCTGGGTGTGCAAATGGATATTTTCTACAAGAAAATTGAAATTTGAGCGTTAAAGGGCTAATGACCCACCATGGTTTGAACCCATAAGTTATTTACCTGTCTTTAATGACCACCTTATGAGAGCCATACAACGTTCATTATATACAATGTCAAATTATATTGTACTGGGAATTTAGGGTTGAAAACGTTAGCTTACCACATACTTATTTAGATAATGACCTAACTCTACATTTCATAATAAATGACCTATTCTATTGTATTTTGATCTGACTGGGTAAGTCCGATTGTGAATAAAGGGGTCAATAGTAACAGCCATTTGCGTTAAATTGCAGAGCTTCCTACCCTGTGTGTGTGCTTGGCTATTGTTTGCGGCCAGTAGCGCAGAACATACATAGTTACCAATTATTATCAGTCCTCACACAATTATAAGACTAACCCCATATGAAGTGAATGGTTACCTGAGCATGTGGGGACATGCCGCCTGAGATTAAAGACTTGTGCAAACACACTGTATACACACACATGTTTGAATCAAAGAAGTCACCCTGGGTTAGCATGTACTGTGCAAGCTAAGCACTTAACCTTTTTAACACTCAACCTGGCCAAAAATGGTCTACGCAATGCTCTCGAGAAATGTCCATTTACAGGACATGAGAAGACTATTTTTGAAAACTTACCACTGGAATGGCTGGCTCGATTATTGAGCCAGTCATTCCAGTGGTAAATTTTCAAAATTAATCTTCTCATGTTCCGTAAATGGAAATTTTTCTGAGGGAAATTTATATTTTTCTAGAATAAAGGGGGGTGGGGTGTTAAATTGTTAACAATGTATTAGAAATGCATGATAGGAATTCTTTGTAGGGTCTGTTACTGCGGCACGCAAGGCTGGCTTATGTACAGAATATTCCTGTGAACTGTTTGTGATAATTTTAATTGATTATAGCACTACTTGTAAATTATGAAGTTAAAATTTAGATGTTTTAAACTTTCTATGGTCATTATCTCATGATTAAAACTGTATACTATGTACATACCTTGTGAGGATAACTTGTGACCGTTCACCATATTGGATTATTATACGCTAGTCAGTGGACTTTTACTGGTGTGATAAAATCAAGTCTCGCGTAAACATGAAGTTATCCGTGAAACCACATCATTCCGACTGGAGTATACTGGACTTTAGTGCGATCTTTACTGCTCCAATACTGGATGATATAGTAACTTACGATGACGGTTAGCATGCGCATTGAGCACACATACGCACGCACACTCACACGCACGCACGACACTCACATGCGCACACACATGCACATATTCATCCACCACACATACACACACACGCATGTAACTACACACACTCATACATATGCATGTACATATATGATACATTACTTTTAATTAACTTTTCTAGAGCAGCTATCTATGAATGGATAGTTATATTTTGGCACCACATTTCATTTCTCACCGCTTATATCATTGTAGATAAGCGTGGTGTTGATAATCGTCTCACAAGCGCTCAGACTGCTCTTATGCTCCAAGAGGAGACGATTCGCAGGAATGAACGAGAACGGAAAACACTGTTAGAAAAGATAAACACGCTGGAGAGGAATCTTGCGACAGCGGATACAGACAAACGACAGCTACAGGTATGTAATCAGAAAACGTCCTCCTACCCATTAGCCAAATGATAACAGAATTCAGTTCTGGTTAACTATTTTAGCACTTAACCCTAACCATTGTCACAATTTTAAATTTTCAAATTTAATTAAAAGATAAACTGGTGTTCATTTTTCAACAAATTTGTTGGAGGATGTTGCTGTCGTAGACAGCAACATCGTCCACCAAAATTACTGAAAAATGTACACCAGTTTCTTTGCTATTGCTACAGTAAAAGAAAGAATATTGACATCAGAGTGGTAGGGGTTAAGCTGGCCAGAAACGGCTTCTACTATGGCCTTTTGACCATTAGGGGAATTAAATAATTATATATCTACATAATTAATTGTGAAGAACATCTTATGAATATCAACGTAGCTTGTAATATCATGAATTATTATCGATTTTTTCACATTAAATTAACACTTTTAACCATTAGATTTCAATTTTCAAGCACCTGTATATTGATTAACTGTGAAATACTTCCAGGCAAAAGTGTTTCAAAATATTTCACAAAATCCTGTGTTTTGTCAGTAGTGTTCAGTTGAAAAGCATAACGACAACGACTGGTGATGGAGTGTAAACATTGACTAAAATAGCTCCGATTTGGCTAAGAAAATGTTTAGTTGGCTAATCTATGGGCTGATACTTAGCAAAAGCTCGTCTCCCAGTGACCTGACCTAATGTAATAAAGGGCAAAGGTTAACAATCACCACTACTGCCTGATTCAAGCAGTAGTGAGGTTTGTGTGGTCGAGACAATGATCCATAAACTTATTGATAAGATTTCCTCTTAATTTTGAATCTTGTTTCTTTGTGCTTACGCTCAATATAAACTATTATTTCAGGAGAGAATTTCTCAATTGAAACAAAATGAATCACGCATGGACGATGATAAGAAACAACTACGCGCCACACTTGATGATGCTGAGGGACGGTGTACTAAACTTGGCCTAGTCAAGCGTTCCATGGAGGGTGACTTACAGCGACTCAAGATGGTTCTCACTGATAAAGAGACCGAAAGCCAGGTACTGACTTCTTTTGTTTACTATTTAAGTGATGAAGCTGAATAAATTTCCTCATTGTCATGTAAAATGTCCAGTTTTATGGTCTATACCACTATCATGATTATATTTTACTAAACTAAAGTTTGGTACCAATTGACCTTTCCAGTTTATCCATCCATGGTTCTCACTGATAAGGAACAGCACCCAGTCAAAATGTTTCAAAATATTTAACAACTTAGCTGTGTAGTTTTCTGGAAATTGATAGTCACAGAGTTCAGAGATCGATCGATCCCAACACGAGTGAGGTGGGGGTGGAATTCGCTAGAGATGGGCGGGGCATAGCTAAAACTGGAAAGGTCCATTCTCCATCAATTATCCCCACATTTTTTGAAGAAAAGTGGACATTATGTTGTCCTCCATCCAGTCTGTACATCTGTGCCAAAATTGATTTTAATCCAATTCCTCCAGAATTTAACCAAATTTGGTATGTCAGTTAACCATATAATTGCGGAGTGCAAGAGGGCATTACATTTGTCTCCTCCCAAAACTAATTTTAGTAAATATAATGAACTCACTAATTAATTGGTTTGTGCATGTGTTGTTTCTGCCACCAGGTATTACAAGAGCGTGTCGATGTTCTCACGCGACAGATAGCAGACTTAGACGGTAAAGGTCAATCTTTGCAGCTGACTATTGACCGACTGACCATGGCCCTGGCTAAGACTGAAGAGGAAGGTCATTCTCATAAAGACAGGGTATGTTGTTGTTGTCCACCATAAGTTTTTGTGAATATTCTACTTTATAACTATAGTGTCTTTGTATTACTGGCCTTGTGATGTCACTTAGGGCTGCGTCTTGTTGTTACAGACAATATCACACTATATAGTGCATACAAAATTACGATATATAATGTATGTCTAAATTTTAGAAGACATATGAGGGGGGAGGGGGTGGGTGGTAGGTGGCATGGGTTAGGACCAATGCACATATTGGGTGCCGTGTCCTCAGAGATGTTGTTTCGTAAGGCAGTAACAGCTTGCAGTCAGAGTAATTTCAAAACATTCAACATCTCACCATAATTTTATCACAATTAATGGACAAATTCTGTACCATGATTAAGGCTTAGTGAATGTTACTTGTCCATCAAGCATACGTTGATTGTCCAGCTTACGTCGGTTTAGCTGACATCGCGTCAACTAACGTCTGGAAGACTCGTCAGAGTAGGGATAGAGGCGAATATGCAGTTGCCTAATGTAATGGAACATGTCAAATATCTAAATATTAAATTCAGACAAAATTTAGAATGAATAGGGTTATTAATTTTGGAGACAATATTTTGGATTTATATTAAGTTTTATTCATGATTTGACAAACTGTTCAGATATTTAATTCTCGTTAATCTTCTTGTTTAGGTTCAGGCATTGAACTTGACGCTGACAGACAGCAATGCGGCTAAAACAGAACTACAGGACCATCTTTCTCAGTTACAGAAGGCTCTCACCAGCAGCGAACATGATAGACGAGTTGTGAATGAAAGACTGGAGAATACTAGGTAAAAATTGTGATTAATTGCTTAGGGACTTTATGTGGAGAGGGTTAATTGCTACTGTGAAGGGAATTATTTAATCCTTTCATGGTCACATTTGGTCAAGAAAATTGAAATATTTGTTTATTGAATGTAAATTTACAGGCCAACAGAAGACTATTTGAGACTATTTTTGGAAATTTATCACTAGAATGACTGGCTCTGTTATCGAGCAGTCATTCCAGTGATAAATTTACAAAAATGGTCTTCTTTTGGACTGCAAATGGACTTTCCTCAATACCACTGCAGAGGCCGGTTTTGGCTTGCTTGGCCATTAAAGGGTTAATCAATCACATGATTTCTTAGCCCTTTTAAGTCAGCCAAACTTGTTTCCTAAATGCCCATTTACATATCAATCAAATAAGTATTTTTGAAATTTTAGCTCTGGAATGCCTGGCTCGGTAACTACATGTAGTGGTATAATTGAAAAATTATTTTCCCCCTTGATCCGCTAATGGACTGAGCAAAAATTTAATTTTTCTCGACAAGCCTTGACTATTAATCATGTTAATGGGTTGACCTGACCACACATGTATGAAATATTCTGTGTGCTGAGAAAAGCAATAGAGAGCAGCAATAGGTTTAATGGGTTAGCTGTGCGCTTTGCCTTGAGATACAGTAAAACCTGTGTATAAAGAACACCTGTGTATAAAGCACACCTGTGTATAAAGGTATGAAAATGTAGTCACTAAAGACAGGTGTTCACTTAAGACTTACTATATAGAACAGTATTTGTGGCCAAATAATGATGGTGGTTCCTTACAACATGTGGCATCTTAATAACCACATCTTAATAACCATCTTTTGGTCCTAGGTACAGGTGTCCGCTGTAGACAGATTTGATTGTCCTGTGAATGAAGGAATCCGATCTGTTCACTCATAATGACAAAACTCCATCATGAAAATTGAAAAGGCCATCACAAAATTGTCGAATTGTATGTGTCTTTGTCTGATGAATTAAACATTTAATAAACATTCTGTTGAATATTTTGAAACTAATTTGACTAGGAGCTGTTACTGCCATAAGCAGCAACAGCCTCCAGTCAAATTAGTTTCAAAATATTGAACAGCTTACCTTTATAGTGACCGTAAAATTTAGATTCTAATAATTCAGATTCCAAATTGATTCCAACATGTGTAAAGGTGGGCAGAGCTTAGCTAGAAGTGGGCAGGGCAAATCTAAAAATGTATCCCAGTATTCTGGAGTGAAACTGAAAGATTCTTCTGTCTTTAACAGGCTAGGACTGCATGAAGCAAAGAAGGATAAGAAAGAGTTTGAAGATCGTCTAAACACACTACAGATAGATCGTGACGAAATTGATGTGCGTCGCTCCGAACTTGAAGGACAGCTCAGACAGAATTCAAATGTAAGTATTATAGCTTTGTGATATATTGAACTGATATTTTTGTATTCATCTCAGAAATCTGCGAGTGCGTGATTGGAATGAGTGTGTGCGTGCGTGTGGGAGGGGTTAGTGGAAGCACTGATATATGTAGATGAAAAGAGACTCGCTATTAACACTTAAACACTTAAACTTGCTCAAGAAAATTTAACACTGGAATGTCTGGCTCAGTTACCGAGCTAGTCAGTCCAGTGGTAAATTTTTTTAAATTCTCTTATTATGTTTGAAAATTTACTACGCGGATGACTGGCTCGGTTATCAAGCCAGTCATTCCAGTGGTAAATTTTCGAAAATGCTCTTCTCTTGTTCAATAAGTAGACCTTTCACCAAGACCAGTTCAGAAGTCATTTTGGCTGACCTAAGTATTAAATGGTTTAGGGAAGACGTTTCACTTATAAATTGTTTAATTACTTTTCCAGCTTTTGATCCAGCGGCAGGAATCGGAACAGGAGTTGAGTCAGAAAGTGCAGAAAGTTAGTTTGGAACGTCAGAGCGCTCATGAGCGCGTCGCGTCACTACAGCGTGCCCTCACCAGTATAGAGACTGAGAGACGCGAAATGGAGAGGTCGCATATTAGATTGGAGAAGGACAAGACGGCATTGAAGAAAACGCTGGATAAGGTGAGACCTTAGTAATGATTAACCGGCTATGGAAATGATACAGACAAACCAACCATGATAACACAGGTCACTGGGCTAGTGCAGCCCAGTATTGGTTCAGTACCAGCCAGTAACCTGCATTATCTGTGAAGTAGATCAGTGACTAGAAAGGCCACTTAATATCTGGGAGGGTGGGTGTGTGGTAAGCTATTACTATTAATCATTTAACATGTTTTAATCATTTTAGAGTTTCTCTAATAGTCATGAGAAATGTCAATTTGCAGGCTAAGATTTGACAATATTTGCGCTAGTCAATCAATTGGCAAATTGTAAAAGAATAACCTTTTGTCATGTAAAATTTCAATTTTCTTGGCAAATTCAAGGTGACAAAATATTATTTGTGCAGTGGTCTTCAGAAATGGCCATTTGAGACTAAGAGATTATTTTTTTTAAATTTACCACTGGAATGACTGGCTCAATAAATGAGCCAGTCATTCCATTGATAAATTTATTAAAAAAATGATCTTTAAATTTACGGTTTAGCATAGACAGGAGAATGAATACTGTTATAATCAGATTTATGGAAATAGTGTGCTTGTGACCATGATTACATGTGTCTGTTATCACTGTGTCTCTTAGGTGGAGCGTGAGAAAATGCGCACAGAAGAAATAGCTTCAAAGCAGCATAACAGCCTTGATCGTCACATGGGACAGATTGAAATAGAGAATGTCGAACTACAGAAAGAACTACAGAGCCTCCAAGCTCAACTCGCAGAGCTCGAACAACAGCATACGCAGAGGTGTGTAGAGGATAATAATAATAATAATAATAATAATAATAATAATAATAATAATAAAAAATGTAATATTAATAATTATAAATCCTTCCAATATTCGATATCTCAGAAAATTATATTGCTAAGGCAATATAATTTGTTAACGATCTTGACTGCTGCAACTGACCGGAGAATAATTTCAATGGGCAATAACTCTGAACCTGCTGAATAATTTGAAAACAATTTGACTGAAAGTTGTTGGTGTCTTAGCCACCAACAACTTTCAGTCAAATTGTTTTCAAAATATACAGCATAGGAAGGGTGAGAAATGTATTCAGCAGAACTTCAGCAGACAGTTAAATATTAACAAAATTAAACGTATTTGTAAATACGAGGACTGTGTGAAGAGAGCATAATGAAACATGGTATCAAAGACTACACTGTGTACTGGCTTCTATGATGCCTGCTAACTCTGCTCAAAACACCATGACTGAAAGTTGTTGCTTTCAAATTGTATTCAAAGTAATCACATTTGTTAGTCAAGTTTCTTTAACCGTTAACAGTCTATCTGCTAAAAGCTACCGAACAATAATTTCAAAGGAAAGTAACCCTTCACCTGCTAAATATTTTGAAAACAATTTGACTGAAAGTTGTTGGTGGCTAATTGTTTTCAAAATATTCAGCAGGTGAAGAGTTATGTTGCCCTGAAAATGTTGTCTGAGAAGATTAATTTTGATACCTTATCACAGGAATGAGTAGCTCGATTATCGTGCCAGTCATTCCAGTGGTAAATTTTCAAAGATAGTCTTTTCTTGGTCTGCAAATGGACATTCCTCAATACGACTTAAGAAGACGGTTTGTCACCACCTAGGGTGTTAAAGGGTTAATTACCTAACTGGCTTGTTAATCACTAGCGTATGTTTTGAATGCAGATTGATTGATCTAACGACGCGACATAGAGCCGAGACAGAGATGGAGACTGAGCGACTACGTACCGCACAGCATCAAGCTGAGCGCACGCTTGAGGCGCGTGAACGTGCACACAGACAGCGTGTCAAGGGAATGGAGGAACAGGTATGATGATCCTTAGAGAGAAATAATGACAGATACTGACTACAAATGGCTATCTGGGATTGCATAACCTCCAGTGCAGCTCGTGTTTAAAAAGCAAACACCGAAACGTTCTGTTGAATATTTTGAACATAATTGCATTTGAAGACATTGCAGCAATGTGTTCCAATCAAATTATGTTCAAAATATTCAACAATACATTTTATTAGCTAACCTAATCTGAAAGGCCAAGTGAGCTTATGCCATGTCAACTGCCCGTCGTCCATCACCTTTTTTACAAATCTGAAATCGCTTTGGGGATTTATTCAAAAATCTAGCATAACAGCTGAACCAAGTTTTTCCAAGAGGACTTGATTGGCCAAATGCTTTAAAATATGTTTAAATAAAAAAAAAAATTGTTCCATACTTTGTGATATATGGTTAGTATAGGGACTAAGGGCCATTCGAGGTTTGTTCAAGGAAGTTAGTATGTTAAAAACATGGCCGCCATCGTCAAATTATATTTCAGCATATGGGTGGCCATATCTCTCCCTTTAAATCATAGCATTTATTTCATTGTTCTACTCATCACAGTGGCTGAAAACAGCTTCTGTATCTGTTTTGAGAACGCTCTACTTGCGGAGCAAAAGAAGACTATTTCTGAAAATTTACCACTGCTTTGAATTGCTTGTTAACTGAGCCAGTCATTCCAGTTGTGAATTTTCAAAACATCTCTTGTCTGCGATGGCCACTCAATTTTGAATGCGATCTTGAACATTAAACAGTTAGCCTCTTTTTCCATGAAGTGTCAGTATCTCATAGTAGGCTTGCGCGATTAAGTGATTAAATCGAAAATCATGATTATTTTTTAAATCGTGAATTTATATGATTAAAAATTAAATAAACAAATAATCGTGAATAATTCTCCAGCATAAAATATTTCAAAACCTACCTTTTAATTATTCTTTAAATGCGATCGGTCACAGAAATTTACATTTTAATCAATGAATGCATGTCCCTTTGTAGGCCAAAAGAAGACTATTTTTGAAAATGTATCACTGGAATGACTGGCTCGAGAATCGAGACGGGCATTCAATTGACACATTTTCAAAAATAATCTCTTGGCCTGCAAATCGACCTTTCTCAACACCATTGCAGCTGTCGTCATTGATATTCGTCATTGATATGCTTTTTTGCTGAAATTAACTAGGTAATTTGTACTCTAGCTGATTAATCGAGTAATCGTGATTATTATTAAATAATCGATCGTGATTACTGAAAGCAATAATCGCGCAAGCCTATCTCATAGGCACATACAGGTAAGCTGCTGAATATTTTGAAACTGATTTCGCTGGATGCTGTTTCTGCTTAACTTTTCTTAATTTTGCAAGCCCTGATTATTAGTGTATTTATTCCTTGTACAGATCGCAACATTGAAGGACCAGCTGACCCAGGAAGTGAATCAACGTCAACAGTACATCACCCGTAGTACACGCACAGGAGATGAAATCCGAGATCTTCGCAATATCCTAGACAGCTCACTATCCAATGTTCTCCGTGACCCGAATCTGGACCCAATACTGTTAGAGCAAGAAACACGTAAACTGGAAGATTCTATGAACTACGCACCGCCCACTCGTCTTTCTCCATCACCCCGTCATAGATCTCCAATCCGTGGAATGTCTCCGAGTCCAATAGGGGGACGAATCGCATCCACTCCATTGTCCAGTCACCCGAGACGCTTGGCCAAGTCATCGCTGCGCCCACGTAGTGCGACCACACCTAGTCCATTACTCCAGAGGAAATAGTAGCCTTGTAGCGTATAGCAAACACAGCAAGCAATTGTTTTATCTATCATTTTCACAAAGACTTCATCAATGGGAGTTAGCTCATATTATGATGAGTTACTTCCCGTGCCAATTCTGAGAGAAAGTTGAGCGAGAAATCCTATATTAACTAGCTTTATTACATATTTTATATTGACTGTTTAGAACAGAGAAACTTACTAATACTATAGATTTTCTAAAATAATCATATGCAAAAGGTCTACAAATGCATATAGTCGTTGAACAGTATTTTGTATTATTAGCCGTATCGTTGTTATTAATATTCAAATACTATCTGTGATATGGTTTATTAACCGAGATTCTATCTAGCGTATTGTCGCCATTACATCGAACAGAAATCCACATAGCTATGTTTCAAAATATTCACTTTGTGCCCACTCATCAAGACAACCATACAGGTAAGCTGTTGAATATTTCGAAGTCTGGAAGTGGTTGCTGTCAATAGCAGCAACATCTTCCAGGCAAATTACTTTCAAAATATTCAACAGAATATTTCTTAGTAAATTATAATTGAGTTTTTAGTATTTGTTCAAACTTGAGATTTCTTTGTTGAGAACTATATGTATCTATTTTCACAGAATCAGAAAAAAACATGTATTATTACCATTATGTAGTCCTTAAAGTCATCAGATTCTGTAATTCTGGTCGTGAAAACAGCAATGAATTTTGTAAAGTGACATGGGTATGATCTGCGCTTGTATTACAGAACAGCATTTAACCATTGCAGACGACATTCCAAGGGTTATATCTGTCTACATACTAAATATTTTGAAAACAATTTGACTGAAAGTTGTTGGTGGCTAAGCTACCAACAACTTTGTCAAATTGTTGTCAAAATATTCAGCAAGTCAAGAGGTTTTGCTCACTGAAATTACTGTCTGGTGGCTTGCACGAGTGAGACAGTTAAATATATTCAGTGTCCCAGCTAGTTAAATCGTAAAGGAATACTCATTTCAAAATTGCAGACATGCTTCTATAATTATATCGCAATTATTTACTCTCGAACATTTCGTTAACGCTGGACCAAGTCTGCCTTCGTGATCAATAGTATTTGATGTCCGAGAAGAGGTTATTGGTTTGATTGGCGTCTATCGAGTTCCTGATTCCAGGTCCCATTCACGCCATTTGTAGGCTGGTTTTATATCGGTCTATTTGACCCGATTTTACGCGGTTACTCCTGGGTGGAGAGAGACAAGGAATGAAGGAAATTGCCCATGTTTTCAACAACAGTCCATCTGATGTCCGTCTGTATTGAGCCTCTATATAGAAAAGCACATGGCCAAGTTTTCTTTTCTGATTGGTTAAAAATTAAACAAAAATCATAGTATCTTTCATAGAATGGGAGGAAGTATCAGCATTTATATGTTGAAATCAAAATTTTTTATAACAGCATGATAAAACTTTTAAAATACTGTGCATCGTTTACGTATAGCGTATTCTATCTTCTGAATAGCGAGGTTAGACTGCGATGAGTATTTCTTTAACCACTCTACTGCAGTGAACATATAATATACCGACTCCTTTATCCCTTGTTCTTCAGTACACGCATCCATATCTACATATAGAATCAAATTTTCCAGTACTTTACTAGTCCACAGGTTAATTCCATGCATATCAAACCGATACCCGAGAGAAGGCGTTATTAAAAACAGTATTCTTGTAATCGATCGTAGATATTTATTTTTAAAGTAGAAATTATAATTCATATTTATTCATGCTTATTTTCTTACCTGGAGAGCGAGTGATAGAAGACAAATCATTTAGTTTACTAATTGCTCAGAAGTAATTATATTTTTTGATTCGTTAGCTGTCTGACTGCTGCAAGCCACCAGACAAAAATTTTAAAGATCAATAACTCTGAACCCAGTGAATATTTTGAAAACAATTTGACTGAAAGTTGTTGGTGGCTTAGCCACCAACAACTTTTTTTCAAAATATTCACCAGGTCCTATGTTAAACCCCATGGAAAATGTAGTCTTCAGAAATCCAGCAGGCAGATAGTTAGGATCTTTCAAGAGAAACAAAATGTTTTCTTAGTAAATGTCCAATTGCATCTCAAGAGAAGAGTATTTTTGAAAAGTTGCCCTCAGAATGACTGGCTCAGTTATTGAGCCAGCTATTCCAGTCATAAATTTTCTAAAATAGCATTCTCTTGACCTGCAAGTGGACACTGGTCAAGACTAATGCAGAAGCATTTTTTCACTCGAATTTACCATAAGTGTTAAACCTGCATTAATTTAGTTTTCAATTTATAATGGAATGTCACATGTACCATATCGTGAGAATACTGCTGAATGTTGCCTAGGGTAGACAACAACTTTTACTCAAACTATTTTCAGACTAATCACCAGGTGTTGTGTAGCTCATATGAAGATCAGATTCTGTTGATTCGGAATGAGAGGTTTTAACCGTCTGCCTGCTGAATTTCTGCAGACTACATTTTCCATGGAGTTTAACTCTGGATAGGCTGAATATTTTGAAAACAATTTGACTGAAAGTTGTTGGTGGCTAAGCCACCAACAACTTTCAGTCTAATAGTTTTCAAAATATCCAGCGTGTCTAGAAGTATTACACATTGAAATTATTGTGTGGTCGCTTGCAGCAGTCAGACAGTTATATCCACGTAATACAGACTTCAGTTCTCCGACTTTGCTGTAGATTTCTAGATACTTTCGTGTGAATTTCGGGTGAAAGGAAGAGTTTTCTGAAGTTTTGTATTATTATCGAATAATTATTATAATGACTGTAAAATGAATAATAATAATTTTGGGAAGCTGTCGGCAATTTGGCGACTTCCAAATAGTTGTGTTAACTTTACTAATGAGAACAGACCGCGTTTATTAGACTCTGTTGAAGTAAAATTTGGTCAAATGTTTGACTTGTTTTTTCGATCGATCGAACATCGTTAGTTGATATTTACTCATATGGTTCTTATACTGTCTCACCTAACCCTTTAATGGTCAAGATTTGTCCAAAAAAATGAAAATTTTGCTTATTAAATGTCCATTTGCAGGCCAAGAGAAGACTATTTATGAAAACTTACCACTGGAATAACTGGCTCGTTTATCGAGCCAGTCATTCCAGTGGTAAATTTTCAAAACTAGTATTCTCTTGACCTGTGAAACGACATTCCTCAAGGCCACTGCATAGGCCAGTTTTCACCGGCTTGACCATAAAAGGGTTAATATTACATGTAGTCATATTTTATTGTTTTTCTACGGAACTCTTGCCTTCTGTGATAAATTATTATACCGTATATATATATTAAAGTCAATTATACATTTTATTTTATTTATTATAAATATTTTATTTGTTGCTTCAGCTTTAAGTGGCTATTTCATAGTTAGAAAGTTTGAAGTTTAAATTTGTTGTTTAATCTTTTGTTTGTCCTCTACCTAACTTCAGATGTTTTGTTTAATTTTGACTTAGAAATAAATCTCAGTGAGAATTTGGTAAAATGTATATAAACCATAACCATTTCATGGGAAAATTTGCAAAAAAAATGTAAATATTTGCTTATTAACTGTCCATTTACAGGCCAAAAGAAGACTATTTTTGAAAACTTAACAATGCAATGACTGACTCAGTTATGGAACAAGGTGTTCCAGTTGTAAATGTACATGAATTGTTGTCTGAGGTCTGTAAATGGACATTCCTGAAGACCACTACAGAGACTGGTTTGACCATTTAAAGGGTTAATTTGCATAAAAGTATTCACAGATATTGCAGATCAAATGCAAAATTTTTTTTCTCTCAAAATTAAGTTTTAAATCATTTTATCTATCCTGAACAAAATTGTTGATTAAATGTAATTTTTAAGTTTCAAGGTGTTTTGCAGGTTGAGTTGGGGGGGGGGGGAGGGGGTAGATTATTTCCCTGTGTCTCGATGATGATTCTTATCTGTGTATTGTGGGAAATGTTACGTAAAATGATTTTTCATTTTGAATCATTGCCTTGATAACGGATCACAGACTCACGAATACATCAGTGCTTTACAATACCGTGCTGGTTTAACGTTTAACAGCTAACGCATAAGAGACACATCGGAACATAACCTCAGTTAACCCCATCAAATTCCACTATCTCAATTTCAAGACAAATATACAGGAAAACTGTTGAATATTTTGAAACTAATTTGACTGGAACCTGTTGCTGCCTATGGAAGCAACAGGCCCCAGTTAAATTAGTTTCAAAATATTCAACAGAATATATTAATAACATGGCTGGTGCCTAGCGCATCTTATGGCATTGAATAGGCGTAAAGCAATGTCCAAGGTTATTCCTTGTCTTAGACATGTGCTTACGGTCGGATGTTGCTCGACACCAGAACGGTGCCTCTGGATTATACTACACAAAATTATGTTTCATATATACATTTGCCCCCCCTGTCCTCATAACAAGATATATTTATTACATAATTAGCATTTAGTTAATTAAGTAATTAGTGAATCTTTGTCGCCTGTATCACAAATAGATGGCGTCAAAGTGAGTTCTGTTTTAAGCTCATGGAGGAGTTGAAATCTGGAATAATTCATATATTAAGCATTTTATAGCCAAGTTTTGTACCATTTATATTACTGGTATGTGTATCCGTGGACCAATCAAATGTTGAATAAATGTGTGAAGTTTCAATAGCTACCTGATTCTGTTGTCGCTTATTGATCTTTGACAGTCCCTCTCCTGCGTCCTCTGACCTTTGACATGCCCTCTATCATCTGTTTGACCGCCATCCTCTGCTTGACCTTTGGCATTCTCTATCATGACCTCTGAGCTCTTCCTGACCTTTGACCTCAAACCTCTGATTGGCCTTTGACACTCCCCCATCCTCTGCCTAAATTTTGACCTCTATCCTCTACTTGACCTTTGACACTCCCTCTCTCCTGTTTGACCTTTCACCTCTCATCTACTCAATCTTTGACCCTCTATCCTCTACTTGATAATTGACCATCTCTATTTGCTACTTGACCATTGACCTCTATCTTCTACTTTACCTTTTCCCTCTAATCTTTGCTTGACCTTTGACATACCCTCTACCTGACCGTTGATTTATCACTCATCTTGTGTATACAACCTTTCAACAGACTTAACTTTAACCGTCTGACTGATGATTTTGTTCCGACAACATATGCCACGGGTTATTTATATCTCTAGAACTGGAAATATTTTGAAAAGAATTTGACTGAGAAAGCCATGTTTGAATATTTACCACTTGTATGACTGGCTCAGTAACTGTGTTCAGCAAGTGTTCCGATTAAATCCTCCCTCCAGTTGAGTCAAGGAAAATACTGTCAGTTTGAACAAAATATATTGTTAGTTCCACTGGCCATGTGAGGCTATGCCATGGCGACCGCCAGTCCCTCGTCAACCTTTGCTTTAAAATGTATCTCATAAACCGTTTGACAGAATGTATTCAAAATTGACTGGAACGATCCTATCGCAGTAGGCTTAAGAATGTCTATTCACAATACTGATTGGTCTATTTTATTGGCAGCCATCTTGGATTTTGGCAACAAAAATTCAAGAAGCCTTTAAATCACTACTACTACTACTACTACTACTACTACTACTACTACTACTACTACTACTACTATAAATCAACGGCTCGATTTCAAAGAAATTTGGGTGGAATGATCCTATGGCGATAAGCTTCAACATAGCGGCCATCTTGGATTTTCCTAAAGTTATCCTGTCTATTTAATCCAGGTGAGCGTCATATACCCTTGTGCCTCTGGATATAGCTCAGTAGCATAGCCCATCACAAGGAATCCAGTTATAGCCTTCCTCATTTTTAGCTTTGTCCAGTCCATGTCTTATGCATGTTGAATCTAATTTTCAAGGTAACTAGGGTACACAGGGGAAGCAACAGCTCCCAGGCAAAGTAGTTTCAACAGAATGTTTATTAAACAGTAAAAACATACAATACGTACAATAATGTTTATCCAGTCATCAAGTAAGCGTTCGTGATGAAATGAGCTACATAATTGATTATGACATCACCCTACATGTCACATAATCGATTATGAGGTCATATGATTGATGAATAACCTGGAATCCTCCATTGATGTATGAAGTTTGAAACTGATTTGACAAACTCTAGTAGTGTTAACATTCGGAACCTGATTTTGGATATCTACCTTTACCCCGTAATGGGAAGAGGATAGTGGTATGTGTGTGTATGTGCGTCCGGTGCTGTATCTAAACAAGAGGCCCAAGGGCCTTAACCCTGACCACTCTGATGTGTAAAATTTTGATCTTCAAATTAAATTAAAAGATGAACTGGTGTTTATTTTTCAACAAACTTGGTGGGAGATGGTGCTGTCGTAGACAGCAACATCTTCCACCAAAATTGTTGAAAAATGTACACCAGTTTCTTTGCTATTGACGCAGTAAAATATAGCTGCCTAAAACCAATTCTCTAGAGCCGGCTCTACAGATCAATAGCATAGATCTATTGTGAGAAAAATTATAAGTTTGACGTGATCTCGCTTGACATATTTCAATTAAATAGTTTAATTCAAACTAGAGTGTTGGTGATGTAGTACATCATAAAGGATACCCCTGCCTTCCTCTGAACCACGACTTTCGCCGAACGCATGCAATTAATATTGAAGTTGGGTGGACCATGAATTGATACTAGTTACAAGATTGGTTAATGTATACAAAACTCAAAACTAAAATGCAGACAAGAATTTTCTATCATGTTCAGTGAACCGTGAAAAGTAGCTCAGGCTGACTTACTTTTGATATATAACGAACCAGTCGGCTACAATGCATCCATACATCAAGTTTGGTTACTGTATACCAAAAACTCTTGACACTACAGCATGGACAAGAATAATCTATGATGTTCAGTGAACTGTGAAAAGTAGGTCAACCTGACCTACTTTTGATACATGACATGTTTAGGCCATGATGCATGCATATACCCAGTTTGGTTGCTGTATATAAAAAAAACTTAAAACAACAGCCCGGACAAGAACAAGAGAGCCAAGGTGCTTGTATCACTCACCTACATTATTGGCAACCGGCACAAATGAACAAAAGATAATCACTGGAAAGATTTACCAATCTAATTTCAAGTTTGATTAAAATCGGCCCAGAGGTTAATAAGTAGTCTTCTATAGGATTTTATCAGAAATTTTCAGAAATCCAAGATGCCCATCAAACACGCTAAATGTTAATTGATCGACTGTGGCCATGTTTTTTCTACGTATCAACCTTCCATGGACAAACTTTAATGGCCCTTAGTCCCTAATCATCTCTCAAATTTTGATCTATTGAGCGGTATTGGAGAATAACTACGTCATCCAAGATGGCCACTGATACATTTGGCAAATCAAGTTTCCTTGAACAACCTTTGTCCAGCTGTTGCACCTGATGATGCTTCCTGAGTTTTGATTCGATCACCTAAGTGGTTCCGGAGATTTTTAAACAAGAGACCCAAGGGGCCTGTGTCGCTCACCTGGAGCACGCTAAATTTTTGTCAAAATTGGTGGGTGGTTTAGCAGTCTTTTAAATGAGTTTGTGGACATTTTTGCAAGTGCAATAAGGCCACCTAAAACACTACATTTTGATTGCCCCACGGCGCCCATGTTTTTTTGATGGATCAACTTCCCTTGAACAAATTTTAACGGGCCAAATTTCGGCCTGATCCCTTCAGCGGTTCTGGAGGAGTCATTTTCATGAAAACCAGGTCATCCAAGATGGTCGCTGAACCATTTGGTCAATCAAGTCCTCTTGAACAAACTTGGCTTACATCTTGGCCTAGATGAAGATTCGCCAAGTGGTCTCGGAGAAGATTTTTAGACATTTCCTGAAATTGCCCGAAATCCAAAATGGCCACTGGGAAAATCGGCCGATCGGGTTCATTTGAACAAACTTGGATCTTTATGCCCTAAGGATGCTTCCTGCCAAATATAATTGAAATCGTCCTGGTATTTATCGAGAAGACATTTAAAATTTCACATTGCTTTAGCATGGGAGCATTTGACGAGAAAATTATCCAAGATGGCCACCAAACCATTTATCCGACAGTTTCGAAAATTGTAAATTTGAGCTCAGAATACCCAAAAACATATATAGAACCAATTTTGGCCTCAAAATCCATCAAATAAAAAAATCCAATATGTCCGCCAAACACGCTACATTTTGATT
The DNA here is from genome assembly GCA_034401795.1 of Chaetoderma sp. LZ-2023a. Lineage (NCBI taxonomy): Eukaryota > Metazoa > Mollusca > Caudofoveata > Chaetodermatida > Chaetodermatidae > Chaetoderma > Chaetoderma sp. LZ-2023a. The sequence goes on from CM067359.1 coordinate 118,169,397, forward strand.
GGCCCACGGCGGGCATGTTTTTGATGGAGCAACTTCCCTTGAACAAGTTTAATGGCCTTTATTCCATAATCATATCTCCCAAATTTTGGCCTGATCCATTCAGCGGTTCTGGAGGTCGTTTTCGGGAAAACTAGGTCATCCAAGATGGCTGCCGAACCATTCGGTCAATCAAGTCGCCTTCAACAAACTTGGCTTACCTCTGCCTAGATGAGGTTTCATAAGTTTTGAATCGATTCCCCAAGCTGTTTCAGAGAACGAGATTTCTAGACACTTCTAAAAATCGGCCAAAAATCCAAGATGGCCACCGGCCAAATTGGCAGATCGGTTTCATTTGAACAAAATGCAATCTCTATGCTATAAGGATGCTTCCTGCCAAATATAATTCAAATCGGCCCAGCAGTTCTCAAGAAGACATTTTAAATTTCCCATTGCTTTAGTATGGGAGCTTTTGGCGGGAAAATGATCTAAGATGGCTACCAAACCGTTTATCCGACAGTTTCGAAAATTGCAAATTTGAGATCAGAATACCCAAAAAACTATATAAAACGAATTTCGGCTTCAAAATTCATCAAATAAAGAAATCCAATATGCCAAACACATTATATTTTGATTGGTCCACCGCGGCCATGTTTTTTGACGTACGAAATTCCTTTGAACAAATTTGAATGGCCCTTGGTCCCTAAGCATATTTAATACATTTCAGCTCTATCCCTTCCGCAGTTCGGGAGAAGTCGTTTTCGGGAAAACTACATCATCCAAGATGGCCGCCAAGCAAATAGGCCAATAAGGTTGGCTTGAACAAACTTGGGTCTAACGTTGCCATAGATGATGTGTTATGAGTATTGAATCAATTCCTCTTGCGGCTTCGGAGATTTTTTAGTGTTTCTAAAAATCGGCCATTTTGGCCATCTTGGATTTTGGCCGATCCGCTTCGTTTGAACAAACTTAAATCTCTATGCCCTATGAATGCTTCCTCCAAAATATAATTGAAATTGGCCCAGTGGTTCTCGAGAAGTCATTTAAAGAATTCACCATTGCTTTACTATGGGCCCTTTGCTTTACTATGGGAGCCTATGGCGGGAAAACAAACCAAGATGGCAGCCAAACCGTTTATCCGACAGTCTCGAAAGTGGCATATTTGAACTGGCCACACTGATAAACATATATACACCTGTGCAAAAGTTAAGCACCAGCAAAAACAATAGAATGTAGAAACATGATGGTACAACTAGGCTGCCATACGTTTTGTCCCCGCGTTAGCTGACATAATTCCAAGTACGAAATGCACATGCATGCATGACTTCACGCCGCTTGATGTCCGTGCGTGGCGGGAAACAGCACACGTGTTCAGTTATGTAAAAGTCCAGTTTGAGGTGTAGAACATTACATACAGATTTAGGCGACAAGATTAGGAATTTTGTGTTCATGACCGTGGTTTATTTGTACAGAGAGAATTAGCTCTTGATTGTGAACCGCTATGGCAAGACGAAGGTTAAGTGATCGTGTGAAATGGCAAATCATAGGCATGCATACCACTGGTATGTCATGCAGAGATTGGCAGACAGCTGAACATTAACCATACTGTAATCAGTCGCTTGATTGCAAAACATGGGCAAACTAACGAGGTGAAGGACAGGCCTAGATCTGGAAGACCGAAGAAGACTACTGCCCGTGATGATCGAGCCCTAGTACGCCTTGTTAGGAGATCTCCATTCACAAACAGCAGAGTGCTCAGCCTGCAATGGGAAACGCGCAATAGAGTGTCAATGTCTACCGTCAAAAGGAGACTGTATGCTGCTGGCATGAAAGCTAGGAGACCTGTCAGACGTCCTCTCCTCACTGCACACCACAAAGAGGAGCGTCTGAGGTGGTGCAACGAAAGAAGACACTGGAACATGAGATCCTGGAGACTGGTACACTGGTCCGATGAAAGTCGGTTCCAGCTTCATGCCACAGATGGTCGAACTCGTGTATGGAGGTCCAGACGCACGGCGTACGACCAACGTAACATCATGGAAGAAGTTCCATTTGGTGGAGGTTCCGTTATGATATGGGGGTGCATCTCATTTGATTGTAAGCTGGATCTGTTGACTGTACCTGGAACACTAAATGGACAAAGATATCAAGATTCCATACTGGATAGAGTTGTGGTCCCTCATTTTGTAAATCATGCACCTGGAACCCACCGTATATTCATGGATGACAACGCCCGACCACATCGTGCTAGAGCTGTGCATGAATACCTCCGCCAGAATGCCATCGAAACCCTACCATGGCCAGCAAGGAGCCCTGACATGAACCCTATTGAGCATATCTGGGACATTCTGGGAAACATGGTGAGAAGGAGGGATCCTCCTGTGCAGAACCTACAGGAATTAACAGATGCACTCCATCTTGAATGGCAACGAATACCACAATGGCGTATCAGTCGGTTGGTGACCAGCATGAGACGGCGTGTCCAGGCCGTCATCCAGGCACAAGGTGGATATACCCGGTTTTAATAATGACAGTCTCAAACTCGTGCACAGATGTTAAACTTCGTTTTCAGATACCATTAATGACAATCTAGCCACGTGTGTCAACTGTAGGGCAATAGTTGTCAGTTGTGTCAACGTAACCATATTCAGGCCTCGTTTTCAAGTTCAAACAAAAACATACAGTGTTTCCCCACCATCATAATCATCATTCCTCTAGTTGCATTATTACCTCTTGCACTAAGATGGATGGGTACATAAATGTTTATGCTATTGCTTTCTTCATAGCACATGAATATACCCTCGAATGTGCGTAAAAATAGGGTGGTGCTTAACTTTTGCACAGGTGTATATAAAGCAATTTTCGCCAAAATACATCAAATACAAAATAGCCAATATGACAAAGAAATGCTAAATTTTGATTGGTTGATGGTGGCCATGTTTTTTAACGTACAAACTTCCCTTGAACAAACTTGAATGGACCTTGGTCCCTAAGCATATTTACCAAATTTCAGACCTATCCCTTCAGCGGTTCGGGAGGTCATTTTCGCGAAAACTAGGTCATCCAAGATGGCCGCCAGACAAATAGGCCAATCAAGTTGCCTTGAACAAACTTGGGTCTACAGTTGCCACAGATGATGTGTTGAGTTTTGAATCAATTCCTCCAGCGGTTTCGACATTTTTTAGTGTTTCTAAAAATCAGCCATTTTGGCCAGCGGCCATCTTGGATTTTGACCGATCCGCTTCGTTTGAACAAACTTAGATCTCTATGCCCTATGAATGCTTCCTCAAAAATATAATTGAAATTGGCCCAGTGGTTCTCGAGAATAAGTCATTTAAAGAACTCCCCATTGCTTTACTATGGGAGCCTATGGCAGGAAAACAAACCAAGATGGCAGCCAAACCGTTTATCCGAGTCTCGAAAGTGGCATATTTGAACTCGCCGCACCGATAAGCATATATAAAGCAATTTTCGCCATCAAAATACATCAAATACAAAAAAGGCAATATGACCAACAAACGCTAAATTTTGATTGGTTGATGGCAGCCATGTTTTTTAACGTACAAACTTCCCTTGAACAAACTTGAATGGACCTTGGTCCCTAAGCATATTTACCGAATTTCAGGTCTATCCCTTCAGCGGTTCGGGAGGTGTTTTCGCGAAAACTGGGTCATCCAAGATCCATCAGGTTGCCTTGAACAAACGTGGGTCTACCGTTGCAATAGATGTATTATGAGTTTTGAATCAATTCCTCCAGCGGTTTCGGAGATTTTTTAGTGTTGCTAAAAATCGGCCATTTTGGATTTTGGCCGATTGGTTTCATTTGAAAAAAACTTGAATCTATGCCCTAGGGATGCTTCCTGCCAAATATAATTGAAATCGGCCCAGTGGTTCTTGAGAAGAAGTCGTTTAAAGAAAAGTTGACGGACGACAGACGACGGATGACAGACATACAGACAATGGATGGTCGCCATCGTATAAGCTCACTTGGCCATTCTGGCCAGGTGAGCTAACAAGATGGCCAGCAACCCATTTATCCGACAGTTTCGAAAATTGCAAATTTGAGATCAGAATACCCAAAAACACATAAAAACAATTTCGGCCTCAAAACACATCAAATAAAAAAATCCAATATGGCCACCAAACATGCTATATTTTGATTGGCCCACGGCAGCCATGTTTTTTGACGGATCAACTTCTCTTGAACAAACTTTACTGGCCCTTAGTCCCTAATCATATCTGCTAAATTTCAGCCTGATCCCTTCAGCGGTTCTGGAGAAGTTATTTTCGCTAAAAGTATCGCTAAAAGAAGATGGCTGCCGTACTATTTGAGCAATTAAGCTCCCGTGAACAAATTTGGTTGAGCTCTTGCCCTATATCATATTTCATGAGGTTTCCTTCAATCCCTCAAGCGGCTTCGGAGAAGCTTTTTAAAGACGTTTCTAAAAATCGGCCAAAATCCAAGATGGCCACTGGCCTAATTGGCCGATCGGCTTCCTTTGAACAAGCTTGGATCCCTCTGCCCTAAGGATGCTTCCTGCCAAATATAATTGAAATTGGTCCAGCAGTTCTTGAGAAGTTGTTTAAAGGAAAAGTTGACGGACAGACGGACGACGGATGGTCGCCATGACATAAGCTCACTTGGCCTTTCAGGCCAGGTGAGCTAAAAATCGGTCAAAATACAAGATGGCCGATGGCCAGATTTGCCGATCAGGTTCCTTTGAATAACCGTGGATCTAAGTTTCCTAAGGATGCTTCCTGCCAAATATAATTGAAATTGGGCCAGTGGTTCTCGAGAAGACGTTTTAAATTTCCCAATGTTATCTCGGTGCAGGCCAGTTGAGCTAATGCCATGGCGACCATCCATCCGTCGCACGTCAACTTTTTCTTTAACCCTTTAACTCATATCAGCCAAAAATGGCTTCTGCAGTGGTCATGAGAAATGTCCATTTGCAGACCACGGGAGGGGCATTTTTGAAAATTTACCACCGGATTGACTTGGCTCATTATCGAGCCAGTCATTCCCATCGTAGATTTCCAAAAATAGTCTTCTCTTGGTCTGCAAATGGGCATTTTGAATGAATAAATTGAAATTTCTTGAACAAATTTAAGTGTTAAAAGGTTAAACAATTTCTCAAGAGCTGATTTCAAGTTTGTTCAAACAAAGCTGATCGTCCAATTTGGCTGGTGACCATCTTGGATTTTGGCCGATTTTAAAAAATGTGTTTAAAAATCTCTGAAACCACTTGGAGGATTGATTCAAGACCCATGAAATATCAATTAGGGCAAGAGCTGAATCATGTTTGTTCAAGGGAACTGGAGTAGCCAAATAGTTCGGTGGACATCTTGGATGTCCTATTTTTTTTGCGAAAACGACTTCTCCAAAACCACTGTCTATAGATATTCTATGCCAGAATACACAAAAACCTATAGATCTAATTTCGGCCTCAAAATACATCAAATAAAAAATCCAAAATGGTCGCCAAACACGCTACATTTTGATTGGCCATGTTTGTTGACACATTAATTTCCCTTGAAGAAACTTTAAATGGCCTTATTTCCTAATCAGATCTGCAAAATTTCCGTCCAATCCGTTCAGCGGTTCTGTAGTTGTTTTTGCGAAAACTAGATCATCCAAGATGGCCGCTGAAGTATTTTGCCAACCACGTTCCCTTGAACAAACTTGGATCAGCCCTTGGCCTAGATGATATTTCATGAGTCTTGAATGAATTCTCCATCTCTAGCTAGGCTCCACCCATCAATCGATCCCGGCACACTCTGAATCTCAATTTTCAGAAAACTACACACAGATAAGCTGTTAAATATTTTGAAACTAATTTGACTGGGTGCTGCTCTTGCCGATAGCGTCCAGTCAAATTAGTTTCAAAATATTTAACAGCATGTTTATTAAACAGTAAAGACATACAATTTGTACAACAATTGTCATCAATTAAGCATTCGTGATGAAGTTGGCTACGTCAATCATGATGTAATTGATTATGATGTCATCCTACACCTCACCTAGTTGATTATGGTATCGTATGATTGACTGAGAAACTGGACTACTCCATTGAGTTACAGATCTGATCCCGTCGTACACTTGCACAATAAATAGTATAGACAGTGACATTCATGTGTTTAGGGAGTATGAACAGAACAACAGATGCAAGGCATTTCATTTTGAAATATTTAATTCATATTTCATTATTTTATTATTTAAAACCTCACAACACATTTAAGTGTATAAAGTATTGCAAGATAATTCAAAACATGCTTGTATGTCTTACACTCATCACTTGCACCCACACACACACCTCTGTACTACTAGCAAACTACACCCACATCTTAACCACAACTAATACCAAACCAAGTGGTTACACAGGCACGTGCACATGCTGGCAGGCACATGCACACACACGGCATTGCACGTGCGCACACACACATTCTGTACCAATACCAAAAACATGCTCATACCTCTCACATACACTTACAGTACTTATATCAAACGATGCTCCAATGTCATACAGACAGACAGACAGACACATGCTTACATCTTAAAGCTGACATGTCATGTTAAAAGATTTAATACTAAACATTACCAGTGACATAGTGGTAGCAATGCATGTTAGTTTTCGGTAATTTAGCATTAGAATTCTGTCGATTTATACGCCGACTAATAACAATTTTCTGTCAGATTTTCTCATACCTGCTAAGTGTTTGCCAGTAAACGCTACACAGTAGTAGCTCTGCCATAGAACACCTCTATGATTTAGGCCATAACAATTTTTTTTTTTTTAGTTTTACAAAGACTTAGTCTTTCCATATCCAGAAAAAATTATGCTGGAATTCTCAGGCATTATTGAAGCTGGAATTCTCAGGCATTATTGAAGCTGGAATTCTCAGGCATTATTGAAGCTGGAATTCTCAGGCATTATTGAAGCTGGAATTCTCAGGCATTATTGAAGCTGGAATTCTCAGGCATTATTGAAGCTGGAATTCTCAGGCATTACTGAAGCTGGAATTCTCAGGCATGAAAGTGGCAACTGAAGAAAACCACTGAAAAAACCCACTTAGCTCCCTTAGAATTCCAGCTTCAATAATGCCTTAGAATTCCAGCAAAATTTTTTCTATGTTAACCCGTACACTAGCAAATCCCTACCCGTTATTCCGTACCATATTCTTGGACATTCCATACCTTGATATTGGTTAAGCTGTACCTTAATTTTGGAGAATCCGTACCTAACCTATTGGATATTCTGTACTCATCTATTGGATATCCCGTACCCATCTATTGGACATTTCGTACCCGGTATGGAATATCCAGTGGGTGGGTGGAAAATATATAAGTTAGAGGCGAATCCATTGCCGAAATAAAAGTATATCGTATCGGTACGGAATATATAATAGGTTGGATAGGCCTACAAAATATCTAATATGATGCACCATATTCTGTGTCATTCGCTACTTGATTAGAGAATCCTAGTCTATGACCACACACATTTCTGTGCTAAATTTTGAGTCAAATTGGATCAGTAGTATCCAAGATATTCACATGGCGAGGTTAATTGTAATTAGTTGTAGATTAATTACGCCTGCCGGCCCGTCGTACATACTATGTTTCATACAGCCACAGGTATAATTGGTTGATCCGTACCCTACAACTTACGACAGTATGAAATATCCAATTAGTTAGGTACGGAATATCCAGATTTAGTGTACGGATTACTCAAAACTAGGGTACGGATTACCCAAAACGAGGGTACAGATTACCCAAAACTAGGGTACAGATTACCCAAAACGAGGGTACAGATCACCCAAAACGAGGGTAGCAATTCTCCAATAGGCTAGGTACATATTGACTGTTACGGTTTAGGTATGGAATGACTGGTATTCTCTTAGAAAAAGGTTAGTTTTAAAGATATTTAATCACAAGCAGAAACTTGAAATACCAATTTTAGTAAAAAACCCACTGAAATCAGTGTATCCACTGAAGACCCTCGTGTATGAATTCTAAGGCATTGTTTTGAACATTCTTTCCATCTGGCAATTTTTCGCAGCCATATATATCCTAATGACTCTTTGTTCTCTATAGACTTGTTACCCCCTTAATGGCCAAGCCGCTCAAAATGGCATTGCATTGATCACGCGAAAGGTCCATTTGCTGGCCAAGACTACTTTTGGAAATTTACCACTAGAATGGCTTTAACGAGTCAGCCTTTCCAGTGGTAAATTTGCAAATCTTCTCTTGGCCTGCAAATGGACACACACAGCGAAAATGTTTTGCCAACTTATATGATGAAAGGATTAATATGCATTATCCTTATGTTGTTCCACATCTCTGATTGTCCGTTTAGGGGGGACAATTTTTAAAAACAAAACATTAAATTGGCCTGGCCTTATTTACATGCATATGCCAAGATCTGCAGGCTAAATCAAGGTTCATATTCATGCACACACACTGCGAAAGGTTTGGACACCAAAAATCTGTCTTGAACCCGAAAGATCAAGTATTGAAAATCAATTAGATAATTAGAAATATTCTGCTAGGAACAGTTTCCAGTGAAAATACTTTCAAAATATTCCGCAGTTTACGTGTGAGTAACTTGAAATAGATGCTCAGTGGCCGGGTGCATAAAATGATTGTAAAACTACATCCACTGTATTTTTGTATATAATATGTATGGAGATACATGGGACGTTGTTTTACCCATGGAAGTTCAGGATTGCAAGGATTAAATTTCCATCATCTTTGAGAAAACATGGATTTTTTCCAGGTTTTTCCAGACATAGATTCTAAATTAACAGATTTCATGATTTTGCAGAATTTTCATGAACAGCAGAAAATCTGCTAAATGAGAAACTATGGATAAGACTAATTATTTAAACTCTTTAATGGCTTAATTTGGTCAAGAAAGTCTAAATATAGAGAATCTGGAACGAGTTATCAATTTTCACGAGCTTTAGCGAGTGCAAAATTGGTAATTTTCAACGAGGTTCATAATAGTAATATAAAAAGTGACCACGTTTGAGATTTTATTTATCATATAAACTTTAATTTTGAAATATTTGCCAATAGTTGCTGATGTGACTTATCTGATTTCTCATTGTTGATTTTTGTGAAATCGATACCGCCTCTGTGACGCACCACTACTTGATAACAGATACTGAATATGCAGCAACATATAGTGACAAACACAAAATCTGGCGATGTCAGCCGCAAACTACACTTTTCTTCTAAGACTATTGCAGAGTCACGGCCATCAATCGTTACTTCGCTGCCGACTGATAAACTGTCAAACGATGACGTTTCATGAATGACAAATCGTAGTAAACAAACCGTAGTAAAACACTACCGCGTAGTAATCCCTACGCATCACGCTCACATCAATCGATGTTTTAATTGGTCGATTTAAATGGATTGCGCACCCATCAGCCAATGAAAATACTCCGTTGAATATGGCACGTGCGCTCATATCGAAAAATATGGAACGGCTAGAAGGCTTGTTTATATGATAAATTTGCTTATTGAATGTCCATTTGCAGGTAATGTGAAAATAATTTTTGAAAATTTACTACTGGAATGACTGGCTCGCTTACAGATCTAGTGAGTACACTAGTAAATTTCAAAAATTATCATCTCTTCGCCTGCAAATAGACATTCTCCAAGATCACTGTAGAGGCTAGATTTGGCCAGCCTTGCCATGAAAGGGATTAACTAGATGCTGAGTCCAAGTCAGGTCATGTTAAAGATATTAATAAACACAGTCTTAATGGCCAGCTACCAAAAACAAACTTCTATTCCTACCTCTATATAACTGGTAGCGGTTTACAGTGAATCATTTAACACGGCATAGCAGCTTTAACACCATAGACATATCTAAATCTATTTATATTTCGCCTTCTTTATTTCCCAATTTGTTTAATATTACAAAATGGCCCATAAATGTTACATATAGTTATAATATTAAATATTTATATACAAATAACTCATCATATTTATTATCGTCTACGCTATTGCATTAAATAATGAGCGTCCACGCTGTACATATAATATTAATAATGCTTTTTTCATATTATTTACATAATACAGTTTAATTAATATCTTGTTAAATTATTTAACATTTTAATTACAGTTTTAACTTAAATATTCAAATTTTCACATTATCGATATATATATATATATATATTTTTAAATTAAGAAAAGGGCCACTGCCGCATGTTTGTACATTATACAGCTTTATGTATAGAAGCTTCTCAAAATTTTGGCAAAGAAGACTTATTACCACATAATAGCAAGCAAACTGAGATTTTCTTGTCAGACATGTCTTGTGCTGGAAAAAGCTAGCTAGCTGTTTAACCCTTTCACTGATGAATTCACTATATCTCATTTTCAAGGCAACTATACAGGAAAACTGTTGATTATATTGAAATTAATTTGACTGGAAGCCGGTGCTGCCTTAGGCAGCAATGGCTTCCAGTTAAATTAATTTCAAAATATTCAACAAAATAAGTTTTATTATATTGTAAAGAATTGACATTTCCAGGGATTTGTCAGTGAGAGGGTTATGAGAGGTACTTACAGAAGGTATCTACAGTACAGCTCATAAATAAGTTAACACATTTCCAAAACAAAAACAAAAACATTAGGTAGTACAATTTTTTACACGAACTAAGAAATGTTCTTTTGAATATTTTGAACAGAATTGCCAGCAATGTCTTCCAATCCAATTATGTTCCAAATTTTCAACAGTACGTCTTAGTTTGTTGTGGAAACATGTGAAGCTGTTTCTGACCTGTACTGTACTAGGCTGAACGACTAGAATTTCAATGGAGGAATCCAGTTTTAGCCCCACCCATCTTTAGCTAAGCTCCATCCACATTTTGACTGTGTTCGGATCTATTGATCCCCGAGGTCCCTGACTATATCAATTTCCAGAAAAGTATACAAGTTAGCTGTTGAATATTTTGAAACTAATTTGAAACTGTCTATGGCAGGAACATCATCCAGTCAAATTAGTTTCAAAATATTCAACATCATGTTTATTAAATAGTAGACATATAATTCATGCAACCTGACGGACTATTAAGCGTTTAAGATGGATAAATCGAGTCATTGATGACATAATTGATTATGATGTCAGCCTACACCTCATCACCTATCAGGCGGTGAATTTTGGGCCATCTTAGTTTTACTATCACTACAAGATCTCTGAATGGCCATAAAATGTCACAGAATCCATCCATGAGTATTTAATTGACTGTAAATCAATTAATTACTGTTTACAGCGGCCAGTAGGATTTTAATTTGGGTTCACTAATATGGGTGGATTTCATTTGGGCATGACATTTAAAGCTACAGATAAGGGGTAATCTAGAGATGTCACATAGTTGATTATGATGTCATATGATTGATAGATAAACTGGATTCCCCTGTTTCAAGCGCAGTAGCGCGTGTCGAGATATATGGATAGATTCAACACGATACATTTATAGCTACTGGCTAGTCATTATTTTTTACCCTTGTAATTCCAGTGTCCCAATTTATAAACTATACAGGAAATTCTCTTACGTATTTTGAAACTAATTTGACGGGGAGGTTCTCGTCAAATTAGCTTTCAAATATTCAACAGCTTCCCTGTACAATTATTGTGAAATTGAGACACTGGAAATTCACTGGTCAAATTCGAGTTAATGCCAGTCGAGACGAAATATATAAAAAATATCACTAAAGTTTTAGAATTTATCAGAATTATTTGTGTATAAGAATTCAGCTATGATTAATAATATATATTATAATTATTATGCTGAAGATGGTAATATCATAGAAACATCAATACAAGCATCTTACTGTCATTCCCACATCACATGTCTGATTCTGGAGCCAGAACCGTCTGAATGCTAAGTTTTTGCAGATGACATATCTCAGGGGTTATATCTCTGGACCTGCTACATATTTTGAAAACAGTTTAACTGAAAGTTGTTGGTGGCTAAGTCACCAACAACTTTCAGTCCTTGTTTTCAAAACACTCAGCAAGTTAAGAGATTTTGCTCATTGAAATTATCATCTGGTGGCTTGCAGCAGCGAGATGAGTTAATTAAAGCGATTTATCAAAATAATGAATACACAAATAACGTCTAACCGGTAATCAAATAACTAAAGCTTAGTATAAATTAAATCTTTTATTTTACTCTCATTCGCATTAGCTCCATCCGCATTTAGTCAGCGTGAAAAACTAAATGGCTTCATTCAACGCATACAGGTGTATGCATGCATGAAGATACACACACACATGCATGAACAAACAGCTTGTCCTCATTACTATCTAATATAGAAGTAACTTATGAGTTGGCCATTATGGAAAATATCTAAACTGTGGAACCACTAACTGTTAAAGATGCTTATCCGTTTTAACTTATTCCATCTTGCAGCTTGTAATTTATACAAATAAAACTAAATTAATTAAAAAAAAAAACTGAAATGTTTTTGCTGCATAAGCCTTTAGCCAAGTATTAAAAAAAATCCTGGTATGTTTTCTTCGTTTGAAATTGTCAGTAGAGATGCAATGTATTAAATTATTAATAAATAAACAAATAAATATCTATAAAACTGAAGTATCCATGCATGTTCTCCACTTCAAGGTAACACGTAAGCGGTAGAATATTTTGAAACTAATTTAACTGGGGTCTGTTACTGCCTATGGTTCACAGTCATACGTTTCAAAATATTCAACAGAATGTTTACTAAATTGAAAACTGATCATAGAATTCGTACAGTTTCGTGACAGACTTTGATTTTCGTGACAGAGATACATCATTCTGATTGTGACAACAATTATAACATGTGACAGTCATTTATGATATCAGATACTTGAGTAACAAATTCCTAAATATTTTGAAATTACTTCTGGAAGCTGTTTATGGGAGCAACATCTTCCAGTCAAATTGATATCAAAATATGTAACAGTTTGGATTTCATTTACACCATTACAAATGTGTGCGTCTAGACCCATGCCACCCTGCCAGTCACTAGTCAAGTCTTTTTTCCACACGATGCATTGCAAATGTGTGCGTCTAGACCCATGCCACCCTGCCAGTCACTAGTCAAGTCTTTTTTCCACACAATGCATTGCAAATTTATATGCACAATAAATCCCAATAAGGTCCACGGGTCAGTTTCACAAAGGTGCATAAGCTCCGCCCCGTCGCGAAGTAGAAAGCAGACCAATCAGAATGCTTCATTTGATATTTACACAGTACCTAACCCTTTAACCATCGAATGTTTGAAAAAATTCAATTTTCTCATTAAAAAAATGTCCATTTGCAGACCAAGCGAAGACTATTTTTTAACATTTAACACTGGAATGACTGGCTCGGTTATCGAGCCAGTCATTCCAGTGGTAAATTAAAAAAAAAAGTATTTCTCTTGGTCTGCAAATGGACATTTCTCAAGAGCACTGCAGAAGCCGTTTTTGGCTGATATGAGTGTTAAAGGGTTAACTATGCTTGAATACTTAAGCAGCCTTTGTGAAACTGGTTCCAGGGCAATATCTTACACAGCTACATGAAGCAACACATCTCTGAAGCCAGGAGGAAATTAGAACCAATAGTGATTGAAAATATAAGTGCATCAAGTTATCTCCCCTTTCCGGCGGTACTAAATAACAAGAATAAAACATCAAATGCCGTATTCAGCCAGTCAATATGACCAGATATGACATTATAAATATTGTGAATAACCAGTGACAATGTTGGCTGAATGAGACAGCTTTTGAGTCAGTATGGCGTGAAGAAGACTGGATGGAGAGATGAATGTCACCATTAAAATATGACAGTCCAATTGGTCTAAACTGTTCACGTTCCATAGCTATCCGCCAGTGTGGTAAATTAGGCGGTGCTATTGGCCCAAACTGTGTACATTCCACAGTTATCTGCTAGTGTGGTAAATAGGACAGGACTATTGGTCCAAACTGGTCACGTTCATAGCTTTCTGCTAGTGTGGTAAATGGGACGGGACTATTGGCCCAAACCGTTCACGCTCCATAGCTTTCTGCTAGTGTGGTAAACGAGGCAGCGTTATTGGCCCAAATTGTTCATGTTCTATAGCTTTCTGCTAGTGTGGTAAATGGGACAGGACTATTGGCCCAAACTGTTCACATTCCATAGCTATCTGTTAGTGTGGTAAATGTGACGGGACTATTGGTCCAAACTGTTCACGTTCCATAGCTATCTGCCTCTGTATCGCCTCATGATGTGCTGCTTGTGCGGACAGCTAAAAATAGAACACAATAGACAGTATTAACCCTATAACCCTCAAATACATTCAATAAAATTTCAATTGTTTCATAGAGAATGTACATTTGCAGATCAAGAAGACTATTTTTGAGAATCTACCACTGGAATGACTGGCTCGGTTATCGAGCCAGTCATTCAAGTGGTAGATTTTCCAAAATAGTCTTCTGCTGGTCTGCAAATGGACATTTATCAAGACCACTGCAGAAGACGTTTTTGGCCAGCTTGAGTGTTAAAATGGTTTATCTTGAAACCATATAGGCAAGCCGTTGCAAAGATTGAAATTAATTTTGACAGAAAACTGTTGCTGCTTACAGCAATCACTTTTAGTCAAATTTGTTTTCAAAATATTCAACAGAACATTTCTTACTTCATGCAGAGTTGGTTCTATCTGGGTCCGGTTTCAAAAAGGTGTGTAAGTTACACCCTGAGGCAAAGTACAAGCGAGATCAATCAAAATGCCACATTTGACATTTATGTCAAACTTAAGTAAACAACCTATTAAGAAACCAGCCTCCGGTGACGTTATGATGTCATCATAAAACATCACTTAGTTAATTATGACGTCATACGATTGATGGATAAACGGGAATGCATTTAGATTTTGGAGGTCCCAAGGACCTCACACCTAAGAATCTCGGGGTTCCAACCTGAAATCTATGGGTCTCAACCTGAAATCTGGGGGTCCCAAATTGAAATTTGGAATTTCTATGCAGTTTTTCTCATCGATGCTAAAATTAGAGAGTACCATGGGTGCACAGCTATGAGATATGGGTCTCCAATGCTAGATTTTGTGTGTATGTTTGTGAACAAGCCTCTAAATTAATTAATATTTAACAATCATGCAAGATTTTCAGGGGTCTCACGGGACCCACTACAACTTTTGGCGGTCCCCAGTTACGTTTTGGGGTCTATACCCTCAAAAGGACCCTTATGAGAAACCCTGAATGCTCCATTATCATAATTTCTTTGACCTCAATATGTTTGAAAGAATCACGATCTTGCCTTGAAAAAAGCGTGTAGTCTCTAGAGACAGGTCTGACTGATTCTGTATTCTTTCGCAATCTTAATCAAGGGAGGTAAATTAATCAAAATCTTAGTCAAGGGAGATAATTTTTATTTTTCTAGATATAATTGATAGTTTGATAAGAGTTGTTTCCCTTGAGAATAAAGGCCCTAGCTAGTTTTGAACCCTTTAATGGTCAAGATTTGTCAAAAGCCTTTCTTAGTGAATGTCCATTTGCAGACCAAAAGAATGTCTTTTTAAAAACTTTAAAATTTACCATTGGAGTGACGGGTTTGGTTATCTAGCCAGTCATTTCAGTGATAAATTATCAAAAACTCTTGGCCAGCAAATAAATATTCCTCAAGACCACTCCAGACAATTTTTGGCCGGCTTGACTATTAAATGTCACGGACTAATTTTATTGATTTCCAACAAACTTTCATATATAGATGTGCTTCAACAGGACCTGATGATCGAAGCACATTTATATGTGAAAGCTTGGTGAAAATCAAACATGTACTACAACTAAACTAACACAGCTACCAAGAATTCCCTTATTAACTCTTCTTCCCATATAATAGAGATTCGATATGACGCTTAAGTATATGCCGTTATAATCAAATATGTCATGTGTTAACTGATGTCAGAATAGACCTTTCCACTTTATCAACCCATCCTATGACATCATAATCGACTACACGACATGTAGA
Source organism: Chaetoderma sp. LZ-2023a (assembly GCA_034401795.1). Lineage (NCBI taxonomy): Eukaryota > Metazoa > Mollusca > Caudofoveata > Chaetodermatida > Chaetodermatidae > Chaetoderma > Chaetoderma sp. LZ-2023a. Next base: position 118,185,378 of record CM067359.1, read on the forward strand.
ATGACATCATAATGAATGAGGTCGATAAGTACGTCACGAACGCATATTTGAAGACGGACTATGTGTTGTTGTAAGAATTGTATGTCTTTTACTATATTTTATAACTAATTTGACTGGGCGCTGTTGCTGCCAAATTAGTTTGAAAATATTCACCAGCATACCATTAAAGTTATTTGGAAATTGAGATTCTCACTATTTTGAAAACAATTTGACTGAAAGTTGTTGGTAACCTCGAGAATATGTTGTCTGCGAAAACTCAGCAGTCAGATGGTTAAAAACTTACGTTGAGTGAGAGCTTGATCCGGATATGCAAGCCACCAGACAATAATTTCAATGAGCAAAAACTATTGACTTACTGAATATTTTGAAATCAATTTGACTTTCAGTCAATTATTTTCAAAATATTTAACAGGTCCGGAGATATAACCTCTAGAATATGTTGTCTGTGCAAACTCAGCAGTCAGACAGCTAAAAGCTTACATGTTGAGCGAGAGCTTGATCAGGGTATGGGTGCGCCCGTAGTACATCAGGGTGAAGCATCTCTCTTTCTCGCCCTCCGACCAGCAGTGGGTGTGGTTGCATGCCAGGGTGTAGTCCAGAAAGTGGTGGGCCACGTGACGAGGCATTAGCAGCGGCAGCAGCAGCAGCGGCGGCCGCAACTGGGGACATCCCAGTCATCGGGTCGGCTCCTGTGGAAAGCGCAGAGGAAGTTAGATGTAAATAAGCCGACATGATTAGTTTGCTCAACGTGTTGTTCCATATGACAACACACACACCAATATTTTTATAATTTTAATCATAGAAAAAACTTTGAATCAAACTGGTTGTTCAAAGGAGCGTGCATATGTATGTGCATGTGTGCATGCGTGTGTTTGTGTGTGTCACGCATTCATGCAGTGACAATCAGAGATTGCTGAAATCCCTCACCACCATCACACAATGGATAAATGTAGCATAAAGATTATCTAGCACCTTGCAGTGTCAAAGCAAATTGACACTTAATTGGGTCATTGTGACCTTGACCGTTCGACCCATAAATTAATAGGGTGTATCAGACCCACAGGGGCAGCACAAAGGCTAAATTTGGTGAGGATTCCTTCAGTATAAGTTATTAGGAAATGCAAACAAATTTCCTTAATTGGGTCCACTGGCCTTGACCTTTCGACCTGAAAGTTAATAGGCTCTTTTTGAATTCCAAAGGACAACACTTAGACCATGTTCGGTGAAGATCTTCAGTAGAACTCACGTTATCATCCGGAAACCCAACCCAATCACCTTAATTGGCCATGACCCATAAATAAAAAAAACCAAATTCATAGGGGTTTTCAGACACCCAAGGGAATTGCAACACAGAGGTCAAGGTTGATGAAGATCTATTCAGTAGAACGACCTAGGATCCGGAATTGAAAATGAATGGGGTTCATGGGACACCCAATGGCAAAACATGGGTAAAGTTTGAAGATCTCTTCAGGGCAACTTGAGTTATCATCATGACGTCATGAATGATTCGATATCGCCCGTCTTTAATGCTTAATAGCTTTGCACGATTTTGTATGTCTTTGCTATTTAATAAACATGCTGTTGAATATTTTGAAACTAATTTTACTGGGTAACAGCAGACAGTTAAATTAATTTCTAAATATTCAACAGTTTACATGTATAGTTTTGATAGTCAGTGAGTTCAGAGATCGATCAACCCCAACACACACATGGTGTTGGTGGAGCTTAGATTGAGATGGGCGGGGAATAGCTGGAGCTTAGATTGAGATGGGCGGGAAATGGCTAAAACTGGAAAGGTCCTTTGGCTCACCATAACCTTTGACCTGTTGACACTAAACTCAATAGCCTTCTTTAGGACACAAGTCTTTTGATGATAGAATAAAACTTTTGTGGTATCGCACGGGAATGAAAGCCGGGATGGACAATCTGACAAACCAGTGGATGCAAATGCTATATACCCTCATTTATATATAATTATATAGGGGGGGGGGGGGGGGGAGGGGGGGAATGACCAATGTGTCTATATATAAAGAAACGTTTAAAAATGTACATAGAGTTAAACTTGCTATAAAGACCACCTTGTTAAGAGACCACCTGCCTTAAGAGACCACTTTCTTAAACTCCCAAATCCAGTTAAACAACACACTTGAACCTCTGTTAAGAGACCACCTCCCTTAATCCTTTAACATTCATATCAGCAAAAAACGGCTTCTGCAGTGGTCTTGAGAAATGTTTATTTACAGATCAAGACTATTTTTGAAAATTTACCACTGGAATGACTGGCTCGATAACCGAGCCAGTCATTCCTGTGGTAAATTTTTAAAAACAGTCTTCTCTTGTTCTGCAGATGGACAATTTCTATGAGAAAATTTAAATTTTCTTGAACAAATTTGCGCGTTAAAGTGTAAAGACAGCTTTCTTATTCTCCCCTTGGGTGGTCACTTAAACCGTTAACATGCAAGCTGGCCAAAAATGGATGCTGCAGTGATCTTAAGAAATATCTATTTGCAGAAGAGATGATTATTTTTTTTAATTTACCACTTTAACACTTGAATTTATTCAAGAAAATTTATATTTTCTCATAGAAAATGTCCATTTGCAAACCAAGAGAAGACTATTTTTGAAAATCTACCACTGGCTTGGTTATCGCGCCAGTAATTAGTGGTAAATTAAAAAAAATAGTCTTCTCTTGGTCTGAAAATAGACATTTCCCAAGACCACTGCAGAAGCCGTTTTTGGCTGATATGAGTGTTAAAGGGTTAATTACCGGTTCAAGTCAATGTTCAAATTTTCAAATATCGCCTTCTCTTGCTCAGCAAATTGACATTTTTAATTTATTCGAACAAAATTGGATGATTAAAGGGTTAATATCAGTTTGACTGTATATATTAATTACTTAATTAGATAAATACAGTACAGCTCATAATAAGTTATGTTCCCAAAATAAGAATAGAATCATGTTAGTTAGTACAATTTTGAACACGATGTAAGAAATCTTCTGTTGACTATTTTGAACATAATTGGATTGGAAGACAATCCTGCCTCAGCAATGTATTCCAATCAAATTATGTCCAGGATATTCACATTATGTTTTATTTAGTTTTGGAAAGATATGGGTTTATTTCTGAGCAGTACTGTAGACATTGTGACGATACAGGTTTCTAAGCAACACAAACAATCCAGCATGTCAGGAAGACAACTCAGAAATGCAGTCAAAAATCACTGCATGATCAGGAAAATTAAGAAATGGACAAAAAATAAAATTAAAAATACAGATATTACAGTCACAGAAATGTGGTGTTCGAAATAAAAAGGTAGTTGGTGCTTTCAAAGCCATTACATGGAAGGCATTAGTCTATTGTTCATATTATAGAAATTAATTTCAGTTGTTAAATTTTGCAAAGAAAAATTTTAAAGCGGTCTTATTATTTTACTAAAGAAAGGCAATATTTTGAAATAACGACCTTTGACCCTTACCGACTAGAATTGGCAATTTGTTTATGTGAGGAATATTTTATTAAATATTTTGAAATTAATTTGCCTGAGAACTGTTGCAGCAACAGGCTCCAATCACATTAATCTCAAAATATTCAACAGCTTTCATGTACAGATATTTTATAATCGAGACACGGGAATTTCAAGGGTTAAAGGGTAGATGATCACTTGCTGGAAGCGATAAGTCAGTCAATTTATTTTTAAAATTAGACTCTTTCGATGTATATGGGATAAGAATCGGTTTCAATCAGTAGTGAGTGTTAAATTATGAAAAATAGTACTAAATAGAAAGAATAGAGACTAACAGATCTTTTATCTTCTAAACGAACAGTACTTAACCCTTTAACACTCAATCAGCCAAAAACGGCTCCAGCACTGGTCTTGAGAAATGCCCATTTGCAGACCAAGCGAAGACTATTTTTGAAAAATAGTCTTCCCTTGGTCTGCAAATGGACATTTTCTATGAGAAAATTGAAATTGTTTTAAAAAAATTCAAGTGTCAAAGGGTTAAGATTTTTCAGTATAATATTTTACCATATTAGTTATTATTCGGAATAGGTTCATTTTTTATTTGGGTCAATTTAGCATTCTCTCTATTAGCCTGTTCATTGTGTGCCCCTGATCTATGAATGAATTTACTATAATATTCTTTTCATCATTTTTTTTCTTCACTAAACAATGTAATGGCTCTGTATTTGGAATCACAACACAACAAATTACACCATTAAAACTGAAATACCTAAACATGACTTAGGATGGAAGAATCACAAAAAAACTTAAACAATCAATAAATTAATCAATCAAGAATCGATAATAATCAATATCAGGGACACACAATTAGCAATCAATCAATCAGTCAGCTTTAGTAATCATGTTCGATTTCCATAGAATATCATTCCAATAAATTCATCATGATCGTCAGACTAATTTAATCTTGGTTTATGAAAATTTCTATCCAAAAGCTAAGATGAGATGGAAGTTTTTTTTAAATGCACAATTTCAAGGTCAGATCGAGTATTACCATAACTATTACAGAATTAGAGGACAAGATTGATTCAGAAATGGAGGAATCCAATTTTAACCTCTAGTTAAGCTCCATCAATGCTTTGCTCGTGTTGGGAAGGATCAATCTCTGTACTCTCTGAATATCAATTTCCAGAACATTATACAGGATAGCTGGTGAATATTTTGAAACTAATTTGACTAGGTGCTGTTGGCAGCAGCAGCGACCAGTTAAATCAGTTTCAAAATATTAAACAGAATTTTTATTAAATAGTAAAGGCATATAATTTGTATAACTTGACAGACTATTAAGGATTTGTAAAGGACTATATCGTCATTCACTACGTAATTGATTTTGATGTCACCATACATGTGACGTCATATGAGTGACTGAGAAACTGGATTCCTCAATTCCAAACTATTACTTAGTGAATGTCCATTTGCAGGACAAGAGATGACAATTTTTGTAAATTTACCAGTGAAAATGACTGGGTCGATTAACAAGCCAGTTATATAACTTATCGAGTAACACATCAGTGGTAAATTCTCAAAAATTGTTTTTTGGCCAGCAACTGGTTCTTTTCTCATGACCATTGCAAAAGCAATGTTTAGCTGGCTTGATCATTACAATGTTAACAAAGTTACAAAGAATAGTTATGGAAAACTGTGCCAAAAATGATAAGATGAAAAGAATGACAAAAAAATTCCAGCATTATTTTTTTATGTAGATATGCAAAAATTAAAAAATGGTCTCCACTCAATAAATATCACGATCACAGTGAATGATTCAATTTTAAACTCGTAGTAAGATCCTATGCTAGATATCAGCCTATATTAGAGACAATGCTTAATCCTTTCACCGTCAAAAATCGTAAAAAAGCAAATTCTTTATGAAATAAAACGTATTCTGTTGAATATTTTGAAATTAATTTGACTGGAAGACGTTGCTGCCTAAGGCAGCAACGACTTCAAGTGAAATTAATTTCAAAATATTCAACAGTTTTCCTATAGGTTTGCCTCGAAAATGAGATACGGTGAATTCGTCGGTGACAGGGTTAAGGAGAAAAGAGGGGTGGTGATATATTTCAAAATCCAACATGATTCCTATCTATAGCTGTACAAGCTAATGATTTCCAAGTGCCACTCGATTGATTGTTTGCTAGTTGCAAACTTACGAGAGAACTGATAAGCCAAATGAATGGGATCTACGCCTGAAACACTGGGGTGCTTCGAGTCGATAAACGAGTTTGTAGTCGTGATACGCTGGATTATCGTATGTTGTTCGTGTTGAGAGAGCCGCTGCATGTATATATCATAATACAGGCGACTCGCGTTCATTTGATCAGAATTCAACAGTACATCTGCAAGGCACAAGCAGAAGAAATATCTCACGTTCATTTTAATCATAATTAATTGTTACCGTAGCAACACTTTCAAGCACAGGCGCTGGATATCGCCAATTAGCTAGAAAGTGTCAGGCTACGCAGACACAATGTCAACCAGTTCACTATAGAGGTCAGATAGTATCATCGGCATACAAGGCTGCTTTTTGACAGAATTTATTTCAAATGTTCTAGTGAACTTCTGCTTTTAATTTGCTTTCCAAATAACCAGCGACTAGTCAAAAGCAATGCTAGTGATGAAATAAGTCTATCCTCTGCAGGAAATACTGACATGGTGCTATGAGATTTATGCGTTTTCAGTAGTTTAGTGGAACAATGTAGATGCACATACAGGATTACATCCTAACCACACACACCCTTCGAACGCAGATCAGAATATTGTTGAAAATGTACCATTTGAGTGACTGGCTCGATAAGTAATCTTTATTTTCTACTTTTTGAAATAAATTTTGACCAAATTTTCTATGAAGTCAATATGAAGAGGTAAATCCATGACAGTTTTACCAGATTATATGCCTCATAACTACTCTAATTGAACATTGTTGCCAGATGTAAGCATCATCACTATCCCACTGTAGCCTATTGAAAACATCATAAACAAGGAAAGGATATCCCAGAATGGATGTGTATTCTGTGTATCCATGGCTACCGCTTACCTGGATGCATAAGATGATGAGGGACAAAATGCTGGCCTGAAGAGGATCCTGGGAAGAAATGTGGGTGTGGTGGCGGTAGACCGCTTCCCACGGCTGCTGCATTAGCCGCTACAGCTGCTGCAAGCTGTTGTTCTTGAAGTTGCTGTTGCTCCCGGCCATGTAGGTGTAAATGTGTATGCGAGTGTGCATGTGTATGCGTGTGTGCGTGTGCGGCGGCGTCAGCGGCGGCGGCTGCAGCAGCAAGAGATGAGCTACTGTTCGGGTGGGATCTTCCAGCGGCAGACATTTGTAAGCGTAGCATCGGATCTGAGGCCAGTGCCATTTGCTCCGCCTGGAAGCGTTCCGCCATGAGAAGTGGATGATCCGGTCCGAGAGCTAGCTGTTGTCCACCCAGCGGGAGAATGTCGCCGGGTAGATGGGGGTACATACCCATCATAGCGACAGCGGGGATGCCTATTTATTACAGGAGAAATCGTATAATAACAGTAACATTCAATGCATAAGAGTCGGATGCAGTTCTAGCTTTACCATGCCCATTTCTAGCTAAACTCTGCCTACTTTTTTTGTATTTTTACATGTATTGGAATCAATTTATATACTCTGAATCCTGAATTTGCAGAATTCCCATTTTAAGGTAACTATCCAATTTACATGCTTTTGAATATTTTGAAACAAATTTGACTGGGTATAGGCAGCAACCGTGGACAGTCAAATTAGTTTCAAAATATTCAACAGAATGTTTATTAAATCGTAAATCCATCAGACATAGATATAATTCGTACAATCGACAGACTTTTCAATGGTCATGACAGATCTAGATACGTCACAATGTATTGTGACATTAGCCCACCTGTGACTTAATTGACTATGATGTTATATAGTTGAGTGATGAATCAGATCCCTCTATTTATAACCAGCATCCAGACATAGAGCTAAAGAGTTGTTGTACGGATTGTATTACTTTACTAGCGTCTTTAATATATATTAATATTTTGAAACTGATTTGACTGGGTGCTGTTGCTATCATAGGCAGCAACATCACCCAGTCAAATTAGTTACAAGGTACCCTACCCTGCACACAGACAATGCATACAATACTATGTAAAATTGTCACTTATTTCACCTGTATTTATTAACATGAAAGAGTAATCAAAAAAGATATGATAAATCATGTTAACCTCATTTTTTTGCTCAGCAGTGTAGAAAAAGCGAGAATTTTAATTCACTTACCCAAACTGTGACTACTAAAGGACTAAAGTAACATTTCTAATACATGTATGCATGGATTTTCTAATGAGCTGTAGCAAATCTGCTCTATATCTCCATCAAATACAGTTCTTTTAGGGTCATAACTCTTCAAAATGTTACCAAATCTGCTCAATCTGACATTGGTTATCGAATGGAACCAATTAACTTAACCCTTACAACGACAATCACGGAGAAAGTATATTCTTTACGACATAACACTTATTTTGCTGAATATTTTAAAATTAATTTGACTGAAAGGCACTGCCACGTGAGGCAGCCATGGCTTTCAGTCAAATTAATTTCAAAATATTCAACAGTTTTCTTGTATGGCTGCCTTGAAAATGAGATATAGGGAATTCATCTGTGAATGGGTTAAAACAGATGTGATATTTTCAAGGACCATTCCTTCCATTTTAATCAAATTAATATACATTCCAAATTTTAGTCTAAATCTGATTAGTCGAGCTCACATTATTACTCGGAGACCATCAACCAATCAAACCTTGCTATCGAGTAGTCTCTTAACCCTTTAACCATCAAATTTATTAAAGAAAATTTTAATTTTTTCATAGAAAATGTTGATTTGCAGGCCAAGAAGACTATTTTGGAAAGTTTATCACTGGAATGACTGGCTAGGTTATTGGTCATTTTCAAAAATAGTCTTCTCTTGGTCTGTAAATTGACATTTCTCAAGACCACTGCAGAAGCCGTTTTTGGCCGTTATAAGTGTTAAAGCCATTAACAACTTCCAGGAAATTAAAAAAAATCCAAGATGACCACCAATAAAACTTTTGTAATAGAGCTTCTTAAAGCTAACATGATCGGGTCCTTCCAGCCAAGTTTGATTAAAATCAGCCCATACATTAATGAGGTGACTTTTTAAGCAAGTTCTTAAACATTTTTGCAAATCCAAGATAGCCAAAGGAAAATTCAACAAAAAGTATTTCTGCACAGACGTTGCATCCGATCATTGATCTGATGCTCCTTGTAGTCACATTTACTAAAAAATCTACCAAGTCGTTAATTAGGAGATACATCGTAAAGTGAAGGTTGACTAATTGATCGATGGTGAATCAGATGAGTGAATAAATAGTGTGAGAAAGTGACTGATACAGATAGTCTATTAGTACAATACAGCATCTGAGGTGAGCTTAACCACTGAAACCATGAATGTTGAAGATAAATGTACAGGAAATAAGTTGAATATTTTAAAAACGATTTGACTGGAAGTAACAGCTTCGGGTAAAATGACTCAAAATTTTCACCGGAATATTCCTTACGTCAAAAAGAAGTTGCCACCATTTCCAGTCTGTAATAGTTAGAGAGTTATGCATGTACAACAGTATTTGACCAGATAACCAGATAGAAGTCACAACAGGTTATCATCTTACCTAATCTTTCAAGTCGATCTCTGTCCCGTGCTATGAGATCATTGGCAATGCTCGAAGGTGGGTAAACACCGGGTATATGTCCAGGACTCAGCCCCATAGCGGCACCAGCTAATGACGGGTTAACACCTGCCATTGCGCTTGCATAGTAACGACGCTGCAGCTCGAGCCAGTGAGGGTCCAGCGGATTTGTGCCGGGTGGCGGTATCAAACGCTCAAAACCTGCAAATCAAGAATTATGACAATAATATTACTAATATACTGTCTAAAATTTTTACCTGAAATTTTATGCATACCTGCTTTGTGTGATACATACTTTGTTGCTACATGCATCATAAACTACTTGGTTGCTATGACACAAACTTGGATGCACAAAGTAACCCTGGTTGCTATGACACAAACATGGATACCGCGATGTATACTCGGTTACTATGATACAAACTTGGATATGGTCGCATGTCATAAATAGGTCCTAAAAACTGTTTCATTATCAAAATTGACAATTTTAAATGAATTTTTGGGCTCAATATAGACACAACTCCCTTCAAAAAACTGCAAACTAAAGGTGTTTATCTATTATAGTTTTGAAGATATGTGGATGTGAACATGTCATTACATTGGGAATGCACTGAAAAGCTTGAAATGTTGTTGTCATTTTCTCAATAACACCCATTGTGTGATAAATAATCTATAACCTTTTTGGTTTTTTTTATCCAAATTGAATCTATTTTTTTGTGCAAAATATTCATAAGATTGTATTTTCTATTATAGCTACAAAATAAGGAAACGTCAGTAATAACACATATATAATATTAACTCTTAACTCTGATATCAAAATTCTCTATTTTTACTGAGACACTAGTGAACATAGTGGCATGTACATTTTGGAACCAATTTTGGTGGAAGGTGTTGCAGCAACATCTTCCACCATAATTGTTTCCAAAATGTGCCTCAATTTGTCTTTGAAAACAGTTTAAAACAAGAGCTCCGCAAACGGCCCATAATACGCAGCCATGATGACAAACCAATGAATGAGAGCTATCAGAAAATATTTATTTCTTCCTCAGACCCAGACCAGTCATCCTTATGAAGTGTCAAAGCAATCCGTTAGACGGTCAAAGAGGTATAGTCTGGAAACCAATTTTCAAGATGGCCACCGCTGACTGGTGGCAATATTGGATTTCGGATTATCGTAAATTTAGATGTTTCTTCACCAGACATATTCCAACCACCCTATGAAGTGATTTGATAAATGATAACTGAGATATCATCCAGAACCCAACTTTCAAGATGGCAGCCCGTGGGTGGTGGCCATCTTGGAGTTCGGATCATCGTGAATTGCCATAGGTTTCTTCTCCAGACCTAGTCCAACAAGCCTATCAAGTTTCAAAGCGAGCCGATAAACGGGAACAGAGTTATCATACGGAAACCAATTTTCAAGATGGTGGCTGACTGGTTGGCAACCATCTTGAATTTCGGACCATCATCGATTTCAATAGGTTTCTTCCCCAGACCTAGTCCAACCACCCTATAAAGTTTCAAAGCGATCCGATAAACGATTAAGGAGTTATCATCTGGAAACCAATTTTCAAGATGGTCACTGGTGGCCATCTTGGATTTCTGATCATTGTCAATTTCGATAGGTTTCTTCCCCAGAGGTAGGCCAACCACACTATGAAGTTTCAAAGCGATCCGATAAACGGTAACAGAGTTTTGATCTGGAAACCAATTTTCAAGATGGCTGTCCGTGGCTGGCGGCCATCTTGGATTTCGGATCATGGTCGATTTCGATAGGTTTCTTCTTTAGACCTAGTTCAACCACCCTATGAAGGTTCAATGTGATCTGACAAACGGTAACTGAGTTATCATCTGGAAACCACTCTGCCGCCTGCCCACCCTTTGAAGCATACCGTGTTACTATTACGTATATTTTGTTGCAATGCTGTTTACCTGATTATTATGGTACATACCTAATGGCTACAATTATAGGGGGTTTCTATTATGTATACCTAGTTGCTATGATGTACACCTCATTGCTATGATACCGTAGACACTAACATCTTCCAGCAAAATTGTTTAAAAATGTATACCCGTTTCTTTGATATTGACACAGTAAATTATAGAATATTGACATCAGAGTGTTACGGGTTAAGCAATTCTGTATGATATGGTGTTTACGAGGAAATTGACAAAAATTGTGTTTTTGCATTAAAAAGCCCATTTTCACTCAAATTATTTGACATATAAGCGTGAATTCTTCAAAAGGCGCATCTGCGTATCATAAAGAAGTCACTGGTCAACTTTCATTAAATTATCTTAAGCGATTCTGTATAATATGTTGTTTATGAGGAAATTGACAAAAATCTTGTTTTAGCATTAAAAAGCCCATTTTTACCCAAAATATTGGCCCTATAAACGTGAATGCTTCAAAAAGCACATATGCGTATCATAACTGAGGGATACACCAAGTTTCATTAAAATATCTGAAGCGGTTCTGTATTATGATATGCTGTTTACAAGATATTGTGGACGGACAGACAGACAGACGTGGTGATTACTATGGGGCTTCCGGTGTGGGGCCCTAATAAAATGTACTGTTGAATATTTTGAGCGTAATCTGATTGGCAGTCATTGTGCCCTAAGAGTCATTTGTGCCTAAGGCAGTACTTTCCAATCAAATTAAGTCCAAAATATTCAACAGACCATTTCTTACATCGCGTTCAAAATTGTACTAGGTAACATGTTTCTGTTTTTGATTTGTAAACATGTGTACTGTATCTGGTGGTAGTTCTGACACATACCGGGTGGTTTCATCTCTAACTCAGCCTTCATCTTCTCGCGGAGTTCAAGCTCACGCAACTCTCGTTCCCTTAATTCTCGCTCACGTGCATCACGCTCTCTTTTATCACGCTCGAGCTCAAGCTCTAATCTGAAAGACAAACACGAGGAAATCTAATCACCTTCGATTTCTTCAACAAATGCACATTTCCAAGGGCAATAACCTCACGAAATGTAGATAGAAATTAATAAAGTTCGGACTTAGACTAGTAGGCTGGAATTTCATACGGTTTAAACTCAGTTTAGCTAAAAGGGATGTTAATCTCATCTCAAATGTTGTATTGCACCGATAGATTATCATTTATAGATTCCACATCACTCATATCATATCTCGCAATCATTGTGTCTCCTCAAGGGATAGTGTGTGATCTCATGTACGTGCCAATGCATTACATTCTTTATTATGTAATAATCATCTTGTTGAATATTTTGAAACTAATTTGACTGGAAGTTGTTGCTGCCTAATGCAGCAACAACTTCCAGTCAAATTTGTTTCAAATTATTCAACAGCTTACCTGTATGTTTGCTTTTATACCACATTGGTAAGGCAGATCTATGGCACCGCTATGACTGAGCGTATATACCGAGGCAGACATACTAGGTGTTTTCTGATTGGTTGAAAAGTAAATCATGACAGCCATCATAAGCTGTAGAACTGTACCAACATTTAGTTACTAGTCTGAATATCTTTCTTTGACGGGATGATAAAAAGTTTAAAATCCAATGCATAGTTTATAAGTGGCCTATTAGATCATCTGTATAGATATTATGAGATGAGGTTAGTTATCCTTTAAACCCGGTAACAAATCACAAAATAATTGCAATGTTAGTTTTATAGATAGGGTGATAGTTTCCTAATTTCATTAGTTGAGACCTACACCACACACCCTTCAAGGGAGGGTACTTTGCAACCGACCTGCCAAATAGTAGCAGATTTATCATCCGGGAACAAAAGATGTCAGCTAATGTCTGATAGCCAGATTGGATTTCAGATCATTGTAGATTCTGATAGGTGACATGGTATAAATATAAATTATATTTCAAGATGGCTGCTAATAGGACTAGTCAATCAAACTTATTCACTGTTAAATAATAGCCAAGGCTTTAACCAGCAAATTTGTTCAGAAAATGTCCATTTGCAGACCAAGAAACTATATTTGAAAATTTATCACTGGAATGACTTGCTTGATAATCGAGCCAGTCATTAGTGATAAATTTTCAAAAATAGTTTTCACTTATTTTGCAAATAGACATTTATCAAGATGATTGCAAAAGCCATTTTTCACTGGCTTGAGTGTTAAACGGTTAACATCGCTTATCATTGCGCTAACTTCCAGAGACACACAAACACCAAGTGCCTTTACCTCTCCCTAGACCCTGGCGGATACATGGAAGCCATGCGATACTGCAACATGGGGTCCACATGACCAGACAGTGCGCCCAGACCGTATGCCATCGAGCGACCAGCATCTTGACCTGTACATGTCAAACAAATAAACATTATAACTAACAATCTATAGCGATGTATATTTATTTATTTACAGATCCACGATTAGTCATGTTAATATAACACAGCAAATAAAATTATGTATATAAGCTGTACTATAAGTTACTTATTCCAATCATTAACGTTAACCTTTTGAACCTTAAACTACAAATAACAAATTCCTTTTTGATGTATGGAATATTCTGTTAAATATTTAGAAACTAATATGATCTAGACAGCGACACTTTCAAGTCAATTTAGTTTGAAAACATTCAACAGCTTACCTGTATAATAGTCTAGTAAATGAGATCCTATAATTTCAGGAATTATATGGTTAAAAAAATTACAATCAGGAAAAACCTGAAATATGAATATTTAAGTAGTTGTAATTGCATGTAATTAATTAATTATTTGGGGGTGTCCTTCATATATTTAATTTGAGAACTCAGCAGCCAATGAACCTTTCCATTTTTAGCCATGCCCTGCCCATCTCTAGCTAAGCTCCACCCACACCTTGCTCGTGTTGGGATCGATGGATCTCTGACTCTTAATTTCCAGAAAACTATACAGGTAAGCTATTGAATATTTTGGAACTAATTTGACTGGGCATGTTTATTAAATAGTAGAGACATACAATTCATACAACATGTCAGACTATTAAGAGTTAAAGACGGGCCAAATAGAATCATTTATAATTTAATGATTATGACATCAGCATACACGTCACTTAGTTGGCTATGACATCATATGATCGATGGATAAACTTGTAACGGTCCATTCATCCCTACTACACCACCGACCCAGATCTCCACCCCACCCTAAACCTGGAACACAAACCATCGAATTGATAGCTTAATGGTCCTTTCTGTTTTTAGCCCATTACTAGCTAAGCTCCACCCACACCTCGCCGTGATGGGATTGATCGATTCCCAAATGCTCTAGCTATCAATTTCCTGAAAACTATACATGGAAGCTGTTGAATATTTTGTAACTAATTTGACCGGGTGCTGTTGCTGCCTATGGCAGCAACAGCGCCAGTCAAATTAGTTTCAAAATATTCAACAGAATATTTATTAAATAGTAAAAGCAAACAATTTATACAACAACGCATAGACCGTCTTCAAATATGCGCTCGTGACGTCCTTATCGACGTCATTCATTATGACATCATTGTACACATCACACAGTTCATTATGACGTCATATGATGGGTGGGTACTCTGGAAAGGTGAGTTGCCGGTCAGATTATCCATCAATTCGAGATATTTTTCCTCACAAATTTCAGTCACCAACCACTTTGTTTTCTTGGCTATACATGTATTCAGTAAGACAGTCAGTTTCTAAGGATCGATTGTCCAGACCACTGGTTCACGTACTATTTGCATCAAATCTGTTCTTGTATGTCAATATATTCAATCACATTTATATATTAACCCAATTTGTTCATGAAAAGCTCAGTTTTCCCATAGAAAATGTCCATTTTCAGATAAGAATATTATTTTTGAAGATTTACCACTGGAATGATTGGCTTGGTTATCGAGCCAGTTATGTCAGTGGTAAATTTTCAAAAACAGTCTTCCCTTGGTATACAAATGAACATTTTTCAAGACCAATGCAGTTGTTTGGCCAGCTTGAGTGTAGATTTCTCAAGATGACTGAAATCTTTCTGAGTGGATGTCCATTTGCAGTCAAAGATAAGTCTATTTTTGAACATTTATCACTGGGATAACTGGTTTGATTATCAGGCCAGTCATTCAGTCAAAAAAATATCAAAAATGTATCTTCTCTTGGCCTGCAATAGGACATATATCAAGACCACTGCAAAGTTTAACTAAACAGTTAAATTTATTATCTAATTTATTCGCACGTTATATTATTGACAAAATTTTCTTCAGATTTTTCTTTACTTGAGGCGCCTTCAATGAGCCTTGAGCCAATACTACATGTTTCACTAACTTTCAATACCAAAGAGTTCTTACTCAAAGCACAAAGCATACAGCACAAAGCAATAGCGCATATACACTTAGTTGTTAATTTCAGAACTTTCATACCTTTCCTTGACCAGTGTGAACCTTGTTTTATACTGGCACATTCATCTCTTATATTTTTTAATATTTTGATGTAAGAACATCATGAAGAATTTATCATAGCAGGACTGCAGAGTTGAAAGAGCTCAGAGCGGTGACTGCTAACTCCCACCCAACCCACCCCCACCCCGACCACCACCACCAGCCCAGCAGAACAGATTAAATATGACGACTTCATTATGAAGTAAGTAACTCTTTTGAGTATTTTGAAGAAAATTTGCGTGGACACTATTGCTGCATAAGTCGGCAATGGCATCCAGTCAATTATTTTAAAAGTATGTTGGCACTGAAATGGACCTCCCAGTTTATCCATCACTCACATAACATCATAATCAACGATGTGACATGTAGGATGACGTCATCATGAATGATCTAGATAAGTTCGTCTCGAATGCAGAATTGATGATGGACTAAGCAATGTTGTACGAATTGTATATCTTTAAGTAGTTTTCAGGAAACTGAGAGTTAGGCAGTTCAGGGATCGATTGATCCCAACATGGCAGTGTGACTGGAGCTTAGCTAAAGATGGGCGGGGCATAACTAAAACTGGATAGCTCCATTCACAGGTGAATGTATTAAACTATCAAATCACCGAGAACATGTGGTCTTGCATATTCACTGAGCTGTCGCAATGCAGGCGTGTCATGACCCGGGTACGGGCGCGGCGTGTGCCGTTCAGCGTATTGACCTAGACCCTGTGAGGCGCTCAGACTGCTTGTAATCTGAGAGTCTGCCGATGTGCTCGATGGACGAGATTTGTCTTCAGATGACTTCTGCGAAAGATAAACAAACAAATGTTATTTATTAACAACATCTAGAAAGAACACCCGTGTTAAAGACCAATCTGGCTTATAGAACCCTTTAACACTCATATCAGCCAAAAACGGCTTCTGCAGTCGTCTTAAGAAATGTTCATTTGCAGACAAGACTATTTTTTTAAATTTACCACTGGAATGACTGGCTCGTTATCAAGCCAGTCATTCTAGTGGTAAACTTTAAACAAGGGGCCCAATGGCCTGCGGCGCTCACCTGGACTATTGGCATTTAAACCATTTGCATTTAAATAATAAATGATGGATGATTTTCGGAAAATCCAAGATGGCCACCAAAAAATTTACCAATCAAGACTCGTTTAATATGTTGAAGCCTACCATCATAGGATCATTCCACCCAAGTTTTGTTGAAATCGGATTATTGATTGAAGGAGTACCCTTTTTAAATGGTTCCGGAAAACTTTCCGAAAATCAGAGATTGCTGCCAAAACACTGACTTATCAATATTCTGAATAGAATTTCTAGAGGCTACGACAATATGATCCTTCCAGCCAAAATTGGTTGAAATTGCCCAAGCGATTAATGAGGAGTAGCATTTTATATGAATTCCCATTTATCGGAAAACCCAAGTGGCCACCATCAAAATCAAGCTATCAAAATTCTGTATAGAATTTTTGAAGCATATGGGCCTAGGGTTGTTCTAGCTGAGTTTGATTGAAATCGGTCACGCAGTTAATGAGGAGTAGCCTTTTAACTGATTTCCCAAAATATTCAGAAAATCCAAAATGGCCACCAGAAAAATTGACCGATCAAAATTCTATATGCAACTTCTAAAGCCTACTGTCCTCAGATCATTCCAGCCCTGAGTATGGTTGAAATCGCACAAGTAGTTAATGAGTAGATGATTTTCAGTCATTTTTCAGAAAAATCAAGATGGGCACCTAATAAATTCTATATAGAAGATCTGAAGCATAGCAATTTAGCGTCCTTCCAACCAAGTTTGCTTGAACTCGTTCAAGTGGTTAATGAGGAGTAGCCTTTTAACTGATTTCCAAAAAATTTCAGAAAATCTAAGATGGCCACCGGAAAAATGGCCCAATCAAAATTCTGTATACAAGTTCTGAAATCTACCAGCCTAGTATCCTTCCAGCCAAGTCTAGTACTGTAGATATTGCTCAAGCAGTTAATGAGTAGCGTTTTAAATGATTTCCCACCTAATTAAAGAAAATCCAAGATGGTTGGCGGAAAAATTGACCAATTAAAATTCTATATACATGTTCCAAAGCATACTAGGCTAGCGTTCTTCCATCCAAGTTTGATTGAAATCAGCCCAGTGGTTATCGAGGAGTAGACTTTTAAGTGATTTCCAGAAATTTTCAGAAGATCCAAGATGGCCGGCAGAAAAATTGACCAATGAAAATTCTATATACAAGTTTTGAAAGCTACCAGCCTAGTATGCTTCCAGCCAAGTCTGGTTGAAATTTCTCAAGCAGTTAATGAGGAGTAACATTTTAAAGGATTTCCCGCCATTTTTTGGAAAATTCAAGATGGTCAACAGAAAAATTGACCAAATTCTGTATACAACTTTTGAAAGCTACCAGCCTAGTATCCTTCCAGCCAAGTCTGGTTGAAATTTCTCAAGCAGTTAATGAGGAGTAACGTTTTAAAGGATTTCCCACCATTTTTTGGAAAGTTCAAGATGGCCACCAGAAAAATCGAGCAATCAAAATTCTGTATACAAGTTCTGAAGGATACCACGCTAGTGTTCATTCATCCAAGTTTCATTGAAATCGGCCCACTGGTTAGCGAGTAGGCTTTTAAGTGATTTCCAGAAATTTTCAGAAAATCCAAGATGGCCGCCAGAAAAATTGACCAATCAAAATTATGTATACAAGTTCTGAAACATACCAGCGTACTATCCTGCCAGCTAAGCCTGGTTGAAATTATCCAAGAAGTTAATGAGGAGTAGCGTTTTAAGTTCTGAAGCCTACCCCCCATTGGGACCTTCCAGTCAAATTAGGTTGAAATCCACCAAAAGGTTAATGAGTAGCGTTTTTAAGCAAAGGTTGACGGACGGATGGATGATGGACGATCGCCATACCATAAGCTCACTTGGCCATTCTGGCCAGGTGAGCTAAAAATAGTCTTCTGTTGGTCTGCAATTGGATGATCTTTTATATGAGAACATTGAATTTATAAAAATTAATTTAAGGGTTAAAGTAATTTTCAAGTACTTTTCAAAAGAATTTTAATATTCAAGGCTTTTCAAGGCATGTGCTAAAATTCAAGTGTGTATGAAACCCGACTTATTATGGTAGTAAATTTTCAAAAAATAACTGCTTGACCATTCAAGGGTTAAGATTTTATATAAATTTATCACAAAGGCATTTATCCCACTCCATATTAACCCCTTCACCGACATATCCCAGAAAAAGTATATTTTTACAATATAAAAATTATTCTGTTGAATATTTTCAAATTAATTTGACTAGAAGCAGTTGCTGCCTTAAGCAGCAATGGCTTCCAGTAAAATTAATTTGAAAATATTCAAGTTTTCCTTTAAAATTGCCTTAAAAATAAGATATGGGAATTCATGGGTGAAAGGATTAACAATATGTAACTGGTTAATAATGAAGCAAAGTGGTTTCATTGATTATTAGTGTGGGAAAGTAATTTTATATTGACCAATCAGAATACGGTCATCCGCACGGCATTGAATATCACTACGCTGAAGTCAAACCTCATGACATAACATACCACTTGTGACCTCCCATAGTATATAACAGGTTAGTGAATATATATTGTTAGTTATGTAAATAAATACTGATTTGTCGAAATTTTTCTCATAATTCAAATTACAAGTATTATATTTTTCAGTATAAGACTTGCAATGTGCTAGTTGCCAGGGTGTGATTAGGCACCCTTGACGATTGTACGCTAATGGAAGATCTAAACTGGGGTTTCAAGCATCAATGTTATTGGAAAATATGTCAAAATTTCAGTTTATATGATATAAATAGAATCTCAAATTCAGTCCAATTTAATATCACTATTATCAACCTTTTCGATAATTATGACTGAACTCGACCTAAAGCTGAGTGATAATTTTTTTAATAATATTTGTTAGTTGATATGCAGTTTGGGACACCCCTTATGGAACACACACGCACACCACCCACCCCACCTCCACACACACGCACGCACACATGTACACAAATCGCGATACGCATGCTTACATTACGCATATCATATCGTGACCTGTCGCATCGATACACACGCGATGGTGTCCTTCATGCGTTAACATTGTCAGGTAAGCTATAGCTAAAGTTATGCACAAGGGCACCATTTTCACTAAATTTCATCTGAATATGTTAATTATTTGTTTATCTGCACTGAGAGACGGAGTCGCATAAAATGGACAGATTCAGATGAAACGTAGTGAAAATATAATGTATCGTATCGTGACCAGTGTATCATGATACATATCGTATCGTGGCAAAATGTATCATTACAGCCCTAATACATACACACTTCCCATAAGTTGAGATCAATGAAATCTTATATGTGTACAAGAAAGCATAGTATACCTCTGTGCTTATACAAACACTAAGCTGTCTAGACTAGTTTATATCAAAATCACTCATGCCTAACCAGCGCAATTATATATCAGATAAATGTGAGGGGCTATTTTATAAATTACATGCTTAACGTGTTTGACTGAGTGTAAATCAACAAAAAGACATTCCTCGCAGAGCTATGTCAGATTTAATTATGACAAGTGAGTGAATATATCACCTGTACAGGTAAAACACTACAGTATCTTCAGAGGATAACACTAAAACAGAAACAGCAACTCCTTTATAATAGTAGGAATATTGTTCAATACGATGTTGAATATTTTGAAACAAATTTTACTGGGAGCCATAGGCAGCAACAGCTCCCAGTCAAATAAGTTTCATAACATTCAACACCTTACCTGTATAGGCGTCTTGAAATCGAGACACTGGTATGCTCAGAACTAAAAGTTCAACTCGGCAAATACGCATGAGTTCATATAGCAAAGTGACATGATCAAAGAAATATATGACTTGTAAAGC
Organism: Chaetoderma sp. LZ-2023a; assembly: GCA_034401795.1. Taxonomy (NCBI): domain Eukaryota; kingdom Metazoa; phylum Mollusca; class Caudofoveata; order Chaetodermatida; family Chaetodermatidae; genus Chaetoderma; species Chaetoderma sp. LZ-2023a. Next base: position 118,205,850 of record CM067359.1, read on the forward strand.
ACATAAAATACAAAGTAACGTATCTAATGAATTGTCATTTACAAAGATACCTTATTACAATCAATCTACAGTTATGTTCTGTTAAAAAAAAAGAGACACTTCTAAATGTAATATAGTGTCATGCATCATGAATCCATGTCAAGAGCGAGTGATAATTCTATTATGTCACGCATATCTACGCTAAAACATAAAAAAAATCATCAATGTTTCTTCTCATATAACCGAATGAATGAATGATATAATTTATTAGAATTATAAAAGATGTCTTGTAATCATTAAAAAAAAAATGTTGGCGGTAGTTGGTAGGGGATAGATTGGGGGTGGGGGTGGAGGGAGTAAATATTCCACTTAGTTACAGTGTTTCTCATGGCATCTAAGTTTTATATGTCCCAGGGATAACACACACTGAAATCTGGGCTTCCCCAACTAAAGTCAGGACGACCTAAACTGAAATCTAGATTTCCCAATCACTATTCCTTATCCAAGCTAACATTAGATCGCGCCATGGACTTACAACTAGGAATGATGGGGAGTCACATGCTAGAGATTTTGTACGTATTATTGTCCAAAGACATAAAATTACTTAGTATTACACAATCATACAAGATTGTTAGGAGCCTCATGGGACCAACTGCCACTACTTTTGAGGATCCCAACCTGTATTCTTTGGGTACCCCCTTAAAGGACCCTTATGAGAATCCCTGGTTACAAATATTGTAATGAATTTATTACTACCAGAACACTGATACACCATATTGCATAACCTTAGAAACATGGTTTAATTGAAAACTTTTAGGAACTACACTACACAGAAACATGTTAGTTAGTAAGAAATGTGCTGTTGAATATTTTAACCCTTTAATGGTCACACCGGCAAAACCGGCCTCTGCTATGGTCTTGTGGAATGGCAATTTACAGGCCGAGAATATAATTTTTGAAAATTTACCACTGGAATGACTGGTTCGATAACCGAGCCAGTCATTCCAGTGATAAATTTTCAAAAATTCCGGCCTGTAAATGGACATTCAATAAGAAAATATTTAAATTTTCTTGACAAAATTTGACCATTAAAGAGTTAAACATAACTATATTGGAAGACATTGCTGCAATTATCTTCAAAATATTCAACAGTAAATTTTATCTTATTTTGGAAACAAATTAAAATTATTTCTGACCTGTACTGCATGGTTACAACTATGAAAGAATCCAGTTGCCCCAGGGCAACCCCTGATGCCATTTCACACCCTTTGAGGTTGCCCACCCACCAGTTAATGCTGCCCTTATATCATAAGGTAACTGACAGAGAAAATTAATATATTGTTTGACAAGTAAATTATGAAGGCCATCCTTACTTTGAAACAGCAGTAAGCACTACTGATTATTTATCCAATCCAACAATTACCAATAAATAGAAACGAAAACAGTTATTCTGACAGTGGGTATCATAATCACGTATGATATGCGTCGCTCAGTATATACATGTATCATCGTTGCCCGGTGTACCATATACCATCAACAGTCAAAGATTAGTTGCCCTTTTGAAATTCAGATTGCCCCGGGCAACAGGGCAAATGGTCATTTCGATCCCTGGTACTGTATCAGTACACTGTATCCGTAAATAAAATACAACATTTGAGATGTGTTGAGTATCCCTTTAATTAATTTAATACCGTGTTACCTCCCCTGAAATGAGGGCTTAAATCTTCACTCACCTTCTCATCTCTACAAGATGACGATGATGTCTGAACGTGTGAGGACGAAGACGACGTCGATGACGAGAGAGAAGCAGCCTTTCTCTCCCTCTCCTCTCGCTTGCGGGCGAGTTTGGAGTCGGGGTGCGGCTTAAACGCAACATCACAGCGAGTACACGAGTTGTAACCTCGATTGAGTAATTTCAGGAAACTAAAACAAATTAAAACAGATACATTATTACTGAACCCTTTTAAGCGTACCTACTAGGTCAAGTTCAACGTGCTCACTATAGTCAGTTTGCTGGTTTACTGAACATGCGCAGTCGCTATGCCAAGCCGAATGCTGAATAGTTATCTATAGTTCGTTGGTTCCACATTCCTCATTGAATTACTACTGCAGAAAATTTGGAACTAGGAACCAGTCTCCATTAACCTTTTCTGTCATCTGTTTTGATAGTCTATAGTTAGAAAATGGGTTAGTTTTGTCCGCTAAGACATCAAAAAGCGTCCATATGACATAAGTTGGGAAGGAATAGGGGCTTGGGAACATTGACATACAATGAGAAAGCATAATTTCAGCAAATCTAAGTTATTCAGTGAAATATTTACACTTAAGTGCATTTATTTGTTGCAAGTGATTGGTGTTAGCCATTTTGAAATTTAGGCAAATATCGCACTAACCATCTGAACCGAGGTCAGCACTCGGTTGACTATAGTTGACTAGCTAGTTAACTATTTGAAGTTCGACTCGGAATCTAGTTAGCTATAGCTAACTATGGTTAGGAGTTGAACTTGACCATAGATATGAGAAATGTTTTGTTATGAAAAATATACTTTGTTAAATATTTGACAATGCTTTGACCAGGTAGGTTTTGGTGTCTAAGCCAACTATCAGATTCCACTTAAATTATTTTCAAAATATTGAACAGTTTACAGGTCTTCATAGTGGTTTGAAATTAACCCTTTCAATGACAAATCCCGGAAAAAATATATTCATTACGATAAAAGTTTTTCTGTTGAATAGTTTGAAATTAATTTCACTGGAGGCCGTTGCAACCACGTATTCAAGCTTAGTTCCATATATTGTCAACCAAACGCAATACTTAACCCTTCAACACTCATATCAGCCAAAAAACAGCTTCCGCAGTGGCCTTGGGAAATGTCCATTTGCAGACCAGAAGAGTATTTTTGAAAATTTACCACTGGAATGACTAACTCGATAACCGAGCCAGTCATTTCAGTGGTCAATTTTCAAAAATACTTTTCTGGTCTGCAAATGGACATTTTCTATGAGAAATCTTAAATTTTCTTGAACAAATTCGAGGGCTGAAGGGTTAATGTTGATGAAGACGCCATCAGAACAGTGACACTGTCTCAATTCTCCTTCAGAGGCGAGGAAAAAAATAACAGCGATAGTCAAATGTGCGAAAAGACATGTTATTTGTTAATCTGTTTTGCAAGGCTGATGTAATTGACCTTTCCAAGTTTATCCATCAATCATATGACATCAATCAACTATGAGACGCGCAGGATGACGTCATAATCTTGGACTGCAAATAGACATTTTCTATGAGAAATTCTACAATTATTGACCAAATTTAATCATTAAACTGTTAATGACTGCCTGTCTTTAGTGACTTCATAATGACGTATTCAGCCTCCGCTAGTGTGCACAAACCCTCTGTAAATGCCTGTCTTTAACCCGTTAACCCTCAAACTTATTCAAGAAAATTTCAGTTTTCTCATAGAAAATGTCCATTTTAAGACCAAGAGAACTTTTTTGTCAAATTTTAAAAATAGTCATCTTTTAGTCTACAAATGGACATTTCTCAAGACAACTGCAGAAGTTGTTTTTGGCAGATATAAGTGTTAAAGGGTTAAACAGCTTCATGGCCTTTTCCAACAAAGGACATGTCATGTTCACTTATTTATGAGCTGTACTGTACGTGGTTTAATTATACTTACATTGCATTTGTGCTCCGTAACAATTCTTCTCGACAAGCTATAGGATCCGGCCCTGGACTCGTACTACCATGCGAGTCATCCTCCTCAGAATCGGACGCCATGGAATCATCAACCACGGAATGACCTGCGGGAAAACCCATCTCCGAAGCACTAATGTCTAATGGCTCTTTCTTAATCTCTATCTCGGTCTTGATGCGGAAATCTGAGTCTAACCGCGGTACAATTAATGGTACACTAACAGCACTCGCGGAAGAAGAAGAAGCACTACGAGGTTTACTACCCATGTCCGACCGACCTAACAAAGCACTTTCCGATATGGGTCTAGGTTGTGATAAATGTTCCGAGGATGATGCGGATGATAACACAGGCGACGGTTGAGACTTTGGCAGTAATGGCTGGAGAGGCGGAGGTGGAGGCAATGACGGATTATGCAATGACAAGGGCAGCTGAGGAGGCTGTGAGGATGAGATCAAAGGCCCACCTTGGTGATATGGCTTAATGTCTGTCTGTTGTTGCAATGAACTGGCACTAACAGAACTTTCACCACTAACATTACTAGCACGAGAAGTCAAGTGAGGATTATACGACGAAGAGCCTGCCATTGTCATAGGCATGGACGCACTTGATAGCACAGTTCCGGGTAAGTTAGAATGTAACGATGGCGGAGGATATGATTGCTCCATATGTGCCGGAGTCACTGGAGATGTAGATCTCGCTAGCTTAGAGTCTGAATGTGGAGAATCGCGGGAATGTTGTGATCTGCTCGTTGCGACACTCGGATGTGCCCCAGCAGGTGCACCACCACTATTATTATTAACACTAGATACCTTAACTAAATTCTCTTTCTGCCTATCCATCAATGGCTGCCATAGTTTTGACCGAGGACTGTTAGACGCAGAATTGTCTTTTGGGATTGCTGATGTCACAGGTGATAAAGAGCGAGGATGAGGTGATGATGTTAATGATGATGATGGAGGTTGAGATGATTGATGGGGGTTTAAGTTTGGGCTACTATGACTATGAGGAATATTTTGTTGGCCGTGATGAGATGGGAGAAATGGCTGATGAAGTTTCGCATGTGAGTTAAGCCCATGCGGGAATGCATATGGGTTAACAGCACTATGTGCATGATAAGGATGCGAGACGTAAGGGGAATGACCAGGGATAAACTGTGGATATTGTGCTACAGGAGATTGTCTTTGTAGCTGCTGATGAGAATGAGATGGAGTTGGTGAAGACGACCGAGACTTGACGTCTGAACTTTGTTGAGAACCTACAGGCAGTCCTCCCCCTCCTGGCTTTGGTAAATGTGGAGACGATCGTGCATTGGACAAATGTGGTGATGATCTTGGATTTGATACATGCGATGGTGGACCGGGATTCATCAAATGAGAAGATGCTGCAGGATTTGTCAAATGCGATGCTTGTTCAGGATTTGATAAGTGTGATGGTACAGCAGGATTTGATAACTGTGGTGCGTTTCCAGAATTTGATAAATGTGACGGTAGTCCAGGATTTGTCATATGAGATGGTATTCCAGGATTTGGCAAATGTGATGGTGATCCATGATTTGATAACTGTGATGCTGGCCCAGGACTCGTCAAATGCGATGGCAGTCCAGGATTCGTTAACTGTGATGGCAGTCCTGGGTTCGTCAAATGTGACTGCGCTCCCAGATTCGTCAAATGCAATGGTGGTCCTGGATTTGATAGATGCGATTGCTGTCCCGGATTTGAAACATGTGATTGCGGTCCCAGATTTGAAACATGTGATTGAGGTCCCGGATTTGAAACATGTGCTTGCGATCCAAGATTTGATAAATGTGTTAGCTGTCCCGGATTTAATAAATGTGACGGCGGTCTGGGATTTGCCAAGTTTGACGGATGCCCAGGATTTGATATGGCTGATGGCGTTCTGTGATTTGTTAAGTTCGATGGCGGCCCTGGATTTGATATATGCGGATTAACATTTGGTATGACTAACAAATCATGGTCATTTTGAGTTGCTGCTAAAGAACTGTCTTTGAGCACCTTATCAGGTTCTTGTGAATACACGCCAGGATTTACAGGTTTACAACTATCATCCTTACCGCTTCCATCCACAGCTAGAGGCTGAAGTGGAGGTGGCTGTGGTAAATGAGGCAGAGGTGGTGTTCCACTACCTCCTCCAGGATATAACTGAGGATACGGATATGAATTTGAGGCGCTCAATTCCTCCGATATTACACCACCTTGAGGAATACTCAGTGCGGCCGCCTTTGATAAATGAGGCTGTAAGAGTGAGATGACCGGCTTTTTATCCACTAGATGTTCAACATCTTTAGTAGCACTATGTGCAATGCGTTCTGGCTCTGGTCGTGGAGGAATAGAATCGGGTGTGGAGCTCAGTTCACGCTTGATTCTCGGAAGCACACTGGTATCGGAGTTAAATTCTGAATCATTAGCACTTGGGCTAGGCGGGAGGCTACTAGGAGGCGACGAGCTCAACTCATCCTGAAAATATAATTAAACAGCTTATTAATTAGTTTAGCGGTCAGGGCCCATGTTCCCGAAGCTCTCGTTATGTTAGCGATATAGTTACACCATACTAAAGCAATGGCTGTAACGATATCGCTAGCTAATGATAGCTTCTGGAACATGGGCCCAGGTCAGTTAACCATTTAACACTCAAATTTGTTTAAGAAAATTTCCATTTTTCATAGAAAATGTCCATTTGCAGACCAAGAACTGTTTTTTTAAATTTACCACTGGAATGACTGGCCAAACAGTCTTCTCTTGGTCTGCAAATAGAGATTTCTCAGGACCAGTGCAGAAGCTATTTTTGCTGATATGAGGGTTATAGGGTTAAAACGGCCTCTGTTCTTTAGAAATATCCATTTAAAGACCAGGAGCAGATTATTTTAAGATTTTACACTGGAATGACTGGCTCGATAATCAAGTCATTCCAGTGCTAAATTAAAAAAAATAGTCTCATGGCCAGCAAATGAAAATTCACTTGCCAAAGGTAATAATTTTCTACCGTTATCTCGACTAGCCCAATATTAACTGCAAACCTGAAACACATAACAATGCCCATAGTTGGGTAATATTGGCTCACCATGACCTTCATCCTTTATCCCTAAACACAAGGATCATTTTGACACCAAGACAAACCTCTCATCCAAGTCCAGGCAAGATTCTCCAGTAGAACTGGAGACAGCTTGGACAAACACAGATAGATGGGCGGACGGATGGATTGGTGGGCGGGCTGACAGACACAGACAGACAGAAAGACAGACAGGAGCAAATACTATTACAAATCAGATTTATATGAGGGGGGGGGGGGGGCGCGGGTGAATAAGATGAATTCATCTATATCTAATATTGTTTAATGTATTTCTGTTGAGACCAGCTTTCAAGCAGCTAGTGGACATAATCGTAAATTCTCAAAAACAGTGCTATCTTGGTCTTCAAACGTACATTTCAGTAAGCGAAATTTTAAATTTTCGTGACAAATTTTGCCGTAACCATTACCAAATTTCATTTCCTGTTCAAGCGCTTCACTCTGGCAATGATACGCTATGCCTTTTGATTGTGATGTCCGTAGGATAATAAACGTATGCTTAGTTGACAGATCTGATCCACGAATCGCAATTGCACATACTGATAAAGAGGGAGATAACCCTGACACTGTACTTGCCTGATTATTTTCAATATCTCCCTCGTTGCCGTTCTCCTCACTGCTACTTGTTGATGAAGACTCGGAATCGGACTGATCCTGTGAGAGAACAGCACAATTTAGAATTGTTATAAGTGAAAATAATAGACCAGTAAAGCTCACATGAACAATAGAGCTGGGCGGTATTGATATTTACATGACAGTATCGGTACCATGAAAAAATACCGTGGTACTACAGCATACCGTCATCTGAGCTTGAGGCATGCCACGAAATTAGAACAATCTTTTCCATTTCCTTTTCACTTCCATCTCCAATCAACAGTAAATATAAATAAATTGGCTTCCTGATTTAGAGAAGAAAAACATGGCTATTGCAACGGTTTAGTTTCACGATTTTATTAGGTCACTATTTTTATTGACGTAATATCATTCACGGGAATATCAGTCAAAGGGTGTGGTCGACTCGCTAACTATAACCCGCTGTTTGAGACATTGGGGTGCACTATTTTCAATCTGGATTGTTCTTGCTATTAATGCGTGCGACCAGCAAACGGTAAATTTTATTTTGGCAATCGAGCGCTTTGATAAACAGAGTCCAGACAAAATCTGTGAGTATTTAAACGGGGCGAGTGTTGTACTCTTTTATTACTGCTGGAGTTGTATATTCTGTTACTCGCGAAAACAGGCCTATACACATACATATAACACGACATTGAATATAGCCGATTCCAAAGCTTCGGATAATTACCGAGTACCTGATGTGCAGATTCGTTACTCGCCATGCTTCACGTGAACAATGCGTGTAAAAAGCTATTTCTGCGAACTTCCGACGTGTAGCCAGTTGAAATGAATTACAAAAACTAAAACACTATAATTTTTAGGTGTCGTTACTTAAACTGGATTTAATCCGTAAGGAAATTTCTTAAAACAAGCCAGAAAAATAGAAAAATAACGACTTCAGCGCTGCTCGTTGTTAATAAATTATCACGTGATCAAAACGGCGCGAGCAAATACTACGGTTTTATTATTGATAAATTCAGCATAGTAATGTATTTTCCCATGGTCTAGTTCATGAACAACCAATCAGATACGTCTTTGCGAGATTGCTGTTGTGTTTGAATAGCACTTAGTTTGTATGTTATTTTGTTATTCTAGCGTGTTTGTTCGGTGACAAAATGCTTGGAGTAATAAATTACAAATAATAGAAACAGGAATAGGGAATATATTACAGTGTGATTACTACCGGCGGATGGCCAGAGAATGAGTTTAGATGTTTGAAATAAAGCAATTTTACCGTGAGACTTTCAAGACGTACGTTTGACATACAATTCTGCCTGTCATTATTTTGTAATTGACGTCTAGATGTGTGTTTTTACAACGACCCTTTCACCTGAACTCGGCTAATAGTTAGGGATGCCTGTATTTTTGGCACTAATAGCACTTATTTACCCTTGGTCAAGTCAGATTTTATGAATATATTTCTCAAATATTGCTCAAACATTATGGACGGTATTCATGGTATTTGGAAATGCCAATTGGAAATGTCCACGGTCACGGTATCGGTTCACGGTATACCGCGGTCCTAATGGTACTACCATCAGACCGGCCAGCTCTAATGAACAACCCCACCTCCACCACAACCAACCTACTTAACCCTTTAACACTCAAGCCGGTAAAAATGCCTTTTGCAGGGCTCTTGAGAACTGTTCCTTTGCAGAACAAGATAACGAGACTATATTTTGAAAGTTTACCATTGAAATGACTGGCTCGATAACATAGCCAGTTATTTTTTCAGTGGTATATCTTCAACAATAACCGTTTGTTGGTCTGCAAATGGATATTTTCTATGAGAAAATTGATATCATTAATCCTATAATGGCCACAGCTAACCAAAACCAGCCTCTGCAGTGATCTTGAGGAATGTCCATTTACAGGACAACACTATTTTTTGGTAATTTATCACCGGAATGACTGGCTCGATAATCGAGCCAATGAATCCAGTGATAAATTTTCAAAAAATAGTCTTCTCTTGTCTTGCAAATGGACATTCAAACGGGGACTATTTAGATTTTCTCGACCAAATTTGAGGATTAAAAGGTGGTTTGACACATATCATACTGAACAACCTAAGGTTCATTCAAAATGATATTTACTCAAATATGTTTCTAATTTTAACTTAAAGGGATGCTAATCTCATCTCAAATGTATTGTAATAATAAATTATGATTTATAGATTCCATATCATTCATATCCTGCCACATTGCCATATCAGTATTACAATTATCTGCTTTGTAATATCGCATAAACATTGAACTGTGATCGCCGCCACTTTTTCTCCTCTAGAGTTAGTGCGATGTCATCTAAGTGCCAATGCATTACATTCTTTATTATGTAATAGTCATCTTGATGAATATTTTGAAACTAATTGGACTGAAAGTTGTTGCTGCTTCGATTTGTTTACTACAATTTATCATTCTTGAAACATCATCGCAAAATGTCATCGTTTGACAGTTTATCAGTCGGCAGCGAAGTAACGATTGATGGCTGTGGCTCTGCGATAGTCCTAGAAGAAATGTGTAGTTTACGGCCCACATCGCCAGATTTTGTTTGTCACTATATTTTGCTGCGCATTCAGTCTGTTATCAAGTAGTGGTGCGTCACAGCAGCGGTATTGATTTCACGAAAATCAACAGTGAGAAATCAGATAAAAGTCACATCAGCAACTATTGGCAAATATTTCAAAATTACAGTTTATATGATAAATAAAATCTCAAACTCGGCCACTTTTCATATCACTATTATGAACCTCGTTGAAAATTATCAATTTGGCACTCGCTAAAGCTTGTGCAAATTGATAATTTTCAACTCGGTACATAATAGTGATATGAAAAGTGACCTCGTTCCAAATTCTCTATATATGATAGGCTGTCATTTGACACAAATCATACTCCAACCTTTAACACTAACTGTAACAGTCAATGACATGTATTTGCCATTTGGTTCTAATATTGAACTCTGACCTTTGAGTGCAACTAACCTGTGCTTTCTTCTTCTTGGAGTATTTGATAGACTCAGAATCAGCTAAGTCCAGATTTCTCTTGTTTGATTCAGCCGAACTGTTTATGGAAGGCTGAAAAAACCCCAAGATTTTATTCTTGAAATAATAATTCATCGCATTATCCCGTTAATACACACGATTAATTCATCATTTCTACCTACATATATTGATTGCATCTTGCCGTTGTCAATCTAACTACTGAAAATTTGATTCAACAGCTTTTACGCAGAAACTGTTTAGGATGCAAGGAATATCCTGTGGGAAAAATGTGAAATTAATTTGACTGGGAGCAGCTACAAGTTCAAGTCAAATCAGTTTCAAAATATTCACCAGTTTTCCTGTATATTTGTTTTGAAATTGAAACACTGCCATTTCAAGAGTTAAAAGGTTAGAATTGCTTGCCAGCATTATAATAGAGGAATCCAGTTTTAGCTATTCCCCACCTATCCCTATCTAAGCTCCACCCACGCTTTGTCATGTTGAGATCAATAGATCCTTGCACGCTCCGAATGTCAATTTCCAGAAAACTATACAGGTGGCAGCACCAATGGGAGCAACAGCGCCCAGTCAAATCAGTTTCAAAATATTCAACAGCGCATTTGTTAAATAGTAATGAGATACAATTCGTACAACCAGACGGACTATTAAACAGCTAAGATGGATGGGCTAAATCGAGTCATTTATGACATAATTGATTAAATGACATCAGTCTACAAGTGTCACATAGTTGATTATGATGTCATATGATTGATTGAGAAACTGGATTCCTCCATTCATATCTGGAAACCTCATGAATGAAAGGGTTAATGAAACTAATCTGTATAGCATTATCCTTCTCAGTACTCAATTTGGTCAAGAAAATACACATTTTTGCTTGTTGAATGCCCATTTATAGGTCAAGAGAAAACTATTTTTGAAAATTTACCACTGGAATGACTGGCTCGATTATCAAATATAGACTTTGCCTCACAATGCACCTTCCTCAAGACAGCCATGAAAAGGTTAATTCTCAAATTTGGTCAAGAAAAATTACATTTTCTCATAGACAATGTCCAGTTACAGACCAAGATTATTTTAAATTATTTATCACTGGAATGGTCGGCTGAATTAATGAGCCAGTAATTCCAGTGGTAAATTTAAAACAGGACTTTTAGTGAAACTCGACATACACCCGCAGGCTTGTTTGAGGAATGCTAAATGTGACCAGTTTGTCTTTGATAAATGACACTTCGTCTATCCCCAAAACATCTGCTGGGAAAAAAATTGTGAGCGAGGTTCAAAACTCTTCCACATCCGGAACGGACAAGAAAATTTTGCCAAAATATTAGTTTTTCAAGGGAGATAACTCTGGCGAATATGGGCAGATTTTGCCGAAACGAAATCATAACACTTCATCAATCTGCTGAAAAAAAAATTGTGAGTGTAGGTTCAAAACACTTTCGAGCTATGGCTAGGACAAGAAAGTTTTGATGAATTTTAGCTTCCAGGGGAGATAACTCAAGCAAATATGGGCAGATTTTGGTGAAACGAAATCTGCTGAAGAAGAAATTGTGAATGTAGGTTCAAAGTCTTCGAGATCTGCTCCAGACAAGAAATCAGATGGACAGACGCATGGACAGACGACGAGCTCCATCACATAAGACGACCCCCGCTTATGCGGGCGTATAAAAATATTCATCCCCCGACTTGCAAATTGAGATTTGTGTCACCTGACAATAATACACCAGGCTATAAGTGTCATGTGACAATAGCCCAGGCCTTATCTATGTCTTTGTGAGGCTATATGTGTCATGTGACAAAACTCAAGGCTCTCTGTATTATGTAACAATATACTTACATTGTTGCTATCCTTTGTACGACGAGTTCTCATATTGTCCACCTTGCTGTTGATCTGGTCATCCTCCTCCTTGACGGGTTTAAACAGGAAGTCAGATGGCGGGTCCAATGGACTGTCTATTGGCCGTTCCTCACCATGCTTGCGATAGTAAATGTAACAGTCTGTACACAGGACTGTCTTGCTATCTTTGTTGCCATAGTAGGAATCTTTGGATGCTGCTAAGAAAACGAGAGAACAACTCAGAACAGAGTAAGATAGTATGCACAGAGTGACCAGGCCATAGCATGATTCAGGGCAGGGTTCAGTGCTTGGGGGCAGGGAATGGCACAACGTGGAAGGGCAGGGGTTTGAAAAACTTGACAAATAATAATGTAGTAGTGAGGCTGGACCTAAATGGTTGAAAATATTAACACTAATGGCCAAGTCGACTAAAACTGGCATCTACAGCGGTCTTGAGCTTTGTCCATTTACCAGGCTACAGAATATTTTTTTTACAAATTTAACACTGGGATCACTGGCTTGATAACCGAGCCAGTCTTCACAGGGGTAAATTGTTAAAAATCGTCTTTTTTTGCCCTGGAAATGGTCAATAACTAAGCAGAGAAATTGACTTTCTTTACCAATCATGATCATTAACCCTTTAACACTTAAATTTGTTCCAAAAAAATTTCATTTTTTCATTGAAAATAACCATTTTCAGAGCAAGAGAAGACTAGTTTTGAAAATTTACCACTGCAATGACTGGCTCGGTTATCGAGGCAAATCTTTCAGGGGTAAATTTTCAAAAATAGTCTTCTCTTGCTCTGAGTATTAAAGGGTTAACAGGTTCAAAAGGCAGATAACAGTTTGACTTGTTGACAGGTGTCTGGGTAGCAAGTTGTTTTTCATACCTTGTACTTTGTACTTGTATGCTATTCATTTGTAAATGCTGAATGCAGTAATAGTTTTAAAGACAAACTGAAGGAACATACTGTCAAAAGAATCAGGTTTCAAAATATGAAATGGCTTGTGTATAATAATTACAATTTAGCTGAAAGTTGTTGCTGTAAACGAGCTGTCAACAAATTTCAGTCAAACTTTTTTAGCTGCGACAACTAGTATTGAAGTGTGTCTGGTTTTAACCTTTCATCCCTTTAATGGTCAAATTTGGTCAAGAAAATCTAAATATTTGCTTATTGAATGGCCATTTGTAAGCCAACGGAAGACTATTTTTGAAAATTTACCACTGTAATGGCTGGCTTGTTTATCAAGCCAGGCATTACAGCGGTAAATTTACCAAAAATAATCCTCTCTTGGCCTGCAAATGGCCATTCCTCAAGATCACTGCAGTGGCTGGTATGACCATTAAAGAGGTAACTCTCAAATCAGCCAAAAACGGCTTCTGCAATGGTCCTGATAAATGTCTATTTGCAGACCAAGACAAGACTGTTTATGAAAATTAACCACTGGAATGACTGACTCGATGAACAAGCCAGTCATTCCAGTAGTAAATTTTCAAAAATAGTTTTTTCTTGGTCTGCAAATGGACATTTTCCATGAGAAAAATGAAAATTTTTTGAACAACTTTCAGGGTTAGTGTTAAATATAAACTCTTTAATGATCAATGGACATTCCTCAAGACCACTGCAGAGGCCGGTTTTGCCTGTTTTGACCAAAGAAGAATTATGGTCAATATTAAATGGAAGAAAATCGAGTTAAAAATTTTCTGAGAAAAATTTATAAATATTTATTTATAGAAAGGCAATAAGCAGCAGCATCCAATGATAGATTTATCTTTTAAATCCATCATGTGTTTTTATATTTGGCAAACACGAATATACATGTTTCCTCATTGAGTAAGCCGAGAGGGAAAATACAATCCAACAAACATCATGTCCACTTGTCAAAACAGCAGAGCCAGCATTTGTGTATTCAATAACAACACACAGCAGCTATCACTAATAATGCGCTTAACAAAGCCTCTGGCCAATGGATGGAAAATGTAGATCTAATTCATCCACAATCCCTATTCCTCATTCCAGCATAGCACTCATCAAGCCGTACTGTTCATCTAACACTACTATATAGCGCACAGCGGACAGATAAATGGGCGATAGCAAAGCCTGTATATTCACACATACAGCTACGTTGTGTAGATAATAAGCAAAATATATCAGAGCAGGGCAAAAGCAAACATTCAACTGATATCCCATGTACAGCTATATAAACACAGGTCTCAAAGCAACTACTCCGTCTCTCTCGTATGATTGTCAATATTCATTTCATGCTCTCCATCCGCCATCACGTACACAGATACTAGTGAGCGTGCACATGCCGGGTAGCGGAGGCTAGGAATCAATACATGCACGTGTGTTCTAATCAGCGCATGCGCTTATACACATGTGCACACTTAACACACATACGCGCAAGCACGCACACACGCACAGCAATTCATACCATCCATCCAATTTATTTTCCATCATTGACAATTTGTATTGCTCCATTTAACCCTTTAATTCGTTCCATTTGCAGACCAAGATTACTTTTGAAAATTGATCACTGGAATGACTGGCTCGGTTTCGATGTCAGTTATTCCTGTGGTAAATTAAAAAAAATAGTCTTCTCTTGGTCTGCTGGACATTTGTCACTAGCCTGAACCAGGGTTAATGAGTAAGCCTGCCAAAACTGGCCTCTGAAGTGATCTTGAGAAACGCTCTTTTGCAAAATGTGTTCTTTTTTTAATGTACCACCGGAATGACTAGCTGGCTCGTTTATCCGGTCAGTCATTCCAGTGATCAATTTTTGGAAATAATCTCTTAACCAGCAAATGGACAACTTTAAAAATTGGATTTTGTGCCGACTTAATTACTTCACCAGTCTTTAACCCTTTAATGGTCATATGAGCTAAAACCGGCCTCTGCTATGGTCGTGTGAAATGTCTAATTACAGGCCAAAAGAAAACAATCTTTGAAAATTTACCACTGGAATGACTGGCTCGATAACCGAGCCAGTCAATCCAGTGATAAATTTTCAAAAATTATATTCTCTCGGCCTGTAAATGGACATTCAATACTAAAATATTTAGATTTTCTTGAACAATTTGTTCAATAAGATTTCAATATTCTCATAAAAATGTCAAATTGCAAATCAAGATAAGCTCTTGCAGTGTTATGTTTGTTGCCTGCCTGCAACAGTATTCCTTCCTAAACCTGTTGCAAAGCTTGACTGTTATCTTCCACACCAAACCAGTTTTCCTTTTTGAAGTTGTTGCAAAACTTTAGTCTGTAATACCATACCACTGCTTGAGCCCATTAACAAACTTCATTATGAATTATCCAGCCAGCCATTCCAGTGGTAAATTTCTCAAAAATAGTCTTCTGTTGGTTTGCAATGGGCATTTCTCAAGACCACTGAAGAAGCCATCTTTGGCTGCTATTAGTGCTACAGAGTTAAAATCTTTAAAGATTTAGCACACAAACCTGCCAAAACAAACTTCTGAAGTGTTCTTGAGAAATGTCTATAAATTACAAACCAAGAGAAGACTCTAGCTGAAAATTTATCGCTGAAATTACTGGCTCGATAACTGAACCAGTCATTCCAGTGGTACTTTTCAAAAATAGTCCTCCCTTGGTCTGCAAACAGACATTCCCTAAGCAATTACGTTAATTAACTTGACAAATCTTCATTATCTTAAAATTGTTTAAATGCAGTCAACCTGCTGCCAAACAAGTCAACAGCTTTCAGTAACCAACTCTGACAAAAGCTGTCTTCTGGGAATGCAGAACAAATATGACTAAACCACATTTAAGCAATGAAGGGTGTGCACACTACTACCCATGCCTGCTCACATAAACTTACATAAAATTCTCAGAGATTATTACATTTTTTCCTATCAAACCCAGTAACAGTCTAGTGTTAACCCTTTCAATGACAAATCCTGGTAAAAAATTAATTCTTTACGAGGTATAGCATCTATTGTTGAATATTTTGAAATTAATATGACGAAGCCATTGCTGTCTAAAGCAGCAATGGCTTCCAGTCATATTAATTTCAACATATTAAACATCTTTCTTGTTATTTGTCCTGAGATTGAGTTGAGGCGAATTTATCAGTGAAAGAGTGTTTATGACTTGGTGACAGTTTTACAGTTTTTTCATGCTATTATTATGTCCTATGCGGAAACTAGACGCCAAGACAAGCTAAGCGCAACCAAATTGACTACATACTCACTTACAGTTTATATCCTCTCAAACATCGATAAATTTGTTGCCATGAAAATTGCATTGTGGGATATATAAAAGTACACCAAAGCCGGGCTCATAACTCAATGTTGTAGTGACAGGGGAAATTGCTGGTTTCTGACTTGACATGTCGAATATACAGACAAGATCTTGTAAATAACAAATTCCTTTCGAGTCATTTATCAAACAATGAAGGAGCAATTTGCTGATAAAACGACATTTATGGATTTACGAAAAGACAGAAATTCCTCTCAGCAAATAATGCTAGTACAAGAAAACTGCGGTAACAAACATATATCCTCTACACAGCGCACTGCGCAGAGAGGAAACGGATCGAAGTTTAATGAAAATTGATTGGTCGTTTTCATGTTCAAGTCGAGCCTCATTGTGGGAGCGATGCTGTCGTCGTAGCGGGTGCCTTTGTGAAAGCACGTCGAGGAAATTGTCCTGCAGGTCTTAACGCTATTTACAGTCTTCCTGTCAGAACTTGGAAGCCGCTATTTCCGAGGCATTTTCTCTTTTGCTTTCCTCGTTGCTTGTCAGAGGTCGTTTGTCTGCCGATACTCATGACAGTGAGAGCTTTTTCACCATCATTTTGTCGACCAATCAAGAGCTCTTTTCCTAAACACTGTATTGAATCTCACAGAATCCGCCTCGGCCACTGTCGCTCTTAGCTCTTATCTGCACCGACAAGCTGCTGCAAATGACTCTGCCAGTCGGTTCAGCACAGTTAAAAGAAGCTGTCAGTCGCTAGATTTTAATCCAATTTATTTGATCGTGTCTAAAAAGCCCCCTCATGCCAGCCCATAGTGAACTCATTCTGCCTCTGAGGCAAACACAATCTTATTACAGAGTGGAGTTTTTCTTACTGTAAGAAAGGAGCTCATGTCGCAAGCTCATTGTAAAAAGATTAGATGCCAACTCAATGGATGGATCCAATCTGTTGCTCCAGTATACGATGTCATAATCAATTACATCACAATTAAAATGTGTAAAGAATGACATATCTAATCACTATCTAGTCCCACCATGAACATTGAAGTCTCTCAAGTGTACGAATATATCGTCGAATTGTATGTCTTTGAGGGCTTTACCATTTAATAAATTTCATTCTGATTTTGAAACTAATTTGACTGGGTGATGTTGCTGCCACAATGAAATTAGTTTCAAAACTTTCAGCATCTTACCTGTATAGTTAGTTATATGTATCTTGAAAATGGGATTCTGAGAATTCAGGGGTCAAAATATGTAAATCAGTCCAAACACATGCAAAATGTGGGTGGAACTTAGCTCCAGATGCGTGCAGCTTAGCTACAGATGCGTGCAGCTTAGCTACAGAGTGATCGGAGCTTAGCTAGATTGGCGGAGCGTAAAACTAGATGGGTGGAGCTTAGCTATAGATGGGCTGAGCTTGCTACAGATGGGTGGAGCTTAGCTATAGATGGGTGGATCTTAGCTACACATGTGTGGATCTAAGCTACAGATGGGCGGAGCTTATTTACAGATGTGTGGAGCTTAGCTACAGATGGGCGGAGCTTAGCTATAGATGTGTGGACCTTAGCTACAGATGGGCAGAGCTTAGCTACAGATGTGTGGAGCTTAGCTACAGATGGTTGGAGCTTAGCTACAGATGGTTGGAGCTTAGCTAGAAATGGATTCCTCTGTTTTGACAACATCATCAACTATAGCTAAATATTCCAACGGTCTTGAGGAATGCAGAACAAGACTGTTTTTGAAAATTTGGCACTGGAATGATTGGTTGATTTGCAACAAGGCGACAAAACTGATAACACCTGGAGCAAAAAGATGACATTTGTTCCGTACATGTATAATGCAAATGTTGAGAAACAAGATGGAAATTCACTCAACAATGCTCTCTGAGTCCCAAATTTTCTTACCCTTTATTGGTCTAGACGGTCAAAACAGGCCTTTGCAGGGGTCTTAAGGAATGTCCATTTGCTGGCCGAGAGAAGCCTATTTTTTTAATTTTACCACTGGAATGCCTGGCTTGATAACCAAGTCAGTCATTCCACTGGTAAATTAAAAAAAATAAGGTTCTCTTGGTTTGCAAAATGGACATTTTTATCGACAAATTTGAAATTTTCTGGACAAAATTTGATGATTAGTGTTAATTTCCCATCTGAAACATGGCAAAGTAAGGAAGCAAAATAATGCTACTGATTAACATCACTCTCAATGCAGCAGAGAGTATCTTAACCTTTTAATGATCAAATATGTTCCAAAAAAATGTGTAATATCTGCCTATTGAATGTCCATTTGCAGATGAGAAGATTGATTTTGAAAGTTTACCAATGGCATGACTGGCTCGGTTATCGAGCCAGTCATTCCAGTGGTAAATTTTCAAAAATTGTATTCTCTTGGCCTGTAAATGGACATTCCATAAGAACATGAGGTCGGTTTTGGTCGGCTTGCCGGTTAAAGAGAGAAAGATTCTAGATTCCAAACAATAATGTAAGGAGATGTAGCATGGGATACCGTCACGCATCAACCACACGAGAAAATAGCCATCACAGGTTGGCATATATGTAAGGGGTCAAGTTCAGGATTTCCTAAACCGTATACTCGAACTATTGTGTCGACGGTGTATAAAGGAGAACTTTCTACTTACTTTTAGCGAAGCATCGCTGACAGGTCGCCACGTTGATGTCCTCTTTATACTCGCTGTCTTCACCAGAGTCGTCAGCTGAGCTGTCAGAACCGGAACTGTCCACTGAGGAAACACAAACAAGAATCGCGTCTTCCTAACTAGGCCAAGAAATGTTAACAATGCAACAAGCAAAGTACTGGTTACGGGTATCGATTCACAAGTAACCTAGTTTTATTAGTTATTACCTGTCAGTCATTTGTGCAAGATAAATAAAACATGGCTAACCTATATTAACGGTCAATATTGGTCAAGAAAATCAAGTGTTCTAATAAGGCAATGTCTATTTTCAGGTCAAGAAGATAATTTTTGAAAATTAATAACTGTAATGACAGACTTCATAATTGAGCCAGACATTCCAGTGGTAAATTTTCAAAAATAGTCTTATCTTGGTCTGTAATTGGACATTTCTGAAGACGACTGCAGAAGCTGTTTTAGGTTAATATGAGTGCTAAAGGGTTAATGGTCTAAGCAAACAATGATGGCCTGTCAAGTGGAGGGATGTCCATTTCTAGGCCAAAATAATACAAATTTTGAAAATGTACAACTGAAATACCTGCCTTGATAATTGAGCCAGTCATTCCAGCGTTAAATTTTCAAAGACTTCTATTAGCTGGCCTGCAAACTAACATTCACTAAACAAAAATCTCTTGAAAAATCTTGAGCATTCAAGGGCAAATTAAAATCTTCTCATAGAAATGTCTATTTACCATTTTCTATTTAATTTAAGAGATTATTTAAAAGTTTTTTATCACTGGAATGACTGGCTCGGTTATCTGAATTCTAACGTCTTTGGTTGATTGAAAGCTTTAAACATTATGTTGAATATTTTGAAACCAATTTGACTGGGAGTCTGGGAGCTGTTGCTGCCATAGCCAACAATAGATCCCAGTTAAACGAGTTTCAAAATGTGCCACAGCTTGCCTGTATAGTTTTAGCTACCTTGAATTTGAGATCCTTGGACTTCAGGGTTCAATTTATTAAAATCGATTCAACCGAACAAACAATGTGGGTGGAGCTAAGCCAGAGATGGGAGTGGCATCGCTAGAAATGGATCTCGCTATTTGATATTTAAAATAGTCACAATGATAATAATAACTGTAATATTTGCAAACCAAGAGCACAGAGATTGCAGATCCTCGCCCTCCCATTTTTATCACATTGTAAGGTTGTCAAATTTTCAGGATTTTCCACATTTTTTCTCGGTTTTATTCGGATCACGACCAATGTTGTGGAATCTGAGTGTATAGTTACACCCTTTTTAGCATTAAAATTGGAGCGAGATCAAACCAGTAGTTTCCAAGAAATCCATAGATACCGAATTTGATCTGATCCTGATCCGGGACCCTTTACACGGATCATGGCCTCAAGTCTGGGAATCTGCTTACATGGCAAGTTCCTTCATTGCATTAACATTTGAGCCAAATTGGATCAGGTTTTTTTTAGCTCTGCACGCTCACACACGCACGCACACTGCCAGACAGACAGGCCGACAGTCAGACAGACAGCCCCAATCGCATTACGCTCTTCCTCTCACAGGGCGACAGTAATAAGAAAAGCAGCATGTAGGTAAAACTCACAGAATTCACTCGATGGTGGACGCTGTGATCGGGTAGTTTGGCGTTTCAGACCTTGTTTCCGATGCCGTCGATGCGGACGAGCGGACAAGGCAGCGGGCGTCTTCTTCCAGAAGTAGTAATACTCAACTAGTTCTCCCTGATAACATAAATACAAACATGTACAATTACAAAAAACGTTATTGGTCAAGATTGGTAAAGAAAATCTTAATTTTTGGTCCATCAATCTCTATTTGCAGGGCAAGAGATGATTTTTAATTAACCACTAGGATGACTGACTCAGTTAACCTGTTGACCGATGAGTTCCCAATATCTCATTTTCAAAGCAACCATATAGGAAAACTGTTGAATATTTTGACATTAATTTAAATGGAAGTTAGGCAGCAACGACTTCCTGCCAAATTAATTTCAAAATATTCAACAGAATAACTTTTTATACCGTAAAGAATTACTTTTCCAGGGGTTTGATGGTGAAAGGGCTATGCATGAAAAGAAAATCACATATATCTTGAGAGCGATGAAATTAATACACCGCCATCCCATGTCATACCCTAGCTTAGAATTCTGCATCCAGATCAATTTTCAATATATTTCACCATATATATCACACACCACAGACGTAGTTTTTGATTCAATTAATTATTAAAACGAGTGAGGAGGGTGCGTGTGTGCGAGCGAGCGAGCGAGTGAGCGAGAGAGAGAGTCATCAAATACAGGGATGTGATAAATCGAAGAAAAAAAAATTAAATGGCTAGATGTGAAGTGTCAGTCCTTCTTGACTTAAAAATTGTTATAATCTCTTAAGCCAATCAACCCGTAACCCTTTAACACTTGAATTTGTTCAAGAAAATTTCAATTTTCTCATAGAAAATGTCCATTTCCAGACAAAGAAGTCTGTTTTTGAAAATTTACCACTGGTTTGGTTATCGAGCCAGTCATTCCAGTGGTAAATTTTCAAAAACAGTCTTCTCTTGATTTGCAAATGGTAATTTGTCAAGCCCACTGCAGAAGCTGTTTTTGGCTGATATGAGTGTTAAAGGGTTAAACTGTCAGGCGAGTCAAGAAGGCTATGAAATGGCCCTGAGAAATATCCATTTGCCTGACAAGTCATTTTTTGAAAACTTACCACTGGAATGACTGGCTCGGTAACCAAGCCAGTCATTCCAGTGATAAATTTTCAAAATTTATCTTCTCTTTTCCTGCAAATGAACATTGACTATAATCACAAATTAAAATTTTCTTGACCAATCTGAACATTAAAGGGAAAAGATTACAATATTTCTGCAAGTATGCATCATCCTATTGCACGATCCTTGCCCTCCCACTACGTTCCTATAGCGAGTACCATGCTTGCACGCCTTTGATGTTTGCGCTAAGTTCACGAAGCTTCATAAATATTAATGAACTGGGGTCAGCCAACTTGCGCCAATGAGATTACTCGATAAGAAATCAGCAAGTAGACAAATTTACACATGTGCGTAAACAATGACCGAAAATCAATCTACACATTTCTGTTCCTCAGATAACGTGTTTAGAGCAAAACTATTGCAAACTTTTGCAAATGTCTCTTTCCAGATCAGCAGCGTCGCGATCGCCGTTGTTTTTGTGATTGTAAATTAGGTCACCAGACGAACTCTGGGCTATCGCGTGAAGTAAGCAGAAATTTGATTGGCTACCTCCAACCCACTAGCATAATGTTACTTTGCATAGCGAGAAATCACAGGTCTACAAGTACGGCTTCAAATGGCAAAGCAATGTGAGTGGACGTATGTTAGTACGATGGCAAGTATGGCGCTTCTTGAAAATCGGGCCAACAAAATTATAGGATTTCCTATAAATCTAGTTAAAAAAATAGAATTTCCTATAAAATAAGAAAAATCTCATCCTTGCAAATAGAAACAGATTTTTAAGATGGCTGCCTGATGGCATTGATGTAATAAGTGAGTTTGATTCTTGAATAAATCATACTGTCACACGCGCCTATCTAATTTGGAGAAAATAACTGAAATCTGATTGATAAATCACCATTCTGCTGGCTGCGAAGTTGCTAAGCATTAATCATATGCAGATCAGGTGGCTAAGTCAGAACTCCATAGGTGCAGCAATAATAAAATCACAGTTAAGAAATTTTTGAAAAGGCGACAAATCACACAGAAATCCCCTGCTGCAAGTGCTAGGTCTCAAAGTAGATCTAAGATCTCTGATCTCGGATAGGGTGCAGGGGTGTAACACTTTATCTGGGTACCAAGCCAGGTATTTGGAGCGAGTGGCTAACCATAGCACTAAACATTTAATCCTTGGGGAAAATTAAGCTAAGTACAAACCAAGTAAAAATATGGAAAAGATTTGAAAATCATTTCACTTATGATGGAGACTAGATGCAATGATGCTATAGATAAAATCTTTAGTTTTATTAACCCGTTAACACTTGAATTTTTAAAGAAATCAAATTTTCTCATTGAAAATGTCGATTTGCAAAGGCTGTTTTTGACAATTTACCAGTGGAATGACTGGCTCGGTTGCCGAGCCAGTCATTCCAATGGTAAATTTTCAAAAAATAGTCTTCTCTTTGTCTACAAATTGACATTTCTCAAAACCACTGCAGAAGTCGTAATTTAATGTACATGGAAAAACTTGAACATATATCTAGCCAGTCATGCCAGTGGTAAATTTTCAAAAATAGTCTTCTTTTGGCATGCAAATTGGTATTACTGAAAACCTCTGCAGAAGCCATTTTTGGCCTGCTTGAGAGTTAACGAGTTAAATCCTGGCATTATGCAATGCATGGCATACATATTAGAACAGCACAGCTTCAGGCCATGAAGGACAAACGGCCCGACTATTCATCACGAAAACCCAACCAAACACAACACTGCCCTTTCACCCATGAAAGTTATACACTCTTGCCATGACAAGCTCAATTTCCCTCCCGGAGATGAGTGCACCAGCGCGGAGGTCTGATAATCATGATGTTCAGATGCCGGGTGGTAGGGGTGAGCGAGAATACCCTTAGATCAGGATTTGCACGCCATTAACTGGTGCCATGTTTGATGGATTGGGAGATGGTGCATGGATTATCATGCTGTTATAAATGGCAGTGGACTTAGAGAGTACTGGTGTGAGGTGACAAAATACAGGACAGACGCAAGACATCTTGTCAAATATGCAACATACAGTACAGCTCAGAAACCAGCCAATGAAGCAAGCTAACATGGTTCCAAAACACAAACAAAAACATACATGTTAGTACAATTTTCAAAACGATGTAAAGAATGTTCTGTTGAATATTTTGAACATAATTGGACTGGAAGACATTGCTACCTTAGGCGGCAATGTTTTCCAATCCAATTATGTTCCAAATATTTAACAGTACATTTTATTTTGATTAGGAAATATTTAAAGTTATTTCCTAAACTGTACTGTACAAGTACACCCCACCCCCATTTTAACCCTTTAATAGTCAAGTCAATAAAAACATGTCTCTTTTGTGCTCGTGAGAAATGTTCACTTCAAATGTCTATTTGCAGGCTAAGTTAAGACAATTCTTGACAATTGATCCCTAGATATCCGAGCCAGGCAATCCAATCGTAAATTATTAACCTTTTAATGGTGAAATTTGGTCAAGAAAATTTAAATATCTGCCTATTGAATGTCCATTTACAGGCCAAGAGAATACAATTTTCGAAAATTTATCACTGGAATGACTGGCTCGGTTATCGAGTCAGTCATTCCAGTGGTAAATTTTCAAAAATTGTATTCTGGCCTCTAAATGGGCATTCCACATGACCATAGCAGAGGCCGGTTTGAGCCGGTATGACCATTAAAGGGTTTGGAATAGTGTTTTCTAGGGCTACATATAAAATTTACTAAGCAAAGATCTGGATTAAATTTTTTACAGAACTTTGCCACTAGGTAATTCTTTAACGGTCAAGCTGGCCAAAAAAGGCTTCTTCTGACAGTGGGATTGACAAATGTCCAAACCAAGAGTTGACTATTTTAGAAATTTGAATGACAGGTTTGGCAACTGACAGGTCAGTTTTGGCCAAGCCAGTAAATCATGTGGTAAATTAAACAAGAGGCCCAAGGGGCCTGTATAGAGGCCTGTATCGCTCACTTGACATTATTGGCCAGTTGCACGACTGAACAAAACAAGATGACCACAGGACAAATTTACCAATCAAATTTCTGTGAACAAGGCTTAGCCAGGTTTTATTAAAATTGTCCTAGTGGTTAATAACTAAGTCTTTTTCGATTTTCTCAGAAATTTACAGAAATTACAACATGTTCACCAAAGACGCTAAATTTTGATTGATCCATGGTGACAATGTTTTTTTGACATATCAACTTCCCATGGACAAATTATACTGGCTTTTTGGCCCTCATCTTATCTGCCAAATATCGGCCCATTCCATTCAGTGGTTCTGAAAGTTGTTTTCACGAAAACTAGGTCAACCAAGATGGCCGCCAAACCGCTTGGTAACTCAAGTTCCCTCGAACAAACTTGGTTCAGCTCTTGCCCTAGATTATTTGTCATGAGGTGTGCGTTGATCCCCCAAGCCATTTTGGAGATTTTTAAAGACATTTCTAAAAGTAGGCCAAAATCCAAGATGGTCACAAGCCAAATTGGCCGATCGTCTTCCTTTGAACAAAGTTGTATCCCTATGCCGTAAGGATGCTTCATGTCAAATCTACTTGAAATCGGCTCAGTGGTTCTCAAGAAGACATTTTAAATTTCCCATTGCTTTAGTACGGGAGATTTGGAGGAGAAAAAGATCCAAGATGGCCGACAAATCATTTATCCGACCATTTCGAAAATAGAAAATTTGAAATCAGAATACTTAAAAACCTCTACAAAACCAATTTCGGCTTCAAAATCCATCAAATAAAAATATCCAATATTGCGGCCAAAGATGCTACATTTTGATTGGTCCATGGCTGCCATATTTTCGTTCGCATCAACTTCCCTTTAACAAATTTTAATGGACCTCATCATATCTGCCAAATTCCGGCCCAATCCTTTCAGCATTTCTGGAGAAGCCGTTTTCGTGAAAACCTAGGTCATCCATCATGGCCGCCGAACTATTTGGCCAATCAAGTTCCCTTGAACAAACCTGATTTCCTTACATAATATTTCATGAGTTTTGAATGGATGCCTAAGCGGTTTGAGGTTTTTTTTTAATCGGCCAAAATCAAAGATGGCCATCGCCGAAATTGGCCAATAAGCTTTGTTTGAACAAACTCTATGCCCTAAGGATTGTTCCTGCCAAATATAAATGAAATCAGTCCTGTAGTTCTCGAGAAAAGTACATTTTAAATTGTTCATTGCTTTAGTACATGTATGTTTTTGTCGGAAAAATTATCCAAGATGGCCGCCGAACCATTTCGTCAATCAAGTTCTCTTGAACAAACTTGGCTTACCTCTTGCCCTAGATGTGTCATGAGTTTCGACTCTCCAAGCGGTTTCGGAGAAGATTTTTAGACATTTAAAAAAATTGGCCGAAATCCCAGAGGGCCGCTGGCCAAATAGGCTGATTGACTTTGTTTAAACAAACTCAGATCTCTATGCCCTAAGGATGCTTCCTGCCAGATATAATTGAAATCGGCCCGGTGGTTCTTGAAAAGTTGATGGACAGACAGACACACGGACAATGAATGAACAGTCACCACGGTATAAAAAATAATCTCTTGGTCTGGTAATGGACATTTTCTATGAGACAATTTAAATTTTCTTGAACAAAATCGAAGATTAAAGGGTTACTAAAGAATTATGCAGGTAGGTTGTCGAATATTTTGAAACTAATTTGACTGGGGCTGTCAAATTAGTCTCAAAATAATCAAGACCAAGAGGACTATTTTTTAATATTTACCACTGGGATGACTGGCTCGGTTATCAAGCCAGTCATCCCAGTGGTAAATTTTCAAAAATATCCTTCCTTCTCTTTGTATGCAAATGGACATTTATCAAGACTACTGCAGCTGATTTTGGCCGATATGAGTGTTATAGAGTTAAATATCATCTATTTATTCAGCAGTAAAATGTTTGACTCTAAGTGCTCTGAATATACACACTCGCCTAACTTGTTAATAATATGCATGCCCCTACAATGGACTGAAACGTTTCATCAATTAGTCCACAAACCACTCAATCTAACTCGCTGCTCAAACTGACTGCTTCTCTGACCACCGTCAATCGATCAATCGTGATATGGCCTGTAAGCACACACCACTATGTGGTCAGTGTATGTTGCTGACTAGCCAATGACCAGGAGTATGGGTCACAGAATGGACATATCTGAATCAATGTCTAGATGCGGTTATAAGCCGATTATGGTGATGTGTTAGCATGGACGTCGGTGATCAGGACCTACAATTGCCGTTGGTGATGGGACATAGTGACTTACAATTGATTGTTGTGATGGGACATTAAGACTTACATTTCATTGTGATGATGGTAAATAAGACTTACAATATTGATGATGGGATATCGAGACATACAATTGATTGTGGTGATGGGACATTGGGACTTACAATTGATGGTGGTGATCATAGGACATACAATTGATGGATGTAATGGGACATCAAGTAATACAATTGGGACTTACAATTGATTGTGGTGATGAGACACTAAGACTTAGATGGGACATTAGGACTTAGAATTGATTGTGGTGATGGGGCATTGGGACGTACAATTGATTATGGTGATGGGACATTAGGACATAGAATTGATGGTCGTGATCATAAAACATAAGGCCATCCAACTAATGGAAGCAATGGGACATCAGGTAATACAATTGATGGTAGTGATGGGACATTAGGACGTAAAACTGTCGCCGCTAATGGGAAATTAGGACTTACAATTGTGCCTGTTAATGGGATATTAGGGCTTAAGTGTCGACTTACAATTGTGGATGTCAATGGGGACATTATGGGACTATAATTGTGGATGTGGATGGAACATTACAACTTACAAATTGGTTCTGGAAAAAGGTCTGTGGCAAAAGTGTGAGTATTTCAATTTTGGGGAGTGCCATCAATGGTGTGTTGAAGTTGATTAATGTCATCAGGACAGATGGCTGCATGCATGGTGATGCTAATGATACATAATGTGCGTGGTCAAGTCTGGCAATTGGCGTCACTAATGGAATATTAGGCGATCATAGATTAAGAATTGGTGCCACTAATGGAACATTAGGTGATCATAGATTAAGAATTGCTGTCACTAAGGGAACATTAGGTGATCCTAGATTAAGAATTGGTGTCACCAATGGAACATTAGGTGATCATAGATTAAGAATTGCTGTCACTAATGGAACATTAGGTGATCCTAGATTACGAATTGGTGTCACTAATGGAACATTAAGTGATCCTAGATTAAGAAGTGGGGTCACTAATGGAACATTAGGTGATCATAGATTAAAAATTGCTGTCACTAATGGAACATTAGGTGATCTTAGATTAAGAATTGCTGTCACTAATGGACCCTTAGGTGATCCTAGATTAAGAATTGCTGTCACTAATGGAACATTAAGTGATCTTAAATTAAGAATTGGTGTCACTAATGGAACATCACGGAATATTTTGAGCGGTATCGCATCGCAAAATGCGATGTAAATGAGTACCTGTTGCTACACATTCACAACTTCGCTTAGCTGTTTGCCGCGATACATAATTTTGATGTAAAATTCAGTCAATTCACTTAATTTTGAAATATATTTTTTAAAAAGTCGCTAAAAGTTGCAAAACGCTTGTCAAATTTAGTAAGGAAGCGAGATGCGCATGCGTTGGCGACTTATTTCCGATATAGCCCATAGACATATATAGCTATAGAGCGCATATCTTCAAACCTTCCTTCACTATGGGACAAATGACCGCCGGTGACGCGAGTTCAGTAAGCACTCTATAGATCAGAATTCTAAAGGCTAGCGAAGCTTCCTTCTTCTGGTATAATAATAAACAGTTACAGACTTCAGTTGTGAGTTTGGACACCATATTGCTCGTAACAGACGCTCTTGTAAATCTAAATTCTCCTATATGGGGGCATGGCTATTGATCATTGCCTCGTCATTAGTTAGTGTTATGATAAACTTTGAAAATACAAGTTTATCTAGGCTTATTCTGGTCGATTTAGACAATGTTTGTCTTGGAAACCGAGTTATATCATCGCGAATGCTAAACTCCTGTTAGCGCATCCCCAAATCAAGGCCGACAGTATAGTTAGCCATGCTACGGCGGCGTATCGCACTTGATTCGCGCAAGCAACAGATTTAGAATGGCATGTCGCCAAGATCGAAACATGCGCGAGTGTTCTCGAGTACTCTTCTCCAGTCGGGAACATACTTTCTTGCAAAATTATTGGTTAATAAATATAACTATATAGAAAGCAACCAATGAATCGCAAGGAAACTACCGACAATAAAGAAAATAAACAATATTTTACGCGGTAATTTTATGAATGACGTAGTAGTATCTATATATATAGCATTCGTGGTATAATCAGTAACACGTGGGCCGATTGATACATGTTGATCACGGTAAAACTTTTTATCATTCACTATTTAAGCCAGAGAAAACAAACATTAGTAATTTTTAAATAAAAATTGTTAACTCTTAAGTCATAGTATCGCAGAAACTCAATTTCATCTTAATAAGCTGTTGAATATGTTGCACGTTTTTAAGGGGGACCTGTTGCTCACTGCTGCCATAGCCTGCAACAGCTCCCAGTTAAGCACTAACACTATTCAGCCTTCTTACATTGTATTGAATGATGTGTACTTTGTTTAGCCTACCAGTTGAAAGGGATATGTGATGTAGGTTGGTTAAGTTACAAAATATATGTTAACCCTAGTCAATGAAATCACAGTATTCATGGGAGTGTTACTGCCTTAAGCAGCAACAGCTTCCAATCAATGTAATTGCCAAATCTGCCACTACGTATTATCTTAGGTTTCCTATACTCCATGACCCTGGCCAGAGCCAGTACATGCATATTCTGAATCTGATATATGTTATACTGACAAATGACAATACTGGCTACCGTAGACCTGAAGACTGATATACTATTCTCAATATTTTCAGAAGTTCAATATTAATTATTCAACCATCTGTTCATGTCACATTTGTGCAATTTGTGTTAACTATCGTTAAATTCCGTGTATATTGCGCACTTTTTTGCTCAAATTACATGTTATAAAAAGCTACTGCGCACTATATACAAGGATAAATCTTTGGCACATTTTTTTCCTCAGAATCGCAAAATTCAGGGCTGGAATATGATTTTATGGATCGGGAATCAGTCGGGAATAACGATCGCATTCTAACATGTCTATAATGGTACTATCTCAACTAGATCTTTAAAATGTCTTACTACTGTCTAAATATTGTGATATACCTTTATTAAATACTATATAGTGTTGTAAAATTATCAAATAAACCATCATTTTACTTTTTTACAACGCCATTATTTCCTGTAATTTGTTCTAATTTATTTCTCTAAAGGGAGGTTACTCCTGTCTTCCCAAGTTGAACATAGAGATGTTTAGAATCCATAGATTACTACACAGATACGGACATAAATGTGTTAAAAAAAGAATGATAGAGCCAATGTTTTTCAAGCTGATCTAGCATTTACATAGATATAGAAAGGAATGTTTTATATGTACTAAACGGCACAATGTTTTGACCAATCGGTGGGCAGGAAGATTATGATTGACAGGTTAAGGTTAAAGGTCACAGCCGCCAATGTATGATGAAGTAACTGTAGAAACGAAAGGACGAGAATAGAAAATCACTTCAAATTGAAGATAATTCAATTTATTTAATAAACAATGCGTGGAATAAACTAGATTATAGCACTATATTATATTATGATGATGATATACTATACTATATTATATAAACCCCACCCCCACTCAAACAATACCCACAATTGATCACTGTCGATTTTGTAAACGGCAGGCGGTCAGCTCTATCACCTTTGTTTATTGCACTTCTGACCGCGTTAATCCACCCACCCCGCCCCACCACCTCACTACACTGCCTGTGAACCGAGTCTTGAAACCACTCACTTTCTGCGTATATGATTGAACAAAATCTCATGGGCTCGCCTTTGATATAGTTATCAAAGTAATTACCGGCACTGTTAGAGTGAGCCAAAATGGATTTGAGTTTTTAAAAATTAAAATTGATTTTATTCTCCAGTATCAGCGCACAAAACTTCTAACGACCATTTATGTTAATGAGCTCTGCTCAAATCAAATTCGGATTCTAACCTGTTCTGATAGAAATTATATTTGTATTTTTATATCATTCAATAAAGTTTAATACAAAATATTTGCTAAAAGTGTAGGCGAATGATATTCCCATGATTAAACAACAGAGTAACGCACGCCACAAACAAGATTTTATAAGGAAAGCCTATTCGATATGCAGTAAGTCATTCTTTTGTTACCAGTTTTCGTTCACACGTCTCTCAATCTTACTGCGCACTATACACGAAAACGTTTTTTCAGGCCGATTTTGGTTAAATTTAGGGGTGCGCACTATGCACGATAGCGCAATATACACAGGATTTAATGGTACATTTTTTTTTTACGTGTCGCATACTACATGCCTTATGGACTAAGTATTTTTTTAGACGGACTACTGATTTGCCAAGTATGGTAGTCCTTCGGACTACCATCAACTTTTCGCTAATTTCGAACTCTGGTTATATTACACATTTTAACACTGATCTCCATCTAGATTATTTCGAAACCATATTAGAAGACTACATTCCATATATATTCTGTTCGTGGCTTGAACAACACGATCAAAGCGCCAATACATCATAAAAATCATGAATTCTCTCGACTTGAAAATATTGACTAGCTCCCGGTATAGTACATGTATCAATGATTGCTACATTGGAACCAGTCCTGCATTCCATAGGGAAAACGTTTTGCGAAATCGGAAAATTATGCTTTTCGGTTGTTTTCAGATTCACTTGCTCATAGCATTTTTGATCATGCAAACATGTTTTGAAACGTTTCCCCAGTTGGAACATCAACCAGTTTCAACACAGTTTGTTTGCTATGCAAGTGCTATGAACTGCTATGCATTATTCGATTTGTTTAGCAGTTACTGCTACACAATTTTTTTCCAACAAAATATTCCCTGTCATTAGGTGATCCTAGATTAGTCAATGTGATACTGACATGTATGCCGATGACACAACTGTCTATTTTAAATCAAACTGTGCTGCTAACTTAACTAGATCTTTAAATGATGGTTTGAAACCAGTCAAGGAATGGTGTAATGAGAATAGAATGATTGTAAATACAAACAAGACAAAATTGTTATTGATTGGATCAAGAATTAAACGTAAAGATTTTAAAGATGTCACCATCCAATATGATAATACAGATTTAACTGGTAGTACCTGCGAAAAACGTCTAGGCGTGCATATATAGATGACACGCTTACATTCACGGATCACATCAATAATGTTGTTAAAAAAATATCACGACTTTTGGGAATACTTAAGAAATATGCAAAAGACCTATCTCTTGATATTCGTTTAAAATTTTTCAATTCATATATTCTACCTCATTTTGATTTTTGCCTTGTAGTGTGGGGAAACATTTGTAAAGAACACCAATTAGTCAGGCTCTTAAAATTACAAAAACGTGCTGCAAGAATCATCCTTTCTGAAAAATGTTGAACACCCTCAAAAATTATATTTGAGAAACTGAAATGGATGTCAATACATGAGAGAATTAATTACAAAACTTGCTGTACTGTATATAAAGCTGTTATGAATGAAAATCCAGAATACTTATTAAAACTGTTTATAAAAAGCTCAGATTCCCATGATCGTAATCTGAGATCCTTTGAAAATATGCAGTTGCAAATCCCATTAGCAAAAAGTGTACTACATTCCTCTAGTTTTGTTGTAAAAGGGTCCAGATTATGGAATTCCTTAAAAATACCACTTAGAACAGCCTCTTCCTTGACTGCTTTCAAATCTCAATATATGACATACCAACAAGGAAGATAAAGAACAAAGTATATGCATTAACCCTTTCACCCATGAATTCCCAATATCTAATTTTCAACGCTACCATACATGAAAACGGTTGAGTGTTTTGAAATTAATCTGACTGGAAGCCATTGCTGTCTTAGGCAGCAAATGGCTTCTGGTCGGGTTAATTTCAAAATATTCAACAGAATACAATTTAAGTTTTATATTATAAAGAATATACTTTTTCAGGGACTTGTTGGTGAAAAAGGTAAAATGTCTCTCTGCTGAATTCCTGTAGACTACATTTTCCATAGGGTTTAACTCTGGATATGTTGAATGATTTGGAGACAGCTCATCCTACAGTTGTTGGGAGATAATTAAGCCACCACCAACTTTTGGTTGAGTTGTTTCCGAGATACATTCAGCAGGTCTGGAGTTGCTGGCTGTTGAAATCATGGCCTGGTGGCTTGCAGCAGACGGACAGTTACATATCAGATAGTTAAATCATCGTATAAAAGTAATTCCTATTTTAATCCTCAGGCTGCTGAGCTATAAATGCAAATTATTTCATTAAATACAGCATGGTAGCTGGTGTTCATTTTGAAAACTGTTTTTCTGGAAGCAAGATACAACAGCTTTGATAAGAGTTTTCAAAATGTACACTTGACTTCCATCAACACACTTATTACTATTTTGACATCTTAGAGAACAGCACCATAAGGGTTAAAATGTTGTATATTTGTATATTGTGTAAATAAATAAAATGTGTATATTGTATATATCAGTTGTGTACATAAATGTAAATAGTACTAAGTATAGTCTGAAGGCCCCGGGGAAGACCAGCTACCTGTAACTGATCGGTTTACCTTCGTTAAATAAAGCTTATTATTATTTTATTATTATTATTATTAATAAATAGTCTTCTGTTGGCCTACAAATGGGCATTCCTTAAGACAATTGTAGCGGCCGTATTTTGCCGGCTTGACCATTAAAGGGTTAAGTTGACTAACACTGACAGTCGGTACATGTATCACTAATGGAATTTACGGTGATCCTAGATTGATAATTATGTTGCTAATAGCACATTATGATAATGTACTATTAGCAGCACAAATTATCAATTTATGTGATGCAGACATAGATTGATAATTTGAGCTGGCATGCCAATTATTGGCATGCCAGCTCCATTGTGCACGCTTAGTGATGATAATTTAGGAATTCAGTTTCTCAGTCAATCATGACATCATAATTATCTACTTGACATGTAGGCTGATGTCATAATCAATTATGTCATGAATGACTCGATTTAGTCTGTCTTAAATGCTTAGTTTAGTCTGTCACGTTGTACAACTTATGTCCTTACTATTTAATATACATTCGCTTGAATATTTTGAATCTAATTTGACTGGCCGCTGTTGCTGCCATTGGCAGCAACAGTGCCAGCAAAATTAGTTTCAAAATATTCAACAGCTTACCTGCATAGTTTTCTGGAAATTGAGATTCAGTGAGTGTAGGAATCGATCGATCACAACACAGGCAAAGCGTGAGTGGAGTTTTGTTAGCGATGGGTGGGGCATAGCTAAAACCGGATTTCTCCATTGGTGATGACAATGGAAAATTAAGCGATCAGAAGTGATAAGATTTGGAAGTGATAAGATTTGGACCTTTCTATTGACATTTCTTAACACGCCAAGGGATTATCTTTGAAAATTTATCAGTGAAATCACTGACTCTCATCGTTCCAGTCATTCTAGTGGAAGCTTTTCAAAAATAGTCTGCTCTTGGTACGCGAATGTGCATTTTTCAAGCCAACTACAGAAGCGTTTTACCCTTAAAGAGTTAACAGGCTTACTTCTTCCTCATCATCATCATTACAATCTAATTCAGTATTTTTTAGAAATAAAAGGTGGTTGTTTATAAATAAGGTCCTTGATGATTAGGATTAATTACCACGGTCACACTCAATGTCATTTATGACCTCATAGGTCATCTATGACCTCACGAACATTCACCCTCTACGATTACCATGATGACATCGATTGCCATGACGACATCATGTCATAGCCCTTGTTTGTGATCTATGTTCCTGGTCGATTACGCCCTCATGCCGCTTTCAAACAATCTAATTAAGACCTGCTAATCCTATTTGCTGGACCGCTAATCGAGAATTGGCAGACAGTTCCTCTTGGACTACTGCTTCGTTAAATAAGACTAATGAGAGTCAAGAATGGTAATTAAGTCAAGAATTAGATTATAAACTATCGCAGTATGCCGCCTCTATGACTGCTAGTCGAAAAGGATGCGATACATTGTTAATCAATATAGTGTAGAAACTCTGGTCACTGGCATTGTAATAATGAGCAACATGGAATTAAGCTAGGCTTGAGGAATGCTCAATTCACCTTTCCAGAGTATCCATCCATCATCTGACCTCGTATGACGTCATAATCAGCTCAGCGAGTGTATGATGATGTCACAATCATTATGTCACGAAGGGTTCCATATAGACCGTCATCAAATCTCAGAGCCCGACACGTTGTATGAATTGTATGGCTTTGTAATTCTTTGCTATTGAATAAACATGCTGTTGAATATTTTGAAACTAATTTGACTGGGCGCAGTTGCTCCCAG
The DNA here is from genome assembly GCA_034401795.1 of Chaetoderma sp. LZ-2023a. Classification (NCBI taxonomy): domain Eukaryota; kingdom Metazoa; phylum Mollusca; class Caudofoveata; order Chaetodermatida; family Chaetodermatidae; genus Chaetoderma; species Chaetoderma sp. LZ-2023a. Next base: position 118,241,149 of record CM067359.1, read on the forward strand.
TCAAATTAGTTTCAAAAGATTCAACAGCTTACCTGTGTAGTTTTCTTTAAATTGAGTCACGGTGTTCAGAGATCGATCCCAACACGAGCGAGGTGTGGGTGGAGCTTCACTAGAGATGGGCGGGGCATAGCTAAAACCATAAGGGCCCATTGCAGGCCAAGTCAATTTTTTTGAAAATTTATCACGAATAAATGGGTCAATTATTGGGCTGGTTATTGATCCAGGAATTTCAATGCTACTTTCAAAGTCATCTCGGCCTACAAATGGACATCTCTTGGACAATTATAACCACTGTAAGCACAAAGTTTGATTTTCTTCCCCAGTCTTGACTTTTAACACTTTAACACTCATCGGCCAAAAATGGCTTCTGCAGTGGTCTTTAGAAATGTCTATTTGCAGACCAAAAGAAGACTATTTTTGAAAATTTACCACTGGAATGACTGGCTCAATAACTGAGCCAGTCATTCCAGTGGTAAATTTTCAAAAAATAGTCTTCTCTTGGTCTGCAAATGGGTATTTTCTATGAGAAATTTGAAATTCTCTTGAATAAATTTGAGGGTTAAAGGGTTAAAGCTTTGATATCGAGCCAGTCATTCCAGTTGCAAATTTTCAACATCTTCTCCTCGCCTGGAAGTGGACATTTCTCAAGACTGCAACTGAAGCCATTTTTGGCCGGTTTGAGTGTTAAAGGGTTAATGAAAACTATGGCATCAACAAATTATTCCTCGTAGGTGTCAGGGGAGATAATCAGCATGCGGGCTGACGTTGATTGATTTATATCATTACTGATCTTTGTCTTGAGAGAAATCATGAATATGTTCATTCATTAATCAAACTAACTCTTAACCCTTTAATCCTCGAATTTGTTCAAGAAAATTTCAATTTTCTCATAGAAAATGTTAATTTGTACACCAAAAAGACTAGTTTTTTAAATTTACCACTGGAATGACTGGCTCAGTTATCAAGCCAGTAATTCCAGTGGTAAATCTTCCAAAATAGTCTCCTCTTGGACATTTCTCAAGACCACTGCAGAAGACGCTTTTCGTTGATATGGGTGTTAAAGGGGTAATCATTTAACACTCACGTCGGCCAAAATGGCTTCTGTAGTGGTATTGAGAAATGTCCATTTGCAGATCCAGAAAATTATTTTTGAAAATTTACCACTGGAATGACTGGCTTGATAAATAATCATCTCCTGGTCTGCAAATGGACATTTTGGAACCTTCTTGAACAAATTTGAGGCTAAAAGGGTTAAAAAAAATTTGTTATTTAAATTTCAGGACTATTATACAGGAAAGCTGTTGAATATTTTGGAATTAATTTGAACCTATTGCTACAACTCTCAATATTCTTTACATCATAAAGACACTGTTATCTCAGGATATTTTTGGAAATCCAAGCTGGTCATTGAAAGATTTACTAATCAGATTTCTGTGTATAACTTCTGGAGTGATTATGACAGACAGCTTTCCATCCTTAGAGTTCTTCCCCACAAGTTTGATTGAAATCGGCCTGGCACTTAAATTTTTTTTTTTTGCTTCAAACCTCTGAAAACAAGTACCCTAACTTTCAGCCAGATTTGGTTGAAATCGATGGCCTCCCCAGGTTAATGATTGAATAGTCTGCCTTTTAAGTAATTTTTTAGGAAATACAAGATGGCTGACACCAAAGTTTACCAATTAAATTTTGGCAGAGAAGTTCTGAAACCTACCAAGATACGGTTCTACTTGCCAGGTTTTACTAAGGTCATCAATTGACCTTTCCAAGTTTATCCATCCATCACATGATGTCATAATCAACTAAGTGACATGCAGGTTGACGTCGTAATCATGACGCCATGAATGATTCGATATAGTCCATCTTTAATGCCTATAGTCCAACACAGTGTATGAATTGTATGTCTTTGCTATTTAATAAACATGCTGTTGAATATTTTGAAACTAATTTGACTGGGCGCTGAGAAACCAGTCGAATTAGTTTCAAAATATTCAACAGCTTACATGCATAGTTTTCTGGAAATTGATAGTCAGGGAGATCAGAGATCGACCAATCCTAACACGAGTGTGGTGTGGGTGGAGCTTAGCTAGAGATGGGCGGGGCACAGTTAAAACTGGAACGGTCCATTGTCCCTGTGTCAATTTTTTATCCACCTCATTAGTGGGCTAGCCCATTAAACAGTCAAAGTTTTACCAACAAGAGTCAGAGCTGGGTTTAGCATATACTTATATTATTGTATTATTCTAAACTTACACCCAGTAAATAATCCTGTCACATGAAAACAAGCAGAATAACACATTTCTAATTTTGAAAAATATGAAAAAATCACGCTAGAAGGCAAAAAAACTAATGTTAACTTACACAGATATCTGGTGAGAGGATCAATCAATCAATCATTGTACTGGCAGCTAGGTCAGCAGTCCTTTCAAGCGTGTATAAAGCTAGCCGGCCTATGGCACTACTATTATACACATAAACCCTGACAAGCAGATGTACAACTGTGTGTATAAATATGGAAATCAATGCATTATTAACAAGCCTCTACAGCTTGTTGGCTTGTACATACACAGCCCCCCAACATATATTCAGCACTTTCACAAATTCTAACATACATAAACTAAACATCAAATCAAAATACAGCAGCGGAGCTCTTAGGGGCGGATTCCGAATATTACACATCCTTTTCATAATTCTACTTTTCCAAAATGGCTGCTATGAGCTCAGTCAGTCAAAAAATATTTGTATTAACCGGGAGCGCCGGCGTTTTTAGCTTGAACACTCTTCTCCGCCGCTCACTAACCAGCACACGCAAACACTAATATACATGCTGATTGAAGGCGATGTTGAACAGCAATAACTACCACATTATTATCAGAATATTAGAATTCACACTCAAACACAGGCTGACTAAGATGATGATAATGGTGACAACAATACCCTCTTCTAATACAACAATTTCACAGTCATAACTGAGATAGTATGTTTAGACAGCTGATTTCTGACAGACTGCAATGCAATGGATGAGCAGCAAGCTTGCCGTCTATTGCAGCACAAGCTACACTACATTGAATATGTACTGTTTTCAGAGCCGCCAGTGAGGGAACAAGAGGGACTCCGCTGTGCAGTAGTAGTAGCTTCCCTTGTCTTCCATGATTTGCCAGTTAAGTCAATGAGAGCTGTGCTACTGGCAGGCATTATGGATCATATGTTTTGCTTGATGCTGAGGAGAAACTACCATTATTGCTGCTGCCTCTGCAGACATCGCTTGTCCTACGTGTATACAGGTTGTGTTTAGAAATCCAATATGTTCACATATATTCTATATGAGTACTAGCGGCTATGTCCTGTTTTAACCTTTAATCTTCAAATTTGTTCAAGAAAATTTCAAATATCCTCCTAGAAAATGTCCATTTGCAGAATGATTTTTTTAAAAATTTACCAGTGGAATGACTCGCTTGTTTATCGAGACAGTTATTCCAGTTGTAAATTTTCAAAACTTCTCTTAGCAAGAGAAGAACTTGGGCTCGAAATCGATATTTCCAAAGGTGACTGTAGCAGCTGTTTTTCGCTGGTATGGGTGTTAAAGGGTTAATAGTCAAGATCTATGAGTAAACTGAAATTTTTGTTTAGTGATGGGTCAATTTGCTGACCAAGAAGTCTATTTTTTAACATCTATTACTGGAATGACTGGCTCGAAATATCATTTCAGTGGTAAAATCTCAAAAATAGTATTCTCTTGCCGAGCAAATTGTCATATTGTCTCTTATTTTGAAAATGATATTGCTGAAACCTGCTATCCCTTGTATGGAATCTTCATATTTTAACTTGAAACGTTGGAAGATTTTAGTGCAAGCGCACACATTTTGGACACAAATGACAATTTTGGCCAAAAAATACATTTTGACCTGAATTCAAGAGGAAATTTGGAAAATTTGGTCTCAAAACGTGATAATGTTGGGATAACATATAACAATTATGACCTGATATGTGAGGTCATGTTAAATCGGTACAAATTTGGCTTAGAAATATGAAGACTTACTGGGGAACTAAGTTCCAAATGGGAAGGCCTGAAATACAAAAATCTGTAAACCAAAATGAAAAATTTGTCCCCAAGAGAGAAAATTTCATGATGGTCCTTGACGCAATCAATCAAAATAATCTAATATTTTAACAAGAGCAATCAGAAATTATAGACCCTCACCCTCCAGTTTGTGTCATGTTGTAAAACATTTTACAGGTGTTCCAGATTTTCTCGGTTCACACCCAAAGTTGTGGAATCATAATGTATGGTTTTCCTGGGTTAAAATTTGAACCAAATCAGACTAGAAGTTTCTGAGATATCCACAGACACAGAATTTGATCCGATCCAGATCCGCCTTCTTTTATCCAGATCATGGCCAATGACTGGAAATACTCTAGCACAGCAAGTTCCTTCATTATGTTAAAATTTGAGCCAAATCGTTTTTTTGTGATACATCTACACACACACTTGATCGCAATATCCTCTTTTTACCGGATGAGAGTAAAAATGTCAATATATCGGTACGCTATATTTGTTGCCATAAAGATATTGATAATCAACCAAAAGTTAGTTTTTATTGGTCAATCGGCCATGTTCGATCAACTATTAACCCTTTAAGTCATATCAGCCAAAAATGGCTTCTGCAGTGGTCTTGAGAAATGTCTATTTACAGACCAAGACTATTTTTGAAAATTTACCACTGGAATGACTAGCTCGATACCCGAACCAGTCTTTCCAGTAGTACGTTAAAAAAAATTGTCTCCTCTTGGTCTGCAAATTGATATTCTCTGAGAAAATTTACATTTTCTTGAACAAATTTGAGGATTAAAGGATTAACGTAACATTTCTTAACCGTGACTACCTTTTCATCCATAATGATATTGCACAAAGTTTATCTCGGTCAGTTCAGCTGGTCAGAAGTTGAGGGGGGTGGGGGGGGAATGCTTGGTGAAAAATGTTCATTCAAGATGGTCCTTGAACTATTTAACCACTTAGATTCTCTTGAACAAACTTGGCTCAGCTATTGTCTTAGATGATGTTGGTGGAGTTTCATGTCATGACGTAACTCAGATGGTCCATGTTTCGCCATGTGCTAAGGATGCCAGAAGAGAAACCAGATCAGAGTCTTGAAATTTGGCCTACTCGGAGCCAGTAAATATAAAGCCAGGAGAGGACGTCATTGCATAAATCTGCTACGCCTGCTACAAGGTGACCACAAGAAAGAAGGACTCGGTACACTCAAGTCAAGAATGGACCTGAGGAAGCTAAGAATTTAGGCTGAGGACAACACACACTGGGCAAAAGCGAAGAAGGACTGATTGCCACTTGGGATGTTTCTACTACTACAGCCGCAGAATACAGTAATCATACATACATACATACATACATACTGTACATGTCAATCAGACAAGCGGTTTCGGGAAAGATTCTAAAATGTGTATCTAATATAAAGATAGTGCAAAATCTTAGATGGTTGGGGACCAAATCAACCCATCAGATCCAAACGAAACAAACTTGGATCTCGATGACACAAGGAGGCCGTCTGCTAAGTTTCATTGAAATTCTCCGAGTGTTTCTTAAGTCTTCTAAATAAAAAGTTGATGGATGGAGTTATTGTTAGCAAACAGTTTCCAAAAGTTATATGAGCCCATTTTGATGAAAGGAGTCAATTAAATCTCCCAATGAACTTAGACCAGAAAATTAAAACAATTCACAGGAAACTACAAAAAATTATTTCGAGTCAGCAGGTTTTATTTAGGGTCTGTCAGGAGAGGACAACCAAACTATTATTTAAAGATACCCTGACGTCACTTAACCCTTACCTCTCTGATGCCAATATTCTATCCTTTACTGTGTCAATAGCAAAGTAAATGGTGTACATTTCTTAAAACAATTTTGATGAATGATGTTGCTGTCTACGACAGCACCATCTTCCAGCAGATTTGTTTAAAAACGAACACCAGTTCATCTTGTAATTTAATTTGAAAATTTAAAATTTTGATATCAGAGTGGTAATGGTTAATACTGGTGAGTGGCAACTAAAAATGAGAGGAACCTGCGTTGATATCAAACACTATGCAAATACACAAAACCCCAGAAACACCATCCTCCTGACAATCAGCGGGTTTACAGCACTTCAACAATATTCTTTAACACCAGTGGCTCATTGCTCAGCTAAAGCCCCTAAAAAAAACAAACTTTGCACAGCTTTGCCTCTAAGCCTTGTCAAAGCATCTAATTTAGCCCGCTGTTTTGCGGAGAATAAGAACAGCGCTTATTTCATGGGTAAGTTTGTTTTTTCTCGTGAAATGAGAGGGCATAGTTCAACATCGGCAATCAGCTTGTGTGAATCCATGGCTTGTCAGCGAGGAATATAGAGTGAGTCGTTGTCAGATAGAGATGGAATATGAATGGCGTAAATATCAGAATTATTGCGCTACTGAATGATGAAGAATGTCATAACAGACTAGAGATTATAGCATTATCAGAAGCCGGTTAGAATTTAACCTTTAACACTCAAGCCTGGAAAAAATATCTTCTGCATCGGTCTTGATAAATGTCCATTTGCAGACAAAGACTATTTTTGAAAATCTATCACCGGAATGACTGGCTCGGTAACCGAGCCAGTCATTCCGGCGATAAATTTTCAAAAATAGTCTTCTCTTGGTCTGCAAATGAACATTTTCTATGAGAAAATTGAAATTGTCTAGAACGAATCTGATGCTTAAATGGTTAAGTAACACATTTCATCAATAATCCTCACATGTCTGGCAACACTTGTCAACACAAGCTTTCGAGGTGCAATTCACAACTAGGATAAGTCTGTCTGTCTGTCAAATATTTTTTACATTTCTGACAACACAGCAGCATATGTCATAATAATAGAACATATATGCCCTTTTCATGGTTCCAACTACAATGTAGTTGGTCTGGCTGTCAAATATTTTGTAAATAAGACGAAGAGTGGTGTGCCTGTACGTGCATGCATGTGTGTGTTAAAACTGACTGTAACACAACTCCTCCGAAACTGTGACATTTATATTTGCCTCCACCCCAAGGGGGCTGCCGGGGGTGGGGTGTGGGGTGTGGGGGTGTGGAGGGACTATTGATTGAAGGAGTACCGTTTTTAAATGGTTCCAGAAAACTTTCAGAAAATCAGAGATTGCTGCCAAAACATTGGCCTATGGAAATTCTGAATAGAATTTCTAGAGGCTACGACAATAGGATCCTTCGAGCCAAAATTGGTTGAAATTTCCGAAGTGATTAATGAGGAGTAGCATTTTATATGAATTCCCATTTATCGGAAAACCCAAGATGGCCACCATCAAAATCAAGCCATCAAAATTCTGTATACAAGTTCTCAAGCATACGGGCCTAGGGTTCTTCCAGCCAGTCCGGTTGAAATCGCGCAAGTAGTTAATGAGTAAATGATTTTCATCCATTTTTCAGGAAATTCAAGATGGCCACCGAATAAATTGAACAATCAAAATTCTATATACAGGCTCTGAAGCATAGCACTTTAGGGTCCTTTCAGCCGAGTTTGCTAGAACTCGTTCAAGCGGTTAATGAAGCGTAGCCTTTTAAATGATTTCCCAAAATGTTCTGAAAATCCAAGATGGCCACCGAAAAAATGGACCAATTAAAATTCTGTATAAATGTTCTGAAATCTACTAGCCTGGTATCCTTCCAGCCAAGTCTGGTTGAAATTGCTCAAGCAGTTAATGAGGAGTAGCGTTTTAAACAATTTCTCACCATTTTTTAGAAAATGCAAGATGGTTGCCGAAAAAATTTGCCAATTAAAACTCTGTATAGAAGTTCTGAAGTATACTAGGCTAGGGTTCTTCCATCCAAGTTTGATTGAAATCGGCCCAGTGGTTATCGAGTAGGCTTTTAAGTGATTTCCAGAAATTTTTGGAAAATCCAACATGGCTGGCGGAAAATTTATCATTAAAAATTCTGTATACAAGTTTTAAAACCTACCAGCCTAGTATGCTTCCAGCCCAGTCGTGTTGAAATTGCTCAAACAGTTAATGAGGAGTAGCGTTTTAAATGATTTACCATTTTTTGGAAAATTCAAGATGGCCAACAGAAAAATGGACCAATCAAAATTCTGTATTCATGTTCTGAAGGATACCTGGCTAGGGTTCTTTCATTCAAGTTTGATTGAAATCGGCCGAGTGGTTATCGAGTAGGCTTTTAAGTGATTTCCAGAAATTTTCAGAAAATCAAAGATGGCCACCAGAAACATTAACCAATCAAAATTCTGTATACAAGTTCTGAAACATACCAGCGTACTATCCTCCCAGGTAAGCGTGGGTCATATTGTCCAAGTAGTTAATGAGGATAGCGTTTTAAACGATTTCCCACAATTTTTCAGAAAATTCAAGATGGTCGTGGAAAAAAATTGACCAATCAAAATTCTGTATACAGGTTCTGAAGTGCCCCCCCCCCTCAACCCCCTTAATTCTTGGTGCACACCAAATGTCATTTTGATCGCTATGTCGAGATCCTCCGACTCACTATGGGCTCAACAATGGACTTTCCGGTTTTAGCTATGCCCCGCCCATCTCTAGCTAAGCTCCACCCACACCTCGATAGTGTTGGGATCGATCGATCTCTAAACACCCTGACTATCAATTTCTAAAAAACTAAACAGGTAAGCTGTTGAATATTTTGAAACTAATTTGACGGGGCGCTGTTGCTGCCTAAGGCAGCAACAGCACCCAGTCATATTAGTTTCAAAATATTCAACAGCATGTTTATTAAATAGCAAAGAATTACAGCCAAAATTCATACAACGTGTCGGGCTCTTTGAGATTTGATGACGGTCTATATGGAACCCTTTGTGACATAATGATTGTGACATTATCATACACGCACTGAGTTGCTTATGACGTCATACGAGGACAGATGATGGACGAATACTCTGGAAAGGTGAATTACTTCTCGCATGATCCAGACTGGATGCAATGATAGTATAGAACAAATCTGTAAAATTTTACTGAGATCGGATAAGTCCTTCATGAACTAAATGTACATTAAAAAACTTAACTTTGTTCTAATTCTTTAAATTTTTTAATTATTTTAATCATGATGTAGGCTGGATGGCATGCAATAATTGCATAGAAGAAAATCAGTCAAGTTTTACTGAGATCGCAGGCCTGTTCAAATTGAGAATGTGTGTAACCCATTTTTGGGTTTAAAAGAATTTTGTTTTAGGTAACCCATTCTCTTTTGCGCAACCATTTTTTATGTATTTGTGTACAACATGAAAAGAATTGCGGGAATGGAAAACGGGTTGTGTCAGAAATATTTGCGCAACCTTTGCGCGACCGAAAAATGGGTTACCCAAATTTGGGCAGGCCCGAGATCGGTGAAGCCCTTGATGAATTAAATGCTTATTGAACAACTTAAATAACATATACCTGCACGCTGCATGCCATTTGGATCTCTATGTCGAGCCATCCTATGCTTCGTAGAGGCCTCGACAAAAATAGTCTTCTCTTGGCCTGCAAATCGGAATTGCTCAATACCATTGTGCAGCGGCCGTTTTTGGCCAAATACCCAGCTTGACCAGTCACGGGTTAAACTTATAGAGACTGCTTATTATTTTGTCAAACAGGTCGACTATAACTTGCTCATGTGTTAGCTTTTGCCATCAACAACTTGCAAATGCATTTAACCCTTTAAGCCTTGAAATTTTTTCAAGAAAATTAGAATTTTCTCAAATAAAATGTCAATTTGCAGACCAAGAGACTATTTTTTTAAATTTACAACTGGAATGACTGGCACGGTTATCGAGCCAGTCATTCCAGTTGTACATTTTCAAAAATGGTCTTCTCTTGATCTGCAAATAAACATTTCTCAAGACCACTTTTTGGCTGACAGGAGCGTTAAAGAGTGAAACAGCAATTTAATAGCTCTGAAAAAAGCCCTGAATTTATCCTGGGTTTATAATGAAAATGATAGTGTGTTTGTTCTTCTTTATGTCTATGAGAACTGTTAGATCTTGAAGGTATATATTTCTATTTGTCAACCCACTCGATAAAACATACTAAGCTTTTATTTGTACTATACATTTAAATATACATGGTGTGTCAACAGCTCAGATTACACGGGTGGGAATATAAGGTGACATTTGTGGCTTTGCTAGGCGAGCGGCGGGTACAGCTATTACTGTCTGATGAACCGATCACACAGGGCAGATTATATAAACCTCTTAACGGTCAAAACTTGTCTTCCAGTGGTCTTAAGGAATGTCCATTTGCGGGCCACGAAGTTTTATTTTTGAAATTTTACAACTGAAATGATTGGCTCAGTAACCAAGCCAGCCATTCAAGTGATTAATTTTTTTTTAAATAGCTTATTTCATGACCTGCAAATGGTCACCGACAAACCAGATTTAAATTTTTTGGACTAAACTCAAGAGATTAAACTATTATATATGGTGGTATGGATGTTTACATACAAATTATCCATTTTTCCAAACTAAGATATGATACACTAGACGGACTATCTAAAAACTGGTTAATGTACAATACTGATGAAGAGAATTGACACTTTTGATTAGTGAATGGCCATTTGCCGATCAAGAGAAGACTATATATTTTAATTTACCATTGGAATGCATGGCTTGATAACTGAGCTAGTCATTCCAATCCCTCTTCTCATCGCCCACAAATGGATGTTCGATATGTAAATAGTTTTATTTTCATGACAAAATTTGACCATTAATAAAGGGACTAAAACATGCTAAAGTTCTTATGGAATGGTCCCACAAAATGGTAAATTTGCAGTCGGAAAACTGAAACAAAATTTAATTACAGTAATAAATTTTCAAATGTTATTTGCTACTTAGTTTATAGACTATTACAGATGCAGCATACTTACAATGTAAACCAGAAATTCAAATCAAACTTAATTATCACACACATGTTAATTTGAATCCAAAATTGATTTTAGTATGCAAGATAGAGTTTCTCATAAACGCTGTCAGTAACCCTTCAACACGCATGCCCACCGAAAAAAGCTTTTGCAGTGGTCTTGAGAAATGTCCATTTGCCGACGAAGCTGATACTATTTAAAAAAATTTACTACGGTAATGACTGGCTCAATAACCGAGCCAGTCATTCCCATGGTAAATTTTCAAAAATAGATTTCACTTGGCCTGCAAATGGACATTTTCTATGAGAAATAAAAAAATTTTGGGACCAAATTCAATGATTAAAGAGTAAAATACTCTTACTTAGATCAACTGTTTAAAAATCACATATTTGTAGTTACTCCTCTTGCAGCATCCTAGTCATTTGATTAATCCTTAAATGGTAAAGTGAAAATCGTGAGAAATTATTGGTTATTGAAGGCCAACAACATTTGAAGGCCAACTAGACTTTTTTAAAAACTTTACCATTGGAATGAATTTTTGTTGTTCTTTTTCTGTGCTTTCGTGCGTGCATGCATGTGTATGTGTATGACGGTGTGTGCACGAGCCTGTATCTGTGAATGTAGCGTGTAACAGTGGTTGAATATTAATTATCCTACCGTTTCCTTATTCGCAAACAGCTCTTTCCGTATCCTGAAGAAATCTTTTCCATATTGCCGAAGACCCTTGACAAAGCGCTTCTGAAAAACAAAAAAAAGAGAAATCAATATTAGGAAATTGCTGACCTATGGACCGATATGCTTAATTTGCCACCAGAGTTTCCGATATCTCTATCAGATCAAGACCAATAATGTGAAATGACAAAATACTAACTAACACCCTTTAACACTCAAATTTGTTCCAGAAAATCTCAATCTTTTCCTAGAAACTGTCCATTCACAGACCAAGAGAAGAGTATTTTTGAAAACTGAACATTGGAATGGCTAGAGCGGTTATCCAGTCAGGCATTTCAGTTGTAAATTTTCATAAATAGTCTTCTCTTAGTCTGCAAAAAACCATTTCCCAAGACGACTGCTGAAACCATTTCTGTCCGCTTTGAGCGTCAACGGGTTAGTGGTCCTGAGAAATGTCCATTTGCTGAATACTGATCAAGAAGACGCTTTATCGAGCCAGTCATTTCAGTAACAAATTTTCAAAAAGAATCCACTCTTGGCCTGTCAATGGACATTTCTCAAAAACGCTGCAGTGGTCTTGAGCAATATCCACTTGCAGGTCAAGAGGGTGGTCACAAGGCCAATCATTTCTGTTGTAAACAGTACATGAGGCGAAGTCTTTGAAATAGTATCAGGAATATGTATGACAATCTAAAATGCCAAAGGACCAATTGAACAATCAGGTTTCTGTTCACATGATTTGAAGCTGGTAGTTTCGTCCAATAGCCTTAGACATTAAATCTGCTCACAGGATTAGGAGTGGGGGGTTTAACCCCTTTCAACGACAAATCCCTGAAAAAGTAAGTTCTTTATGATGCATAGCATATTCTGTTGAATATTTGAAATTAATATGACTGGAAGGAAGCCTTTGCTGCCTAGGGCAGCAATGGCTTCCAGTCATATTAATTTCAAAATATTCAACACATTTCCTGTTTATTTGCCGAGATTGAGCTACAGGGAATTTATTGGTGAAATGGTTAAAGCATTTATTATAAAATCCAAATGGCTGGCCAGGGCTGGGGTAACTGTAACTTGTAACTGTAACTGACAGTAACTTAGTGACATTTTTCATGTAACTGAAGTAACTTGTAACTGAAGAATCTTTATAGTTACAATAACTGAAATGTAACCAGTTACATTGTAAACTTTTCAGCTACTTTTCAGTTACATTTCAAAGTTTTTTACCAAATTTATTACAATTTTCTTAATTTGTGGCAAAGCTAATGTTATACACGTGACACTCTAATATCCCAATTTCAATGTAATCATTCAGGTAAGCTGTTGAATATATTGATGCTAATCTTACTGGAAGCTGTTGATGCCATGAGCAACAACTTTATTTCCAAGCGTCAGTGCTAGTTGTTTTAGAAATTTGCCATTGGAATGACTGGCTTGATTATTTGGGAAGTCATTCCAGTGGTAAATTTTCAAATATAAATCTTGTAGCCTACAAAATAGACATTTCTTGACCAAGCTTGACCATTAAAGGGTTAAACAACTCTATATCTGTATATGTGATATTTTAGTAATGATGATCTGAATGTTATTGCTCCATCAGACAACAACAACCTTTAATCAATAATCTTGTACAGCTTTTACATTAATCTACAATGTAGCTTATAAACAGGTTGTTTACTAAACCATTATGGAATTAACTGTTACCTTTTAAAGATTAAATTTGTTGAAGAAACCTTTAGCTTTCTCATAGAAAATGTCCCATTTGCAGACCATGAGATTTTAGAAAATTTACCACTGAAATGACTGGCTTGGTTATTTAGCCAGTCATTCCAGTGGTAAATTAAAAAAATTATCTTATATTTGTCTGAAAATGGACATTTCTCAAAACCATTGCAAAAGATGGTTTGTCCAGCTTAGTGTTAAATGGTTAAAAGGATTAAAGACACCAAACATTGAATTGTAAAGAAAGGTTAAATCTGCCACAGTCATGACAGTATGTGTGTGTGTGTGTGTTGTAATATTTGAGGCGTTTATATGCTAGTTCCCAATGCTAGGGTCTAGACTCACGCCTGGCCTTTATGGTTTCTGTTGAATTCTTGTGATGTCGGTTTGTGCATTAGCTTGTGTCTCTCTCTGTGTGTGTGTGTGTGTGTGTGTGTGTGTGTGTGTGTGTGTGTGTGTGTGTGTGTGTGTTGATCGTTGTCTCTCGATTTTGTCTCATGTTGCTGTTCTTTTCCATGGCTTTTTTTGTTGCTCCTCATGCTTGGGCGTGTGTAATGGGGATGGCCTAACCTGGACCTAACAGGGGTGGGTAAGGGATGGGGTAGGTGTTGGGTCGGGGGAGGTGCGTACGGTCTTATGACCTGATGCACCCAAGGGGGGGGGGCTTTAGGTCAGAGACCTCCCGGCCCCTTTGGGGGGAGTGGGGAGGTTGGGGTGTGGGGTCTTTCGGGTCCTGGGACCCATTTGGTCTTCTGGCCATCATCCGAGCAGGCACGAGCGCGCACTTGTTTGATTTTGATTGGTTAGGTAGCCCGTATGGTGACTGTGTCCGTCCGAGGACGAACTCGATTAGTCATCCGGGTTACATCCCTCCATAGTCCCCTCGAAAATTCCGAAAGATTCTAATTCTAGCAATTTGGTTTTGGTTTTGTAATCCGTATGTTGCGTGGTTCCATCCGAGGAGGGATCCATTCAGCATCCGGTTTACTTTGACTATGCCGAAATTTCTTGCCTACCTAACCCTAGCTCACGTTCACACAGTGATGGGCACTGTATGACGGGACCTCAGTTTAAAGTCCCATCCGAGAAGACTGTATTGACAGTATGTCCTGTTCTTTTCTTTATATACTATTGATTAGACCAGCTTAGGACATCATTGCTCAGCAATTATATTCCAGCTAAGGTCAATTCACATAGGTGTGGTGATAAAGATCAAATAACAATCCCATTGATAAAAGTCAAGCCATGAACCATTTTGGTATAGAGGACAAAATGTATAAAGGTTGTGGAATTAAACTAGTGTACTAGAAAGCTGTTGAACATTTTGAAACTAATCTGACCTGAAAAAAAGCTGTTGCTGCGATATGGAGCAACAGCTTTTGAAAGTAAAATTACAAATGTAGCAAGTATAAAGTACTCAGCAGATTAACTAATTGGAATCAATTTGCCAATGCAACTAATGAAAGTAATAAATTTTCAAAATATTTAAATTCCTATTTGAAATTAAGCAAACATCAAAGCTGATGGGCATTTGGAAACTAATTTCACTGGAAACTGTTATATTGTCCCATGGTAGATGGCGGATTATCTTATCATAGAAAGTCATGCTCCCTAAGGAAATCTGTGGAACACTTTGAAACTAATTTCACTGAAAATGTTGATACCTATGGCATGTTTTCTTACAATAAGATTAATGTTTGTTATATGGCATGTCTGGGTTGAAAGGGTTAGAGAAAGAAATATATATGTACATCTATGAAGGCTGTGGAATTAAACTAGTCTCTTATTATTTTGGAAACAAGTTGACTGAAATTTTTTATTGCATTCAAATTTATTAATGAATTTTCAGCAGGTTTTATATTTTATATCTGAAATGGATTCAGTTCTGTCAGTATATTATATCAGTGGTTATAGCAGTATTTTGTTTCTACTCTATATCTCAATTTGCTCGACTACATTACACCTTTTATGATGATACTGATGTTCACATAGTCCTTCATAATAATTATCAGTCAAAGTAACTAATAATGTAACTGAAATGTAACTTTAGTTACGTTATGCACAATAACTGAAATGTAACTAGTTACATTGCTCAACAAATGTAACTGTAACTGACATAGTCCAATATAACTGTAACTAGTTACATTTAAACGTAACTGACAACAGGCCTGTGGGCGGCGGCCGTGAAGCGAAATGACCAATTAAATTTCTCTATACATTATTATAAGCTTAAATTACCAATGGGTAGGAGGAGCCTTGGATGGTTATTATGGTGATCTATGTCCAGAAGTTAAGAAAGTAGCTACAAGTTAACCTAAAGAGGTCTACATAGCTACTATGGCAACCTGTGATCATAATGGTTTGGATGGTTGCCATGGTGATCTGTGTCCTGAAGCTAAGGTAATAGACTAATAGCTACATGTTAACCTACAGAGGTGTAGGTGGTTACTATGGCAACCTGTGATCAGGCAGGTTTGGATGCTTCCTATGGTGGTCTGTGTCCTGAAGTTAAGATAATATCTAATAGCTACATGTTAACAGAGGTGTAGGTGGTTACTACGGCAACCTGTGATCATAGAGGTGTGGATGGTTCCAATGGTGATCTGTGCTCTGAGAGGTAGAGGGTGATTGATATGCAAATCTATGTTTTCAGAGCTTTGGGTGATTGATATGGTGACTAGCGTACTCAGTAAATTAAGTGGTTGCTATAGTGCAAGCGCATTGGTTTAGATGGTTGCCGTGTTGATCCGTCATCTCAAAGGTTTGGACAAAATCAATACGCAACTCCTGATATCACAAAAACCCTGACAATCTAATAAAACCTGGCCACATAATACAACATCCGCACTGTGTAACCCGGGGGTTAACGCTGAACTGAGCAAGTGGTGTGAATCTCAAATGTGCATATAACCGCCCGTGGCTCGGCACCCACACGCAGCTCTTCTTCAACTCTTCCTAACTAACGCGCTAAATTGCTCCTTGAAGCCTGACAAGGATCAAGATCTCATTCAAGGCAACATGCCGCTGTAACAAAGTCGGGAGAACAAAGGACCGCAGCGCTATTCCACATCGCTCATTATGCAAGATCAGATCACGCAGCGTATCTGACCCGTTTCGCGATTCATGTCACGTTGATTGGATCGGGGATGAGCACAGCCATGCGGTGAGTCACATAAAAACCATCGCATAATTATCCTGACAAGAACTGGCATGCTCATCTTTAAAAAAGCGCCATCACTTTTTCTTTCTTATTAACCTGCTAACCCGTGAGATGCTATGATCGCAATTTCAAGAAAACAACACAAGAAAGCTGTTGAATATTTTGAAACTAATTTGACTGGGAGCTGTTGCTGCCATTGGCAGCAACAGCTCCCAGTCAAACTAGTTTCAAAATATTCAACAGAATATTCCTTATAATATCATAAACAATTTCGCATTTCCGGTCTGTAAGCGTTAAAACGCGACTGCATCTACATTTTTGTTTGTGTATTTTATCAGTCACCACGCATAACCCGTGCCAGCGAAAGGGGTGCCTCTGTGCGGCAGTCCCAGTGACAGGGCAGGCTCCATGCTGCAGCACCAGTGACATCGCTGGCTCCTTGCAGCTTCTCTAGTAATTACTTCTCTATTTTACTCTCTGATTATTTGATTACTGAGGGGTGATAGTCCGTGATTTATTGACATGTGCCAATACAGTGACAGCTTGCTCAATCTCTGTATCACATCTGCATGGTAATCACGATTCAGAACAATTATATTTCCAAAGAACAAAAAGCATTTCGCTTAAAATCTGGCATAAATCTAACTCGGCAAATTAGAAATATCAGTTAATATTATCGAAGTTGTTAAGTTACAGATTTCTAAGCAATATTAATCATGAAATATTGACTTATCATTAATATTAAACAAAGTATTGATTTGTTATCGATGTTAATCACAAAGAATTGATTTCTCATCCATATAAATCACAAGGTATTGATTTGTTATCAATATTAATCACAAAATATTGATTTCTAGTCAATATTCATCACAAGATATTGATTTCTCATCAATATTAATCACAAAATATGGATTTTAAGTCAATATTAATCAACAAAGTATTGATTTCTCATCAATATTAATTACACAGTATTGATTTTGTACTCTGTACAGAGGAGAAAATTAGCAAGTTTTATATTGGCTGCCGAAATTAGTGTCTATCATTACTATAATCCTACCTAAGGATATTCTTTTCTACATCCAGCAATATCTAAACCAGTCCCTCTGAGGAGGAAATGGCTGTCACTTTTAAAAGACATCACTGCTAATGCTGAGTGAATGCATTATAGGTGTTTCTAACAATAGCAAATAAAGGACCTAAGGGCCTTAAGGTGGCCTAAGGGTTATAATGCTCATCTGGGCTAAACTCCACTACAACAGCGCCCTTTATCCCTCGAATTTGTTCAAGAAAATTTCTATTTTCTCATAGAAAATGTCTACTTGCAGACCAAAAAGATTATTTAAAAAAAATGTATTACTGGAATGACTAAATTTTCAACAACAGGCTTCTTTTGGTCTGAAAATTGACATTTTTCAAGACCAGTGCTGAAGCCATTTTTGGCTGATATGACTTAAATGGTTAAATGCTCACCTGGACCATTAGCATTTGTAGAGACATGATTCTTTAAATTCAGCAATACCAAGACATAAAATACAAAAATTGGAATTCTGTAGGCACATTATTTCATCGGATATTTATGATGGATGCTGACCACAAAGTTATGACAGATCGAATCTTTGGTTCCATTTAAAGCCAATAAAAGAATCCAATAAGGCATCAATCAAAGTACAAGTGGGCAGAGCTTAGTTTAACCCTTTAACCCTCAAATTTGTTCAAGAAAAATTAAATTTTTTCATAGAAAATCTCCATTTGCAGACTAAGTGAAGACTTTTGTGAAAATTTGATATCCTAACCATACCAGACATACTAGATCTCAAGTTTTGAATTTTGGACAAAATTATGGAAATTTCAAGTGGGAATATTGGAATTGGCATACATACTAACTCAAGAAATACGGTCACCACACCACACCCAACGGATTTTCAGTCTCATTATTCGATCAAAGTTACAAAGTTATCACATGAAAACCACTTTTCAAGATGACCGCTTGGTGGCCATATTGGCCAATAACCGTATTGTCTTTCCCATCTGAACTAATCTTAGCCTGTAATCATCACACCCATTGATCCGAAATACTACATAAATGTGTTCAATATGACGAAAGCTGAACATTTTATTAAAAGATAACTAATCCCATCTCTTGATAGCTATTCAGGTGATCTAACAAGCCGGTCATAAACTATCCAGGTAATTTTAAGCTTTTTATCATGCTGCTAAGGAAAGATATTCAGGATTTAGTACTTAAATGTTGGTACATTTCTACACCCTATGATGGCTGTCATGATTTACTTTTCAGCCAATCAGAAAAACCATGGTGTGTCTGCCTCGGTATATACGCTCAGTCATAGAGGCACCAGCTATGGTTTGGCAATGTGGTATAAAAGCAATCCTACAGGTAAGCTGTTAAATATTTTGAAACTAATTTGAGTAGGCAGCAACAACTTCCAGTCAAATTAGTTTCAAAATATTCAATGGGATGAGCATTACATAATAAAGAATGTGATGCATTGGAGCTTACATGACATCACACACAATAGCTTGAGGAGACAAAATGGTGTCAATCACTGTTCAACATTTACTCGATATTACAAAACAGATAATTGCAATACAGATCAGGGAATGTGACAGGATATGAATATGGAATCTATAAACCATATTCTATCGGTGCAATACAACATTTGAGATGAGATTAGCACGCTTTAATGGACCTTTCCAGTTCATTCATCCATCAAATGGCATTATAAGCAACTATCTGACGTGTAGCATGACGTCATAATCAATAACAGCATGAATAACTCGATTTCGTCCATCTTAAACATTTAATAGTCCGACACGCTGTACGAATTCTATGTCTACTATTTAATAAACATTCTGTTGAATATTTTGAAACTAATTTGACAACGCAGCAACAACACCCAGTCAAATCAGTCTCCAAATATTCAACAGCTTACCAAATATAGTTTTCTGAAAATTGATAGTCAGGGCGTTCAGGGATCAATCGATTTCAACACGGATGAAGTGTGGGCGGAACTTAGCTAAAGATGGGCAGGGCCATTGGAAAATCATCCTTTGACCTATATTCTCCAGAAATTAGGTCAAATTAACAAGCATTATACTTTATATATGTGTGGTAGTCTATGGACAAAATGTGTCCATCCACCAAGTTTGGTGCAAATCCATAAACTAGTTTCAAATTTCATATATATAGGACAAGTATGCCTGATTACTGTACTCCTGTAGTCCTTCTTCGCTTTTGACCACTGGGTCTTGTCCTCAGCCGAATTCCTTAGCTTCCTCAGGTCTGTTCTTGACTTGAGTGTACTGAGTTCCGTTTTCTTGGTCTCCTTTGCAGCACGCTTAACAGGTCTATTGAATGACATCCTCCAAGTAGGGCGAATTACAAGGCAGGTGTGCCGTCTGAAATCCTTAGGACATGGTCAAACATGGATCATCTTTGCTGGGTGACTTTTACTGATAGCAGCAATGTATTACACATCTAATATAGTGCATCGTATGCTGTCTGGCTATCAATGTCCAGTGGTGGTGCGATGTTAGGCATCAAGTTTGTCTAGAGCTGTCATTGGAGCTTCCCACCTGTTATAGTTGTACAGCATTAACTCTTTAACCCGTGAATTTGTTCAAAAGAGTTTCAATTTTCTCATAGAAAATGTCCATTTGCAGACCAAGAGAAGACTATTTTTGAAGATTTACCACTGGAATGACTGGCTCGGTTATCGAGCCAGTCATTCCAGTGATAAATTTTCAAAAACAGTCTTCTCTTGGTCTGCAAATGGACATTTCTCAAAACCACTGCAGAAGCCGTTTTTCGGCTGATATGAGTGCTAAGGGTTAAGGATACACGTGTTGTTTCCAGGACTGGAAAGCCATGTTTCCCAGGACGCGTGCAGCAATGTCAGCAGTACTGCCAAGCAGTGAGCCAAGGATTTGACTTTTCCTTTATGTTCACTGTCACAAAGTGGATCGTCATTTTCTTCAAACTCGTGGTTTGTCCATGGATGTGTCAATCGATTTTTTTGTGGGCGAGCTTTGTTTTGGATTAATTAATAATGAAATTCTCTTTCTTTAGCTTGCTTGCAGCTATTGTGAGTAGTTCATTATGGGGTTTCTTTTTCTTGTCAAGAAGTACACATCATATTCCATCTCTAGCGGCATACCCATGTATAAACGCTTGGGGTGGGGTGGAGGGTTTGGTCTTGTGGAGTTTCAAAAAAAACCCCACACATTTTAGTTAGGTAACAGCTGAAAAGCACAGGATAGACCTACCATCTCCCGGTGGGGAGCCAATTGATTTCTCAAACTCTGAGGCTTCCCCATCTTTCCTGACACTCTGAGCTTAGTGTCTGCAAGCAGTCATCTCACTAGTCATAGCTCATCTTCATTGCAACTGGCCTGGTGTAGTATATCTAGGATCTTTGAGCATAATTGTGTTGAAGGGTCGTGACATGTCAATGCCCATTTTGTGGAAATCCCAGTGTTTGAACATTATTACTGATAGTCTGATACACACATATGTAGAGCCCATATTGATGTCTGTATAGCTGCATCTACACTTAAAGCTACTTTGACATAATCCAGTGAAGTCATCGATTTTGTTTCAGATGCGGCTTAGCGAAGATTGGATAGAATTTTCTGTATGCAGTTGAGGAGCACAATGTGCCACAGATTGGCCGGGTGTGGGTGTGTGTGTTTGGCTTCCCCGGCTTGGGTAGCGCAATAAGCGTGCTGTGGCATACATGTAAAACGTCAATGGGAAAATGGTGCATAGAGGCTGAATTCACCTTTCCAGAGTACCCACCCATCATATGACGTCATAACGAACTGCGTGATGTGTAGAATGACATCATAATGAATGACGTCATGAATGACGTCGATAAGTACATCACGAACGCATATTTGAAGATGGTCTATGCGTTGTTGTACAAATTGTTTGCTTTTATTATTTAATACATATTCTGTTGAATATTTTGAAACTAATTTGACTGGGCGCTGTTGCTGCCTATGGAATTCCGAAGCCTACGAGCATAGGGTACTTCCAGCCAAATTTGGTTGAAATCAACCAAGAGGTTAAATAGGAGTAATGTTCTAAAGCAAAAGTTGACGGACGGGCGCCACCTGTCTCCTGTTTGTCAGTACCTTTGACCTTTTTATCTCAATGTTATCACAAACATTATAAGTACCCATGGATCCAAGCTTAGTTCCAATAGGATTAATGAGCAGAGGTCAAATAATGTCAGAATGACCATGACCTTTGACCTAGTGACATCACTATCAGCACAAATCTTCCTTATGGCATAGGGAAGCAGGTGCCCAAGTTTAGTTCGGGTTGTATGAAGAACTGCTGAAATGTTAATGTAAATGATTTGCTAAATGCATAAACGTAACGTTGACACCATCAGCGTCAGAAAAGTGGTACTTATGTCTCGCTTCCTGCTTCGCAGGCGAGACAATAAACAAAACAAATTTCTGCTTCAAAATCCATCAAATAAAAAATTCTATATGACCCATGCTACATTTTGATTGGTGCACGACAGATACATTTTTTTAATCTCTCAAGTTTTAGCCTGATCCGTTCAGCGGTTCTGGAGGTCATTTTCGGGAAAACTAGGTCACCCAAGATGGACGCTGAAGCATTTGCCAATCACGTTCCATCCAATGAACATTGAACAAACTTGGTTCAGCTGTTGCCCTAGATTATCTTTCATGAGATTTGAATCGATCCCCCAAGTGGTTTCTGAGGAGATCTTTAGATGTTTCTAAAAATCGGCCAAAATCTAACCTTGGATCTCTATACCGTGAGGAGACTTCCTGCCAAATAAAATTCAAATCATCCCCGTCATGGTTCATACAAGAATTTGACCAATTCATTCAAGCACTTTTCAAGGCCTATGTCTCATTTTCAAGGCCCCTAAAGCTGGCCTATCTTTAACCGTTTAACACTTGAAATTGTTACAAGAAAATTTCAATTTTCTCATAGAAAATGTCCATTTGCAGATGAAGAGAACGCTGTTTTCAAAAATTTACCAGTGGAATGACTGGCTCGATAACCGAGCCAGTCATTCCACTGGTAAATTTTCAAAAATAGTCTTCTCTTGGTCTGCAAATGGACATTTCTCAAGACCACTGCAGAATCCAATTTTGGCTGATATGAGCGTTAAAGGTTAAAGATTACATTAACACTTTATAATCACAGTCTATGGGCAATATCCAGAGCACCTTACTGTAACTAGTGCTTGTAAAATATGTCAATGTTTATGGGGTGTAGGAAATTTTGCCTGTGAAATGATATCTGCTGTGCTGAGTGATAAATAAACTCATAATCAACAGTTTTACACTGTATGTAGCCTTTACATATATTGATAAAAACACATTTTTAAGTACTTTTCTCAAGGCCTTAATACTAGTTTCAAGTACCTCTCCAAGGCAAATTTCAAATTCCAGCACCATCAAGGACTGATGTCAAAATTCAAGTAGTTTTCGAATTTGTATGAACCTTGCCAGTGGTTCTTGAGAAGTCATTTAAACGAAATGTTGACACTTGACAGAAGATGAACGGATGGACAGACAGACAACGGCCAGTTGCCATCGTATAAGCTCACTTGGTCATTTAATGATCTAGATTGGAGAAGAAAATTTACATTTTTGCTCTAGTGAATGCCATGGTTCCCACAGATTCCTGAAAATCTTATTCACGGTCTTTTCAAGGATTTCTAAGGTCAACTAAAATAATTTTCAAGAACTTTTTATTATCTAATTTATTTAAACTAAATTCTGAATTACAAATCCCGAGATTAAAATACTTATATAAAGATTTATATATTTTCGCTTGGTCTGGCATACATGTAATTGTAGCCCGGTAAGTTGGACAATGACAAATTCAATGGGTTTTCAAATCTTCAATTCTGGATAATTCAAGGACTTTCAAGGCCTTGAAAATGCAAAATATCTTTTATTCCATTAATTTATAAACAATATATTCACTTTAAATATCAGTTATCACTGACTCTTGTCCCTAGATAGCTCTCTTCTGCGAATACCAGTTACCTCCCTTGATCGGTTGCGAGGAACATCAGCGTGTTTGGTCACATTTGATCAGAACATGTCAGCCATTTCACGAGCATAAACATCAGAATATGTCAGACATTTCAATCTAATAAATCTGCTTCATGGAGGATTTTATGACAAGATTAAACCCTTGGCTTGATAATCTCACCCTCTCACTGAGACATCCTACTGTGTAGTGATAGTTCATGGCCACTGTTACGCTCCCTTTTATTGAGGTGGCTTACTGGGCAATTTTCTTCCTGCCATGAAACTATAGTGCAACAACTCTAATGTACAGTTCAGAAATAACGTAACATTTTAACCCTTTAAATGGTTAAATTTGGTCAAGAAAATCAAACTATTTGCTTATAGAATGTCCATTTGCTGGCCAAGAGGACTATTTTGGAAAATTTACCGGTTATCGAGCCAGGCATTCCAGTGGTAAATTGTCAAAAATAGTCATCTCTTAGCCTGCAAATGGTCATTCCACAAGATCATAACAGACGCCAATTTTGGCCGGCTTGACCATTAAAGGGTTAATGGTCAAATCTGGTCAACAAAATTTTAATAATTGCCTACTGAATGTCCATTTACAGGCCAAGAGAATGATAATTTTGAAAATTTATCACTGGAATGACTGGGTCGGTTATCGAGCCAGGCATTCCAGTGGTAAACTTTAAAAAATAGTCATCTCTTGGCCTGCAAATGGACATTCCACAAGACCATAACAGAGGCCGGTTTTGGTCAGCTTGACCCATTAAAGGGTTAACACATTTTCATAACGAAATAAAATGACTGTTGAATATTTTGGACTTAATTTGATTGGAAGCCATTGCTGTCTTAGTTAACCCTTACCACTCCAATGTCAAAATTAAAAATATATTCAAATCTAATTAAAAGCTGATCTGGCGTTCATTTTTCAAATTTGGTGGAGGATGTCATAGACAGCAACATCATCCAACAAAATTGTTGGAAAATATACCCCAGTTTCTTGGCTATTGACACAGTAAGAGATAGAACATTGACATCAGAGTGACAAGCGTTAAGCAACAATGGATTCCAATTAAATGATGTCCAAAGATATTCTGAAACAGAACATTTCTTCCATCGTGTTCAAAATTGTACTAAGTAACATGTTTCTGTTTTTGTTTTAGAAACATTTAAACTTATTTCAGAGTTGTACTGTACCCAGCTACTAATTCTTCCAGGTTGCGGAGCCGTAAACAGACACATAGCATTACAACCAATCACAGCTATCTAGACCACTATAACATTATTGCAGAAAAAGACTACATCAATCAGTTTTATAGTTAATGAGAGGCACTGGTTAGGTGCATAAAGTCCTCCATTAAACACTCACACATTTTAGAAGCACCAGTTACAGCAAGGTGCTCTAGATATTTTGAGCGCATAGAGGTTGCACATATGAACATAATCACTTATTTATTTAGATAATGCTACAGAGGTGGAAACTATCTTCTATTATGGGCGGTTAGGTTAACGTTTTAACACAAAAACTGGTAAATAATGTTCCTGCAGTGGTATTGAGAAATGTATATTTGTAGACCAAGAGAAGACTGTTTTTGAAAATTTACCACTGGAATGACTGGCTCGATAACTAAGCCAGTCATTCCAGTGGTAAATTTTCAAAAATAGTCTTCTCTTGATCTGCAAATGGACATTTTGAGGAAATTTGGATTTTCTTGAACCAATTCGAGGGTTAAAGGGTTAAACACTCACGTATTTTACAAGCACTAGTTACAGCAAGGTGCTCTTGATATATTGCACGCATAGAGATGGCATGCACAAACATAATCACTTATTCATTATGACCACATTTTAAAAAGAAGTGGGGATTATACTATCATGTGCACACATGTGTGCGTGCATGTGTGTGTGAACAGTTATATTAATTGCAACGCAACTCCTCTGAAACCATTGGATGGAATTCAAACAAATTTGGAATGTGAGTTACGGTCAGTTACCCATGTGATTGCTGATAGCAAGAGGGAGGGGGGGGGGGGGGGGGAAAGAGGTCAAAAGGTCAAGTGTTGGATATGCGGAAGTTGATTGCACTGCAACTCCTCCAAACCCATTGGATGGAATTTAAGCAAATTTGGTATGTGAGTTGCCCATATGATTGAGGCATACAAGCCTGTGCTGATAGTGAGGTCAGCCATTTATATTTGGCTATACAACCAGAGGGGGGGGGGGGCATCAAAAGGTCACCATACGGAAATGTAACACTAATATTGTTTTAACATATTAAAATTCTTTCGTAGAAAACCTCCATTTGTAGATTAAGAGATTATTTTTGAAAATTTCTCAGTGTTAAATTTTCAAACAAGAATTCAGCAGAATTAAATGTCTCGCCCATCTCATTTTTCACAGTTATCTTGACCTTGTGACCTCAGTGTTATCATGCTGCTTCCTAACATTATTGGTAACCATGTATACAAGCATAATTCTAATAGGATTAACCAATCCTGAAATATAAATGTAAATGATTTCTTAAAGGTCTTGTGAGGACTTGCGGTCGATAACGAGTTTCAATTAATTTTATGGTCTACTACACTATTGAAACACAATAGCGTCACTTTGGAATGAGAAAAATATGTTAGGCAGTCCAAATAACGAGATTAAATGACTCCTCAATCTGAATCACATCACCGCTCGCTGTGACGTCACACCGGGAACGGCGCTGTGAGCTGGGTCAATATTTCTCTGTCTGTAGTACAAAGGTAACATATTTTAAAACGTGCATTTAATAGGATAGACTTCACCTACCATAACATAAATTATGTCAGGTTGAAGATAAGTCTTCAAGAAATAAAAAAATCATGATTTTTTAAAATCTGTTATGATATTTGCTCATTTTTAATGGTTTCATGGATAGCTATATTCGCATAATAATAGGCCTATAACTACGGTAAACCATGGGCAATGCTGAAAATCGGCAATATTTCAATGCATGTGACAAATACTCTGTATTCTAGTAGGCCTAATTGCGGATCCATTATCATTCATGAAAGGACTGGGTGTACTATGTAATATCTGGGATGGATGGATGTGAGTGTGATGATCGAGGTGGGTGGGAGAGGTTGACGATAGCTATAATAGTACTATTGTTCATATCTAACTGTATAGGCTACAGAGTGCAGTTACAACTTTTTCTGAAGATCACGAATGTACAACAAGTGTGTCAGTGTGTCCTATGTGAAATTTCCCGTGATTACTGATTAGAATGTAGTTGTTTACCTATAAGCTTTTGGCAATGTGTTTGTATAATAATAATAATGTAGAGGCATGTACGGGTCAACACGTATGTTGGTGTGTGTGTGTGTGTGTGTGTGTGTGTGTGTGTGTGGTGGGGTGGGGGTGTGTGTGTGGAAGGTGGGGGGGGGGGGGCGTCACACCTGTGACAACCATATGAACTATATCGTTTTCAAACAAACTTCTTCCATGTATGGAAGTAGCATACACTCATATTTCAATGTTATGAAAAATCAAAAATGTAGCGGATGAACAAATTTTAAATAGGTAGGTGAACTGACTGATGTTCAGAGGTCGCTAGCGCATCATCTTTACTTACAGTGCAGCTCATAAATAAGTTTAACTGCTTCCAAAGCAAAAACACAAATAACACAAGTTAGAACCATATGAACATGATACAAGAAACGTTGTTGAATATTTTGAACATAATTTGGGTTGAAATCCAACCCAATTATGTTCAAAATATTCAACAATATATGTTATTTAAGTTGTACTATAAGCGTGCAGACCAGTGAAAGCCTCGCTACGCACCTCGACCGCTGCCTAAATTGTAAACAAACCGTGTACTGTCAATAATATGTCAATGTAGACTATACGCAAATAGATTAGTTTAGATTAGATTTATATTTACCCGACATTTTTAATTTTAAACACATAACTGAAGTAACTGCTATATTGCAATCATAAATTTATTCATAAGCCTACACAAAATCATCTACATTATGCAAAATCTCTGCAGTCAATCCAGAAAGATAAGATATATATGTATTTGTAGAATTGTATTCCAAGAAGTGTGTGGGTGGGTTTGATTAAATATAGCCTTAAAGTCGATCCAGATTTCCAACCTGCGACTTGTATTCATGACGTCGTCCAATGATGAGCCGGTTAAAAGAGCGAAGAAGGACGCCATACCACGAAGGTCGAGAGCCTTGACATGGGCTAAATTGACCTCACCTGGGGAGGCAATCTCATAGCATAATTTTATGGTCTCACAGAAAGTGGCCGTAGAAACTGGTCTAGCCACCCCCTTCGCGTACGGAACCCATAAGTCGAAGAATCAGATCTTTTTTAAATTGGTACGACGTTTATAGATGTTAAGGCCCTGACAGGACACCAGAATCTGTCCGATGGCGAATTAAAAAAAAACCCAATAACATTTTTTTAAATAATAGGTTTGGCTGAGTAACGGTTAGACTGGGTCTTCGATAGAAAAATCCCGTAGACCATACCCAGAATCGATAAATTTGTCTTTCTGTGGAAAGAGAATGAATTTCGGATCTTCTCCTAGCTGAAGAGGCAGCTAACAAGGAAAACAGCCGTAAGAGTCAATAGTTTGAGACTGATAGAACCAATAGGCTCAAAATGATGACTTGCCAAAACTTGAAGAATCAAGGCCAAATTTCAGGAAGACAAATGCTTAGCCATTGGAGGACGAATATTGTTCAATATTCTAATAAAACCATTGAGATCCTTGATATCAGCATTCAGAAGACAAGGAAGAGAAGAAGCCAAAGAAATCTATAGCCCCTAACGGTGATAGCTGATAAATGAAATGAAATGAATAGATACGATTAAAAATCTAACACCTAGGAAATAGAAACGGAATCAGGCAAGAAACCATGCTTTAAAAACATACTCCAAAGATTTACTAGTCGACCTTTGTACAAATTCGACAGGTCGACTCACTCCTGGAAGAGATGATTTTCAGAGATTTTGAAGAAAAGTTGATCTCACAGAGACTGGACACTCGAAAATCTCCAAACAAACAGGATGAAGAATTCTTGATTGGATGAAGATGTAAGCCCCTTACTTGAGCGAGATCTGATGATACTGGGAGAAGGCTAGCAAAATCTTACTAGAAGATCGAGAAAGGCTACCAATCAGATCCTCTTTGACCAAATGGGTGCTGCTCGAAGAAATTCTTTAAATTGGTCCATGACTATCTTCAGAACCATTAGAATCAGGAATATTGGAAGGAACATGAAATCCAACAATCCTGTCCAGAACTGAGACAGTGCGATCATCGCCCAAACCTGACTGGCAGAAAAGGACGACATGAAAGCTAAGATCTGGGCAATCAGACATGTCGCAAAAAGATCTACATGGGGAGGACCCAGAAGCTTAAAAACGCTTTCGGCAACCAACCTCTTAAACTGCCACTCAGTGAGTGAGAACTTGCTAGGACTGAACTACTGGTCTGCAAGAAATATCCGTCTAACTGGAACATGACTGGGAACTAGAAAGATTTGAATCTAATTACATCCCAAGTAAAGGATCTAAAATCCCCACTTAAAGAAAGAAATGAAAATGAAAGAAAACCCTGTGGCATTGACTGATCGAATCGAGATCTTGATGCCTATCACTCAATCCGACCAAAAGTGGAGAGGCGTCAGAGGGAACTAGAATGTACTGACTGCTACTAGAAGATCAGGAACATTAGAAAGTCTTCTCATCAACGTCACCCTGGGAATGACATTCTCGACGCTGATCATCAAGCCTAGAATACTAAGAAAAAATCTTGCCCTGACATAGAGAGGATGTCAGGGTGATCACTGTCAACAAGAATGCCTCTACCCTTGTTTCTGAATGAAAAAACTTGACCCTGAAAACAGCTCGAGGGAGAAGCCTAGATGGGAGAGAGAGGAACTAGGCTTGACTTATTGAAAAATAAAATTCAACCTAGGCTGCAAGGTGAACTGCAAACCGTTGGAATAAATCTTAAAAGAATTGAGAAAGACCTAGCTTTTATTAACCGAACGTCTATAAAGACTGAATAATAAAATGACGGCACAAGACACCTGCCACGGCTGAGACCAGATGTGTGAAAGAAAAGCACCAAGGTGAGATCGAAGGTCATGGCTCAAACTGCCATACCCTATCCTTGCAAAACTCATATACCTTCAGAAGGAAAGGTAAAAAAGGCACATGAAATAGGCATCCTAGCGATCAATAGAAAAGGATCACATGCCTGAAAAATAAATTTGCGATAGGGGAGGACTCCATCCTGAATTTACGAGATAAAAAAAAAGATATAACTTCTTCAGGAAGATAAAAGGACGCCGCCAGCCTTATAAGAATTGAAATCTATGAAGATCGTTGAACAGAAGCCTGGGTCTACTTTCCAAGGTAGAGCCTCATCGAAAGACTTCTAGACAATCATAGAAAACCAACAAACCCTCTAATGCTAACAAAAGAAGACGTCATAAATAAGCATTTATGATGAAATAAAGCGAAATACACACTACTGGGTTGAATCACGCGCAGAGACCTCAAAGCTAAACATGCTCCTAGAATGAAATTCAACTGCCAAATTAAAATAAAAACTGAGATTTAGAATAAAAAATTACGCTAGAAAAAGGGACGACAAAAAAAATTGAAAAATAATAGAGAAAAACCCACAAAAAATGCTGACAAGACAAAGAGGCGATATGAAAGCAGGGCGAAATGACTCGCCGAAAACCTTGACGACACAGAAGAAAATCGGCTTTTATTCCTTCGTCCTTTTCCTTTTATGGGTTATTTCTCTATTCTTAGCGTCTCTTTGTTCTTGTGGTCGTTATTCTTGGTGCCATCCTCTTCCCTATGTATCCTCTATTGATTCTATTTCCTTTCAGTGACTGTCAGATTTTGACTAAGAATTACGGTAGAATCAGGGCAACAAATTAACTCCCTTTGGTTAAAATAAATATGTCAACCTGCCGACATAGAGGAAAAAAGAGCGCGAAAACAGGCTGAACGGCTCGAGGACAACTGGCCATCTAAAGTTGGATGAAAGGGAAAATTATGTATCGACCAGGCGGCCCGGAGGGTCTGGTCTTATGTTTTACTAACTACATATACCTACCTCCTTGCATTACTATTGCTCTTTCCTTCTCTGAAGGGAAGCGTAGTAGGATGAAATTTTTACAGCCAATGTTTGCTGTGTATAGTGGTTACAGTGGCTTCTTCAGGAATCGCCATACTCTCTCCAATGATGAGATCCATAGCAATTCGCTTGAATGCTATATCTCAGAATGAGGTAGAAAGAGGGTTAATACATAACCCAGAACCATTGAATGAGTCATAGGGCACAATGATCATCTCATTGGCTGAAGACCATCACATGACTTTGTTGTAGCAACCAAGTCTTCATTCCTTGACGAATCCAGTCATATAATCCAGCTTTGTGCAGATTCATGAAGAGGCAGATGATCCTATCACTACTCGACTCTGAAACCAACTAAAGCTGAAATTTTCCTAACTACTTAACATTATATGACTAAAAATTCTTTACTAAATACCCAAATATGTAAAAAAAAACTGACATATCTGGGTATACTCTAAGGCTGAGAGATATAGTGAATATCTTATACTAAATATAACTATTCTAACAAGATTTGACCAAAGAACGAAGCCTCAAGCCCTCCCCCCACCCCCAAAAAAAAATGAGATGGCTTGAGATGGGCCGTACTGGTAAGTATATGTAATTAGTAAAACATAAGACCAGACCCTCCGGGTTGTCTTGGTCATTATTACTACATTACAACCTACCTCCTTGCATTACTATTGCTCAAATAGTTTTCAACACTGCACAAAACCCGGAGGGAGGCAAATTTTTGCGCAAAATTGATGTAAAAATAGAGAAAGAATACGAAGTTAGAAATAACGAGTAAGGAAGATACTAAGAGATAGCAATTTCTAAGAATTGCTCTATCAAGCATCTTGAAAGAGATGAAATTAAAGAATAACGAGAAGATAATAAAGGTCATAAATGACACCTGGAAGCAAGAAAGAAAAGATGAACATGCAAAAAGAGATGAATAATAGGGGTGATGAGAGAGATGATATGAAAAAAGGGCTGAAATACACAAATGAGAATTAATTAATGAATTCCCACTAACCACTACCAGATACTAAAGAGAATGAAGATGAAGAAGTAAGAGAAGATGAAGAAGTAAGAGAAGATGATGAATGAGGAATACGAGTCATGGTCCCTGAAGTTACCTTATGAATCTTTTTATTGAAAAAGGAAGAGGGACTAAAATCTATAATATAGAGGTTAATAAAGGTGTTCTCTGACTTCCAGTTAGCAACTAGCATGATGTAATCTAATGAAGATCCATTAAAAAGAGAGAGAGCAAGATGGAGCAAGGCTCTTAACACAATGGGCCTTGACTCAGAGGATTATCTCCTGGAGAAGCTAATTCATAGCGAATTTTAATAGTATCCACGATCCAACGGGAAATAGTGCTTAAGGAGACAGGACGGTTTAGACCGTCTGCAAATGTAACCCAAAGATGTCTAATGTTGAATCGTTTAGAATCAGTACGAAGTTTATACATATTAAGGGGCTTGACTGGGAACTATACAGAATCATCTGGCAACAAAGAAAGTCTATGAATTATCAAAGGTTGACTCAAGAGTTAAACTGAGTCTTGAACAAGAATTCTGCCCTGGGATAGAGAATAAGGCTATGACACGTAACTTGAAATCTAACTAATTCAGCTGAAAGAGCATGGATTTCAGAGCCATGGATAGCTGATGCTACTGCTAGAAGAAACTGTTTCTAGTGTAAGATGTATCAAGCACACAGAAACCAGTTTCGAAATGTATCCCCGCTAGAACCTGTGATATAAACTAAAGGTTCCAGGAAGGAATGTGTCTCTTAAACGAAGGACGAGAAGTACCCAAACCTTTACTGAGATAGCGAAATGTTTCTGAATTTGGACTGAAGGATCGAGTAGACACTCGACGAAGGAATTCAGACCAAAAAGATAGGATCTCATAATATTAACTGAATTCTTCCTCTGATCAAAGAGGAAGAACAGAAACTCAGTGACCTGAGTTACAGAGGCCTCAGAAGGTAAGATAAATGGTCTGCACACCATCTGACTGAAAAGATTGACGAAAGCAAGGGCAACTCGACAGTTTCCAGACTGACAGGCGAAATATTTCCGGGTTCTGATGGAGAATCCTGCCTATGTTCTGGGAAAATGGATCGTGGGAGACAGGGAGTAGCAGAAGGAGATCTACAAGGTCTAGGAGATCCAGAAACCAGGATTTAGTCGGCAAAACTGCGCTAATAACAGGACTATGCAGGGATGTTGCCTGATCATTCTGAGATCCAGAGGAATGAGAATCGTAGGGGGAAAAAGCGTAGGAGAATATGATGTCCCAAGATTGAGTTAAAGAGACTACTGAGAGCCAGAGATTCTGCGAAAGGAGATATGAAAGTGGATATATTTTCTGTTCTTGAGAGAAGCAGACAGATCTATATGGGGGGGGGGGGGCGAGAGGTACTGAGGAAAAATTATTGGACTACAGCCTCTTACAATTCCCACTATTTCTGGTATCTTTGAAGGACGAGATAATGGGTCAGCCAGAAAATCAGTTTGCCTGGGAATGAAATGCTTGAAAGAAATGTAGCGAGGCCTGTACCAATAGAGAATGATCATGATCTCTCGACCCAGGGAAACCGGCCTGGAACGGCCACACACACACACACACACAACCCCCACCCCCCTTTTGATGATAGATGAACACGACTACTGTGAAATTGACTGACCTGATGAGGATTGACATACCGAGTATTATGGGTTCCCAACAAGCTAGGGAATGAAACAGTCCACAGTTCTAAAAGACTGACGTGGTAAGAAGATTCTAGGAGGAACCAGATTCCTGAATCTTTATGGAATTCCAAGACTCCCCATCCTTCCAGAGATGTATCTGTGAAAAAGATAGCCTGAAGAGTTGAAGGACGGAGAGGAACCCCTAACAAAAAGGATTGACTATCTAATCAAAACTGGCAATGAACCATGATAGAAACTTGATGAGGATCCGATGAATCAGACAATCTAGACATTGATTCCATTGGGCCTTAAGATAAAACTGGAAAGGTGTTCTCATCAAAGGAACCCAAGGCATCACCTTCTCTACTGGAACCATGAGGTCTACTATTCTGTAAGGACCTAGCCGACGCTAATTTGCCTACCATCAGAGATTGAATAGTGAATATCAGTGTTTGAAGATTTGGAATGGATGGAGGCTAACTTCCCATGAGAGAGGATGAAAGAGACCCCCAAGTGGGTAAAACACGAATCAGAGGAACCTTTCCATAATAAGATATCATGTATAACTACCCTTGCAACGAACGAGACAAAAATGGAAATACCACCAATAAGGATGATTATAAATCAATCGTAAATAGCGGAAAGAAATATCGAGGGATCTACACCAGTGAAGAATTATCAAGGACTCTTGGAAACAGACACCAAACTGGTCCCACCCCCATGATTGAAGAACTAGACAACAGTGAAGTGTCCATGAGGATAAGAATTGATCAACAGCGTAATAAGGGATCTCAGAGGACTAGATAAAGAATAAAACAAGAAGACCTAATAACCAAGGGAATAAGAAGCCTACCGACGGAAGCCATACTTGTATGATACCTAATATCTGAATAAAGAAAGATATAAATGAAGAATAAAAGCTAAAAAGTCTCAAATTTCTATTAGGGCTAGGCTGATAAAAGATAGGATATAAGATAGTTAAGGTATTTCTTGAGTTATCTCAGAATTAGATCAAAGTGTTCATGAGTCTGATAAATAAATTAGGATATTACACTGAGATCAGACAGACTTCCAAGCATTAATTTATATCAGGGACCAATCTAACCACCAGCCAATCAGCCAAATGCTAGTAAGAACGAAGTCTGACTAACCAAGGGCAGAATTGGAAAAATCATTGGCTAAAGAATAAAAATAATTTAACTTTCTTGATTGGTTGAATCCTGAACAATTCCAGTGTAACAAAATGCAAAACAAAAATTCATGTTTACGTTGTTGAACATATTAAAACAATATGCCCAAAAGAACTACTTTTAAACATATGAAGTTCAAATAATCAATACATATTTTATATAGAAAGACTGTATTGAATCTGGACAGGCTATTAATTGATGAGGACTGACTGCAAACATGATCCTAAGTGAAATTAAAGAAAGATGTGGCTAAAATATATACTATTTGGCTAGAAAAGACAAATATTTGATTAATCTACTGGCTAGAACATAGCAAATATCAGACCTGTCCCGGTATACTATTGGACAGTAATGTCTGCCGAGTCGAGAGAAAGTGATATTTCTTAGTTAAAAGCATTATATCCGTATTCTAATTATCCATACTAATTAAAAGTTGTACATATTGAAATAAAGAAAAACTATTTACAGTGATTTATCAGATTAAGTGGCAAATAGAAATCCCATAGAAACTTATGGGAGGGGAGCGAGTCCCGCTATAGTCAGAAAGAATTCGCTAAAATAAAACTGAGTTAAGTTAAGAACGAATAATGACCAAAAGAATTACTCCATATAAACAAAAGGGGAACGAAATATATATGGGACGAATTGACAATGACCTATATACACAGTGATGACAATTCTGACAGTTACCGGAAGTAGATAAAAAGGGATTGAAAAGGATAAATTTCGGGCCCAAAAATCATCAATCCAGCGATGGTGGGAAAGAACATGACTCTAAATAACATGTTTTAGCTAAAGAACACAAAAAAACTTTGAAAAATGGGTATATAGAAGAGAAAAAGCGATAATGTCACCATGACGAATTGAGACGGGGACGAATAGACTGCCGAATAAATAGGTCTACGTGTTTCGCCGATAAGAACTGGGACAGTTAAGAATAGCGAAATACGGGATAGAAACTTATAAAGAAATCACAAAACACCAAGAGCGCAAATCTAATCTAACTTTAGGTAATGAATATTATACAATAAAAGGGGGGTGATAAATGGGGAAATTAGTCTTAAAAGAATGAAATATTCACGATAAAAATATAGCATGATCGGTAAATTCTCCTAACATCTTGAAAGTATGCCAACCCGCCAACTTAGAAGGGAGAGGGAGTACTATACGAAAAGATGAACGACCCGAATAGAAATGCGCCTCTAACTCGGGGCGAAAAAATGACCAAAACAAAGCTAATTAGAATTGCATAGTAAACTGACAGATCAGAAAATATGCAGGACGGAATCAGAAATTAGAATCATAAGAAAAAGCTAAGAAATAGACAGTAAACTACCAGGAGAAAGATGAGATCCATACAGACCTAGGGAACCCGGGAATGGATCTAATAATCCCAGATGTGACCCCGAACCCTCTCTGGGATTACTAATAAATATCATTAGGATAATTTAAAATATAAAAGTCACGTGATCATGCAAAACTGAACAACATGATGTATACAGTGAACGTGATGGCATCAGTGTTATTGATTGATTTTAATAATGCGTATGCTTGTATATTTCTATTTAGTTGACATTGTAAACCTGACTGTAAATGTATGCAAATCAGCATAAAAAGCAAATAAACTTTACTATACTAATAGAAACCCAGAGAGAACCCGCCGACTGTTCAGAAATCATTTGACAGTTAAATAGAGGATGACTAAGAAATTTAGAACTAACCCGGCTCCGGAGCCCAACTGGGTCCTGGAACTGGGGAAATCCGAGAGGACTCACACGAAGCCTTACCAAAATCCGAAGCAATTTTTGAATCAAATTTAGATAACCCGGAATAACCAGGCCACGCTCGAGCCGAAGCGGGAGCCGGGGCAAGGACAGGAGAAAGATTCAAAATAGGTAATGGAAGATCAGAATTACCGGTCTCAACTAGAGCCGGAGCCGAAGGGGCGGGAAATTTTTGAGAATGATTAAGCAGAGATGGATCCGGACCAGGACCCGAGAAAAATCCCGGGGCTGGAGCCGAGATGAGAACAGAGCCCGAAGAATCCTTGGGAGCCGGAGCCGGATAGAAATCCGGGGCCGGACACCAAGAAGAAATCGGTAACCTGAGATGGCCGTCTTCCCGTCCCGGGTCCCGGACCCCAAGAGAAAAACCGGTAATCTAGGCCGGTCCATCCCCAAACCCGGGGACGGGAGAAAACCCTGACCCGGGGCCGGAAGTTTAGTTGGAGACAAAGCCGAAACAATATATGATGACGAGACTGGTATAGTAGATGACAGCGGGTGGGAGATCACTTGAACAACTCTGGTCGGGAAGTCCTTCACACCAGCCAGTGACGAAATAGTAGTGATAGGATATGAAGACCCGGGCCGACTTACAACCCGCTTGGGCCCGAGAAAGGATAAACCCGACTCAGTCCTCATAGGCGCAGGATGCGGAATGTTGACTGTAGATGATACTTCAGTAGAAATGACTGGCCTCTGAAGCGATGAACGAGGCGAAACCCGAGGATTTTTCGTACTTGCGTTCTTTCCTGTCAATGATGATTTTGAACCCCTGAAACAGTGAAGATCAGTAAGCCTTAACCCACTCCTTGACTTGAATAATCGTTTCCTAGGAACAGTCAGTTCCGACGTTTCCCCTTCAACAATATCAGGAGATGAAACGTTGGAAGCTGACTGGTCCAGGATCGTTTTGTTAATCCTGCCATCGATCGACGCATCTATGTTGCTCACTTGTTTCGGCAGGACTTCCATTGATAAAACAATCCTTTCAAGGATGGATAAATCAAGTGAGGGCTCGGGTTTGGCCTTTATTTTAATTGCAGACCCTAAAGGAGAAGTATTCCCTTTAGAGTGATCAGGTGTATTAGGTTTGAAAAAGGCAAGTCTAGAGGCCTGGGACCATGAGCTGCAAATAAGACAGGACGATTCAATAGAGCACGAAGTGCATTTAAGGCACACATGGCCAGAATGTTCTGTCTTGATGAATCTATGGCAGCTGGTGTTAGGACATCTAATAGAATGAAGAGCAATCTCCTTTTCTTTAGACTTGACTTTACTCTTCTTCGGAGACTTTTTCAAATCTGAATCGTAAAAGCGAAAGATTTTATAGGGTAAAGTCCCGAAGATAAAAAAGGGATCAGACAGCGCTGAACCCATTAAACAATAGAGACCAAACTAGTCTCTAATTTAATTAATATTGGTTTTTCTTTAAGAGAGTATGTTATGAGATATCATGGATTTCATGCTCAAATGCTAACCAAGCATGTATATAGGTAACTTAAACAAGCTACTGTAAGGAAGAAGCAATTATAGACAATAACTATGTCTAAAACACTCTGGGCGTAAAAAAACTAAACTGGTAACACGCCTACCACGAAAATAGAAATGATCAATAAAACCAATATTGATCAAAAAGACCTACAACCACTTATCTTAGGTCTTTTCTTTTTGTCTGACATTTTGTTGATCCTTTGAACGCTTGAAATAATCCCACAGCAGTATTGTATTGAAAAGCTTAAAACTTTTTTTTAAACTGGCTATAAAATTTTTCACTACCCCTTCCTTCACTAGTAGGAAAAGGAATGAAGACTTGGTTGCTACAACAAAGTCATGTGATGTTTGTCAGCCAATGAGATGATCATTGTGCCCTATGACTGATTCAATGGTTCTGGGTTATGTATTAACCCTCTTTCTACCTCATTCCGAGATATAGCATTCAAGCGAATTGCTATGGATCTCATCATTGGAGAGATAATGGAGATTCCTGAAGAAGCCTTCAGTCACTCTGTAACCACTATACACAGCAAACATTGGCTGTAAAAATTTCATCCTACTACGCTTCCCTTCAGAGAAGGTAAGAGCAATAGTAATGCAAGGAGGTAGGTTGTAATGTAGTAATAACTAGAGATAATGAGTAGAATAGACTGACTCGACTTCGAAATTAATTGATGATATGCACATAAAAAATAAGCTGCAACAAAAAACCCATACGGCAACCAGTCGGAAGTCTTTAATTACGTTGAAAATTGTCACTGATAAAAGAATAAATCAAGACTGGCGGTATGAATATTTTCAGCCATTAAACATTCCGATTTTTTAAAAGCAATTACGGAAATAAGACAAACTCCTAGGCAAGATGATGACTAGATCCTAGGAAAGCAAACATTCCATGAAAACCGGAAATGACCCAACACCGGATGTACGAAATCCAGAAGTATAAAAATAGGAAACGGAAATGCGCAAACCAGAAATAGACAACCGGAAACTGAACAGGATCACACCGACCGTACAGTAAAAAAACAGAAGCATAGGAACCGGAAATACGCAAACCGGAAGAAGAAAACTGGAAGCGGAAGAGGAAGGACCAGAAACGGAAACGGGAAATAGCCCCGGGTCTTGGAGACCCAAATCTACTAGGCACAAACCGGAGGTGCTTGCTAAACTGGAAGTTACCGAACTTCCTGACTGCATTAAGCTAGACACAGACGATCTAAAAACATTCCTGGCTACTGGTATGAATATATGCTTTAGAGACAGTCGACGACCATCCTTTGCATAAGTGCATTTCTTTCAAATTTACTTAGGGTTCTAAAAGATTTGATTCTAGAAATAAGTGGATATAAAGGCTAATTGAGGGTTAGAAATGATGATGATGACTTAGGCATTTTGTTTACCATGAGAATGGGATACCACCACGAAAACCGGTAACACATATATAAAGTATATAATGCAGTAAAAACCACAAAATATTCGATAAATATAAATTAAGGAGGATAGGCTTCATTAGGCATAATCATGAATTGAAGCACTCTCAAACAAGTAAGCTAAACTCAGCGCAAAGCAATAAAAACTTAGCTGGAATATTTGCAGACTGTACTGCTTGCAGAATATTTGAAAAGTGAAACTGTTTCCTATTTGGGCTCCTATGCGCATGCACGAGCGTACTCAGTGACAGGTGTCACCAAAGAGTAAGTACAGACTGGTGCCATTCTCTATCAGGTCATATGCTGGGGGTGTACCCTACCAGTAGCCTGGTTGAGGGTATACATAGAAATGGAATAGGCATATGGGGGTTTGTAAGGAAGCATAAAAATCTTATTTTGGTGGCTAAATGCAGAGTAGTTGATTTAGCAAGTAGTGATTGAACGGTAATGGATGTTTTTGCGGTTTAATAATAACCGATGTTACTGTCACCTCTAACTGGGCTATACGTTAGAATTGTGATGTCAGGCACCATGACCATGAGGTCTGTCCTTTAAGTTTAATCAACAAAAATATCATCAACTTCGATATTATTGAACCTTTGTGCATCTCGAACAATGTAGTGTCCCTGTGTGAACAATGAATTGTCAAAGAATAGGTGCATAGATGCCTAATACGCGCAGCAGTAGAGAGCCTAGCTATGCTCCCCAAGATAATAATCTAGACTAATAGGATTTGGTGTCATCCCGGTGTGACATCACAACTCTAGCGCGATAGCTAAAAACATTTAGTTGTCAAGGTGGTTGCTATATGCTTATCTCAGTTTTGGTTGGGCCGATTACAAAAATTTACCAAAAAGCATTTTATTCTTCTAGTAAAGGAGAAGCTGTATTATGATTGTCAAGTTAATCAGAGGGATCGGGTATCTAGTCCTCACAACATCTTTAAACAGAAAAACATAATTTTGAAAGAGAGATCAAATAGCAATGACAGAATGGCCTTGAGCTTTAACCTAAGTAATGCCATCACTATCATCATGCTGCCTCATTATGGTACATGAAACCAGGTGCACAATCCTAAAATATAAGCAAACAGAAACTTAACATTGGAAATACAGACATGAGGTCAAATATGATGGCTATGGTGACCGTGACCTTTGAGCTAGTGATGCCACTCTCAGCAGGAAGCTTCCTTATGGTAAAGGGAACCATGTGTCCCAGTTTAGTTCTGGTAGTATTAAGCAATTCTGAAATATATATGTAAATGATTTGCTAAACAGAAAAAATTTACGTTGAAAAAGAAGAGATCAAATACAAAGGCTAGAAAGACCTTGACCTTTGACCTAGTGCCATCAATATCACCACTCTACCTCCTTAAGGTATAGGTCACCATGTGTCCAAGTTTGGTTCCAGTAGGCTTATGCAATACTAAAGTATAGGCAAATATGATTTGCTAAAAGCAAAAAGCTAACGTTGGCAGTACAGAGGTCAAATATCAAGGCTACATTTGACCGTAATATCATCAATCCTTATGGCATAGGCAACCATGCGTCCAAGTTTTATTCAAGTAGGCTTAAGCAATCACAAACCATATGCAAATATCATTTGCTAAACGCAAAAAATTAACGTTGCCGCCGTCGCTGGAAAATTGATACCTATGTCTCGCCTTTGCTTCGTAGACAAGACAAAACATCTTCTCTTAGTCTGAAAACGGACATTTCTCAAGACCTATGCAGAAGCCATCTTGTGCCAGCTTGAATGCTAACGCTGATGATATCGCTAAAGGCTCATCTAGACTTAGTTGACACACTTGACACTAAGATTTATGCTGTCGCATCGTGCCATGTCGGGTACATGCGAATAGAACATTTGTCATGTCATTTGACGTCATGTATTATGTCGCAAGGAAATCTAAAACAACATAACGTGACAAGACGATCAGCCAGTTGTGTAAATGAACCAATCTGCATCATAGACAGGCCTTTGTCATTTTCTATCTCATGGCATAATACTCAAAATAATAAGGAATGTCCCAACACGGCAAAAGCTGTTGATTAGTTCGAAAAATAATTTGACTAGAAGCCATTGATGTCTTATGCAGCAATGACCTCCATTTCAAAATAGTCACCAGAATTCTTGTCTGGTTGCTCGGAAATTGACATAAAGGGGCAATATGGCTTCAACACACATGCCAATGTATGTGCTGAAAGACCACATGCTTTCTTAGTCATGCTTGGAAAATACA
Source organism: Chaetoderma sp. LZ-2023a (assembly GCA_034401795.1). NCBI lineage: Eukaryota > Metazoa > Mollusca > Caudofoveata > Chaetodermatida > Chaetodermatidae > Chaetoderma > Chaetoderma sp. LZ-2023a. The sequence continues at coordinate 118,282,626 of CM067359.1, forward strand.
CTACAGCTTCGAAATAATGTATCATGTTCCACCTAAAAAATAAAATGGAAGACATTGCTGACTTGCAACCCAATTACATGCAAAATATTCAACAGAAAATTTCCTACATCGTGCTCAAAATTGTACTAACATGTTTCTGTATTGGAAGCATATTAACTTATTTATGCGTTGTACTGTCTTTACAGAAACCATCAAAAATGTCGTGTATGTATGAATAGAGCTGGTGACACAACACGATGCAACATGACATGACATGAAGGTGTGAATCGTCATATTGGGTTATCTCAGTTACAGATGAAACGGCCTGAAGGAAATGAAGATAAGAATCAGTAGTATCCGTTTTCAACAAAACTATTAACCCGTACCACTCTGATGTCAATATTCTATCTTTTACTGTGTCAATAGCAAAGGAACTGGTGGTTATAAATTATTATTCAACAATTTTGGTGGACGATGTTACTGTCTTCGACAGCACCATCATCCACCAAATTTGTTGAATAATAAATTATATACACCAGTTCATCTTTCAATTTCATTTAAAAAATTAAAATTCTGACATCAGAGTGGTAAGGGTTAAAGGACAGAATTCAATTTAACTTACCGCGTCATCATCTGTCCATTTCTTCTCAATACTGCGAGGGACTGGACATTTGACAAGAGCTTGAAGAGCTTTTCCCGTGTCATAGTTGAAACTGTGCAACTGAAATCGAAAAGCGATACAGCGTTACATACAGATTTTTATTCATATATTTTTACTCATGTATATGATGAAAGCATTATAGGTCAGTGAAATTTTTGTCACCAAAAGGTGATTGCACACAGAAATACATCTAGGTAGTTCCAAAAATGTAAGTAACTCATGACAAAACACACAACACACCCTTCAGCGTTATTTATGCTGAAAATGGAGTATAATTTTGTGAGTAGGTGCGTCACAACGGAAATCTGTGATGCCACCCGACATCTTATTTCATTATTAGAAATGAATCCTGAAAATTACCATAGCATGTCTGTGGTGATTTCTCCGGGGTAAGATCAAGTGACATTTTCCCACTATGGACAGCAAATATCTATTATTTTTAACGGTTGGAGACATGTTGTCTCACTACAGCGATTTCTCCATGGTGAGATGAATGCACTTGGAACAGCTGTGTTTCTTATTTTCTTAACTATCTGACCACTGCAAGCCACCAGACAATAATTTCAATGGGCAATAACTATGGAATGGGTGATTGTTCTGAAAACTATTTGACTGAAAGTTGTTGGTGGCTTAGTCACCAACAACTTTCAGTCAAATTGTTTTCAAAATATTCAGCATATCTAGAGTTAAACCATATGGAGAATTAGTCTGCAGAATTTCAGCAGGCAGACTTTCAGTGATCAAAGCCTAAGAACATGGATGCAATAATTCGTTTAAAAATCTTGGAACTACCGAAAAGTATGGGAACTGCAGAGATGTATTTTGGCTAAACACCCAATTCAATAAGTTGCTAACAACATATATACAATCTAGGAGATAATTGAAATGTATCTTCTTTGTTCATGTGGACAGACATTGGACATGACCAAAGGTGGTGGACAATGACATGTGGGATTAGGACCCGATGCAGAATGATTTTTAACAATTTGATTTGTTAAGAAAATATCTGAGTTTTGTTTAGTCGATGTCCATTTGCAAGCCAAGACTCTATCGAGTCAGGTATTCAATGTGTGAAAGTTGTACACTAGACTGCAGCTTGATTGTCGAGCCTTAGTTTTGAAAAACTAATATTCTTTTAATATTGTTGGTGCAAAATAAACATGTCCAAACAACGTAAAAATATAGTAAAATCTTAAATTCATTTTCAGTAGTAGTAGTAGTAGTAGTAGTAGTAGTAGTAGTAGCAGCAGCAGCAGCAGCAGCAGCAGCAGCAGATCATTCCAGCCAGGTTTCATTGAAATCCGGCCATTGGTTCAGGAGTGGGGGTTTAAAGGATTTCTGGCAGATCCAAGATGGCCAGCAAAAAAATTGACCTATTAAAATTCTGTATAGAAGATATGAAGCCTACCCGCCTAGGGTCCTTCAAGCCGAGTTTGGTTGAAGTCGGTCAGGCGAGGAGTACCGTAAATTGCTCATTAGTAACTGCAGCTTCTAGTAGGACAGGGGCTGTAAATTCTTTAAATCCAAATCTCTGAGGGGGGGACTTCAGTTTAGGTATATTTCAAGAAAGAACTGAAATTGGTTCTCTAAAATGATTACAAAAAAAATTCTTACCCTCTTACGCCTATGATTAATGTATACCTTATATCCACCATCGCGAGAGTGAAATTATTAATTGGGGCAGCCTAATTATTGCGTATACTTTATTAAATATCGTTTATGTCATCAAGTATAATCCTATCATAAAATGTCAACGAGAGAAAATGTACACAATGTAAATCAAGGGATGCATCAGCTTGCGCTACAGGATGAGTTTTATTGAGATCAGGTAAGCCCATGATGAGTTAAATGTAAATTGAAAGTCTAACATTTACCTAATACATAATGCATGCCGGACATTGGACAGTGCTGAGGACGCCAGTTGGATCGCTATGTCTAGCAATTCTCAACTTCGCTAAGTGATTGATAAAAATGCCTTCTATATTAGTTTCAAATTCTTAGCCCTTACAACACTGATGTCAATATTCTATCTTTTATTGTATCAATATAAAAGAAACTGGTGTACATTTTAAAATAATTTTGGTGGAATGACAGCAACATCTTCCACCAAATTTGTTGAAAAATGAACACCAATTCATCTTTTAATTTGATTTGAAAATTAAACATTTTGACATCAGAGTGTTAAGGGTTAAACCAAACATTTCTCACATCATAAAGAATGTGTTGCACATGCTACAGCCTACATGTATCTAGCATTGAAAGGGCTATGGAGATAAGATAAGAGAAACTCTCATCAAGAGATTCACACGAAAAACATGACTCATATACTTCAATGGAAGGATCCAATCTGTTACTCATGCATCTGATGTCATAATCAAATAGGTCACATGTTAACCGACATCACAATCATAATGACGTATTCAGCTCTACGTCATGAAAATCAACAAGTCCATCACGAAGTGTATGAATTGTATGTCTTTGATGAATTTAAGATTTAATACAGATCCCGTTGGATATTTTGAAACTAATTTGACTGAGATTGTTACTGCCTTGTTGATGCCATAGAATAGACAGCTACATTAGGTTTCAAAATTTCAAAATCAATTACAGCGCACTTAAAAAGTATGGTGAAGCGTAGCTAGAAATGGGCGGTCTTAGTTAGAATGGAGCCATATATTTTTGCATAGCATACAATGCATAGGTTAGAGTCCTGACATACACTCTCCTTAGAACCATAATTAACCATTTAATACTCATATTAGCCTAAAACACCTTTTGTAGTGGTCTTGAAAAATGTCCATTTGCAGACGAAGAGACGACAATTTTTGAAAATTTATCAGTGGAATGACTGGCTCGATAATCGAGCCAGTCATTCAAGCGGTACATTTTCAAAGATTGTTGTCTCTTCGTCTGCAAATGGACATTTTCTATGAGAAAATTTTAATTTTCTTGAACAAATTCGAGGGCCGTAAGGGGTTAACCACAGATAAATATCTTGCAACATATTCTTACAGCATACACATACCAAATACCTGTACTCTGCAGGCAGACTTTCTTCTAGGATATCTAGATAATACTTTCCCCAAGCACACAAATTAAAACAAAACAACAATTTGACTGAAAGTCTAAGCAAACACCCAATTTCAGTAAAACGTCTTCTCAAAATACACACAGCACCTGTTTTATATTTCATTCTATTGACCTCCTGTGAAATGAGGAGGATGGAGTGAGTTAAACTGTAACAGATGCTTCCACCAAATGTACAAACAGTTCAGACAGGGACAAGCAGTTCTTGACAAATGCACATTCACTGGCAGATGTTGTGAAGGGGGGAACAGGGGAGGCGGAATTCCTGAGTGAAGGTAGAATGTCATAACATAATACTGCTGTAGTCTTATACATCTTCAAAAAACTTTCTCATAAACATTCGCTGCTCTTAATCGATTATTCCACAATTTCCGTTGTATAATAGTTTACTTTTCTGTTGATCATTTATTTATAAAGAACAGCTAAGAAATAACTATCTGACGAAGCCTCAAAATCTGCACAAGACGGATGGACGGACACAGGGTAAGAAAGGTAAATGGATGGATGGACTCAATGACCCATGAAATAATCTGGATTTCTCTACTACCATAGCTAACCTTTCCATGAAGTTTTGTCAAGATACTCTAAGAAAAAGAAAACACAAAATTTGCACAGATGGACGGACACACTGTCATGACAGTCAGAAAGACAGAGATGGATGACATATGGACAGGTAAACACACTGTTATGACAGTCAGAAAGACAGAGATGGATGACATATGGACAGGTAAACACACTGTTATGGCAGTCAGAAAGACAGAGATGGATGACATATGGACAGGTAAACACACAGTTATGACAGTCAGAAAGACAGAGATGGATGACATATGGACAGGTAAACACACTGTTATGACAGTCAGAAAGACAGAGATGGATGACATATGGACAGGTAAACACACTGTCATGACAGTCAGAAAGACAGAGATGGATGACATATGGACAGGTAAACACACTGTTATGACAGTCAGAAAGACAGAGATGGATGACATATGGACAGGTAAACACACTGTTATGACAGTCAGAAAGACAGAGATGGATGACATATGGACAGGTAAACACACTGTTATGACAGTCAAAGACAGAGATTGATGACATATAGACAGGTAAACACACTGTCATGACAGTCAGAAAGACAGAGATGGATGACATATGGACAGGTAAACACACTGTCATGACAGTCAGAAAGACAGAGGTGGATGACATATGGACAGGTAAACACACTGTCATGACAGTCAGAAAGACAGAGGTGGATGACATATGGACAGGTAAACACACTGTTATGACAGTGAGAAAGACAGAGATGGATGACATATGGACACGTAAACACTCTGTTATGACAGTCAGAAAGACAGAGATAGATGACATATGGACAGGTAAACACACTGTCATGACAGTCAGAAAGACAGAGATGGATGACATATGGACAGGTAAACACACTGTTATGACAGTCAGAAAGACAGAGATGGATGACATATGGACAGGTAAACACACTGTTATGACAGTCAGAAAGACAGAGATGGATGACATATGGACAGGTAAACACACTGTCATGACAGTCAGAAAGACAGAGATGGATGACATATAGACACGTAAACACACTGTCATGACAGTCAGAAAGACAGAGATGGATGACATATGGACAGGTAAACACACTGTTATGACAGTCAGAAAGACAGAGATGGATGACATATGGACACGTAAACACACTGTCATGACAGTCAGAAAGACAGAGGTGGATGACATATAGACACGTAAACACACTGTTATGACAGTCAGAAAGACAGAGATGGATGACATATAGACACGTAAACACACTGTTATGACAGTCAGAAAGACAGAGATGGATGACATATGGACAGGTAAACACACTGTTATGACAGTCAGAAAGACAGAGATGGATGACATATGGACACGTAAACACACTGTCATGACAGTCAGAAAGACAGAGATGGATGACATATGGACAGGTAAACACACTGTCATGACAGTCAGAAAGACAGAGATGGATGACATATAGACAGGTAAACACACTGTTATGACAGTCAGAAAGACAGAGATGGAGGACATATGGACAGGTAAACACACTGTCATGACAGTCAGAAAGACAGAGATGGATGACATATGGGCAGGTAAACACACTGTTATGACAGTCAGAAAGACAGAGATGGATGACATATAGACACGTAAACACACTGTTATGACAGTCAGAAAGACAGAGATGGATGACATATAGACACGTAAACACACTGTCATGACAGTCAGAAAGACAGAGATGGATGACATATGGGCAGGTAAACACACTGTTATGACAGTCAGAAAGACAGAGATGGATGACATATGGGCAGGTAAACACACTGTTATGACAGTCAAAAAGACAGAGATTGATGACATATGGACAGGTAAACACACTGTTATGACAGTCAGAAAGACAGAGATGGATGACATATGGACACGTAAACACACTGTCATGACAGTCAGAAAGACAGAGGTGGATGACATATAGACACGTAAACACACTGTTATGACAGTCAGAAAGACAGAGATGGATGACATATAGACACGTAAACACACTGTCATGACAGTCAGAAAGACAGAGATGGATGACATATAGACACGTAAACACACTGTCATGACAGTCAGAAAGACAGAGATGGATGACATATAGACACGTAAACACACTGTCATGACAGTCAGAAAGACAGAGATGGATGACATATAGACACGTAAACACACTGTCATGACAGTCAGAAAGACAGAGATGGATGACAGACGGACAGGTAAAACCATAAATAATGTGCAGTTCTCTACTATGATAGGTAACCATCCCATGAAGTACTGTCATGATACTCGAAGCAAAAGTAGTTATCGAATGAACGCCCAAAATCAGTCAGTCAGTCACAAAAACCAGTAGTTTCACCAGTTTTTTGTATAAAGCAATCAGACTTAAGAAAATCTTGTCCGAGTCATACTGAAGATGTGTGATAGATTTGGGGTCAAACGGTCAAAGCCATGGTGATCGGATTAAAAAATTACTTTGAAAGACACAAATTGTCAATATCTCTGGTTCTATTGAAGATATCTTGACCTGACTTGGGTGAAAGGTTACCGTGTGGTCTTGAAGATGTCTGATAAATTTGGGAGTTCACCAGGTCAAATATTAAGGTCACACTGATGCAATTAGCAGGAGGCCCAATGACTGTGATGCTCACCTGCACCATTAGCATCCGAACCATTTGCATTTAAATAGACATGATGGATAATTGTCGGAAAATCCAAGATGGCCACCCAAAAATATTGACCAATGACGATTGTATTTTGATGTTTTGAAAACAGAATTCAACTAAATTTGGTATGTCAATTACCCCTATTAGGGAAAGAAATTAGTGGAAAAATCCACTAGCTCAGGGGGCTACCGTGCCTAACTCTAAAATCAAGTAGCCATGAGCAATGAACAGCGGGGAATCTGAATTTCAAAATAAGATGCTCTGAGAAGCCATCTCCAGTAATCTAGACTATAAATACCTCCTTATTTTATATCCAAATTGTGCCTTTATTAATATTTTACCTAATAGTTTATGAAAATTTTTACCACGTTTATGTCATCACATTTTCAGTGTTTCTTAGATACGTCGAGGAGTCACAAGTTTGAGGTTAGACCAGCCAGTAAGAAATGATCCTACCGTTTCATAGTTCTGGCAAACAGCAGAGTATATATATAGATATATATATATATATATATATATATATATATATATATATATATATATATATATATATACACCTGTGCAAAAGTTAAGCACCAGCAAAAACAATAGAACGTAGAAACATGATGGTACAACTAGGCTGCCATACTTTTTGTCCCCGCGTTAGCTGACATAATTCCAAGTACGAAATGCACATGCATGCATGACTTCACGCCGCTTGATGTCCGTGCGTGGCGGGAAACAGCACACGTGTTCAGTTATGTAAAAGTCCAGTTTGAGGTGTAGAACATTACATACAGATTTAGGCGACAAGATTAGGAATTTTGTGTTCATGACCGTGGTTTATTTGTACAGAGAGAATTAGCTCTTGATTGTGAACCGCTATGGCAAGACGAAGGTTAAGTGATCGTGTGAAATGGCAAATCATAGGCATGCATACCACTGGTATGTCATGCAGAGAGATTGGCAGACAGCTGAACATTAACCATACTGTAATCAGTCGTTTGATTGCAAAACATGGGCAAACTAACGAGGTGAAGGACAGGCCTAGATCTGGAAGACCGAAGAAGACTACTGCCCGTGATGATCGAGCCCTAGTACGCCTTGTTAGGAGATCTCCATTCACCAACAGCAGAGTGCTCAGCCAGCAATGGGAAATGCCCAATAGAGTGTCAATGTCTACCGTCAAAAGGAGACTGTATGCTGCTGGCATGAAAGCTAGGAGACCTGTCAGACGTCCTCTCCTCACTGCACACCACAAAGAGGAGCGTCTGAGGTGGTGCAACGAAAGAAGACACTGGAACATGAGATCCTGGAGACGGGTACACTGGTCCGATGAAAGTCGGTTCCTGCTTCATGCCACAGATGGTCGAACTCGTGTATGGAGGTCCAGACGCACGGCGTACGACCAACGTAACATCATGGAAGAAGTTCCATTTGGTGGAGGTTCCGTTATGATATGGGGTGCATCTCATTTGATTGTAAGCTGGATCTGTTGACTGTACCTGGAACACTAAATGGACAAAGATATCAAGATTCCATACTGGATAGAGTTGTGGTCCCTCATTTTGTAAATCATGCACCTGGAACCCACCCTATATTCATGGATGACAACGCCCGACCACATCGTGCTAGAGCAGTGCATGAATACCTCCGCCAGAATGCCATCGAAACCCTACCATGGCCAGCAAGGAGCCCTGACATGAACCCTATTGAGCATATCTGGGACATTCTGGGAAACATGGTGAGAAGGAGGGATCCTCCTGTGCAGAACCTACAGGAATTAACAGACGCACTCCATCTTGAATGGCAACGAATACCACAATGGCGTATCAGTCGGTTGGTGACCAGCATGAGACGTCGTGTCCAGGCCGTCATCCAGGCACAAGGTGGATATACCCGGTATTAATAATGACAGTCTCAAACTCGTGCACAGATGTTAAACTTCGTTTTCAGACACCATTAATGACAATCTAGCCACGTGTGTCAACTGTAGGGCAATAGTTGTCAGTTGTGTCAACGTAACCATATTCAGGCCTCGTTTTCAAGTTCAAACAAAAACATAGTGTTTCCCCACCATCATAATCAGCATTCCTCTAGTTGCATTATTACCTCTTGCACTAAGATGGATGGGTACATAAATGTTTATGCTATTGCTTTCTTCATAGCACATGAATAAACCCTCGCATGTGCGTAAAAATAGGGTGGTGCTTAACTTTTGCACAGGTGTATATATTTATATATATATATATATATATATATATATATATATATATATATATATATATATATATTATATTTTTTTTTTACTATCATACAGTAGCCAATTACATTGTATATGCCGATTTCCAAATTGCCACATACGCTATAAGTCACTTATTCATATCATAAGCTCAGATTTTACATTCTAATATTTCTGCTACTGTCTTCGGCATGTTGACCCAAGGCCCTGTACGGATACAAATTTCTCCATTGTCAATTATTGTGTCGAATTTGAGATAATGGTAGCATTCATTAATCTCCCGAAGTGTCAATTACTGTGAGAATTGTATCTTTAATTTTCAAGGAAATGGAAAAAAAATAAACAAGCATTCTGCGGAATTAAATGTGTCGCGTGTCTCCTGTTTGTCACAGTGGAATTGACCTTTGACCTTATGACCTCCGTGTTATCATGCTGCTTCCTTATATTATAGGTAACCATGTATTCAAGTTTAGTTCCAAAAGGATTAACTAATCCATATATATAAATGATTTGCAGAATGGAAAAACTTAGTTGAAAAGGCAGAGGTAAAATAGCAATGTCAGAATGACCATGACCTTTAACATGGTGACCTCCATGTCACCATCCTGTATCCTATAAGATTAAAAAATAACAAAGTTTTGTAGAGGTCAGAATGATCTTGACCTTCGCCGTTGTGACTTGAGTGTCAGCATGCTGCTTGCTAACATTATAGGCAACAATGTATTCAAGCTTAGTTCCAATAGGATTAATCAATCCTGAAAGATCAGCCAAGAAGTTTTACTGAACGCAAAAACTTAACATTAAAATAACAGAGTTTTGTGGTCACAGCGACCATGACCTTTGACCTTGTGACCTTCGTATCATCATGCTGCTTCCTAACAGCATAGGCAATGACAATGCCGAGTTTAGTTGCAATAGGATTAATTGACCTTGAAATATAAGCTTACAAGTTTTGCTAAACGCAAAAACTTGTTGATGCCGTTGGAAAAGTGACACATATGTCTCGCTTTCTGCCTCGAGGGCGAGACAATAAAAACTAGATGGTCACAGTGGGTGCTTACATACTCATATATTTATGACATCATCTACAGTTGAAACATAAATTTTCATGTTGGTTTACTGAATAAGATGCCCAAGTGGCCTGGAACATAGGCATCTCAACTAGAATGGTTAATAACAATAAATAAGAACTCTAATGAGTTGAACAGACTTGCAACAAGAAAACAGAGCCCATGTTTCTTTATGTAGCAACTTCTCTTGAACAAACTTTAATGGCCCTTAGTCATCAATATCATATCTTCCAAATTTCGACCCAATCTGTTTTAGTGGCTCTGGAGATGAAGTTGCTTTCATGAAAAAACCCCACAGACCACACCACCCCCCCCCCCCCTTGCGGGTTGGTCTGTTGTTTTATTAACCACTATAAAAACACTTACCGTTCAATCATACTTGCTAAATCAATTATCTGCATTTAGCTACCAGAATAAGATTTTTATGCTTGCATACACACCTCCCCATGCCTATTCCTATTAATATGGACCGTCACCCAGGCTACTGGTTAAGTCCATCTCTAGTATATTGACTGATATAGACTGGCACCAGTCTGTACTCACTCCATAGCAACGCCTGTCACTAAGCGCGCTTGCGCATGCGCACTGGAGCCCAAATAGGAAACAGATTCACTTTTCTGAATTTAAGTGCCAAATATTATACGCAAATTCTCAAATCATTCCATGCGGGGTGGCTGAGGCCGGGTCGTAGTGATTGAACGGTAAGTATGTTTTTATAGTGGTTAATAAAACAACAGACCAACCCGCAAGGGGGGTCTGTGGGGGGGGGGGTGTTATTACACCACAAACACATCCATTACCGTTTAATCACTACTTGCTAAACCCGTAGATTTGGTCAGTGCCCTACTTAAAACATTAGGTGGGAGATTTGAGAATCTACAAACAAGGATAAAAATCAAATCAATCTTATCCAAATGTTAATAACATAACATAATAGTGCATTTAAATCAATCACTCCGTGATTATCAAATAAGGAAAACTTGAACTTAAAGAAATAAATAAAAACCAAAATAAACTCTCACCATTTCTTACAGACGCACAGTCTTAACGAAAATGGTGGGATGTGCTTGGTAAATGGTCTTCAGCTTTTTTGGTTAAAATCGTAATATTACGAAAGAAGGAGGCTGCTGTACTCTGATCTTTCAGATAAAAAGTTGTAAAAGTGGATTCAGATTTCCATCCTGCCACCTGCATGGCTTCATCTAAAGACGAGCCGGCAAAAAGCGCAACAGAGGTAGCCATACCTCTAATATCGTGAGCTTTAATATGTGAGAGATTAATTTGATCTTGAGAAGCTATCTCGTAACAAAGCTTAATTGTCTCACAAATCCATCTGGCAATCGTAGACTTCAAGACCACCTTAGCTAACTCTTCCGCATAAGAAACCCATAAATGGGATGGATAAAATATTTCAAAATCGGTTCGCTGTTTGTACATTCTTAATGCCCTAACAGGGCACCAGAATTTGTCGGATGGCGAAAAAGATGATAATGATTTTAAAACAATCGGACTAGCAGGAACCCGGTTAGACTGAGTTTTAGATAAAAAATCCCTTCTGGGATATAAAACTAAACCGTCTCCTGAAACTATAAATCTGTCCCTTTCAGCAGAAAGAGCATGAATCTCTGAACGCCTTCTAGCAGAGGCAGCAGCAACAAGAAAAACAGGTTTAAAAGTTAAAAGTTTAATACTAATAGAGGAAAGAGGTTCAAAATGGCGACCTGCCAACAGCTGAAGGCCCAAAGCCAAGTTCCATGAAGGTAAAGGCTTAGCTTTCGGAGGACGAATATTGCTTAGAGCTCTAATAAATCTATTAAGAGTCTTAGTGTCCTTGACATCGGCCTTCAGAAGCCAAGGAAGATCTATACCCCCTAACAGTATTAGCTGATAAATGTAATGAATCAAAAAGATATGATAAAAAGTCTAATACTTGGGGAATAGAAACTGAATTGGGCATGAGACCTTGGTCTGAACACCATTCTCCAAAAACTTTAAGTTGACCCTTGTAAACTCTGCGGGTCGACTCTCTTCTGGAAGAATCGATAATTTCCCGAGATCTTGAAGAAACTTTATTCTCGTAGACTTTAGTTTCGATATTCTCCAAACACACAGATTGAAGATTTCTGGGTTTGGATGAAGACAAAGACCTCTTACTTGAGACAGAAGATCCTGTGAGACTGGAAGAAGCCAAGGGAAGTCTACCAGGAGATTTAGAAGGTCTACAAACCAAATCCTCTTTGGCCAAAAGGGAGCTATTAAGAATCTCACAGATTTGATCTTTGACCTTCAACCCTAATGGAATCAAAATCGTTGGAGGGAACGCATAGGCGAACATTCCTGTCCAGGACTGAGACAGGGCATCCACCGCCAGGGCTTGACTGTCCGGAAAAGGAGACATGTAAGAGATCTCGGCATTCAGAGATGTCGCAAACAGATCTACTAGAGGACGATCCATAAGACTGAAAATCGCGTTGACAACCGACCTCTTTAACTGCCACTCTGTGTGGGGCGAATGTGCTGGGACGTGACAGTTGGTCCACAAGAAAATTCAGACTGCCTGGGACATGAGGACACTAGAAAAATCGATTCTTGCGACACCATAAGAGAAGGTTCCACACTTCTAGACAAAGGAGGGATGACCTTGTAACCCCCTGCCTGTTGATATAAAAAACCAGTCGAATTGTCCGACCGAATCGAGACTGAGACCTATCACAAGATCTGACCATGAAAGGAGAGCCTTCTTGACAGCCCCCAATTCCAGAATGTTGATATGAGCTGTCGACTCCTCCAGGGACCAAAGACTGGAAACCGACAGGGAGTCCCAGACCGCTCCCCATCCCTCCTGAGAAGCGTCTGTGAAGATAATCACCTGAGGGGAGGACTTTACCAGTGGAACACCCATCAGAAGCAGAGAACGATCCTTCCAAAAATCTAGATGAGGAATCAAGTTTCTCTGATGGGAATCTGATGGTAAATAGAGTGAACCGACTGCTTCCAAAGAGACATTAAATACATTTGGTCTTCTCATCAGCGCCGCCCAAGGAATTACATTCTCTACGCTGACCATCAAACCTATCACTCTTAACAGAAATCTTACTCTGACCATGGGAGAACACAGGATTTCCATTGCCACTGATAAAGCCTCTATCCTTGGATCTGAGGGGAAGACTAGACCTCGGGCCAGATCGAAAGAAACGCCTAGATGCGTGAAGGTTTGAGAGGGAACTAGGCTTGATTTCTTTAGATTTAAAATCCACCCTAGGTTGCATGCCAGACTGCAAACCTCTGGAAGAATTCCTGAGAGAATTGAGGATGACTTTGCTTTTACCAACCAATCGTCTATATAAATGTGAAGATGGCTAGATTGATGGTGTAAAATTCCTGCCACGGCTGAGACTAGGCAAGTAAAAAGAAAAGGAGCCATGGTCAGGCCGAAGGGCATGGCACAAAACTGCCAAACTCGATCCTTGTAAGCAAACCTCAGGAATTTTCTTAAGGAAGAGTGAATGAGAACATGAAAGTAGGCGTCCTTTAGATCGATGGAAGACGTCCACATTCCCTGATCTAGACTGGAAATGATCTGGGAGATGGTCTCCGTCTTGAACTTGGGAGTAAGGATCAAGGAACTTAACTTCTTCAAATTTATGATAGGACGCCAACCTCCTGTTTTCTTGCAAACTAAAAAGATGATTGAATAGTAGCCCGGGTCTACTCTCCAGTGGGGAACTTCTTCTATTGCCCTCTTGACAATCATGGATTCCAACTCCTCTTCCAAGGCAACCAATTTTTCTGGATTCGATTTTGGAAGAAAAGAAAGAAGTGGAGGATGATGGATCCACGATGGTGCATAACCCCAACGTATCTGAGAAACTAGCCAGGAGTCCTGAACGAGGGCCTGCCAATTCTCCCAAAACAGAGACAGGCACCCTCCTACTGGCACATTGGGTAAAAGGCACTGGACCGACTGATCCAAAGGCACAAGAAGAGAGGTTGGACGTACCCGGGAATCGTCCACACCTTCAAACTCTCTTTCCTTGATACCCTCTAAAGGAAGAACGACCTCTGGACCTGGAACTAGGACGACGAGAAAGGGACTGAGCCCCTCTCGCCCAAGGAGAGAAAGCCTGCCTCCCTTGGGACCTAGAACGATGAGAGTATATGGAATCAAGCCGATCCTCCTCCGCGGATCGATCTTGAATATTGGAAGATCGGTTAGAATTATTAAGAATCCTAGAGGGATAAGCCCCAAATTGGTCTGGTTGGAGGCTCTTTCTTCTAGGAGATGAATTCAGACTCTTTACTGAAGAAACATCTCTTTTAGAAGAAGGATTAGTAAAGGAAATCTGAGCCTTAAGGCGCTCAGATTCCGCACGAAAAAGACTGGGAGCCGACTGTCCGAATATATCCTGACCAAATGGGGGGGGGCTGAGATAAGACTATTCTTCAAAGAATTAGATATCTGAACCTCAGAGAGCTTCCTGGACCTTCTCTTAGAGGTAATGAATCCCAAAGATCTGCAGACTGAACTGAGCGAACCACGAGACAGATCCGCCAAGGAACGTAAGACTGATAAAGGAACCTGATCACCACGTTCTTGAGCGTTAAGAACAGCTTCAGATAACAGAGCAAGGAAATTGGCCGACTTAAGCTGGAATCTGCAAACAGACTCCCATTTAAAAAGATCAGTGGAATGCTCAACCTTGGAAGACTCCTTTAAATGTGAGGAAAGAACATCCCAGGAGGGACCAGAAAGAGACTGAGGAGTAGCAACCTTCAAATAATCTTCTTTGGGAACCTGAACAGGCGCATCAAATTTAGAAGAAAGAGAAAACTCCTTACAGTTAACATCATTAACAAAGAAATCCAGCATATCTACGACTAAGTTGTCAATAGGGAGAACTTGGGGAGAGGAAGAAGAAGAATAATCAGACGTAGAGCGAGCAGACCCGAAGGAAGGAGGGTTAATAGCAAATTCCTCCTGAAAAGGAAGGGAAAGAGTAGAGGCGATCCACCTGTGAGCCATGGAGCAGTCTTCCGAAGAGGCTCTGACCGGACGAAACCTCTTCAGACCCCTGGCCCTGACTGACTTGGGAACTGATGGAAGAGAAGAATGATTAGGCGAGGAAGAAGAGATGAGAAGAGAAGAATCACCTGAAACTAAAGATTCAGCCGCTCTAGAGGAAATAGGAGAACAGGGTCTTCTAGCAGACTCAGGAAAGGAAGAAGCTTGATCAGAAGGAAAAGAATCCCTACCATGATCCTGACTAGAAGACAAGAAAGGATGAACCAGAGAACTGGCAGAAAACCTCGAGAGGGTCGAAAAACGAGCCGAAACAAAAGAATGATCGAGAGAAGAATCCCTAACCACAGAAAACAAAGAGAAATCTAAATCAATAATTTGAAATTCTAACTCGGGAGAACAAACAACGGAACCAATCGGATCAAGATGATCAAAAGAAGGAGAGGCAGAAGAGGAAGGAGGAAGAGAAGAAATTGGAAGAACAGATGGAGAAGGAGAATGATCTAAGGATCCCTGAGAAGAACCAATAGATAAAGAAAGACGGGAGAATCCCGGAGGAGGAATAGATGATTGAAAAAGAGCTGACAAATTAGACACATGACTGGACGAGAAATCCTTAGCTGAAAGAGAAGCAGCAGATGAGGAAGAAGGAATAGGATTAAAACCTGGAGGATGAGAGCAGGAAGAGAAAGAAGGAAACCTCGAGGCAGAGGAACTCAAAACAGCCTCACGAAAAGGAGCAGAGGAAGGAGAAGACAAATCAACCTCAACTACCTGAGATGGCAGGAAAGAACCATAATTAGAAACTAAAGAATCATGAGAAAAAATTCTGTGAGAAAATTCAGAACCAGAGCCTACAAAATTCCTATCATCAAACTCCTTACAACCTATCCACTGAAAAATTCTCTGAATCTAAAGAAGAAACTGAAAATGGAAGCGTAAGTTGATGCTCGGATAAGTTCTTAGTCGAGCCTAACCGGCTATGTTTATTCGTTATACCGGAAGTTACGTCCCAACCGGAAGCGGAAGTCGGAAGTCTATCCGGATCTGAACGACCCTGAAGTACACCCCTAGAACCAGAAGCGGAAGTGTACACACCGGAATCCAAACCGGAAACGGAAGCGCTTCTACCGGAAGAGGAAAAATAATAAGGGTCTACAGACCCCGGATATCCGGTATGACCAGAAGAGCTGCTAAAACCGGAAGAGGAAGTAGGAACCAGATCTTGAAGACTCGGATGTCCTGTAAAACCGGAAGTCAGACCGGATATGGAAGGAACGGAAGTAGATCCGGAAAAAGGAAGTAACCCCGAGTCCCGAGGACCCGAATCCACTACAACTGAACCGGAAAAGCTTGACTGAAACTTTGGCATTAGCATAAGGCTTTTGGACGGGGGCTTCCACCGCCGCCACCACTGCTTGAGGGTTATGCTTATCACCCTCAAGACTAATGTGGGTTTGACCCGGTGACCTGCTTGAGATCACCTTCGAGAGCTTTTTCGCTCTAGTTTTTTGTTTTGGAGACCTGATTTCTTGCATGGATGCAAAAGGAATCGGTTTTCCCCATTTGCGGGTACGCCAGCTAGCCCTCGGGCTATTGTCCGAATCTGAAGAAACTTCCTGTTTCTTGGCCTCCTGGATGCCAGAAGAAATTCTTTCGTCTAGCGACTTAGTCAATACAGCAGCGAAGGATTCAAACCTAGCAAACAAAGCCAAAACAGCTTCAGAATTCGCCGAAGAGCCCCCTCCCCCCCACCGTTGTTGCTGATGGATTAGAAACATTAGTTTTTGCAAAAGACACAACTTTTGTCTTACCAGCAACTGGGGTAGGGGAAGATCGACCAGAGGGCAGCGGTTGTTTAGTGGGCAAATCCTTAAAAAAGGCCTTAGAAACTGATGCCGACAACCCTTTGCATATCCCGCACATCGTTGTGGGGGTACACGAGGTGCATTTCGAACAAACATGTCCTCCATACTCCGCAGAGTGAAGACGATCACACTTGGAGAACGTGCATTTTGTCTTATCGGTCGATTTAACAGGCTCCTAAAAACGAAAAAAGGTAACAATGAAGCATACAGCTTGGTATTTCGTTAAAAAGAGTCTAGAAACATAAAAACGCATTTCTAAGAAAGGTGGGAAAGTTCAAATTTGATACCAAATCCCTAACGAGAAGAAACAAACTTTCAAAGGGAATAAATGTAATTCCTTATAATGCACTAATTGAAAAGTGAGAGAGGGCTCTTGGAATATAATAGAGATTTAAGATGATGATGATGATATAGGCATAGTAAGATTGTTACCACGAAAACGTTAGTACCCTCACAAAAACCGGTAACATTTATATACACAGTTATAAAATTCAATATAAACACGAAATACTTCCTAAATGTAACTTAGGGAGGATAGACTTCATAGCAGGCACAATTAGCAATAGGAAGTCCTCTCAAAGTATAGCTGACACAGCGCAAAGCTATAAAAACTCTCTGGTAATATTTGAGCAGTTATTCTGCTTGCAGAATAATTGAAAAGTGAATCCGTTTCCTATTTGGGCTCCAGTGCGCATGCGCAAGCGCGCTTAGTGACAGGCGTCACTATGGAGTGAGTACAGTAGGGCTGGGCGGCATACCGGTTTCACACCGTCTCACGTTTTTTTATGGCGACGGTTTAAAAACCATTACGAAAATAAAAAAACCGAAAAACCGTCCATAAGATTGCCATTGCGCAAAATCTGGTGACTGTCCGAAACTAGTTTGTTCTTGACTTGCAGTTTAATATTATCATCTAGTGTAACCATTTGCTACTAGAGACATAAAATACAGTCATCTATAACTATTAGCCGTGGGAAAGCAAGGGTGTTGGTGAAATCCCAACAAATCGGCCGAGGACGATCCTCGGCAAATATGATTTTATTTGCCAGCAATGAATTTTACATGACGTAAGCTCTGCGGGTTCAATGTAAGATTGAATAATTTGAAAATCAAAAGTTCTTCTTTGCAACAAATAATCCTTTTTTCAATTCAAGTTTGTACTATGATTAATTAGGATTCCAAATGTGACATGATACAAAAAAAAAATCAAGAAACGAGGCAGAGGAACTCAAAACAGCCTCACGAAAAGGAGCAGAGGAAGGAGAAGACAAATCAACCTCAACTACCTGAGATGGCAGGAAAGAACCATAATTAGAAACTAAAGAATCATGAGAAAAAATTCTGTGAGAAAATTCAGAACCAGAGCCTACAAAATTCCTATCATCAAACTCCTTACAACCTATCCACTGAAAAATTCTCTGAATCTAAAGAAGAAACTGAAAATGGAAGCGTAAGTTGATGCTCGGATAAGTTCTTAGTCGAGCCTAACCGGCTATGTTTATTCGCTATACCGGAAGTTACGTCCCAACCGGAAGCGGAAGTCGGAAGTCTATCCGGATCTGAACGACCCTGAAGTACACCCCTAGAACCAGAAGCGGAAGTGTACACACCGGAATCCAAACCGGAAGCGCTTCTACCGGAAGAGGAAAAATAATAAGGGTCTACAGACCCCGGATATCCGGTATGACCAGAAGAGCTGCTAAAACCGGAAGAGGAAGTAGGAACCAGATCTTGAGGACTCGGATGTCCTGTAAAACCGGAAGTCAGACCGGATATGGAAGGAACGGAAGTAGATCCGGAAAAAGGAAGTAACCCCGAGTCCCGAGGACCCGAATCCACTACAACTGAACCGGAAAAGCTTGACTGAAACTTTGGCATTAGCATAAGGCTTTTGGACGGGGGCTTCCACCGCCGCCACCACTGCTTGAGGGTTATGCTTATCACCCTCAAGACTAATGTGGGTTTGACCCGGTGACCTGCTTGAGATCACCTTCGAGAGCTTTTTCGCTCTAGTTTTTTGTTTTGGAGACCTGATTTCTTGCATGGATGCAAAAGGAATCGGTTTTCCCCATTTGCGGGTACGCCAGCTAGCCCTCGGGCTATTGTCCGAATCTGAAGAAACTTCCTGTTTCTTGGCCTCCTGGATGCCAGAAGAAATTCTTTCGTCTAGCGACTTAGTCAATACAGCAGCGAAGGATTCAAACCTAGCAAACAAAGCCAAAACAGCTTCAGAATTCGCCGAAGAGCCCCCTCCCCCCCCACCGTCGTTGCTGATGGATTAGAAACATTAGTTTTTGCAAAAGACACAACTTTTGTCTTACCAGCAACTGGGGTAGGGGAAGATCGACCAGAGGGCAGCGGTTGTTTAGTGGGCAAATCCTTAAAAAAGGCCTTAGAAACTGATGCCGACAACCCTTTGCATATCCCGCACATCGTTGTGGGGGTACACGAGGTGCATTTCGAACAAACATGTCCTCCATACTCCGCAGAGTGAAGACGATCACACTTGGAGAACGTGCATTTTGTCTTATCGGTCGATTTAACAGGCTCCTAAAAACGAAAAAAGGTAACAATGAAGCATACAGCTTGGTATTTCGTTAAAAAGAGTCTAGAAACATAAAAACGCATTTCTAAGAAAGGTGGGAAAGTTCAAATTTGATACCAAATCCCTAACGAGAAGAAACAAACTTTCAAAGGGAATAAATGTAATTCCTTATAATGCACTAATTGAAAAGTGAGAGAGGGCTCTTGGAATATAATAGAGATTTAAGATGATGATGATGATATAGGCATAGTAAGATTGTTACCACGAAAACGTTAGTACCCTCACAAAAACCGGTAACATTTATATACACAGTTATAAAATTCAATATAAACACGAAATACTTCCTAAATGTAACTTAGGGAGGATAGACTTCATAGCAGGCACAATTAGCAATAGGAAGTCCTCTCAAAGTATAGCTGACACAGCGCAAAGCTATAAAAACTCTCTGGTAATATTTGAGCAGTTATTCTGCTTGCAGAATAATTGAAAAGTGAATCCGTTTCCTATTTGGGCTCCAGTGCGCATGCGCAAGCGCGCTTAGTGACAGGCGTCACTATGGAGTGAGTACAGTAGGGCTGGGCGGCATACCAGTTTCACACCGTCTCACGGTTTTTTATGGCGACGGTTTAAAAACCATTACGAAAATAAAAAAACCGAAAAACCGTCCATAAGATTGCCATTGCGCAAAATCTGGTGACTGTCCGAAACTAGTTTGTTCTTGACTTGCAGTTTAATATTATCATCTAGTGTAACCATTTGCTACTAGAGACATAAAATACAGTCATCTATAACTATTAGCTGTGGGAAAGCAAGGGTGTTGGTGAAATCCCAACAAATCGGCCGAGGACGATCCTCGGCAAATATGATTTTATTTGCCAGCAATGAATTTTACATGACGTAAGCTCTGCGGGTTCAATGTAAGATTGAATAATTTGAAAATCAAAAGTTCTTTGCAACAAATAATCCTTTTTTCAATTCAAGTTTGTACTATGATTAATTAGGATTCCAAATGTGACATGATACAAAAAAAAAATCAAGAAACGCGCTGCGAAAACAACGTCGCTATACAATGAACTCCCAATCCAAACAAATCATGATTTCCCTTAGATTTCGACAAACATAAAATGATCCATCATGGACTACGAAATGAAAACGATTAAGTCGCTTCTTACGTTGGCGGAACCTCGAAAAAAACACATTTTTTGTGAGAATTCTTGAGGCACAATTTCCGGGAAATGACTACTCTTTAGTTACGTGCTGAATGACATTCACCCGCTTGAACGACAGTTTATTGAGGAGTATTACTAAATACTGAGTACTCGAAATACAAACACATGACTTACTAGACTAGATCATACTGTAGGTGGTTATACGAACGCTAACCATATGTGCGGTACTCTACTAGGAGCCTAAACTCGCTCTCATATCCGGGTTCCTACTTACACGCATTAGATTTTACTACGCTTTCGAAAATAGTTACCTAATAACAGTGTTGAAAATCAACATTTTAGTAGTTAGTGTTATTTTCACGACATCACATGAACCAGACTTTATTTATTTTATTTATTTTATCTACTATTTTGAGATAGATAGCGTCGAAGTGAGCAGTCGTACGTAGTTACCGTTCTAATTTCGTGGCAATTTGCATCACTTGTCAAATCACAAAATACATGTACTGTAGCCAATGAAAACTGCATATTTTCATATTTCAAATTATTTTCGATCATTCTTTAACCCCTTAAACCGGTATTTCGTTAATACCGGTTTAATTAGTGATACCGTCACCGGTTTTCTTTTAGGCCAAACTGCCCAGCCCTAGAGTACAGACTGGTGCCAGTCTATATCAGTCAATATACTGGAGATGGACTTAACCAGTAGCCTGGTTGAGGGTTCATATTAATAGGAATAGGCATCGGGAGGTGTGTATGCAAGCATAAAAATCTTATTCTGGTAGCTAAATGCAGATAATTGATTTAGCAAGTAGTGATTGAACGGTAATGGATGTTTTTGTGGTGTAATAACAACCAGGCTATCCATGATGACCACCCAACCATTTGGCAAATCAAGTTTCCTTGAACAAACTTGGTACAGCTTGTCCCCTAAATGATATTTTAGGAGTTTTGAATCAATCGCTCAAACAGTTTCGGTGCAGATTTTTAGACATTTCTAAGAATCGACCAAAATCCATAATGGACGAATGACGATTGTATTTTGATTTGTTTAACTCTACCGTCATAGGATCATTTCACCCAAGTTTTGTTGAAATCAGGCCATTGATTAATGAGTACCATTTTTAAATGGTACCAGAAAATTTTCAGAAAATCATAGATGGCTGCCAAAACTCAAAATTCTAAATAGAATTTCTAAAAGTTACCACCATAGGCGCCTTCCAACCAAATTTGGTTGAAATTTCCCAAGCGGTTAATGAGGCATAGCATGTTAAACGAATTCGCTTTTTTCAGATAATCCAAGATGGCCACCAAAAAAAACAAGCAGTAAAAAATTGGCCGATCGGCTTCGTTTGAACAAACTTGGATCCCTATGCCCTAAGGATACTTCCTTCCAAATAGATTGAAATTGGCATAGTTGTTCTCAAGAAGGCATTTAAAATTTCCCATTGCTTTAGTATGGGAGTCTTTGGCAGGAAAATAAATGGCAAATTTGATCTCAGAATTCACAAAAACATACATAAAACCAATTTCGGCCTCAAAATTCATCAAACAATAAAATTCAATATGGTTACCAAACACGCTACATTTTGATTGGCCCACGGCGGCCATGTTCTTTGACGGATCAACTTCCCTTGAACAAACTTTAATGGCTCTATCTCTAATCATATCTCCCAAATTTCGGCCCGATCCCTTCAGCAGTTCTGGAGGTCATTTTTGGGAAAGCTTAAGTCATCCAAGATGGCCACCGAACCATTTGGTCAATCAAGTCCTCTTGAACAAACTTGGCTTACCTCTTTCCCTAGATGATGTTACATGAGTTTTGAATCGATTCCCCAAGCGGTTTCAGAGCCGAGTTTTAAAGACGTTTCCTAAAATCGGTCGAAATTCAAGATGGCCGCCTACCAAATTGGCCGATCGACTTCATTTGAACAAACTTGGATCCCCCATGCCCTAAGGATACTTCCTTCCCAATAGAATTGAAGTCGGCCTAGTAGTTCTCGAGAAGGCATTTAAAATTTCTCATTGCTTTAGTATGGGAGTCTTTGGTAGGAAAATAATCCAAGATGGCCGCCAAACCGTTTATCCGACAGTTTTGAAAATGGCAAATTTAAGCTCAGAATACCCAAAAACATAAATAAAACCAATTTCAGCCTCAAAATCCATCAAATAAAAAATCCCAATATGGCCACCAAGCGCTATATTTTGATTGGCCCACAGCGCCATGTTTTTTGACGGATCAATTTCACTTGAACAAACTTTAATGGCCCTTAGTTCTCAATCATATCTGGCAAATTTCGACCCGATCCCTGAAGCGTTTCTGGACAAAGTTGTTTTCGCTAAAACTAGGTGGTTCAGCTCTTGCATTACCGTAAAAATTTGACTAAAGGACGCAGTTTTTTTGTCAAAATACATCTACTAGAAAGGGGGGGGGGGTGCATCCTATAATCAAGAACATTCCTTCCGCACATTTTTGGGTAGAAATTTTTCTTAAAAATTCACAGATTATACCACGGAATTTGAACTAAATGTTACCCTAGACAATTCGTGCCGCCTGACGACTATGTTTAATGTATACTAAAAAAACACCAAGCGGAAGTGAAATTATTAAATTGGGGCGCCTA
This sequence comes from Chaetoderma sp. LZ-2023a, assembly GCA_034401795.1. NCBI lineage: Eukaryota > Metazoa > Mollusca > Caudofoveata > Chaetodermatida > Chaetodermatidae > Chaetoderma > Chaetoderma sp. LZ-2023a. Next base: position 118,306,094 of record CM067359.1, read on the forward strand.
AATATTGCTTATTCTTTAATACATATCACTTATTACATCAAAATTAATCCAGAATTTGACATAAAATGGCGTCGAGAAAAGATACGTGTATAAATCACGTGATTCGCCTCCAATCGCAAAAGATCTTTATTCTAATTAGAGCGAGTACTCGGATCTAAATATTCTGGACTCGGAAATTGCTATGTATCATCATTGCGCAATAGGAACTGAATGTTCCCGTACCCGTTTGATAACCAACTCCCGTTAGCGCATAAGATTACACAGCGCTTCCAATCACAAAAGAGCCAGATAACCAACTCCCGTTAGCGCATAAGACCACACAGCGCCTACAAACGCAAAAGAGTCATTACAACTAGTGACCATCTGAATATTCCCATACCCGTTTTAGAACCAACTCCCGTTAACGCTTAAGGTTACACAGCGCCTCCAATCACAAAAGAGCCAGATAACCAAATCCTGTTAGCGCATAAGATCACACAGCGCCTCCAAAACGCAAAAGAGCCATTACAATCGGTTTCTATCATGCGATTTGTATGTTTTCAAGGAGACATTTTATGCCAAAATTAGATTGATTTTGATGTAATAAACAATCTTTATTGAAGATACACGATATTTAGGCGGTACTATTTAATAATTTCTCTTCCACCATGATAATTTTAATCATGCATTAAACATAGCGCTGAGTGATGGTTATTTTTTATACCAATTTTTGATTTTTAAAGGTACGTTTTTTCTAAATTTAACAGCCTCTTATACTTGATTATAAGTTTTTGGGGCGGATTTTGGTCAAATTTGGGACAGCATCCTATATTCGAGGGCGGCCTTTAGTCGGGAAATTACGGTAGATCATATTTCGTGAGGTTTGAATCAATCCCCCAAGCAGTTTCGGAGACGATTTTTAAAGACGTTTCTAAAAATCGGCGGAAATCCAAGATCGCCGACATCCCAATTGGCCAATCGTCTTCCTTTGAACAAACTTCAATCTCTATGCTCTAAGGATGCTTCCTGCCAAATATAATTGAAATTGGCCCAGTAGTTGTCGAGAAGACATTTAAAATTTCCCCTTGCTTTAGCATGGAGCTCTTGAGAAGTTGTTTAAAGGAAAAGTGGACGGATGGTCGCCATGCCTTAAGGCCAGGCGAGCTAATAAGGAATCAATCACACTTCACCTGTCATAAATTCTCGAGCTTGGTAAATTAGGTAGCCCGCCGGACTACAGCTTTCTTGTGTTATTGTAGCGTTCACTCAAATCCACTAGGCACAGGCTATAGGACCACTGTTAATTTCTTTCCCTACGATATCAGTGTATGGTTCAAGAACACATCTACATTTGCCCTCACCTCTAGAGGGGTAGGGGGGTTGAGGAGTTAAACAATTGCTTGTAACAGAACTCCTCCAAAACACTTGGGCAGAATTCAACAAAATTTGGTATATGAGTTACCCGTATGGTTACGGAGTGCGTGCAGACATTTACATTTGGCTGTCCCCAGGGCGGTTTGGTGCATGTCAAAAGATCAAGAAATTGATTGCAACGCAACCGTTTAATGGAATTCAAACAATCTTGGTATGTGAGTAACCCATATGATTCCAGAGTGCAAGAGGGCATTTACATTTGGCTTCGGCCCCAGGGTGTGTGGTGGTTTAAAAGGTTAAAGCAGTGAATGTGTGGATTTGGGATGACGCGTCATCGACCAAGCAATCTAATTCTGGTTGTTGCCACCATCAGACAACAAACACGACGGAGTAAGACTACGATGCACGACAGATAATTATCGTGAATATTATTAGCGGCCAGGTAGCATCTCAATAAACCACGAGATCCCTTAGTCAGTCAGTCAGTCAGTCACAAAAGCTTATTCTGAGCTGTAATGGATTTTTCCATCCTTAGCTATGCCCCGCTCATCTCTAGCTAAGCTCCACCCACACCTCGCTCGTGTTGGGATCGATCGATCTCTGGACACCCTGATTATCGGTTTCCAAAAAACTACACAGGTAAGCTGTTGAATATTTTGAACTAATTTGACTGGGTGCTGTTGCTGCCTAAGGCAGCAACAGCGCCCAGTCAAATTAGTTTCAAAATACTCAACAGCCTGTTTATTAAATAGCAAAGAATTACAAAGATATACAATTCATACAACGTGGCAGACCATTTAATGATTGTGATGTCATCATACACGGGCTGAGCTGATTATGATGTCATACGAGGTCAGCTGATGGATGGGTTCTCTGGAAAGGTCCATTTTAAGGGTTTTTCTCACACAGTAATCAAACCTGGGGGAAAGGTCGCTCATGGAGTCCTCAAGATGTTATAAATTTTGGGTCAAATGGTCATGGTCACTAAATTAAAATGATTATTTCGAAAACCATGTGCCTGAAAGACACATTTGTCAATAACTTTGGTTCTACTGGAGAATTCAAAACAAACTTCGTGGAAGTTTGCCCATGGGGTCCCAAAGAGGCGAGCCAATTTGGGAGTTAAAAGGTTAAATATTATGGTGGCAGTGACACCTGCCGCTAGAGATTCTATCGAGCTTGTTTTAAGAGTAAGAGACACTACCTCGACAGGAGACTACTCAGACTATATTGCAAATTTCATACATTGTCATTCTGTGTTAAATCTATACACATTGTTTTATGATGATAAACTTATCCACCATCACCTTGTGATAAAATGCTTATCCCCCATCACCTTGTGATAACAAACTCACTGTGTTCATAGCATTGATGGTAGTTTCATCCATGGACGCTGCTGCACAGCCATCATCTGTAGAGCCACCATCACACATGCCAGCAAATGCTGCTACACTCCTAGAAAGAAAACAAGAGGTAATGTTCCGTAAAAATTTATTAACTCAATTTGACAACAAATTCAAAAGAAATAACCTGGATTAAGCAATAAATGTAACAAGGTGAAAATTGAACACAGAATTTTTTTAAATTGTAAATTCACCGGCACGTTTTTTTTAATGAAACATAATTATTATTACCAGTACAAAAATAGACGAAAGTCACAACTATGGCGTGACGCACTACCCGATGATGTTGATGATGACAATGACGATGATGATATGGATGATGATTATAATAGTGATGATTATGATGATGATGTACTATGCTGTGCAGGTACAGTAGTTTTAACCTTACTTATTATTACCAGTACAAAAATAGACGAAAGTCACAACTATGGCATGATGATGACAATGACGATGATGACATGGATTTTTATAATAGTGATGATTATGATGATGATGTACTATGCTGTGCGGGTGCAGTAGTTTTAACCTTTTCACCGTCAAATCCCTTAAAAAGCATATTATTTACGATTTAAAACTCATTCTGTCAAATATTTTGAAATTACTTTGACTGGAAGCCATTGCTGCTTTAAGCAGCAACAGCTTCTAGTCAAAGTAATTTCAAAATATTCAACAGTTTACCTGTATGGTTGCATTGAAAATGAGACACAGGCAATTAATCGATGGAAGAGTTAATCAAATATCCTGCAGCTGCAAAGTCCTTCATCTTTGGGTAGTTTTTTGTCCTAAGACGCTTAACCATTTAACACGCACATCAGCCAAAATTGGCTTTTGTAGTGGTCTTGAGAAATGCCCATTTGCAGACCAGGAAGAGTGTTTTTGACAATTTACCACTGGAATAACTGGGTCGGTTATCGAGCCAGTCATTCCAGTGGTAAATTTTCAAAAATAGTCTTCTTTTGCTCTGCAAATGGGCATTTTCTATAAAATTGAAATTTTTGAAAACAAATTCAAGGGTTATTCTTTAAATTGCTACATAGCATATTTAACATGTATGTTTTTGCAGCTATCTTTCTCATTAGCAATGTAAAACCAAGAAAAATGTGCAAATTTCCATAGACACTGTGATGATAAAAGGTTAATGTAATGTTAATTATGGGCTTGTTAAATACCTGGCTGCCCGCAGGTACATCATGAGATCACCGTCCATCACGCTCGATGGACGCCAGCTTATCACCTCATGTTCTTCAGACTTCTCCGGCATCTGGGTCGGTGTGACATTACACTTGTATTCCGGTAACCGAGCCTACATGCAACCAATATAATAAATGACTATCACTACTTCTTTTAGCCCTTTTACACTCACATTTATTCAATAAAATTTCAGTTTTCTCATAGAAAATGTCAATTTGCACACCAAGATGATAATTTTTGAAAATTTAACACTGGAATGACTGGCTCGGTTATCGAGCCAGTCATTTCAGGGGTAAATTTTCAAAAATAGTCTTCTCTTGGTTTTTGGCCAGCTTGAGTGCTAAAGGGATAACACCCTTGAAATTGCAGTGTCTCAATTTCTGACAACTATACAGAAAAACCTTTTAATATTTTTAAAACTAATTTTATTGCATCTTGAGCCATATGCAGCAACAGATGCCAGTCAAATTAGTTTCAAAATATACAACAGAAAATGGTTTGTTTTTCGCCTGTAAGGGTTAAAGGCTTAATAAATACTATGACAGTTATACATATATAATCTAGAAACAAAATCGATATGATATTTAACCATTTCACTGCGAATCCGACCAAAACTGGCTTCTACAGTGGTCTTGAGAAATGTCCATTTGCGGGCCAAGGAGTCTATTTAAAAAAATTATACCATTGGAATGAATAGCTGGCTTAATAATCAATGATTTTCCAAAACAATTCCTTGGCTAGCAAATGGACATTAGCTAAACAAAATTTCAACAATTCATGGAAATCAAGATATATATTGTGAATTATTTTATTTTAAAAATTCTGATTAAAAACACACATTCATGTCACTTAAACTCATTCTTTGGAAAGCACCTTTGAATTTTTCAAGGAAAATTTCATTTTTTTCAAGGAAAATCTCAATTAGAGAACCCCTGCTACTGCTAGGCCTCAAAGTAGATCTAAGATCTCTGATCTTGGGTCGGGCGCAGGGGTGTAACACTTTATCTGGGTACCAAGTCAGGTATTTGGAGCGAGTGGCTAACCATAGCACTAAACAGCTCATCTTTCATGACAGTTAATATTATGAATATCCATCACGTTGCTCCCGCCAGGCATGTGCAGCACCAGGGCCCCCAGCCTCGAAGGGGTCCACCCAAGCTACTGGTGGTAAAGTTCGTAGACCTTGGAGAAAAAGGAAGAAGATTGTCCAACCTAAAGTACACGTAAGCAAACCGCTGACTATCATGCAATGGAATGCTGAAGGAGTTTCTAACAAGAAAACGGAGCGTAGCCAAATTCTCAAGGAGAAAGGCATAGATGTCGCGTGTATCCAAGAAACTCATCTAAATGCCAACAGAAGATTCTGTATAAGAGGATTTCAGTGCTTCAGATCTGACAGGGATGGAAGACATAAAGGAGGAGTCATAACCCTGGTCCAAAAAACAGGAAGTCTCCTGGACCAGATGGAATAACCAATGAGATGTTGAGGAATCTGGGTACTATTGGAAAGCACAAGCTTTTGGAGATTTTCAACCACAGTTGGTACACAGGAGAAGTTCCCCAGTCTTGGAGAGGCCAACATGATCCATGTACTGAAAAAAGGCAAGAATAAATCCAAAGCGGCAAGTTATCGACCTATCAGTCTGACTAGTTGCACTGTCAAAGCCATGGAAAGAATCCTCAACCAGAGACTTCTTCGACAGCGGATGAACAAAATGGCTTCAGAAAGTGTAGATCTACTGAGGATCAAACAACGTATCTGACACAGTCTATTGAGGAGGCGTTCCAACAGAAAAAGCATACCATCACTGCGTGGGTTGATCTGCAGAAGGCATTTAATAAAGTATGGAAGCATGGACTCCTCCAAAAGCTCAGGACCAGTGATATTTCTGGAAAAATGTACAGCTGGATATGCCAGTATCTCCACAACCGAAAGGCATCAGTACAGCTGAATGGGACGAGCAGCAAGAAAGTCCTGTTACGACGTGGTGTACCTTAGGGTGGTGTAGTCTCTCCCACCCTCTTCACAATATTCATCAATGACCTGGTGAAGAACCTTCCAATGGGAGTCAGAACTGCATTGTATGCTGACGATCTTGTGCTGTGGAGCAGCGAGGAGTATGTGTCAACAGCCAATTACTACATGCAACTCGCAATTGATCACCTCAATTCTTGGGTTACAAGATGGTTTGTCCAGATCAACAAAGAGAAGACAGTCGCAACTCTATTCACACTATACACTAAAAAGGAACACAAGACAAGTCTGTAATTTGGTGACTCAGTTCTGCACTTTGAGGATGAAGTAACTTATCTTGGTCCGATATTTGACAAAAGACTAACCTGGAAGGCGCAAATCAGAAAGGCTGAAGTTATAGCCAAGCGAAGACTGGCAGTTATGCGGAAGCTCTCTGGAACAAAATGGGGAGCTAACATGAAAATTCTGACAGGTTTACTCTGGATCAGTTAGGCCAATCATCGAATACGGCTCATCATCATGGATGACAGCTGCAAGCTACAAGCACCCTTCAGACATTCGATAAGGTACAAAATCAGGCTCTTCGTATCATAACAGGGTCTATGAAGACCTCTCCAATAGCAGCGATGGAAGAACTTACCAATATCCAGCCACTCCAGCAAAGACGAGAAATCAAGGCCGAGATTCAATGAGAAATTAAAATTGATGCCTCACCATCCCATGCATATGCTGACTCACCAAATGTCTAGAGGAAGGCTCAAACGGAATAATTTCCTATTAACTTCAAAGAAAATTGAATGAAACAGTCGGACATCTTCCCCAGATGTAGAAACATAACTGCTATCTCTGAGAGGGAACCATGGAAAGCTTCTGAAATAGAAAACACAATTTCAATCTGGTCCTCGATTCCAGGGATTGAAAGCAAGGGAGATTAAGCAGAGGTGACAAACAAAGTTCTTGCATTGAGTCATGTTACAGAAAACTACCCTGAGGAAGAGTGGATACATGTTTATACAGATGGATCAGCTATCCCGGCTGTTAAGAATGGAGGGGCAGGTGCTCACTTTAGGTTTCCATGTGGAGATATAACAGACTCATGCTTGCCAACAGGGAAGCACTGTAGCAATTACACTGCAGAAATCCAGGCACTGATCTTAGCTAGCCAAATGCTGATACAACGAAAGACCAGAAATGAAAATATTGTCTTCCTGACAGACTCCCTCTCAGCCCTCCAGGCGCTGGAGAGTGGAAAGGAAAGTACAGATTTAATTCATGAAAATCTTACGCAACTGGCTAAGGAGAACAATGTCAACTTACAGTGGATCCCCTCACATTGTGGCATATTAGGAAATGACAAAGCTGATCAACTGGCTAAGGAGGTCAAATAAAGAACAATTCAACCGTGAGGTTGACTTTGAAGAACTGAAGTATATCATTAAAGCCACAAGAACCACCAGCAGGCAGCATAATGATGCAATACACAGCCTCAGTAGGGAGGATCAGACATGTATCTTCAGATTGATGACTGGTCACAATCGTCTCAATGCACATCTTCACCGTCTCAAGATTACAGATTCTGCACTTTGTGAGTGTCAGCAGGCAGAAGAAACAGCAGAACATCTCTTGCAGCACTGCCAGTGATACGAACAGGCTAGGAGATGCTTCTAGCCTATTGAAGTATCTTTTGAAGAGAAGATCAGAGGAGACAGAAGACAGTTTGATGACCACTTCAGCTTTCACGCACCAAATAAGGAAAACAGTCTAAGATTACTGTCATGAGAAAGATGAACGCAAGAAGAAGAAGACCAAGAGAAGACTATTTTTGAAAGTTTAGCACTGGAATGACTATGCTCGGCTATCTAGCCAGTCATTCCAGTGGTAAATTTTCTAAAATAGATTTCTTGTGGTTTGCAAATTGACATTTCTCAAGACCACTGTAGAAGGTGTTTTTGGCTGATATGAGTGTGAAAGGATTAGGAAGAAACATGATTACTCGATTAATCAGCTTGGGTACAAAGTACCCAGAGATAACGCAAAAAGCATATCAATGACGAAAGCTTCAATTATGTTTAAAAAAGTCGATTTGCCGCCCAAGAAGACTATTTTTAACAAGAGCTCTGCAAACAGCGCATAATACCCTGCCATGATGACAAACCAATGAAAGAGAGCTATCAGAAAATATTTATTTCTTCCTCAGACCCATCAGACGTCCTAATCCATAAGTGTTAAAGCGATCCGTTAAACGGTCAAGGAGGTATCGTCCGGAAACCAATTTTCAAGCTGGCTGCCGCTGACCGGCGGCCATATTTGATTTCGGATTATCAAAAATTTCGATAAGTTTCTTCCCCAGACATATTCCAACGGCCCTAGGAAGTGATCCGATAAATGGTAACAGAGATATCACCCAGAAACCAACTTTCAAGTATGGCAGCCTGTGGCTGGTGGACATTTTGGATTTCGGATCATTGTCGATAGGTTTCTTCCCTAGACCTAGTCCACCCACTCCATCAAGTTTCAAAGCAATCCGATAACGGCAATGGAGTTATCATCTGGAAACCAATTTTCTTGGATTTCGGATCATCGTTGCTTTCAATATGTTTCTTCCCCAGACCTAGTCCACCCCTATGAAGTTTCAATGTGACAAACGGTAACGGAGTTATCATCCAGAAACCAATTTTCACGATGGGCGGTGGTGGCTGGTGCCCATCTTGGATTTCGGATCATCGTCGATTTCGATAGGTGTCCCAAGTAGTCATGGGTATTAGATTTAATTTTTTTAAATATAAATTTGCGAATTAAAAAATAATCGCGATTTTCGATTTAATCACATAACTGTGCAAGCCTACTTGATACATAAATGTGAATGTCTATTCAGTAGGTTTCCTGCTGTTTGCACTGATGGTGGAGGCATGAGTGTGACAGACTGACTGACCATGAGTGTAATGGCGGATGGGTGAGATGGTGGGTGACGGGTAGGTGGGTGTGATGGCAGGTGGGCAGATGGGTGAAGTATTATTACCTGGTGGCATGAAACAAACAGTATCTTCCCCTATGATAGACTGACTGGCGATGGGGTGGGTGAGTGTGATGGTGGGTGGGTAGTTAGTAGTGGGTGATGGCAGGCAGATGGGCGGGTGTGATGGTGATGGTGGGTGGATAGGTGTGTGTGATGGCGTTTGGGTAGGTGGGAGTATCATTATCTGGTGGCATGAGCCGACCCATATTTCCCCCGTGACGGACTGACTGACAGTGTCTGAGTGACTGTGATGCCAGGTGGCAGGTGTCCGAGTCTGATGCCGGGTGAGGAAGCTGGGTATAGTATTATTATCCGGTGGCATGAGCCGACCCATATCTCCCCCTGTGATGGAATGACTGACGGTGGTTGAGTATGTTGCCACGTGGCAGGTGAGTGACTGTGATGCCAGATGGTAGGTGGGTGGTTGTGGCAGCGGGTGGGGAATTTGGGTGTACACACTGTAGTTATCATTACCTGGTGACATGAACCCATGTGATGGACTGGCTGATGGAGTATGAGTGAGTGACGCCAGGTGCTAGATGAGTGTGATGCTAGATGGCAGGTAGGTGGGTGGGTGTGGCGGTGGGCAGGGCAGCTGGGTGTAGTATCATTACCTGGTGGCATGAGCCGACCCGTATCTCTCCCTGTGTGGTCGCCAGCCTCTTTGTTTCGGGATTGTATCCCAGCACATAAAAGAAGCTGTCCGTGTCGGGTTTGAACGCATGAGCTGATGATAAATCCTGGTAATGGACCACCTGACACTTACCCCTGCAACAAGAAATGGAGGGATACAATCTGTCAGTCAAGAATATGACATCATAATCAATTCAACTTTCCAGAGCATCCATCCATCATCAGACCTCGTATGATGTCATAATCAGCTCAGCGTGTGTATGATGACGTTATAATCATTACGTCACAAAGGGTTCCATATAGACTGTCATCAAATTTTAAATGGTCGGACACGTTGTATGAATTGTCTTTGTAATTCTTTGCTATTTAATAAACACGCTGTTGAATATTTTGAAACTAATTTGACTGGGCGCTGTTGCTGCCTACAGCCAGTTAAATTAGTTTCAAAATATTCAACAGCTTACCTGTGTATTTTTTTGGAAATTGATAGGCGAGTGTTCAGAGATCGATCGATCCCAACACAAGCGAGGTGTGGGTGGAGCTTAGCTAAAGATGGGCGGGGCATAGCTAAAACCAGAAACGTCCATTATGTAACATGTCGGCTGATGTAACAATCATAATGATGCATTATAGGCTCTGTCATGAACATCAGTCTATCAAGTGTACGCATTGTACAATCAGTGACATAGCTCTCTCACAAAAATGGAAGTCTGTTACGAAAGTATACAAATTGTATTTCTATTATGAAATTACCATTTAATAAACATTCTGTTGAATGTTTTGAAAATAATATACCTGGGAGCTGTTGCTGCTTATAGAGCCCTGGTCAAATTACTTTCAAAATATTCAACAGCTTACCTGTGTAGACAGGTGAGCTAAAATGCTCTTGCTACAACTAGTCACCAGTTAGATTAGTTTCAAAATATTCAACAGCTTACCTGCATAGTTACCTTGAAATTGAGATTCTGTGTGGAGCTTGGCTAGAAATTGGCTGGACATCGTTAAAAATGGATACCTCTGAGTCTGGCGCTTGGCTAGAAATTGGCTGGACATCGCTAAAAATGGATGCCTCTGAGTCTGGCGCTTGGCTAGAAATTGGCTGAATATCGCTAAAAATGGATGCCTCTATGAGTCTGGCGCTTGGCTAGAAATTGGCTGGACATCGCTAAAAATGGATGCCTCTGAGTATGGCGCTTGGCTAGAAATTGGCTGGATATCGCTAAAAATGGATGCCTCTGAGTCTGGCGTTTGGCTAGAAATTGGCCGGACATCGCTAAAAATGGATGCCTCCGAGTCTGGCGCTTGGCTAGAAATTGGCCGGACATCGCTAAAAATGGACGCCTCTATGAGTCTGGTGCTTGGATAGAAATTGGCCGGACATCGCTAAAAATGGATGCCTCTACGAGTCTGGCGCTTGGCTAGAAATTGGCCGGACATCGCTAAAAATGTATGCCTCTGAGTCTGGCGCTTAGCTAGAAATTGGCCTGGCCGGACATCGCTAAAAATGGATACCTCTGAGTCTGGCGCTTAGCTAGAAATTGGCTGGACATCGCTAAAAACGGATGCCTCTATGAGCCTGGCGCTTAGCTAGAAATTGGCTGGACATCGCTAAAAATGGATGCCTCTGAATCTGGCGCTTAGCTAGAAATTGACTGGACATCGCTAAAATTGGATGCCTCTATGAGTCTGGAGCTTAGCTAGAAATTGGCTGGACATCGCTAAAAATGGATGCCTCTATGAGCCTGGCGCTTAGCTAGAAATTGGCTGGACATCGCTAAAAATGGATGCCTCTATGAGCCTGGCACTTAGCTAGAAATTGGTCGGACATCGCTAAAAATGGATGCCTCTATGAATCTATGTCCAACTTTTAACCCTTTAACCTTTACCACACAGCCGACAAAACTTAAAATTTTCAAATTAAATAAAAAGATGAAACGGTGGTAATTTTTCAATAAATTTGGTGATTGCAGACAGCAACATCTTCCACCACAATTGTTGAAAAATGTAGACCAGTTTCTGTGCTAGTAACCCAGTAAAAGATAGAATATTGACATCAGAGTGGTAATGGTTAATTCACCTTTCCTCAGTATCCATCCATCAGCTGGCCTCGTATGACATCATAATCAGCTCAATGGGGCATGTATGATGACGTCACAATCATTACATCACAAAGGGTTCGATATAGAGCCACAATCATTACATCACAAAGGGTTCGATATAGAGAGTCATCAAATCTCAAAAAAGGTCTGACACTTTGTATGAATTGTATGTCTTAGGCAGAAACAGCACCCAGTCAAATTAGTTTCAAAATATTCAACAGCTTACCTGTGTAGTTTTAGGGAAATTGATAATCAGGGCGTACAGAGATCGATCAATCACAACACGAGCGAGGTGTAGGTGGAGCTTAGATAGAGAAGGGCGGGGCATAGCTAAAACGGCAAAGGTCCATTATCATCGAGCTAGCAAAAACCGGCCTCTACAGTGGTCTTGAAGAATATTCATTTGCAGGTAAAAAAAGTCTACATGGTTAAAAAAAGGCTATATGTGAAAATTTCTGCACTGAAACGCCTGGCTCCATAAGAACCAGTCATTCCAATATAGTTAAACTTTAAAAAATAGCAAAACAAACGGCTAAACCGGACAATATATTGCTGATGGACAAGAGGATGATGGATAAATAACAGAAATCGACAATGTTGTATATTGAGTACGCTTATGATTGTTTAGAAGCAGCAAATGATGAAGTCAGCTTCTATCACGCATCCTCTTTTCCACTCCTATCTTTGGTTTTAACTGTCTGACTGCTGATTTTTTTCACACAACATATTCCAAGGACCATCTCTCTGGACATCCTAAATATTTCGAAAACAATTTGACTGAAAGTTGTTGATGGCTAAGCCACCAACAACTTTCAGTCAAATTGTTTTCAAAATATTCAGCAAGTCGGGAGTTTTTGCTCAATGAAATTATTGTCTGGTGGCTTGTAGCAGCGAGACAGTTAATCAGTATGAATTCAAAATATTGAGATCAATGCCAAACAGTTCAGGCTTAGGGTCAGTTAAGCATTATATGCTTTCCCATTGGCTCAGTCACTTTAGAACAAAGCCGAACAGCCATAGCTCAGATGTTTGACAACTTCATTTTCCCAATGAAAACATCATTTCTATGATGATTCTGTCCAGACTCCGTGTTACTGCCAAATTCAAGAAACAACTAGATGATATAAATCAAATAATCTCACCACCACACACCCCCCGCAACTGCAGCCATGTTCATGGGATGACATAATCCCACTGATTTGGATAGATATATGGATGGATACACAGACAAATGGGAGCTAAAATCCTTAACTTACATGAATCGAGAGAAATTCAGATACAAATGTATAGATGGACAGGCTGACTGACCCACAAAATAATGCACATTTCCCTAGTACCATAGCCAATGGTCCCATGAAGTTTCGTCGTAATACCCCAAGCAAAAATAAAGTTATTGAACGAAAACCCAAAATTTGCACGGACGGACAGACACAAATTCAGAGACAGAGGTATCGCTGACTGACCCTCAAAATAATGTACATTTCCCTAGAAACATATCCAATGTTCCCATGAAGTTTTGTCACAGTACTCCAAGAAAAAATAAAGTTATTGACCGAAAGCCCAAAAATTTGCACGGATGGACGGACACAAATTCAGAGACAAAGGGATGGATGGAAGTAGGGATAGGCTGACTGACCCACAAAACAATGTACATTTCCCTAGTACCATAGCCAATGCTCCCATGAAGTTTCATCACAATACTCCAAGCAAAGATAAAGTTATTGAACGAAAACCTCAAATTTGCACAGACGGACAAACACAAATTCAGAGACAAAGGGATGGACGGAGGGAGGGACGGGCTGACTGACCAAAAAAACAATGTCCATTTCCCTAGTACCATAGACAATGTTCCCATGAAGTTTCCTCACAATACTCCAAGCAAAGATAAAGTTATTGAACGAAAACCCAAAATTTGCACGGATAGAGGGTCACAAATTCAGAGACAAAGGGATGGATGGACGGAGGGATGGGCTGACCGACCCACAAAATAATGTACATTTCCCTAGTACCATAGACAATGTTCCCATGAAGTTTCCTCACAATACTCCAAGCAAAGATAAAGTTATTGTACGAAAACCCAAAATTTGCACGGATGGACAGACACAAATTCAGAGACAAAGGGGTGGATGGACGGGCTGACTGACCCTCAAACTAAGGTGCATTTCCCTAGTACCCTACTACCATAGCCATCCTTCCCATGAAGTTTCGTCACAATACTCCAAGTAAAGATAAAGTTATTGAGCGAAAACCCAAAATTTGCACGGACAGCCGGACACAAATTCAGAGACAAACGGATGGATGGACGGAGGGACGGGATGACTGACCCTCAAACTAAGGTGCATTTGCCTACTACAATAGCCAACCTTCCCATGAAGTGTTGTCACAATATTCCAAGCAAAAGTAGTTATCGAAAGAAAACGTGTGTGTGTGCGTGCCGGGGGTGCGTGCGTGTGATGGACACACGCACGGAAGTACAGTACGCACGGATGGAAGCGAAAACATAATCCACCCCCCCCCCCCCCCTTACGCTAAAGTGGGGGGGGGGGGGGGATAACAAGAGGCTCAATGGGCTCTATCGTTCATCTGGAACCATGGCATTTTTCTGCCTGAAACTTAACAGCTCCTGATAGTAAAACATAAATTTAAGTTTTAAAAGAACAAATTGTGGCCAGGCATTTTAGGAGTAATCTATTAAATGATTTCCATAATATTTTTGGAAAAACAAGATGACAGCCAAAAAAGCTGACTACATGTATTCAAATTTCTGTCTCTACTTGAAATATGCCTAAACTTGATCATGAAGAGTAAATAGGCTACCAAATGATTTCTTGGATGTTTTCAGAAATCCTAGATGGCCACCAAAACATTGACTACCTGTAATCAAATTTCTCTATAGATTTTCTGAAGCCTATCCCGATAAGGTCCTTGCAGATAAGTTTGGTTGAATTTGCCGCTATGGTTAATGAGGAGTGGTCTTTCAAGAAATCTAAGATGACCACATGAAAACACTGAAAAATCAAATTTCTGTTAAAGTTTTCTGAAGCCTACCACCTTAGTGTTATTCCAGCTGTGTTTGAAATCGTCTTAACAGTTAATGCGACATAGTTTGGTAATAAATTCCCTGAACATTTTCGGACATCCAAGATGGCCACCAAAACATTAATCAATCAGACATCTGTATATATATCCAGAATCCTAGTACCTTAGGTTCCTTACAGTTAAGTATCATTTAAATAGCGTCATTTTTGAAAGATGTGTTTTGACAATTTCTTTGTCTATTTCAGAAATCCAAGATGACGACTGGAAAATTGACCAATCAAATTTCTGTCTAACTTTTTTGAAGCCTACCACTCATAGGTTTTTCTGGCCAGGCTTGTTTGACATCAGCCCAATAATTAATGAGTAGTTTTCAACCAATTTCCTAGACATTTTCAGAAATCCAGGCGGGCTGCTGGAAAAACTGAGCAATCAAATTTCTGCACAAGTTTTCGGAAGCCTACGGCACGAAGGTTCTTCAGGCCAGGTTTGCTTTAAATCAGCCACCGATAAAGTTTACCAATCAGATGTCTCCTGAGCTTTCACAAGCCTAGTGCCATGCGGTAGTTCTTCGACCCAAACTTGGTTGACATTGGCCTAATGGTTAATGAAGTGAAGTCTTAACTAATTTTATGTACATTCCCGATTGAGTAAGTTTTCAGAAGCCTACCCTCCTAGGATGCTTCCAGCAAATCGTCATTAAAAATTCAAATTTTCCAATAGGTTAATGACGAGTAGCGCTATAAAGTTAAAGCTGGCGAACAATGGATGGTCACCAGGCCATAAGCTCACATGAACATTTAGGAACAGACTGGATTAGATAGCCTTACCTAAGAGCAGACACGGGGTAGGTGTCAGAGGCCTCTGATATAAAGAGTTCCCGTGATTTCAGCTGCACCTCTTTGAGCCGTGATGATTCCCCTCCACCCGGCCCTGCGAATAATAAACAGTCTGGTATGATAACCGTGTCATATACTTAAATACTAATATTACTTATATATACATCTGTGGAATAAGGGGTTAGATACTATATATATATATATATATATATATAAAACACACACACACAACACAACACAACACAACACAACACAACACAACACAACACAACACACACACACACACACACACACACACACACACGGTAGAGAGCATCTTAAACTAGATTGTACAGTCAATGGCCATCGGAAATCCCCATACAGCAGATTTTGTTGAATTCCAAAAGAAAAGTTACGTTACATTTAATTGGACGTTTTGCACTGCCCCGACCCACAACCCATCCACACACACACACACACACACACACACACCCTCTAGCCGCATGTCGCCCATAGGGGCAGAGCAATTATATATGACTAATTCACACACCAAATTTCCTTGAATTCCTTCCAACAGGTTCGAACTTCGGTTTGGGGATGGCTTGGGTTATAAATAGTTCGCTTTAGGGAGGGTTTGGTTTATAGATGGTTTGGTTTGGGGATTGTTTGGTTTATAGATGGTTCAGTTTGGGGAGGTTTTTTGTTAATACAGGTGTGTTCAATTTGTAATGTTCTTGGTTTATACACCGTTCAGTCTAGGGACTTTTTTGGTTTATCAAGGGTTCAAATTTGGGAGGGTTTTGGTTTATAGATGGTTCAGTTTGGGGAGGTTTTTCGTTAATAGAGGCGGGTTCAATTTGGGAGGTTCTTGGTTTATAGATGGTTCAGTCTGGGAAAGCTTTTGTTTAATAGAGGGTTCAGTTTGGGGAGGCTTTTGGTTCAGCTCAAGTGGGTAGGTTTTTGGTTTATAAAGGATTCCAATTTGGGACGGTTTTGGTTTATAGATGGTTCAGTCTGGGGAGGTTTTTGGTAAATATAAGGTTCAGTTTGGGGAGGTTCTTGATTTACAGCAGGTTCAATTTGGGGAGTTTCTGGGTTTATAGGGTTCGGTTTGCCGAGGTTTTTGCTTTATAGATGGTTCAGTTTGGGGAGGTTTCTCATTTATAAACGGTTTTAATTGGGGAGGTATTTGGTTTATAGAGGGTTCGGTTTGAGGATTCTTCTTTTTTTTTTAACAATTTGCTTTGTGGAGGTTTTTTGTTTATAGAGGGTTCATTCGGTTTGACGTTGTTTGTGGTTTATAGAGGGTTTGGTTTGGAGGGGTTCTTGGTTTACAGAACCTTTTAAATTGGGGAGGATTTTAGTTTAGAGTGGCTTACAGATGGTTTAGTTCGGGGATGTTTTTGCTTTGTAGAGACGTCGGTTTTAAGAGGTTGTTGATTTATAGAAGGTTCGGTTTGGGGAGGTATTTGGTTTACGGAAGGTTTGGTTTGGGGAGTTTTTTATTTATAGAAGGTAAATGTTTGGGGAGATGATCTGTTTATAGTGGGTTCCGATTGAGAATGTTTCACTGTAAATGGCAACAAGCTCGAGATTCTATTTATTATATGTATAAATTAGATCTGTTAACCCTTTCAAGGCCAAGATGGCCATTGTAGTGTTCTTCACGAATGTTCATTTGCACACAGGTGATAACTACCTCATGCCGGGGGGGGGGGGGGGGGGGGAATAGTTAGTTAGTCAAAGAAACTGATTTTTGAAATTTTACTGCTGGAATGACTTAATAGCTAACCGAGCCAGGCATTCCAGTTGTGAATTTTTAAAAATAGTATTCTCTTGACTTGTAAATGTACATTTAGTAAACAAATATTTAGATTTTCTCGAACAAATTTAACTATTAAAGAGGTAATCTTCACATATGTGTTCAGCTATTAGTTTTATTCTTTGTGATCAAATCTCAAGAACGTCTCATGATAATTTCACATGACAATTACAAATAATTCAATTCAAACTTCTTGAGAGGGATAAACTTGAGCTTTTTAACATGTTAACAGTTTAATGGTCAAACGCGTTAAAAAAACGGTTTTACAATGACCGTAGGAATGTTCATTTGCAAGAGACGATTATTTTTGCCTAAATAACTGAGCCAGTCATTACAGTGATAAAGTTTCAAAATTAGTATTCTCTTGACCTGAAAGTGGACATTCAGCAGGCAAATATTCTGATTTCCTTCCGCAATCTCGAGCATTAAAGGGTTATAATTTCAGCTAATAACCTGAATTTTCAGAAGATAAATTTCCAAGTAATTATACATGTAAGTTGTTGAATATTTTGAAACTAATTTGACTGGGCGCTGTTGCTGCCACAGGCAGCAACAGTTCCCAGTCATATTAGTTTCAAGATATTTGACAGAATGTTTACTAAATTATAAGCTCATCAAAAACATACAGTTTGTGCAGTTTTTCATGACAGACGTTTTGATTTTCGTGACAGAGCTATGTGATAATGATTGTAATGGCAAGCTAATGCATGACGTATTTGATTATGTCAGATACTTGAGTGACAGATAGGATCCTTCTCTTCACTCTGTGAATGCCAGCAACAAAACAAACATGTGCACATGCTGCATCTGCAGACAGAATAAATATCCAGTCTATAAACAGTGATAAACAACTGAATGATGGTGTGGTGGGAGAGAACTAGATCAATAATTACGACATTATTATCACAACTGACGTACTGGTTTTCTGCTGTTGTGGCGTTGATTTTGTGTGAGTTTTCGCTGTTTTTCTCACAGTCGATGACGTCCTTCCCGTCGTCGTATTAGTATTAGTATCGGCGGAGTTCTCTACTGATGTCACAAGTTTATGTTTCGACCCCGACCCGCCTTTCCCCTTCCTACCACCACTACAACTGCTACCTTTACTACTGTTTCTACTACCCGAGCTCATCGTAATAACATTTTAACTCGGTACAGAGTATTCCTAGTACAAGAAACATTTCTCTAGATTAAAACACAATCTGGCAAGTCTGTCTATCCCTAACACATTCTATCCATTGTTAAGCTAGTCCAGGATAACAATCTGTTCAAAGAAAATGCGGAAATTAATCAGTAAACACAAAGAAAAGTGCAGAAATATCTCACTGAAAACCAGCAAACTATATCCAAAATGGCAGCCATTTAGGCAAACACTGTCCCAGGCCAGACGATCAAGCTAGCTTTGCCAGACCTCTAGCAAAGCTATGCTCCAATTCACAGCCTTAGTTTCGGATATGATAAAAATAGCAGGCCTTTTCTTTTTTTCTCCCCTGTCAATGTATAGTGGTATGGTTAGTGTGTAGAATCAATAAACACTGTCTGTGAAGCTAATCTCTTCACCTTAGTGCCTTTATAGATCTGTCAGGAGCAACAAATATTGACCACAGTATATCCTTATCTCCAGTTCACATACAATGGGAGACAACCCAGGCAATAGGGAGTCAAGCAGAATTGTTCATCCATTTCAACTGGCTTCAGGGGTTATTAACTGATCATTACTATACAGTTATAGTCAAGGGGCAAATTGCATGTTACAAATTCTAAAGACCTTTCCTGACCTGAATTATCAAATACCATGACTATAAATAAATGTATTTTATAAATAAATACAAGAGGCCTAACGGCCTGTCGCTCTCCGGCAACATTAGCATTTGAAATACTGGGTAGTTCATATATCATGAAAATATATTTCGTGAAACTTCTACAGGATGACAGATAGATTCTATGTAAAATACAGAATAATCTTCGAAATAAGATCTTAGTAAATCTACGATGACAATTTGACCGAAGAATCATGTTTGTACTCCAATTTTGAATCCAAATATTTCACAATTTTTCAAGAACTCTAGTGAATAAATCTGACAATTTTTTTCAAGAATTCAAGGGCATAACTGCAGCTGTATTTTAGCCAAACTCAATGCCAGTCAAGGTCTCATCTCTCATGTTCAAAATATTAAGTGAATCGTCAAGTTTTCGAGTGGAAACAGAATTACACGCATGAAAACGATTTCTATAATCCCTGCCGATAACGATTTAGAGTAAAATCTCATGACTTGATAATTCCAATTATAGTGTTCACTAGGTGTATAAATTTGATAATAAACTGAATTTATAACTTTGATAGGTGCCAATTTTTTTATCTGATTTGGCAAAAAATGTTAATGGAATAACAAAATTAACATCCTTAGACAAATGTCTGTGTCGACTCGTATGACAGTCATGTTCTTTGGCATGTTTGGCCGTTAATGACAATGACATGGTGTTAGGGTCCACTGAATTTCATGCTCATCCATGGGCAATTTTATGTTGGTAAGAGATGATGGACACATGAAGTACAGTTGAATAAGACTAATTCTGGAATGATGGTTCGGATGAAGTATATGAAATGCGACATAGAGGTGGCACTATGCGAAGTTGTACTTACTATACAACAACAGATGACATCGCTAAGTTACATACAGCATTTACTTTTAAGTAATTACTGACCATGGATTACAAATTCTAACTGATATCATGATGCATGTCATTGTAAAGTCTTGTCATTCCGTCTCCACTACCTCTCACTATGTGCAAGCTGTGAGTAAAGGGTTAACAAACGTGAACAAGAATATTGTGCAGATGTGTTTTGAAATTTCGGTTAAGTTTTTCATAAAATCTATGATTTTCACCAAAATTTGACAAACCAAAATTCTGAATAGATATCTAGAAGCTACAGCCATATGGTCATTCTAACCGAATTTCGTTGAAATTCATCAAGTGGCTAACGAGGATGTGGTTCGACAACTTACAGTAAATCTAAGATTTTCACGCAAAAAAATTGACCAATCAAAAATCTGAATGTTAGTTCTAGAGCCTACCTCTATAGAATCCTTAAAGGCAAATTTGGTTGAAATCTGTCAAGAAGCTAAGCTGGCACGTTTTTTTTTTTACAAAGCTAAGAATATTCACCCCAAAAATTGACCAATCAAAATTCTAAACAGGAGTTCTAAAGCCCACCACTATAGGATCCTTCCAGACAAATTTAGTTGAAATCTGTCAAGAAGCTAAGGAGAAGACATGTGACACTTTTCGGTAAATGTTTTACAATATCTCAGATTTTCACCCCAAAAAATTGACCAGTCAAAATTTTGAATAGAAATTCTAGAGTATACCACTGTAGAATTCTTCCACACAAATTTAGTTAAAATCTATCAAGAAGCTAAGGAGGAGATACGTTTTGACACTTTCCAGTAAATTTTTTACTAAATCAAATATTTTCACACAAAAAATGTACCAATCAAATTTCTGAATAGAAGTTCTAGAGCCTACCACTATAGGATCCTTC
This sequence comes from Chaetoderma sp. LZ-2023a, assembly GCA_034401795.1. Taxonomy (NCBI): domain Eukaryota; kingdom Metazoa; phylum Mollusca; class Caudofoveata; order Chaetodermatida; family Chaetodermatidae; genus Chaetoderma; species Chaetoderma sp. LZ-2023a. The sequence continues at coordinate 118,326,981 of CM067359.1, forward strand.
CACACAAATTTAGTTGAAATCTGTCATGAAGCTAAGGAGGAGAAGCATTCTGACACATTCCAGTAAATTTTTTTTACAAAATCTAAGATTTTCACCCAAAAAATTGACGAATCAAAAATCTGAATAGAAGTTCTAGAGCCTACCTTCATAGGATCCGCCTAGCCAAATTTGATTAAAATCTGCAAAGCGGTATAGGAGATACATTTTAAAGCAAAAGTTGACGGACGGACGGACAGACGACGGCCGGTCGCCATGGCATAAGCTCACTTGGCCATTCTGACCAGGTGAGCTAATAACTATTGAACTATTATATACAGTTTATAGATTGATTGCAAGCCAGTAAATAAGGTGCCTGTCAGGCGCCAAACTATCAAATGTCAGGCACAGTCGTGCCAGTTCCTGACATTTTGTCAGGTACAGATTTAAACAGTCCCAGTAGTTGCAGTGTGCAACAAAAGTCTACATAGAAGTGTTGACAAAGCCATAAAATATTCATCTACCTAAGGTGTATCACGATCATTATGACACATGTTTAGTTGCTTTTTGAATTGTTTCTAATAAGTTCAAGTAAAGAACACTGTGAAGTAGAGTAGTGTTGACGGTTACCGAGCCAGTCATTCCAGTGGTAAATTTTCAAAAATAGTCTTCTCTTGGTCTGCAAATGGACATTTCTCAAGACCACTACAGAAGCCGTTTTTTACTGATATGAGGGATAAAGGATTATTACATAATGCTTGAGTTGGTATTTACAAAGATTCTGTAGTTTGTATAGCATACAACAATACATATTTTCAACAGAATTTACAGAAATGTGGCAACCTGTAAGTACAGTAGGGCAACCTAATTTAAATGGCATACTTGCCCCTGGGGCAATAAAGTATTTTTCTAATTTCAGAGCCCTGATGCCAGTCCATCTCTGGCTAAGCACCAGCCACGCATTGCCAGCATTGGAATCAATCGATCCCTGCACTCTCTCTGAATCTCAATTTCCAGAAAACTATACGGGAAAGCTGTTGCATATTTTGAATCCAATTTGACTGCGTGCTGATACAGCCTATAGCAGTAACAGCTCCCAGTCAAATTAGTTTCAAAATATTCAACAGAATCTGTATTAAATAGTAAAGACATACAATTTGTACAACCTGACAGACGATTAAGCGTTTAAGGCGCTGCCATAAACACCAACGGTTCCCAGTCAAATTAGTTTTGAAATACTCAACTGAATATTTAGTTAATTCATCAAAAAACGTACCATTGACAGATCAGATCCCTCCATTCTTAATCTCAACCTGCAGATAATTTATTTATTTATATTTTGATTAAAATAATGACTTCTCCGGATTCTTACCTGCTTGCTCATTGAGCTGGCCTAACTTAAGATCATGTCTATGCAATCTTTAGACCAAGGTGATAGTAAATAGGCAATACTAAGCTTTAATTCTTCAAACGTAATCCACCAGCATTGAAATTTGAAGATCAGAAACACAAGACCTAACTATATTTGATTCAAACATATGTTGCAAGTTCTGCGTATACTTCAAAGGGAACAAAGCGCAGCTAAATAAAACTGGTTGGTTCAATCACTGTATAACTATTACACACACATCTAACAGCTTGTATGATGAAAATTCACAGAGAACCGGTACACCGTATACTGATACCAATTAACCATTTAACACCCAAATTTATTCAAGAAAATCTTTTTCATAGAATTTTGATTTGCAGAGACTATTTTTGAAAATTTATCACTGGAATGACTGGCTCAGTTATCGAGCCAGTCATTCCTGTGATAAATTTTCAAAAACACTTCTCTTGGTCTGCCAATGGACATTTCCCAAGACCACTACAGAGGCCATCTTTGGCCAGTTTGAGTGTTAACTCTTTAACCCGTAAATGGTTTGCAAGAAAATTAAAAAATTTGAGCAAGTTTATTTTTGAAAATTTATCACTGGAATGATTGGCTCGGGTATCGAGCCAGTCATTCTAGTGATACATTTTCAAAAATAGTCTTTTCTTGGTCTGCCAATGGACATTTCCCTAGAACACTACAGAAGCCATTTTTGGCCATTTTGAGGTTTGGCTAAGCCTCTAATTTGCTCAAACAAATTTCAATGTTCTCATTGAAAATGTCCATTTGCAGACCATGAGATTACTTGTGAATTGGAAAGTCCTCCTTTGGTCAGCAAATGGACATTTCTCAAGACCAGCAGAGAAGCCTTTTTTTAACAAGCTTGAGTGTTAAAGGGTTAACACTTTCACTGACGAATATCTCAATTTCAAGGCAAACATACAGAAAAACTGTTGAATATTTTGAAATTAATTTGACTGGAAGCCATCGCTGCCTTAGTCCAGTCAAATTAATTTCAAAATATTCAACAGATTAAGTTTTATATCGCAAATATTATACTTTATCAGGGATTTGCTCATGAAAGGGTTAAGAACAGGTAGAAGCACAGACATGTATTGCACAGACATGTATTGCACAGACATGTATTGCATAAGGTAAAAAAACTTTCATTTCTACCACACTGATCAACAAGCTAGAGTGAAGATAAAAATGCGGCACAAATTTGCATTATAATATGAAGGATATATCTCAGATTGTGGTGTATATTATTAACCCTTTAACTCTCACAGACCAAACGACCAAATTCTTTATGATGCAAGAAAATTAGTTTCTTGATTCCTGTCATATTTGCTTTAACCCTTTAATGAATGGTCATCAGCCAAAACCGGTCTCTGTTATGGTCTTGTGTAATGTCCAGTTACAGGGCAAGAGAACACAATTTTTTTTAATTTACCACTGGAATGACTGGCTCATTCCAGTTATATATTTTCAAACATTGTATTCTCTTGGCCTGTAACTGGACATTCAATGGGCAGATATTTACATTTTCTTTACCAAATTTAACCATTAACCGGTTAAAATATTCAACTGCTTTCCTCTATTTAACTTCTGGATATTGAGACACTGGATTTATAAGGGTTAACGGGTTAATTATAAAGTCCACTGTAATATTGTCTTGAGAACTGTTCATCTGGATCCCAACCAAATATGCACACGCACGAATGGCGCGCGCGCACGCACGCGTGCACACACACACACACACACACACACACACACACACATACACGGGTACGCACGCACACACACACGGGTACGCTCGCACGTACGCACACACACACACACACAATTACAGCCTAAATTTTACTGTTATCCAGGCATATTATTGCAGTCATTCAAGTGTAAGTTTTAGAAAATAAGCAATTAACTTCAGGTAAATGGGAATTTAATATGAGAAAGCTTATAATTTCCTGCTCGATTTTGACTGCATGCTATAAAAGGTTATTTATCTATGCCAAAATAATAACTCTTTAAACAGTCAAGCTTACAGTCACTGCAGTGAGCGTCAGGAATATCCATTGACAGGCCAAGAACAAAACATTTTTGATATTTTACAACTGGAATGACTGGCTCAATAACCGAGCCAGTCATTCCAGTGGTAAATTTTCAAAACCAGTTTTCTTTTACCCTGTAAATGAACATTGACTGAGCACATTTAAAACATTTGTAAACCAACATTGACCATTACAGTATTAACCCCCTCACCGACAAATCCCTGAACAAGTATAATCTTTAAGGTATAAAACTTATTTTGTTGAATATTTTGAAATCAATTTGACTGGAAACTGCTGCTGCCTTAACCATCTAACACTTATATCAGCCAAAAATGGCTTCAGCAATAGTCTTGAGAAATGCCAATATGCACACCAAAAAACTATTTTTGAAAATGTACCACTGAAATGACTGGCTCGATAACGGAGCCAGTCATTCCAGTGGTAAATTTTAGTCTTCTTTTGGTCTGCAAATGGACATTTTCTATGAGAAAATTGAAATTTTTCATGAATAAATTTGGTGGTTAAACGGTTAAGCTGCAACAGCTTCTAGTCAAATTAATTTCAAAATATTTAACAGTTTTCCTGTACTCCATGGTTGACTTGAAAATGAGACAGGGAAATTATCGATAAAATGATTAATATTCACACACAAATATTCACTTACACCGATGATAAAAACTGTTAAACCTTAAAGCAATTTGAACTGTCCACCTTCAACACCACCTCTAAGACCCATGAATATCCACAGACTTGAATAGCGGCGGAGTTCAATTTAAAATCAAGCTTCCACGCGATTAGATCTTCAATTCACTATCTTGTATAGAAGATTTTAGCAACATAACACGTGTACACACCACACAACAATGCCCGGAACAGCTACTGATGACAATCAAACGCTTCTATCCAAGGTTCAAATTGTGCTGCAAAATGTACATGTAGTATTTCTCCACTATGATAATACACACCACTGGATATCTCTATTGTTAAGCATGTGTTATCAACAGACTCTCTCCCACATTCTATTGGCCAGTTAGCGAATTTACTGACAGCATAATACTAATAGCTCTACAAAAAGCCTGTACTGCCTCTGTAAGTAAACTGGATAGATCTAGGCGTATTTGTATAACTTGACAATACAATAAATCTCTATAATAGACACCATATTGGCAAATTAAAATGTGGTTTTTAAAGATACATGATAATCTTATAAAACAATTTATTGCTTATGATAAATAGCGTTTGGGGGCTAATTGCGTGTGAGTCATTAAGTCATGTGGTCTTACGACCACCCAGTCTTAAGGAACCGCCATCTTTGGCCCCAAAAAGCAGGTGTCCGCTATAGACAGGTGTGATCCTACACCTGGACAAGTATCCTAATGCAGGGATAACAACAATTTCAATTTACATTCACCTTTCCCAGCCTGCTTTATCCCCTTTTTAACGACCATGACCAACAGAAGATTACTTTTTTATAATATCTACCACCTGAATGACCTACTCGATTATTCAGCCAGACATTTAAATGATAAATTTTCAAAAAGATCTATTGGCCAGTAAATCCACATCTCTCAACAGCATTGCAGTGGCCAGTTTGGACTGCTGGACTATTAATGGTTAAAAAGCCGATCTTTGACTGCCCTGTGACTATATACACTCATACTACCTTCTTATCCTCTCCTGTTTATTAACAAACATTAAATGTCATATATTTGTGAATATATACATGTATATAAAATATATTTTCTCAGCGTGAACTTGAAGATACATATTAACCCCTTCGCTGCTGAATTCCACATATCTCATTTTCAAAGCAACCATATAGGAAAACTGTTGAATATTTTGCAATTAATTTGACTGGAAGTTGCTGCCCTAGGCAGCAACAGCTTCCAGCCAAAATAATGGCAAAATATTCAACAGAATAAGTTTTTTATCGTAAAGAATTTACCTTTTCAGGAATTTGTCGGTGTAAGAGTTAAAAACAAACAGTACATTATCTTAAATTACTCATCAGATGATCCGGAGATAATAAGCATAAATTTACTACATCAAAATATTAAACAGGTTTTTAAGCTCTTCATTTCAATTCAAATAAAATATTAATGAACTTAACTTTTATTTCAAGGTTCTCATTTATGTTCTTTGCATGCTAATCATTATAATATACGATTTTTTAAATATAAATACATAACACATTGCACTCCATAGATCGCCATCAGAGTTAACAAAGATTGTTTGAATTATTTTCAAATTAATTTTACTGATCGATATTTTTTTAATCAAGTAAAATCAGGTTTTTTCAAATAAACCCTTTCTGTGAAGAAATTATTTATCATCTCAATTTAAAGGAAAACATACAGGGAAACAGAGATATTTTGAAAATAATTTGACCGCAAACAGTTAAGATTAGGTGTCCATGATATACAGTACAATCACACCTGAAGAAATAGCGTGCAGAAAGATCACTTTCAAAACATTGAACCATTAAATAGGGTTAATACCACTAGAGGACTGTGTGTGGAAAAATAATGTACATGCTAGTAAATTAACAGTCCGACCTGCTGAGGTTCACAAATATTTTGAAAACAATTTGACTGAAAGTTGTTGGTGGCTAAGCCACCAACAACTTTCAGTCAAATTGTTTTCAAAATATTCAGCCGGGTCAGAGTGAATGCTCATTGAAATTAATGTCTTGTGGTTTGCAGCAGCGAGAGTTAATTATGCAAAAACAAAAATAGTTTTGTTTCCTGTAAACCTCCATGAGTAAAAAAAAAATTTCTACCCGGCAGAAATGTTAAAACATCCATACAATTGTCAAACTATGCTAATTACAATGCTTTAAGGGCATTTGTATGCAATGTGAATCCCGTTTGCTAATTGTGACATGAAAACATGACAAATTTGGCAATTACAACCATATTTAATGGACATCTCTAGTTAAATTCTGAAAAACATGTTTCTGACATTTTTAAAATAAATTAATAATTGGGAAAAAAATTTCATCCCTCCTACTGAACGAAGTCTTCCCCCTTATATGTCTCTCCTTATCAGCAAAAACATTAAAAAAAGATATGAATATTTTGAAAATAGTTCACCCTGAAGCTGTTGCCGGGCAGTAGCAATATTGAGACTAGTCATATTAATTTCATTAAATTTACCAGAAAAAAATTGTAAATATCTTTAACGCTTTTTCCCTTAAGCCAGCCAAAAATTACTTCTGCAGTGGTCTTGAGAAATGTCCATTTGCGGATCAAGAGAAGACTATTTTTGAAAATTTACCACTGGAATGACTGCCTTGATAACCGAGCCAGTCAACCTGGTGTCAAAGTAAAAAAAATAGTCTTCTCTTGGGCTGCAAATTGACATTTTCTATGACAAAATTGGAATTTTCTTGAACGAATTCGAGGACTAGAGGGTTAATGGGCTGTTAGATTTCACAAGTTGCTGTCATATAAACCAGATAACACAAAACCAATGCAGTCACCTAATTTCACATGTATACTGATATATAAAGTTAAGCTCTTTAATGGTCAAATTTGGCCAAGAAAATGTAAATATCTGTCTATTGAATGTCCATTTACAGGCCAAGAGAACAGAATTTTTAAGAATTTATCACTGGAATGACTGGCTCGGTTACTGAGCCAGTCATTTCAGTAGTAAATTTTCACAAATTCTATTCTGTTGGCCTGTAAATGGACATTCTACATGACCATAACGGAGGTCGGTTTGGGCCAGTATGACTGTTAAAGGGCTAAGAGCTCTACAACAAATGGTATTAAAGCAGCATTATGTTACTGTAGATATGGTTAACCTGTTAACACTCAACGAGGCCTAAACAGCTCCTCAACATGTCTGAAGTGGTCGCCAGAATCTTTTTAAATTTACCACTGGAATCACTGGCTCTGTAATCAGCCAACCATTCTAGTGACAGACAATGTTCTCAAACATTCTTTTCTTGGCCTGCAAATGGGCAATTTGAAATTTTCTTGGACAAATTTGAGGGTTAAAGGGTTAACGTGCTCATATATGAGTGAAGAAGTATTTACTGATGCTTATATAGCCAATGGAGGAATTCCGTTTTAGCTATGCCCCGCCCATCTCTCGCTAAGTTCCAACCCCGCTTTGCCCGTGTTTGGATCAATCGATCTCTAAACTCTATGAATCTCAATTTCCACAAAACTATTCAGGTTAGCTGTTTTATATTTTGCAACTAATCTGACTGGGTGCTGTTGCTGCCATATGGCAGCAAACGCGCCCAGTTAAACTAGATTCAAAATATTCAACAGCATGTTTATTAAATAGTAAAAACACACAATTTGAACAATAATGCTTAGTCCGTCATCAATTATGCATTCGTGACGAACCTATCTACGTCATTCATGATGCAATTGATTACGACATCAGCCTACATGTCCCATAGTTGATTATGATTGATTGAGAAACTGGATTCCTCCATTGACACTGAGAGACCTCATACAAACCTGTGACATTTCACAAGTTCTGCTTTAAATATCATTAAAACCTGACAAATAAATAAATAACATGCATGTCATAATCCCGCGTTAAAGTCTTCTGTAGCTCAAGATCTCTCAAGAAAGTTTACATTTTTGCTTATGAATGTCCATTTACAGGCCAAGTGAAAACTATTTTGAGAATTTACCTCTGGCATGACTGGCTCGGTTATCGAGCCAGTCATGCCAGTGGTAAATTCTCAAAAAGTTTCTCATGGCCTGCAAATGGGCATTCCATAAGACCACTGCAAAGGACGGTTTTAGCCACCTTGACCCGTAAAGAGTTAAATACTGATCAATGCATAGTGTCACCCGGAGATCCATGAGATTTGCTGTCATTCAGGACCATGATTCTACCCATTAAACAGCAAGAGGTGTAATATGTAATCACTATAGGTACAAGACTCTTGTTTATCTAGACACTATCTTATAGCATGTAGTCTAATTATAAAGTACTATGCTTTTAACCCTTAACACGCCGATGTCAATATTTTATCTTTTATTGTGTCAGTATCAAAGAAACTGGTGCACATTTTCCAACAATTTTGGTGGATGATGTTGCTGTCTGCGACAGCACCATCTCCCACCAAATTTGTTGAAAAATAAACACCAGTTCATCTTTTAATTTAATTAGAAAATTTGACACCAGAGTGGTAAGGGTTAACTATCCAACACTCAAATTTGTTCAAGCAAATTTCAAATGCCATTTTTGCAGACCAAGAAGACTATTTTTGAAAATTCATCGCTTGAATGACTGCTTCGGTTATAGAGTTAGTCAGTCCCGCAATAAATTTTCTAAAATATTCTCTTGGTCTGCAAATGGACATTTTGCAAGACCAGTGTACTCTGGGTTTTTTTTACCATCCTGGGTGTTAATGGGTTAAGATTAAGATAATGACAGTTCAATGCTATACTAAATCTGCTGCATATATCTGAGTCTAGGCATGCTTGAGACTGCACATACATGGATGCTAGGCTAGGCCTATTTTCTGAGATAGATTTAAGGTGACCGGACACTAGGGTGACGTGACGGCAAAACGGCGTGATTTTGAAAATCGCTCTAGTGCGCGCCAGAAACCGACGGTGACGCGACATGCAAGCAACTTATCGCCAGTCATCACTCGATGTTGAACATGCTTCCAAATATTTTTGTCACTTGAGAATCGCCGGCGATTGAAAATAACATTAACAACCTCCCACCAAACATTGGTCACCATGACCTTGACCTTTGACAACAAAATCAATAGGGTTCTTCGACACACCAAGGACGATGCATAAGCTAGTCCGGGCGTGCTTTCTGAGATAGATTTACTGAGCATAAGCTAGTCTGGATTTGCTTCCTAATATAGATTTACTGTACATAAGCTAGTCTGGGTGGGCTTTCTAATATGGATTTACTGTACATAAGCTAGTCTGGGCGTGCTTTCTAAAATGGATTCACTGTACATCAGCTAGTCTGGGCATGCCTTCTAATATAGATTTACTGTACATAAGCTAGTCTGGGCATGCCTTCTAATATAGATTTACTGTACATAAGCTAGTCTGGGCATGCCTTCTAATACAGATTTACTGTACATAAGCCAGTCTGGGCATGCCTTCTAATATAGATTTACTGTACATAAGCTAGTCTGGGCATGCCTTCTAATATAGATTTACTGTACATAAGCTAGTCTGGGCATGCCTTCTAATACAGATTTACTGTACATAAGCCAGTCTGGGCATGCCTTCTAATATAGATTTACTGTACATAAGCTAGTCTGGGCATGCCTTCTAATATAGATTTACTGTACATAAGCTAGTCTGGGCATGCCTTCTAATATAGATTTACTGTACATAAGCTAGTCTGGGCATGCCTTCTAATATAGATTTACTGTACATAAGCTAGTCTGGGCATGCCTTCTAATATAGATTTACTGTACATAAGCCAGTCTGGGCATGCCTTCTAATATAGATTTACTGTACATAAGCTAGTCTGGGCATGCCTTCTAATATAGATTTACTGTACATAAGCTAGTCTGGGCATGCCTTCTAATGTAGATTTACTGTACATAAGCTAGTCTGGGCATGCCTTCTAATGTAGATTTACTGTACACAAGCTAGTCTGGGCATGCCTTCCAATATAGATTTACTGTACATAAGCTAGTCTGGGCGTGCTTTCTAATACAGATTTACAGTACAAAAGCCAGTCTGGGCGTGCCTTCTAATATAGATTTACTGTACATAAGCTAGTCTGGGCATGCCTTCTAATATAAATTTACTGTACATAAGCTAGTCTGGGCGTGATTTCCAATATAAATTTACTGTACATAAGCTAGTCTGGGCGTGCCTTCTAATATAGATTTACTGTACATAAGCCAGTCTGGGCATGCCTTCTAATATAGATTTACTGTACATAAGCCAGTCTGGGTGTGCCTTCTAATATAGATTTACTGTACATAAGCTAGTCTGGGCATGCCTTCTAATATAGATTTACTGTACATAAGCCAGTCTGGGTGTGCCTTCTAATATAGATTTACTGTACATAAGCTAGTCTGGGCATGCCTTCTAATATAGATTTACTGTACATAAGCCAGTCTGGGCATGCCTTCTAATATAGATTTACTGTACATAAGCCAGTCTGGGCATGCCTTCTAATATAGATTTACTGTACATAAGCCAGTCTGGGCATGCCTTCTAATATAGATTTACTGTACATAAGCCAGTCTGGGCATGCCTTCTAATATAGATTTACTGTACATAAGCCAGTCTGGGCATGCCTTCTAATATAGATTTACTGTACATAAGCCAGTCTGGGCATGCCTTCTAATATAGATTTACTGTACATAAGCTAGTCTGGGCATGCCTTCTAATATAGATTTACTGTACATAAGCTAGTCTGGGCGCGATTTCTAATATAGATTTACTGTACATAAGCTAGTCTGGGCGTGATTTCTAATATAGATTTACTGTACATAAGCTAGTCTGGGCGTGCTTTCTAATATGGATTTACTGCACATAAGCCAGTCTGGGCGTGATTTCTAATATGGATTTACTGTACATAAGCTAGTCTGGGCGTGATTTCTAATACAGATTTACTGCGCATAAGCTAGTCTGGGTGAGCTTTCTGAGATAGATTTACTGTACATAAGCTAGTCTGGGCGTACTTTCTAATATAGATTTACTGCGCATAAGCTAGTCTGAGTGGCCTTCTGATAAATATTTACTGAGCATAAGCTAGTCTGGGCGCGCTTTCTGAGACAGATTTAGTGCATGCTTTGCTTAAGCCAGATATACTGCTTATATATGCGGGTATTTGCAGCAGCGGATGGGCAACACCTCCTCACTTTAACGTCTAAAGGATAATGAAGGTGCTCGCTGAATATCACAAATGGATAATAATCGAGTTAAATAACGCTGGCAGCTTGGGGAGAAAATGGCTTTATGTGTATTTTACGCTACTGGGAATCGACATTACAGAATTACAAGCCATCCGGAGTGCTATGAATATACTCAGCGTGGAAAATCAATGCACATCCCATGTGTGATATTGGCATATGAACAGTAACGATTGCTGTGGCGGCCCTATTGGGAGTATACAGTGTGGCGCATAGCGTATGCATTCATCATGTTTGCATATTATGCTCTGGGAGCATGGTGGGTTTCTATGGGATGGCAGGAGTAGAAGTGTCACTCCACAACTGACTCCTCGCGCACATTTCTGCGAGCGCGTTGTCCATAATGATTAGCCGATATGTTCACCATGTCCCCGTCAGTAAAATAAGATCAATATTGAGCGATGAGCGATTTGTCCGTCGGTGACACGAATCTGACACCACACATCACCACGGTGACACTGTGCCTGCCCCAAAGGAGGGTATAAATTTGTCTTTGATAGCGCAATTAATCGCAGGTTGAACAGCTGACGATGAGTTATAGAGCATGTCATCTACCCATTAACCCTCGAATTTGTTAAAGAAAATTTGAAATTTTTTCCTAGGAAATGTTAATTTGCAGACGAAGAGAAGACTATTTTTTTTAATTTACCACTGGAATGACTGGCTTGGTTATCGAGTCATTTCAGTTGTAAATTTTCAAAAATAAGTTCACTTCCTCTGCAAATGGACCTTTCTCATGCCCACTGTGGAAGCTGATATGAGTGTTAAAAGGTTAACGACTCAAGCTGGATGAAAATGGCTTTTGCAGTGGTCTTGAGAAATGTCCATTTGCACGCCAATAAGACTATTTTTGAAAATGTACTCTAATCAAGCCAGTCATTCCTGCAGTAAATTTTCAAATCTCTTTTCTTTGTCAGCAAATAGACACTGACTAAGCAAGAAAATATGGATTTTCTTGGCCATTAACCCTTTAATTGCCAAGCCGGAAAAAATGGCCAGTTCAGTAGTTTTGCAAAGTGTCCATTTACAGGTCACCAGAAAGCTCTGCAAGTTCGAGTTGTAAATTGACAAATGATTTTCTCATGGCCTGCAGCTGGACAAGTACACTTTTCACCATTAAATGGTTAATTAACATGAGTGGCATTTTGAGAGCTTTGAGGCGCTCTTGACACAAGATGGTTAAACCTTTAATGGTCCAATTTATTCAAGAAAATTTTAAGATCTGCCTGTTGAATGTCCATTTACAGGCCAAGAGAATAGTTTTTAAAAATTTATCACTGGAATGACTGGCTCGATTATCGAGCCAGTCATTCCAGTGGTAAATTTTCAAAAAAATTGTATTCTCTTGGCCGATAAATAGGCATTCCACAAGACGATAACTGAGGCCGGGTTTGGCCGGCATGACAACTAAATGGTTAAACTGATAATACACACTTTATTACTTATTGTTGGCTTCACATACTGTAGGAAGGGAAGCGACTTTACTGTGTATCTATCAACTGCAGACAGATTCTACCCAGTAACGCTCTCACCAAAAAATTCCCAGTATCTCAATCTCAGGGCAAACAAATACGAAAGGTATTGAATATTTTGAAATCAATATGACTGGAAGCCATTGCTACCTTGAGCAGCGACGGCTTCCAGTCATATTAAGAATTAAAGAATGTACTTATTCATGGATTTGTCATTGAAAGGGTTAAGGCCTAAAGACAATGTTCACTCATAGTCATTAGGTAGTGGCTACTCAGCAACCCCTGACACATCCTAAAATAGAGGAGACAATTATATTACCTGACACTTATCAATCAAGACACCACTAGCTCATGACCGCCAACTAAATACAGGAACAATTAATTTCACAGATTAACCCTTTAATGGTCAAATTTAGTCAAGAAAATCAAGACATTTTTTTAGATTTATCACTGTAATGACTGGCTCGAGCCAGTTATTCCAGTGTTAAGTTTTCAAAATTATTCTCTTGGCCTGCAAATGGACATTTCTTAAGACCACTGCAGAGGCAGGTTTTGGTGGGCTTGACCATTAAAGGGTTAAATACCTTTAGCGCAATTTCAAGGTAACCATACCAGAAGACTGCTAATCATTTTGAAAATACCGTAACTGTAAGCTGTTAGCACCTTATATCTAGACAGCAAAGCATTCCAGGCATATTACTTTCAACATTTTCAATAGAATAAGAGAGGGATCCATTTCAAGCCATGCCATGCCCATTTCTAGCTTTACGTGTTTTGGAATCTATTTGAAACTTTCAAACCTGAATTTCTCAAAAATCTAAATTTTAAGGTATTATACAGTTAAACTGTAGAATATTTTGAAACTAATTTGACTGGGAGCTGTTGCTCCCTATGGCAGAAAACATCTCTAGTTAAATTAGTTTTAAAATATTCAACAGAAGGTTTATTCAACTGTAAATTGACCAAAGACAATTTGCATACTTTCATGACAAACGTTTGAGTGACAGATCAGCTCCTCCCATTCTTGCATCACAAAGAAGTTGGTGTATCTGGTCTGCAGTGAGAAAATGGTTAATCACAGAGCTCAATACTTTTACCAATATTTATAAAGAAGCGGGAAGTGGTTACATGACCACTTTCTATGAACATCACCTCAAACATATCACTCATAATTAACTCTCTAATGATTAAATTTCGTAAAAAATATCAAAATCTTTTCTCACTGAATGTCTATTTGCAGGAAGAGAATTTTGGAAATTCACCAATAGAATGACTAATTCGGTAATCGAGCCAGTTATTCCAGGAGTAAATTTTCAAAAAGTACTTTCCTCTTGGCATGCTAATGGACATCCATAAAGAGCAATTCTGTCTTGGCCAGTGTGAGTGTTAAACAGTTATCGATGGAAATTCTCCAAGAAGAAATCATAATGAAATACCCTCTATATTACTGAAAATACATGATGCAAATCGAATTTCTCAAAATTGAATGGTCATAATCAATAATACATTGTACGTCTCTTAATTCAAATCTGTGAAATGAATTGACTGTCATATCGAGATATATTAAAGTTTACTGTGAATGGGTGCATTGTAAGCAAACAACCAGTATTTCAATAATTCAGTCAAGATACTTTAACCCTCTAAACCTCGAATCTGTTTAAGAAAATCTCAATATTCTCATAGAAATGTCAATTTGCAGACTATTTTTTAAAATTTGCCACTGGAATGACTGGCTCGGTAACTTAACCCTCTAAACCTCGAATACGTAAGAAAATTTCAATATTCTCATAGAAATGTCAATTTGCAGACTATTCTTTAAAATTTGCCACAGGAATGACTGGCTCGGTAATTTAACCCTCTAAACCTCGAATCTGTTTAAGAAAATTTCAATATTCTCATAGAAATGTCAATTTGCAGACTATGATTGAAAATTGACCACTGGAATGACTGGCTTTGTTATCGAGCCAGTCATTCTAGTGGTATATTTTCAGAAATAGTCTTCTCTCTGCCTACAAATGGACATTCTGCACGGCGACTGCTACGGCTGGTTTTAGCCGGCTTTAATGGCGAAGATTCATGGTGAATAAAACCATAATTTTTTCTCAGTGAATATCTATTTCCCCGGCATGCTTATTTTTGAAAATATATTATTGGAATGGCTGGTTGAATTATCGAGCCATCTATTTCCGCAGTAAATTTAAGATAAAATCCTCTCTGGCTTGACCTGCAAAGGGACATTGACAAGTACAAAACAAGTTTGATAGAATCTTAGCCGGTGCGGATTCAGGATTTTCTGGATATTTTTAGATCATGGCCAAAGTGTTGGAATCCTAGAGTATGGTCACACACTTTCCAGTGTTAACATTTTAGTCAAATCAGACAAGCAGTTTCCGAGATATTTACATATCCATAATTTGATCTGATCCGGATCCAGGTTATTTTATGCATCTCACGGCCAAAGTGTGAAAATCCTCAGATTGCATGACAAGTTCCGTTGTCCTTTAACCCTCGAATTTGTTCAAGAAAATGTTCCTTTGCAGACCAAGAAGACGATTTTTGAAAATGTACCCTGATAGATTGAAAAGAATAGTCTTCTCTTGGACTGCAAATTAGCATTTCTCAAGACCACTACAGCAACCGTTTTTGGCTGATATGAATGTTAAAAGGTTAATATTTGAGTCAAATTGGATTGGTAGTTTTTTTAGAAACAGCTTAGAATAAGCTCTTGTGACCGACCGACCGACTAAGGGAACAGGCAGTTTATTAAGCCATTACCAGCAACTAAAACTTCAAGAATGAAATTAACAACAGCAAATTGCTGTTCTTGGCTGTGTGATGTTGTTTGTTCAATGTACTGAGAGATGTATGATCAGACCTTACATGGGAGACTGAGAGATTGTAAACATGAGATCACACATCTAAGAGCAGTCTTTCTTGGTGCGCAGTCGCAGTAAATCTAATAAGGATATGTTATAGCAGCATATGCATGGCTTTTGTATCGATTATTTTAACCATTTAACCCTCAAATTTGTTCAAGAAGATTACAATTTTCTCCTAGAAAATCTGTATTTGCATCGCAAGAGAATAATATTTTTGAAGATTTACCACTGGAGTGCCTGGCTCGGTTGTCGAGCCAGTCATTTCAGTCATAAATTTTCAAAAATATTCTCTTGCGATGCAAATGAACATATCTCAAGATCACGACAGAAGGCGTTTTTGGCCATTTTGAGTATTAAAGGGTTAAGAGGTCAATAGTGGAATTAAATCTCCCCCACCAACCCCCTTGTGGGTTGGTCTGTTGTTTTACTAACCACTATAAAAATATACTTACCGTTCAATTACTACTTGCTAAATCAATTATCTGCATTTAGCTATCAGAATAAGATTTTTATGCCTGCATACACACCTCCCCATGCCTATTTCTATTAATATGGACCCTCAACTAGGCTACTGGTTAAGTCCATCTCCGGCATACTGACAGCTATAGACTGGCACCAGTCTATACTCACCCCAGTGACGCTTGTTACTAAGCGCGCTTGCGCATGCGCACGCGCACTGGAGCCCAAATAGGAAACAGATTCACTTTTCTAAATTTAAGTGCTAAATATTAAAGGCCAATTCTCAAATCTTACCACGCGGGGTGGCTGAGGCCGGGTCGTAGTGATTGAATGGTAAGTATGTTTTTATAGTGGTTAATAAAACAGACCAACCCACACGGGGGGGGGGGGGGGGGGGGGGGGGGGGTTGTTATTACACCACAAAAACATCCATTACCGTTCAATCACTACTTGCTAAACCCGTAGATTTGGTCAGTGCCCCATTTAAACATTAGGTGGGAGGAGATTTGAGAATCAACAAACAAGGATAAAAATCGCACCAATCTTATCCAAATGTTAATAACATAACATAATAGTGCATTTAACCCAATCACACCGTGATTAACAAAATAAGGAAAACTTGAACTTAAAGAAATAAATAAAAACCAAAAGAAGACACACCATTTCTCACAGACGCACAGTCCTAACAAAAATGGTGGAAAGTGCTCGGTAAATGGTCTTCGGCTTTTTTAGTTAAAATAGTAATGTTACGAAAGAAGGAGGCTGCTGCACTCTGGTCTTTGAGATAAAAGGATGTAAAAGTGGATTCAGATTTCCATCCTGCCACCTGCATGACCTCATCTAAAGACGAACCGTCAAAAGAGCGAAAGAAGTAGCCATACCTCTAACGCATGGGCTTTAATCTGGGAGAGATTAATTTGATCCGGTGAGGCTATCTCATAACAAAGCTTAAAGTGTAGATTTCGGCTACCAAGAGTAATAGTTATTTTAGGTAAATAAACCTCCTCTACTCGAAAATTGTATTAGTTAATAATATAAATGCCGTATTAAAAAAATATAGGCAAATTATCATTAATTTCCGAGGATTGCCGAACAAAAACTCTGATTTCTGGGAAGCGGGAAATCCCTCGTACTTGTGACGTCACAAGTGGAACCCGTGAAAAAAGTAGACATGCCGTCGTTTCCCGATAGACTACTCGGTCTCAGACGTGACAAATTTGTATGGAAATTGGGAATATGATATTTGTATGTCGATTGGGGCTAATAAGCGTATAGAATTAAAATATTGATCAATACTGCATCTGAAGCGGAGAATGTAATACACATTTCCGGACGATCGCTTAGCGAGGCCGCTCAAAGGCAATTAGCGGGTACTCGGGTACTGGTATGTAAGAATCGGTTCCTCACGATGTTTATTTGTTTTTGTGAAAATTGTTGTTGTAAACACGCATTTATCAGGTTATAGAAAGTCAAAATGAAGAAATACTGTGTATCGTAGAGCACTAAAAGTCACATTGGACGGAATATACCAATTAATTCTTTTGATAGTCCAACGATTGGAGTACACCTGAAAAGCTGGCTTGTAGCGATGAGCAGGTGATTGGCGAGCCATGACTGAGTCAGTGCAGGACAACGTGGGGGCAAGAAATGATACTTTACACTCAGAGCTTTCAAGTTATAAAGGTAAAATCATAAATTTATTATCTACATATTGTAATTGTTCAAACAATTAGTTTTATTTTATTAATCCTATTAGAAGATAATTAATTGAATTACTAAAACACCCGTTTTCATTAATTTCACTCAACCAAACCAATCGGCAACTGTTTAGCATGCTGGAAATAGACATTAGCACGCTGATGGAGGTTTACTTTTGTTCACACACCTAAGCATAATGGATATTTCCAATTTATCCATCCATCATATGACATCATAATCAACTACGTGACGCATAGTATGACGTTGTAATCAATTACAGCAAGAATGACTCAATTTAGTCCATTTAAATGTTTAAGTCCGACACATTGCATGAATTGTATGTATTTGCTATTTAATAATAGTCACATTAGTTTCAAAATATTCCCTGACTAGTTTTCTGGAAATTGATAGTCAAGAAGTGCAGGGATCGATCGATCCCCACACGAGCATTGTGTTGGTCTAGCTTAGCTAGAGATGAGTGGGGCATAGCTAAAACTGGAAAGGTGTGTTGTAAGAAAACTATAATAATGATGTATATTGATTTAGTTACTGTTAAAACATATTGCTGTTGTGTATGTTTGGTGTGCATTAGGTTATTTTGCTACATGTACAAACCGGCATGAGAATTATCAGAGCAGTGTAATGATTACTACCGTCAAAAATTAAAATTTCTTTAAAAAATCAATAGAGGACTTAAATAATATGAGATATATTGCACACAATCTTCTCTAAGGCCAAAATAAAAAAGGTTATACCGCCAGTCTATACTGGCATCTGTCATGTTAGTTCTCTCTATTTTTAATGAGCAGGCATAGATAAAGACAATGACCACCACTAACTGGTCCCGTAGCCTCTTTGATTAATGGTTGAGTTTAGAATCGATGAATGGTTGAGTTTAGATTTCCATTTAATTCCCTTATGGAACACAAACAAGTAGCACCCCCCCCCCCCCCCCCCCCCCCACCACCACCACACACACCTACCTGTGTTAACCCAAATCACACCAGTATCTTCTGGGATATCCGTAATGCCATTATTTGTTTTGTAGGCCATGTACATCATTTTCACGGGTGGTCGGATCGCGGCCAAAGTCTGAACGATCCTTTGTATGTTGCTAAGATTTGAGCCAAATCAGCTCAGTAGTAGATACATTTCTGGATACCAAATGCATTACCACCTATGGGATGAGGATTAAACTATGATTCCGGAATTGATTGTAGTACAAAGGTTTTGTTTATGTCAAGAGAGATCTCGTCTGTCTGGATAAATGTTTGAATATTTAACACTTTAATGGTTAAATTTGGTAACAAAAATCAGCATATCTCTTTACTGCATGTTCATCTGCAGGTCATGAGAATTATATTTTTGAAAATTTACCACTAGAATGACTGGCTCCATTATCAAGTCATCCAGTCCAGTGATAAGTTTCCAAAAATTAATCTCTTGACCATGATCATGCATGCTAGAACCCCATATTGATTCGGTTATTGCTGTACAAGAAACATGAACTTTCAGTCTGATAAGCAAACATTTGCTTACCAGTAAATATTAACTACAGAGCGAGCAAGATCACCCTCCACCTAATGACGAATTTTCCGTATGAAACATGGCCATGTTGTGGAAGCCTAATGTACGGTTACAAACTTTCATATTAAAATTTGAGCCAAATTGGTTGACTGATCACAGCCAACATCTGAAAATTCTCTTCACAGTATCAGCCTTTATTGTGTTAACATTTTATCCAAATTTGATCAGTAATTTTTAGCACACCCATTCTGAAGGGACAAGTGACTAAGCGGGCTTATACCATGGTGACCTTTGCCTCTGTCGCCTGCCCATCTATAATTCTTTTTATGAAAATACTTCTGGCCATTAACCACCGATATTAATCAAATTGTGCTTAGATAGCTCTATGATGGTAGGCTTCCCAGAATTTATCCAGAAATTTGATTGGTAAATTTTCCAATGGCCACCTGAAGATTTGACCTGGACATCTTGGATTTTACTATAATTTTTTTTAATTTTTTAAAACGTATAATTAAATCTTCTTAAAAATGACAAAATTTTAACCAAGCTTGGCTGGCATGACCTTAAACCGCATGGAATTTTTTGATACAAACTATTACTTGATTGGTTGATTTTTACAATGGCTATCTAGGATTTCAAAAATATTTCAAAACACATTTTTGTCTTAAAGATGACAGTATGTTTCAACAAGACCTGTATGTATTTACCTCTAAGATGCTACATTATATGATCATGACGTATGGAGAGGCGAATGGTTGCTCTCCTCTTGCCTAAGGTTAATTCTAGGCGAACATCTCATAGATTGCCTATATTGTTTAGTAACGATGATAGAATATAGAGGCGAGAACTAACACTACTCGCTTCACTGGTTTAAATTTAAATTCAGGAGAGCAGGTGATTACTCCGCTTCGAAATTCTCGTGGAGAGACATGTATGATTCTTGACATTTATACAGAATCTGGTTGTTAAATCTTTTGTGCTCATTTTGGATTTCTGAAATTAGGAATGAAATTTGGTAAAAAATACTTATCAGTAATTAATACATTTTACTACTGGGTCGATTTCAATCAAACTTGACTGCTATAGTGTTAGGCATCCGAATAGAATATACATAAAATTGATTGGTGGATTTATTTCAACAGCTATCTTGGGTTTCCAGAAATCCCCCCAAAATTGTTTAACCCTTTAATGGTCATGCCAGCCAAAACCGGCCTCTGTTATGGTCTTGAGGAATGTCCATTTACAGACCAAGAGAAGACAATTTTGAAAATTTACCACTGGAATGACTGGCTTTATACCCGAGCCAGTCATTCCAGTGATAAACTTTCAAAAGTTGTATTCTCTTGGCCTGTAAATAGACATTCAATAGGCAGATATTAAAATCTTTTGACCAAATTTGACCATTAAAGGGTTAACATGTTACTCTTACAAATCTCTGGCCACAATGTGTGCTTTTAAAACTAAAAACTATTGCTGGCAACAGTACTCCAGGTGAGCGATACTGAGCTCCAAGCGCGCTATCAGATCTGAATGCAATACCTTATTACCTCTACAGGGCAAGGGTAATGAGACAAACATGATAAGCCTACAGGTACAATAACTGAAGCACTAGTGTCTCCATATTTTGAAAGTAAAACGACTAAAGGTGACAAGATGATTGAATTCTGTTTAGTCAAAGCATAATAATTAGGATATTAATCCTTTATCTCTCACAGACCAGCTATTACCGATTTGTTATAATGTAGGGGAGATTCTGTTTAATATTTTGAAACTAATTTGACTGGGAACTTTTGCTCTCTATGGCAACAACTTCCAGTCAAATTATTAGCTTCAAAATATTCACAACATCATTACTGAATAGCTCTTGATATCGAGAGGCTGTAATTAAAAAGGTCAGATCTTTATGAAAGTAGATACACCGATGTATATTTTAGAAAGAATAATGCTGCAAGCTATTCAAGACAATAACAGTTTAAAAGCAGTATTATTTCAAAATATGTCTGTTTGAATTCTTGTTCACTTAAATAGTAGACTTCTGAAAGTGCTTCAATATCCTTCATATCAATTCAACAAACTCGGGGAACATGCTTCATACATGTATTTCAACATCTCTCTTTAACTGTCCTTTCTTTTGCAGGTCTGGGATAGTCGTGTTACTCATGTACTGAAGTCTTCTGTAGC
Source organism: Chaetoderma sp. LZ-2023a (assembly GCA_034401795.1). Lineage (NCBI taxonomy): Eukaryota > Metazoa > Mollusca > Caudofoveata > Chaetodermatida > Chaetodermatidae > Chaetoderma > Chaetoderma sp. LZ-2023a. The sequence continues at coordinate 118,348,478 of CM067359.1, forward strand.
AGAGTGTCAGTCTTACCCTGAGAGTGACACTGCCCTTGAGGAAATCTGTGATTTTAGGTGGTTTAACCATTTATCTAGAGGACTAGACCCACTTTCTGAGATAACGAAGTGTCATGTGCATAACTTTGCTCAGTTGAATATGTGATGTTATAGTGTGTGCTTTAGTAAGAACTGGTGTAATCCCCTGGTAGGATGAGAACTATCACAATGTCGGACACTCAGTGTGGAGGCTTCCTTCAGTGACACACACCTATTATTGATAACCTACTGAACAATATGTAGTATTCACACATGCGGCTATATTTCACTCACTGTCTGCAGATTTGATTTATATGGGACAAAATTCGGTACATATTGTGCTTTAATCACCAGTCGGAATTCTACTGTCTATGACTCTATGTTCTGAGAATATTATCATATATATACTGTTGCGATACAACAGATTTAATAATCTTTCACAATAAAAACTTTTATTATTGCTTAAATGGTCAAATTTCATTATTAGTCATTTGAAATTGGTGAAATTATCATTAATTTCAAAGATTTGTGTCAATCAACGCTACCTCCAGAACAGCCACCATAATATATTATAATTTAAAGAAAATGAAAAGATGAACATCGAAATGTTGTTGATTGGTACAATCATAGAGGAATAAACCTATTAACTCCAGTAAAATACCAGAGATGAATCAGAATAACTTAAAACGATGTTTCTAAACATAGACATTAACCATGTATTTATCTGAATAATCGGAGCAATCATTTTACCCATATTGCAAACAATCAAAGATGTAAGTGGACGTAAGTGCCTATCAGTGGGGTTTAAGTGCCATGCAAATAGTATTCCATTTGTGCATTGATACCTTTAACAGAGCTTATTTACTGGTGCAATACTGCTGATTATTTTGAAAACAATCTGACTGGAAGTAGTTGCTAGCAGCAGCAAGGATTCTCAGTCAAAATGTTTTCCAGTTGGCTAGTATAATTTTCACTGATTGTTTCTATGGTCACAAAATGATGTCAGCGAATAATTTGAAACCATTTTCACTGAAATTCTTTGCTGCATATACCAGTGGCCTGTCAAATTGTTTTCAGAATAGTTTCAGGTATTTTATATCGCTTTTACTAGCAGATATACTAGTAGCTCACTGTTATATAACAAGTACAGTAATAACAGGACCGCTTGTAAAAAGGAACAGAATTAGATTTATCTCTCCTCGCGCATCTGAGCATTGGGAGGCATATTAAGGTAGTTTAGTTGCTTTAAGTTATTCTGATTCATTGTATCTTCTTTACTGGTGATAGTAGTTACATTACTCTATGGTGTTACCAATCAACACCATTTGGAAGCTCCCTTTTCATTTACCGTAACCACATGCATCAAGTGTGAGCAAGATTTATCCATGATGTTTTGTTGTCCATGATTCTCTTAATTCTTTTGGTTTTATCCATGAAACTCCAGTATCAGTCTGACAGTCTATAGCTTTTTTCAAGGGGGTTAATACAATATAAGAAAGCTGTTGGATATTCAGAAAATAATTTTACCGGAAGGCAGTGTTAGCATAATCCTTTCATTGACAAATCCCTGAAAAAATAAATTCTGTACGGCATAAAACTTATTCTGTTGAATATTTTGAAATTGATTTAACTGGAAGTTGTTGTTTCCTAAGGCAGCAACAGTTTCTAGTCAGAAAATTTCAAAATATTCAACAGTTTTCCTCTATGGTTGCCTTGAAAATTAGATATGGGGAATTCATCCGTGAAAGGGTTAAAGCAAACGGGTCAGAAAAGCATAGCACAATGAAAGCGTGGGCCTTCACAGTACACTCAGGTATTAGTACAGTCATTCTATGTGAAATCATAGCACAATGAAAGCATGGGCCTTCACAGTACACTCAGGTATTAGTACAGTCGTTCTATGTGAAATCATAGCACAATGAAAGCCTGGGCCTTCACAGTACACTCAGGTATTAGTACAGTCTTTCTATGTGAAATCATAGCACAATGAAAGCATGGGCCTTCACAGTACACTCAGGTATTAGTACAGTCATTCTATGTGAAATCATAGAAGATTGTTGTTGCATCAACTATTGAAATTACTATGATTCTTGTGCATGGGTAAATTTCTATAAACTGAGAATATTCGGAATATCAGATCATTATTAACTCGCCTGACCTGTAGGCCCAAGTGAGCCTATGCCATGGTGTTCGTCCGTCGGTCAAATTGCATATCCTGGGTCAGCTTATGCAATGGTAATTCGGTTGTAATGAATAACCTGGACAAATTTGCACAATATTAATGTCGTTGATACATGTATATTTTTCAATTGGGCCGCTATGGCGTCAAAAGTGTCTGTTTTTGAAGCAATGTTGCCAACTGAAAGCTTTTACTGTTTGAGATTTAGCTTTGACCTCAAAATTGGTGCACATATTCAGGACCCCATAGACAAACATTCGGCCAGTTGAACCAGAGTTATTCACAGTGTCCAATTTGAAGAAATTGTTGCTGAAAGCTGTTGCATTGTGATTTTTACCCAAAAGAAGTCGAAGCACTCCATTCTCATATTAACCCTTGCGTCTGGCGATGCAGGTAAAAAATCATGACAGTTATGGCCGATTATGAGATAAATGCTGACAAATTGAGCTTATGCTGTGGTGCTCAGCTGTCTGTAAAATCGCATCTTCTATGACCAATTTCAGGCAAATTTGTCTGGGAGAATCTTATCGTGTTAGCAGGGCTCGATTATAAGACTAACCTGTTAACCCGAGGATAGTAGAATTTCATATGGGCTAGTAAAACTGCACCTGCACTAACCTGTCTGGGTTAGTTGCTCTCAAAAGAGGAAATACAAAAAAATACTATTCTAATGTCATTATGTTGAGTACCCACCAAAGGCAGCAATGGCTTTCCAGACAAACTAATTTCAAAATATTCAACGGCTTCTCTGTATCGGTGATTGGATTAAAGAAGTGATCAGCTTTGAGCTTACAAACATTGGGTTAGTGAAGTTTGCTGCGGGATAGTAAAATCAATGATGCACTATCCTGTCTAGTTTAGTAGAACAAATCCTTAAAATCTACCCCTGGGTGTTAGGCTCCAGAACATCTCTTCAGAATTCTGATTGATCCATAAATTGATCGGTGAAAATCTTAGATTTTGTAAATGATTTACTGGAAATTGTCAAAATGCATCTCCTTGGTGGATTTCAACAAAATTTGGCCATAAGAACCGTATGGTGCTACGCTTCTGAGTTCAGAACTTCGATTAGTCAGTTTTGGGGTGAAAATATTGGATTCTATGAAAAAGTTCCCGGAAATTGTCAAAATGCATCTCCTCAGCCGCTTGGTTGATTTTAACCAAGTTTAACTAGATGGACCCTATGGTGGTACACTCCAGAAGTTCTATTCAGAAATTTGATTGGTCAGATGTCTCATCCGTAACCATTTACACCTCAAATTCTTCAAAATAAGTATCAATTTTCTCATAGAAAATGTCCATTTGCAGGTTGAGATTATTTTTGAAAATTTATCACTGGAATGACTGGCATGATTATCGAGCCAGTCATTCCAGTAGTAAATTTACAAAATAGCATTCTACTGGAGTCCTGGTCTGAAAATGGACATTTCTCAGATCTACCACAGAAGCAATTTTTTGGGTGGCGCGAGTATTATTGGGTTAATCAATTCCCAGTTTTAACCAAATTCGGCCAGGAGTACCCCATATTGAGTGCCTGGAATTTTAACTGATCCATTTTCAGGTGAACATCTTGTTCTTGAAAATGACATCACAGGAAGTGCTTACGGTTCAGGCTGAAACTCCTGATATTTCATCGATAACTAAGGGTGATTAAAGTTTGTTCAAAAGAAATTGATCAGTGATAAAACATGGCTGTCATGGACCAATCATAATTTACTGTTTGGTGGCCATGTTGGTTCTTTATTGGTTCAATGGAACCTTTCATTCGATCTGATTGTGCATTATCAGTGTTCACTACAGGTAGGCAACTATTGGGTGCATGAGACAAGAGTCAAGAAGATTGCCAATGTTTCCTCCTGTGGTAAGATAATCCACCACTGAGCCGTGAACTGGGTTCGTCGTTTAAGTAGTCGATTGTTGAGAACCATGCCACTCCCTTAAATTTGATTTTAAATTATTTGTTTGTTTGATATATTTATAATGTCGATATTTTCAAGGTAACATTCATGATTTATGCCATGTTTACAATTCTATCAGTGTTCACTCAAGGAGCTTAGACTTATATAAGCCTATAGGCTCAGCTCTAGCCCATTTCCCAGATGTGTTGGCTTTCAAGATTCAAAATTATTATCATAACAGCTAAATTTTTTACATAGGCTTTTATCTTTAAAAAGGAAAGTGTATGATTTCCAAAAATTTAAAAGCCAAATCATACTTGAGAAATGGGATATCTATAAAGAAATCCATAAGTTTTAAGTTTATGAAAAGTCAGTTATTGACCCATTCACTACTGGTAAGCAATTATCCCATTTAATTACTAAATGCCAATTTATCAATGTTCAAACAGTTTGGACACATTGACATTTAATAACTACATAATATTTTGATGGCAATTTGATATAAATGTGTTGGTGCCGATGATTTTGACAGATTTCATTTTTACAGAACCTCGAGAAAATTAATTTCAGATACAGTAAAGGGGTTTCCTTCTTTCGTGTTTATTATTGCTCATTAATATGTATGAGCTGAAAGAATGCGGGTTTTATCCAATCATTATCGCGATTCCGGCATTCCTGTGAAGGAATCGTTTAGTGGACTCGATTTACCCGTTTGTTGCTGGAAAGAAGATACGACGAACCTTCGATTCGCGCAATGCTAAATGCTAGCGGGATGGATTGGCGATTGAGCTGTCGCTAAAAATCGTTTAATATTAGAAAATATATTCTAATATGTACAGCGGGATTTTAGAACACGATTCACAATTCTTTTTTATATGAGAATCAATAGTATGACTCATTTTTCTAGCGTTGAATGTGAAAATTCATGTATTTTTAACACATGTATGCCTACCACCGAGACCCCCGAAATCTCAATACTATCTCTCGGCAAACATTGCCAAAGTTTAATCTGATGGAAATTAATCAAAGGATAAATTATTCACGTGTGTTTCAATATCGTACTACGCATCTTTGTGTCATTTTAACAAAATTAATTGCATAAATATATCTAAATGCAACTCTTCTCCTTGCCAGTCGGACTAAATAACACGTTAACGACTAGAGGGAATTCCCTCGTCCCTTCCACTTGTGCCGCGTGTCACATGGTGCGTTTCACCGGTTTTACGGAACTTGCCGAGTGATATTAGGAAGCAGCAAAAGGCATAATTTCCAACCTTTATAATCACGTTCTTCTAGCATACACGTTTTAAAAAGAATAAAAGTGCATGATAACATGTTAATCTAGCATCACTCTATCTGTTTTCAAAAGAAAATGCCAGCCATGATCTACACTTTAATTGTCTCACAATTCCATCTGGCAATCGTAGATTTTGAGACCGGCTTAGATAACTCTTCCGCGTAGGAAACCCATAAATGGGATGGATCGACTCTTATAATTGGTTCGCTGTCTGTAGGTTCTTAATGCCCTAACAGGACACCAAAATTTATCGGATAGCGAAAAAGATGCTAAAGATTTTAAAATGATCCCTTCTGGTATATAAAACCAAACCGTCTCCTGAAACTATAAATCTATCCTTTTCAGCAGAAAGAGCATGAATCTCTGAACGCCTTCTAGCAGAGGCAGCAGCAACAAGAAAAACAGCTTTGAGAGTTAAAAGCCTAATACTGATAGAAGAAATAGGTTCAAAATGGCGACCTGCCAGCACTTGAAGAACCAAAGCCAAATTCCAGGAAGGTAAAGGCTTAGCAATCGGAGGACGAATATTACCTAGACCTCTAACAAAACTATCAAGAGTCTTAGAATCCTTGACATCAGCATTCAGAAGACAAGGAAGGGAGGACGCCAGGGAAAATCTATATCCCCTGACCGTATTAGCTGACAAATGTAAAGAATCAAACAGATAGGATAAAAAATCTAATACTTGTGGTATAGAAACAGAATCGGGCACAAAACCTTGGCCTGAAAACCACTCACCAAAAAATTTTAAGTCGACAGGTCGATTCCCTTCTGGCAGAGTCAATAATTTCCTGAGATCTTAAAGAAGCCTTAGTCTCGAGGACCTCAGACTCGAGATTCTCCAAACGCACAGATTGAAAATTTCTAGATTTGGATGCACACAAAGACCTCTTACTTGAGATAGAAGATCCTGGGATACTGGAAGAAGACAAGGGAAGTCTACCAGAAGATCTAGAAGGTCTATAAACCAAATCCTCTTGGGCCAAAAGGGAGCTATCATAAGAACCTCGCAATCTTGGTCCTTGACCGTCTTCAAGACTAACGGAATCAAATTGTTGGAGGGAAGGTATAGGCAGGCGAACATTCCTGTCTAGGACTGAGACAGAGCATCTACCGCCAGGGCTTGACTGTCCGGAAAAGGAGACATCTAAGAGGAGATCTGGGCATTCAGAAAGGTCGCGAACAGATCTACTAGAGGACGATCCATAAGACTGAAAAACGCTCTGAAAACCGACTTCTTTAACTGCCACTCTGTGTGGCCGAACTTGCTGGGACGTGACAGTTGGCCCGCCAGAAAATTCAGACTGCCTGGGACAAAGGAACCCGAAATACGCAAAACTGGAAGTCAGACCAGATATGGAAAGAACGAAGGTAGATACAGAAAACGGAAGTCTATCCGAGTCTGAACGACCCGGAAGTACACCTCTAGAAACAGAAGCGGAAGTGAACAGATAGGAATCCAAAACGGAAGCGGAAGCGCTTCTAAGGGAAGACGAAAAATAATAGGAGTCCACAGAACCCTGCATCACCAGAAGCGTTGCTAAAACCGGAAATGGAACAAGGAACCGGATCTTGAAGACCTGGATGCTCCACAAAAACAGAAGACATACCGGAAACGGACGGAACGGAAGTAATAACTGGAACTTGACGACCTGGATTTCCTGCCAAACCGGAAGTCCTACCGGAAACGGACGCCAGAGAAGAAAGAACCAGATCCTGAAGACCTGGATGTCTTGCTAAACCGGAAGTTAAAACAGAAAAAGGCAGTAAACCCGAGTCCAGAGGACCCGAGTCCACCACAACAGAACCGGAAGAACTAGCAAGACTAGGAATCAAATTCTTGGCAATGGGCGATCTACAAAGAAGCTTGACGACCGGTATAATTGAAAAATTGGCATTAGCATAAGTACCAGCCTTATGGACATCAGCCTCAGCCTCCACCACCACGGCTTGTCGGTTATGCCCGTCACCCTCAAGTCTTATGTGGGTTTGACCCGGTGCACTACACGAGCCCACCTTCGAGAGCTTAGTCACTCTAGACTTCTGCTTAGAATTCTTAACCTGCATGGAGGTTAGAGGGATCGGTTTCCCCCATTTGCGGGAACGCCCGCTAGCCTTCGGGCTATCGTCAGAACTTGAAGAAACATCCCGTTTCTTAGCTTCCTTAATAGCAGAAGATATCCTTAGCCGACTCCTAAAAACGAAAAAAGCAAATTAGAAATCAAAATCCCTACCGACAAGAAAACAAACTTGCATAGGGATAAATGATAATCCTTATAATGCACTAGAGGTAAATTCATAAGGGCTCTTGGTTAAAAGTTGAAGAATTAATATGATGATGATGATATAGGCATAGTAATTAAGTTACCACGAAACGAGAACGATCTTTCACGAAAACCAGTAACAATATGAACATAGTTATATAAAATATAATATAACCACGAAGGCACTTCTTAAACGTAACTTATGGAGGATTGACTTCATATTAGGCATATTCCTTGGTAATATAGAAGACAATAGTGTAACTGACACAGCGCAAAGAACAAAAAACTCTTGAAGAATATTTAAGCAGTTGTTCTGCAAGCAGAATAATTGAAAAGTGAATCTGTTTCCTATTTGAGCTCCAGTGCGCATGCGCAAGCGCGCTTAGTGACAAGCGTCACTATGGGGTGAGTATAGACTGGTGCCAATCTATAGCTGTCAGTATGCTGGAGATGGACTTAACCAGTAGCCTGGTTGAAGGTCCATATTAATAGGAATAGGCATGGGGAGGTGTGTATGCAGGCATAAAAATCTTATTCTGATAGCTAAATGCAGATAATTGATTTAGCAAGTAGTGATTGAACGGTAAAGCGGGGAACACATGTGTGCGTATTGCGTAGTGCGTAATGCGTATGCTCATTGCGTGGTAGGGGAACACATATGTGCGTATTGCGTAGTGCGTATTGCGCAATGCGTATGCTCATTGCGTGACGCGCAAATTTGAAAATAATTGAAAATAAATGGGAGTGATCACATGTATCCGTAGTGCGTAATGCGTGTTGCGTACTGCGTTGCGTATTTATCGCTTCATGGAGTGAAAAACACGCATCACGCACCACGCAATGAGCATACGCACTACGCAATACGAACACATGTGTTCCCCTACCACGCAATGAGCATACGCATTACGCACTACGCACACATGTGTTCCCCGCTTTATGGATGTTTTTGTGGTGTAATAACAACCTGCATTTCCGCATGGCTTCTAAACTACACATATGCCACTACTATTAATATCAAGGCTTTAAGTGTAACCTGCAAATGTTAAAAAAATTTCAGCTTTCTCGCCGAAAATGATCATTTGCAGAGATTATTTTTGAAAATTTATCAGTGGAATGACTGGATAACCAAGCCAGTCATTCTAGCAATAAATTTCCATAAATTCTTCTTTTGGTCGGCAAAGGAACACGGCTTTAAGTGCAACCCGCAAATTTGTTTTAAAAATGATCATTTGCAGACAAGACTTTTGAAAATTTATCAGAGGAATCATTGGATAACCGAGCCAGTCATTCTAGCAATAAATTTCCATAAATTCTTCTTTTGGTCGGGAAAGAAATATTTTTCAAGACAATTATGAATGACGTTTTTGGACAGGTTGAGTCATAAAGGGTTTGAATTTTAGATACATTTCTAGGTTCCAGTAAACTTAGTCTCAAAATATTAAAAAACCATCATGGACTCTATTTTGTCTTAAAACTAACAGAGCTGGAATTCCAAGGGTCAAACTGTTAATGGCCAAGCCAGCCAAAACCAGACACGGCAGCTGTCTTGATAAAAGTCAACTTGCAGGCCAAGAAGGCTGTTTTTGAAAATCTACTTGTAACAGGAATGACTAACCGAGCCAGTCATTCCGGTTGTAAATTTTCAAAATTACCTTTCTCTTAGCCTGCAAATGGAGATTCACTAAGCAAAAATCTAGATTTTCTTGACTAATAGTGACCATTTATATCGTCGCGCTGCTGCAAACCACCAGACAATATTTTTAATTTCAATGAGCAAAAACCGTAACTTGCTAAATATTTTGAAAACAATTTGACTACAATAAGTTGTTTTATAGGATTAACACGTACCTTTAAAAATCAAATTTTAGCCCCCAACAACTTTCAGTCAAATTGTTTTCAAAGTATTTACTAGGTCCAGATATTTAACTCTTTAACACTCATATCCGCCAAAAACACCTTCTATAGTGGTCTTGAGAAATGTCCATTTACTGACCACGAGAAGACTATTTTCAATAACCGAGCCAGTCATTCCAATGGTAAATTGTCAAAAATACTCTTCCCTTGATCTGCAATGTACATTTTCTATGAGAAAATTGAAATTTTCTTGAACAAATTTGAGTGTTAAACGGTTAACCCCTGGAATATGTTGTCTGCAAAATCTCAGTAAGATGGTTAAAGGGTGAATGGATAGATTTGATAGAATGGACATTACATGTTATCCTGCTTATGTGTATTACATACGGTATGTATTATATATTGAAACCAATATTGGTTAAAATCATTACTTCCTTATTACGGAACAAGGTCAATACCATATAACTACAGTTGTCTCCTGAGAGGTTCATTTGCAAGCTAACTTTGGAATATATTAGAAAATTTACCACAATGAATTGTTCAATAATAAATTGAGTCAGTCATTCCAGTGGTAGTTTCCAAAATAGTTTTCTATTGTCTTATAATGACATTGACTAAGCAGAAATATTGGATGAATTGACCCATGATGACGATGATGATGTTCTGTTTTCAATGACCTATCTTCACGAGTAATCCTGTCACGACAAATCCCACCGGGGAAAAAAAATTCTTTACGATGTATAACATATTCTGTTGAATATTTTGAAATTAACCATCAATGGCATCCTGGCATATTAATTTCAAAATATCCAACAGTCTCCCTGTTTGTTTGCACTGAGATTGAGATATGAGGAATTTATCTGTGAAAGGGTTAAAAGATTAATTTGCTCATAAATCTACTGCACATGAATAAAACTTCCTTAGGCTAGTAACACACACCTACAGTAATTCTAATTAAAAATTGCTTTTTGTCATCAAAAACATCAGGTGTAAGATTTAATGACAAGTTAACGAGATTTTAATACCTGCTGGCAATATTCATAAAAACCACACAACTGCCAAGGTACAGCTCCGGAGATAACTTAACATGTTTACAAAACAAAATAAAATGTACTGTTGAATATTTTGAACAGAATGGACCATTCCAGTTTAACAATCAATCATATGACATCATAATTGTCTAAGTGATGTGTATGATGACGTTCTAATCAATGACGTAATGAATGACATAGATAAGTTTGTCACGAACGCTTAATTGATGACTGACTAAGCGTTGATGTACGAATTGTTGTATGTCTATACTATTTAATAAAGATACTGTTGAATATTTTGAAACTAATTTGACTGGGCGCTGTTGCTGCCACAGGCAGCAACAGCAACCAGTTAAATTAGTTTCAAAATATTCAACAGCCTACCTGCACAGTCTTCTGGAAATTGATAGTTAAGCAGTTAAGGGATTGATTAATCACAACGCGGGCAAAGCATGGGTAGAGCTTAGCTAGAGATGGGCGGAGCATAGCTAAAACTGAATTCCTCCATTGGATTATGCCTAAGGCACGCTCAATGTCTTCCAATCCAATTATGTTCAAAACATTTCTTACATTGTATTCAAAATTGGACTAATATGTTTTTGTTTTGGAATCATGTTACCCTAGTTATAAGCTGTACTGTATCCAAATAAATGGATGATATTTTACTCTTAATTGTCAAACCGCCAGAAACCGAGCCTCTGCATTAGTCACGAGAAATATCTGTTTGCAGACCAAAATCACTATTATTGAAACTGGACCAATGGAATGCCTGCCTCGGTGATCGAGCCAGTCATTCCATGGGAAAATGTTCAAAATATAGTCTTCTTTTGGCCTGCCAATGGATATTCCTCAAGATCACTGCAAAGGCTAGTTTTGGTCGACATGACCAGTAAAGGGTTAATTGCTAGGACACACACACACACACGCACACCTCCCACCTCACCCCACCCCCACACATGCACGCACACATTATGATGTAAGTAGCGAATTACACAGAGATAGTAAAATATAGCACTTGATGATATCACTGACATAAATATGATCATCTTTGACCTCATCTCATAATGACATCAAAGTTTGAATCATTTACGAAAACCTTGTGACAAGGGAGGTAACTCAATGATCAATATAAAAGAGATTGGAAGGGTGATAACTTTAATAATCCCTTTAAACCTAGAAACAATATGGAGAGGAGATAAATATGGTCTACATGGCAACCTGTTTGGCTCAAGAGTGATTTCTGACATGTGGTTGTACTTGCACCATCACCCCATTTTGGCCCATAACCCTTTAATGGTCAAGATTGATACATTTTAAAAAAATATTTCCTTATTTAATGTCCGTTTGCAGGTCAAGTAAAGACTATTTTTGATAATTTATCACTGGAATGACTGGCTCGGTTATCGAGCCAATCATTTCAGTGCTAAATTTTCAAAAATAGCATTCTCTTGACCTGTAAACAGACATTCATCAAGACCATTGCAGTGGATGATTTTGGCCAGCTTGACCATTAAAGGGCTAACGCTTTGATCATCAAGCCGGCCAAACCAGACAGGTGCAGTGGTAATAAGCAATGTCCATGTACAGGTCAAGACCGCTACTTTTGAAATTTATCACTGGAATAACTGGCTCGATAACAGTCAGTCATTCCAGTGATAAATGTTCAAAAATATTCTTCTCCTGGCCTGCAAATATGCATTCCTTCAGCATAAATGTTTCAGCTAAGGCCATAGAAATTTATTATTTTGTTATACAAACCATCCTAACTTAATCTTGCCATATCTAGGGAAAAATAATGCTAGAATCTTAAAGCAACTTCCCCCCCCCCCCCCCCCACCACCTCGCTTACAGCTTTAGCAGCCAAATCCTTATCAGTTGGAATTCCTCAGAATGTTCTGTAACTATTTTTGTTCTCTGTAGCGTTGTTAACCCTTTAATGGTCAAAACGGCTTTGCAATGGTCATGAGAAAGATCCATTTGCAGCCCAAGAGACTATTTTTGAAAATTTATCACTGGAATACTTGGCTCATTTAATGTGGTAAACTTTCAAAATTAGTCTTCTCTTGGCCTGCAAATGGACACTTACTGAGAAACTGTTTTGGATTTTCTTGATCAATCCTGACAATTAACGCTATGAAAGGATTAATACTGTAATATATCTAGCTTAAAACTTCTGACCTTGTAATTGTGCATTATGTTTATATTTTTCTCTATCTCTGATCTTGTATTTTGGGTGAGAATTTTCGTAAAACAAAACATTAAATTGGTCTGGCCTAATCATATATTACCTGTACAACTAATAAATAACTTTTGAACTTGACGGCAATGTCTTCAATTCCAATTATTTTCAAAATATTCAACAGTACATTTTATTTTGTTCTTGAAACATGTAACATTACTTTTGGGCTGTCCTCAGGGCTTTAGATCTACCTCATTTGGGAACACCACCTATCTGGTCCTGGGTCCATCAATGCTCCTAGAAACTAAAGAACTCTGAAATCTGAGAGAATAGATTTTGAGGCATTTTAGTTTTAATAGCACTATAAAACCTCTGAATAGCCATAAAAAGTCACAACATCAATCTCTGAATAATTACTTGACTGTAAATCAGTTAATTAATGTTCATAGCAGCCAGTAGGATATTAATTTGTGCTCACTAATATGGGCAGATTTCATTTGTAATGTCATAGCTACCGGGTAATCAAAAGCCCTGATCCTGTAGCCATAATCCACAATTTAACCCTTTAACCCTCAAATTTGTTCAAGAAAATCTCAATTTTCTCATGGAAAATGCCTATTTGTAGACCAAGAAGACTATTTTTGAAAATTTACCACTGGAATGACTGGCTCGGTTATCGAGCCAGTAATTCCAGTGGTAAATTTTCAATAAAAGATCTTTTCTTGGTCTGCAAATGGACATTTCTCAAGCCCACTACTGAAGCCATTTTGGGCTGATATGAGTATTAAAGTCTTAACATTCAATGTCTATGTGTACACAATTTAATGTTCAGAATAAGCAAACAGTGAACACAATCCACAATTTCAAGTGTTGATCTATATGTATGTTTACACACATTCTGCACAATCTAATGGCGTCTGCCAAATTAGCACATTATGTAGTATTCTATTAGCTGTCAGGGCGTATTTGCAAACAAACAAAAAACACCCATCAGGTGAAAATTGTTGAAAAATCTACACCAGTTTTTTTGCTATTGACATGGTAAAAGATCTATAGACTATTGACATCAGAGTGGTAGGCGTTAATAGTCTGACGCATTGCACGAATTGCATGTTTTTGCTGTCTAAGAAACAGGCTGTTGAATATTTTGAAACTAATTTCACAGGGTGCTCCTCAAGCAACAACAGCACCCAGTCAAATTAGTTTCAAAAATATTCAACAGCTTACCTGTAGTTTTCTGGAAATTGATAGTCAGAAAGTTCAAAGATCGATCAATCCCAACACGAGCGAGTTGTAGGTGGAGCTTAGATAGAGATGGGCGGGGCATAGATAAAACTGGAAAGGTCAATTGTACGAAACCGAAACAACAGCTTCCTTCTTGACGACTTCACAAAAACTCTTGGCATGCTGAATATTTTGAAAACAATTTGACTGAAAGAAGTTGGTGGATTATCCACCAACAACTTTCAGTCAAATTATTTTCAAAATATTTAGTAGGTCCAGAGATATTACCCATGAAATATGCCATCTGCAAAAACACAGCAGTCAGATGGCTAAGAGATATTTGATTGGAAATAATTTCTGCCTATAGCAGAAAATGTCAAACATACTGAATGTTCATTTGACAAGGAATATTTTCGAAAGGTTATAACAGTCATTTACAAGCTAAAACTGCAAACATTTGTCCTGTAAATTGATACTTCTCAAGACCACTAGGAAAGCCTGTTTGTTTTTGGCCGGCTTGACCAGTAGTGTTAATTATATAATGGTTAAACAAGTGAAATGTAAGTTTATATACCAGGGTAAGTGCAGTAATCACATAATAAGCATTTAACCACATCAACCACCTCACAATCTAAGCATCAATGGACCTTTCCAGTTTTAGCTATGCCCCGCCCTTCACTAGCTATGCTCCACCCTCACCTCGCTCGAGTTGGTATCGATCGATCTCTGAACTCCCTGACCATCAATTAAAAAAAACCTATACAGGTAAGCTATTGAACATTTTGAAACTAATCTGACTGGACGCTATGGCAGCAACAGCGCCTAGTCAAATTAGTTTCAAACTATTCAACAGCACGTTTAATAAATAGTAGAGACATACAATTCATACAACGTGTCAGACAATTAAGAGCTAAAAACGGACCAAAAAGACTCGTTTATAATGTAATGATTGCCGTCATCTTACACGCCGCTTAGCTGATTATGACGTCATATAATGTCAGATGATAGATGGATACTCTGGAACGGTGAATTGGCGTTAACTCGGGATCTGCTGAATATTTTGAAAACAACCTATGGAAAATGTAGTCTGCAGAACCTCAGCAGACAGACAGGTAAATTAACCCTTTGGCCCTAAAATTTATACAAGAAAATTTCAGGTAGAAAATCTCCATTTGCTGACCAAGAAAGACTAATTTTGAAAATTTATCATTCATTCCATTCGCAAATTTTCAAAAATAGTCTCTTGGTCTGCCAATGGACATTTCTCAAGGCCACTGCAGAAACCATTTTTGGCTGATATGAGCACTACGGAGTTAACCAGATGACGTACATCCCATAATTCCAAATTTGACATGAATCCATCCATTATATGTGAAGTCATTCAGCACAAGCCAAATTCATGGACATTTGGACACGTTTTACGTATATATTTGAAGGGAGATAACATAATGGCATGAACCTAGACATGTTTCGCTGATACGCAATCTCCGCTGCGAGCATGTCATCAAGAATTGACATATTAAATTTGAAATGAATCCATCCATCATAAGTGTGAAGTTACTGAGTGAATAGCAAATGCACAGGGAAATTTCTCATAATAGATATGACAAGTCATCAATATGAGTCAAAACATAGCTGTTATTCTAAACAATACCAAATATGTCTACGTTTATAACAAATCCAGTCACAAAATATATATTAATGGTTATTGCTTCATCTTATAACAGACAGACCTATTAACTCATTAACCCTCGTATCAGCCAAAAATTACTTCTGCAGTGGTCTTCAGAAATGCCCATTTGCAGAACAAAAGATTATTTTCGAAAATTTACCACTGGAATGACTGGCTCGATAACCGAGCCAGTCATTCCAGTTGTAAATTTTCAAGAATAGTCTTTTCTTGGTCTAAAAATGGGAATTTTTCTAGAGAAAATTGAAATTCTCTTGAACAACTTGTGGAAGACCGAATACTAAGGCTCTCTCAGATTCGCTTTATCTCTCAAAAATTCTTTTTTCCACAGAATCATGGGGCCCCTTGAGCGAGTGAGTGTCTCTTCATACTAACATATGCCCACTCACATAACTCTGCTGTACTGATACAGGAGTGGAATCGGAGGGGGAGGGAGGGGAGGGGGCTGTGTTGTTACGCCGCTACAGGTTGTCGTTTCCTGCGATGATAGCCAGTTAGTGCTGAAAATGTGACCGAGCTAGTTAGGAAAGATACATTTAAATAAATTCACACACCTCCCCTTCACAAACACACCCCAACCCCCACCCACCCACCTCCCCCAACCCCACAGAGTGACTAATTTCCCAGATTAAGAACAGGGAATGCTCATTGAAATCACCAAATTTTTCATCTTCAGCAAATAAATTGGAATGAAAATGGTTACTTCTGTCTCTAGCAATATATATGCCAGAATAATGAGTGGTTCATGGCATCCTACAGCTGTCACAGCATGGTCAGAATATCAGACAAAAATGGTTAAAATATAAATATGGTCTTGTCTGGAACCGCTCCAATAATACAAGACAAATAATTGAATCCTCATCTCTTATTGTGAACCGCCACCTGACTTATGTACTGACGTCAGATGTCACTTAGCGATGAGCCTTTTAAATTGATACCGAAAAGTGGTTAATTTTCTAAAGGAGAATGTCCATTAGGAAAAAAAGAAAATCTTTTTTTTTAAAGCACAACCAATGACCGTTACCATATGCATAATCAATTCAGCTTTTATGCACCACCTTCCCATAAACGCTGTAGGCCAAGGCACCCTTATCGCACTACCCAAGCCCAAGAAACAAATACTGGGACTTCCGCAAAATGGGCATTGACAGGTCAGGAGCCTTCAACACAATTAAACACTCAAAGATCCTAAATGTACTATGCCAGGCCAGTTGCGATGAAGGTGAGCTACGACTAGTGAGACTACTCCTTGCAGACACCAAGCTGAGAGTATGAGTCAAGTCAGTGAAGTCTGTAGAGTTTGAGACATCAATCGCCTCCACACAGGGAGATGGTCTATCTACTGCGCTTTTCACCTGTTACTGTGCTGCTGCATCGAAATCTGTGTGGGAAAGGTCCACAAAATCAAACACCCCCAGTGTCAATACTGGGCATGCCGCTAGAGATGGAATATACTGACGATGTGGACTTCATAGACGAGGAAAAGAAACCCGTTAACGAACTTCACCCAATAACTGCAAGCAAACTAAAAATTGAGAATCTCTATGAATGAATCCAAAACAGAGTTCGCCCACATATACCTATCTACAAAGCACGAAACTAAAAAAAATGACGATCCGCTTCATGGCGGCGAATCATGGAGGAAAAATTAAATCCTGGGTTCACTGCTTTGCACTACTGCCGACATTGCTGCACAATGATTCGTAGATCAAAGATGCCCTTGATAAAGACTATGTTTATACAATGCAATCTGCGTATCCTTGATGCTGTATAACTGTAACAGCTAGGCAGCTCCAAAGGCGGCTCTAGAAAAACATCTACACACCATCACTGGACACAGATGGCCAGACAGCATAATTTTCAATGATGCACTACAAGATGTGTAATACGTTGCGGCTGTCTGTAAGTCACCCAACAAAGATGGTCCATGTTTGGCAATGTGCTAAGAATGCCAGAAAACACCAGTACAGAGAGACTTGGAATTCGCCTGACTCGGAGCCAGCAAATACAAAACCAGGAGAGGACGTCATTGCATAAATCTGCTAAGCGTGCTACGACGTGACCTCAAGAAAACAGGACTCTGTACACTCAAGTCAAGAATGGACCTGAGGAAGCTAAGGATGTTAGCTGAGGACAAAACACAGTGGGCAAAAGTAAAGGACTTTTTGCAGCTGTAGGATATTTCTAGTATTACAGCCGCAGAATACAGTAATCACCCACACGCCTGCATATCTTGTTTATCAAATCCAAGCCAATCATTCTCCTTATAAGTTTTCTTAAATACGCAAGAATTCCATATAAATGCGTCTCTTCACAGATCTCATGATGTCATAACGACTGGCTGTGATAAATTTAGGTCACACCAATTTAATCCTTGAATTTTATGAGAAAAATTTTCAATTTTCTCATAAAATTTCCATTTGCAGACCAAGAGGACTATTTTTGAACATTTATTACCGGAATGAATGGCTCGGTTATCAAGCCAGTCATTCCAGTGATAAATTTTCAAAAATAGTTTTCTCTTGGTCTGCAAATGGACATTTCTGAAGACCTCTGCAGAGGACGTTTTGGCTGATATTTGTGTTAAAGGGTTAATGTTTTGTTCTATGAAAATTCCTACCCAAAGCTGTAAAACACAAGATCGGAGATGAGGGAAAAACCCACAAGAGGCCCAAGGGCCTTAACACTCACCTTGACCATTAGTGTTTGAACCGACATCATACTTTAAATTCAGTAGTTAAGACATAAAATACAAAATTGTGAATTCAGTACTCATCTTGAACCATAGTTTCCATCCAGCCAATAAAAAAATTCAAGATGGCCATCAAAGCTCAAAATTTTGATTGGTCCATGAAAAACATGTTTTTTTAAGGATCAAGTACTCTTGAACAAACTTTAATCACTCTTAATTATCGATGAAATTAAATCTAATGAGTTTCAGCATGATCCGAGATGTCATTTTGGAGAACAAGATGGCCATTGGCATTTAAAAGAATTCCAGCAAGTTTTTCACAAAATCTAAGATGGCCGCCAAACAAATTGACCAATCAAAATTCTATATATAGAGGCTCTGAAGCACACTACTCTAGGGTCCTCCCAACCCAGTTCGCTTGAAATCGTTCAGGCGGTTAATGAGTAGCAAGTTAACTGATTTACCAAAAATTAGCCAATCAAGATTCTGTACAGTATACATGTTCTGAAACCTACCCGCCTAGTATCCTTCCGGTCAAGTCTGATTGAAATTGTCCAAGCAGTTAATGAGGAGTAGCACATTAAACGATTTGCAATTTTTTTTTTTAAATTCAATATGGCCTCCAAAAGAATAGACCAATCAAAATTTTGTATACATCTCTGAAACATACCACTCTAGGGTTCTCCCAACCAAATTTGTTTGAAATCATTCGAGAGGTTAATGAGGAGTAGCATTTGAAAGGGACTATACCTGATAGAGCTATAAATTTAATATGTGGAACCATGTCCATAAAACACTTCCAGTGAGTCAATGCTCTCATTTTAACATCAATTCTTGACTGGTCAATATTCAAGATGCAAATTATGAATTTCACAAATATAAATAATGTAAACAGATCTGCTGGTCACCTGCATCCCAGTTTTGCAGAGAAAACAGAGTATTCATTACATAGCAGTGGCTTGCAATGAAGGTGTCTTGCGATTCATCGCCCGGGGCTTGTATAAACAATAATAAAATATTATTATGCAACTTATTTGTTTGATCATGTCCTGATAGAATTTGTTGCGGTTTCAGCCTCTGGTTTCAGCCTCTCCGCGTGTAGCGCTTTGGTGTTTCCGATCGGCAATCGCCGTGGCACTAGTATTTTGTTTGTCGCCGCCGGAGAACTGTCTAGACATATTTAAGATTTTCTGAGTTCTTTCCAATTGGATTGTTTCGTAAATATAATGCTTCCCTAAATTGAAAAGTCATACGCACACACAGGTTTTCAGAACAACAAAAAATAATAACAAATATGCATGACGAGGTCGGAATTTATGTAAAAAAATTAGTATGTACCAATAATACAGTGGGACCATTATATTACAGCAAAAATACTGAAAATTTCCAAATTTATTTATATCTCAGAGGTAATGCATCTTTAACTGATTTCCAGAAATGTTCAGAAAATCGAAGATGGTCAGCAGAAAATTGACCAAACAAAATTCAGTATACATGTTCTGAAATCTACCAGCCTAGTATCCTTCCAGCCAAGTCTGGCTGAAATTTCCCAGGCACTTAACGAGTAGCGTTTTAAACAATTTCCCGGTATTTTTCCCGGAAAATTCAAGATGGGTGCCGAAAAAACACACGAATCAAGTCTGTATATCTATCACTCTAGGGTCCTCTCAACCGAGTTTGCTTAAATCGGCCAAGTGGTTATTGAGAACTGATTTCCCATAAATTCTCAGAAAATCCAAGTTGCCCGTCAGAAATATTGACCAATCAGAATTCTCGTTCGGAGTGTTGAAGCCTACAAGCATAAAATTAGTTCACTCAAGTTTCTTTGAAGTCGGGCCATTTATATTGGAGTAACGTTTTAAAAAATTTCAGGAAAATCCAAGCTGGCCACCAGAAAAATTGACCAATCAAAATTCTGAATAGAAGTTCTGGAGCCTACCTCCATAGGATGATGCCAGTCAAATTTAGTTGAAATCTGTCTAAAGCATAAATGAGATGAAATTTGATGGATGGATGGACAGACAGACGATGGATGGCCGCCATGGCATAAGCCCACTTGGCCTGTGAGCTAATAATGCACAATTTCAAGCTCAGAAGTTTTAAGCTATTACAGTATTAATCCTTTCATTATGTTAATTGTCATGATTGATCAAGATTGAAAATCTAAAACATTTTCTCAGTGAGTGTCCATTTGCAACTTTTTTATTAAAAATTGACCACTGGAATGGCAAGCAAACAGACTTCTCATGACCATTGCAAAGCCATCTTGAGCAGCTTGACCATTAAAGAGTTAAGAAAACTAGAGAACTACAGATAATTATGATAAATTGCGAGTGATAAGGATTTCTCTGCAAAAAATCGCTAGATGAAGAATGTTGAAAATAATGCCTTAAAATTTCAGCATTATTTTTTAGATAACCGGTATGGAAAAATTAAGTTATGAGGGTTTGCAAAACCAAAAAATAAATTGGTATGGCTTTATTTAACAAAAACTAATTGTTATACAGTGAGAGGCAAGCAATCAGGCAGGCAGGCAGGCAAGCAATCAGGCAGACAGCCAGCCAAGCAGGCAGGCAGGCAGAGGCAAGCAATCAGGCAGGAAGGCAGGCATAAAATGAGTCAGTAGAAAGAAATTCACAAGTAACACAAATTTTCATGCACTGATACAAATAGCTACTAGCAAGTCAGGGTTGGTAATTTATTCACCACAATGTATAAACACACCTTGGAGGATTTCTATCAACGACAAGTAGCATCCATTTTGTACATAGTATTTGCCAGGTACTTAGTATTTAATGACTTATTCAACTCAATAAAGAAGTTTCTCTGCATATAAATATGAGAATATCTTTACTAACCTGACCCTTGTGTGTTCCAGAGTCTTGTTTTATACACACACACTGAAACTATCATCTGTCTATGCCAACATGATAGCTTACTTTTCATTGGCCAATCTTTGATCGTTAGATGAGTGATGACCCAATCAGCTGTGAGTTCACACTTTTATTGTCAGTTGTGACTATTAGCACCCAGCCTATATTAGATGGGCCAGTGATCTTATTGGAAAATCACCTCCTGCTGTAGCATTTAATCTCTATCAGTCCTTATTGAATCCCGCCAACATCAGATGATTGCTGTATTGAAGAGGAAATCATTGATTCATGACCAATCTAATGTCTATCACTTTGATCAATCTCTATCTGGCCTCTTCACTGGCAGTACAAGTAGCAGGAGATGGCTCTGACAGCTTATTTCAATGTTCAATAGCCTCAAGGTGTTTTTTGTACACATATATGCTCACACACACTAACACAAGCTCATGCAACAACATGCACTCAATAAAGCAGCGAGCAGGCACTAGTGAGCATATATGCACATGCAGGCACACATGCAAGCATGCACGCACGCACACACATGCATGCACACTAACTCTCTCATGGCTGCAAGCATGCACTCACTGACTCACACATAAATACAGGCTCACACAGAGACTTCACTGCTATATTATTATGCTTAGTGAAACATCAAGATGGTCTCAACAGCTAAAATAATAAAATAAATTTTTTTACTATCCCCCACATGCTGCAGTCAAGAGTCAGGTAGGTCTCTTAACCCAAGAAATCCCTGAAAAAGTATATCCCTTACAATATAAAAATTATTCTGTTGAATATTTTGAAATGAATTTGACTGGAAGGTGTTGCTGCGCAAGGCTGCACCTGTTTATAGTCAAATCAATTTTAAAATATTTTAGTTTTCCCGTGTGGCCTTGAAAGGGAGATATAGGGAATACATCAGTGAAATGGTTAACACTTATCATACTGATGTCAAAACAAAGTTCAGTAGTCAATACCAATCTTCAGAACAATCAGTGTCTAAATCTGGTGAATAGTATTGCTGAAAATTATTGCTGACAGCTACTAACACTGCTTCCAATCCTTATAAACCTCAGTTATCATTCGCAAGATTATTAAATTTAGGAATTTCATCAAAAATTCCAAGGATTTAACCCTTTCATAGCTGAATTCCCAAATACATCAAATTCAAAACAATAATACAAAAAACCTGTGGAATATTTTGAAATTAATATGACTGGAAGCCGTTGCTGCCTAAGGAACGGCTTCCTGCCAAATTAACTTCAAAATATTCAACAGAATATGAGCAATCTGAATCTATGTTTTCAGGGATTTGTCGATGAAACAGTGGTTAACCCTTACCACTCTGATGCCAATATTCTATCTTTTACCGTGTCAATAGCAAAGAAACTGGTGTACACTTTTCAACATTTTTGGTGGATGATGATGCTGTCTACGACAGCACCATCTTCCACCAAATTTGTTGACAAATTAACAACACCAGTTCATCTTTTAATTTAATTTGAAAATTTTAAATTTTGATGTCAGAGTGGTAAGGGTTAAATGTTAAAGATCAGTCACTCCCTCCCCTATCCCTTTCCAGTATCTGATCTATGGTCTAATGCAAAACACTCTTCGTTCATTACTATGTTGTATATATCTTCTAGCACACCATACACTTAATGAACGGCTACATATCCTGATAACCATTTACTTGAAAATCTTTGCAGTCAGCAAAGACTTTCAGTCAAATTATTTACACAAAATTATACTTTTACAGACCCAATCATATTTTTTATTTACCGTTAAATAGACGGAGTTACTAATTCAGGATGTAACAGACTAAACCGGCAAGATAATCCAACTAAGTGAGCCCCATCATCAAAACAAATTATAGTGGTTTGTAAAAATATATTATTCAGAAGTGAGGAGAATGGGAAGTCTAACCCTTTCAATACCACAGACCCACACACGTAACACAATCATCACAAAACAAGTATTCCACTGACTATTTTGAAAGGAATTTATTTACGTGAATCCTCAGACACACACATACATGTACTCAAAATTATCTTCAAAATATTCAACAGGTTTCTTGTTATCCGTTACAGGTACGACGGTGAAAGGGGTTAACGCGTGCCATTCAGTGAATAGTGTGCGCAAACAGCAAATTGAATCGCTTTAAGGTAAATGAATGAGAACTGAGCTCCGGGTAATTACAGATTCGACACGATGCCCGCTCCACTAAGCAAATAACAGAATATGATCAATACCGAAATTATTCTGACACGATAGATCTATATTTTTAACACTCCATTCCAGACACGTGGCAGGGTAGGTAACTCTGGTCATTAAAGCGCTAGCTATCGTAATAAGGGAAAGTTAGTCTCAACACAGTGTCTTGAGATATTGCAATAGCCATGTGTGGGTGAGTGCATGCATGCTTGCATGTGTATTGACTTTTGATGAAAAAGGTCAAGAGGGCAGTCATATATAAAAGGACAGGTCTCTGAGATTAGGAATTCTCTAGAAATTTGTTTGTAACCCATCAATGGTCAAGCTACCCAAATCCGGCCTCTGCACGTCTTGAGGAATGTTCATTTGCAGGCCAAGAAGACTATTTTTGAAAATTTATCACTGGAATGACTGGCTCGATAACCAAATTTATCTTGACCAAATTTAGCCATTAACCCTTAATGACTAAATTTGCTTTAAAAAAAAAAATCAAAATTTTTGCTTATTGAATGCCCATTTGCAGGCCAAGAAGATTATTTTTGAAAATTGACCACTGGAATGACTGGCTCGGTTATCGAGCCAGTCATTCCAGTGGTAAATTTTTCAATAATAGTCTTCTCTTGGCCTGAAAATGGGCATTCCTTAAGACCACTGCATGGGGCCAGTTTTGTCAAGAAATGGTTTAAAGGGTCAAAGCATGTTCACTGATATATTACAGTAATAAATAAGCTAACAGGTTTCCAAAAAAAACAAAAAATGTGTTAGGATAATTTTGAACATGATGCATGATATGTTCTGTTCAATACTTTGAATACAATTTTTTATTTAATTCTGGAAATATTCAATAGTTTGTTTTACATAATTCTGGATATATTCGAAGTTTCTTCTGAGGCTTTGAGCTGTACTGTAATTACGATTTAATCTCAAATTTATCAACAGATATTAATTAATAATAAGAATTCCATGGAATTAAATGTCACGCTTGTCCTTTGTCAAGAAATTTGTAGCTTTTATACCGAGGACAGTGACCTTGAGCTATGACCTTGTGACCTCAATCTGATTATGCCGTTTCCTACCAGTATAGGCACCCATCTGTGCAAGTTTACTTCCAGTAGGGGAAAAGCAAAACTTTACATCAGAAAAGTGATAGCTATGCCTCACTTCTGTTTCCCACAGGAGGCAAAGATCATTTTAAGCTGGAGTGCCAAAGCTTGTTCAGGGAAGCATTTAACCCTTTAACACTTATATCAGCAAAAAATGCCTTCTACAGTGGTCTTGAGAAATGTCAATTTGCAGACGAAAAGAAGACTATATTTGAAAATTTACCACTGGAATGACTGGCTCGATAGCCGAGCCAGTCATTCCAGTGGGAAATTTTCAAAAAGTCTTCTCTTGGCCTGCAAATGGCCATTTTCTATGAGAAAATGAAAAATTTTATAAACAAATTCAAGGGTTTAAAGGGTTAACACTCATGCCAAGTCGTTTCGATAGTAAATTTTCAAAAACAGTCTTCTCTTGGCTTGCAGATGGACATTTCTCAGTCTGTTTTAGGCTGGGTTGAACACTAACCCTTTAGGCTTTAACATTCAACCTGGCCAAAAAGCGGCCTGAGAAAATATCCATTTGTAGATCTAGGGAATATTATTTTTCAAAATTTATCAATGTAATGACTGGCTCGATTAATGGCTCGTTAATCGAGCCAGTCATTGCAATGATACATTTTCATAAATAATCTTCATATGGTCTGAAAATGGGCATTTTCTATGAGACAAGGTACATTTTCTTGAACAAGAGGGTCAATGGGTTAAATAAGATTTATTAAACTATATTCTACCCTTTTTCTTTTATGACATTTTTCCACCTCAACCAACCACTGAGATAATTAACCATTTAAAAGGTGCATATTTACACCAGAATGCCTGAAAATAAAATTCTTAAAATTGTATACTTTTAGAGGCTTAAATTGTGTGATTAAGATGTAATGAAACGAAATAAATCTTAAAATATGCCGATTTCATTCCGTATAAATAAAAATAATGTTTTTAGTTGGGAATTTGAATAGGAACTTGTGTCTCTGAATTCAATTTCACAACTTAAAAATTGTTTACTAATTTAGATTGAATGAAATCATCGTATGTTAAGATTTATTTCGTTTCATTACATCTAGGAACACAATTTATGCCACTAAAAGTATACAAGTTTAACAATTTTATTTTCAGTCATTCATGTGTGAATATGCACCTTTAATGGTCAAGAATTGTCAGGAAAGTCTAACTTATTACTCATTGAATGTCCATTTGTAGGCCAATAAGACAATTTTTGAAAACTTACAACTGGAATGACTGGATCCGTTATTGAGCCAGTCATTCCAGTGGTAAATTTCCAAAAATTATCTTTTGGCCTACAAATGGACATTCCTCGCGACCACTGCAGAGGCCAGTTTTAGCTGGCTTGACCATTAAATGGTTAAACAACACGATTGGGCCGCTAATTAATGCCATAAGACAATTAAACGCTTAGCTAACGCTGCTTGGAAATCTATCTCAATTATTGACTATATAATTATCGCCATCACCATCATCATCAGAGCTCGCCGCGGTAACTCACCATTTTCGTGTTTTCGATCATGCACCAGAATTTGATAGACGCTTTCTGGCACTTCTGATGTCCGGTAATACCACTTGATGTTCACCACAACTGTATCACGCTTCGTCTGCAAGAAAATCGTACAGAAGAAAACCGCATAAAATCAACAATTTACACGAAGTACACTGTTGTTGTATTATAAAACACTGTGGCGGTGATTGTAATTTGTCGACAAGATTCGGTTATCGATAGAGAGAGAGAGTTCAATACAGCACCAACCACACTAAGCTGAGCAGTGTCAGGCGAAAATAATGAATAAAGCAAAAGCCGTATAAGATGTGACTGGATAGGGCATCGTGCTGGTGAAGCTGGCATGTCTCACTGAACACTATCAGACCACACTCAGTCTCTCACCGACTCGCTCACCATGGACTAGCTCTCCAAGATCTCAGAATATTGATCATGTCATCATCGCGAGGGCGGGGAGAAGTATCACCAACATGAATAGTACCTCACAGGATAGACTATAAACAAAATAGTGAACCCAGTGACACTGAACACACAGACACAAAACATGCACGCGTGGAAGATTGGATAGACAGATAGATAGATACATGTAGATGGCAAGACGGATGGCAAGCTTTTGACCCTTTAATCCTTTTAAGTCCGAAATTCATTTACTCAAAAAAATTTCCATTCTCTCATAGTTCATTTGCAGATTATTTTTGAAAATTACCACTGAAATGACTGTCTCGGTTATATAACAGAGCCAGTCATTCCAGTCTACAAATTGACATTCCTCAAGACCACTACAGAAGCCGCTTTTGGCCGGCTTAAATGTTAAAGGTTCAATGGTCAACCAGGCCAAAAATGGCCTCTAAGAAATGTCCATTTGCAGGCCAAGAGAAGACTTCTTAAGCTATCATTGATTTGAAGACTTGGTTTGTTTATTGACCCAGTCATTCCAATGGTAAATTTAAAAAATAGTATTCTTTTGGCTTGCAAATGGCTGGCCATCCAATAATCCAAAGTTTCTATGGTTTTTTTAAACAATTTTGACAATTAACCCTTTAACACTAGGTCTTGAGAAATATCCATTTGCAGACGAAGACAAGACAATTTTTGAAATTTACAACTAGAATGATTGGCTTGATAACCGAGCCAGTCATTCCAGTGGTAAATTTTTAAAAATAGTCTTCTTGGCCTGCAATTGGACATTTTATATGAGAAAATTGAAATTGTTTTGAAAAAATTTGAGGGTTAAAGGGTTATATCTTTAAAGCATCCACGATGTTCCATATACGGGTGACATGAACTGTTATTAGCGTGATCATTCATTAATCTCTGTATCCTTGCTCTGCAAACATGCATTTAGTCAGCATGCATGAACATGCATCTATTCCTAATGCAAACACATCCAACCACCCCACCCACCCTCCCTGGAGTCACCTACCAACCTGTGTTTGACACTGGCTCTATGGGACGGAAGAGCTGACTGGCTCATTAATCCAGTTATGATCTGATCAGACATATAAAGCTTAAATAGCATTAACTGCTTTTCATTCTGAATCTCATGAAAGCTGCCTATAAAATGGCTAAATATGACAATTTTTCGAAAATCATTTAACTGAAAATCAGTTTTTATTATGTGGCAGCATGGATTCAGTTAAATTACTTTCAGACTGCAAATATATAGCGTACGAGTGCGCTGTATAATACTCGGGTGCGCCGTGTTAGTTGTTAATGGTGCGCATGAAACAATGCCACGCACCAGGAAACAATGGAAAGATGAGTGAAGAAGCGCTGGCTACAAACACAGTTTGCCATCATGACTCAACCTAACCAGCTCCAAAAAGCAGTCGATGACAAAACGAAGGCATAGCTCATGCCCCAGGCAACCCCCCCACCCCACCTCTCCTTGCTGACATATTTCACACAGTTTAACACTTCTGCAGCACCCTTGAGAAATGTCCATTTGCAGACCAAAATAATACTATTTTTTAAACTTACCACTACAGTGACTGGCTCGATAAATGCGCCAGTCAGTCCAGTGATACAGTTTCAAAAATAATCTTTTGGTCTGCAAATGGACGTTTACTATGAGAAAATGGACATTTTCTTAACAAAATTTCAGGATAACGATTAAATAATGGTTAAGATAGTCAGGAAATGAGTTTGTGTTGTGGGTAATAATCGACAAGCAATCACTAACGGGTCAATGTTATACATCCTGTAATGACACTTTCCTCTCTACAGGTCATCCGAATACAACATATTCCTTTTATGATACTGGCAAGTTATATTGAATTGCTGCAAGATGTACATGTATTCAGTCATTGACGATTGTTGAAAGATCATCTACCATGATTCTAGTACAGCCCAGAAATAACTTAAAATGTTTCCAAAACAAAATAAAACACACATAATAACTGAAGTAAGGCAGCAATATGTCTTCCAATACAATTACGTTCAAAATATTCAACAGAACGTATCTTACTAATTAACCGTAACATGTTTCTATTTTTCTTTTGGACACATGTTAACTTAGTTATTAGCTGTACTGTAAATTGACCATCTGCTTAACCCTTTAACCATTGAATTTATTCAAGAATTTTCTCATAGAAAATGTCCATTCGCAGAAAACCTTTGAAAATTTACCACTGGAATGACTAGCTCGGTTATCGAGCCAGTCATTCCAGTGGTAAATTTTCAAAAATACCACTGCAGAAGACATTTTTGGCTGATATGAGTGTTAAATGGTTAATGGAGAAGTGAGTTCAATACACTATTGTCAAATTATGTGCCTATAGAACAGATGTGAAAATCATTGAATAGAGGTTTATGAGCATGGGCAAACTTTAACCCTTTAACAATCATATCAGCCAAAATGGCTTCTGCCGTGATCTTGAGAAATCTCCATTTGCAGAGCAAGAGAAGACTATTTTTGAAAATTTAGCACTGGAATGACTGGCTCAGTTATCGAGCCAGTCAGTCCAGTGGTAAATTTTCAA
The DNA here is from genome assembly GCA_034401795.1 of Chaetoderma sp. LZ-2023a. Classification (NCBI taxonomy): domain Eukaryota; kingdom Metazoa; phylum Mollusca; class Caudofoveata; order Chaetodermatida; family Chaetodermatidae; genus Chaetoderma; species Chaetoderma sp. LZ-2023a. The sequence goes on from CM067359.1 coordinate 118,377,488, forward strand.
AATTAGTCTTCTCTTGGTTCTGTTAATTTACATTTTCTATGAGAAAATCTAAATTTATTTAAATAAATTTGAGGCTTAAAGGCTTAACCAGATTGTATATTTGCTTATTAACCATTTAACACTCATATCAGCCAATAACAGCTTCTACAGTGATCTTGAGAAATGACCATTTGCAGACCAAGTCTATTTTTGAAAATTTACCACTGGAATGACTGGCTCAGTTATCCAGCCATCGGGTGGAACATTAAAAGGTTAAAGAGAAAGTAAGCGTGCAATGTTGTCCATGTAATTATACTTCTATAATTATATCATTAACTACAGCCTTTGCAATAGGCTTTATATACTCAACAAAGATGAGCTCATTGACAAAAGAAACGGGATGAAATGATTAATGATGATGAACAAATGTATAAATACTATTCCTGACCATCATTAACCCTTTAATGGTCAAGGCAGCCAAAAAAAACCTTGTAATCGCTACCCCCCCCCCCCCCCCCCCCCCCAAATCTCCCACCCTCACTCACCACAATGGCAACCATGTTATTGAGATGACATAACGCCACTGGTCTGAATACACCATTTGCACGGACGGACACAAACTCAGAAAGACGGATGGGGTGGATGGACGGATGGATGGATTCATGGACCAAGAAAATAATGCGTTGTTCACTACTACCATAACCAATGTTCCCATGAAGTTTCGTCACGATACTCCGAGCAAAAGTATTTATCAAACGAAAATCTGAACCCAAAATTTGTATGGACACAAACTCAGAAACATGGATGGATGGAATAATTAAATATCTAGATTTTCTTAATAAATAGTGACATTTTATTTGTTTATTTATTTATTTCCTTATCTATTTAATTTATTTGTACATTCAAGTCATAAGCAAATGTGTTAATTTAAATGTTGAACTGGCGGATCATTTATATTAATGTTATCGGTGACTGCTATGACCATTATCAATAAGTCTGTCCACATATATCCCACACATCAACAGTCAGACCTCACTCACTCAATCAATCATCACTGTGTATACATCCATCATTCATACCATACAGGCTTATACACACGCCAATCACTGTGTAACTAATGACTACAGACATCTCACTCATATATTACAAGTACTCACTGGAGCTGACATTTACATCACTTATTTTATAAATACATACAAGCAGCTACTGAGTGCCATATTGTTTCTACAGACTGAATGGCACAAGCCTGTTAGGTATTGAGACAATGGACACTTCCAGTTTTACCTATGGATCCCGCCCACCCGCCCCCATATCTAGCTAAGCTAGCACACCTCACTCGTCTTGGGATCGATTAATCCCTGAACTCCATGACTATCAATTTCCATAAAACTATGCAGGAAAGCTGTTAAATATTTTGAAACTAATTTGACTGGGTGCTGTTGCTGCAACAGAGCCCCGTCTAATTAGTTTCAAAATATTCAATAGAATGATTACTAAATGATAAAGACATACAATTCGTACAATGTGTCGGACTATTAAGCGTTAAAGATGGACTATATCGAGTCATTCATCACATCATCAAAAATGTCACTTAGTCGATTATGATGTCATGACATCATATGATGGATGGACAAACTTCTAAAGGTCCATTGACTGAGGGGCACAAGGGGGATATGTACTGACTGAGGGGCACAATGGGGTTATGTACTGTCTGAGGAACGCAAGGAGGTGGGTGGTTATGTACTGACTAAGGGGCACCAGGGGGTTATGTACTGATGGAGGGGCACAAGGGGGTTATGTACTGACGGAGGGGCACAAGGGGTTATGTACTGATGGAGGGACACAAGGGGGTTATGTACTGACTGAGGGGCACAAGGGGGTTATGTACTTAGGGGCACAAGGGGGTTATGTACTGAAGGGCACAAGCAGGTTATGTATTGACTGAGGTGCACAAGGGGGGGGGGGGTATGTACTACTGACTGAGGGACACAAGGGGGTTATGTACTGAAGGGGACAAGGGGGTTATGTACTGACTGAGAGGCACAAGGGGGGAGGGGATTATGTACCACTGACTGAGGGGCACAAGAGGGTTATGTACTGACTGAGGGGCACAAGAGGGTTATGTACTGACTGAGGGGCACAAGAGGCTTATGTACTGATCAAGGGGTACAAGGGGGTTATGTACTGAAGGGCACAAGCATGTTATGTACTGACTTAGGTGCACAAGGGGGGGAGGGTTATGTACTACTGACTGAGTGGCACAAGGGGGTTATGTACTGAAGGGCACAAGCGGGTTATGTACTGACTGAGGGGCACAAGAGGCTTATGTACTGACTGAGGGGCATAAGGGCCCCAATGTTCTGTACCGAAGGGCACAAACAGCTATGTACTGACTGAGAGGCACAAGAGAGTTATGTACTGATCGAGGGGAACAAGATGGTTATGTACCGACTGAGAGGCACAAGGGGGTTATGTACTGAAGGGCACAAGCAGGATATGTACTGACTGAGAGGCACAAGGGGGGGGGGATTATGTACCACTGACTGAGGGGCACAAGAGGGTTATGTACTGACTGAGGGGCACAAGAGGGTTATGTACTGACTGAGGGACAAAAGAGGGTTATGTACTGATCAAGGGGCACAAGGGGGGGGGGGTTATGTACTACTGACTGAGTGGCACAAGGGGGTTATGTACTGAAGGGCACAAGCGGGTTATGTACTGAGGGGAACAAGGGGGAGGGGTTATGTACTACTGACTGAGGGGCACAAGCGGGTTATGTACTGACTGAGGGGTACAAGAGGGTTATGTACTGACTGAGGGGCACAAGAGGCTTATGTACTGACTGAGGGGCATAAGGGCACCAATGTTATGTACTGAAGGGCACAAGCGGTTATGTACTGACTGAGAGGCACAAGACAGTTATGTACTGATCATGGGGAACAAGAGGATTATGTACTGACTGAGAGGCACAAGAGGGTTATGTACTGACTGAGAGGCACGAGAGTTATGTACTGATCGAGGGGATCAAGAGAGTTATGTACTGACTGAGAGGCACAAGAGAGTTATGTACTGATCGAGGGGAACAAGAGGGTTATGTACTGACTGAGAGGCACAAGAGGGTTATGTACTGACTGAGAGGCACGAGAGTTATGTACTGATCGAGGGGAACAAGAGGGTTATGTACTGATTGAGAGGCACAAGAGGGTTATGTACTGACTGAGAGGCACAAGAGAGTTATGTACTGATCGAGGCGAACAAGAGGGTTATGTACTGACTGAGAGGCACAAGAGGGTTATGTACTGACTGAGAGGCACAAGAGAGTTATGTACTGACTGAGGGGCACAAGGTTTATAAATGGAGGTATCAGACATGGGGATATTACATTGCCAAAATGTGTGGTGCTTGCTTTGTGTGAGAGCTCCCGCATGTCTGCATATGTATTCCTGTCTCATACATTAGTATATGAGTCTCATCGTGAGAGAATATCGAGAAAAGGGCGTCATATCGATTCAAATTCTGGATGAAGCATATTTCTGAAACTACTGGTCTGATTTGGTTCAAGCTTTAACACAAGAATGGGTGTTACTATATACTATCAGGATGTGACTACCGTTAATAATTTAGAAAAATTAGGAAAATCTAAATCTGAAGTCTTTACATAACAAAAAACAGGGATGAGAATGGCAACAGAAGAAAAACGCTGAAAACCACTGAAAAATACTGACACCAACACCCCCCCCCCACCCCCAACGTTACAAAACTTATTCTTTTGAATATTTTGAAATTAATTTGACTGGAAGCCGTTGCTGCCGTAACCATTTAACCCTCGACTTTGAATTTCACTTCTTATAGAAAATGGCCATTTGCACACCAAGAAGTCTATTTTTTAGAATTTACCACTGGAATCACTGGCTCGGTTATCGAGCCAGTCATTCCAGTGGTGAATTTTCAAAAATGGTCTTGTCTTGGTCTGCAAATGTTCATTTCTCAAGACCACTGCAGAAGCCGCTTTTGGCTGATATGAGTGTTAAAAGGTCAAGGGCAGCAATGGCTCCCAGCCAAATTAATTTCAAAATATTCAACAGTTTTCTTGTATGGTTACCTTGAAAATAAGATATCTGGAATTCATCTGTGAAATATTTAACCCTTTGAATCCTAACATCCGTGATTCTCTATTTTAATTCTTTAACCATCAAATTTGTTCAAAAAAATCTCAGATTTCTCAAAGAAAATGTACATTTGCAGATCATGAAAAGACAATGTTTGAAGATTTACCACTGAAATGACTGGCTCAGTTAATGAGCCAGTCATTTCAAAGGCGAAGTTTCAAAAATATTCTCTTGGTCTGCAAATCGATATTACTCAAGACCACTGAGGTAGCCATTTTTTTTGCCAGCTGGAGTGTTAACAAGTTAACACAAGCAGATCCATTCATAAACCGTTGATAATTTTGAAAATAATTTGACAGGAACCTGTTGCTGCCACTCAGTCAAAAGTATTTTCCAAAATGTTCAACAGAATCTTTCTTAGAATATATTCATAAACAACAATTCATATTTGGTGTAACAGATTCCAAGGGTTAAGCGTATAGTGTAAACAGAGCTGTGGAATTCTCACCACCATACAGAGAGAGGGCGGTCTCACTATCACATTTGTATTCAATCATTGGATACAAATAAACATGTTAGCATGTGCCAAACCTGCGGATATAGCTTAACTCTTTCACCCATGAATTCTCCATATCATTTTCAAGGAAAACTGTTGAATATTTTGAAATTAATTTGACTAGTAGCCACAGCAATGGCTGCCAGTCAAATTAATTTCAAACTATTCAACAGAATAAGTTTTATATCGTAAAGAATAAAGGTTTTCCGGGATTTGTTTGTGAAGTGGCTGGTTAACTTTTTAGCCATTACAGACCAGATCTGACAGATTCTTTATGACATAAGGAATATTCTGTTGGTTATTCTGAAACTAATTTGACTGGGAGCTGTTAGCTTCAAATTAAATTAGTTTCAAATTATTCAACATCTATCTTGCATACATTTATTTGACTTGAAATTGAGACAGTGTCTGTGAAAAGCTTAAACACTGTTTAACCATTACCACTCCGATATTAAAATTTTAAATTTTCATATTAATTTAAAAGATAAACTGGTGTTCATTTTTCAACAAAGTTAATGGAAAATGTTGCTGCCGTTGACAGAAACATCACAGCAACATCGTCCAGAAAAATTGTTGAAAAATGTACAACAGTTTCTTTGCTATTAGGGCAGCAAAAGACAAAATATTGACAGAAGAGTGGCAAGGGTTAACAGGCACGAAGGGGTGGGTGGGGGGGGGGTCTGATAGACACATCTGGAGATAATCTAATAGTACTACAAAATGCCAGCAAATATCTCAAACAAGCAGAGATAGGAAGTTAACGCTCAAACCTTTCAATGATCTTCCTTCCAGGAGGACTTTACATCTTCTACAGTGCTCTTGAGAAATGGACATTTGCAGGACATGAGTAGAAGTTTTACTATGGGAAGAGTAATTTTGCCCATTGAAGGGTAAATCCATGTACTATTCAAATTATATATGAAATACATCCCTTAGTCAGGTCATCTTAATACAAAGGCTATGAAAGACAGGCCATCTCAATACAGAGGTTATGAAAGACACCATACCACACTAAAGGTCATGAGAGGTCATTTCAATAGAGAGGTCATGAAAGACAGGTCATCCTAATATAGGTCATGAAATACAGGTTATCTCAATACAGAGGTCATGCATGACAGGTCACCTCAACACAGAGGTCATGAGGAACAGGTTACCTCAATACAGGTCATGGGAGACAGAGGTCATGAAAGACAGGTCATCTCAACACAGAGGTCATAGAAGACAGGTCATCTAAATACAGGTCACCACAACATAAAGCTCAGTAAAGGCAAATTATATTAATAGGTCAATAAACAATAATCACCTCAATACAGAGGTCACCAAGGACAGATCACCTCAATAAAGGTCACAAAAGACAGGCCATCTCAATACAGAGATCATGGAAGACAGCTCATCCTAATACAGAGGTTATGAGACAGGTCATCCTAATACAGAGGTTATGAGACATGTCATCCAAATACAGAGGTCATGGAAGAGAGGTCATCCTAATACAGCGGTCATGAAAGACAGGTTATGGTCATGAAAGACAGGTCATTACAATACAGAGGTTATGAAAGACAGTCATCCCAATAAAGGTCATGAATGGCCAGTCATCTCAATACAGAAGTTATTAGGCAGGTAATCTTAAGAGGTCAGTAAAGATTGATCACCTGCATACAGAGGTCATTCAAGAGAAGTCATCTCAATATAGAGGTTAAATATCATGACAGGTCAAGGGAAATTCTATTTAGGTCAGAGGTAAACATAACAGCGGTACTGTAAAACAGGTGGTCACTGAAACAGGTTAGACTAATAATAATAATAATAATAATAATAATATCAATTCATCAGATCTCTGGACAAATTGATGATGCAGTACGATAAATATGTTAATGGCTAGCACAAATGTCAGAAGCATATCGTCAATTGTCGCTTAATTTACAATCACACAGACTGGGAAGCTTTTAGCTCACAAATAAAGCTATTAACATCAGATGATAGTGCACCAATAAACACTGCACACCACTGCACAGCTCACACCACTGCACAGCTCACAATATTCAGGGAACCACTCTACAGTACTGCTGAGAAAAAAGTCTGTAACAAAATTAAACGTACTGTTGAATACTTTGAACATAATTTGATTGGAAGACAGGCAGCAATGTCTTCCAATCAAAATAAGTCCAAAATATTCAACAGACTATTTCTTACGTCGTGTTCAAAATTGCATGTTTTGGGCGAGGGTGGGGGGGGTGTTAAAAAGTTACCTTATAAGCTGTACCGTAATACTCCACCCAAGCACAATTCACAAAGAATTACGCCATTTGTATCCCTCATGTTAATGATCATCGAGTATGCTGTGTCACGCGGAATGGAAAATTATACCCGCAAATTGGGAGAAATAAGCTCATATTATTGCGCTGTTTATTGCTGCGATCTATGTGAATTGTAATAATAATGGGGTTTTACGACACGCGATCCCTGGTCATTAAAATGCAACGAATACTATATGGATCACATGATCTCATTGTATGACTGTGTATACGTGTATAATACAAACATTTTCACTAAAAACATTCACACTGAAAATCATAAACTTTGTACATGTATTATATAATATTTCATATTTCGCTGAATATTTCTAAATCGATCTGAATAAAAGTTACTGTTGCCGTGGGTAGTGATAACTTTTAATCCAACTGTCTTAAAAATATTTAGCAAATTTTCTTCGGGATTTGCAATAAAAATGGATATTTTTTTTAGCTATTTGGTGATAAATACAAACAAATAAATACAAATTTTGTCATTTACACGTAATTCTATACTCGCATAGCGTGTCACACCACATTCAAACACATCTGAGATTACATGCATTCTATGTGCTATACTATTAACATCAGCAAATAATTACAAATATACAGGATAATTATAGCTCCAGGACTAATAACTTATCACAGATCATTCCATGTCATCTAGCTGATAATTGTCACTGCTCATCAGACCGCCACCTCACAATAGGCCCATAGATGTACAAAATATAGTCCTTTCATATTCCATGATTGAACAATAGGGTCAACAGCTCACCATAGATGACAAAATTTGAGCATAATCTATGGCAAAGATGACAAAAAATTTCACATTTGTGACATTCAATCCTCAAAATGGCAACTTTTAACCCTTTAATGACTAAAGTTGTTTAAAAAAAAACCTTTAATATTTACTTATTGAATGTCCATTTGCAGGTCAAGAGAAGACTATTTTTGAAAATTTATCACTGGAATGACTGGCTCGGTTATCGAGCCAGTCATTCCAGTGGTAAATTTCCAAAAACAATCTCTTGGCCTGCAAATGGACATTTCTTAAGATTCCAAACCCCCCCCCCCCCCCCACAGACCGGTTTTGTCCTGAAAGGGGTAACACACATATCAGCCAATAACGGCTTCTGCCATGGGCCTGTCCATTTTCAGAACAAACAAAGACTACTTTTGAAAATTTACCACTGGAATGACTGGATCGATAACCGAGCCAGTCATTCCAGTGATAAATTTTCAAAAATAGCATTCTCTTGGTATGCAAATGGACATTTTCTATGAGAATATTGATATTTTCTTGAATAAATTCGAGAGTCAAAGGGTTAATAGCTTTCCTCGTCACATTAACGACTTAGGTAGATCTAATAAATAATTTCACACAATATTTTGATCTTAGTTTAGCTCAAAAAAATTGTCAGACTCATTTGAACAGATGTTACTATGGCGCTAAGAAAGCTTTTGTTATGCTAATTAAATGAGGTATGACCCGTACCTCATGCTGACAACCAAGAAAAATTAAAACAAGAAAACCAAACAAACAACTTTCACGTTTAGCACATTATGAGTAACCTTTAACCCTCGAATTTGTTCAAGAAAATTCCAATGTTCTCGTAAGAGGTTCATTTGCAGACCAAGAGAAGACTATTTTTGGAAATTTACCACTGGAATGACTAGCTCGGTCATTGAGCCAGTCATTCCACTGGTAAAACTTTAAAAAATAGTCTTCTCTTGTCTGCAAATGGACATTTCTCAAGACTCCTGCAGAAGCCATTTTGGTGGATATGAGGGTTAAAAGGTTAACACCCAAAATTTTTTCAAGAAAATTTCACTGTCCATTTGCAAGCAGAGAAGCCAAGAGATTATTTCGTAAAATCTACCACTGGAATGACTGGCGCGGTTATCGAGCTAGTCATTCCAGTGGTGAATTTAAAAAAAAAAATTTCCCTTGGTCTTCAAATTGACATTTCCTAGGACTACAGCAGAAGCAGTTTTTGGCTGACTTCAGTGAGAAGGGTTAATTGTTAAGCTGGCCAAAAATGACTGATGTGATTTCGAAAAATGTTCACTGCACACCAAAAAAAATCGAACCAGTCATTCCAGTGGTATATTTTCCAAAATACTCTTGTCTTGGCCTGCTAAATAGACATTTACAATTAAATGTTTTAAATTTTCTAGACCAATTTTGAACATTATTTTTTAAATGACTAACAAATATCTAAGTAACTGTAATTATAGTGCGTGTGTTAGACATTTATCTATATACCTCTTATATTAAGATGTCATCATACACGCTGATGATTAACCAACATGTTGAAGTGTATATATGGTAACGGGTTTCCGTAGTAACGGAAAACAAACAGAATTCACAGAATCAGTAATTTGAAACAGGAAAATGACATTTTGTCTGCAGACTGTGAAAATTGAAAGGGAAACAAGATATTTAAATGGAAATTAACGGATAAGGGCAATTTCATCAAGAATGTGAGACAATCATATATAAAACAGAGGTATTCAGTTTTAGCTATGCCCCGCTCATCTTCCGCTAAACTCCACCCACACTTTGTCCATGTTGGGATCGATCGATCCCTGAACAAATTAATTTCAAAATATTCAACAGCATGTTTATTAAATAGTAAAGACATACAATTTATACAACAATGCTTAGTCCCTCATTAATTACATGTACACGCATTCATGACAAACTTATTTCCGTCATCCTACACATCACGTAGTTGATTATGACATCATATGATGGATAGATAAACTTGAAAGGTCCATTCTACCCATATCTTTCCCACCCTGACTTCATACTTACTGGGCATTCTAATAACACAATACACAACACAAATTTGACGTTTCATTGACTTTAGTAAATGTAGTGTACATAGATGATAAATTTTACAAAATGGAAATGAAATGGAATCGCCAATTTTGTGAAAAACCATTGTCCTTATGAATATGTATACACTACATCATCAACTTAGGATTTGATGCTGTTTCCCAAAAACAACCGCATGTGTGAAGAACATTAGATTGTGAATCTCAAGATGAACTGTCCAGGTATTCTCATAAGGGTTCTTTTGAGGGTATATACCTTAAAATGCAACCTGGGGTCCCAAAAAGTAGTGCCAGAGAGTCCCATGTGACTCCTGAAAATCTTGTATGATTATTAAATATTAATAAGTTTATAGGTTTTTGCACAAAAATACCCACAAAAGCTAGCAAGAGACCCCCATAATTCATAGAGCTCTGCGAGTCCATGGTAGCTTCTAATTTTAGCATGGATGCGAAACATTCAATGGACCTTTCCATTTTTAGCCATGCCCCGCTCATCTCTAGCTAAGCTCCACCCACACCTCGCTTGTGTTGGGATCGATCGATTTCTGAAGTCCCTGACTATCGATTTCAAGAAAACTATACAGGTAAGCTGTTGAATATTTTGAAACTAATTTGACTTGGTGCTGTTGCTGCCTATGGCAACAGCGCCCAGTCAAATTAGTTTCAAAATATTCAACAGCATGTTTATTAAATAGCCAACAATTACAGACATACAATTCATACAACGTGTCGGACTACATGTATTTGAGATTTGATGAAGGTCTATATGGAACCCTTTGTGACGTAATGATTGTGATGTCATAACACAGCGGTTGCTCTGATTATGATGTCATACGAGGTCAAATGATGGATGGATACTCTGGAAAGGTGAAGAAAGGTGAATTGGACACCCATAGTTCCATTTTGAGACCCCCAGATTTCAACTCGGGACCCCCAAATTTCAAGGTGTTGGGTCCCTGGGACCTACAAATATTAGATGCCACATGGGAAACACTGGACGCGACTTAACCCGTTAACGCTCAAGATTTCTGAAGAAAATTTAAACCTTTGCTTAGTCAATGTACTTTTGCAGGCTAAGATAAGACAATTCTTGAAAATTTACCACAAGAATTAGTGGCTCGGTTATCGATCTAGTCATTCCAGTGCTTAATTTTCAAAAATGACTTGGCCACCAAACCGACAATCCTCAAGGCCACTGCAAAGGCCGATTCTACCCAGTTTGACCATTAACCCTTTACTGGTCAAATTTGGTCAAGAAAATCAATATATTTCCTTATTAAATGTCCACCTGCAAGTAAAGAGAAGTATTTTTGAAAATTTACCTATGGAATGACTGGCTTGATTTATCGAGCGAGTCATTCCAGTTGTAAATTTTCAAAAATACTGTTCTCTACCTGCAAATGGCTATTCCTTAGGACTGCTGGAGGCCGGTTTTGGCCAGCCTGACCATTAAAGATTTAAGGGGTTATATTGCATCTCGGAGTCACACCGTCTAGACACAAAGGACACTGGGGCTCTAAAGTAAGCCTGGCCTGCTGATGCTAAATTTGGTATATATAGCCATTATGGGAATATTTTCTTTGATCAATAGCCAATCGTTCCTATGTGTATATATGCGCATAGTTCTCCAAGCATCGCAATTGAGGAATCCAGTCTCTCAGTCAATCATATGATGTCATAACCAACAACGTCACACGTAGGCTGACGTCATAACCAATAACATCACAGATAGGCTGACGTCATAATCAATTACGTCATGAGTGACTCCATTTTGTCCGCCTTAATTGTTTAATAGTCCGTCACATTGTACGAATTGTACGTCTTTACTCCTTAACCCTTTAACACTCATATCAGCCAAAAACGGCTTCTGCAGAGGTCTTGAGAAATGTCCATTTGCAGACCAAGAGAAGACTATTTTTGAAAATTTACCACTGGAATGACTGGCTCGATAACCGAGCCAGTCATTCCAGTGGTAAATTTTCAAAAATAGTCTTCTGGTCTGCAAATGGACATTTTGAAAAAATTAAAATTTTCTTTAACATATTCGAGGGTTAAAGGGTTAATAAATCCTCGGTTGAATATTTTGAAACTAATTTGACTGGGCGTTGTTGCTGCCATACAATAAGTACATGTACCACCAGATTGAGAAATTATTCATCATCTGAGACCAGTCTGGTTGCAGTCAATGGAATTGCTTGATAAGAAATATTCTATGTATAATTAACCCTTTAACTCTTAAATTTGTTCGAGAAAATCTAAATTTTCTCAAAGAAAATGTCCATTTGCAGACCAAGACTGTTTTTGAAAATCTACCACTGAAATGACTGGCTCAGTTATTGAGCCAGTCATTCCAGTGGTAAATTTTCAAAAATAGTCTTCTCTTGGTCTGCAAATGGACATTTCTCAAGACCAGGGCTGAAGCCATTTTTTGGCCGATTTGAGTGTTAAAGTGTTAAATACAATAACTTCTTGTATCACTCATAAGACGTATTTATCATAGATATTTTGATGATGATTATGACATCATTCTACAAGGTCATGTAGTTGATTATGACATCATATGATGGATGGATAAAATGGAAAGGCCCATTGGGTCTTTAACCCATTAACTCATAACAGCCAAAAACGGCTTCAGCCATTTGTAGACCAAGAAGACTATTTTTGAAAATTTACCACAGAAATGACTAGCTCGGTTATCGAGCCACGGTTATCGAGCCACTCATTCCAGTGAAATTTTCAAAAAGTCTTCTCATGATCTGCAAATGGACATTTTCTATATTATGTCATATAGCATGTGATCAAAATCCTGATTTAAGGTAGGGCTGTACCGAACATTCATTGGTTCAGAAAATCGCCAGCCAAGGGAAGGCAAACCATGGTTCGGTTCATTTGCATGGGATTCGTGAACAATACATAAGTTAATAGACAAGCAATCTCTGAATGTCCTCTAATGGTCCTCCATATGACCATGAATGCATCTTAGCTGGCTATTAACCTTCTAGTATTTTCTAGCATTTGTTGTCAGAACTTTGTCATTTGTGTTATTGCATCGATTAGCATATTAATAAGGTTCGTAAACCAGTCATGCATATCGTGAACCAGTTCGGTTCGTGAAAATCATCATGAATCTCGGTCCTATTTTTAAAGTATGCTTTCTTGTTGCGAAGCGGTGTGAATGGGCACATGCTGCATGGTAGGATGGAGTGTCTGTCTTGGAAGTGTTTGTTTTGTCTCTGTTTGGAAGCCAATGGTATTAATACAGGAATCCAGTTTTAGCTATGCCCCGCCCTTCTCTAGTTAAGCTCCACTCACGCTTTGCCCATATTGGGATCAATCTATCCCTGTACTCTCTGAATCTCTATTTCCAGAAAACTATACAGATAAACTGTTGAATATTTTAAAACTAATTTGACTGGGTGCGCCAGTCAAATTAGTTTCAAAATATTCAACAGAATGGTTATTAAGTAGTAGACATACAATTCGTACAACTTGACAGACTGTTAAAGAGTGACTAAATCATGTCATTCATGACGTAACTGATTATGACGTCACCCTGCATGTCACATAGAACTTTGATTATGATGTCATATGATTGATGGATAAACTGGATTCCTCCATTTTAGACAGATCCATTTCCGGCTATGCAACGCCATTTCTCAATAAGCTCCACCCACATTTTACACATCCTGGCATCGATTTCAAACTTTGTAATTAAATTCACATAGTTAAAGATAACGACATAGCTGTTGAATAATTTGAAACTAATTTCACTGAGGGCTGTTGTTGCCTATGGCAAATTAATTTTCAAAAGATCCATGATAAATGTGTCCTATGATACAAGAAATTATTGTATTTTTGCATATAATTTTGCTAATCAAACAATTTCATTGACTGTAACGAGACGGATCCCACATGAGAAATAATTTGGTAGTACTTATCATAGAACTGATATCTATGCTAAGGGCTGAAAGAACTAGACGCGTCATGGGAATGCGAGGCATGTGCGAGAGGACGATGACATCCTCTCGGCACCAAAAGAAAATTGCTTTTCAAAATAGTTACCTCAATCAACCAAGTCTATAGACAGCGAGCTATCTCACTGGAAGAAATTTTCAAAATGTCTACATTATATGGGTACCTGGTGGCCAAATTGGATTTCTCATTTGTCGAACATCCTGATGACATAATTAATTTGTTTACATGGTTTTGACTCAATCATTGCCAATCATTTGGAAACCTATTTTAAGTAGCCAGCTCATGAGCATATTTAATTGAGCACCTACAATATTAAAACATTTAATCCTCAATTTTGTTCATGAAAATTGTAACTTTCTCAAAGAAAATGTCTATTTGCAGATCAAGACGATTAGCCCCTTAACACTCATATCAACCAAACAAAAATGGCTTCTGCAGTGAGAAATGTCCATTTGCAGACCAAGAGATTCTTGTTGAAAATTTACCACTGGAATGACTGGTTCGATAACCATCATCACAGTGGTAAATTTTCAAAAACAATCTTCTCTTGGTTTGCAAATGGACATTCAACCTAACACACTCATTTTAACTCTTTAATGGTCAAGTCCGCCAAAACTGGCCTCTGTAGTGGTCTTGAGGAATGTCCATTTGCAGGCCAAGAGATCTATTTTTAAAAATTTTATCACTGGAATGACTGGCTCAATGACCGAGCCTGGCAGTCATTCCGTAAATTTCCAAAAAAACCTCTTGCCCTTCAAATGGACATTCAATAATAAAATTTTATAGTTTTCACCAAATGTGACCATTAAATGGTTTTATCATATAAACAAGCCTTCTAGCACATTCCATATTTTTCGATATGAGCACACGTGCCATATTCAACGGACTATTTTCATTGGCTGTTGGGTGCGCAACCCATTTAAATCGACCAATTAAAACATCGATTGATGTGAGTGTGATGCGTAGGGATTACTGTTTTACTACGATTTGTTTACTACGATTTGTCATTCATGAACCATCATCGCAAAATGTCATCGTTTGACAGTTTATCAGTCGGCAGCGAAGTAACGATTGATGGCCGTGGCTCTGCGATAGTCTTTGAAGAAAAGTGTAGTTTACGGTTGACATCGCCAGATTTTGTGTTTGTCACAATATTTTACTGCGCATTCAGTATCTGTTATCAAGTAACGGTAGTGGTGCGTCACAGTGGCGGTATCGATTTCACGAAAATCAACAATGAGAAATCAGATAAGTCACATCAGCAACTATTGGCAAATATTTCAAAATTACAGTTTATATGATAAATAAAATCTCAAACTCGGTCACTTTTCATATCACTATTATGAACCTCGTTGAAAATTATCAATTTTGCACTTGCTAAAGCTTGTGCAAATTGATAATTTTCAACTCAGTCCATAATAGTTATTGAAAAGTGACTTCGTTCCATATTCTCTATACACGATGGCTCCAACCAGTGACTATTTTCGAAACTGCCCACTTTTGCCCCAAAAAATATTGGAATTACTGAATTAGTAGCCAGGATCATCAATATTTTGAATACTATCAATAGTATGCTGCACACGAGAATGACATCTGACAATATTTCAATTTTCCATACTTTTTCCAAACAATTTTTCAAGGTCTGAAAATAAGTTTCTCATATTTCCAGACTTTTCCAGACTTTCCATACCTGTGTAATTTTCTTGACCAATCATAACCCCTAAATGATTAATCCGTCTAACCTTTGTGATTCCAGTGACTCAATTTCAAGACAAATGTACAGGAAAGATACTGATTATTTTTAAATTAATTTGACTGGACCGTGTTCCAGTTACATTAGTTTGAAAATATTCAACAGAACACCCCTAGATCATAAATAATCTGGTGCTTATAGTCTATGGTGGATAAATGTCTAAGTGAATGCTGATGAACTTACCATTTTAAAGCTTTGTATTGAGCAGATATAGTATGGCTGATCATGATGCATGTTCTCAACATAAACACAATCTGGAATTGAAGAATAATAACATAAATTAGCGTAAACACAATCTGGCAATGAACAATAATAACACAAATTAACATAGACACAATCTGGCAATGAAGAATAATAACAGAAGTTAGTTTAGACACAATCTGGTATTGAAAATAACACATGTTTAGTTCCTGGGTATAATAATAAATTTCAACCGGCAGAGGAGGCTTCAGCTAAGCTGATTAATGTTGTTACCCCTTAACCCTGTTGCCCCCGGGAAGATTCCAAATTAAATCTCCACTACCCTGAGCAAAGGCTAATGGCAGGGCACTAACAGAAACCCTAATTCCCTCCGAAGACGGAACATATCGACCAGACGACCCGGAGGGTCTGGTCTTATGTTTTACTAATTACATATACCTACCTCCTTGTATTACTATTGCTCTTTCCTTCTCTAGTAGGATACAATTTTTACAGCCAATGTTTGCTGTGTATAGTGGTTACAGAGTGACTGAAGGCTTCTTCAGGAATCTCCATACTCTCTCCAATGATGAGATCCATAGCAATTCGCTTGAATGCTATATCTCAGAATGCGGTAGAAAGAGGGTTAATACATAACCCAGAGCCATTGAATGAGTCATAGGGCACAATGATCATCTCATTGGCTGAAAACCATCACATGACTTTGTTGTAGCAACCAAGTCTTCATTCCTTGACGAATCCAGTCATAATCCAGCTTTGTGCAGATTCATGAAGAGGCAGATGATCCTATCACTACTCGACTCTGAATCCAACTAAAGCTGAAAATTAAGAATTTTCCTAACTACTTAACATTATATGACTAAAAATTCTTTACTAAATACCCAAATACGTCAAAAACTGACATATCTGGGTATACTCTAAGGCTGAGAGATATAGTGAATATCTTATACTGAATATCTAACAAGATATGACCAAAGAATGAAGCCTCAAGCCCCCCCACCCCAAAAATAATTTGACAGAGGGGAGGCTTGAGATGGGCCATAATGCAAGGAGGTAGGTATATGTAATTAGTAAAACATAAGACCAGATCCTCCGGGTCGTCTGGTCGTTATTACTACATTACAACCTACCTCCTTGCATTACTATTGCTCAAATACAGATTTCAACATTGCACAACACCCAGAGGGAGGCAAATTTTTGTGCAAAATTGATGTGAAAATAGAGAATTAACACACAGTTAGTAATAACGAGTGATAAAGATACTCAAAGACGGAAATTCCTAAGAATTGCCCTCTTAAGCATCTTACAGATAGAGGTGTAGAATCATGATAATGATAATGAGAGACATAACAGGCTCTCAAAAGGTAAGAAAGAAGGATTAACATGCAGATAATAAGTGAATGATATCCATCCGTGATAGGACAGATTATATGAAAAAAAGGGTGAAACTCACACATGAGAAGTAAGTAATGAATACACACTCTCCCTAATGAGAAGATCTAAGCGAATGAAGATGATGAATTAAGGGAAGATGATGAATGAGGAATGCGACTCATGGTCCCAGAAGCTACTCTATGAATATTTTTATAGAAGAAAGATGAGGGACCAGAATCCTTAAGATAGAAGTTAATAAAGGTGTTCTCTGACTTCCAATTAGCTACTTGCCTGATATCATCTAATGATGAACCATTAAAAAGGGCACAAGAAGTAGCAAGGCCCCTAACATCATGGGCCTTGATCCCCACTAATGCATTATCACCTGGAGATGCAAGTTCATGACATATTTTAATCGTATCTACGATCCAGCGGGAGATTGTGGTTAAAGAGGCAGGACGATTCACACCATCTGCAAAAGTAACCCAAAGATGTCTATTGTCTGAACGTCTAGAATCTGTACAAAGTTTATACATATTAAGGGTCCTAACAGGGCACCAGACAGAATCATCTGGTGACAGTGAGGAAAGTTTATGAATTATGATTGGTTTACCCAAGAATTTTACATACTGAGTTTTAGAAAGAAATTCAGCCCTAGGATAGAGAATAATGCTATTACCTGTAACTTGAAACCTATCTAGTTCAGCTGAAAGACCATGAATTTCTGACCGACGACTAGCTGAAGCTACTGTAAGAAGAAAGACTGCTTTAAGCGTAAGATGTTTCAAGCACACAGAACCCAAAGGTTCGAAATGTTTTCCCACCAGAACCTGTAATACCAAGGAGAGGTTCCAAGAAGGGAGGGGTTTCTTAAAGGGAGGCCGAGAATTACCCATACACTTAATAAGGTTGTGTAAGTGTTTCTGAAGTTGGACTGAAGGGACAATTAAGCACTTGATGAAAGAGTTCAGACCAAAACGATAGCATTTAACAGTGTTGGCTGAAAGTTTCCTCTGATCAAAAAGGAAAACGAGAAAGTCAGTGACCTGGGTTACAGAGGCCTCAACAGGCAAGATAGAATGGTCTGAACACCATTTTAAAAGAAAATACAAATCTAGCGTTATAAATGTTTCTGGTGGAAGATCTGAGAGAGTTCTCCAATAATTCTTGAGATCTGATAGAAAGGACTGTCGAAGACGGGGGGCAACTCAACAGTTTCCAAACTGACAGGTGAAATATTTCCGGATTCTGATGGAGAATCCTGCCTCTGTTCTGGGATAAAAGATCGTGAGAGACCGGAAGAAGTAGAGGGAGATCTACAAGAAGGTCCAGGAGATCCGGAAACCACGATCTTGTCGGCCAAAACGGAGCTATTAATAGTACTATGCAGGGATGTTGTCTGATCTTTCTGAGGACCAGCGGAATGAGAATCGTAGGGGGAAAGGCGTCCCATGATTGAGCTAGAGAGTCTACTGCCAGAGCCAGAGGTTCCGGGAAAGGATATATGAAAGTGGATATCTTTCTGTTCTTGAGAGTAGCAAATAGATCTACATGGGGACGACCGAATTGAAGGAAAATGGATTGCACTACAGCCTCTTTCAATTCCCATTCTGTTTCCGGAATCTTTGAAGGGCGAGATAACTGGGACATGAGAAGCCTGAAGGGAAATGTTGCGAGAGCTGCACCAATGGAGAATGATCATGGTCTCTCGACACAGAGAAACTGACCTGGTTCCTCCCTGATGATTGATGAAAGAGACTACTGTGAAATTGTCTAATCTTATGAGGACTGACTTCCCTAAAATCATGGATTCTCAATGAACGAGGGCATGGAAAACAGCCCACAGTTCTAAAAGGTTGATGTGGTGGGAAGACTCTACAAGGGACCAGGTTCCTGAAATCTTCTTGGAATCCCAGATGGCACCCCATCCTTCCTGAGAAGCGTCTGTGAAGAAGATAGCTTGCGGATTTAGAAGATGGAGAGGTACTCCTAGAAGAAGGAATTGACGGTCTAACCAAAACTGGCAATGAGTCATGAGAGATAATTTGATGAGAATACGATGATCCAGGGAATCTAGACTGATTTCAGTGGGCCATGAGATAAAATTGGAAAGGTCTTCTCATCAAAGGAGCCCAAGGGATGACCTTCCCTACTGACACCATGGGGGCCTATAATTCTGAGAAAAGATCTGGCCGTGACTAAATGGCCCACTTTGAGAGATTGTATTGTAGAAATCAGTTTGAACATTTGGGAGTGATGGAAATAACTTCCCTTGACAGTCAAAAGTAACCCCCAAATGGGTAAAAATCTGACTTGGGAACAGGCGAGACTTTTCTATGTTGATAATCCAACCCTGGTGAAGACAGACCTGGATGGCATCTGAAACATTTGCAATGAGAGAGGCAGGATCTGGAGCCTTGAATAGCCAATCGTCGATGTAGACGTGGACTGAGATGGCCTGGAGGTGAAGGCAAGAGGCTACTGATGAAACAATTCGAGTGAATACATAAGGGGATGTGGTCAAGCCGAAGGTAAGGCTGCAAAACTACGAAACTCTGCCCTGGTATGCGAATTGAAGGAACTTGCGAAAGGAAGGGTGGATGGGAACATGAAAATAAGCATCTTTGAGGTCAATAGAGACCGTCCACAATCCTATCTGAAGAGATTGAATGATGGATTGGACCGTCTCCATCTTGAAAGACGTGCTTACTATGAGGAGATTGAGAGCTTTGAGATTTATGATCGGTCTCCAGCCCCCCACCCCCGTCTTCTTCTGGACAAGGAACATGGTCGAGAAGTATCCTGGATTGCATTGCCAATCCAAAACCTCCTCCACAGCATGGTTTGATATGAGGGAAAGAATCTCGTTTTCCAGGGCTAATAGCTTTTCCGGGAATGAGGGACTAGGAGTCCAACGAGGGGGCAAAGAAAGAGGCGGGTTTACCTTCCAACGAGGATGATGGCCTAGCTGAATGGGTTCTAGAACCCCCTGGTCTTGAATAAGAAGCTCCCAATAATTGATGAATCTTAATAAGCGATTGCCTACTTAGATAACTGGGAACTTTGAAATGGTGGGGCCTTGAAAATCTAACTCTACTGTAATAGAATGAACAAGGCCATCTTCTGAACCTATAGCGTCAAAAACGAGATTGAAAACGACCACCAGAATTACGAGAACCTCTAGAGTGTTTCTTAAAAGGGATATGAGCTCTCGACCTGTTAGAAACTATGTCAGAACATTTGTCCTGAACAGGAGATCTATGTTGAGGAGACTTTCGAGGAGAGTGAACCCTCGAGGAAGATCTAACTGGAGAAGGTGATCTAGATCTATTGAATGATCTATTAGAGTTTACAAAAGTCCTAGATAGGAAGGATGACTGAGAATCCGGATGAGAGGATTTCTTAGGTGGAGATGACGAAGGAAAAGATCGAACAGGAGTAAAAGATCATTTCTTAGAGGGCTGAGACAAACCCACTTTGGCAGAAATCTCCTGAATACTCTTAAGCCTTTCCATCTCCTTCATAATAAGACTGGAAGACTCAGGGCCAAATAACTCATTACCAAAACAAGAAGTGGTAATGAGGGTATCTTTAAGTTTCTGAGATATTGCTAAAGGACCATGAGCTCTTTTCCTACGATAGATATTAAGAAAACCTATCAGACGAGCATCTAGGTTAAGATTAAATCTAGCGATATCTGCCATGCAAGCTAAGGAAGACTGAGGAATAGATTCTCCTCTAGAAGAAATCTTGAAAATAGTTTCTGACAGAAGAGCCGAAAAGTTAGATAACTTAAGCCTAAGTCTAACTGATTGTTCCAAAGATTTGATCATGGCCGAATCAGAAACTACCGATCTACCTGTGTCTTTGATCAGGTCCCATGTATCACCAAATAAAGACTTAGACCTGATAGCTGAGTCAAAATCTGAAATAGGGACTCTAACAGAAGAGGCTAATTCTGGAGGATATAGAGAAAAATTTGAAAAACAGGCCTTTTGGGAAAAATGATCCAATATATCAGCGGAGAGGTTATTGATGGGAATAACTCGATTAAAGGAAACATTATCTTCCGCCACCAGAGGAGAATCATAAGAGGAAAGATTGGTACGTTCTGGTAGTAAATCAATATGAAGAGTATCAGCAATCAACAATTTTACGCCATCCACATCCACTGCAACTATCGCTTCCAATCAAATAACAAACTGTTGCTCCGATATTAAATTATGGATGACCTCTAACATGTTGATGTTGAATGATGATAAAACCGAAGCGATGTTGATTGGGCCAGCAATTCGGCGTGCCAAAACAGAGTTATCTGCGATTACCATCGGCTCAGCTCAAATTCCCTTGGTAAACACTGTTAAGGAATTGGGTGTCATGTTAGACTTAGTATGGAACATCATGTCCGTTATCTGCGTACGGTGTGTTTTATGCAGCTGCGAATATATCAAACATCAGAAAATACATAACTCGCGAAGCTGCTATTATGCTGGTACTAACATTAATTATCTCAAGGTTAGACTATTGTAACAGTCTGTTTATAGGCGCCTCAAAAGATGCTATGCGCAAACTCCAAGCAATTCAGAATGCAGCCGCTAGAGTTGTTTCCCTAAAGCGTAAGAGTGATCATATCAGTCCCATTCTCCAAGATCTTCACTGGTTTCCAATAGAACAGAGAATACGCTTCAAAAGTCCTCTGCCTAACCTATCAATGTATCATATCTACAGCACCAACCTACCTTTCAGAACTGCTAGAAACGTACACGCCAAGCAGGCCACTTAGATCTGCAAATTCAAACCTGCTTAAAATTCCGAAAGTTAAATCAAAAACCTATGGTCACAGAACATTTGCTTTTGTTGCTTCTACAGAATGGAATGATCTTCCAGCTAGTCTTAAATCTTCATCCACTCTAGCTATATTTAAATCAAATCTTAAAACGTTTTTGTTCCGTCAGGCATATCCAACTGTATGATCATTTTATTTTATTATTGTAAGCGCTTAGAGCACGCAATATTTGCGTGGAATTATAGCGCACTATAAATATCCTATTATTATTATAATCCATTGATGGGTGTCAGACCAATCATTATCAGAAGCCCTCAGAAGAAGAAACTTGGAATCAGGAGGAATACTATGAGAAGCTTCCTGAGATTGAATGATAGGATCCTGAGAAGGAATAGGATCTTGAGTCATCCACTAACGAAGAAACTTCTACATCACTAGATAAGATATCCGACATTAAAGAAGGATGAAATGAAGGAGATGATGACAGAGAATTGGCAAATTTGACTTTGGGACGAGGATGACGAAGGATGCTTCTAGGAACCAAACTAGATTCGAATGATGGGAGGAAATCAATAGCGCTTTTAAAAGCGGTGATAATGGAGTTACCCGAACTGTTTTTACACAAAGAAAAATCCTTATTTGACAATCCAATAGAAGTGATTTCATTAACCAAGATAACAGGTAACTAGAACTTGGACGGGATTATCATCGAAAATATAGTCTGAGGAAGAGGAAGAGAGCTGAGAGCTAGGAAGATTTTCCCCCAATAGGTTTAGAATGAGAGCAAGAAAGATGATCGCTAGATGAGTAGGGAAAATCTGAATTAGAATGGTCTCCAATGGGATCCGAGCATGGATCCACTAACTCCGGATGCGATCCCTGGGCCTCCCTGGGATTAATAGCAGGATCCCAGAGGGCCAGCCGATCGTCCCAAAAAATCTTTAGATAGAAATATTGATGATTGGGAATTTAGAACTAAACCCGGGTCCAAAGCCCAACTGGGTCATGGAACTGGGGAAATTCGAAAGAACTCACACGAAGCCGTACCAAAATCTGAAGAAATTTTTTAATCAAATTTAGATAACCCGGAATAACCAGGCCACACTCGAGCCGAAGCCGGAGCCGAGGCGGGTAGACCGGGAGAAAGATTCAAAATAGGTAATGGAGGATCAGAATTACCAGTCCCCACTAGGGCCGGAGCCGAGGAAGGGGCGGGAAATTCTTGAGAATGATTAAGCCGAGATGGATCCGGACCAGGAGCCGAGAAAAATCCTGGGGTTGGGGCCGGAGCCGAGATGAGAACAGAGCCCAAAGAATCCTTGGGAGCCGGAGTCGGATAGAAATCCGGGTCCAGACCCCAAGAAGAAATCGGTAACCCGAGATGCCGTCCTCCCGACCCGGGTCCCGGACAAAACCCGGACTCGGGGCCGGAGCCGAAACCAACATTGAACACGAATTTATCCCAGAGGCCGAACCCGGATTGAAGCCCGGATCGGGTCCCAAGGGAGAAACCGGTAATCTAGGCCGGTCCATCCCCAAACCTGGGGCCGGGAGAAAACCCGGACCCGGGGCCAGAAGATTAGTCAGAGACAAAGCCGAAACAATATATGATGACGAGACTGGTTTAGTAGATGACAACGGGTGGGAGATCACTTGAACAACTCTGATCGGGAAGTCCTTCACACCAGCCAGTGACGAAATAGTAGTGATAGGATATGAAGACCAGGAGCGACTTACAACCCGCTCGGGCCCCGAGAAAGGATAAACCCGACTCGGTGCTCATAGGTGCAGGATGCGGAACGCTGACTGTAGATGATACTGCAGTAGAAATGACTGGCTTCTGAAGCGATGAACGAGGCGAAACCCGAGGATTTTTCGTACTCTTGTTCTTTCCTGTCAATGATGATTTTGAACCCTGAAACAGTGAAGATCAGTAAGCCTTAAAACACTCTTTGACTTGAATAATCGTTTCCTAGGAAGTCAGTTCCGACGTTTCCCCTTCAACAATATCAGGAGATGAAACGTTGGAAGCTGACTAGTACAGGATCATTTTGTTAATCCTGCCATCGATCGACGCATCTATGTTGCTCACTTGTTTCTGCAGGGCTTCCATTGATAAAACAATCCTTTCAAGGATGGATGAATCAAGTGAGGGCTCGGGTTTGGCCTTTATTTTAATCGCAGACCCTAAAGGAGAAGTATTCCCTTTAGAGTGATCAGGTGTGTTAGGTTTGAAAAAGGCAAGTCTAGAGGCCTGGGACCATGAGCTGCAAATAAAACAGGATGATTCAATAGAGCACGAAGTGCATTTAAGGCACACATGGCCAGAATGTTCTGTCTTGATGAATCTATGGCAGCTGGTGTTAGGCCATCTAATAGAATGAAGAGCAATCTCCTTTTCTTTAGACTTGACTTTACTCTTCTTCGGAGACTTTTTCAAATCTGAATCGTTAAAGAGAAAGATTTGATAGGGTAAAGTCCCGAAGATAAAAAAGGGATCAGACAGCGCCGAACCCAATAAACAATAGAGACCAAACTAGTCGCTAATTTATTTAATATTGGATTTTCTTTAAGAGAGTATGTTATGAGATATCATGGATTTCATGCTCAAATGCTAACCAAGCATGTATATAGGTAACTTAAACAAGCTACTGTAAGGAAGAAGCAAGTATAGACAATAACTTTGTCTAAAACACTCTGGGCGTAAAAAAACAAAACTGGTAACACGCCTACCACGAAAATAGAAATGATCAATAAAATCAATATTGATCAAAAATACC
Source organism: Chaetoderma sp. LZ-2023a (assembly GCA_034401795.1). NCBI lineage: Eukaryota > Metazoa > Mollusca > Caudofoveata > Chaetodermatida > Chaetodermatidae > Chaetoderma > Chaetoderma sp. LZ-2023a. Next base: position 118,402,130 of record CM067359.1, read on the forward strand.
TACAACCACTTATCTTAGGTCCTTTCCTTTTCTCTGACATCTTGTTGATCCTTTGAACGCTTGAAAATCCCACAGCAGTATTGAAAAGTTTAAAACTTTTGTAAAACTGGCTACAAAATTTTTAACTACACCTTCCTTCACTAGTAGGAAAAGGAATGAAGACTTGGTTGCTACAACAAAGTCATGTGATGTTTGTCAGCCAATGAGATGATCATTGTGCCCTATGACCCATTCAATGGCTCTGGGTTATGTATTAACCCTCTTTCTACCTCATTCTGAGATATAGCATTCAAGCGAATTGCTATGGATCTCATCATTGGAGAGAATATGGAGATTCCTGAAGAAGCCTTCAGTCACTCTGTAACCACTATACACAGCAAACTTTGGCTGTAAAAATTTCATCCTACTGCGCTTCCCTTCAGAGAAGGAAAGAGCAATAGTAATGCAAGGAGGTAGGTGGTAATGTAGTAATAACTGCCTTATGGTATGGGGCCAAGAAGATACATATATGCATTCTACTGTCAATGACCATGCACCGATAATTTCAAAGATGTGGAGCTGATCCTGTGGGCCATCAGGGCTTATGGAAGCAGTTCTATGAGTTTAGAGGTCTCTGCGTGGGAAACTGAATGATGGAGGGGGGAGGAGTAGGGAGGTTGAGTAGGAAGAAGAAAATAACACAACAAATTAGTTCTACATAATCTGGCAATGAGAGTAATAATATAACAAATTAGCTAAGACAAAAGTTGGAAATAAACAATAACACAACAAACAAGAACCACAATCGGCGATTGCTACATCTAGGCGCACTGTTACCATTAAACAATGGATCAATGTAACATGAAGATTGTCTAGCAGTGCAGTGTCAAAGGAAATTGTGTTCATCAATGTGAGTACATACTGTACTGGTGACATTCACTCTAGGCTTGCGCGATTACGTGGTTAAATCAAAAATCAATTATTTTGTAAACGTATGAATTTATAAGATTAAAAATTAAACAAGGCCTGCTGCACAGTAAAAGGGACAATTACCAAAAAAACCCATATAAGACGCCATAAATCTAATTGGTCTTGAAGATACCTTGATTGTTCGAGCCTTATATTAAAGCAATGGTTGTGGTATTGATGTATTTGAAGTTTCGTTAAAATCTGATTATTCTAAGTATACATTTTATTTGGCTATATGGGTAAAAAATGCAGGTTTTTGCATGTAAGATGTTAGCATCTAAATTTTGGCCTAGTTTACCATCACAATTAGAGTACTATATATTAAGATGGGTGCTGTTTGGAACTAATGATCTCAAAGAAAACTCACTGAGGTTTATTTTGGTATATTACACATCATTTTTGACCAAATATTTCTATCTCTAGTGGGGTTTGAATGAAAATAGTGTCAATGTAAGATCTCGAATTTTTACATTAAACCATTTGCATATAAATAGACATGATAGATGATTTTCGGAAAATCCAAGATGGCCACCAAAAAATTGACCAATCTAACACTCTCATTTAATATGTTGAAGCCTACCGTCATAGGATCGTTCCACCCAAGTTTAGTTGAAATTGGGTTATTGATTATAGTAGTTTTTAAATGGTTCCGGAAAACTGTCAGAAAATCAGAGATTGCTGCCAAAACATTGACCTATCAAAATTCTGAACAGAATTTCTAGAGGCTACGACAATAGGATCCTTCCAACTAAAATTGGTTGTAATTTCCCAAGCGATTAATGAGTAGCATTTTATATGAATTCCCATTTATCGGAAAACCCAAGGTGGCCACCATCAAAATCAAGCTGTCAAAATTCTGTATACAAATTCTAAAGCGTACAGGCCTAGGGTTCTTCCCGCTGAGTTTGGCTGAAATTGGCCAAGCGGCTAATGACGATTAGCCTTTTAACCGATTTAAAAAAATATTCAGAAAATCTCAAATGGCCGCCGGAAAAATTGACCTTTCAAAATTCTATATGCATCTTCTAAAGCCTACCGCCCTAAGCTCGTTCCAGCCAGTCTGGTTGAAATCGCCCAAGTAGTTAACGAGTAGACGATTTTCAGCCCTTTTTCGGAAAATTCATATGGCCACGGAATAAATTGAAAATTCTACATACAAGCTCTGAACTTCTGAAGCATATCACTTTAGGGTCCTTCCAGCCGAGTTTGCTTGAACTCGTTCAAGCGGTTAATGAGGAGTAGCCATTTAACTGGTTACCCCAAATTTTCAGAAAATCCAAGATGGCCACCAGAAAAATGGATCAATCAAAATTCTGTATACAAATTCTGAAATCTAGCAGCCTAGTATCCTTCCAGCCAAGTCTGGTTGAAATTGCTCCAGCAGTTAATGAGGAGTAGCGTTTTAGACGACTTCCCACCATTTTTCAGAAAATTCAAGATGGTTGCCGAAAAAACTGACCAATCAAAATACTGTACTAAGTTCTGAAGCATACTACGCTAGGGTTCTTCCATCAATGTTTGATTGAAATCGGCTCAGAGGTTATCAAGGAGTATGCTTTTAAGTGATTTCCAGAAATTTTCAGAAAGTCCAAGATGGCCGCCGGAAAGATTGACCAATCAAAATTCTGTACACAAGTTTTGAAAACCTACCAGCCTAGTATCCTTCCAGCCAAGTCTGGTTGAAATTGCTCATGCAGTTAATGAGGAGTAGCGTTTTAAACTATTTCCAGCCATTTTTTGGAAAATTCAAGATGGCCACCGGTAAAAATGGACCAATCAAAATTCTGTATACAAGTTCTGAAGAATACCATGCTAGGGTTCTTTCATTCAAATTGATTGAAATCGGCCCAGTGGTTATCGAGTAGGCTTTTAACTGATTTCCAGAAATTTTCAGAAAATCCAAGATGGCCATCGGAAAAATTGACCAATAAAAATTCTGTATATAAGTTCTGAAACATAGCAGCCAGCATACTATCCTCCCAGCTTAGCCTGGTTGAAATTGTCTTAGCAGTTAATGAGTAGCATTTTAAATATCGCACAATTTCTCAGAAAATTCAAGATGGCCGGTAGTATGTTCGATCCCAGGGGAGAATGTAGCAGCAGCTTTTTCTCCAATTGGGCCATGAAGATGATAGCATAAGTTGGTGCTACTTTAGTGCCCATAGCTGTTCCACCCGTTTGTAGGTATTGTTTGTCATTAAATTCAAAGTTATTACATCTTAATACAATGGATAGTAGTTCCAGGAGTGACCTTGGTGTAAGGTCGCCGGGCATACCAAATTCTCTGATATGTTGTGCGGCGGCTTTTAGTCCCTCATTGTGTGGGATGTTTGTGTATGGGTTATCTACTCTACGGCCATTAGCGGTGTCACAAGTTAGCTCCCCTCTCAAAACCAGTCCAGTGATGGCTGTCTCCACCCTCTCAGCGTGTTTGGTGGTCAGATTTTCTGTCACCAATTCATAGTAGCGTGTGTCTTTGAGTTGCTTTAGGGCTTCAGCATTATAGTCATAAGAGTTTACTATGACTGTAGCCTGTCCTTTGTCGGCTTTCTTAATCACAATGGATTTGTCATTTGCTAAAGTTTGAGTAAGTTTCCTATCAGCCTGGGAGATGTTACATCTGAAATTTCGTCTGTGTTTAGATTTATTCAGATCATGTTTGACTTTTTTAATAAAGAGTCTAAAACATGGTCATTGCCAGGTGGTGGTGTCCATTGGCTACGAGGTTTGGATTTTCTGATTAGGTTTTCTGTAAATGTGGAGACAGGTGGCGGTGTTTCCGTCACTGATACATAGCTTTCATCTCTGCTCCATGCGAAGGGAGGGTGTTCAAAATGTAGTTTGAGGCGTAGCCTCCTGAAGAATTTATTAAGGTCATAGTGTAATCTGCCCATGTTTGGTTCGATTACTGTGGGACAGAATCCCAAACCTAGGGATAGTACATGTACAACATCCTGTCACAGTTCTTTCTTAGACAAGTTTTTAACAAAGCAGATTTCAGAGAGCGCTCTTCCGCAAGTTTTTTTTTTTTTTGTTTTTTGGACATGTTTTATTGACATAATTTTTATTTTTATAGTTTAAAAATTGACAGTCTTGATTGCTGTCTGTCTGAATGTAATTCATGACAGTTATTGTTCAATGTGTCAAAGCTCTTGTCGTTATTCTGTGCCTTGTCCCGTATGTTACGGAACTCGTTTTTATTGAACCTCTCCGGCCTTCTCTTCTGAGTCCTCTGTTTAGGTTGGACTGCTCCTTCAGTTCGTCGGCGCTTGGGCGGGCTGGTGGACCTGTCCCTAGTTTTCAATACGGTGGATCGGACTGCTCTCTCCGCTTCGAGTACTACGTCGCTGGTTTCAGCTGCGGCTTTGAATCCTGCCTTCACTCGTTTGACTCGGTCAGTGAGTGTGGTTGCACGAGTTCGTAGTAGGTCTAATAAATGTCCAGTCAAGTGTAGACTGGATTCCTTGATCTGTTTTTCCCACTCTTTTTGGAAGGTGGGGTCATTAGATGGTGGCACGTACCGGCAGTTAATTTGTAAAAGTGGTAAAACTTTCCCACTAGCAATGGAGAGTTCCAGTTTATCCATTTGTAGTTGGATTTTGACTAGTTTGCAAGAGGAGTTCCGCCATTGCTTGTAGCTTCCCTGAAGCTCAGCTGGAATGGTCGGCCTCTTCTTAGGATTTTCGTGGAGGGTTGTGTTCTCATCAAAGTCGTCCTCGTTAGGCCGTGTCCTCTTTCTCGGGTGTTGGTCTTCTTCTCCTAACCCGGTGTCTTTCATCAGATCCACCAGCGTTTCGCTGGATCTGCATGGAATTAGTGATGCGCTTGCTGCCATCAGCCAGTGTAGAGCATCTAGGTACTGGATACAGGATAGCTTGATGCAGACTTCTCGTGATATATGAATAGGTTTCGACTGGTCATGAAAGCTTCTAAAGATTTTCTAATGCTGATCAGTTAAATCGAAATCTGAATGTCAGTGCAGTGTTTTGCACCTGCTTTTATACTCTCGGGCCGGTTACAGTTGCTCCTTGGTGTAACCGGGACGAGTAAAAATCTGGGTACATGTAACCAGAATTTCATGCTTGTAACCGGAAATGTTGATTTTGTAACCAGATTTTACATCTTGTAACCGGAATTTACCAATTATCTGTTTGTTGGTAACCAGAAATTTTTGACTTCTGGATTGTGTAACCGTTAAAGTCAAGTTTTGTGTAACCGGAAAACTATAATAGTTGTTTTCTAGGTTACGTGTAACCGTAAAAAACTTGTGATGTAACCGGAAAAATAAAGTTTTATATAAGCATTTTACCCAGTAGCCAAGAGTGACTCTTTGACTGAGTATTTTGTGGTTCTTTAATATCCCAATGTGGCGGGAATTTATAGGGTATAAATAGCATTTGATAGACACGGGTTTCCATTTTGTTGGATAACCGTAAGTGGAATGATTCGGATTTATGGCATTTCGTACTTTGTGTGGTTATACTCATCAGAGAAAAATAGAAGTCAGATTAGTTTATCCTGTATGAAGGTTTAAAAGAGTAAGTGTTGAGTGCGTTTAAGCTTACCTCTCTACGGGTCAGTTCCCCGGTCTGTGACTAGACGTGGTTCTAGTCCAGGAGTGAGGTATGTTACTGTGTCGGTTAAACCAGTTTCGACAAAGAGAAATGAGAAGAGTTCATCATCTGTTGTGTTACTGGTGCACGGTATACTACCCTCAGGAATATGAATTACGAACTGCGTGTGGATGTGGTCGGCCTCCTCCTCTGTGATTTGTGGAAGAGGTCCACTATCTTCTGTCTGTGTGTGAAAGGATGGCTCAGATGAAATGTCGGTAGTATGTTCGATCCCAGTTGATTCTGTGGGTGTTGTGGCTGGTGTGTGTACCTCGGTTGGTTGTTCGGCGGTGGGTGTGCTCTCTTCCTGTGTTACCTGTCTATCTCCAGAGAGAGATTCTGTGACAGTGGCGTTGGTTGCTGGAGTAGTCGGTCTTGGTGGAGGGACAGGTATCCTGAAACTAGAGTAATCTTTGATTTTGATCACTCTAGTGTTGCTGGCCTGTCGAACAAGTTCCTTAATCTGATGTTTTGAAAATAGATGAATTTTTTCACAGTGGCTTCTGGCTTCTTCTAAACGTGTAAAGCTGATCCTGCAATAACTGCAGCTCCAGAAGCCACTCTGTTCGTGTATGACTCTTATGTGCCTTCTTAGTCCAGTGCGTTGAGCAAATTGTGCATTGCACTTTTTACACTGAAATTTTTTTTCCATACAGGCGAGTATGAGACTGTTGGCTAACTGATTCTATGTTTATAACGTGGAAAGGAGCGAACATAGTGGTCAGTGTGACGTTTAGAGGTAGACATATATTACGACGTCACTCAAAGCCCTAAAGCCAGCAAAATCATCAAAAAGAACTGGGAACTACTAGATAGTAGTCCCAAATGTAGAAGCACATTCCCAACTCCACTGATGTTTGGCTACAGAAAGAATCAAACTTTCAGAGACACACTTGTCACCACCAAATTTGAGTTTCCCACCAAATCAGGCCTCCAAGGAAAAACTTTCCAAAACCCAATTTATCCATGCACAAGAAAAAATAGTTTTTTCTGCAGGAATATGGACAACAAACATTGTAGATTTTGTCATTGCTATGGTGTTGTTGAACATTGTCTAGGTAATTTGTACAGAGGATGATTAATCGAAAATTCATGATTATTTTAAAATAATCGATCATGATCACTTTTAAAGCAATAATTGCACAAGTCTGATTCACACACACATAAAGGGCATATTGTTAGAAATATTAAAAATAATCACAATGGTTAGAATTAAAAGTAATAAGAATTCCCCCAATTGGGTCACTATGACCTTGGCATTTTGACCCATAAATTAATATGATTCACCAGGCACACAAGGGAAACACAGAGGTCAAGTTTGGTGAAGTTCCTTTCAGCATGACTTGAATGGACCTTTCCAGTTTATCCATCAATTATATGATGTCATAATCAACTATGTGCCATGTAGGATGACATCATAATCAATTACATCATGAATGATGTAGATCAGTTCATCACGAATGCTTACTTGATGACAGACTCTAAGCATTGTAGCCGCTGTTGTTGTACGAATTGTATGTCTTTACTATTTAATAAAGATGCTGTTGAATATTTTGACACTAATTTGACTGGGAACTGCTGATGCCTATGGCAGTCAAATTAGTTTCAAAATATTCAACAGCTTACCTGTATATTTTTCCGGAAATTGGTTGCCAGGGATCGATCGATCACAACACGGGTGAAGAGTGAGTGAAGCTTAAGAGCTCTAGAGATGGCCGGGGTATACCTAAAACTGGATTCCTCAATTATCATTTAGACAAGCAAACCAATTTTCTTAATAGGCCATTAGGGTCACCATTACCTTGACCTTCCACATGTCGACCCCATTTGGATGGATTCAACCAAACTCATTGTCTGACTTACCTAGATATGACTGCTGATTGAGAGATGACATTTACATTAAGTTCTAGGAGTCCTAGGGTGCAGGTTAAAGGTCAAAGTTGGGGAAAGCGTGACGATTTGCGATGGTGTGCCACAAACTTGCGTACACACTAATTTTGATTCGCTTTAAAATCAGATTACAACTCACCTGACGATACGTAGACGACATTATCTTCAGACTTATAACTGTAGATTTCATCACCACACCTTGTCACTGTCGCTGGACCCTGGTAACCAGGTCCCCTACTGCAGCCAGTTTGCACGACTACAGTTGTCACCTGTGCGTTATCAATACAAGCACTACTCTGGCTAACAGAGGGCGACGCCTTCCCGGATTCACCACCACCACCGGTGTTATTAGCCGCCTTAGTTTGACTAGTGCCCACTTCATTCTGTTCTGGATGTGAAGCGGGGCTGCCAGTTTCTGGCGCAGTGGTGGTACATGTCATGTTCACATGGTCATTAGTGCTGAAACCATGATTAGCACGGCTTCTCTTCACACGCTCAGACACGGACGGATATACACAAGCGGAAAAACTACCGCCACTGTGATAGGCCATTCCACAGTCATCCTGCAAATATATGCAAAAATATCTTAATTATAATGGTCAAGAGTATAAGAATATTGCAATTTATGTTCAATGAATTGACCTTTCCAGTTTTAGCTATGTCCAGGCCATCTTTAGCTAAGCTCCACCCACACCTCGCCCATGTTGGGATCGATAGATCCCTGAACTCCCTGTCTATTAATTTCCAGAAAAGTATACAGGTAAGCTGTTGAATATTTTGGCCTCTCTGAATCTCAATTTCAAAGTATACAGGTAAGCTGTTGACGGGTATGCATGTTTATTAAACAGTAAAGACATAGAATTCGTACAACAATGCCTAGTACGTCACCAATTATGCATTTGTGATGTACTTATATACGCCATTCATGACACCCTGGATTATGACGTCATCCTACACTTCACGTGGTTGATTATGACATCATATGCTGGATGGATAAACTGGAAAATTCCATTGTCCCATGTGCAGGGTAAGACTATTATTTTTAATATACTAAGAATCAGACAGGCGCAATAAATTCTTAAAGAGTCCACTTGTCCAGTGAATGGACATTTTTCAAGGACAACAGAAGCCCTTTTCATAAACAGTACTGTGTACTGTACTGGTCAGTCATTCCTGTGACAGGTGTTTACGAATTAGAGATCACACAGCACCCCCCCCCCCCCACCCCCACCCCATGATCTAGCCATTTGTCAATGGTGGCACATTTCGTTATCTATGAACAGAGTTAGATCAAACTAGGTTAAAATGTGAGTATATAGTATCTGCATTGCATAAAGGAAGTTTGGATTTTTGTACAATAGCCTTACACATGGTCAGAAGACAGAGCACAGTCATCTAACAAAAAAAAAATTTGCTCCCATGATGACAGCAAGCTTGGGGTTTTGTTAGATGACATGGGAGGACACACAAACAGAATATAATCCCCACCCGCTCCCATGAAGTGGCCGGGAGGGGGGGGGGATTATGAACACTGCTTTTAAATTCTACTAGCCGAGTCTAGCTCAGACTACAAACTGTGTCCATTCAAGAGTGACCAATGAACTGCCCAAAGCTATAATCCATTATAAATACTTGACCAATAGTTTAACTGAACTTGAAAAACATCATGAATGCACATAACTATGACTGGTGGAGATGGAACGGTGTGCAAAGAGTAACTGTTAGAAAGGGACAAAAGGCAATTTTAAGGGGTTTAAACCTTTCACTGACTATTGACTAAGTTCCTGTATCTCAATCTCAGGGCAAACAAACAGGAAAGCTGTTGAATATTTTCAAATTAATATCAGTGGAAGCCATTGCTGAAGGGAGCAACGGCTTCTGGTCATAATAATTTCAAAATATTCAACAGAATATGCTATACATAGTAACAAATTTACATTTTCATAATGCGACTAGTATCGCAGTGGCTTTGTAGTCAGCCGATGGTTCTCGATTCCAGGTAGTGATCTAATACTTAATTGCTCAACCTACAACCTCAGCAAGTCAGCCGATGGTTCTCGATTCCAGGTAGTGATTTAATACTTAATTGCTCAACCTACAACCTCAGCAACTGACCTTTGACCTTATTAACCCCAAAATAATGAGATATCACTGAAGCTGCCTACACACACACACACACACACACACACACACACACACACACACACACACACACACACACACATATATATATATATATATATATATATATATATATATATATATATATATATATATATATATATATATATATATATATATACTCATGCAGTCATGCATGCCTGCAATCACACAATCACCCCTCAAGTGCTGATGAGTGACACAGTTATAGACACCAATGAATGATAGTGCCCTATTTTTGGCTATCCTTGGCTAGGATAAAATGGACACAGGCAGATGGCTATGTCAACTAATTCGACTGGAAGCTGTAGCTGCCTATGGCAGCAACAGCTTCCCGTCAAATAATTCTCAAAATATTCAACACGTTATTGGTATGGTTGCTTTGAAATTAACATACTATTTCAGTGCTGAAAGAATTAATGTCTTAGACTAATGAGTAATACTATATAGTTGTAAAAATTTAATTTAATTCTTTTCCAAAAAATATTCGTTTTCTAGCTTGACCAGTTAAAATATATTAATAAAGTCAAATTATAAACAACCAAAACCGATTTCTGAAATCATGATCGATCAGTTGGTTGAACATGCACAATCAATCATCGATCAAATCGATTAATCGGAAAAACACTCAGTCAGTCAGTCAGTCTGTTCGCATTTACAGCTAGAACTAGCAATCAACAGGCCAGACAGGTTTAGGTCAAAACAAAAAATAGTTTCGCTTCCTGTACACATCCCTGGTGAAATTTGTCTTTTTTTTCACCCGGCCGGGAATAACAAAAAAGATTTCTATCCAACATAAATGCTAAAACATTAAATGTTTTTAACGCCATTTGTACGCCATGTGAATCCTTTTTGCTAATTTGGATATGAAAAACATGACAAATTTGACAATTACAACCATAATGGAGATCTAGTTAAATATCTGAAAAACAAATATTTCCGACCTTTTCAAAATAAAATAATTGAAAAAAAGAAAATTCCCTCTACTGGTCTTTTTGCCCAACCCGGTTTGCAGGAAACTAATTTTTTTTTATGGACGCCCTTGGCTATAGCTTGTAATGTGTGCTATGGAATAGATTATGTAATACCATTCAGTTCCTTTCTGTCAATGCCAAGTATTTGTTATCGTATGACATCACATCGTAACTCCCTTTCATGCCTATAGTAATCGTATTTGACCACAATGATATTGACAGCTTCTATAACTGTCTATAATACGACGACCGACAACCATAGGCGCGCTAAAGGATAGGACAGAGATTCAATTTTGTAAACAATGGTTTATCGCGATCTAAATGATAACTGAACAGGCTACTGGTTGCTATGGATACTTATGTTGATGAAATATCTAACATATGAGAAGCTAGTATTTACATGCATGATCTGATAATACTAGCGTAATCTGATTTAATATCATGAATTACATGTACTACATTGGGCTCATCAGCCAATTCAACTTTCCAGAGTACCCATCCATCATATGACGCCATAATGAGCTGCGTGATGTGTACAATGACATCATAATGAATGACGTCGATAAGTATGTCACGAACGCATATTTGAAGACGGTCTATGCGTTGTTGTACAAATTGCTTGCTTTTACTATTTAATAAATATTCTGTTGAATATTTTGAAACTAATTTGACTGGGCGCTGTTGCTGCCATAGGCAGCAACAGCACCCAGTCAAATTAGTTACAAAATATTCAACAGCTTCCCTGTATAGTTTTCAGGAAATCGATAGCTAGAGTATTTGGGGATCGATCAATCCCAACACGGCGAGGTGTGGGTGGAGCTTAGCTAGTGATGGGCGGGGCATAGCTAAAAATGGAAAGATCCATTATGCAGCTATCACCTGGCTATGTGTTGACAAGAACTGACAGACATCAACGAAAGTGTTACTTTTCCAATCAGCGTCAGGGATTTACCTCAGTCTGTAAATTTGGGAGTCTATGGGACTCAACACACCTTATTTTGAGGGTCCCAAGATCGATAATGGCAGTCCCTAGTGTGCCAGACATTCTGCAATAACCTATTTTAGGGATATCTAGGAAATTGGCAGAGATAAAAGCAGATTTTCTTCACATCAAACAGTAACAAGACGACTTGTTAAACTACAGAAAATGTTTGCAAATTATTGCAAATTTTGCTTGAATATTTAGAAGCTTAGATATATTTTGTTATGGCTAGCAGGGATGGGGTCTATTCCATTTTATCAATTCCAATTCCGGTGTCTTAAAATTTATCAATACCAATTCCAATTCCACCCAGACAAGTTCAATTCCAATTCCATTTTATAAATTCCAATTCCATACCAATATTTACTGAGATCAACATTGTTATATTTTAACCCTTTAATGCCCAAGACTGGCCAAGAAATAATAGATTCATCATTAGCAAATGTCCATTTGCAGAATAACAGAAGACTTTTTTTAAATTTAACAATGCAATGACTGGCTCAGTTATGGAATCAGTCATTCCACTGGTAAATTTTCAAAAATAGTCTCTTAGCATACATATATATGATCCTTCCTCAAGACCAGTGCAGAAGGCATTTTTGGTTGGCTTCTCCGTTAATATTTAAAACAATTAGACTAAAAATTGTTGTTGCCAATAGGTAGTTTATATCTTTCAGTCAAATGATTGTCCAAAAAGTCAACATTCAGCAGATCTTATTTTTAGTCCATTTGACTTAATTATAGCTTAATGCCGATTTTTTTTCTGATGAATAGGGCTAAAGGTTAATGCCATGTCTAATTATTATAGATACATGTAAACTTTGCTATATAAATGTTTGCATTAAAAAGCATTAGAATACAATGTATATAGTACAGTATTGAGTGAGAGTACTGAGTACATGTATGTAGAGTTTGAATAGCACCTCTATTCCATGTGTCTGTGTTTTAAAAGCAAAGACATTTCACAGAGGGGGTTGTTCAATGATTCCTTTGTTATGTAGGAGGGTATAATTACAGGGCTATTATCTTGTAATGCACTGCTTTCTTCACCCATTTCATTCCATGCAGATATTACTTTACTGAACACTATTGCTAACATTTTGTTGAATAAATTTTAACACAATTTGGTTATTTGGGTTCTAGCATATATATTTTAAATCATTTTAACTAATTTGTATGATTTTAAAGATGGCATGATTTCATAGAGATGAAACCGTTTCCAGGGAATGCAGAATGAAATATGTTAAAGTGGCTTTGATTGAATAAAGGCTGTACAAAGCTCACATAGGATAAAAACGTTTAATTGGTCACTGGTCAGGGAGAATTGAGTTAATTCAATAATGTATTAAAGTTCATAGCATTTATCAGAACCTTATTTTGTCAATTCAGTGGGATTATTTCTGGAAATTTACCACCGGTATTGCTGGCTCAGTTATCCAGCTAGCCACTCCAGTGGTAAATCTTCAAAAACAGTCTTCTTTTGGCCTGCAAATGAACATTTCTCAAACTCATAGCAGGTGTACCCTTCAAAAAGGGTTAAGGGCTAACTTGCTCATCACTGAATTATCTGTATCTCAAATTCTAGTCTTCAAACCAAACAAATAACTTAACTAAGTTGTTAAAATTTATTTTAATAGAAACTGTTGCAGCCATAGGAGACAAAAGTATTCAGTCAAATAAATTGTAAAATATTCAAGAAAACATCTAATAACAGCTACCATAATAAATATCATCAACCTGCATATAGAATGAAATGTGGTAAATGGTATCATATAGATCATTTAGGATGAAATGCATTAAGGCAATATAAAGATCAGTGCATAATACAGATATTACATGTACATTTTATAGCCAACAATGTTCAGTAAATCTATAACAAATATGACTGGAATTGAGTTGGAATTATCAATTCCGGTCAATTCAAATCATCAATTCCAATTCCGGTGTCTTAAAATTTATCAATTCCAATTCCAATTCCGGAGTCCTCAGATTTATCAATTCCAATTCCAGAATTGAATTGGAATCGACTGATCAAATCAAATTCCGGAATTGAATTGGAATTGACTGATCAATTCCAATTCCAATCGGAATTGACCCCAACCCTGATGGCTAGGTTCGCTACAATAAATTTATTGGGGTTGGTGTCTTTGCATCCGTAGGGATGCGCTCTCTATTTTTTGTGGGTCCCGTGTGTAATTTTAAGGGTATATGATGCAGGATTTCGAGTCCGGTAAATCCATGCAGTGTGCAAATGGAATCATGACCTCGACTTATTAACCCATAGCTTAGCGGTAACTGAGTCGGCAGGCCTCTAGTTATGCTATTCTGTTTATGTAGTTCGATAAAGTCTGTTACAGCTGGGTCATATTTGTTGGTGAGTATCTTGTACAATTCTATCACATCCCCCTGCAATCTTCTGAATGCTAAAGTTGGTAAATTTAATTTTTGTAAGCGGCTACCGTAGGCAGATTCGTCAGACTCATGATAATTTTGGTAACTCCTCTCTGGACACCTTCAATTGCTCTTAAGTGGGTTTTTTCAGATATGCCGCCAAGACCTTTTTGGCATATTCTATATGGGGCCTGACAAGATATATCTGCCTAGGTATTAAAATTTTCCGCATCTAGATATTCGAAGTTTTATTATTCCATTAATTTGATTAGCTGAATTTTTTCATTGATATGTTGCGTTACGCAGACAGTTGCGCTATGCACTAGTCTTAACCAACCGCAGTCACAGGTTATATTGGACTTTTCCCGTTTTAACTACGCCCCGCCCATCCATCACTAGATAAGCTCCACACACACTTTGGCGTGTTGGGATCGATCGCTGAATGCCCTGACTATCAATTTCCTGAAAACTACACAGCTAAGCTGTTGAATATTTGGTAAACTTCAAATGTCTGTTGTTACAGGAGACAAAAGCCCAATCAGAATGCCACATAATAGGAAATCCAAACTTACACAAGTACTCATGTACTACATCTTCCTCAGTTCATGAATCTGGCCTCAGGCTGTAGGGTTTAAAGGGTTAATTCACAAATCATAAATTCAAGATCATGATTTTGAAAAATTAGATGCTCTGAGAACGTATATCCAGTATTTTGTTTTCAAAAAATGAATAACTAAGATACAGTATAGTAGACATTCGGTTGAGAAGGGGCATGTTGACTAAAACGATACACCGCAGAAATACTGCTTACAAACGCATTGCCAGTTAACGACTATGCCAAATCACCATTAGTCAGAAAACCTGCTCAGGGTTTTAGAAGTAAATGGTAAAACTATTTATGCTGTATTTTAGCGATGTACATATAACTACACCATTCATACAAACCTATAGGTTACTGGGCGGAAGCATTTCCATTAGTATGTATTTAACCGTATTATTGCAAATTTGATTCCTATTTAGCAATAATCCCTTATCAAAACACAGACGTGAAAATATGGAAAACTCGATTAAACGGAGCGATTACTTGATTAATCAGCTTGACATTAACAATGTTCAAAAGAATATATCAATGTCGAAAACTGCAATGGTGTTTAGAAAAGTCCATTTGCAGGGCGAGAGAAGACTATTTTTTTTAATGTATCACTGGAATTTGCCCTGCAAATGGGCATACATTCATTAAGCAAAATGTAATTTTTCATGACCGCTCGCATTAAAAACTTAACTGAAAGTTAGATTTTGAAATATTTTATACAATAGAAAATATTCACGATTATTCAATTATTTAATCATATAAACTCACGATTTAAAACATAATCACGATTTTCGATTTAATAACGTAATCGCGCAAGCCTAACCTGTTTGGCATATTGAAATTCTATATGGGGCCTGACAAAATATATCTGCCTAGGTATTACAATTTTCCTCATCTAGATATTCGAAAGTTTTATTATTCCATTAATTTGATTAGCTGTATTTTTTCATTGATATGTTGCGTTACGCAGACGGTTGCGTTATGCTCTAGTCTTAACCAATGTCAGACACAGGTTATAATGGATCTTTCCCGTTTTAGCCATGCCCCGCCCATCCATCACTAGATAAGCTCCACCCACACTTTGACGTGTTGGGATCGATCGATCGATCGCTGAATGCCCTGACTATCAATTTCCTGCAAACTATACAGTTAAGCTGTTGAATATTTGGTAAATAATTTCACTGGGTACTGTTGCTACCTATGGGTATTGGGTACACTTCAAATGTCTGTTGTTACAGGAGACAAAGGCCCAATCAGAATGCCACATTTGCCACATAATAGGAAATCCAAACCTACACAAGTACTCATGTACTACATTTTCCTCAATCAGTTCATGAATCTGGCCTCAGGCCGTAGGGTTTAAAGGGTTAATACACAAATTCAAGATCACTATTTTGAACAATTAGATGCTGTGAGAACGTATATCCAGTATTTTGTTTTCAAAAAATGAATAACTAAGATACAGTACAGTAGACATGCGGTTTAGAAGGGGCGTATTGACTAAAACGATACGCCGCGGCAATACTGCTTATAAACGCACTGCCAGTTAACGACTATGCCAAATCACCATAACCATTAGTCAGAAAACCTGCTCACGGTTTTAGAAGAAAATGGTAAAACTATTTATTCTGTATTTTAGCGATGTAAATATAACTACACCATTCATACAAACCTATAGGTTACTGGGCGGAAGCATTTTAATCAATACGTATTTAACCGTATTATTGCAAATTTAATTCCTATTTATAATTTAGCAATCAATCCCTTATAAAAACACAGACGTGAAAATATGGAAAACTCGATTTAACGGAGCAGGTGCTTTTAGTTCATTGTGTAGACAGCCAATCAGATTATCAGATTCGAAAGCCGCTTCTCTTACGGTCGGCGATGTTCGAATCCCAGAAGCTAGAGAAAGCTGGAAAAGTAAAAATCAATCTTCATAAAAAATTATACAACTTCAAGGCCGGAACGTTAAAGATTAGAACAAAATAATTACGTCTGAATTTGTATTCCGCAATACTTAAATTAGAATAATCTCCATTTCAATCCAAATAGGAAAAATTTACTGCAGGCATTACAGTACAGCTAATAAATATTGTATGAGTTTGCAAAGCGAAGACCGAAACATGTTAGTTCCTTACTACATAGTTTGGACATAATTTCAGGGGGTCTAGGCACGTACTTGGACCGGGTGGGGTTGGGGGGGGGGACTGAAGTAGGGGCCAAAAGCCTAGGGGCGCTCTGACCCCACCCACCCATTCCCTCACCCCTTGTTCCTACGCCAATGAATTTGATTGGAAGTCATTGCTGTCAGTTATTGAAGCTATGAAAAGTTGGAGGGTGATAACGCTATATAATACATATTTGATGGCCACATCCACCCCGCCACTAAACCAAATAAATGTGTGTTTGGGGTCGGTATACGGTTTTCTGTTCAGACAGTTTATAACCATAATATATCTAAAAACGTACGTTTAGTTCCAGGGAGACAATTCTCTTATAGACACTATATATATATATACATATAGTGGAATTACCTCCCCTCAATCATTATGCACAAGTAGAGGGATCATCATCATCGTCATCATTTTTTCCCCATCACCATCATTATCATTTTACGAAGCATAAGCCATTCCATGCAAACAATGCTATGTTGGTCCAACGTCCGGCCAACGTATGTTTATTCGTTGGCCCAACATATAGTTTTGCTCGTTAAGATATACGTTGGCCCAACGTATCACGTATTTTTTTCACGTAAAATATACGTTGGCCCAACGTAACTAACTTACCATCACCCAGCCAACGTAAATACAACATAAGCCCAACGTAACTCATTTTCTATTAATCAAACATACGTAAGACCAACGTTGGGCCAACGAAACCACACGTTGGGCCAACGTAAGGCCAACGAGAAAAACTACGTTGGGCCAACAAATAAAACTTACGTTGGGCCAACGAAACAATATGTTTGCTGGGATTGGCTTGTATAATGGACCTTTCTATTTAGCTATGACCCGCACCCATCTCTAGCTAAGCTCCATCCACACCTCGCTCGTGTTGGGATCGATCGATCTCTGAACGTCCCGCAACAGTGTCCAGTCAAATTAGTTTCAGAATATTCAAAAGCATGTTTATTATAAATACGGTAGTAGATACATACAATTCTTACAACGTGTCGGACTTTTAAGAGTTAAAGACGGTATATAGAATAATTTATGACGTAATAATTATGACGTCATCCTACGCACCGCTTAGCTGATTATGACGTCATATGACGTCATCACTCTGGAAAGGTCCATTGCCTCAGGGATATACGATCATGAATACGATCTAGTTGCTATTATTAGAGGGTCGCCAGTTGCTTGCATATAAGCCACTGATGAGGGTGGGCGGCTACCGGCCTACCCCATACGAATATCAACAATTTAGAAATCTATAGATGCATCTCAGGCATTTCCAGAGGTGAATATGGGTAATCAGTGGCAGGCCTGGGGCGAAGCCCTTTGAGCTTAGGGCTTGACTGGGCTTAAGCCCTTTTTCAAAGGGCTTGCAAATGTGCTTAAGCTCTTTAGTCCAAAAAGGGCTTTGGGCTTGTGCTTGTGCTTAAGCACATTAAAAATACCATGTGCTTACAAGCCTTTTTTCAAGCCCTTTTTAAATTTTCACCTTGAATCAATACTTATAGTTATCAAATCAGTGCTCTTTGCCATTCTACACATATGCTCCTGCTACATATTACAGATACACTTTTACTGCTTATTTTGAAATTAATTTGACTGAAAGTAAGGCAACAATATGTCGAGACAAATCATTAGACAACACCTAGCAGCTTTCAAAGCCTATCTAAAACATTTTTTGGTGAATTCAGAATGAAATGGCCTAATTACACGTAGTCATTATTTTGAGAGAATGGCCAGAGACCCTGTTAAATATTTGGAAACTAATTTGACTAGATTAAGCTGTTGCTGCTTTAACATAATTATTTAACACAATCTCAGCATGATACTTTGTACATCATATATAATTAGTTTTATCTGGCCTGTCATGTCTGTAGAGCTGCAAAACATTAAAGACCAAGTACTATACGCAACGAGATGTGTGTTCTGATACGTGCAAATAATGCAACATATACTGACTAAAAAAATTACATTATCATATTGTCATGGGATACAGATAATTTTGTAAATACTTCGTCGAAAGTGACCATTTTCGTACCCTTTCAAAAACGAAATAGAAACGGAAGTACTAGCGTCAATAGGGGATGTGATGTCATCGGAGGGACCTGTCTTTCTCTTCTCTTTCCTCGATAAAAATTGAAATTTACTCAAATAACGTGAAGATTTCTCGGCATATTTTCCAGGCAGCATTCACTAGAATGAGTATGAACTCATATCTGAGGGAAATAGTGACTCCGGGCCTGAAGATGGCGATGATGTGCCGAATTTAGGCGTAGATCATACCAATTTGAACCGTTACCAGATTTCGAACATGCACGACGAGTTGAACTGGCATGGACGACAGAAACGCGAGACTTCAGAATGTAGACTGATCAGTAAATTACAAACGAGTTATTGTTTTTTCTATATGAGCTAATATTGTGTTATATCTGCCGCATTAAATTATAAAGTATCTATATATAGGCTGCGTATCAGAAAATGGACAATAATTTGCACCGCTTGTTTTAGTTTTAGTCAAAACTTACAAGTTGTGATAGGACAATGGTTGCTGTTGTAGTGACAAATACAAAACCTCCATACATGCAAGGACCATGCTTCATTATCACAAACCAAAAACTAATTAATTGTTGTTTACAAACAGAAAACTTGAAGCTGCAAACACAGCCTGGGAAGTCGCTAGCTACGCTTTGTCTTACTACAATTACTGAACATATAGATATACTGGAGCCATACGCATATTCAAGACAGATGCTGTCCCGACGATGTCCCGCCTGGTTAATCATTTGTAGCCGAGCATACCTGAAGTCTGTGTAACCGCTTAGGCAAATCTGCTGGAGAAGTCGCCTTCAGATCCAGTATTTGAATCCCCTTGTGTACAACCGTTTATACGAAACTGGCAGAGATTGTCAGTACGTAGTAGAATGTATAGCCTATTTTGTTTCCATGATTTAAGCACAGGTGGACATGTATGTTTTTCATGCGCCTTGTACTGTCTAGAAGTGTAAATGTGTATATATGTATAATATGTTATTATGAATACATAAGATGTATAGATATATGTATCCATCATATCTACATGACAAGTCACATAAGTTCCGTAACCGGAAAAGTGACGGTTAGTTTTAAACTCAAATATTTTGACCAACAAAAGGCCATACAGGCCTTATACGTCGTAATGATTCCGTAAACAAACTGTACCGGTCAATCCGTACCTAGCCTATTGGAGAGTCCATACCCTACATCTGGTTGATGATTTGGGTTGCTAAAAAGGACAGAGAGGCTGTGTCATTAAAACGGACAAAGAGGGCGTATCATCTAACATAAATCATCATCATCATCATCTACGAGGCATGAAGCTGGAATAGTCCATCAAGTGTACACTCATAATTGAGATAAATACTCCGTCATGAAGCTGGAATAGTCCGTCAAGTGTACAAATTGTATGTCTGATAGATGCACTATTTAATAATCATTCTGTCGATTCTATTGAAAATTTTGAAACTAATTTGACTGTGCGCTGCCTATGGCAGAAGCCGCACTCAGTCAAATTAGTTTCAAAATATTCATCAGGTTAGCTGAGGTTACCTGTGTGGGTATGTACCTTGATAATGGTATTCTAGGGATTCAGGGTTCGATCGATTCCAGCACAGGCAAATCTTGAGTGGAGCTTACCTAAAATGGACACGGCATAGCTAGAAATGTATCTCTGTTATTGGTACCCCCACCATTATCTCCATCAGCCTTTTTTACTGTCATCATTATCCGTCACAATCAACATTGTAAGCCCCATAATTGTTACTCTCATCATGCCAATGTTGTCATCACCATCATTGTCACTCATCATCATAGTACGATAGTCATCACCATCATCACAATCATTGTCACTGCCTTCGGTCTTATCATCATCATTGTCACTCTCTTGATAGAACTTTACTATCATCCTCATCATCACCTTCATTGTCACCATCATTATTGTCAATACTAACACCGTACACGCATTGTGATTGAGCTCATAAAATTGTGATATACCAGTATTTATTTCAAGCGTTTCAAGCCGTTGCTTGGTGTGAGTATGCAACATGTGTCACTGTATGTGTGGACATAGTAGATCATTAGGTGGTGCTTTGGACTTCGGGGGATAACAAAGGGAGTTCGGATTGGCTGCTCATAAACCAGTCAGTCATTCGTTCTCTCTTTAATTTCACCTGGGTTCACTTTCTGCAGACCACCACGTATCAGAAATGAGGTCGGTGCCAATGACTCGGGTGGGCGTGTGCCGTCAAGATGGTTTATCCTTTTATGAAGAATCATTGATTTAAACAAAATGGATACCTCTCCGACTTCTTTCATTTTCTCTAGTATTAGGCTCAATGAGAAACGATATTACCATTGTGGCACGTTTGACCATACTTAGAGCTATTGACTTTAAACTTGGTGAGTCTTCATATTTCAGAGTGATAAATTGTACAAGTTGAGAATAATGACAAGATGCAACTTGAAATCAAGGACAAAATATAAGCCCATGATATTAGGCCTATAATAAAGTAAAACTTGTCTAGATAGCATGGATTGGCACAGATTAGCAAATGCTTAGCGAAAGATGACAAATTTAATGTTTATTTGCAAACCAAGATGACTATTTTTGACAATTTACCAATGATATCACTGGTTCCATAAACTAACCAGTTATTACAGCGGTAAATTTTCTAAAATAGTCTTCTTGGTTTGCAAATAGGCATTTATGAAGAGGACTACTGGTACACAACACTAATGGAAATATTACAGCATCTAGTATAGGCTATTGAGAGCAATAGATACTGGGATTGCCAGAGCGAACTTGGTCATATACAGTGTACATGTCCATTCGCCGACCAAGATTCCAGAAGACAACTTTTTAGGATTTACCAATTTAATGACTGTTTTGGTAATCTAACCTGTCATTCCAGTGTTAAACTTTCAAAAATAGTCTTTAGTTGGTCTACAAATGGAGATTATCAAGGCAAGTACAGACATGACAGAATGATGCAATGGTAACATTTAAAAAATATATTTATTCACACTATTGACAACAATATATATTGGGGTGAGGGAACTAAGCTATAAACAGTGTACTGGTGTGTCCATTTCCTGACCAAGACTCAAAGAGATTACATCTCAAAATTTACCACTGGAGAGACTGGTTTTGTAACCCAAACCAGTGATTCCAGTGGGAAATTTTCAAAAATAGTCTGTTGATTTGTAAATGGACATTTATCAAGACCACTGCAGAAGCGCTAATGATGAAAAGGTTGACCAGCATCTAGTATATTTATTAATCATGAGGCAATGAGCACAATACACTAATTAATACATATATTGGGATGCGTAAAATGAGTTATATTTTTAAAAATTGTTCATAATACATTGGTTGTCAATTTGGGGACCCAGATTCCAAGAATTTTTTTTTTAATTTACCACCGTAATGGTTCAGTAACCTAGCCAGTCATTCCAGTGGTAAATTAAAAAAAATAATCTCTTGGTCGGCACAAAGACATTCTTCAAGATCACTTCAGATGACGTCTTTGACTGCCTAGACCATTAAAGGGGTTACTTTAGCTATTAAATTATTACTAGGTCACCGAGGTGTGGTCAGTCACAAATTATAATTCACACTTGTCAATTTGCCTTGCTAGCTAACAGCGGTAACAGGCTAGTGTTAATTTCTGTGAATGACACATGTAGGTAAAACTTTTCTCACTTTGTGACCAAGGATGCGTCACATCCACCTTGCAAATCTTATGCCGTAGCAACCATCCGCCATCCGTCCATCAACTTTTGTTTTCAAACACTACTCCTCATTAACCACTTGGCCGATTTCAACCAAATTTGGCTGGAAGGACCCTATGGTTGTAGGCCCCAGAACCACAGTTAAGAATTTTTATTCATTAATTTTTGGGGTGAAAATCTGATTTTATGAAAAATGTACCGGAAATTGTCAAAATGATAAAACATACTTTTGTAAAAACACAATCTTAGATTTTATGGGAAAAAATCTATAACTGCTTGACATATTTCAACCAACTTTGGCTAGAGTGACCCTATCATGGTAGAATCCAGAACTTCTATTCTGAATTTCGATTGATCAATTTTTTGGGTGAGTCTTAGATTTTCCAAAAATTATCCATCATGTCTCTTTAAATGCAAATGGTTCAAATGCTAATGGTCCAGGTCGGCGCCACAGCTCCTTGGGCCTCTTGTTTTTTAATTCTGGGTGTGGTGTGGACTGTTGGTGAAGCATGGTGTGTGTGCGCGCGTGTTGAAGGGGGTTGGGTGGGGGCTGTGGCTTGTTGGTTGTTACGCCTACTCTTCCTGGCAGCAACCGATTTCATTAGGATCAGACATACTCAAACTGATGATCAGTGTAATATTTTATTAAAATGCATCTCCTCAGCCGCTTGGTTGATTTTAACCAAGTTTAACTAGATGGACCCTATGGTGGTACACTCCAGAAGTTCTATTCAGAAATTTGATTGGTCAGATGTCTCATCCGTAACCATTTACACCTCAAATTCTTCAAAATAAGTATCAATTTTCTCATAGAAAATGTCCATTTGCAGGTTGAGATTATTTTTGAAAATTTATCACTGGAATGACTGGCTTGATTATCGAGCCAGTCATTCCAGTAGTAAAATTACAAAATAGCATTCTACTGGAGTCCTGGTCTGAAAATGGACATTTCTCAGATCTACCACAGAAGCAATTTTTTGGGTGGCGCGAGTATTATTGGGTTAATCAATTCCCAGTTTTAACCAAATTCGGCCAGGAGTACCCCATATTGAGTGCCTGGAATTTTAACTGATCCATTTTCAGGTGAACATCTTGTTCTTGAAAATGACATCACAGGAAGTGCTTACGGTTCAGGCTGAAACTCCTGATATTTCATCGATAACTAAGGGTGATTAAAGTTTGTTCAAAAGAAATTGATCAGTGATAAAACATGGCTGTCATGGACCAATCATAATTTACTGTTTGGTGGCCATATTGGTTCTTTATTGGTTCAATGGAACCTTTCATTCGATCTGATTGTGCATTATCAGTGTTCACTACAGGTAGGCAACTATTGGGTGCATGAGACAAGAGTCAAGAAGATTGCCAATGTTTCCTCCTGTGGTAAGATAATCCACCATTGAGCCGTGAACTGGGTTCGTCGTTTAAGTAGTCGATTGTTGAGAACCATGCCACTCCCTTAAATTTGATTTTAAATTATTTGTTTGTTTGATATATTTATCATGTCGATATTTTCAAGGTAACATTCATGATTTATGCCAGGTTTACAATTCTATCAGTGTTCACTCAAGGAGCTTAAACTTATATAAGCCTATAGGCTCAGCTTTAGCCCATTTCCCAGATGTGTTGGCTTTCAAGATTCAAAATTATTATCATAACAGCTAAATTTTTTACATAGGCTTTTATCTTTAAAAAGGAAATAGTGTATGATTTCCAAATACTTAAAAGCCAAATCATACTTGAGAAATGGGATATCTATAAAGAAATCCATAAGTTTTAAGTTTATGAAAAGTCAGTTATTGACCCATTCACTACTGGTAAGCAATTATCCCATTTAATTACTAAATGCCAATTTATCAATGTTCAAACAGTTTGGACACATTGACAAATTGACATTTAATAACTACATAATATTTTGATGGCAATTTGATATAAATGTGTTGGTGCCGATGATTTTGACAGATTTCATTTTTACAGAACCTCGAGAAAATTAATTTCAGATAAAGGGGTTTCCTTCTTTCGTGTTTATTATTGCTCATTAATATGTATGAGCTGAAAGAATGCGGGTTTTATCCAATCATTATCGCGATTCCGGCATTCCTGTGAAGGAATCGTTTAGTGGACTCGATTTACCCGTTTGTTGCTGGAAAGAAGATACGACGAACCTTCGATTCGCGCAATGCTAAATGCTAGCGGGATGGATTGGCGATTGAGCTGTCGCTAAAAATCGTTTAATATTAGAAAATATATTCTAATATGTACAGCGGGATTTTAGAACACGATTCACAATTCTTTTTTATATGAGAATCAATAGTATGACGCATTTTTCTAGCGTTGAATGTGAAAATTCATGTATTTTTAACACATGTATGCCTACCACCGAGACCCCCGAAATCTCAATACTATCTCTCGGCAAACATTGCCAAAGTTTAATCTGATGGAAATTAATCAAAGGATAAATTATTCACGTGTGTTTCGATATCGTACTACGCATCTTTGTGTCATTTTAACAAAATTAATTGCATAAATATATCTAAATGCAACTCTTCTCCTTGCCAGTCGGACTAAATAACACGTTAACGACTAGAGGGAATTCCCTCGTCCCTTCCACTTGTGACGCGTGTCACGTGGTGCGTTTCACCGGTTTTACGGAACTTGCCTAGTGATATTAGGAAGCAGCAAAAGGCATAATTCCCAACCTTTATAATCACGTTCTTCTAGCATACACGTTTTAAAAAGAATAAAAGTGCATGATAACATGTTAATCTAGCATCACTCTATCTGTTTTCAAAAGAAAATGCCAGCCATGATCTACACTTTAACAGAGAGGTCAGTGCTCTCTGAAAAAAGAGAGGAAGTATGACCACTGCACAGGAAATCTGTTGAATATTTTGAAAATAGTTTTACTGGAACCTGTTGCTGCAACAGCTACCAGTCAAACATTTTTCTAAATATTCAATAAGTTTAAATTCTGTTGTAACTAATAGGTCACAATGCATAATTATGCCCCTCCCCTCCCCTCCCTTAACACCCTCATTGCATCACACAGCGCTCGTGTCTCTGCTGCAAATGACTCAGACGATTGACCTAAATTACTGGTTTGAACTAGATAGACGAGCTAGACAGCTGTTTATAATTCTTGATGTCGTGATTTGACGTTACCCCCGGCCTTATATTTAGACAAAGGGCGTAAGTAGTAGTAGGCCAAGTAGTATTTTTTGTTTCTTGCGGTTTTTGTTGGGGGTGGGGAGGGGCTGTCTATGTTTAGGCCTAATTGGGGTGCACATTTTTTCATAATTAATCCATAAAAGCATTCCAAGTTATAACCAGCCAGTATAGATAGTTGTGCTTCTCGAAAACATTCTGCGCCGAAATGCAGAGAGCAGACGACGGCTGTTGTACTGTGCCATCTTTGGGTTCGCGGAAATCAGCTCTCTTTGTGTGTAATTTACCACTACATCGTAGCCTATAAATTTTATTTGTTCGTGAAAATATGCAGCGAAATTCTATTTGTTTTGTTTGCAGTATTACCGCAGCTATAAGCCACACAACGGTTAGGCATATTTGACAACAATCCGCGATCGCGCAACAGGGTCACAATGACTTATTCGCACTGTCGAGGCGCACGATAACGATAGGTCCCTCCGATGACGTCATACGATATTGAGCTTTTCTATTTCGTTTTTTTCGAGGACAACACAGAATTGCAAAATACAACATAAAACAGAGTAATATTTTAAAATAAAACATTTTATTATATTATTTATTGAACAATCTTGTATATTAAACCTACTTTTGGTACCGTTGTGCTTGGTCTTTAACCCAATTTACTTCATATCCACTTTACTTAAATAGTTGTTACACTTTATAAATGTCTCAAAAAGCTGGTTAAAAGGGGGACAAATACAGACATCTCTGAATAGCTTGAAAGCAAATTAATTACATCTGTTTAAGTCGATTTCCTTTTGAAATGTTCAGCAGGGACAAGATTTAGCCACATTGAATCAACATTCTGAAAATTCAGAATGACATAGGCTGAATGATTAGTGGTGTTAACCGACTATTCTAGCTGCTCTGCTTATCTGGTCAATACAAACGAATGAATTGCACACCTCCCTGCTACCACACCTCTCGCGAGATATATCCCTGTCTGTCTTGTAATTACGCAAATGTAGGTAATGCTACTGAATAGGAATGACCTTTTAATATAGGCTCCCTCCACTCCTCACAATGCCCCTCTTTTGATCTATCTCTGCCACTAGATAAGGCTTGATAAAATTATTTCTTTACAATGTAAATTATATTCTTTCAAATATTTTGAAATTATTAGTGCAGCAGATGTTGCTGTCATCAGCAATGGCTACATTTCTAATTCTTTTTGAAATATTCTGCAACTTTCCATGTATGGCTGCCTTGAAAGTAAGATATTTTTCAAGGAAATAATTAACTATTTAATGGTAAAATATGGTCAGAAAATGCCGATATATGCAGACCAAGAGATGACAATTTATTGGCCTACTTGAGGCATTAGTTTATATTAAACTAGTTTAGCCATGCTAGGACTCCTCCTTTCTTTATAGGGGTACCTATCATATAAATAAGATAGGTTAAGTATCTTTGGCGAGATACAAAGCAGACATGTCACTTCATTATATTATTGCCGGAAACGATCATTATTGTTAAACCAGCGTGCATTTTCTAACAAGAAGCCAGCTTCCTGGCCCCACTGGAACGTGAACGTTCCACCCGCTCCAGAAGTCGGTCTTGTGGTCACCGGCAGACCGCGGTCTCCAGTCTCCATCCCCGAGGCCAGCTACCCAGCATCGGCGAGTACCTTGGATATGAGACAGAATCTGAAGAAGAATTGGCAGAGCAGCGCGGCGCCGGAGCTACACATTCAAAGCAATAATCTCACAAGCCTACTATAGATAAGGAAAATTTTAAACAGGTATATATGCAAATCTCTTGCCATCCCCCATATAGAATGTGCCAAACAGGTCTGGAATTCATATTTTAAAAACCCACATTGGACCTTTCCAGTTTATCCATCCATCATATGACGTTGTATGACGCGTACGATGACGTCATAATCATGACGTCACGAATGACCCGATTTAGTCCGTCTTAAAGGTACTGTGTCACACCAAGTAGTCTTAAATGAAAAATAATAGCCAACTTACAATATTGCAGGTGTATTTAGCGTATTTTTATGCAATCTAATCGAATATGAAATGATTTTCCATGTCGAGCGCCCTATCATTGAAATTGAATTGTGCATAAAAACTATGCAGCGTGGATGAGTTTTGTTTAAAATGTGTAGGTTGTGCCTCGTGAAATGGTGGATCAGCCATTCAATAAGAAGGGCTTCCCCAGTCTCAAAGTATGTCACAACGCATAAACAAATCTCTCGTGACAGCTACGAGTTTGTGAATGTTACGCTACACTTTTACTCGAGTGTTTTAGCTTGATATTGAATCATATGATGATATTTGTGCGCTAGAATAATAGTCAGGGTCAGTGTAAAAAATATTTTTTTCGTTCAGAATTTTGGGGGATTTGTAAAACTATATATTTTCGGAAAGCTTTTAATGTGTCAATTTCAAAAACCAATGTTTGCATTTGCACAAAAGTCTTCATGGCGGCCATCTTGAATTTCAAAATGGCCGCCATCGAAAATCTTTGAAATCCAATATATCTGCAACCATATGACCTAGATTAATAATTTTGATGTCTATATCTATGTTTTCTGGGTCAGTGAATGCATTGGTAACATTTATAATAAACTTCAAATAACAGAAATCATGTTTTGGTAGATAAGTCCTGACTTAATATGTAATTTACAGACAGCATCTGCAAATTTGTAACTTTTTGTGATAATGTTGCAATGATGAATTTTATTTGGCATATAACAGAGTTATCTCACCAATTTAATCTAAGTATTCAAGCAACAATCAATGTGCTGCATCAGTTGCTGTCTACCTAGCAACATTGGCGTCATCTTCATCATCTGATATAGAGACATCAACGATTGAGTCATCATCATTTTCACACTCTGCGCTACATTGACAAACCTCAGTGCATGGTAAGTCTTTGGATTTGCACGAGCATCGATGAGAGGAACAATTCGATTTGCATTGACACCTAACCATCTCAATGAGAGACTTTGGAGCTGGTAAAACATCTGTTGTTTTTGCCTTTAGTTGGCCACCTGTCTCCTTATAGTATCCATTCTGTAGTGGATCCAGAAACACATGATGTGAAATGTCTGCCTGACCCCACACATTTGCCTGGACTTGCACTCTAAGGACATGCTGTTTCAAAGCACCAATAGTAGGCGGTAGACTTTCACTATCAGCAAGCTGCTTACAGAATAAATGCCAACGTAACTCTGGGATGTTCTCGATTCTAATAGACTTTGGACAGTATGCAGCACACACACATTTTGCCAGAGTTGAAAGTAGCTCATCTGTGACCTCAGTGCTTCTCGATAAATTTATCAGAGCGTCGATTACATCACTGTCTGCCTTTAGGAAAAGCTTTAACCATGTTTATTTACCTATCCTAGAGAACCTGCCAATATTGTCTGCTCCAGTAAAGACACGGAATGCGGGTAATGCTCTTACTTTCTCCATGCCTAGAGTTTTCCATATAGGCCGTAGCTTAATGGTACCAGAAACCATTGAGATAGACGTATTCTTAGGTAGATTGTCATAATATGCTATTGCCAGCCCTAAGACATCAGTGTCTTGAGAGAAAATCACACACTCTGCTGTATCAAGATTTCGCTGTGTTGCACATATGGCATGATAGATCATTAATGTATCAGCTTCCTCATGATTGTTGTTCTCAGAATGTAGGCTTCTATTACGTATCGTCTGGCCTGATGCTGATGCTATGACCAAGGTAGATGAGTCTTTATTGTGCTCAATAGTCTTCTCTGCCAGATACTGCACAAGGTTATTCTTTGTTTGGTCATGAGACAAAAATCTTGTCATAGGGATATGTTTGATACTGGTATCATCTTTGACTTGATATGTAATTGGATCCTTCCCATGTCGTCGTTTCTCTCTGGTCGTGTTTTTTTAGGGAATCTGCTTGATATGTATCAAATACAAGAATGATCTCCTCATATTGTGCTGTCAGACTCATTAACCTGTCATTAAAACATTTACTAAGGTAGTTGACTGTCACAATAGTTGCTGGTTTCTTTGCCAGCTTCTGGACAAGAACCATTCCATCCACAACTGCGATTCTCCTACTAGATTCCTTAGTTGCGACGGCAGTTGCGACGGCAGTTGCTTCTGTTGCACCTAATAAGAGTGAATCCTCTGTGCTCTCGGTTTGTGGTAGGTCAGTCAGGAGCTTGATTAACTTCGACTTGTCGGTACACTGTAGGAGTCAGTGTGAATTCAAAGTTGCCGATCGAATACTTCAAATCAATGTCTCGACTCGACTTTGCGAGAATCATCAGCCTAGCATATAGATCTTTAGTTTCCTTGAGATCAACAGCTTTGTCACGAATACGTACTGTTGTCTTTTTATTTCCAGATGTATACATCTTGTTTTTCTCACGCTTCACTGGTGCCCAAAGGCTTACCTCGCCATTAATGCGCTCTTTCACATACTCTTCATATAATGTCTGTCCTCTTTCGTCTACATCCAGGATGTGTGGTACCGACTCTTGTGGTACATAAGCAAGTGAGATAATGTTGTAGATCATGTCACCTTCAGCAGCGAAAGGATTACCATGAGTCAGTATGGCAGCCTTTATCTTGTCGATTGTGGTGTGTTCGTGTTTAACAGCACTTGCTCCAATGCCATGGTGATCTATGACCTTGTCTTCTTGCAAATCAAATTGACACTTGAATTCCCGGGATAACCGTGACAGTTCTGGAGCAGCGAGGAAAAATCGCTGTCTCGCATTTGCATTGTTAGATATTCCAATTAGTCCTGAGTGCACTTTCATCATTTTGTTCAGATGCTCACATGCATGATCCGCACCAATTGAAGTGAATGGAATGTCATTCTTAGTCACTGCAATGTTTTCAGTTTCAAATTCTTGCCATGTGTCTGGATGATTCAGCTTGAGTGCATACATATCTGCGATGTATCTTGGCCAAAGACGTTTGTATTTGATTCTATCAAAAGCAAAGAATAACTTGCTCAGTGCTTCTCCAGCTTCAAGATGAAGGGTCAGATCAGTATTTCGGGATGCTGCGACAAAGAAAAGGATTGTTTCCACACGGTGCAGATAGTTCAT
This sequence comes from Chaetoderma sp. LZ-2023a, assembly GCA_034401795.1. Lineage (NCBI taxonomy): Eukaryota > Metazoa > Mollusca > Caudofoveata > Chaetodermatida > Chaetodermatidae > Chaetoderma > Chaetoderma sp. LZ-2023a. The sequence continues at coordinate 118,432,883 of CM067359.1, forward strand.
TAATGACTTGAACATCGCATGTTGGGACCTCTTTGTCACCCATGTCTGAAAGGGATTCAGCATATCAGTATTAGACAGCACTTGGAGAAGATTGCTATGAGCCGGCATCACTGATTCTGCACGGCTGACTTGGTTTGATTTACGGCATGCCTCTTCTATGTCATCTGTAGCTGATATGCATGCATCCCTTAGATTTGGATACTCTTTGAAGAATTCGTCAAAGACCAGTTCACACAATGCGATGTAAGAGTAGATATGAGCATGAAGAGAACGTGAGTAGTGCTTGCATTTCAGGATTTGTGTCGTTGTGGTAGAGCTAAAGACATCAGCCTCGATCCATGCATCGTCTATTCCGGAATTCTCAATAGAAGTACCGAGAGCTCTCAATGCAGCCATGACGACATGGAGTTCACCAAGTCTTGGGATAACACCACTCTTTAAATTGGCGTTGACATCTACAAGCTGCACTGCTTTCTCATACAGGGCCATGTCAAAAGTAATTACTGTTAGATGGTCTTTACCAACAGCCATCTCCTTCAATGTTTGTGCTTGTTTAATTACAGTCATTAGCGTTGACCATTCATGAGCCAGCTCTGAGAGAAGAGGCAATGCACCAACATTGGTTAGAGATCTACTTGATGACAGGAGTGAATTATACCCAGCCCACCCAGGAATCAAACACATCTCTTTCCTTTCATCCATCCTCGCAACAACAGATGCTATGACCCAACCCATATGGGTCAGCTGATAAGAGTCTGCAACACCGGTTTCACTCAACACAAAATTACTTTGCATTCCAGGTTGAGCCTTTGGTTTGACGCATGGCAACATAGATGTGTGTTGTGGTGTAATGGATAAGCTCTTTGCATCACCAATGTTTAAAGGTGGTGCAATGGATTCCCCAGGTGCAGAAGCTTTTTGATAGACCGCAACAGTTGTTCCATGTGTAGTACCTTTACCATCAATGGTTTCCTCAGCAAAATCGGTGTTGTCCACAGCAAAGAAAACAAATGTCCCTTTCTTTAGAAATGGTGGTACATACAGATTATTGAATTGTCTCATGTTTTCGACAACCGAGTTAGCTATTGCTGTTTCTAGAAGCATGGTACGGTGGTAGGATATGCAACAGTTCTGTCCATGAAGAAGATTCACAATCTTCTTATTCCTGGTGTCGTGATGCACAGATAATGCCAATCCTAGAACCTGAATTTTTCAGAAGAGGCAGCTTTAGGTTTATGCATCACTTGCATATCCGATTTAAGTCCAAACATGAGGGTTTGACAAGATGTAAGCCCTGCTCCAAGGAGACACTCTCTGGTTTTGCTATCCAAACTATCTACAGGTCCAACCATTATCCATCGTATCAGTGTGTATAGTTCACATGGGATGTCATCCATATTGCTGGAAACAAGGACTGAACCAGGTTCACCATCATTCTTAGTGAATGTTGTGATGCTTTTTCGAACAATCTGTGCTGCCCTATAGATCGCCTTCATGCCTTCCAAACCATCATCTTCACACATCGCAGAATGAACCATCTCTTCCTCACATGCTTCTAGCGAGTACAGAACGGCACACTTGCGCCTGTCCTTTTGAAGGACAGATCTTACATGATTTAGCTCAGAAAGGATTTTCTCTTTCAGCCACTGCCTACTAAATGTAGGTGAATGATTGTCCAAGGATTTACGGTCAAACATGTTTATATATGTTATTTCTATGTCAGCCATAGACAGATAAGCCCCATTTCGGGTGTGTGTATCAACAATATGGATAATTTCAATCAGACATGCCATTTGCCGGGGGAGATCATTCTCAGCATTTCTTGTAGTATATGAATCTCGTAAAATGTGGAAAACATGCTTCCTCCAGCATGGCTTGTGATACCGGACATCAATTGCATGTGCATCACACGGGGAAAGCGAGGTATTTAATCTAGTAAGTAATGCTGTATCGTGTGCTATTTCCAATGCATCTCTTATGGCTTTACCAGCATTATGAGTTCGTAATTTGAACAACTGCTGATTATGATCGTCTGTCTGGCAGAAGAAACACAGTTCCTTACACAGTGGAATTGTCGAGGAACGTGTAAATACTGAAGTTGATGTCGATGCCTCATCAATAGCACTTTTCCTCTTTATCCCACGTTTCTTAGTAGTGTAAGACCCACTAGATAGTGCATCCTCTATGCGATTTCGTGCACGTCGTATTTCTTCTTTGTTAGTGGCAATAGAGTAACAACTGCGATGCCAACCCGCTTTATGTGAAGATAGGTCACAATATGTGCAAAGTCTAAGTCTTTTCTGAATTTCAATGTATGAACCATCTTTCAATGTTGCTCTCTCTTCGACTGCTTGCAACAGATTGGTAAATGAGTCTATTCCTGGATGCTGCACCATTGGTCATTTAACAGTAGCATCTGTCTGGCATAAAATGCATAGCTTCCAGTTTGTTAACTCCTGTGTTGCATCAAGCTGTACCTCCCTCATGATTTACTCAAATTTGATGACAAAATATATTTTATCAATGCTTATTGCAAGATTACAAACGATAATCCTGAAGATTATTGCTGTCTGATTATGCTTATTGCAAATCTATGAGCAGACGATCATTTGAACAACTTTTCTGCAAAAATTTGCTTTCAGTTTACTTTTACTGGTGAATTTGAAAATTACCCTGGGACATCCATTATTGTAAAATTGTGACACGCCACTCACCATATACATACTCTGTCATAATATGTTTATTAATAAACATGATGACAATGTGATTACGTAGATAACAGGCCGTTTATTATAAATGTTACCAATGCATTCGTTGACCCAGAAAACCTAGATATAGACATCAAAATTGTGAATTTAGGGTACATGGTTGCAGATATATTGGATTTCGAAGGATTTAGATGGCGGCCAGTTTGAAAATTCAAGATGGCCGCCATGAAGACATTTATGCAAATGCAAACATTGGTTTTTGAAATTGGCATATAAAATGCTTTCCAAAAATATATAGTGTTACAAATCCCAAAAAATTCTGAACGAAAATACATAGTGAACCCTACCATAAGAAAATTCAACAGTATTTACGCAATCGAAAGCGGAAAACAATCCCGTCAAGCGGCGTTCGCCCCAGTGTCAATTCGCCACATTGTGCCGTTGTTATTATGGTACAATTGTAATACGCGGGCTGCTTATTTTAAAGTCCAGGTGATTTCAGCAATTTTACGTGATATTGTACACACCTACACCAATTCCATGGCTATATTCTATACATTGGGCATAAGGAAATGGAGAACATAGGTCGTCTCTTCACGTTTTGCGTGTAGGATACACATAGGCGAGTCTTACAGCTTCATTCGTCGCTAAGTCAGTCACTCATACAGTCTTCCGATCTGTCACTCATGCAGTCATCCACCCTGTCACTCATGCAGTCATCCGCTCTGTCACTCATGCAGTAATCTGATCTGACACTCACACAGTGATTCGATACGTCACTCATGCAGTCCGCCCCTCTGTCACGCATGCAGTCATCTGATATGTCATGCATGCAGTCATCTGATCTGTTACTCATGCAGTCATCCGATACGTCGCTCATGCAGTCCACCAGTCTGTCACTCACGCAGTCATCCGATCTGTCATACATGCAATCCGTCAGTATGTCACTCATGCAGTCATCTGATCCGTTGCTCATGCAGTCATCTGATCTGTCACTCATGCAGTCATCTGATCTGTCACTCATACAGTCTTCCGATCTGTCACTCATGCAGTCATCCACCCTGTCACTCATGCAGTCATCCGCTCTGTCACTCATGTAGTAATCTGATCTGACACTCACACAGTAATTCGATACGTCACTCATGCAGTCCGCCCCTCTGTCACTCATGCAGTCATCTGATCTGCCACTCATGCAGTCATCCTATCTGTCACTCAGGCAGTCATCCAATACGTTACTCATACAGTCTGCCTGTCTGTCACTCATGCAGTGATCCGATCTGTCACGCTTGCAGTCATCTGATCTGTCTCTCATGCAGCCATCCGATCTGTCACTCATGCAGTCGCCGTGTTGGTGGGTTGGAGGTTTGGTCTGTCAGCATGCCCATCGGTTTGTCATTTATGCATTCCTCCATTCCGTCACTCATGCAGTCATCCCATCTGTCACTCATGCAGACCACCGGTCTGTCACTCAGAAGGTTATCTGATTTGTCGCTCATGCAATCATCTGATGTGTCACTCATGCAGTCCGTCAGTCTGCCCCTCATGCAGTCATCCTATCTGCCACTCATGCAGTTATCTGATATGTTATTCACGTAGTCCGACAGTCTGTCACTCGTGCACTCATCTGATCTGTCACTCATGCAGTCATCCAATCTGGCACCCATGAAGTCCGCCGGGTGGTCAGTTGGTCACTTGGCCAGTCAGTGGATTGGTCAGTCGGTAGGTGGGTGGTTTGGTCTGTCAGTCTGTCCGTCAGTCCATCACTCATAGAGTCATCGATTTTTCACACATGCAGTATCCGATCTGTCACTCATGCAGTCCTTCATTCTGTCACTCACGCCGTCATCCTATCTGTCACTCATTCAGTCATCCGATCTGTCACTCATGCAGTCCGTTAGTCTGTCATTCATGCAGTCATTTGATCTGTCACTCATGCAATCATCTGATCTGTCACTCAAGCAGTCACGTGTTCTGTCATGCATGCAGTCATCCGATCTGTCACTCATGCAGTTGCTCGAGTGAGTGAGTGGTTGGTCGCTCTGTCTGTCGGTCAGTGGGGTTGTCAGTCGGTGAGTGAGTGGTTTGGTCTGTTAGCCTGTCCGTCAGTCTGTCACTCCTGCACTCATCTGATCTGTCACTCATGCAGTCATCCAATCTGTCACTCATGCAGTAGGTCGGGCGGGCGGTGAGTTGGTCACTCTGTCAGTCAGTGGGTTGGTCAGTCGGTAGGTGGGTGGTTTGGTCTGTCAGTCTGTCCGTCAGTCCATCACTCATACAGTCATCCCATTTTTTACACATGCAGTATCCGATCAGTCACTCATACAGTCCGTCAATCTATCACTCATGCAGTCATCCGATCTTCCACTCATTCAGTCATCCGATCTGTCACGTATTCAGTCCGTTAGTCTGACACTCATGCAGTCATCGAATCTGCCACTCATGCTGTCATCTGATCTGTCACTCATGCAGTCATCTGACTTGTCAGTCATGCAGTCATCTGATCTGTCACCCATGCAGTCATACAGTCTGTCACTCATGCAGTCATCCGACCTGCCACTCATACAGTCATCCGATCTGTCACTCATGTAGTCATCCGATTTGCCACCCAGGCAGTCCTTTAGTCTGACACTCATGCAGTCATCGGATCTGTCACTCATGCCGTCATCTGATCTGTCATTCATGCAGTCATCTGACCTGTCACTCATGTTGTTATCCTATCTGTCACTCATGAAGTCATCTGATCTACCACCCATGTAGTCATCCGATCTGTCACTCATACAGTCATCTGATATGTTACTCATCCAGTCTTTCACTCATGCAGTCATCTGATCTGTTCACTCATACAGTCATCTGATCTGTCACTCACATCCAGTCCGTCAGTCTGTCACACATGCCATCATTTGATCTGTCACTCACGCAGTCATCCGATCTGTCACTCGTGCAGTCATCCGATCTGTCACTCATGCAGTCATCCGATCTGTTACTTATGCAGTCATCTTGTAAATATGGGATTTGTGGATTAGCTACCCGCAGACCCGTCGGCTCCATTATGGTACCCGGGTAAATATTTGCAGATGACCGTTGACACTGTGCGGGTCAAGTATGTTTTGGGTTACATCCTCAATCTTGAATATTCATTGCATTGCATCGTCGTTATAATACGTCATTAAGAATGCGACCAACTATTTAGGTCGCTATTGGCAGTTAGTAATAGGACCGCTTGTATAGGTCGCTATAGACAGGATAGAGTGGTGTAGGAGTATTTATGTAATGTGTATTTATATATATTTGGATATTCGATTACCACCACTGCTGATCTGTGACACGCATGCCGTATGCGTGCTGAATGTCTAGTAATATATTTTATATGGACATTTTGAGTTTTATAAATGGATGATTATAATCACTGGTGATAGACAAATTGAATTAGCCGTATTTGATTTCCCTTTGGTTAGGATTGGTTGCTACAATCAATCTAGTTTCAGGGGCGGATCCAGGAATTTGTCATAATTTTTTTTTGGGGGGTGGGGTGGGTGGCGGGGGTGAGGGGTGGGGGGGGGGTTGGGGTGGGAGTAAATGTGTCCTCCTCCCATAGAAGGGGCGGGGGAGGGGGGGGGTACTCCCCTGAAAAATTTGAAAATTTGATGCTCTGAGAAGCCATCGCCTGCATTCTGAGTGATAAGTGGGGGGGGGGGGGGGGGCTGCCATTTTATTGCTTCTAGCGACATCAGCCCCGCACCACCGCTATTGCTATGACTGGAGTAGCGAGGCCAATAGATGCGGGTATATATTTTAAGGAAATATACGTAAATGATAATAGCAAACGCACCACTGAAGCAATTCCAATGATTCTAGGATCTCTAAATAGGTGCCGACCTCGGGATTAATATGATATAATGATATAATATCGGACAAGAGGTTCAAAAGATTGGAATATATTTTTAAAATTATTCATCTAAGATACGATCTGAGAATGTTATCCTTTTTTGGTAGAATTCAGCATAAGATTGTTTTAGTGTCGAAGACTCCATCTTTGTCATTAAATTGGAGTGTGCTTAAAGCTGAATGAAATGGCTATTTGCCTGACCAATTATAATTTTGTTCACGTGAATATTGCCAGAGATATCACCAAATGAATTAATATTTTGCCATAAAATCTGGGAATTTTCATCGGCCGATCAATATTGCCCGGCAAGCTGTAGTAATTTCAATAATTAAGATATTTTTATGGAATTTTTCCCGTTACGTGAAACATTATAAAGCGTCAGCACGGAAAATTCTGTAATTGTAGCTGTAATACTTATGTAGCTCGCGGGGGTAGTGTCGGGCCGTTCCGGTGTCTGATGTCGACTCGCCGCGCCGCAAGTGCACGACGAATGATGACGCTGGTTAGCTTCCGGTCTCGGTGTGATGGATCCTGTACGATACTGCCCTACGGGTAACAAAGACCGGCTCCTAAGGCCGGTGGAACTCAATCGTTCCGGTGGTGCTGTGTGACCACCGTCGCGAACATTAAACACAACAGTCTCATCCCAAGAGTTTGTGTAACCAGTATGCCTGTCCATAGCAATTTCGTGATCTGTCACGTGACGGGACTTACTTATTTGATTTGGTGACCTAATTAAAATAAGTCTATACAATAGTTTTACCTAAACAGACCGTCAAGTATGCTAAATAAAAATAATGAGCATACGAAAATACAAGATATAGAGACAGCCTGATGAACTTTAAACGTGAGGCTCCCCGGAGGTACCACACATACTCGTAGGTCCGCAGAGGTATCCCGCAAGGGATGCTCCCGTACACGAGACTTAATTATTTCACTTAGTATAAGCTATTATACCTCTAAGCTGAAAGGAAAGAAAATTATCTTTGTAGTGACGGAAAATCATGTGCCGTCATCACTGAATCCTTGCGGGAGGCAAGTGCCTCGCGCGGGCCTCCGTCACAGGAAAATGTCGCCACTGCTTAAAGCGGGAGAAGAGTAGTAGTCAAAAGGGGCCACTCTAATATTTAACCAAAATGCTGTAAAGAAAAGACCATACCTAGTGAGATTATGACTATACGGTTGCGTGCTGTTTTACGCGAAGACGGGACGAACGATTCCCGAAGGATTCCCACGTCACAGTCTTATGTAATTCTTAGTATGCTGAATTAATAGTTGCCGCTTTTATTTATGCAGGCCTTCTTCTATGCTTACCCTCATATTTAGTTTTTAGAGACAAGAATTATTTTAGGCCGCAAATGGCTGGCGTCTACCTAGCTTTTAGATACGGCTGTCATTGAGAACAGATGCCCTAAGACATCAATACTGAAGACAGCGCGCATACATGTTACTTAGTAAGATCTCCGAATTGGATAAGAATCCAGACATCTCGCTCCGTAACCACATAAAACGTCACAGGACATTGGTTACTTTCCACAAAAGCATTTTTAGGCAACTGATCTATCGTTATGGTGGGGGTAAGAGAGACGAATACACACCGTAAATGTCCTTCTCGTGAGGGCGTGGCAGATCTGAATATCATGCCCAGACATTCTTACCGAATTCGGTGGGGATGCGCATCTCGCCCGTCACCAGGTCCTATGGAACTAACCTTTTAACCTGTCGTTAGGTTTAAACACAAGTTGCCCAGTTATGCACTCCGGTGCAGGAGGATTGTTCAGCAGATTAAAGAAAATAATAATTAAGATATGTTTTCGCAGTGCTTTCCTACATTGGCAAAGGTGACTAACTACTGAGTATCCAAAGATACATGGGGAATGTGTGTAATACCACACCCTGCCCATCGCTGCTCGGAAACCCCAATAGTTTCCCAGGGTCGGCTCAGCCCATGGTGCGGATAGGACATCCAAACAATTAAGAAGGCATAAGGTTTAGTGGAATATGAAGAGAGACAATAACTTAGAAATATGAGGCCCTTTAGGTATGTTGGCCAATCTTACCCAACCTTGCCAGAGTGCGGGGCTAAATTATCGCAACTACCGGAAAAGAGGCGTACACTACATGTTTCCTAACGAAGAGATTTCTCGAATCATATTAAACCTATCCTATCGAGCTGAATAGAAAAGGTTTTTAGTCGGTAGCATGCTGGGTTAAACAGAGCTATAGCACGGACAGCGACCTCAGTGAAAAATTGTTGGTGGCTGGAGAAAGTGCTGCATATATAAATGTTGCTGTATAGTATTGCCTACGTGCACTGCAGTCCTATATTTTCTACAAATAAACAAAACATATGAACTGATGGCCACTGGCCATATATAAACTAACCAGAACAATCAATACAGTGTGAAATGATCAGAATAATATATCTATAGTACAGATTAAGGAACCTACTATGGTGCGGTTAGGGAAGACACACTACAGAAAATTAGAATAACTATAAACAGATACAGAAATTATAACTAGTGGTCCTAAGACCGTTACGGTGCCTTTTAGTCATCGGGTCTGCTTATACAGATACGATATAATTATCAAAAATGTAATTAACGGAATAATTAAAATGTCAAGTATAGTTACTTGAATAATCGGTAGCCATTCTTAAACCTGGGCTATCGTGTTACTGAAATTGATACGTCACTTTTAGGTTGACGTGAGTTGATGCATTCCCTGGAAGCTGGAAAGTTCCCACAGGCTGGTTTCCGCAAACAGGATTCCCGCAAGCAGCTCATGATGGCAGCGGATCGAACTCAGGACTGTAATCACAATATAGAATCTCTAACGAGTAGTCAGCAAGAGATACAATAACATTACTGCTGTGACGAAAGTTCCCGTACACGGATGGTACGGATGGAAGTTGACAACAACCCGATCATAAGCAGAGGTTGTTAAATGTGGATGAAGATACATAACTAAGCTTAACGGTGCGCGGTATGTCAACCAGCTCTGAAGACGTACCGGGCAAAGTTTACTTGCTGCAGTCGAGAGGTTTTAGATAAACCTGCACAACATCAGTGCGGGGATGGTTAAATAACCACTTTTTGACATGGCCGGCAGATCCGGCGAGTCATCCACCAAAGAACATCGCTGCCTCTACATCTGTAGAATCACATTTTCAGGCCGGGAAAGGCCTCACCGCAAGTTCATATTCCGCATTAGTTCTTGATATATTCGTGAATAATATCGCTAAGAGGCCCTGTGCAGATCGTACTAGACAGGTCATCCACACCACGGGTACCCTGGCGCCAGACTGCTCCACCCATCCGGAAAGTGACAGGTTACACCGTCTCACACACATACCCTCCTGCTTCCCAAAGAATCACTTTTCATGACTTCTGATCACAGGAGGCATGACTCGCAATACAAACGCTTGCCATGGCCTGACTGTACATTGAGCCATCTTGACCACACAGATGAACTGACATGATCAAGACGACCGGCCGGCGACCCAGTCGATAGCGATCACCATCTGGGCTCATGCCCAGGGGCAACCGACGGTCTGATCCGTACCTATCTGCCAACAGAATACGAACTTTGACCGTTTTCCCCGGCCTTTCCTGCAGGGCATCTCCAGCGTTACTACCGATTCCGCCAGAGACTCAGATTGCCCTGGGTGAGGTTTGTCGCCTCCTACCACGTATGTCCACTTAGCGAAATCGGATGATCCAAAAATCTCGGTAGCCCGAACAATACGCCGACTAGACGGTAGCACAGTAGAATATTAATTCATCCTTCATTAGACATGGAGGCCTTCAGTATCTCCTCTGCACTATAGTTGAAGATTTACATGCCCCCAGACCCTTGCGGGACCACTGCCGCTTGTTTTCGACACCCCTTCGAGGATCCTATCCCTCTCTGGTATCGAATTCAACTTTTCGGTAGTAAAATCCTACTCGTGACTGATGACAATGCGGGCATCTTGCTCTCCCTCTGTTAATAATATTGACTGTTATTACGTGTATATGATGTATGTAGATTTTGTCTGTTTTTGTACGACGTCGGGAAAAGGGAAGGGGAGGAACGTTGGACAAGCGTTCCTCCCGTGACATGTACTGTAGATGGCTGTAGTGCAATCCTTATATCCATATGATCAGTCCTCCAAGGACTAGATAAGAAGGTGTGTGTGGGAGATTTGTTGGCTGTTGTTTGTTGATGATAATGTTGTTGTTGGGATATCCGGGCTGAGGTATGATGTCAATGTTAAAGTGAAGTGGGCGCATTCCAGTTTTCCACGCTGGTGAATGCCAAGTCTGTTGTTATTGCGGGAGGTGGAAGTTTGCGGGAGATATTATTTCTCCCAAATCTTGTGCGGGTGGAACTGTTGCGGGAATTTTTATGTCTCTATCGGGAATTAATTAATACCGGTAGGTGATGCTAAAATGTTGTTGCCAGTGTTGAATGTCTCTGCTACAACCTACCACTGCCGTTTTACAAAGGAAAGAAGGCTTGTTATGTACGGAGATAGAGGGGGATGGCGATGCTGCGGATGTGGGAGGCATCGAAGGCATCAACATATGTGAAGCCGTACGTTTTGGTGTAGGTGTAAAAGCTGAATTTGGTTGATAATAGTTGGCCACCGAACGTTGTTGTACGAAGGCCGCAGTTGAGCCGGGAACCGAATATGGGCACCGAGGTGACTCTAAGAGTCTGGTGGCTCCTTCGGCTGTGGTGTGCTGCGGTCAGGGGCAGGTGTTGTAGAAGGCGGTCGGTTAGGACACCGCTCCCTCCAATGGCCTGGCTGACCGCATCCGAAACAGGTGTTTGGTGGCGGTGCAGTGTTGGTGGTGTTCGTTGTCCTGAAGTGAGTGATGGCGAGATTCATGCTGAGTGTGGTAACTAAATTGGTTAATGCGGAGATCTGTTTGTTGATCTCATCTATTTGTTCCTTCATGTTGCCGTTGGTGTTATTATTGCGCTGGTTCCCACGCCCGGGGGCTCCGTGGTAGCTTCCTCTACAGGCACGCCACCTTCCTCCAGGCGCTTGATTCTGATTGGAATTTTGTAAATTCGTTTGCGGTGGTATTGGCGCAGTATGTGTTGATGATCATGGGGGGGGGGGCATCACTGGACGTGGCGATAGCTGCACCCTCTACCTCATTGATAGGGTGAAGTTGGCGTCGGCTGCTCTTTTCCCGCTCCAGAAAGTTTTCTATTCGGACCGCGGTTGCCGTTAATTGGGCCAAACTCCTGTGGTCACCAAGAAATACTTTATCTTTCAGGGCGGGTTCACCGCTTAATGCATCGATGAAGGTGTCAAGATGCAGATGTATTACGCCTTCTATGTTGGTGCTAGGATATGCGTGGGTAACTAGCCTTCTGATTCGACTAGCTAACTCTGGAAGAGTTTCTCCCACGCGGCGTCGGAGATTTTTGAGTTGTAGACGACTCGTTTCTCCGAGAGCTCTGTTAGTGCTCATTCCAATTGGGTGTAGGTGGATTGGTAATCAGTCCCGAGATCTGCAAGAACTTGAAGGGCTTTTCTGGAAAGCTTTGCAGTGAGATATTCACCCATTTGCTGATCATTCCAGTGGTTAGTTCGACTTATTATCTCGAACAGTATTTTATAGTTGGTCCAGTCATTCTGCCAGCTAAATTCGGGAGGGAGAATGACTCGGCCGAGACCATGGGAAGAATGAAGTGGCTGAAATCTAGGTGGTGGTTGTATCTGCGAGACTGACGAGTATTCTGAGGCTGGTCGCTGTGCAGGTGGTGGTGGCGGTGGTGGTGGTGGTGGTGGTTCCCATTGATGCCGATGCCGAGGAGCGAGAAGACGCATACTCCAATTCAGTGAATCCTGCCTTGTTGTAGAACCATAAACCGGCATGGGTCTATGGACGGGAGGCGGAATATTATGAAGATTACGTGGACGTTCTTCTCAGCGTGAGGACTGATATTCCTCATATGGCGGTGGGGCAGTTGGCTGACGGTCGTGGTGTGTAGCATGACTGATGTACTGGCGGAAAGGTGGTGCCGATTCCTCCCGATGATGCCGTGGTGTTCCCCTCGAGTATAGTGTTGTGTTTGAATGGGGCAGCACGGGAGGTTGCCTGAAATATGGAGTGTCACCCTGGCATATGGTCTCCATAGATGACACGGGTGAACGATAGTAGTCTCAAGGGTTATGTATGTGCCATATGTCGTGATTGTCTACGATTCGGCCCTGATGGAGTTAGCCTGTCGCAGAGGTCCGACATGGTTCTAAACTCTGTTCCCACCTGTGAGGCATCCCAAAAGGTGCCGTCACTGACAGGTGAAAACAGGTTATAGTGCGGTGTTGTTGATCCAGCTGGTGAATTTCTGGCATGGTCAGTGAGCATGTGAGGCTGGAATCCATCGTATGATGCTACCTCTTGATCGAGGGAGCCATCGCTAAATGGAGATGCTATAGAACTAAGCTCACTATATGGTGTGGGCGTGAGTTCGCTGCACATTAAAAATGATGTTCTTCGAGCCCCACATCGGGCGCCACTTGTAGGTCGAGGGGTAGTGTCGGGCCGTTCCAGTGTCTGATGTCGACTCGCTGTGCCGCAAGTGCATGACGAATGATGACGCTGGGTAGCTTCCGGTCTCTGGGTGACGGATCCTGTACGATACTGCCCTATGGGTAACAAAGACCGGCTCCTAAGGCCAGTGGAACTCAATCGTTCTGGTGGGGCCATGCGACCATCATCGCGACATTAAACACAACAGTCTCATCTGAAGAGTTTGTGTCACCAGTATGCCTGTCCATAGCAATTTCGTGGTCTATGGACTTACAAGATTTGATTTGGTGACCAAATTAAAATAAGTCTATACACTAGTTTTAGTTAAACAGACCGTCAAGTATGCTAGATAAAAATAATGAGCATACGAAAATACAAGCCATAGAGACAGCCTGATGAACTTTTAAACGTGGGGCTCCCAGAGGTACCACGCAGACTCGTAGGTCCGCTGAGGTATCACTGCAAGGGAGGCTCCCGTACACGAGACGTAACTATTTAACTTAGTATAAGCTATTATACCTCTAAGCTGAAAGGAAAGAAAATTATCTTTGTAGTGACGGAAAATCATGTGCCTCATGCGGGCACTACTCCTAGTGCTAGTTTGCTTGAGGAGTATTATTCTCGCATGGACCGTCGTCACTGAATCCTTGCAAGTGCCTCGTGTGGGCCTCCGTCACGGGAAAATGTCACCACTGCTTAAAGCGGGAGAAGAGTAGTAGTCAAAAGGGGCCCACTCTAATATTTAACCAAAATGCTGTAAAGAAAAACCATACCTAGTGAGATTATGACTATAAGGTTGCGTGCTGTTTTATGTGAAGATGGGACGAACGATTCCCGAAGGATTCCCATGTCACCGTTTTATGTAATTCTTAGTATGCTGAATTAGTAGTTGCCGCTTTTATTTATGCGGGCCTTCTTCTATGCTTGCCCTCATATTTAGATTTTAGAGACAAGAATTATTTTAGGCCGCAAATGGCTGGCGTCTACCTAGCTTTTGATACAGCATCATTGAGAACGGATGCACTAAGACATCAATACTGAAGACAGCGTGCATACATGTTACTTAATAAGATCTCTGAACTGGATAAGAATCCGGACATCTCGCTCCGTAACCACATAAAACGTCAGAGGACATTGGTTACTTTCCACAAAAGCATTTTTAGGCAACTGATCTATCGTTATGGTGGTGGTAAGAGAGACGAATACCCACCGCAAATGTCTTTCCCGTGAGGGCATGGCAGATCTGAATATCATGCCCAGACATTCTTACGGAATTCTGTGGGGATGCGCATCTCGCCCGTCACCAGGTCCTATGGAACTAACCTTTTAACCTGCCATTTGGTTTAAAAACAAGTTGCCCAGTTATGCACTGCGGTGCAGGCGGATTGTTCAGCAGATTAAAGAAAATAATAATTAAGATATGTTTTCGCAGTGCTTTCCTACATTGACAAAGGTGACTAACTACTGAGTATCCGAAGATACATGGGGAATGTGAGCAATACCATACCCTGGCCATCACCACTCGGAAACCCCAATAGTTTTCTTGGGTCGGCTCAGTCCATGGTTTGGATAGGGACATCCAAAAAATTAAGAAGCCACAAGGCTTAGTGGAACATGAAGAGAGACAATAACTTAGAAATATGAGGCCCTTTAGGTATGTTGGGCAATCTTACACAGCCTTGCCGGAGTGCGGGGCAAAATTATCGCAACTACCGGAAAAGAGAGATTGTCTCTAATCATATTAAACCTATCCTATCAAGCTGAATAGAAAAGGTTTTTAGTCGGTAGCATGCCGGGCTAAACAGAGTTATAGCACGGACAGCGAACATTCTAGAAGTTCTGCGTACACGTGGTTATGACGTCACGGCAATATTTTGAAGACAATCAAAAGGGGGTTTCCGTGGATAACTCAGCCATTTTGAAATGGTTTACAGATTTGGAAAGCCCGTAGAATTCTGGTCTTGATTAATGCCAGATTCGGCGGGAACAGGGGATCAAAAAGGATTACATTGTACCGTCTCGGTACACTAAAAGCGTCATCCTATCTCTAGTCGTAGACCACGCGCTCTGTCAAAGATAGCTTCTAAGCGTGTGCATGCGCACTATGCGCTTTAACGAACTTAGTAGTTTTTAAAACGCGTTCACTCTCATAGGCTCATATACGCTTATGGCTCTACCCAGGGGTGTGTGTTCAGGGAACGAATCCAGGACGGGCGGCGCGTACCCAGCTTGGCTGGTACGGCCGGTACCTGTCCGGTCGATCCGAACCACACTTATTCTGATATAGGATGATGGATAGAGCGCATCCTGAAATTTTTGTTTGAAATTTTTCATGCTTAGATTTCCCAGCAGAGTGTATCTTTTGAACCACTGGGCCGATTCGAACATCCCTAGCATTGGATAAATCTTCGAATTTGCCGCTACAGGTAGGTATCAGAATTATTACAATCGGTTCTGTGGTTCCCGCAATATTATCATATCATATGTTTTCTTGGAATATATATATTTACACAGCCTGCGCCACGCGCTATTACGGTATCTTGAGTCGGCTGAGTAATTTGACAATTATATGGTCGAGTTGCTTAAATTCGTGAGTACCGAAATTCGTGAATTTGTTTTTATCGCTCTCGTTCTATGATGTAACGTTGCATGGAATGCATCTATACACAATAGGCACTTTTCGATTGACAGTTCTGAAGCTTTTGACAAAGTTTTGAGCAAAATACGGTCAAAACAAGAAACTTTTCATACGATTACTGATGGTGGTGATAAAAATTGCAAGCTTCCTTAATGCACTTTCTTAGATTACTTACTCGCGCTTATTTAGTACTTAAAATGAGCAATTTTTACAATCCAAAGTTACCACCTGCTTTGGTTATATTTTTTCGCCGCGTCGGATTAGCCTGATTGACGGGAGCGCGCCTAAATTGTATTGGAGCGGCTCTAGAGGAAGGGGTGGATGCTTATTAATCATTTACCAAAGTGTCAAAATTAACATAAAGTACACACATGGTTTTTTTAATGATAGACATTTTTTTTATTCTTTCCTTTATGCCTGCTGAACATGTTTTAAAGACCCTAGCGTTAGCTCATTTCTTCCGCTCATTAATATTTGTGAATTTCATGTGACGTCACTACCTAACGAAAGCGGCATCCATTTGGGTTTTTTCTTCTCTTCAAATGTATCAACTGCTTTTATAGTTTATACATTTATTTGTAAGACAACTCTTTTGGTTAAAACGCTCAAAATTAGCAGTTGAAACATTCAACAAACTAATACAGTGATATTTAAGGATTTACAAGCATGTACAGACAGCTGAAGATGCATAATCACCAATTCACGAAATTCGGTACCGCTATTTCACACGTAACCTGGCGAGGTGGGTCAGTTCAAATGCTTGGGATTTGTTTAAAAATTAAAATTTTGTACGGAAATTGGTTCGTTTGTATTCGGAAGTGTTATTTCACATTGTGTTAAATTCTTGTGCAGATCTGTTTAAGAGTTTTCTTTCACGAGTGCATTACT
This sequence comes from Chaetoderma sp. LZ-2023a, assembly GCA_034401795.1. Lineage (NCBI taxonomy): Eukaryota > Metazoa > Mollusca > Caudofoveata > Chaetodermatida > Chaetodermatidae > Chaetoderma > Chaetoderma sp. LZ-2023a. The sequence continues at coordinate 118,449,539 of CM067359.1, forward strand.
TGCTTAGATTCACGAAGTTCGGTACCCATAGTATATGTATACATGTGTCAAGTGTGCCACTTCATTTAACCCTTATCACATGGTGTAAAATGCGTGATAGCCTACTTACAGAGATAGTGCCGGGGTACATTTTGAAGAAAAAACCGTTGCTGAAACGTGTTGCTGTCGTGCACAGACATGATTTACAGCAGCATTGTTAACAAAATGAACACATTCTGATAGGATAGTGAAAATGGAATCTATGCTTCAGTGGCCTATGTGTTAACGATTCCCCACCAACTTCGGATACTAGAATTACTTGAAAAACTTACTAGCTTAACTGGATAATGTCCTAACGATTACAAATTAGCACATGTTAGGCCTCCATGCATATACATATTTACTGTACATGCTCAGCAAAGATAGCGTTGGTGCGGGGATGACGTCAGGATCTCGTGAAATCTCGCTCTCGTTGCAAGAAAATGGCACCGCCCAGGAGACAAAATAATCCCATGTTTACGATGGTATAATTCCTCGTATTATTTGTCTATTGTTTTTATTTAGAATCCAATATGTTAGTCATATAAACTACACTTTTACCAATCCCGGAGTTGTCCTTTCAGCCTGCGCAAACCAGCTGCGGAAGTCCCTTGCGGAAATCTCTCCAGCTTCAGAGAACGTGTCGACTCGCGCTATGAATAGTTAGCGCCTCAATTTCAGTAACATAGTAGCCTGTTCCATACCGATGACTATTAGGTATTTAAATAACTATACTATTGTACATTTAACTGTTATTTCCGGACCGCAATTTATAATTTCTTTATTACTGTGAATATTATCCTTGTTTACTGTGGGTGCTTTCAATGAGCCGCACCGTCTAAGTTCATCAGTCTGTGGTGATACTTAGTTACTTAATTTAATTATAATCTATTTAATGCATTGATTAGTTGTATATGGCAGGTAGCCATCCAGTTAATATGTTTTGTTTAATTGTAGAAAACTTTGGACCACAGTACGCTAGGAAATACTACACATTTAGATCCGCATCACTTATCCCGCCATCATCAATTTTACACTGAGGTCGCTGACCGTGCTCTAATTGTTTGAGCCTGGCATGTTACTGACTAACCTTACTATTCAGCTCGATAGGATAGGTTAAAGTGGTTAGGCACAATGCCTTCGTTTAGAGACATATAGTGTACGCCTCCTTTCCGGTTGTTGCGGTAATGTATCCCCGCACCCCGGCAAGGTTGTGTAAAATTGGCCAATTACCTATAAGGCCTCATATATATTAAGTTATTGTGTATTTCCACGATCCACCAGCCGTATGGCTTTCTAATTGTCTGGATTCCCCATCAGCACGTTGATTGGATCCGACCCTGGGAAACTATCGGAGGTTTCCGAGCGGTGATGGTTAAAGTGCCGATTTACATACACAACACACACACACACACACACACACACACACACACACACACACACACACACACACACACACACCCCACCCCACCCCCACCCAGTATCTTTAGATACTTGTTAGCTAGATAACCCTGCCGATGAAGGAAGCACTGCGAAAACATATAGTTATAAATGTGAGTTAGTTATTTTATTTTCCGGCCCGCAGTGCATATTTGGGCATATTGGAACTTAACCTTAACGACAGGTCAACTGTTAGATCCGTAGCACGCGGTGACGGACGAGATGCAGATCGCCATCCAGTTCATTGGAGTGTTTGAATGAAGCGTTGGAGCTCGTCATGCCCTCATGGGAAGGATGATCATGATGGATATCCGTCTCTCCACCCCCACCATAAAGTCATGTTAGCAATCAAACTTGCTTGTGTGAAATGTAACCATTGTCCAGGTGATGTTTTGTGTGGTTGCGGAGCAGTAACCGGATTTTCATCAAATTCGGATGCATTGCGATGTAGCATGTACGCATGCTGTCCTTGGAGGTAGATGCTATTCCAAAGCGACCTACGGGAAGCTGAACGTCTGCGCCCATTGGACAACTGTATCTAAAGATAGGTAGGAATCCCTGCCACTTGCGGCCAAAGCTAGTTTCCATTTCTAACAACCAGGGTTGGCTTGATTTAAATCAATTGATTTATATCATGATTTAAATCATGATTTAAATCACTCGATTTTTATCGAAAAAATCGTGATTTAAATCAGTTTTGCAAAAATAGAGGAATTTTCAAGTAATTAATACAATTAACAGTAATTTTGTTAAATTAAAGTAACATAATTATTTTACTGCTTCCATGGCACTTGAACATCAACACAAAATAGAATTATACACTTAATTGCTCATATTTGTCATCAGCAAGACTAGACCCAGTGCACGAGTCCACATCTACAATCTACATACTTGAGGTTCATGTACACAGTACATCACACATGTGTACAAAGTATGATCATTAAGTATGTGTAAGCTGTAAAGAAGAGGAGAATTCCATGTGCGTACATGTCACTACATGACCATTAAAGCAATAGTGTACATGAAAAGTCATGTATGGGCCAGTATGGCTATTACTATTAGTCTAATTCCAAAAGCACACTCTTTTAAAGCAAGACACTGTCTCTTTTTTCAGCTATGACATGCGTCTGGAGTCACTCTGGAGTGTCATTGAGTGTCTCGATTACTATTGGCTAGTGCTTATCAAGTTGGACTTTTGGGCTCCATTTTATTTAACACTAAAACAATAAAGATTGAAATGTTATTAAATTAAGTAGTTTACTACAACTTCAAAAATCAAAATCAGTAATTGCTGAAACTGGCAAGAAACTATATACATTGTAACACGTAAACACATCATTACATTACATTAACCCTTAGCACACTGATGTAGGAGTTTTAATTTTTCAAAATAAACATAACCCCTAGCACTCTGGAGCATGATAATTTAAATTTTCAAATTAAATTTAAAGATAAACTGGTGTACAATTTGCAACAATTTTTGTGGACGATGCTGCTGTCTGTGACAGCACCATCTTCCACAAAATTTGTTGAAAAACGTACACCAGTTTATCTTTAAATTTAATTTGAAATTTAAAAATTTCGACATCAGTGTGCTAAGGGTTAAAGATAAACTGGTGTACATTTTTCAACAAATTTGGTGGATGATAGAGCTGTCGCAGACAGCAACATCGTCCACCAAAATTGTTGAAAAATGTACACCAGTTTATCAATTTTAATTTGAGCATATTTTTAAAGACAGAAGTTAACAAGGTTGATAGACTTAGACAATGATGACTTTTGCATACCTTCATAGATTTTGTGCATCTAATTAGGGCTAATTCGTTAGATTTATGCATTGCATCATTTCTGTCCTATTGCTACTCACTGTATCTGTGATGCAATTGTGAACAAAATTGAAAAATCGTTGCTAATATGACGTAATATATAAATTTTGAACTCTATATATTATTAGTTCAAACAGTGATAATTAAAGAATAGACATCCCATCATTCGTAACATAATAAACATATTGAATATTTTGAAAGCAATTTCACTGAAAACCGTTGCTGACTTAGGCAGCAACGGCTTCCAGTGAAATTGCTTTCAAAATATTCAATATGTTATGAATGATGGGATGCATATTCTTTAATTATTCACAATTAAGTGATTAACCAGAACACTCGATATATTGACTATTGAGATACCGCAATTTTTTTATAATAACGATATCGATATTCTCTCAAGCAATATCGCGCAAACCTAACTGAGTCACAGATAGATGTGTCTGTCATCACTTTTCACTTTCAGTTTTCAATAATGCTGCAATTGTACTTCACTAGTCTAGTCAACAATCATCATTCAACTGAAACCGGAAGTCATTTTCTTTGTCACAGTTTAGGGACCGAAAAAGAAATACTAGTTTAGCCGCTTTTAAAGTTCCAAGTTTGTTTCTCAACTTACTCTGCACGAGCCCATAGCTGGAGAACACGCGCTCGACACCAGCTGACGCCGCCACAGCTGACATCAGACGCTGAGTGAATTCAAATGCTTCCAGCAGATCATCCTCGAAGTCACGTCTGTGCGACTTCCACCAATGAAGAGAGGTTACTCCATTAACAACTTCGTCGTTAAATTTAAGAATGTGAAATGGTGGTGCCATGGCCTCGAATTTGATTACCAAAGTCATCAAACCAGGGATTTCGGATGCTACGGTGAGTGCAGTTTCACGTTCTTGCTGAGTCAAGTTTCGACCACGGTATTTAGGGTGGAGTAGATTGGCCAGCATGTGGTGAGGTGTCACAGCTTGTTGATAACGCTTATCGGCCGCACGCTTTGTTGAATTATTAGTGTCATTATGCAGGGCCGTTTTTACATCTTTCCATAATTCAACTGCTTCTGCTATTGTGCAATTGTCCGATTGAGCTTTATCGAGAGCGCAAGCTACTGGTTTCAAACAAAGTCGGTATTCATCTGCAGAACGTTTGATTACTACATTACGAACTTTATTGGCAATGGCAACATCTATGCGGTCAGTATGTCCATCACAGATTGTCACAAGTGTCGGCCATGCCTCACAATACGAGTTTAAACAATCGTACATTGTGTTCCACCTTGTATCTGCTGGCATCACTAACTTTCTGCACGATGATTGGCGTATTTGGGCACTAGCAAAGTGGTTATTTCGGAAATACTTCACAACTTGTGTGACATGCTCCTTAACATTACCCATTTCTAAGTCCTTTGAAGTCAGATTTAGAAGATGAGGCGTGCATCCATACGCAATCATGTTGAAACCCAGTCGTTCTTTCAAGAACTCTCGCATCTTTGCTACATTAGCAGCATTGTCTGTGACGATACTACATATAATGCACCCAAAATCATTGTGCGTGTTTTCAATTGTCTGCTTCGCAATGTCATAAAGATATTCCGCTGTGTGAGGATGTCCAGAGGTGTCCGTAGTATCCACTAAGTAAATATTACCTAAGCAGGTCGTCACTGTAGCACATACGATAGGCTCGTTATGAATATTGCTCCAACCGTCTAATGCTAGACAGACAAGTTCACCTTCCAAATTTTTTCTCGCCTTCTCCCGCTCTTCTGTGTAGATAACATCCAAATATTTCCCCCTATGTCCTTTCTGGATGGTGGTTGATAGCCTGGTCGTAAATCTTTTACAAGGTTTATAAAATGTCTATTTTCTACTAAGCGAAATGGGGAGTTCGTAGCATACACCATCCTAGCTACATCACGATCTAATTCACCACGTTTTTCTGCTGAAGTTCTGATGACATAATTCTGTAGACCATAATTCAGCTTGGGTATCTTAGCGGCCAATGTACCAGCAGCTAATTGACCGTGCACTTGGCGCTTCACTGCCGCTGAAGCAGAACTTGAAGTTGACAGAGGTTCAACTTCCATCACCACCACATCGTTTTGATCAACAACAGTTTCAACGCGCTGCTGCTGCTCAGATTGAGATGAAGTCCCCGTTTCTGTTGCGGCTACAGCTAGACCTTGAAGTGCTGGTGTTGGTGGACCTGTGCAATTGGCTGCATGTTTTTTTAACCGCTCTGGGATACCTTGGAGTTCGTGTCGGCAGACCTTGCAGACAGCCCGGACACCGGCCTTATCTGGGGTCTTCACTTTCTCATAATGAATCCATATTGGATCTTGTTTTCGGCCGGAGTTAGACATTTTGCTAATTATGGAATTGAAAATATTTCATAGCCTTTGTCACTTAAGCAGTTTTGACTGTATTTTTCAAGAATGAAAAAATGCTTTTCTATTGCATCATTTAAAAAAAATGATGCAATAAAAAAATGATGCAATAGAAAAATGATGCAATAAAAAAATGATGCAATAAAAAATGATGCAATAATAATACTGTTAAAACTGCTTAAGCGAACAAAGTTTTTTTGTATTAAGAAACCAGCAAGCTTAAAATTCAGTTAAAAATAAGTCATAAAAATACCACTTTATTCAGTTCCAAAATACAGTTTAGCAATGCATCTGGACCTGTATTAAGAGACCACCTGTCTTAAGAGACCACCTTCTGCGACTCCCACAGCCAGTGTCTTAATACAGGTTTCACTGTATAAGTTTTACGTAATTTCCTGGGATGTCGCGAATAAAAATCGATTTAAATCATTGAAATCGATTTAAATCAAAAAAATCGATTGATTTGATTTTTTTGAAAAAAATCGATTTTTTTCCAACCCTGCTAACAACTAATTGATAGGTTAGACTGTAACAGAAGGCCCGCATAAATAAAGCGGCATCTACCAATACAGTATCTTTGGAAACTACATAAGGCGGTGACCTGAGAATTCTTCGGAAATCGTCCTGTCTTCACGTAAATCAGTGTGCAGCACATTAACAGTAGCTTCTCTAGGACTTTCGGCACTTAGCATTTTCTGTTGAACAGAGTGACCCTTTTTGCCAGCTCTTTTCCTCCGCTTCGGCAGTGAAGGCATTTTCCTGTGATGGAGGCCCGCACGAGGCACTTTCCTCTCGCAACAACAATATTTTCCTTCTGTGTGTTAGGGGTATATTAGCTTATATTAAGCTACTTAGTGACTTCGTTGCGGATGCTTCTCTTGCGGGGATACCTCTGCGGATTCAGGAACATGTGTGGTACAGCCGGCGACACCATGTGGAAAGAACACCAGATAGCTCTATGTTGTGTATTATTGTGTGCTCATTTACTGTCAAACGATTCATCTTGTTTGTATAATATATTAATATTTCTACTATTTTAATTACAAATTGTTCCATATCTCTAAATTAGTATGGAAAGACATACCGGTGACACAATAGTTGGGACGACACCGTGTGGTTCAATCTTGGCGGCAATGGTGGCACGGCCCCACTGGAACATCAGTGTTCCACCGGCTCTAGAAGTCGGTCTTTGTATTTCTCGGGGAGACGTCATACGGGATCCGCTACCCCGAGATCTGCAGCTAACCAGCCACCCCATTCATCGTGCATTTGCGGTGCGATGTGCGGAAACGTCATAGCAGACCAGTACGTACCCCCGTGAGCTACATTACCATACACTTAGTAGTCTTCTGCAGCATCTCCCAAGTCGCTCTCTCCATGAGTGTATTCAGCTGATTCACAATTTGCACATGTATCTTTGTGTTTTCCAACGAACCACATTTACAGATCTCTGTACAAACAATACCAGACAGTTTGCATGAACAGCAAACATTTTTCCACATGGCCTTTCCAAAGTTGCAGGTGACGAGTTTTATTATTGAATGGAGTTTTGGGGCCAGGTATGTGACGATTGGTGCAGCACCCATCACCCAGCGTCCAGCTTTAGTCCGTTGGTGATGTTAGAATTGGTTTGGCAATAGACCTTTCCACTTTATCCATCCATCATATGACATCATAATTAAAGTTTACCTGACGTGTCATCATAATAATATGACGTCATGAATGACGCAGGTAAGTACATCACGAACGCCTAATTGAAGACAGACTATGCGTTGTTGACTTGTTGTACGAATTGTATGTCTTTACTATTTAATAAATCTTCTATAGGCAGCAACAGCACCAACTAAAATTAGTTTCAAATTATATAGCAGCTTATCTGTATAGTTTTCTGGAAATTCATAGTCAGGGAGTTCTGGGATCGATCGATCCCAACACGAGCAAGGTGTGGGTGGATCTTATCCAGAGGTGGGCGGGGCTTAGCAAAAACTGGAAAGGTGCATTTGGTCATGATTCCACTGAATGGTTTGATGCTGTGCCCGTTTCATGAGCTTTTCAAAGTGCTTCTCTGTTTCGTCGTAGTTTCTCAGATTCAGTAAGTGGTTTTCTGAACATTTTCCATCTCCCGTTTGCAACAACATTATGTCTTGTACGGGGAAGGTACAATTCATGAATCCATTTCCTTACTCAATCATATGACATCATAATCAACTACGCGACGTTTATGATGACGTCATAATCATGACGCCATGAATGATTCGATATGGGCCGTCTTTAACGCTTAATAGTCCGACACATTGCGCGAATTGTATGTCTTTACTATTTAATAAACATGCTGCTAAATATTTTGAAACTAATTTGACTTGGCGCTGTTATTGCCATAGGCAGCAACAGCACCCAGTCAAATTAGTTTTAAAATATCCAACAGTCAGGAAGTTCAGAGATCGATCGATCCCAACAAGAGCGTGGTGTGGGTGGAGCTTAGATATAAATGGGCGGGGAATAGCTAAAACTGGAAAGGTCCATTGACACACAAATCGTTCCAACAACCTCTTGTTCTCCATGGAGAGTCAATCTTAAGAACCAGGTTTTGCAAAAGCCTGAACTACTCCAACATCTGCTTTACAGAGTGTCTTCCAACACGTCAGCTTCTCCTACCTGTATAACGCACAGTTGTGTCGCAGCATGTAAAAGCATGACATCCATGTAATGCATTTAGTATATTTTCACAATTGTTTTTCTGGAGAATTGTGCGCTTCTTTCTGCGTGTACTGTAATGAACCCTGTGACATGTGAAAGTATGCAGACATTATAACTGGTGTAGCAGCGCGAATACAACGTAAAATCAACATGGTGCCAGCCTCCTCGTGTGTACTTGATAGATATGCAACAGTGTTCTTGTTAGACTGAGTACGATTCTAGGTTGCCACTATCAATTCCGTGTAAAGTTGATTAAAGTGGTCTAGTGCCTCCTGTTCTGTTCAGGTGATCCCGCCTTTTCATTAGGCGCACCCAGGTTTCCCTGGTAAATGATGTACGTAGAAAAATTTGTCGACACGTTATGCATTATTATCCTCTCAAATTCCGTCGTGAATATATACATGGTATGCGAGAATACCACGATTACAGCAACTACATATATTTTTAATGCAGCTGGACAATCCATTATAGTGACAAAATCACACAAATGTTAGAATAAACAGTTCCATGAATATCATATAATCGTTAATCAAACAAGTTATACAGTTCGTTGGCCGCAAAAAGAAGATTAGTGGTAACCAGATATACCACACAGTGACAATTAGCTGATTCTGATTTGCAGATATTGAGCTACAACCGCAAAAAGGTGAGTAGCAACCGATCGGGTAGTCTTATGGTCTCAGATCCAAGAAATGGCATCGCTTGCCGTGGATCTTGTGAAGGAAATCACGACTGCACTTCTCTATCTTCTGTATTAGGTGATCTGTAATGCCTGTTGAGTGCATCGCAGCATCAAACTGATCCGGCAAGACTCGGAAGCTGTCTAGAGTTATCTGTACAAAAGTGTGACGCCTTTGTCTGGTTACTAGCGAAGAACTGATTCATTAATGTCCTGATGGGTGTTTCATCGGTGCAAATATATGACATGGCATTGGGGGTACTTGTGGACCTGCGATTCATCTTTTGTTGCTTCAATGATACTAGCAAAATATAACGATGAAGCACAATATGAACATGGTCATATGACAGGACAAATCTCTCAATGCGTTGGTTGAACATGTGGGGGAAGTAAAAGGTGCATATTCACACCAGAATGATTGAAAATAAAATGGTTAAAGTTGCATACTTTTATAAGCTTAAATTATGTGCATATGTGTAATGAAACGAAATAAATCTTAACATATGATGATTCCATTCTATAAAATTAATATAATTTTTTCAGTTGCTAAATTGAAATAGAGGCCGGTGCCTCTATTTCAATTTCGCAACTTAAAAAATTATATTAATTTATATGGAATGGAAGCATCATATGCTAAGATTTATTTCGTTTCATTACATATAGGCTCACAGTTTAAGCCTCTAAAAGTGTATAATTTAAACAATTTTATTTTCAGAAATTTTACTGTGAATATGCACTTTGAAGGCAAGATTTCGGAACACTAGTGAAAGCAGGCTGTTCTACAACTGCCATTCCATCAATTATAATGTTATTATGTTGCTAGTTTTCTATCATTTAAATGGAATATATCGGGGGGGGGGGGGTTTGGGGTGCAACATGTCATACTTTGGAGATTCTATGGGCTTGATTATGATTGGATGGCGGCCATATTAGATTTGTGTAAATCAAAAATCTGTCCAAGGTAAAAAATAGTACTTTCAATGAATTCCCCAAGTAAAACAAAACAAGTGGATTTTTACATCATTGTAAAGTGTAAAAATAGAATCATAAATATAGATATTTCTATCCGAAAATAACTAAAATTCAAGATGGCCACCAAACCCCCGAGATAGCTCCACCACCCAGAACCACCCCACCACACCCTCACTACCCCCCACCACCGGCTTGTCCCGGTCAACTCGAACAGACTAACAAATATATGACTGTAATATGTTAGTATGCATTAGGAAACCACTTTAATTGGTTAGGTGTTAGTGAACCACTTAGAAAGTGGTTCAAACTAACAAATATACGACTGTACTATCTATTCGTATATTTGTTGGTAGGTGTCAGGGTTTCAAAAGGAGACACTATTTATTTAGTGTTTAGCTCTTTTCCTGACGTCTTGGTATTATATATTTGTATTACCCCTTATATATTGTAGTAGTATGGGTTTCCTCTTTTATTAAAACACCATGGCAACCTCCTATAAGCGTACCCTGAGTCTTAAAATCACGACAAACGCTTGGGTGTTTCGGCAATTGAGGTGTATCATGAGTTGAAGGATGTAGTTGGAGCAGGGCCACGGGTCCTTCAAGGTCTCATTAACGTATAGAATGTTACCGTAGTTAATGAAAGGGTGAAGGAAAAGTTGTTCGACGATGTCCTTATCGTGAAGGGTGAGGTGTGTAATGTGGAGGAAATAGATTCTGATCGTCTATTAGTCAAGATGAAGGTTCCATTAGAGATCCCAGATGAACACGTTATCAATGAATTGATCAAGTATGGCAAAGTGGACAAAGTAGAACACGAGACCTATCCATTTGATCGAACCTTAGAAAATGGCATCAGACGAATTTGGCTTGAAAAGGTAGAACAACCTCTCCCAAGTAAGGTCACGATAGATGGTCGATTTATCTTGCCATTATGGTACAGGGGGCAAATCAACGAGTGTAGAATCTGCTTAAACACAGAACATCTTGCAACAAATTGCCCTAACAAAAACAAATGTCTAGTTTGTGGATCATCTGATCATTTTAAGTGGCGATGCCCACAGAACAAATATGTCTAAAAGGGTGCTGATAAAAGTGCAGAGCAAGTTGTCTCTAAAGAGAATGTCATAGAACCGGTAGCTGCTGAGATTGTAGCTGAAATCCATGTTAATGGGAAGCACGTTGCTAAAGAAAATGTCATCGAACAAGTAGTTTCTGAGATTGTAGCTGAGGTCCATGTTAATGAGAAGCATGGTGAAAAAACTAAGAATCCAATCGCTGTAGTTGCAGGCGATGAAATAGAGGTTCTAGATGAGGGGCTAAGTCTTACTCCAGTAACAAGTCAATCCAAGTCTGATGTCAGAGGGGCTAATTCCACACAAGTTGAAGATGATGATCAACACCCTCTGGAAGAGAGTTATAATTTAGGACAAGTAAAATTCAGGTCGCAAGATACTGAAACTAACTTTGATTTTCCACTGAGTACACTCAATCTAGACGATTTAAATAATATAGAGAAAGTAATTGGTGTCTCGGATCGATTGAGTGGAACAAAGCGACAGAAAGATGGAGAGAGTTCTGAATCAGAAATAGAGGAAAGTGATATAGGAGACGATAATATGTCAGTCGCTGAATCCGATATATCCATTCAAACACAGAGTTCTAAATCACCCGATGAAATGGTCATGTACAGGTCAAAGGCAGGAGAGTTGTTAGTTCCATATGTGACGGCAAAAGGGGTTAAATATAGGCATCTGCGTCATGATTCAGATATATTAAAATATAAGCATTTGGAAAAAGTTGAGCTAAGTAGTGCAGCGTTTACGAGTAAAATATGTAAATGTTCTAAGAGAGGGTCGAAAAAACCAAAATCTAGTTAGTTTAATAATGGCGGTTATACACATAATTTTATTACTTTTTATGCTAATTTGCACACTCAATTGTAGAGGCTTAAATAGTGACATAAAGCAACGTCACTTACTAGAGACTCTGAAAAATGAGCAGATTGACATTGCTTTGATACAGGAAACAAAAATTCAGAAGTCAAAATCATACGATAATTTAGAAAAGATTTCTGGATCCAGAATATTCTATTCATTATCTCAAGATAATAGTGCAGGCGTAGCAATTGTTATACTCCCTCGTTGTTCAGCTTATGTAAATATAATCTCTTCAGTATCAGGTGCAAATGGTCGCTGGGTGAGAGTCACGCTAGATATACAACAAACACGTTTCACGTTGCTGTGTATATATGCACCTGCATCTCATCAACTACGCCGTAATTTTTGTAATGAGATGTCTACAACAGCACTAGATAACATCACTGAGAACTTAATAATGGGTGGTGACTTTAATTGTGTCGTAGACAAAGAAAATGACAGGAATGCAACTTTAACTTATACTGATACATCACATAGACTCTTAAAAGAAATATGTGATAATGAAAATTTAGTGAGCACCTATAGAATATCAAAACCTCATGGTAAAGATCTTACATGTTTTTCGGCAGATGGTAAAGTTGGTTCAAGGATCGACAGATTTTATGTGAATAGTTTGTTGACAGGGTACTGGAGAGATGTTAATATTAAGCCAGTCGCATTCTCAGATCATAACATGGTTTGTGTAACCTTTGCCAATGCTGATTGGGTAACAAAAGGGGTTGGGTTTTGGAAATTAAACACAACACTGTTGGGAGAATAATTTTATAAGAATAATATACAGAGTTGTTGGCAACATTGGATTAATAGGAAAGCATCATATATGAGGACATTGCAATGGTGGGAGGATGTAAAACTGGATTTAAAGTATGTTTCCCGAAAGTATGCTATTAGAAAAGCACAGGAAATACGCGAATGCAAGAAAACAGTTCATCGATCACTGATGAAAATTAATGCTAAAGTAAATAATGGTGAAGATAATTATTATGAATTACTGGTTAAAATTAAAAGTACAATAAGAGATATAGAACAATATGAGTTTGAGGATGCAAAAATTAGAGCAAGAGCCCAGATGCATGCAGAAGGGGAAAGCCAACCCGATATTTTTGCACATTAGAAAAAGCATGGGCAATAGATAAGGTGATGTGCTCATTAAACATGCCCGATGGTTCAACCGTCTTTACCAACAATGAAATGAGTACTATTGTATGCAATTACTATGAGTCATTGTACAAGTCAGAGGGAATTGATGAAGATGCAAAATTGGATTTGTTAGCAAATATAGACAAAAAGGTGTCAGACACAGGCAGTGAATTTTGTGATCAACCCTTAACACTAGAAGATTTAAATAAATCCCTTAAAGGTATGAAACTAGAAAAATCACCGGGGTGTGATGGCCTTCCAGTTGAATTTTACCAAACGTTTTGGCACCTTGTAGGTCCAATAATGGAAGAATTAGCCACTTAAATTTTTGAGAAAGACCATTTACCACCAACTATGGCTAGGGCATATGTAAGGCTAATATATAAACGAAATGACAGACGTCTAATTCAGAATTACAGACCAATTACTCTACTATGTGTAGACTACAAAATAATATCCAGAGCACTAACATTGAAACTAGATAGTGTTTTAGGAGAAATCATTGGAACAGAGCAGACATGTGCTGTACCTAGGAGGACAATTTTAACCAATACCATGTTAATAAGAGACCGTATACAATTGGTTGAGAAGGATAGCATCCCTTCAGCTGTGATTGCCTTGGACAACGAAAAGGCATTTGACCGTGTGGAATGGGATTTTCTTTTTAATTCTTTGCAATCGTTTGGGTTAGGCTCAAACTTTGTTAAATGGGTTAAGATTTTATATACAGATATCAAGAGTAGCTATTTAGTGAACAATCAATTATCCAGAGAAATTGTCTTAGAACGTGGTGTTAGACAGGGGTGTTCCCTATCGCCAGTATTATTTGTTATTGTGATGGAATCCCTTGGCATAGCATTGAGGCAAGATACTAACTTTCAAGGCATATGTATTCGTGACATAGAAAGACCACTTAAGCTATCATAATATGCTGATGACACAACTGTGTTTGCTAGTTCAAACACTGATTTTGTAATTTTAAACCACGTACTAGAAAAATTCCAAAATGCATCTGGTTTGAAAATCAATAAAGGAAAATCCAAAGGATTATTTTTGGGGCCATGGAAAGAGTGGAATGACCAGCCACTTGAAATCAATTGGTCTAATGATACCATTAATATTTTAGGCATCTATTTTAGCAGGAAACGGAATACATCACAAACTTGGAATGAACGAGTATCTAAGCTTAAGAGAATATTAGCGAATTGGAAGCGTCGTAGTCTTTCAATTTTTGGTAGAGTGTTTGTTGTCAACAACTTGGTATTATCTGGGCTATGGTATACAGCATCTGTTGTACACATGCCAAAACATGTAGAAAAGGAGGTTAATGAGTTGATATTGTCATTCATATGGGAAGAAAAGAATCATTTAGTTTCCCATCGTGTTCTCAATAATGCTACGTTAGAAGGAGGACTTGATTTAATTGATATTAAAGTGAAATGTGTTTCTTTAAGGTTACAATTTTTGAATGATCTTATTACATCAGATGAGACGTGGGCATGTGTTTCACGAGAACCATTTCTGGCGGAGCATGTTTTTACCTCAAAGAAGCCACCTCCGAATAGCCAAATGATACCAGATCTGTTTAAAGATCAAGTTAATGAGTTAGAAATATTTGACAGATACATGCCTCCACCTACGTGCTGGAAGGAAGTACTAGAACAGCAATTGTGGGGCAATAGTAATATATGTTATAACAATGCAGTACTTTATCTACCGTCCTTTGCAAAATATGGCATTCAACATTTATCTGATATGATACACCCTCAAACACGTAGATGGATTTCAATGCAAGAAGTAGCTAGAAAAACACATATGAGGCATATAGATGTCCAGCGGTTGCTAAATAAAATAAAACATGCTGTACCCATTGAATGGTTTCGTCTGCCAAATGTAAATAATAATAGTTTGACTCCACAACCTGCATTAGTTCTTGATGATAAGATGTTAAAATACAAGATGAGATCCAAGAAATGGTACCAAACAAACATAGTTTCAATAGAGTCGGGAACTGTAAAAATAAATGAGCCTGCACTAGCTTAAATCATTTAATTACTACAGCTGATTTATCTGTGTCTTTTAATTAATCTGTGTCCTGTAATTCATTTTAGTCTGCACTTTGATATTGTTATGTTTAATAATTCATGTTAACGAATAAACAGACCGCGGTAATTTAATAATCAATAGATAAAGTAAGTTGCCATTGAATTATAAAATCGTCCCGGGTAATTTTAGAAACTTGCACATGGTTTTATAGGGTTATTTGTTCCAGGGTAATTTACAAAACCTTACAACAAATTAAATCAAAAATGTAAACAAGAGCGCCATCGATTTCCATCTATTTTTCTGTAATTTTCCTGCTGACTATATATGTTATGCTACCCAAATGCTACTACGCCCGCTGATCTTCAAAGAATCAGCCCACTGGCGTCAATGATTGACTTATTTGTCATTGATTGACGAGTCACTTTTCATTTGTTGAATAGTTGCACTCGCCACACGGGCCTACTACCACACATGGATTGAATGGTAATTTACAAAACCTTACAATAAAGTAAATCGAAAATGTAAACAAGAGCGCCATCTATTTTTCTGTAATTTTTCTGCCGACTATATGTATTATACTACCCAAATGCTACTACGCCCACTGATCTTTAAAGAATCAGCCCACTGGCGTCAATGATTGACCTATTTGTCATTGATTGACGAGGCACTTTCATTTGTTGGATAGTTGCACTCGCCACACGGGTCTACTACTACACCTGGGTTGAATAGTAATGCCTTTGTTAAGTTTTGTTTTGCTATCGGATCTTTATCAGCCTATTGTTTTGTATCTATACTATTTAAGCCATATGTATTTATAGATTGTATTAATGCTCATTATTTATCTTTTGTTTTGGTGTAATATTAATCAGGCTTACTAGTTCACCAGGTTTTTTTCTGGCGGTTTGCAAGCCTTTTTAAAGGAGTTCCTCCGTGAAGCTTGTCCGACTGCGTCAGTGTCGGATTTTCAAAAAAAAAAGATAAAAAAGTAGTAGTAGTAGTAGTAGTAGTATTGGTAGTGGTAGTGCTAGTGGTGGTAGTAGTGGTAGTAGCAACAGCAGCAGCAGCAGCAGCAGCAGCAGCAGCAGCAGCAGCAGCAGTAGTAGTAGTAGTAGTAGTAGTAGTAGTAGTAGTTAGTAGCAGCAGTTTTTATTATTGTCAAGCATTAGTTCTAGGAACCCTGTAGAACAGTCGATATTGAAATGTAATTTTTTTTACATTTTTCAATTTTTTACCTGTGCGAGGTGCAAACCAGGCAATTAGTAGTAGTAGTAGTAGTAGTAGTAGTAGTAGTAGTAGTAGTAGTAGTAGTAGTAGTAGTAGTAGTAGTGGTAGTGGTAGTGGTAGTAGTAGTGGTAGTAGTAGTGGTAGTAGCAGCAGCAGCAGTAGTAGTAGTAGTAGTAGTAGTATTAGTAGTAGTAGTAGTAGCAACAGCAGGAGCAACAGCAGGAGCAGCAGCAGCAGCTGTAGTAGTAGTAGCAGCAGCAGCAGCAGCAGTAGTAGTAGTAGTAGTAGTAGTAGTAGTAGTAGTAGTGAACGCAAGCGTTTATTTAGCTCTGCAATTGCTGCCCGAATTTGCTAGTTTCTAGCGCGATTTTGTAGATAAATTTTATACATATATTTCGTATTAGTATTTCCTTTCAAACTTTATGTTTAATTTGTAAATTCTTGTCTTGGTTGGAGCGCATTTTGTGTCTCCATTTTCTAAAGGCCCTCCTCTTAGCCGGCGGTTTCAGCCATTTAATAGGGCTCCTCTTACTCTGGGCAATGCAATACTTTTCTCCCCGCGCCAGTATGCTATTTCTATAGTTCGTTGGCTAGCGCATTATATTTGGCAAGATCATTTGAGTGCGTGGATTTAATTCCTTTGTCATTTGTAAGCGCAAGCCTAGTACTTTGATTATATACATCTTTATAGTCAGTTGGCTGTCCCCGGTCAACTCGAACAGACTAACAAATATATGTCTGTAATATGTTAGTATGCATTAGGGAACCACTTTAATCCGTTAGGAGTTAGTGAACCACTTAGAAAGTGGTTCAAACTAACAAATATACGACTGTACTCTCTATTCATATATTTGTTGGTAGACGTCAGGGTTTCAAAAGGGGCACTATTTAGTTAGTGTTTAGCCCTTTCCCCGACGTCTTGGTGTTATATTTTTGTATTATATATTGTAGTAGTATGGGTTTCCTCTTTTTATAAAACACTATAAGTGTACCCTAAGCCTTAAGATAACAACTAAGGGGTGGGGTGTCACGGCTATCGACGTGTATCATGGGTTAAAGGACGTCGTTGGCGCGGGACCTGCTGCTTTGCAGGGGCTTATCAATGTTTCTAAAACTGTATGGAATGTAACAGTGTCAAATGAGGGGGTCAAGGAAAAGCTTCTAGAAGATGTTCTTATTGTAAAAGGCGAAGTTTGTAACGTAGAGGAAATCGAGTCAGATAGGTTGCTAGTGAAGATGAAAGTTCCACTAGAAATTCCAGATGACAGACTCATGAATGAACTCAAGAAGTATGGCAAAGTGCAAAAGATTGAACGGGGAACGTATCCCTTTGACAGAATGCTAGAAAACGATGTAAGACGCATCTGGTTTGATAAAGTGGATAGCCCGTTACCAAGCAGATTGACGCTTGATGGCAGCTTTGTCCTGCCCTTATGGTATAGAGGGCAAATTAAAGAGTGCTGGATCTGCCTAAGTACTGACCATTTGGCAGCAGATTGTCCCAATCGAAACAAATGTTTGCTCTGTGGTTCAGTTGACCATTTTAAATGGCACTGTCCAAAAAATCAAAACAAGCCCTCAGTATCAGGAGATAATCGGCCATTAAAGGATGCAACTGAGTCAAATTCTTCTGGAGCAATCACTACGGAAGCTGTTGTTGTGGTTCATGCCACTGAAAATGACACAAATAAATCATCAAATCCTGTTAACGTAACTACAGTTGATGAAATTCAAGTATCAGAGGAGGGTATAACCTTCAGTCAAGAAAATAATCAAAATGCAGGGGAGCCAAACGTGGCTGTAAAAGACATGCAGGAAAATGATGATCTTACAGAAGAGCCAGTTTACAATTCCTTAGAAGATGAATTAAAATTAGGACAGGATAAGTTTAGGACTCAGAAGACGGAAAGTTCAGTCGATTTTCCGCTAAGCCCACTTGATTTAAGTCAGCTTGAAGATATGGTAAATGTCGCTCCTGCCAAATGTAACTTAAGTAGCAATGAGCGTCATAAAGAAGACAATAGCTCAGAATCTGAGATTGAAGCAAATGATATGGATGATGATACAATGTCAGTTGCAGAATCAGATGTGTCCATTCAAACACAGAGTTCACAGATGAAAGATGAAATGGTAATGTACCGATCAGAAGGGGGTGAAGTGTTAGTGCCATATGTAATGGCGAGAGGCGTGAAATATCGTCTACTGCGCCATGATTCTGATATTTCCAAATATGAATATGTGTCTGTGGTAGAACTAGGAAACATTGAAATCGAAGGAAAATTAGGTAAATGGTCTAAGAAATGAGCTAAAAAACCAAATCAAGTTAATCTAATGATGGCGGTTGTAAACATCATTTTACAAATTATGATTATCTGCACCATCAATTGCAGAGGATTAAATACCGAATTCAAGCAGAGCCACTTGCTTGAAGAATGAGCAAATGAGAGAGTTGATATTGCTTTTCTACAAGAGACCAAAATTCAAAAAATTGAAGTGTACGAATCTCTCAAAGATATTTCAAAAGTGCAGATTTTTTATTCTTTATCACAAGATAATAGCACGGGAGTGGCCATTCTTATCCTGCCCCGCTGTCTCAACTATGTTGATGTTATATCGTCGTCATCAGATACAAATGGACGATGGATTTGTGTATCAATTGATGTATTAAACACAAGTTTAAATTTGATGTGCCTTTATGCGCCAACCTCTCATCAATTGCGCCGTGAATTTCTAAATGATGTTTCCACAATATTTCAAGACAGAACGCCTGAAAACCTAATTATGGGCGGTGACTTTAATTGCATATTAGATGAAGTTAAAGACAGAAGCGCTAGGTCTAATTTTAATGACACATCTCAAAATATTTTGAAACACATCTGTGAATATAAAAGCTTGTTAGACACTTATCGGATTGAAAATCCAGAGGGCAGGGACGTTACTTGGTTTTCAACCGATGGAAAGAAAGCATCCAGATTGGACAGGATCTATGTAGAACGATCATTGAAAGGTTACATGTGTAAAACTAACATAAAACCAGTAACTTTCTCTGATCACAATATGTTTTCCATCACATTAGACAATGCTGACTGGATCAAACGAGGAGATGGATTTTGGAAACTCAATGTAGCGTTGTTACGAGATAGTTGCTATCACAAATGTGTAGAAAGATGTTGGAGGCATTGGGATGAAAAGAGAAGTTTGTATGAATGTATAACAGACTGGTGGGAGGATGTTAAATCCAACCTGAAACATATTTCAAGGCAGTATTCCATCAGGAAAGCACGAGAAATGCGAAAGCGTTTAAAGGTGCTTCAGCGGTCGGTGTGTAAAATTAATAAGAAAATTAATGATGGAGAATATAATTATTACGAACTATTAGTTAAATTAAAAGGTAGACTAAATGAAATAGAGCAATATCAGTTTGATGGGGCCAAAATAAGGACAAGAGCACAAATGCACACCGAGGGTGAAAAGCCTACACGTTACTTTTGTAACTTAGAAAAAGCAAGAGGTATAGAGAAATTAATGCGCTCACTGAAGACTAATGATGGTGTATCAGTGTCCTCAAATGCAGAGATGATGGAAACAGTATCAAAATTTTACAAATCATTGTATAAATCTGAGGGAAGTGATGAAACTGCAACTAGAGATATTTTAGCTAATATAACGCAAAGACTTCCAGATGCATGTTGCGAAAGTTGTGACCAATCACTAACAATTGATGATTTGACTAAATCCCTTAAAGGTATGAAGTTAGAAAAGTCTCCTGGCTGCGATGGACTTCCAGTCGAATTTTATCAAACATTCTGGCACATATTTGGTCCAGTATTAGAAGAAATAGCAGCTAGCATTTCTAAGCAAGGGCATCTCCCTCCATCGATGGCCCAAGCATATGTTCGGCTTATATACAAGAGGGGTGACAGAAATAAAATACAGAATTATGGAACAATCTCTCTACTCTGTGTAGACTAAGAGTATTACTCGGGCACTAACATTAAAACTTGGCGCAGTCCTAGGCGAAGTAATTGATGATGATCAAACGTGCTCTGTACCAGAAAGAACGATATTAAACAACACATTGCTTATACGGGACCTTATTCAATTAGTTGAACAGGATTGCATCCCAGCAGCAATAATGGCACTTGATAACGAGAAGGCGTTTGACAGACTTGAATGGGATTTCATTAGACCACATTGGCTTTGATTCCAGATTTATTAAATGGGTCAATATTTTATATACTGATATAACAAGTTTCTATTTAGTAAATAATCATCTATCTGAACCTGTAGTGTTTGAACGAGGTGTCAGACAGGGTTGCTCATTGTCTCGGCTTCTATTCATCATAGCTATGGAACCGTTGGGGGCCACATTGAGGCAATGTAATGATTTTCAAGGAATATGTATACGTGGCGTAGAAAGGCCACTAAAGGTGTCTCAATATGCAGATGATACGACTGTGTTTGCAGGTAAAAATTCAGATTTTAGAATTTTAAATTGAGTATTATCAGATCTTTGAAAGGCATCAGGGCTTAAAGTCAATAGAGACAACTATAAAGGATTATTTTTGGGCGCTTGGAAGGACAGAACTGACAATGTTATGGATATTAACTGGTCAGATGATGTCATAAAGATTTTGGGTATTTACTTTAGTAGAGAACAGGATGTAATAATAAACTGGGAAGAAAGGCTATCCAAGCTAAAGTGTGCATTAGTAAATTGGAAACAACATCGCCTAACTGTATGTGGCAGGACATTTGCCCGTAATAATTTAATTTTATCTGGACTGTGGTATACCGCTTCTGTAGTTCATATGCCCAAATCAGTAGAGTCAAAGATCAACACGTTACTTTTGTCCTTCTTTTGGGAGGACAAAGCCCATTTAGTATCGCAGTCAATCCTCACCAATGAAAAGCATGATGGAGGCCTGGATTTTGTTAATGTTTTAGCAAAGTGTGCTTCGCTAAAACTGAAATTCTTGAATAAGTTACTCACTTCAAACTCATCTTGGTCAAGTGTTGCAAGAACACTTCTACAAAGGTACGTAGATCCATTTCCAGCAGAATGTTTATTTTTGTGCAATAAACTGCCAGCTAACCATCAGAAGATACCAAACTTACATAAAGAACAGCTCGAAGCATTAAAGATATTTACACGATCAATGCCACAACCCAGTTGTTGGGAAGATGCCTTAGAGCAACGTCTTTGGGGCAACGAGTTGATTCGTGATAATGATGCTGTATTATATTTGCCCTCTTTGGCCAAAAATGCCATTCAATATTTACGTGATTTAGTTAATCCAAAATCTCGCAAATGGATTGTGATGCAGAATGTAGCAAGAGCAACATCAATGAGGCATATTGATGCCCAACGCTTATTTCTTAGAATAAAGAATGCAATACCTGGTGAATGGTTCAAATTGCCGAAAGCACGTGGCAACAGAGATATGTTGCAACCAACATTAGTATTTAAGTCAGAGCAGATAAAATACAACATGGCATCTGGAGCCTGGTATGGAATGCTAATGCAAAGTCGGAGACAGACTCCTGTTGCAGTTAGGCATTGGAACGCTTTAGGATGCACGCCAAAGAACTGGAAAAATGTGTGGAAAACAATACATCTACCTTGTCTACCAGCAAACGCACGGGACCTGGCATGGTGATTACTCCATCGAAGGCTATGGGTCAGCCATCTGACTTATATGTGCAAAATAACAAGTACAGACCAGTGTTTATTATGTAATACTGAGGAGGAAACAATAGACCATCTGTTTACACAGTGTTGTATAGCTACAAGCTTTTAGGTATATATCAATATGCTCCTTGCTAAAATTGGAATCAAATATGTGAAATTAATGGCTGAAACAATTATGTTCAAAGATTGCTCAACTATTGGACGAATCATTAATAGCAAGGAGAAAGAATTGTTAGTAACCCTGATATCTGTAGGAGTGTGGGCCATTTGGAAACATCGGTGTTCAGAGGTCAGAGATAAAACAGGAAACAACCACCAAAGAGCCATAAAGCTATATTTCGATCATTGTTGATAAACTACACTCATTGTGAATTTTACAGGCCAGTGGAACATAGAAAAGGTAGTAGATTTAAAGATATATGGTGCAAAACTGGCCTAGTATCAATTGAACATCGATATCTAAAAATAGCAGAAGTAGAACTTGTATAAGCTAGCACACTCGCTGCTTGTTGTGTATTGATATATGGTATTTTATTTTATTTAATTGAGTTAATTTTACAATTTTAATGTCTTAGGAGATGATAATTTTGACGAATAACCTAACCTTGGGAATCGGTATATTTAAATATCAATTGAGCATCGCGTCAATCTTCTGGAGGTGATCCGACTTTCGAGTTCATTAGGTTAACAGAGTATGACATCTTACATATATACAATTAACATCCTGTTGTAAATGTTTACTGTAGGTGTATTTGTTCCAGGGTAATTAAAAAAAACTTACAATGAAGTAAATTTAAAATGTGAACCCAGAGCACCATCTATGTAGTCATAGTTTGTATACTTTTGCTTTGTGCATTTTACGACATAAAGGCTACTACGCCTGCTCTGTATTTAAGAATCGGCCAACTGGCGTCAATGAGTGACCTTTTGTTGCTTAATGACGAGTCTCCTCGCCACTAGTTGGCGAGCTGCACTCACCATTAGGGCCCAATACTATATGGTGTGCTACGTTAAACTACATATGATCTACTTAGCCTGCCGGTCATGAATCGGCTCAATGGCGTCAATGAGTAGCAGTAACTTACTGCTTATTATTGATGAGTCACTTTACCACTTATTGGGTAACTATGCTCGCCATTTTGGCCTACTACTACATGGTGTGCAAATAGTAATGGCTTTGTTGAATTATATTGTGTTATCAGCTCTTTATTAAGGTTTTTTTCTGTGTAGTTATGCCATGGGTGTGGTATATTATAATAGAGTATTTTAGCTTGCACTGTTTTGATATGTTAAGTTTGTATTGTTATTCATATACTATTAATAAAGCCTGCTATTTCACCCGATTTTTATGGGGGTTTGAAGCCTTTCTTAAAGGAGTTCCTCCATGAGGTGTGTCCGACTGCATCAGCGTCGGATTTTCCAAAAAAAAAGAAGAAAAAAAGTAGTAGTAGTAGTAGTAGTAGTAGTAGTAGTAGTAGTAGTAGTAGTAGTAGTAGAAATCTGTAGAAATGTTGTGCTTATTATTTCGGTCATGATCACAAATACCCTGCTCGCAGAAGGTCTGCCATAAATGTTCTGGCCAACCTAATTTCACAAAGCAATGTAAAACGAAAAGACAAAATCCTGTACATCAAGTGAAGAACAAAATGACTATGGCTACATAATAAATGACAGTTGTTGCCTAGAAAAAACAAAAAAATTGGAGTATGTGGCATAGAATTAGAAATGATAGTCGACTCAGGTGCCATGAGTAATATTGTGGAGACGATGACTTGGGAATGTCGCAAATCGGAGAAAATTGTCGAAAATTGTGTATTTTCTTGTGATCACAGGACATGGAACACTACTTCTTGGAAATGGAACAGCAGTTGCACTCTCTGAATTCAAAATTGGAGTAGATGTTGCAGCAGTGAACGACCTTAAAACTATTTTACAAAATCAGCACCCCAACATAAGTAGTCTAGGGGGCAGCTGTCTGCTATTGTTATGCAAATTAGCTCGACCTATTTAAATACTGCATTCTGATTGGTTGATTTGAATGAGTGGGTGGAGTCTATCATTCTAATTGAGCGGGTGTACGCTGTATGCTATTATTCTAAATGAGCGGGTGTCTGATATTTTTCTAAATGAGCCGGTGGCTGTTATTGTTCATGCATATGTCTGCTCTAAATGCCCGGCGACAGGCTATTGTCTGTTATGATGTGTTAATGGATAGATTAATGTGTTTTTAAATATGTATTGACATGCGTGCATTGATCATGTTCTTGATGTGTTTAGCGTATAAAAAGATATTTTGAAACTGCCCCAGTCATTTAATTTTCAAAAAATCAGATGGCAGTCATTTAATTATTAAATTTTCAAAATTGTTATGGAAATGAGTTGGTGCGGTAAAGAACAATGTCCACCATCGTGCATGTCTGTCATCGTTGATGAATACTGACGTTCCGAGCACCATTGTAGTATTTAACGTATTAATTAGGTGGGTGGTGCGTTTCCCACCCCCACCCCGCCCCCCCCCCTCATGGTTGAAGGATAGTAAAAAGTAGAATATTTTAAAACTAAGTGGAATTGTGGCTTCTTATGCCACATTGTCGCATTGAACAGCGCTTTTTGAAAAATAGTGTTTATGCGCATGATCGATGTCACCTGCATGAATAATAGCACACAGCAGTCACTTGTGAACAATAGCGTACAGCACCCACTTATGAACAATAGTGTCCAGCGGCAACCTGCATGTACAAGATGTGTTCCCAGTTATTTAATTTTTTTCAAATCAGAGCGAAGTACAGCGTTACATGGGTAATATATAGATAAAATTATCGATGTTGTATATATAATATTATATAGATAATAATCATGTATCTATTGTATTTAAGGAGATATATGTCTTTAAAGTGGCAGTCATTTAATTATTAAATTTTTTTTTTAATGTTGCTGCCGCAATTTTATACAGGCTGCTGCACATTTATACATGTGGCAACATGTGTATGTACATGCCCAGACACACATGCACGCCAAAATGCATGCATACATGTGCGGCCGCATGTTGCGGATTTGTGGCTGCATGTGGTCACATGTTGCAGATTTGCGGCTGCATGAAGCCGCATGTTGTGGATTTGCGGCCAGCCTGAGATGGGGGCGTGGCGGCATCTCTCAGTCATTTATTTTTCAAAAAATCAGAGTGAAGTACAGCGTTACACGGGTAATGCGGCCGCATGTTGCAGATTTGTGGCTCCATGTTGCAGATTTGTGGCCGCATGTTGCGGATTTGCAGCCGCATTACATATAATCCTATAAAACGGTTCAAATTCAATCCCTTTTCTCATGCCATTTTAAACATCACAAAGTGGTTGGACGTGTATTTTAACTGCAAAGTAGTTAGGTAGCCTTAGGCAGTTAGAAGATTTCTTTGAAGAACCTTGTAACTTGAATGCTTGCTAGATTTATCCTATAATCAATATGCGGAAACGTAAATGTTTTGAATGTGATTCAACTTTTGATAGGTCAAATGACCTGAAGCGGCATAAGATCCAATTCCATAATGATGAAGATAGCAAAAATCTAGACAGTGAAGATGAAGAAATGACAGAGATGAAGAGTGAAGATGATGAGACAATGGAGTCGGAGAGTGAAGCCGGTGATGACTCAGCAGAGTCTGAGAGTGAAGCCGGTGATGACTCAGCAGAGTCTGAGAGTGAAGATGAAGGTAAAGATGAAAAAGACGTCATAGACAATCAGGAACTATTCGCCATATTCCAAAATATTAAGCAGGTCTTAGACGCTGAACAATCAGGTTTAGAAGATGAGGATGGTGAAGTGAACACAGACCCAAATGGTGTAGGCAATGTGTCTATTTCCGTATATGCTGATGCTTTTGTTGCAAAGTGTATAGACATTATGTTCCAGTGAAAAAGATTACAGAATTCTACGCTCATTAAAATAATTTGTCGGGAAACTAAAGATTTTATCACAGAGGGGTATGCATACGATTAAGCAATCATCTCAGCTTTTAGAAAAAGAGAGTTTCTGATCAAGGAACAATAGAGATGCTGACAATAATGATGATGATTCTGTCGGTGATGGATCTGATCCATAAGGAATCAGTCTACCCATCGATAAATGGATCTCCAGAATATTGACTAGTTGTTTATGCTACAGAAACTATGTTTTATCATATGTAATATTTTCTTCAATGTAAACATATGGATACAAATAAAACATTGGTTCTTTATGTGCGTGTTGATTTGATGATTGTATATATATATATATATATATATATATATATATATATATATATATATATATATATATATATATATATATATATATATATATATATATATATATATATATATATATATATATATATATATATATATATATATATATATATATATATATATATATATATATATATATATATATATATATATATATATATATATATATATATATATATATCCAGCCCGGTCCCCCACATCTCTCAATATACAAATCGGAGTGGGTGCAGTTGATGTTGGTGGTGGCGGTGGGGTTGGTGGTTGGTGGAAGTAGTGGGTGGTGGTGGTGGTGGTGGTGGTGGATGGTGGTGGTGGGTTAATGCTTGGTGGTGGGTGGTGGTGCTTAGTGGTTGGCGGTGGCTGCTGGTAGTGGTGGTGCTAGTGGTGGTTGTGGTGAATGTGGTGGGTGGTAGTGGTGCTGTGGTGGTAGAGGGCTGGTGATGATGGTGGTGGTGTTCGTGGTGCTGATGGTGGTGGTAGTGGTGGGTGCTGGTAGTAGGTGGTTGCGGCCACAATGTCTAGACAATGGATAGCCAGCTATATTATTTTTGTTGTCAGGCCTCATTGACTAGGTACTCATAATGCATTCATGCTGACATAAGCACGTGTGCATACAAGTGAGATCTTTATTAAACCCTCATTGACATACCCTCTCCAACCTATATGCCATTGGTAGTGGTGGTAGTGGTTCTGGTGGTGTTGCTAGTGATGGTTGTGGTGTAGGTGGTGGATGGTGGTGTTGATGTTGGTGGTGGTGATGGTGGTGTGTGTTGGTGGTGATGATGGTGGTGGTGATGATGGTGGTGGTGGTGGTGGTGGTGGTGGTGGTGGTTGGTATAGGTGGTTGGTATAGGTGGTTGGTGGTGGGTGTTTGCTGGCACAATATCTAGACAAATGGATAGCCAGCAGAGCCAGTCATTCCAATGATACATTTTTTTAAATAGTCTTTTCTTGGTCTGCAAATGAGCATTTTCTATGAAAAAATTGAAATTCTCTTGAAGAAATTTGAGGGTTAAAGGGCTAAAGGGTTAAGAAAGTCTATAGCGCCCATGTAATGGTGTAACACGAGGTGATCGCTTAGGGCAGGTGTGAATGAATTATATAGTAAAAAACACATGGTTATAACATATCACTGCTGTGTAGCCCAAAAGGATATATTTATATTTGACTTGTAGTAAAAGATCATCTGTGATTATGCTACTATGCTCGTAATGTAGCTCTTAATTGTTGAAATGTAACGTCTTGAATGATAAGGCATTCGGTCTCCAACCAACTCCCCACAATGCGCTTACTACTGTTAATGTATGAACACAGTGAATTAAAAATATGTTAATCTTTAGTGGTAAACAACAATAGCCAGTGAGCGGGTTCACGCATTATTATCGATTTTTTAAATAACTTTAGTCACAGCAAGGACATTGTAATATCTTGCCAAATATCAATCTTGTGTCATTTGTTCCCCAGAATGTGTTTTTATGTATGCGAGTGCACTCAAATAATCAAATCCTAACACTCGACTCCATCGCAGCAAATTGCACGCTCTCATGCAGTATAATTAATGTATTTTATAGTTTACGATATGAAAGACATATTTTATGAAAAATATTCAACAGTGATCAGCAGCGTGGTCTCCAAAAATGGGTAATGAAACTAGAAAAAAAGTACTGTGTCCAGGAATGTACATACACATGTTGCCGCGTGTATAAATGTGCAGTCGCCTGTATACAACTGTTGCTGCAACATTTCTTTTGAAAATTTTATAATTAAATGACTGCCACTTTAAATACGATAGATACATGATTATTATCTATATAATATTATACATACAATATCGCTTAGTTTACCTATATATTACCCATGTAACGCTGTACTTCACTCTGATTTTTTTGATAATTAAATGACTGGGAGACGCCGCCCTGCCACCATTTCAGGCTGGCCTCAAAACCGCAATATGCGGACTCAAATCGGCAACATGCGGCCGCAAATCCGCAACATGTATGCATGCATTTTGGCGTGTATGTGTGTCCGGGCATGTACATACATATGTTGCCGCAGGTATAAATGTGCAGCCATCTGTATAAAATTGCGGCCGCAACATTTAAAAAAAATTTAATAATTAAATAAAAAAAGCGCCATTCAATGCGACAATTTGGCATAGGAAGCCACTATTTCACTTAGTTTCAAAATATTTTACTTTTTTTTTTTACTACCCTTCAACCACGAGGGGGGTGGGGGGTGGGGGGGGGGGTGCGCACCACCCACCTAATTAATACGTTAAATGCTACAAGGATGTCATTATTTGTCAATGATAAGGAAATTGTTCTTTACCACACCAAATCATTTCCATAACAATTTTGAAAATTTAATAATTAAATGACTGCCATCTGTTTTTGAAAAATATCTTTTTAACCACGAGGGGGGGGGGGCACTGCCGCCCACCTAATTAATACGCTAAACACAGCAAGAACACGATCAATGCACATGTGTCAATGCCTATTTAAAACACACATTAATCTATGCATTAACACGTCATAACAGACAATTGCCTGTAGCCGGACATTTAGAGCGGACACCTGCATGAACAATAGCAGCCACCTGCTCATTTAGAACAATAGCGGATACCCGCTCATTTAGAAGAATAGTATACAGCGTACACTGACTCATTTAGAATGATAGACTCCGCCCACTCATTCAAATCAACCAATCAGAATGCAGTATTTAAATAGGTCAAAAGCTCATTTGCATAACAATAGCAGACAGCTGCCCCCTAGACTACTAACGTATTCAGTGGAGTTGGTAAGTTAGATACAAAAAAAAGATAGTATTTTCATTGATCCTGACGTCGAGTCTATAGCGCAACCAACAAGACGAATATCGTTTAATCTTCGAGATGTTGCAGGAACGAAAATAAAAGAACTCTTAGATGCCAGTTGATGGCCCAGCTCCACGGCTTAGTCCAGTTGAAAGAGTCCCTAAGGATAATTTGGAGATCAGGCTTTGTCTAGATTTCTGCGCGGTGCCAACATAGCTAGAATTCGAAGTCAACATGCGAGCCCAATGGGTGATGAATTAGTACAAGGCATGAACAAATTGGTCAAGTTTAGTCAGTTAGATTTATAAAGTTAATGCTATAATCCCAAACAATGTTAACATTTGCGACCCATTCCGGCCTTTATATGTTTAAGAGACTCCTTTTTGGTGTGTCATCTGCCAGTGAACAGTATCAACACGAAGTTTCCTCAGCATTAGCTGGGATAACCAGGGTTGAAATAAATCGGATGACATTATCATACATGCTGCAGACGAAAAATCCAATGATGAACGTGTGCATGCGGAACTTAAATGGCTAGAGAGGTGTGGATTGACACTAACCTACCAAGTTAAGATGGACAAACTGGTGCTTATGAGAATTCTGTTGACGGAAATAGGTATGGGTCCAACTGAAAAATGTGTAAGTGCAGTAGTCGAGGACAGAGAGCCAGAAAATGCTTCAGAAGTCACAAGTTTCCTAGTGTTAGTAAGTTATAGTGTTCGGTCTATTTCGCAGTTTGCGACACTCACAGAATCGTGTCAGGGGTTAACATGGAAGGACCTGAATTTGGCCCTGAGCAGAGGAAATCCTTCATGGTTCTCCAAGAGAGGCTCGTGAAAGCCAGTAAACTGGCATACTTTGAAAAAAATGCACGACCAAGGTAATTAACATTTCCAGAGCGTGTATGATGACGTCACAATCATTACGTCACAAAGGGTTCCATATAGACCGTCATAAAATCTCAAATTGTCTGACACGTTGTATGAATTGTATGTCTTTGTAATTCTTTGCTATTTAATGAACATGCTGTTGAATATTTTGAAACTAATTTGACTGGGCGCTGTTGCTGCCTTAGTCAGCAACAGCACCCAGTCAAATTGGTTTCAAAATATTCAACAGCTTACCTGTGTAGTTTTTTGGAAATTGATAGTGAGCATGTTCAGAGATCGATCGATCCCAACATGAGCGAGGTGTGGGTGGAGCTTAGCCAGAGATGGGCTGGGCATAGCTAAAACTGGAAAGACCCATTGCAGATAAGAGTCCAGTAGGACCAGGGGCTGTCCTCGTGCAGGAAGATCGCAGTAAAATGGTTCTTATATGTTGTCTGAGTTGTGCTTTATCTGATTGTGAACGAGGGTACTCTCAAACAGAACGCGAAGTCTTTGCACTTGCATGGGCTTGCGAGAGACGATTTGATGTAGTGATTGATCATCAACCGCTGGAAGTGATATATGGGCCCTGTTCTAAACCGTGCACACACATGGAGCGGTGTGTCCTGAGACTCCAACCATATGGCATTCAGGTTGTTCATATTTCGGGGAAGGATAATACCATGAATTCACTTTCACGTCTCCTATGTGTTAAACCATGGCACGATGAACTCACAAAGGAATCAGAAGAGTATGTTCGGTTAATAGCTGTCAATGCTACACATAGAGTGTTAACGACCCGTGAAGTCGAAAAAAGCTTCATCAGAAGATGAAGAACTAAAAACTGTCCGTGAAGCCATTGAAACAGGACATTTCGAAAAATGAAAATCATGTGCACCAATTATGAATGGGCTATGTGTAATTTGATATATACGTGGTTCATGAATAGTACCCCCAGCAGTGCTTCGTTCCAGAGCATTCATCCATCTCAAGTCGTGTCACAGACAGTAAACTCAGATCGTAATCCAATAATCCAGTAATAATAGGGCAGTATCGGAGTACTGCCATCCTATAACTCTGAGCTGAAACACTATAACAATGGCTCATCGATGTAAGCAGATAAGAATGCCACAAAAACTTTTAGATTATGTGACTGACTAAATAACATTTACTACAGGACATTATTAATTCATCATTGCCATAGTAATAATCAGTATCCTAGAGGAAAATTGTCTTGAGCTTGCATAAGTAATCATGGTTTTATAGTTCAGCTGATCGATACAAAGTTGATATGTCAATCTCAAAATCTACCATAATTTGAATTGTTCAGATTTTAATTATAACTCTATGGCAATAAGCGAGATCAATCTCCGCGCGCAAAGAATTATGGGATCGCACCGGGGTAAACAAACACTTTTAGATGGCAGGCTGGTATAAAGCGTATGTGGGTAGCTATGTAGAGGCTATATATTTTCTCAATGGATGTAGGTATTTGTTTCACAGAATGCACCCCAAGTATCAGTTTACTGGTCAATTGTCCAATATGTAATGTTTTATTGCTAATGGTAGTTTGGCTGCGTATTTATGACTATAACAACATGTGCGGAAGTGAGTATCTGCATGCAGTTCCCGCTGCTAACCCTCTAAACTATCACTATCTAGCTATAGTAGGCCTATACTAAGACTTTATTTGTGTCAATTGTACTCTTTAATGGATAAGCCAGCAAAAAACATTGTGCAGAGGTCAGGAATATTCCAATCTTTGCTTAGTTCATTTGCAGACCATAGACAATTTTGAAAATTGACCACAGGAATGACTGGCTAAATAAACGAACCAGTCATTCCAGTGCTCAATTTTCAAGAAAATCTCTTGACCTGCAAATGCAGTAACCACAAGTAACATTCGCAGGACAACCGAAATCTATTTTTGTAAATTAAAGTGGTAAATTTACAAAGAAAAAATTGTCTTCTATTGGTCTACACATATATACACCTGTGCAAAAGTTAAGCACCAGCAAAAACAATAGAACGTAGAAACATGATGGTACAACTAGGCTGCCATACTTTTTGTCCCCGCGTTAGCTGAATAATTCCAAGTACGAAATGCACATGCATGCATGACTTCACGCCGCTTGATGTCCGTGCGTGGCGGGAAACAGCACACGTGTTCAGTTATGTAAAAGTCCAGTTTGAGGTGTAGAACATTACATACAGATTTAGGCGACAAGATTAGGAATTTTGTGTTCATGACCGTGGTTTATTTGTACAGAGAGAATTAGCTCTTGATTGTGAACCGCTATGGCAAGACGAAGGTTAAGTGATCGTGTGAAATGGCAAATCATAGGCATGCATACCACTGGTATGTCATGCAGAGAGATTGGCAGACAGCTGAACATTAACCATACTGTAATCAGTCGTTTGATTGCAAAACATGGGCAAACTAACGAGGTGAACGACAGGCCTAGATCTGGAAGACCGAAGAAGACTACTGCCCGTGATGATCGAGCCCTAGTACGGCTTGTTAGGAGATCTCCATTCACCAACAGCAGAGTGCTCAGCCAGCAATGGGAAACGCGCAATAGAGTGTCAATGTCTACCGTCAAAAGGAGACTGTATGCTGCTGGCATGAAAGCTAGGAGACCTGTCAGACGTCCTCTCCTCACTGCACACCACAAAGAGGAGCGTCTGAGGTGGTGCAATGAAAGAAGACACTGGAACATGAGATCCTGGAGACGGGTACACTGGTCCGATGAAAGTCGGTTCCTGCTTCATGCCACAGATGGTCGAACTCGTGTATGGAGGTCCAGACGCACGGCGTACGACCAACGTAACATCATGGAAGAAGTTCCATTTGGTGGAGGTTCCGTTATGATATGGGGGTGCATCTCATTTGATTGTAAGCTGGATCTGTTGACTGTACCTGGAACACTAAATGGACAAAGATATCAAGATTCCGTACTGGATAGAGTTGTGGTCCCTCATTTTGTAAATCAGGCACCTGGAACCCACCCTATATTCATGGATGACAACGCCCGACCACATCGTGCTAGAGCTGTGCATGAATACCTCCGCCAGAATGCCATCGAAACCCTACCATGGCCAGCAAGGAGCCCTGACATGAACCCTATTGAGCATATCTGGGACCTTCTGGGAAACATGGTGAGAAGGAGGGATCCTCCTGTGCAGAACCTACAGGAATTAACAGACGCACTCCATCTTGAATGGCAACGAATACCACAATGGCGTATCAGTCGGTTGGTGACCAGCATGAGACGTCGTGTCCAGGCCGTCATCCAGGCACAAGGTGGATATACCCGGTATTAATAATGACAGTCTCAAACTCGTGCACAGATGTTAAACTTCGTTTTCAGACACCATTAATGACAATCTAGCCACGTGTGTCAACTGTAGGGCAATAGTTGTCAGTTGTGTCAACGTAACCATATTCAGGCCTCGTTTTCAAGTTCAAACAAAAACATACAGTGTTTCCCCACCATCATAATCAGCATTCCTCTAGTTGCATTATTACCTCTTGCACTAAGATGGATGGGTACATAAATGTTTATGCTATTGCTTTCTTCATAGTACATGAATATACCCTCGCATGTGCGTAAAAATAGGGTGGTGCTTAACTTTTGCACAGGTGTATAGATAAATATGGAAAGTTATAGAAAATAAAAGTGGAATGATTCAAAGTGCTTAGTGTAACTTATGACAACAAGTAGTAATAGGGGGTCAAAATTATACCACCTCCTTTGTCTAAATGGAAAACAGGTGGGGGCCTCATTTGTCTAAATGGAAAGTAGGGTCGTGGTCAAAATGATACCCTCCCTCAACTGGCCGCCATTCAGCGATCCGTGGTCCCCACCACTCTCAATCCCTGGGGCATAGGTTGTTGAGACCACCACGGATTGCCGAACGGCTGCCAGGGAGGTAGGATCATCCCGACACTACTACTACCAGGGGCTGAACGCCCATTTAGAGACAAGCCTCCACAGTGATATACACCACTGCTCGCCCACAGGGTCGGCCTCTCTATTCTGTGTAGGCTCAGACAAACACGTAGTCTCTGTCAGAGTCGCATCGGCATGATGGGACCACCCATAGGGGCTTCCATCTACCTTGACAACGCTCACCTTGGAGGAGGGTAAAGTGATTAGCATGTGAACCATGGCAGACTCTGGCAAGTTCACATGTTACGCAGAGAAGCTGGTGCTGAGTAGGGGTCTCCAGCAGACAACCACGGCCTATCCTCTCCACCCCATAGAAGTGGCAGACAGACTTGATCTCTTTACGTCGGTGAAATCGGCCGTAAATGTTTCTCCGCAAGGGGTCGACCCAAGGATTGTACAGGCGGTCATCCCGGAAGTGGGCCCACTTGGCATCCAATATCATGGCAGTTTCAGCGCCCTGCACCACTGCTGTAGACGCCAGCACGAGCAGTATGATGAGAATCATGGCTATATATGAAGAGTTAAACTGAACAGAGTGAACCCCTCGAGAAATATCTGTGCCAGATGGAGCCCTGTTCCATCCGGATCGATAGTGATCTTCATCCCCCACCCCCCAGGGGCAGGGGCTAGCTGCTTCACTCTGCCGCCGGCTAAGAAACGTAGCTCTAGGACTATATGAGTCGTTTGCGGGCTAGTAGTCCGACTCGCTGAAGCAGTTTAACAGCACCCTTGACTTTGGAGACATGTGACACACCATCTACCCATAGGATGCCCTCCTGGCGGTTAACAGCTTCTTCTGGTCCATCGAATGGACGACGCAGCAGGAGCTTTCCACCTGTAACCCTGATCCGGTGACCCACCCTTGTCAGGGAGACACCTTCACCTATGTAGGTGAGGAAGGATGATCCCCGATTGTAAACCTTTCAAACTGTCCCATCCTTTTTCACAACAGTGGAGAGGTGAGTAACCTCATGGAGGAAAAGTACAATCGTGGGCTCGCTGCTCTGCAGTACTGCTGACATTGTCGCACGTTATGTCATGGAGAACATAGCTTTCCAGTTCGTCTGGAAGCTATGGATTCGCAGATCAAAGATGCCCTCGATAAAAAGACTACGTTTATACAATGCAACCTGTGTATCCTTGATACTGTATAACTGTAACAGTTGGGCAGCTCCAAAGGCAACTCTATACAAACTGGATGCCTGCCACCGCAAACATCTCAGCACCATCGCCGGACACCTCTGGCCAGACAGCATAATTTCCAATGATGCACTATACAGTAAAAGTCGTCCAGCAAAGATGGTCCGTCCTTGGCCATGTGCTAAGGATTCCAGAAGACACACCAACACAGAGAGCCTTGGAAGTTTCCCTACAGGGCGCCGGCAAATTGATAAATTCGAGGACGTCATTGCATAAATAGGTTACGCTGCTGCGATGTGGCCTCGGTAGACTCAGATCAAGAATGGACCTGAGGAAGATAAAGATTTTGTCTGAAGACAAGACACATGGTAAAAAGCGAAGAAGGGCTGGTTGCAGCGGTGTGCTGCTACTACTACTACTACTACTACTACTACTACTACTACTACTACTACTACTACTACTACTACTACTACTACTACTACTACAACAACTACTACTACTACTACTACTACTACTACTACTACTACTAGCGACATAGCGCAGTAATCATACACATATCATATGTAATATCTATGTATGGCTAAATATATGTAGATTTTGTGTTAATAAATAGTCTGAATCTGTATTGCCCAACGTCATAATACGCAGTTCAGAAAAAGTGAGGAAAGCCCCAAAACTGATGACTCGTATTGGCGTAATTTCTAACGTCATAATAAGCAATTATGAAACAGTGAGGAAAATCCCCCAAACCGATGACGATGATGACGTAATGTCTGACGTCATAATAAATAATTGCCATATTAATATAAGAGGGTTGCTTAGGAGCCGCATTAGTCAGAAGTTGAATGTTAGCACAAGTGTATTTAGTTTAATTACTAAGTTACAAAATACTTTCACAAGAATTTATCATGACTGAGAAGGTCGATATGAATGGGTTTGAGAAGCGTTACGAGTAAGTATTTCTCAAAGTAATAAACAACCTCAGAGTATATGTAATGTCAAATTCACATTCAGTTATTTATATATCAGTTGACTATAGTTTGTAAAAATCACATTGAAAATGTGCAATTACATTTACACTTACTTCAATTTATTAAAGTAATTAATTACAACTGCAATAACTTTTCAATGTAATTAACTACAATTAATTTTTTTTAAATAAAAGAGAGTTGGCTATAACAAGCATACATGCATAAGTGTGAAAATAATAAGTAATCCTATGTTTAGAATAAAATGTGTTTATACTCACCGGATGTCAAAAGTTAACACCTCTATGTAATACGCGCAATTTCTAGGCAGAGGCAGCACGCTTGGCGATGATTGGACAGCCCATCAAAGGCATTGCCTATGTGACGATGCCACCCACCCCCTGCATAGAAGGACATGAACACTGTGTAACCATCCTTTTGTCCAAATAAAGTGGTAGTTCTGAAATACAACCACATACTCAAGGGATGAAATCAATCTCAGTTTCTCAAAAGTGCTAACAACAATTTTTATAGATTTACGTCATCAAATAATGTTTCCGTTTTCCATTATAGCGTTAGTGTATGCTCTCTTTTAAGTATGTTTGTACAGTGGGCTACTATGGAATATTTAATTGAATATATTCTAGTTTTGGCTAGACTGTAGTTTGGGCTGCCAAAAATGGCGGACGAAATCACGAGAGTATTTCACTACCTGCTAGGGAATCCTCGCACATTTTACACATGGGTCAAATTTGGTAGGCCGCTTGAGGGTTTAACTCTAGGAAAATACAGAGCTACTGGTTTAGAGATGATTAGCCTATATCAAAATCTTGTTTGCATTAATTTGCTTTAAAGCACAATAGAACCCAAGTACTAAATCTTTCTTTCAATGTCATATTGGGTAAGTAATAAGAGCTCCGCAAAAGGCCCATAATACCGAGCCCTGATGACAAACCAATGAATGAGGGCAATCAGAAAAATAGAGGTTTCTTCCTCCGACCTAGATTGGTCATCCTATGAAATTTGAAAGTAATCCGCTAAACGGTCATGGAGAAAACACGGTAAACCATTTTCAAGCTGGCAGCCCTATTGGATTTAGGATCATCGTCGATTTCGATAAATTTATTTCTCAGAACTAGTCCAGTCTTACTATGGAGTTTCAAAGCAATCCGATAAACGGTAGTGGAGTTATCATCCGGAGAGAAACTTTCAACATAGCCACCCTTGACTGGCGGACATCATGGAATTCCGATTATCAATTTCAATAGGTTTCTTCTCCAGACCTAGTCCAAGAACTCTATGAAGTTTCAAAGCGATCGAATAAACTGTAAAGGCGCTCTCATGCAGAAACCTAATTTTAAGATGGCCCCCAGTGGCTGGCGGTCATCTTGCATTTCGGATCATCGTCGATGTCGATGTTTCTTCCTCAATCCAGTCACCATATGCAGTTTAAAAAAAATCCGATAATTATAAACAGAGTTATCCTCTGGAACCAATTTTCAAGACAGTATTAGACTATTATTTAGACTGAACCATTAACGGCTGAGCTGTCTGAGCCGCATAGAAGACCAAATATTCGGATCTTTCGTTTTTTCTGTCTTTCGCATTTTCTGGATTTCTTCGGATCACGCCCTTAGTGTATGGTCGTACCCTTTCTTGTGTTAAAATTTCCGCAAAATCGGACTTGTACCGTATTTTCTGAGATATCCATAGACCCAGAATTTGATCCGATCTCATCACGGGTTCTTTAATCCGGATCACGGCCAGCATCTGGAAATCCCTTGACACTAACTTCCTTCCTTGTGTTCATATTTGAGCCAAATCGGATCAGCAGTTTCTTAGTTACAGGCGTGGACGGACACACAGACAGACGGACCAGATCACAATACCCCTTCCTCTTACAGGGCGGGTGATGATAATGATTCACCAGTCCATGTATAGCTGAATATAGTCTATAACGTTTGCTTCAGGTTTATTGGAGAAATCAAACGTACCTTCGAGAATCTTACCTCCTCCATGTACGGATTTAGAGAGAGAATGGAAACGCTGCACAAGAATATATGCATTAGTAAGTATGATCTACCAACAATTATATTAAATAATCGTATTCCTTTCAATTTTAGATATTTTATTAGCATTATGTATGCGTATGTGCGATTTGTTAATGAAGTGTATACAGTATACACCCCCACCCCACCCGTGCTCCACACCTCCATCCCTGACACTCACACACCCCACCCCGCACACCCACACCCACACCAACACCACTTGGCGCCGTGTTTCATCGAGCAATAGTTGTTGTTTGTCGAAGTATAACGGCACACGTGGCATATAATTACTGAATGTATGTAATATTGTCGGAGTAGGTGATAATAGTCTATACACCGACGCCCTGTACCTTGAGTTTTAACAATCTCAATTTCATGGTAACTACTATATAGGTAAACTGTTGCATATTTTGAAAGTAATTTGATAGAATCCTGTTGCTGCCAACAGCTCACAGTCAAATTAGTTTCAAACTGTTCAACTCTATAATTATTAAATTGTAAATAAGTTTACAAATTCGGCAATTTGGAGGAATATATAGGTTGATTTGGCAAGCACATTTTATATCATGTATTACCATTATGTTGACGAATGAAATCATGCTTGTGTATGAAGATGACGTAAGAGAGAGGGATCAATTTCTAGCGGTGTCACGCCCATTTCTAGCTAACCTCGCCCACTTTACACCAGTGTTGCGATTGATTTGAAACTGAAACCTGAGTTATCAGAATCTTAATTTCAAGGTATCTATGCAGATTTAAGCTGTCGAATATTTTGAACTTAAGCGACTGGTGGGTGATGGAGTGAGGGTGGGTGGGGGCGTTAGGCGGGTGTGGGTGAGTGGGTGGGTGTATGAGTTTCAGACACTGGCGGGCACGGCTCTCAGTCAAGTAAGTTTCAAAATATTCAACATAATTTTTATTAAATTGTAAATTAATCAAAGACATAGAATTCAGACACTTTCGCCTATGCCGTGTTGATTGTGACATCAGCCAACAGGTAATATAATATAAATTAGCTATTTGTTTTGTTCTATTTAATTCATGCCTGTCATATTTCAGTTGAAAGTGAAAGATTTCCACGATTGCCTGCAAATGTGGACAGGGCGCTAATTAAGTCTAAAATTATTGACTACAGCGGCGATAACGAATACTTCAATGAATTGAACACAGTAACCCACTGGCCTATGCATAAGATTGAAAGGTGAGTGTTTAAATTTGTGTACATAATATGTAAGTTTTTAAGATGAGATACTAACACATACACAACATACGATCTGATTAGCAGCCGTTGTGGAGAACCTAATCATGGATTGATATACAATAGGTATGCGCCTTGACCCGCCAGCCCGCCCACCCGCCTGCCTGGCTTCTCACGCGCCCGTCCGTTTGTCTGTCTGTATGTCTGCCATGCCTGACTATCCATCTATCTATCCATCTATTCAACCCGCCCGTCCGTCCATCTGTCTGTCAGCCTACCCATCTGCCCACCCATCCATCTGCCTGCCTTCCCACCCGTCCGCCTGGCCTGTCCGTCTGAACGTCTCTCCGTCCATCCATCCAACTGTCCATCCGTCCATCTATTCGGGCATCCACCAGTCCATTCATCTGCCCTCCATCTATCTATTTGTTCCTCCATCTGCCTGCCTGCTTCCCTGCCTGCCTGCCTGCATACCTGCCTATCTATCTATCTATCTATCTATCTATCTATCTATCTATCTATATGTCTATCTATTTATCTATCTATCTATCTATCTATCTATCTATATATTAACAGCCATTTCACTGCCAAATACTCAGAATTGTTGTCAAAGCTCCAGACG
This sequence comes from Chaetoderma sp. LZ-2023a, assembly GCA_034401795.1. Lineage (NCBI taxonomy): Eukaryota > Metazoa > Mollusca > Caudofoveata > Chaetodermatida > Chaetodermatidae > Chaetoderma > Chaetoderma sp. LZ-2023a. Next base: position 118,489,476 of record CM067359.1, read on the forward strand.
ACATATAAAGATGTCCTGCAGAGGAAGCAACATTATGGCGCCAAGCTCTTTGTCATGTACCATGTAAGTCACGTATTTAGGCTAGAGATAACACGTTTAATCTAAACAACTTACATCATATGGAGTTACAGTTTAAAGTAGCACCGACACTGTTTTTAAAACGACCCCTTATTAGAACACTACGAGAAATTAAATAGATTGCATGAAAATACGTAATATGGAGATGGTAAATGTGGAAATGACGGCGCTTAGTTACCAAACTAATCCTCTCGTCCAATCGGTCTGCAATGCGCTACGCTTTGAGTTAGTCCTCATATAACTTCTCATATAATTTAATTTCTCGTAGTGTTCTAATAAGGGGTCGTTTTAAAAACAGTGTCGGTGCTACTTTAAACTGTAACTATACATATATATATATATATATATATATATATATATATATATATATATATATATATATATATATATATATATATATATATATATATATATATATATATATATATATATATATATATATATATATATATATATATATATATATATATATATATATATATATATATATATATATATGTCTGCCTGTCTGTCTGTTGTCTCGGCGGGTCCATTGTGCCACTCATGAATCTCTGTCATGGTATATACAGCATGGTGCAAGACTTACTAACTAGTGTTGTTCCGATTAATCGATTTGATCGATTATTAATTGGTTTGCATGTTCAACCAACCGATCGATCATGATTTCCGAAATCGATTTTGGTTGTTTATAAATTGACTTTATTAATATCTTTTAACTGGTCAAGCTAGAAAACGAATACTTTTTGGAAAAGGATTTAAATTTAATTGTTACAACTATATAGTATTACTCCTTAGTCTAAGACATTAATTCTTTCAGCACTGAAATAGTATGTTAATTTCAAAGCAACCATACCAATAACATGTTGAATATTTTGAAACTTAATTGACTGGAAGCTGTTGCTGCCTTAGGCAGCAACAGCTTCCAGTCAAATGAGTTTTGAAATTAATATCTTTTAACTGGTCAAGCTAGAAAACGAATACTTTTTGGTAAAGAATTTAAATTTAATTGTTACAACTATATAGTATTACTCCTTAATCTAAGACATTAATTCTTTCAGCACTGAAATAGTATGTTAATTTCAAAGCAACCATACCAATAACATGTTGAATATTTTGAAACTTATTTGACTGGAAGCTGTTGCTGCCATAGGCAGCAACAGCTTCCAGTCAAATAAGTTTCAAAATAGTCAACAAATTATTTCTTAAATTATTAAGAATCTGTCATACCTGCGACTTGGTTTGAAAGGGGTTATTATCCTTGAACATGCTATAATTACTGCATTCAAAATGGGTAGAAATGAGAACCTGTTATGATCAGTCATTAATTGATCGTCGGCTAGTTTATAAAATCAATCATCGATCACAAAAATAGTACCAATTCCCAATACTATTACTAACAGAAACAGCTTTAACCACAGATACTGTTACACGGGCACACGTTTTCACAGTTACCCCATCAGCATTTCTCAATCTCTCAATGGTGATGTCTAAAAGGCCTCCTCCAATCAACACCATCTTGAATATATGCAGTCTTATCCTTTATAGTCTGTTACGTACCTTGTTCTCTCAGGTCCGGACTATTTTTGGATAGTTTTCATTCCGGATTTTCTGTTAACTGATCTTTTTAGATCTCTAGTTATCCAGCTATCCTTAGTGAGTTAATTATTTTCTTCAGGATATTTCTGTATCTTGATGTTTATGCAAAATCTTTTGTCTAATCTAAAATTTGTTTCTTGCCGATCCTGTATCTTAAGATTTTCGTACTTCTTGTCTGTTTGCTAACTTCCGGCTCATCACTTCCCTTGTACTGCTACAGTCGCAGCTAAATTCTTACCATGTATTACATCCAATCCTATCTTTCTGTGATACTGTGCTTGTGTGTCAAACTTTTTTGGTAAATGAAAGATATGTCTCACTTACTATGTCTATTGCGTTGTCTCCAGGGGATGCTTAACTTGTTCTTATCTAGATTATCTCCCATTCCGTGATGCAGCGGAAACCACATTCCCATAATTTCTGCAATGCCGTCCGGCTGTCTTCTCATGGGTATCATATCTTCCTATTTCTTCTCTTCTATTCCAAAGCATCAATTCATGAATCCATTTCCTCACTCAATTATATGACGCCATAATCAACTACACGACGTGTATGCTGACGTCATAATCATGACATCTTTCAGCTTAATAGTCCGACACGTTGTACGAATTGTATGTTTTTGTTATTTAAGAAACATGCTGTTAAATATTTTGAAAATAATTTGACTGGGCGCAGTTGCAAGCAGCAGTCAAATTAGTTTCAAAATACTCCAAAATATTCAACAGCTTACCTGTATAGTTTTCTGGAAATTGATAGTCCGGAAGCTCAGAGATTGATCGACCCCAACACGAGTGAGGTGTGGGTGGAGCTTGGCTAGAGATGGAAAGGTCCATTGATGGGCATATGTCAACTAAGTGGAGCGCTTCGACGGAACAGCTGTATTGGACGGTCGTCAATCCTCTGGACTCTAAATTACTTATGTCGGTCTGTCTCTTCTTTATCACCTCTCTATGCCCCGGTGTTGCTGATATTGCGTTTCATCATGTGATAAACTAGTACACAAGTAAAAATAGACATTATCTTGTAACTAATTTCTGTCCCTTGAAATGTCAACGAAAGGCTCAGATTGATTGCGGGCATGGGCCATGATTCGACCCATTATGTACAACGTATCCCTAATTTCTGCTTCTAATTTGTAAACCATTTCTATCACCTCTTCCAGATTAATGTGTTCCGGATTATTGACAGCAATGGTACGCTGATAACCTTGGTTCCCTTCTACCAGTTTAAAGCGCAGTGAAGGGAGACCATTCTATGGCTTTCCTGCGATAAATGCCTAAAGGTTCTATTTCACAAACGTCATGCATCAGTTCTGGTCAAATGAAGACGATGGAAGATGTGTCTTACAGTTTTCTCTTACTAGAGAGGGATCTTATCTTGAACGGTCCAGCTGGAAATTGCTCGTGTATCTAGAAGGGTGCTAAGCGGTTCTCTAAATGGTTATAATGCTTCTGGATTATGGATCTTGTGTTGATCGACAAATTCCTAATATCTTTTCTGCGATCCGAGGTTTTACTTCTTTTTCTTGGATGGTTAACGTATGAATACCCGAATTCTTCGTCTGTTCCACCATATCTTTTCATGCAGTTTATTTTAGTTCAGTTATCTCTTTTCATGAATTTAAAAATTGCTTGGTAGACTTTGCATTGGATCAAGCTAGTGGTTCTTCTGCAATATTCAGTACCCTACAAAGGTATCAGCGGACCTGAGGATGTAGCGATACCGCCCAGAGAACTGACTCACCTGAGAACCAGTTTGCTGCCCTAGTGGCTAACTAGGTCATCAGCTCGCTGCGTGCTAATTAACATTGTGCTTTGGGTCTAAGGACACAGTCTCTCCCACGAATCTGATAATCAATATTACACACCACTGAAAAAATGTATCCAGTCAAGAAAGATCGACAAAATGTCAGCTAAAACTAATCGATGGAGTCAGACCAATCTGAAATCTGGAAACCATCGTTCCAGATTCAATTGGTTCTGAGTTAAAAAAATCATATATGTGCCACATCTCGTAGCTTAACAATCGAATCTTTGTCGGCACTACAAGTATAAATGATTAATTCAATCAGTACAACTATTGGTCCTTTCCAGTTTATCCATCCATCATATGATGTCATAATCAACTACGTGACGTGTAGGATGACGTCATAATCAATTTCAGCATGAATGACCAGTTTTAGTCAGTCTTAAAAGCTTAATAGTCCGACACGTTGTACGAATTGTATGTCTTTTCTATTCAGTAAATATTCTGTCGAATATTTTGAGGCTAATTTTATGGGGCGGCAGCAACAGCAACCAGTAAAATTAGTTTCAAAGTATTCATCAGCTTATCTGTATAGTTTTCTGGAAATTGATAGTCAGAGGATCGATCAATCTCAACACCGGCAAATCGTAGGTGGAGCGTAGCTAGAGATGGGCAGAGCATAGCTAGAACTGGAAAGGTGCGTAGAGTGACCAATTTCTAGCTATACCACGTCTATTTCTATATAAGCCCCGCCCACTTTCTTGCGCATGTTGGAATCCATTTGAAACATTGAAACCAGAATTCCCAGACTCCTTCAGGATAACTATACAGGAAAATCCATGACTGATATAAGCATAATTAGCCTGGTAGGCATGGCTGTTATGACAGTATCAGCTATTAGTCGTGCCTCAATTTCAATTTTACAACTTAAAAAATTATATTAATTTATATGGAATGAAATCATCATATGTTAAGATTTATTTCGTTTCATTACATATAGGCTCACAGTTTAAGCCTCTAAATGTGAATATGCACCTTTAAACAGAATATTTATTAAATTGTAAATTCACATATAATTGAAAAAAATTTCAACCATCGTGATGCTATTTTGATTGTGATGTCATATACTTGAGTGCTATCTCTGATATGATCAGATTTTGGTGGCTAAGAACGTGATATACGTTGAATATGCTATAGATTTCATCAGCGTTCAATTTCGTAATTTGAGATCTGTAAAATATTTGTATTAAAGAATATGCTTTGCTATATAGAAGTTGTATATTTGTTTTGTGAAGTTTTATTTATCACCATATCTGATATTTTTCCTAGTCTTATAAACGAAGTCTGGACCGAATTACACAGCATTGTGAACAGCTGCACTACATGGATAAAGAGAAAGTCCACACTAGTCTTGTTCGCTGGCTTCAAAAGGATTTGCACCACACCCAGGCCGCGGTAGAAATTCAGCAGAATAAGTTGATAAAGTACGTCGAACACAAACAAAGTGACCGGAGCAAATTCTTTCAACAAATGCAACGTCTTGATGGTCAGCTTTGTCATCTTGAACAGATGTGTGCTGAAGAGTTTCAGACCATTTTGACCGAAACCATCAAAAAATATACAGACATATTGAAACATGGGTAAGTACTCTGTTTATCAACATCTAATGATAGTATATTAGTATTTACTATTCAGCATCTATTATTTTCTAATTATTTAACCTTCAATACTTCTGATTTTTGTAATACTCAAACTCTAGCAAAGGGATTTCTTTGGGATAAATAGGTGTTTAACACTATCATAGCTTGCTGAGCATATTTAATTTTTTCATTTTTTGTGCGTGTGGGATTATCAAATGGTCAAGATTCAAAACCAATGCCACTGTAGCTAAAGTGAAACGGTCATTGATACTTCATAATTATGCAAATGAGATTTCTATATTATTTTGGTTATGCATAACTCTTGATCAGATGATGAAAGCTATTGGTTTAGAGGCTAAAATGTCAAGGCCAATGCTACGAAATATAATATTAAGTTCCACGCAACCACTCTATCAAATGTATTTCAGACATAGCCTACTTGATATTTGGTATTCCTGGTTTGATGATTCTATACTGTTTCAATATAATTTAATTGACTCGAAATGTCCGAGGACCTTTATATTATGAATCAGAATAAATAATGAATAAAGCTCATTCTTCTTGATTTGTTCAAACCAGGCATCGACACCAACAGCAATTGGCCTCAGATTCTCTCCACAAGAAACTCCATAACATGGACCCTAATGGCAAAGCTGGGAAATGGCTCCAGTCAATAATTGACCGGCTTTACATTGTGTCTGATGTAAATCCCGAAGTTAGTTAATAATAATAATAATAATAATAATAATAATAATAATAATAATAATAATAATAATAATAATAATGTAAGCACGACCGATGCATAAAGAATGGACTTTTCCAGTTTATCTATCAATCATATGACGTCATAATCAACTATGTGACGTGTATGATGATGCCATCATAATCAATTAAGTTCGTCACAAACGCTTAATTAATGACGGACTAAGCATTGTTGTATGTCTTTAGGCTACTAACTAATAAACACGCTGTTGAATATTTTGAAACTAATTTGACTGGGCGCTGTTGCTGCCATAGGCACCAACAACACCCTGTCAAATTAGTTTCAAAATATTCAGCAGCTTACCTCTAGTTTTCTGGAAATTAATAGTAGAACAGTTCAGGGATCGATCGATCGCAACATCGATCCCAACACAAGTGTTGGTGGAGCTTAACTAAAGCTCGAGATGGGCGGGAATAGCTAAAACTGGAATACACCTTTTTTCCTATATTCAAATACTAGTATACAAACATCTTAGCCAATCTCAGTTAACATTTACGCATATTGGAATCGATTTGAAATTTTGAAACCTGACTTCCTAGAATCTAATGTGAACCGTAGCCTGTAGAATTTTCTGAAAGTAATTAGACTGACAGCTCCGAATGGAATTTGTCGCAAAACATTCAACAGAATGGTTTGTAAATTTACCAAAGTTAAACAATTCACCCTTCCAGAGTACCCACCCATTATATGACGTCATAACCAACTACACGCCCGTGTAGAATGACATCATAATGAATGACGTCATGAATGACGTAGATAACTAGGCCCTACGCCACGAACGCATATTCGAAGACGGACTATGCGTTGTTGTACGAATTGTATGTCTTTGCTATTTAATAAATATTATGTTGAACATTTTGAAACTAATTTGACTGGGCGCTGCTGTATCACAAATTAGTTACACAATATTCAACAACTTTCCTGTATAATTTTCAGGAAATAGATAGTTAAGGCATTCGGGGATCAAAGTTTGGGTGGAGCTTAGCTAGAGATGGGCGGGGTATAGCTAAAAATGTAAAGGTCCATTGGTGAAGTAGTGGCAGACATTTCAATTTTCGTGGCGTAGCTATACCGCATTATGATTGTGACGTTAGCTAACACGTGATGTATTTGATTATGAAATCACATACCTGAGTGACAGATCGGATCTTTCCATTATACACAAGAAATGACATTTATGTTGCAGTAACATATTGCATGTGAAAATGTTAATATGTTTTTCCAGGAGAAATATCCTATTTGACATTAAAAATAATATTGATAATTTCGGAGATCATTTATGATGTGCAAGATTTCACCTTTTTCACTTCTTACCCACACTAACATTTAAATCAAGCTACTCCCCCCCCCCCTCCACCCACCCCGCCCAATCCTAGACCACTATATGAGATACATCATTTATGTCATGCCATATGCAATGGACACGTGACTTTTGGTTAACTCTCTACCTCCTAAATTTTTGCAGACTAGATTTTCACGGGTGTTTACCCTGAATAGGTTGAATATTTTGAAAATAATTTGATTGAAAGTTGTTGGTGGCAACAACTTTCAGTCAAATTGTTTTCAAAATATTCAGCATGGCCGGAGTTATTGCTCATTGAAATTATTGTCTGGTTGCTTGCAGCTGTCAGACGGTTAAAAGTTTTAATCATTTAACACATACCTTTGTACTTTGTAAATTGAAGACTTTTAATTAGTCATGCACACGTAAATGATAGATCCTGACGTATTCCATGCGTGTGCTACTAATATGGCCAACACTTTGCCATTGTTTTATGGATATTTAATTATGTATGTATAGTATCATTAGTTGTAGTATTGTTCTAACATTTAACTGTCATATCAGCCAAAACGGCTTCTGCAGTGGTCTTGAGAAATGTCAATGTGCAGACAAGAGAAAGCTATTTTTGAAAATTTACCACTGGAATAGTAATAATAATAATAATAATAATAATAATAATAATAATAATAATAATAATAATAATTTAAGGAGGGTATACATCGTCAGTTAACTGATCTTCCCCAGGTCCTCAGACACACACACACACACACGCACGCACGCAAACACAGATAAATACATACATACGTATATACGCTCTAGGTCGTACACGGTCATTCACACACTCACACACGCACGCACGTATGTTCTTTAATAAATTGATGTTACTTTGTACTTAACAATTAAAGGTCCACAATCATACCAGAATGCTTGATATTAAAACGGTTAAAATTGTATATTTTTAGACTTTCATATTGTGTACTGAAATGTAAGGAAACAAAATAAGCTTTACCATTCATTTGGTTTTTGATGTCCTCGTGGGGGCCTGTAAAGACAAACATGGATGAATTTCGGAAATCAAGCCGATGATTTCATATAAAGTAACATACGTGTTTTCATTTCTGAAGTTGAATTAAAGATGCAGGATCTCTAATTCAAGTTCACAACTAAAAATATATTAATCTATACAGAATGAAATCATCATGTGATAAGATTTATTTCGTTTCTTAAAGCGAGATACGCAAATTAATAAAAAAAAAATTTACCAATTCATTTTCAAACATTCTGGTAAATTTGGACATTTCAAGTTTGTATGCACTACTTTGCAAGAAGTTGAGCCGTTTTGCTTGCATGTGATATTAGACATACCGTATAAGGCATTTCCATTCTTGGTACTAACCACGCACTCGTCGTTCTTGCTTACAGTTACATTTCTATATACATTCATACTAACGCTTATGTGTGCAGGTCTCATGCATGTACTAATAAAACTCATTAATAATATGCTTTATAACGGAAAGAATTTATTGCTCGAATAGTAACATATACGATTAATAATGTAGCCCCTGCCCCCCCCCCCCCCCCACCGTTATGCGCCGTGCATATATATACACACACTATGCCGAGTTATTTTCAGAATATGAATTCCACTCATGGCTAATTTTAATTTTTTTAATTTCCACATATCACTACATTTCGGTAAAATTAAAATGGTTTATAAAATGTTATGTAATTACATATTTCAGTTAATGACATTCGAAGATGATGAAGTAGGTCAAACCAGCACTCAGGATAAGTCGTATGATAATGGTGATGGCAGGGTTCATAATCAAGCAAACAGCAATGTTTATATCGACACTGAAGTTGACAGTAGGATTCAGTTCGATAAGGATGCACCCGCCGATATACACATATTGTAAGCCAAGTTCCTTAGCATAAAACTATTTCTCGCTTATAGAAATTTCCAACAAAATAACATTACCAGTAATCCATAGCGACGAAAGTATGTTCTGTAGACCTGTCGCCAGAACTAATGAGGATCGGGATCAGGACCATTTCTAGACATGACCCGCCCATTTATAGCTAATCTCCGTCAGCTTCTACATGTGCTGATATCGATAAGAAACTCTGAGACTTGAATTCCCAGAATCTTAATTTCAAAGGTAGCTAACTATACAGGTAAGCTATTGAATATTTGAAACTAGTTTAAATTGCTGCTGCATATCCTCCCAGTCAAATTAGTTTCAAAATATTCAACATAATTATTAAAAGCGTCTCGTGACAGACCTTTCTAGTTGCGCGATGGCCATACATCATCTTAACAGTGACGTCAACTAACGTGTGACGTATTCGAGTATGACAATTTGAGTGACATATCGGATGTTTTCATTACATCTAATACTTATTTGTTACTGAACAGATATTCAACTTCTACACCACATTCAAAGGTTTGTTTCTTCAAAATTTGGCCATGTGTCGACTGATGATCGATTTACATATTTTTAACTCACATTGACCTATAGCTACTGTCAAACTGAAATTCATAAGATGTAATTTCGACATAATATTAACCCTTTCATGATGAAGCCGAACAAAGCCGTGCTCTGCAGTGGTCTTGGGGAATGCCCATTTGCAGGCCAATAGAAGGCTATTTTTGAAAATTTACTACTAAAATGACTGGCTCTGTAACAGTGCCAGCCATTCTAGTGGTAAATTTCCAAAAATATCCTATTGCCTGCAAATAAACAATTAATAAGCAAACATTTCGATTTTCGTGACCAAATCTTGCCAAGTTAATCTCAAGATATTCAAGAATGTTTATTAAATTGTAAATTCAATAATGAAAACAATTCAGAAACGTTAATGACGGACTATTGCCTCTTTCGTGACGGACCTACGTCATTTTGATTGTGACGTCAGATAACAAGTGATGTATTTTTAATTATATCGTCAGATACTTGAGTGACAGATCAGATCACTACAATACATATTCTGTTTTCTTGGTACCCTCTGACAAAAAAAGCTCCGACAACTGGCATTCCTTTGATTTGCATATGTATTATATAAGAATTAAAATTAAACCCCGTCATGGACAAACTGCACCCACCCACCCCCACCCCCCTAATTAAACCCGTCATAGACAAACTGCTCCCACTTCCCAAATCGTATTTAGACAATAAATACATTTCTAGACATCATAACAAGCCAATAATAATAGCAAATAATTTGAACAACAATTAATTAATTGTAATAATTGGTGTTAAATGGAAAGACTGCGCCTATGGCTCTCTCCTCACGCTTCAACTGGTTGCCTCTTTGTGGGTACATGGAGTACGGGTATATAATGCATTCTTTGTTTTACGCTGACAATAGAGGGTCAGCTCTGCCACTCAAGTATCTGATGTCATAATCAAATTCTTCACATGTTATCTGATGTCTCAATAAAAATGACCTAGTTCCGTTTCGAACGTCTGTCACGAAAGTGGATGAAAATAGTTAACCAATAACCTCTATAGTTCGAGTTCTCTGACTCCACCTTATGCCGATTCTGTCACCCGGCATATCAGAATCGACATAGGGTGGAGTCAGAGAACTCGGAGTATTACCTCTATAATTAAATTGGAATTTAGATTTTGCGAATTCAGCGTTAAACGTTTCAAATTGATTCCACCACGTGTTAAAAGTGGGCGGAGCTTAGCTAGAAATGGACCCCTCTATTGACAACCGTTCGCTTTGTCTATTTAGGAATACCTCAGATGAGAGTGACTTGGTGTCTGGTGGCCATGGCAATCATAATGAGCCACTCAAGAAGATAGGCATTTCTGGTAAGATCCATTATTAACTTACCGCATCATGTTTTCGTGAATGACCAACATCATACAGTGCCATTATGTGATGTTGTTTGTTGTCTATAGCTATACGAGTATGTGAAAGACAATAAAGATATTCCATGTATTGTCCTATTGGTATGACGTGTCATATGATCATTGGGTCTGTGCATTGGAAAAAGCATGTCGAAATAGAGGAATCCAAGCTGTCAGTCAAATGTATCACGTCATTATGAATTACGTCACATGTAGGTTGAAGTTGCAATCGATCGATCCCAAGATGGGCAAATCGTGGCCGGAGCTTAGATAGAAAGGGGCGTGGCATAACTGAAATTGGATTCATGCATTGGCCTTGTTTGCCATCTGATATTTCAACAAACATTTGATTGGTTTACCATTATAATGGTGTATTGAAGCGAAACGTATCATATAGTGAAATAATTAATTGCATTGTTATATGATATTTACACTGTATGTATGCCAACTTTCCTTAGAGTAGTTCTTTGTATTCTTAGGCAGATCTCCATATTTTAACTCTCCATCATAATCCATAAGCAGTTAAATAATTTTTGTTTGTTTTTCTCTCTTTCCGTTAGATGTTGTAAAGGAGCCCGGTGCCATCAGTGGCTGTTCTACTACCTGGGTCCGCTTTGATGAAACCCAACCCTCGCTCAGATATCCACCTATGAGCAGCATTAGTTGGCCCGAAATACAGAACCACAATGAACAAATTAGTAAGTTTACTAAATGAATGTAAATGTAGTCATGTACCGCAGTTTTGACAATTAGGAGAGGAAGTGTAGAAACCCCATGGGTGGACTGACGACATAATATGCCAAATAGAGGTATACAAGGTTGAGTGAGTTATCTCCGGATCTGCATCTCAGAGAGTCAACCACCAGGTGATGAAGTGATGCCATTAGATGTAGAATATTTATTAAATTGTTTATTCATAAATGAAATACAATTTGTATGGTTTAGTGAGACTTCGATTTTCGTGACGGAGGTAAGTCATTTTGACTGTGACGTCAGCTAGCATGTGACCTATATGATTATGACATCAGATAATTGAGTGGAGATCAGAATCGTCTTGCGCACACGAGAGCTAACATATTAGCAATCAGTCTCTCATCCTTACACTAGAGCTAACATATTAGCAATCAGTCTCTCATCCGTACACGGGAGCTAACATAGTAGCAATCGGTCTCTCACCCCTACACTAGAGCTAACATAGTAGAAATCGGTCTCTCATGCCTACACGAGAGCTAACATATTAACAATCAGTCTCTCATCCCTACACGAGAGCTAACATATTAACAATCAGTCTCTCACTCCTACACGAGAGCTAACATATTAACAATCAGTCTCTCATTCCTACACGAGAGCTAACGTATTAGCAATCAGTCTCTCATCCCTACACGGGAGCTAACATATTATCAATCAGTCTCTCACCCCTACACGAGAGCTAACATATTAACAATCAGTCTCTCATCCCTACACGAGAGCTAACATATTATCAATCAGTCTCTCATCCTTACACGAGAGCTAACATATTAACAATCAGTCTCTCACCCCTACACGAGAGCTAACATATTAACAATCAGTCTCTCATCCCTACACGACAGCTAACATATTAACAATCAGTCTCTCACCCCTACACGAGAGCTAACATATTAGCAATCAGTCTCTCACCCCTACACGAGAGCTAACATATTAACAATCAGTCTCTCACCCCTACACGAGAGCTAACATATTAACAATCAATCTCTCACCCCTACACGAGAGCTAACATATTATCAATCAGTCTCTCATCCTTACACGAGAGCTAACATATTAACAATCAGTCTCTCACCCCTACACGAGAGCTAACATATTAACAATCAGTCTCTCACCCCTACACGAGAGCTAACATAATAACAATCAGTCTCTCATCCCTACACGAGAGCTAACACATTAGCAATCAGTCTATCATCACTACACGAGAGCTAACATATTAACAATCAGTCTCTCACCCCTACACGAGAGCCAGCATATTAACAATCAGTCTCTAATCTATATTTGCTAACCTCATCGCTCTTGTGTTCGCCCAGGTTAAAAAGTCAAAGCACAGAGGTAATCGATGAATTCACTTTCAGTTATGACCCGCCCATATCTAGCTAAGTTCCGGTTCTGTTCTACGCTTGTCGGGATTGATTTATATGCCCTGAGCACTGGATTCCCATAATTCCAATATCAACGTTCTTGAATATTTTGAAAGTAATTTGACTCGGTGCTGTTGAGGCGCCCAGTAAAACTAGTCTCAAAATATTACACAGAATGCTTCTTAAGCAGTAAAGACATAATTCGCACAACTGACAAAGTCCATGATGGACGTCATTCATTACGGATTGATTGTGTCGGCAGCCTATATGTTGCAAAATTCATTATGACGTCATATACTTGAATGACAGATTGGATTTACCCATTGTGTTTCAAAATCTAAAATAGTTCCCAGAGAATAACTTCACATACATTTCATAGATTCTTTTACCAGCTAAATTTGCTTGCGGTTTGTGATACTTGTTTTACACCTATGTTATTATCATTCTCTATTCACAGCCTCTACTGCTAATGGCGTTATTGGTTTCGATGATGATTTTGTGCCTTGTAATGCAGCAAACCTGTCACATTTAAAAGTTAGAGCTACAGTCTCATATAATAAGTGTGACAGATCACAGATCTCACTCAGGCCTGGTAAGTGCTTCATATATCACATATATCATAAAGGTGACATTGTGTTTTAATGTGCTATCAGTCATATATACAAATTTCTAAATTCCATTCAAGCAGTATCAGGATAATAATACTAAGCATTATACTATCTGGTTCCTACAACAGGTAGGGGCTTACTGGATAGAAATAATCCTGACATCTACGTGTGACACAGCCACAAACACATCACCAATTCATGAAATTAATACTTTATCGTGATTGATAATGTAATGCGACGGTTGAGCCGTCACAATCAATGGACCTTCCCATTTTTAGCTATGCCCCGCCCATCACTCGCTAAGCTCCACTCACACCTCGCCGTGTTGGGATTGATCGATCCCCAAATGCCCTAGCTATCAACTTTCTGAAAACTATACAGGGAAGCTGTTGAATATTTTGTAACTAATTTGACTGGGCAGCGAGTCAAATTAGTTTCAAAATAGTCAACAGAATATTTATTAAATTGTAAAAGCAAACAATTTGTACAACAACGCATAGACCGTCTTCAAATATGCGTTCGTGACGTACTTATCGAAACCATTCATGACATCATTCATTATGACGTCATTCTACACATCGCGCAGTTCATTAAAACGGCATATGATGGGTGGGTGGGTACTCTGGAAAGGTGAATTACATCATTAGTTATCTGACGTCACAATCAAAATGCTCTGTCACATGACTGGAAAGGAACATCAGGTAGTGTGCAAATTGTATGTCTTTGGTAATTTTACAATTTAAAAAAGAAACTGTTGAATATCTTAACTGATTACACTTAGAGTTGTTGCTGCCATATGCAGCAGCTCACAGTCAAATCAGTTTCAAAATATCCAGCAGGTTACATGTATAATAACATGTACCTTGAAATTGGTATTCTTGGAATTCAGGTTTCAAAGCATACATATATATTCAAACACGTGTAGCTTAGATATAAATGAATGGCACCAGTAGGCGTTCGGTTAAGATTTCATCAATACAGCATAACATTGCAGAGAAAACTGGTGATAATGGAGCACTCTGTTTATATTGACGTCATTATATCAAATATCAAACTAATCATTCGTAATTATAGAATCCAAAAACAGCATTCTGTTTGAAACGAGAGCCATAAAATTGTCTCAAAACATCCCTCCAAATAGCCACTTTCTGTTGAGTTTGGACAAACATGTTTTAAAATGTGATTTCTGTGCCAGCAGACGTTGCATAATATTCTTGTGATGCAATAACCATGTGTCATATGACGTTTCCTAACATGTACTTCTTGGAAAGGAATGGACCTTTAACGTATACCATTGTAGCACATATAAAAATACTCTTGATTAAATATGTTTTATTTACATGAGTCAATTTCAAACATGTTTTGCAAAATTCATAGGCGCTCTAATTAAACCTGTTGTCTAAAAAGATGATTTCTTTTGAAAAATGTTTATGATAAAACGATTCAGGTAAGTCATAATATCCAACATCTTTTCAGTTTAGTGTTCGTGCCAACAACATTATTTGTGATCTCGATGATAATTTGAGTTATTTATATTTGTTTACATTTGCAGGTATGATAGTCAAACGGAAACGGTCTGTGAATGCAGATGACCTGTGCTATGGATACAAACGCATCAAACTTGACCTCAAATGTTATGGTTTGTGTGCTGCTCATTGTATCGAGCAGACACAGGCTGACCAATAATCAATACTTTATATCAGTTTGCTTTACCATGCGGTAGAAAATGAGTTTTTAGACCAATTTAGACAACTTTTACTCTGGGACATATTAGATGGTATATTATGTTTTGTTTGTTTGTTTATCCATGTATGTAAGTTAGTTAATTAGTTAATTAGTTAGTGAGTTAGTTAGTTAGAGTTAGAGTTAGTCTTAGAGTTAGTTAGTTAGTTAGTTAGTTAGATAGTTAGTTAGTTAGTTAGTTAGTTAGTTAGTTAGTTAGTTAGTTAGTTAGTTTGTTAGTTAGTTTTGTGTATTGTGCAAAGTAATTGATTTTTGATTATGTTTCATAATGTCCTTAAGTTTAGTTGCAGTTATGATTGTGTAAAGTAATTTGATCATTAAATTAATTGATGTTATTTTTGGGTCATCTTGACCTAATTCATACCACAGCAGCATAATTGAAATTGGTTAATTAGACCCAGAATTTCGTTTATCTTCTTGTATGCGACCACCTGGTAGACTGTTCTAATGGTCACCATCCCCAATGTTATGCCCACTCACAATTGGATGGCCATTCTTCCCAAATGACTTACTATGAATTAATCGGCTGCTTTTTGTACAGCAATCATAGTGAAGATTATATCGACAAGAGATAGAGAAGAAGCTTCCATTCCGATACACATTGTCATGTCAAAAAGATACATTGTGGCAGGTGTGGTCAAGGAGACAAGCTGTGATCACATAATTATATATATATATATATATATATATATATATATATATATATATATATATATATATATATATATATATATATATATATATATATATATATATATATATATATATATATATATATATATGGTGTTTGGGATGAGCAGGGTGTTTTATAACCAGTTATATAGCCATTAATAACAAACACCCTCTTTGTTTCTAGAGTCTGAATGTAATAATTCTATTTCTATTGGGTTCGTTCTAACTTGGACTAGAATCCTGCTGCAAAATTCTATGTTACTCTTTTTTACCACACATTCCGTACCATTTACCGAACCTTTCCATACTTTTGCTATCTTAATAACTAATATGTATTGTAAGTGGATAATATGTAAGAGTCTCACACCTATATGCAACAGCTGTGAAAAGCTACCTTGATATTTTAAGCATGGTCTTTTTTTAAATTTGAACAGATTTGGCAAAACGAATAAACCATTCTAACATAGGTTAGAGTCACCTCATATGCTCACACATCCAGTTATGATTTCCTACTGAACAACTGTATATATTAATATTTCTGATTATCAAGAAACCGCTTAAAATTGTCTCAGCGTTAGGTGTTAGAAAGGTAATTGCTTAGCCCCCGAGTTATGCTTATCCAATATACAGCTATTTAGACCAATGTTCCCGAGAACTGCATCATGGCCTCTCATTTTAAACATAATTGCTTAACAATGTTATTTTCATTAGGTGTATAGTAGGTGGAGTATACCTAAGACCCTGGGTTATTCCTCTTCTACTTACAACTTTAATAGATTATATGTCAGTTCATGATGGATTCTTATTTTAAATTAATCCGCTTTTTTATTTTATATCAACAGTTGCTTGATACGAGGGCAATGACTAAGACCCCGAGCTATTGTCTTTATATTAAGCATCTGTTCCCAATTCCAGCCATCATGTTCAAGGATAACATTGTATCACTCGGATTTTCATGTTATTATTAAATTTCAGTAGACTTTCAGGACCAGTCTCTAAATTCCATTCTATTCAGAAAATAGCCAGGAGTTCCTTAAATAATTACATACCTTCAGAGTAGCTTACAAGAAGATCTAATTTTCCAAGATCGATACTGTGCATGATATGTTCAGATTGTATTATGTCCAACTAAGATTAATTTATCATAGGAATGTAACGAAACAACCATAGCATGAATTAGTTCTTACATTCATTGAACAACACCAATTATAATTAAGTTCCATTGAACAGTTTCAGTCGATATCCATGCGCTCAATTACATGCTCGTTCTATTGATGACCTTGCCATCAATTACAGCTTATATCTGTTGTACAAATTTACCACCAATTACAGCCTAGTTCCATTGGTCAGCGATACCATCAATTAGAACCGAGTCCCAATGGTCAACGTTGTGATCCATTACACGCTAGTTCCATTGAACAGTAAAAATGTTTGGTAAATGGTATGGATGTGTAGTAACAGGAGTAGCATATAATTACATGAGGGCAGGACAGTATCATTAAATACAACATAGTTTGATTGACCCGCCATTCGCGAATTACACCCTAGATTCATTGACCATTTACATTCAATTAAAATTTCTCTTTGCAAATTTCTTCAAGGACACCATATTTTCTAGTGTCATGGGAAATAATTTAAAGATAAATTTGCGCTTAACATCGCGTAATGAATTTGGCAGTCATCTGCTAATGTACAATGAATTTAGAATCATGTCAATTTTGGTGATGTTTATTGGAAAGTGATGATTCAAGCTAACACATAAACAAAGTAACAAATGGTCAGGAAATTATAACAATATGGTGTTTGTTTTCTGTGTGTTCTCTTTGCTTGTGCGTTTACGTTTTAATTTATTCATCTAATATGTCCCAGACAAACCTTCGTATTTGCTCATTTTCAGTAAAAAAAAAAGTAAAAGAACATATTCTTACTCACCTTTCTCGTACTATATCCAAAATTATTTCTAATACACAACTTATTATAACAGCTTACACATTTATGCAATATATAGAATATTTACATTTGTCTAAGTTTTAATCCATCACCTGTTTACCTATCACAATATTTCATTGTTAATAAACTGTTTAATTAATCATATCTGTGATTTTGTCCTAATTTTCTTACTGAAATTCCTTTATTGCCATCTTTTATAATTTTCTTCATATGAACTTTCAGAAAACTGATTTTCAGAGGGCTCCTTCTGAAACAGTCTGTTGTTGGCCACTTTCAGTAGAATGCTTTTCAAGATCTTGACGAAGGTGTTTTGTGACTAAAGGATCTCACATAAGTTCTATTGGAAATCAGAATTATCAACAGAGTTGAATAAAAATCATTTTGATCAACGTTTACAGTACAAAATTATATTTACTAACCAATGTATTAAATTGTAATATTGAACAGGGATGAGTTTGGGATTATTTTAGCATACGCATGTTTTTGCCACTACAGTGGAGCATAAGAACAGAACAATTTCCTACATATATGAATCTGCCATTGTCTCTGGCATTGTGAAATATGGCTAATCATTGTATAGTATAGATACATGATAGAGTTACAGTGAATAACACTTTTTAATGCGGGAGAAGACTGTTGACCAGCATCCGTTTAAATTATTAATACTCAGACTCTTAATAGCTTTACCAGAAACGCAAATTAATTGTTAATACTGTTATCAGTATTGCGGTTAATATTGAATATATTATCGTGGCCAATCAGCCTTAAGAAGTAACTGGTAAATGATGAGAACTTCCACAATGACGTAGGCAGAGTATTCATCTCTGTCTGCAAGCAATATAGTATGGATGAATGCAGTTCATCTATGACCACGATCTGCCTGTGTTGGGATCAATCGAACCGTAATCTCACTGAATCTCAATTTCCAAAAAACTATACAGGTAAGCTATTGCATAATTTAAAATTAATTTCATTGGGTGCTGTGACTGCCTATAGCAGCAACGGTGCCCAGTCAAATTAGTCTCAAAATATTCAAAAGAATGTTAATTAAATAGTAAAGACATACAATTCGAATGACTTGGCGGACTATTAAAGCATTTATGATGGACTTATATGCCATTCATGACGTATTTGATTATGATGTCCGCCTACCTATGATCTAATTAGTTCCCTTCCCCACCCTGACATCGTCGACAGGGACTATAGAAACGGGCCCGTCAGTGCATGTGTGCGTCTGTCCGTGCATCCGCATTTAGTTTCCACTCAATAACCTCAGTTAGCTTGAATGGATTCATTTCAAATTTGGAATGTCAACTCCTCATGACAAGGCCGGGGGGGGGGGGGGAGGGCGAGGGGGATTGCATATGGGCGAAATGTATCCAGACCTACCAGAGTTATCCCCTTTATTTGTTGGGAAATCGTAAAATATGTGGTTTCCTCTCGATAACTTCAGTTTAGTTTGAATGGATTCATTTCAAATTTGGAATGTCAACTCCTTATGACAAGACCTCGGCGGGGATTGCATATCGGCAAAATATGTCCCGACCCACCTGAGTTATCACCCTTGATTTCTTGAAAAATTGTAAAATATGTGGTTTCCGTTCCATAACTACAGTTAGCTTGAATGGATTAATTTCAAATTTGGAATGTCAACTCCTTATGACAAGGCCTCGGTGGGGATTGCATATCGGCAAAAATGTGTCCAGACCCACCGGAGTCATCCTACGTTTTTTCTTGAAAAATCGTAAAATATGTGGTTTCAGCACCATAACTTACCTTGAATGGATTCATTTCAAATTTGGAATTTAAACTCCTTATGTCAAGACGCCGGTGGGAATTGCATATCGGCGATATGTGTCGAGACTCATCGGAGTTATCTCCCTTGCTTTCTTGAAAAATCGTAAAATATGTGGTTTCCATTTGATAACTTCAGTTAGCCTGGATGGGTTCAGTTAAAATTTTGAAAATACGCCCCTCTGCATGAGACCTTGACTGGGATTGCATTTGGCTAAAATCTGTCTGTAATGACCAGAGTAACCCCATTAATTTCTTGAAAGAGTGGACAATATTTGGATTTAAATAATTTGGATTGTACTAAAAACCTGCTCGGGGGACGTGTGACCAGAACTGGTCTTTAATTCATTATGGCGTCATGTACTTGATTGACAGATTTGATTCCTCTATTGGCTGGGTAAGGATCCTATAAGGATTGACTATCAAAGAAGATGTCATTTCGTTTGAGAATTACCATCCACTGTAATAAGAACTATGGTTCAAACAATGTGGTCACAATGAACATTGTGAGTTGTTCAAAATGAACATGAATCATTTCCCCATTGAGGATATTTTCCATGTATGCGTATATGGCATGCATATGCGTGAAGTGTGTACGTATGCGTATGTTTTCCATGAAAGTTTAATGTGATATATCCACGAGTCCATCACACATGATGCTTATTTCTGGGCGTGTGTGCATTCCCGCCAAAACCTGCCTTGGGACTCAAATTCCCACATATGACATCACAGTGGGGGTACTTTTCAGCTGTTTTTAAAGATTTATTACAAAATGCCTGCTATACGCAAACCGTATGCACATCAGATACGTGTACATGGAAAATTACAACATGCATAAGGTCAACACATAGTGCACACGGCACGCACAACGCTTACGTTTCACGCATACGCAACATGTGTACATGGAAAGCGGCCTTTACTCGTGTCTGGCAAAATAGCGCAGATCATTATGACATTCCTGTAAATATGCAGGTTTGGTGATAAAAGTACCAAATTTCGTTGGAACATTGCAAACTCATGAATGAAATTGGATACAATTTACCTTCATGACCACATCCAGAATGGCCACAACAGATATGGTAACATAATACAATTAGTTAATTATACTAGTTTCAAGGCAACCATGCAATTAAGCTGTTGTATATCATGAAATTAAGTTGACATAAATGATGTTGCAGCCTAATACCTCAACTCAAAAGAGAGAGAGAGAGAGAGAGAGGAGAGAGAGAGAGAGAGAGAGAGAGAGAGAGAGAGAGAGAGAGGGAGGGAGGGAGGGAGGGAGGGAGGGAGGGAGGGAGGGAGAGATGGGGGAAAGGAATGGGGAGAGAGAGGGGGAAGAGGGAGAGAGAAGAGAACATATTCTCTAGGACAAAGTACTGTTATGGGGGTGGGGGGGGGGGGTACTATTCACGAACCACGTAGATATCAAATTACACATAGCCCATTCATAATTGTTGCATATGTTTTTCATTTTTCGAAATGTCCTGTTTCAATGGCTTCATGGACAGGTTTTAGTTCTTCATCTTCTGCTGAAGCGTTTTTCGACTTCACAGGTAGTTAAGGCTCTAGGTGAAGAATTGACAGCTATTAACCGAACATACTCTTCCGATTCCTTTGTGAGTTCATCGTGCCATGATTTAACACATAGGAGACGTGAAAGTGAATTTATGGTATTATCCTTCACAAAAATTAGAACAACCTGAATGCCATATGGTTGGAGTCTCAGGACACACCGCTCCATAACCAGAACAATCATTACGGTGTCAAATGATCAAGATATATATAACAGTACAGCTTAATAAACCTACTATAGTGTGGTTAGCAACACATTGAGGAAAATGAGAATAATTATCAACAAATACAGAAATAATAACTAGCGGTCCTAAGACCGTTATGGTTCCTTTTAGTCATCGGGACCATTATTGTGGATACAATATAATTAACAAAACCTATATAGAGAAATAATTATACTGTGAAGCTTGGTTACTTGAATACTTGGTAATCATTCCTAAGTTAGGCTACCATGTTACTGAAATTGATACATCGATGCTTAGTCAACGTGAGATGATGCACTCTCCGGAAGCTGGAAAGTTCCCACAGGTTGGTTCCCGCAAGCTGTTTTCCGCAAACAAAACTTCCGCAAGAACACTCATGGCGGGAGTGCATCGCTTAGTGCTGTAGGCCTAATAGAATGTCTAACAAGCAGTCAGTAAAAGATACGATAGTACTACGTGGTGAAGTTCCCATACACCGATGGCACAGATGGAAGGTGTAAACAACCCTTCACTAGCGGGGGTTGTCTGAGGCAAACGAGGATACAAAACAAAGCTTCACGGTGCTGGGTACGTCAGGCAGCTCTGAAGACGCACCGGGCAGAGTTTACTTGCTGCTGTCGAAAGTCGAAAGAACCGACACGATATTAGTGCGGCGGCGATTGAAATACCACTTTTAGGCATGGCCGGCAGATCCAGCGAGTCACCCATCAAAGAACATCCTGTCTCTACATCTGTAGACTCACATATTCAGGCCGTAAAGGCCTCGCCACAAATTTGTGTTCCGAATGCAGCTGTTGGTATTCGTGAACAATTATCAGAAGTTGCAAATTACTCCCGCAAATGGGGAGTTACAAAATTGTTTTAGTGCACTGGGTTGGAGAACTGCACGCTACGGGATAAAAACCTGACACATAGCGAAGGAAGACGCGTATTGTTTATCGTGCTTGTAGTAGCTGGTACAGATCAAACCTGTTCGGCCCCTGGCCGAGGATGCTCTCGATCACTGGATTGCTTCTCCTTTTATACTCCTCGTGACGCCACAGGTGCAGGCTTCATCCAATCATCGCTCGAGCAAGAGCCAATCAGCGCGCAGCTAAAAATAGCGCAGTTGAACGTTCTAGAACATTCTAGAAGCTTTGCGTCCACGTAGTTATGACGTCACGGCAATATTTTGAAGATAATCATGAAGAGTTTTCCCTGGATAACTCAGCCATTTCTCAACCGATTTTGAAATGGTTTACAGATTTGAAAAGCCCGTTGAATTCTGGTCTTGATTAGTGCCAGATTTGACGGGAACAGGCAATTATTAAGGATTACAGGGTACCATCTCGGTACACTAAAAGCGCAATCCTATCCAGGTCGTAACTACGTGCTCCATATAAACAGCGTCCTAGCGCGCACGCGCATCATGCGTTTTAACGAACTTAGTCGTTTTTCGACACGCTATCTCTCCCATAGGCCTATATACGCTTATGGCTCTATCCAGAGGGGCATGTTCAGGAAACGAATCCAGGATGGGCAGTGCGTACCAAGCTCAGCTGGTACGGCTGGTATCCGACCGGGCAATCTGAACTACATTAGAATGGGGCCCATATATCACTTCCAGTGGTTGATGTTCAATCACTAAATCAAGTCATCTCTCACAAGCCCATGCAAGTGCAAATACTTTGCGTTCTGTGTGAGAGTACTGTAGCTCACTGGGGTACGTACTGGTCTGCTATTAAGTTTCCGCCCATCGCACCGCAAGTGCACGATGCCCGGGGTGGCTTGTTAGCTGTGGATCTCGGGCTTGCGGATCCCATATGATGTCTCTCTGAGAAATACAATGACAGACTTCTGGAGCCGGTGGAACACTAATGTTCCAGTTGGGCCGTGCGACCATTGCCACCAAGTTTGAACCACATGGTGTCATCCCAACTGTTAGTGTCACCGGTATGTCTATCCATACTAATTTAGAGATATGGAACAATTTATAATTAAACAGTAGAAATATTATATACTATGCAAACAAGATGAATCGTTTGACAGTAAATGAGCACACAATAATACACAACATAGAGCTATCTGGTGTTCTTTCCCCTTGATGTTGCCGGAGGTACCACACAGGTTCTTGAATCCGCAAAGGTATCCCCGCAAGAGAAGCATCCGCAATGAAGTCACTAGATAGTTTAATATAAACTAATATACCCCTAACACACACACACAAAGAAAATATTGTTGTTGCGAGAGATAAGTGCCTCACGTGGGCCTCCATTACAGGAAAATGCCTTAAACACTGAAGTGGAGGAAAAGAGCTGGAAAAAAAGGCCACCCTTTTGTTCAACAGAAACATGCTTAAGTGAAGATCCTAGTGAAACCATAATTAATGTGATGCATACTGGTTTACGTGAAGACGGGATGAACGATTTCCGAAGAATTCCCAAGTCACCGTCTTATGAATTTCCAAGAGTACTGTATTGGTAGGTGGCGCTTTATTTATGCGGGCCTTCTGCTACCGTTTAACCTACCATTTAGGTGTTAGAAACACAAACTAGTTTTGACCGCAAGTGGTAGGAATTCCTACCTAACTTTAAACACAGTTGTCCAATGGGCGCAGACGCCTCGTTTCCCGTAGGTCGCCTGGATTAGCATCTACTTCCAAGGACAGCCTGCGTACATGTTCCGACACAAGGCATCCGAATTCAATGAAAATCTGGCTATCTTGTCCCGCAACCACACAAAACATCACCTGGACAATGGCTATGTTTCACACAAGCAAGTTTTGATTCCTGACATGTCTTTATGGTGGTGGTGGAGAGACGGATATCCATCGCAAGCATCCTTCCCGGGAGGGCGTGACAAGCTCCAATGCTTCATCCAGACACTGAAACGAATTGGATGGAGATCCGCATCTCGTCCGTCACCGCGTGCTATAGATCTAACAGTTGACCTGTCATTATGGCTAAGTTCCAATATGCCCAGTTATGCACTGCAGGCCGGTAAATAAACTAACTAATTCACATTTATAACTTATATGTTTTCGCAGTGCTTCCTTCATTGGCAGGGTTATCTAGCTAATGAGTATCCGAAGATCCGGGGGAGATGTATGTGAATCAGCACTTTCACCATCACTGCTCGGAAACCTCCGATGGTTTCCCAGGGTCGGATCTGATCAACGTGCTGATGGGGAGTCCAGACAATTAATAAGCCATGCGGCTGGTGGATAGTGGAAAGAGACAATAACTTAATATATATGAGGCCCTATAGGTAACTGGCCAATTTTACACAACCTTGCCAGAGTGCGGGCCTACATTACTGCAACAACCGGTTAAGAGGCATACACTATATGTCTCTAAACGAAGAAATTGTCCCTAACCACTTTAACCCATTCTATCGAGCTGAATAGTAAGGTTTAGTCTGTAACATGCCGACTCAAACAATTAGAGCACGGTCAGCGACCTCCGTGTAAAATTGATGATGGCAGGAAATAAAGTGATGCGGATATATCTGTTGCTGTACAGTATATCCTAGCGTACTGCAGTCCAAAGTTGTCTACAATTAAACAAAACATATTAACTGGATGGCTAACTGCCATATACAACTAACCAATGCAATAAATAAATTAAAATTAAATGAAGTAACTAAGTATCACAGATTGATAAACTTAAATGGTGTGGCTAGTTGAAAGCACCCACAGTAAACGAGGATAATATTCACAATAAAACAGAAATTATAAATTGCGGTCTAAAGACCGGTAAGGTACCTATTAGTCATCAGTACCATATAAAGAAATAATAATTAAATGTAAAATAGTATAGTTACTTAAGCAGTGAAGTAATGTCTATTAGATAGTCTTGGTAACTAGTATACAATTTATATGGAAATGAGAAAGTTATTCGTCCGGTGACAGAAATAGTGAAGTTGAAGGTTGCCCATTAACAGAGAGGGCTGTATATATTATTAGGCAGTTACATAAATTGGCACACAGTGTGGGATGCGTCTCATAGCTCTTGCGGCGCACCCAGCAAAGTTCCACCAGACTGTGGTCAAAAAGTTAATTAAACACACACGACATGCAGTGCGGAGATTGAAGTCCACTTTTCATCGTGATTGGCAGATCCGGCAAGTCATCCACCAAGAATCATCGTCAGCTGTACATTCTGTAGAATCACATCCTGGGCCCGCACGACCCGCTCTCGGAAAAGCTCCCTTCGGAAAGTCCGAATACGGAAGGTATAACCTTAAATTTAGTTTATTACCCCCAGATGGCCGTCCGGGGTGTCCAAAAACTGGTGGAAGCCGAGGATGTCCTACCACCGACCACCTTGGATGTGCTGGGATCCGTAAGACACCAGTTGATGTGAGAATCACTTATAGGTCAGCAGTTACATCCGTCCTCCTGATGGTCAAGAAGTCCTGCGCAGGCTGGCTTCCACACCGGCGATGCTCCTGATTCTCGATTTTTCACCCCTTTTATACTACTTGTGACGTCAGAGGCAGATGCCTCAGCCAATCAGCGGCCGAGCAGTAGCCAATCAGCGTGCAGCTAGATCAGTGACGTATTTACCACGTTCTAGAACATTCTAGATCTATTTATGCATACACGCGATAACGACGTCAAAAGCAATATTTTGAAGATAATTTAATGGGATTTTCGCGAATAACTCAGCCATTTCTGGGCCGATTTTTAAATGGTTAACAGTTCTCGAAAGCTCGTTTTATTCTGATCCTGATCGATATCAAAAATAACCAGAACAGAATAATTAAAGGTTTTTACGAGTACCCACTCGATACACTATAGGCATGCACTTGTTAACAATTCCGTGACATGTTGTCCGTCAAGAAATAACGAAATAACATCAGAATTAAGTAAAACTACAATATCGGAGCCAAGTTCTAAGACCCGAGTATGACCGCCTACATACAGTCCTTAGTTTAATGCGTATATGTATCCACCACAAGTCAGCCAGCCAACCAGCCACAAAAGCTTATTCCAGGCTGTCGTTTCAAGAGCTTTTCCTATGCAGTAATTAAACCAGGTGCACGCATGTACTGTAGGCTTAAGGTGTGTAGCGTAACAAACCTAGGTCAGTGAGACCTCAGCGTGACCTACTTTTCACGCATCACCCACTGGATAGCAAGACACTATCAACTATGTTTATGTACTGTGGAGAAGCATTACCCGCAATATTAGGTTTTTATTTACCTTGAACACATCTGATCCCTTGCTAAAAAGCTAATGTGAATGATAGCTATATTAATCACTTACGATGCTTAGCTTCAACCACCACCGCAGTAGTAGCTGGCTGTAGCGAACTAGTGTATCTAAGGCCCGTTTTAGGCTGAGTTTCCATAGAACCTCACGCGTCACGTTTCACGCCTCATGCCTCACACGTGAACAGAAGAATTAACATATCGATAGCAATACGACGGCATTGTCGCGTCACTTTTACTTTCGATTCATGCCTCACGTGTGAGGCAAGGAATGGGCATGTTCATTCTTTGTGAGGTGAATCGCAACTGGTAGCTGTAGCAAGCATTTAAATCTTTGTCATAATCTGGAACTTACTTTCGGAATTATGATTTATAAGTATTTTACGCAAAAATATGCGATTTTATTTTATTAAATTCAACAGAAAACTTTTACTTTCTTCTCCTCCAAGACTATATATCCAATCTCTCTGAAAATCACACCAGGCAAGTAGATTCTTTCCAGCCGATAATAAATAGCCGAGATATAAAATTCTGAAAATTTGTTACTAGTTTTGTAGTAAATTCAGAGACACATTTTTGGTGCAAACTTTGAATTATACATTTTGCAAAAGTGACCATTTTGAACACTTTTCGCATATTTTGATGAAATTTGATACACAGGTGTATTATGAAAATACAGTTTCATCTGATAGCAACTCGCCCAGTGACCTACTTTTCATGGTTCAATGATTTTCGTCAATATCTTGAAAACTGCTTGACCTATTTGCATAAAACTTGATAAAAGTTACATTGATGGAAACGCGCATGTAGTGTGAGGTGTGAGGCGTGAGGTGTGAGGCGTGAGCTTTTATGGAAAGCCAGCCTTCGAAGTCGAACTTTCTGCGCTAAGGATGACTGGCTCAACTGTAGCACGGTGTTGGCACGGCTATTGTTAATTATGATTCAGACGTAAAATTATGTCGCTACGTGCCAATCTATTGTTAGAGAAACACAGTAGCGCGATTGCGAGTGCGAGCGCGAGAGCGTTGGGGCGATAGTTACTGAAAGTTGCACCAAACTGACATAAATCCCATACAGATGCATATGTCCTGCATCTCTGGGCCACCATACACTAATTATCTATCGCCCTCGCACTCGCTCTCGCACTCACAATCTAATCGCCTAGTGTGTTTCGGGATTATCATAATCTCTGCTCTGCGTGATGTGATTTTTTACTCTATATCTGTCAAGAATTTCGTAATTTACTCAGTTCCTCTCTGTAAAATTGCTTAAACTTATCCAAACTGACACTAAAATCGTATACGTTCATAGTCTTAAATTGTGTACCTCAATACAACGAAACGAAATAAATCTTATCATATGATGATTTCATTACGTATAAATTAATAGAATTTTTTTAATTTGTAAAATTGAATTAGAGACACGGGTAACTAGTTCAACGTGACAATTACATTTTTAACGAATTTGTGTGGAATTAAATCATCATATGTTAAGATTTATTTTGCTTGAACATTACATGGAGGTACACAGATTAAGGCTCTAAAGGTATACAATTTAAACAATTTTGTTTCCACGCATTCTGGTGTGATACTTATGCATCTTTAACGGCGTTAATTAATGGCGTAAACTATTTCGCCGATGGAAATAACAACTAACAACAGGAAAGTTGTTACATATTTTGTAAATAGTTCGACTTGAACTTGTTGCTGCTTTAGACAGCAATAACTGTCAGTCAAATTAGTTTCAAAATATTTAATATAATACTTCATCATGGATAATCTCTCATCTTGGTTTGTAACTTTTAAAGTGTTAAGGAACAGTTTCACTTTCTACTGCTTGATCCTCTGAAAAAATCCTTAGAATCGAAACTACGCTTCTTTAACCTCGCCCCACCCACTCCCGCTTTGCCCCCCCCCCCCCACCCACCCAACACCTTGACAAATTTCGTGTACGCTCTTGTACCGGTACAGAAAATGACAAGATTTATATTTTACAAGGTTATTAATGGCAGCTCGTTCTATGCATATCCCTGTCCGAACAACACATTGAAAACGAATAAAGTGTGAGCGTTCATGTGTGCGTGTACATGCGCACGTGTGTGTATGTGTGCGCGTGCGTGCGTGCGTGCGTGCGTGCGTGCGTGCGTGCGTGTGTGTGTGTGTGTGTGTGCATGCCTGCACGAATGAATGACTGAAAGAATGAATGAATAAATGAACGAACGAACAAACAAACGAACGAACAAATTTTATTTTCGCACCATTGCCCAATCAGATGTCATGACTTGACCACCGATATGTCGTTCTGCGCTAGCACGGCACATGAAAAGTGCGACATATAAATCAAAGTCGTGCTTCAGTCGGGCTATACATTGTACCAGAAAATGTGATCTATATGTCGAACCTTTGTCGCGCTAGTTAGGACGCAGTCTCAGGTAAATTTGTCTGGCACGGCACATGAGAAGTTCGACTTATAAATCAGGTCTAAATAGACCCCACACACCGACACCACCGCGCATGCACATTTTTATTCTTGCGTGGCCGCTCACGGCTACGCATCATTTGGTTGTGTTTAGAATTGCTTTATAAGTGCAGCCATTTTGGGCAACAGATTGTGGTCTCCAACCGCTAACGAGGGAGAGAGAGAGAGAGAGAGAGAGAGAGAGAGAGAGATAGAGAGAGGGGGGGGGGGAGGTGGAGGGAGAGAGGGAGATAGAGAGAGACTCTATTTTTAGATTGTAACCATAGATTTAGAATATATAATAATAATAATAATAATAATAATAATAATAATAATAATAATAATAATAATAATAATAATTTGCAAGAATTTATAATGGGTTAAATACAATATTGCTATTGCTCTAAAGTGCAGAACATTAGCATAAAGTAATAAATCTGTTAAAAATCATGTACTATACTAATTAATCAATGAGAAACCCTGAAATTTATCGTTCAAATCTACGATAAAATGCTAGTGGTACCTTAATTGAAATAGGTTTTAAGAAAGATGGTTAATTATAATTCTATCAAAATTTTAAAATGCTATGTTATGAATTAATTATGAATACTTAATACTATTTTTTTAAATTGCTATTAAGAAATCTGTTTGTATAATTGTATTAAATGCTTAAAAATGCTTAAAAATAGACATAATTAAGATTCTATCAATATCCAAATACATAATAGTATAAGGAATTAGGTATGTAGTCTAAGGTCGTGTTCTCACTAGAGACTTAACCTGCCTAACACAATACTGAGGTATGGCGTTATTCCCTGATTAACTCTCCAGTGAGAACACGACCTCAAAACCAATCAATAAAATTCCTTTTTGAAAAGATGTTTATGTTTTATAAGTATATTATGAGCTGTATAGCATAACCTAAGCAGTCGAATCACTTGTAATAAGGTGGCACATATTTTAACAAGAGCTGTCAGATATTGTAGAGCCTTGGCGTTATAATCAATTATCCCGGTAGGTTGACGTCACAGTCAAAATACGTAATGACTGCGTAGCACCCGGCCAAATTAGTTCCAAAATATTCAACAGTTCACCTCTACAGTTATCATGAAAAGGGGATTCTGGGAAGTCATTGTTCAAAGTACAGAAACCACGACGACTACAACGGATGTGCATGTAGGCCTATCATCGCATTACGTGGTAGAATGGACTTTTCCACATTATCCATCCATCACATGACATCGTAATCAACTACGTGACGTGTAGAATGACATCATAATCAATGACGTCATTATGACGTCATGAATGACGTAGACAAGTACGTCATGAACGCATAATGGACCTTTCCTGTTTCAGCTAGGCCCCCGCCCACCTCTAGCTAAGCTCCACCCACACCTAGCTCGTGTTGGGATCGATCGATCCCTGAAATACCTGACAATCAATTTCCAGAAAACTATACAGGTAAGCTGTTAAATATTTTGAAACTAATTTGACTGGGTGCTGTTGCTGTATATGGCAGCAACAGCGCCAAGTCAAATTAGTTTCAAAATATTAAACAGCATGTTTATTAAATAGCAAAGACATACAATTCTTACAACGTGTTGGACTATTAATCCTTTAACACTTATATCAGCCAAAACGGCTTCTGTAGCGGTGTTGAGAAATGTCAATTTGCAGACCAAGAGAAGACTATTTTTGAAAATTTACGACTGGAATGAATAGCTCGATAACCGAGCCAGTCATTCCATTGCTAAACTTTCAAAATAGCTTTTTCTTGGTCCGCAAATTTACATTTTCTTTGAATAGATATATTTAGCGAGAGCGAGATAGCTTGCCTCTATTTTTGGATTGGAATTGTAGATGTAGGATATATTGTTTACAGGGCTCGTGGGTATTAAACACATACCATTACTATTGGTGCTAGTTGTACCTACTGCTGGTGGACTGAACTAATTGCTGACTGACTGACGCAGACGATCAGATGCATATATAGCCTCGAAAAGTGAGCAAATTCTTTCTTTGGCAATTGGAAGAGAAATTGAACATGCTCAAATATATGTTTGCATTAGAAATAAAATGGTATTGTAATCTGTCCCGCTGTACCCACTTACATATCTTAATCTTTACTTCAACACTCGTCTCGATCAAACTGGCCAAAACGTCTTCTGTAGTAATCTTGAGAAACTACCATTTACATCTAACAGGTAGATTTAAAAAAATTTACAACTGGAATGATTGGTTCGATAACTGAGCCTATCATTCCAATGGTAAAGTGCCAAAACAACGGTCTCTTGGTCTGCAAATAGGCATATGATATTTCCCATGATAATGGATGAATCTGATCTGTCACCCAAGTATTGGACGTCATAATTATTTACGTCAAATGTAGGATGACATCACAATCAAAATACGCGATGAATGATGTAAATATCTTCATCAGGAACATTGAATAGGCCATCAAGTGTACAAATTGTATGTCTTTGCGATTTAATCTCCGGGATTTAATCAATCAATCAATCAATCAATTACTGACAGTGTCGTGATGGAGACGGGGTGAGGGCATAGCATACACACCATACGGTGTGCATTCAAAAGATAGCCTCATAGGAATTCGCCAGTGTATCAGTATATCCGACATGTGAAAGCTGGTTCGTTAAATCAAGATTCTTGTCTTGGCACGGTGGTTCAGTGGAAAGATGTCATCTGGGTTGCTGATGCTATGCGGAATTGCAGGATGGCGGTTCGATCCCCGACCGCGGAAATGATGATCAACAAAGTAAAATAACGGGTGCACACTGTAGCTGGGGTTAGCACAGAAATTGAGGTCATAGCGTTGCCGGTGGGTTAAAAAAAACTAGGCATACCTACCTATGCCTACCTATACCTACCTACCTACCTGCCTATACCTACCCACCTACCTACCTACCAGCCAACCAAGCAAGCAAGCAAGCAAGAAATCAAGCAAACAATCTTTATTGACAAATCTAATATGTGGACATACAGACAATATTCAACATTCTGTTGAATATTTTGATACTAATTTGACTGGGAACTGTATGGATTGTATGGTCTTACTATTCAATCAATATTCTGTTGAATATTTGAAACTAATTTGACTGGGCGTTGTATGTCTTTACCATTATCAACTGCGTCCTATGAAAGCTTCACAGGCATCATAGTCAAAATGTTTAGTGAATAGCGTCTCTAGCTCCATCGTAAATATTGAATAGTCCGCCAAGTACTAATTTTATTTTATCTTAGGCACCAAGTCAAATTGGTTTCATGATATTCAATGTATAGTTACCTTGACATTAGAATTCTTGGAAGTCGTGAATCAAAGTATATACATTGATTCCAACATAACGAAAGAACTGACAGGGCTTAGCTAGAAATCCCACCTTTGAAATTGTCATGAACAAATTTGATCATTAAACGGCCAATTCCACTTAGTAATGTGTGGTTCACCCAGCATGGACCACTTGTAATAAGTGACCACTTATTTTAGCAAGAGCTGACGTCATAATCAATTATGTCACAGATAGGCTGACGTCATATTCAAAATACGTAATTAATGACGTAGCTATGGCCATCAGGAACATTGAAAAGTCCTTACGCTGTGCGAATTGTATGTCTTTACTATTTAATAAACATTATGTTGAATATTTTGAAGCTAATCTAACCGTGCTGCTGCTATAAGCAACGACAGCATATAGCCACATTAGTTTTAAAATATTCAACAGTTCGGCTCTATAGTTACCTTCGAAATGGGATTCTGGGAAGTCACGGTTGGAAGTATATAAATCACAATGACGACGGCTATGAATATAGGCCTATCACCATCTCTTATTACATTTTAACCGCCTCATGGCATAGCTGGTCAATCCAGTCTCTACTGTGATCTTGAGCAATGCCAAATTGCATGCCATGAGGGGAGCGTGTTGGATAATTTACCACTGGAATGACTCGAAACAGTCATTCCAGATTCCAGTGGCAAGACTGCAATCTTCTTTTGGCCTGCAAATGGAGATCTAGTATCTACATACATTCATAGGGTTTAATATATTATGACGACATTACCAGGTACTGTGTCTGTTTCATCTTTGCCTTATGTATTATAACATAAAACACTAGGCTGAACATTCAAGATAGTGTATACATTTCCATTGTTATGTCTCGCAAGGCGTTGAGGCAAAGATTTTAATATCGTAAACGCTTTTTACTAGTCAAATTTAATAATATTGTAGAGCGTGAAAGAGTAGACGAAATTCGCTGAAAATAATTACGTGTGACTTTCATTAGTAATTTATTGTCCTTAATCCTTCACTGGGAAAAGATGCATACATGCAATGATTTAGCACTATGGATCGACAACTGATGTTCCGAATTTTCAGTCAAAACGGCTGGCAATAACGTTGTAATGGGTGGTTAGATACAGAAATCAAGATAAAGGGTATGCAAGTTAGTAATACAATGTGTTCGGCTCAAGAATTTCACCCATCTGGTTAGATAGGTATTTGAATATGCTAATGACGTATTGAGTAAAAAAATGTTTGTGCACAATTTCATAATGAAGTGGCTGAAATTTTAGCCATGCTCAGCCACAGATTTTCACCCACATAGTGGGTTTGACTACGCTAGCTATATTCCGAATTTAAAAGATTTCGAGATAAAGTAATTTCATAGTTTGCAAATACATACCGAAAACTGGTGAAAGTTGTATCTGATTCATGCTTTTCGGTGCCCTACTGCACATAGGCTTATAAGGCACTGGATGCGCTAGTTTTATCGCCAATTCAAAAAACATTCTACAGCGAAGTAATTTTGCAGTACGCAATTCCATACTGAAAATTGCCTAAAACTTTTAGCAGATCCGCAGTTTTTAATACCCTTTTGTCTGCAATAGGTCGGCCCCAGTATTTTACCCATATGGTTAGTTAGGGCTATGAATGCGCTGATTTGAAGTCCTAAGTTTAAAATTTTCTACACGAAGCAATTTCATAGTACACATATCTGTATCGAAAATTCTTCATATATATATATATATATATATATATATATATATATTCTTATTATAAAATGGTGTATAGTGTTCTAATTCATTTTAAATGTATACACCACTTTAAATATAATGTACATTATTATTATTATTATTATTCAAGAAAATCAAAATATTTCCTTATTGAATATTCATTTGCATGTTAAGAGAAGTCTATCTTTGAAACGTTATCACTAAAAAAGACTGTCTCAGTTATCGAGCCAGTCTTTCTAGTGATAAACTTTCTAAAATAGCCTTCTCTTGGCTTGCCAATCGACATTCCTCAATACCACTGGCTGACTTTGTTATGAAAGAGTTAAAATACATTTGTGGAAAATTTTCTTATTTTTCACTCTAATATTTGTAAACTTTGGGAGATTGTTGTTATTAGCAATATGTTTCAGGCTGGTGAGAATCGTGGTAAATTGTCGATACAACGTTACCTCCCCTTATGTATTTTGAGTACGCATATTGAGATCTATGAGAAAAGCGAACAAAGGAAAACAATTTGTATATTCTTTACACATTTGGAACAAATGGGTGCGTGAGCACCTTTTGATATATGCTAGCAGCCAGATATAAATTAGGTCAGTTTGATATAGTAATAATAAAGATTTCACAAAATTGATGTCAGGATAAGTTACTATTGGTTCCAATGGGAAAATATACCTTGGCCTATATTCTCCAGAAACTAGATAAATCTGACCTAGTCTATTTAGAGCTGGTATCCTTGATTCAGATTTGATCCACCACCAAGTTTTGTGCAAATATACTAAGACATCTCAAAATTACTATTGTTTCCATAGAGCTCAATGCTTAAAATAAGGGGCTGTAACTCTATAACAAGGTGACAATTTAACACGATTCTTTCCCACCTGATACATATTTGTCAATATTAAAAATTTCACTGTTTCAATGTTTTGAATTAATATATTGAATAATAAGAAAATGATCCACAAATGCGTTTCCCATAGGATTCAATACTTTTTAAAATTCCATAGGATTCAATACATCGCAAATTAGAAGGGTCATAACTCTATTTTCTAAGGATGCATTCACAGAATTGTCATCATTCTAATAAATAATCTCACTAGCCATATTTGCCAAATTTGGTTTTAAACCACCAGCAAACGGTGAGATGTGCTAATATTGTTGACGAACACTACTGGAGAATGGATGGGCAAGACCTAACTGGTCAAATGGCCCCGGGGCAAAAACGAAGTTGTCATCCGGGCAATTGACCCATATAATGTAACTAACATGGACGACATGTTGTAATAAATTTTACCTGTCAAGGTTTGTCGCGGCATCTTTCTGGATTCTTGCCACTCCTCTAAATATGTTAATATTAATTCGGCTGGGGGCTGTTGCAACATATGGCAGTAACCGTTCCCAGTCAAATTAGTGTCAAAATATGCAACAGACTATATAATTTTAAATTGTATATCCACCAAAGACAATTCGTACATTGACGAACTGTTTCAGTTTTATTATGGAAAGCTCTACGCCATTTTGATTGTGACGTCACCTAATAATGTGATTTGATTATGACATCATATACTTGAGTAACATATCGTCCCCCCTTATTACCATGCTTGCATCATGCTTCTATTCCCAGTGTGCTATAATTATAATCCAAACATTTATTGTATTAGTTTGTCAGAATGATTTTGATTTATTTAGTAGTGTAGGGAAAGCGATAATAGTAAATAATATGCAGTGTAATAAATATTGCACGGTCATTTGGTTTGTTCGTGTGGTTCCCCAAGCTATACCATTAATTATATGATTATGCAATGTATGCTATTAACTAAGTAATTATGAAAGGTATGTGATTGATTATGTGATTATGCAAGATATGCCATTGATTATGCAATTACGCAAGGTAGGCCATTAATTATGGAATATGTATAACAAACACTGATTTGCTCTCTCATCCACCAGTCTGCCGTGCTCTTCCCCTCGCGACTAGATTATCAGTGCAATGCGAACATAGGAAATAATAGGATATAATCAAGATGTAGAGAGATGTTCAATCAGAAGGACGCATGATAGAGACATGGGGATCTGGAGTATTAGGAACCTACGCTACTGGTTTTCCGAATTTGTATACATGAATCTGATTGGACACATATTTCTGATGGCCATCTAAGATTTTGCAATGCTATTGTACTAACATTAGGCTCTGGTTAGAGTGCACCTCTGATCGGATGACAGCAGCTGTGTGACCAATTGTATATCGAGCATTCTGATCGTTCGATCATTTATCAATTGGCGCGAAGAGTATAAATGGTCGTAATGGGAGGTAACTCTCATCATAATTGAATAGGTTAATATTACACGTAAATTAGTCTGTCTTGTATTGTTCCATTTCAGCTCTGATTGAGGTGTGCATTCATATCATCTTCAAATTGGATTCTTACATACAGCAAAGCCTTAAGTAAAGTCCTAAAATGTGAGGAGACAACACCTACTAAAACATCAGTGTGGCCAGGAATACCAACCAAAGGAAGACCACAGAAAACGAACCTCTGCGAATGTTTAACGGCCAGCCACGACCCCCAGCGAAAGCAAATAAGAGGCTTAAGAGGCGTGTATCACTCACATGGAGCATAGGTATTTCAACTAGAAAGGTTATTTCTTATACGTAGAACCCTAAGGTTTGGCCAGAACTGCCACAAGAACAAAGATGTGTCCTACCAAATTTGGTAAATATCGGTACAGTGTTTTTCGAGAAGATATTTTTTATTTCGTGTTTGTTTAGTATGTGAATTCCATTAACCGGAAAATGATCCAAGATGGCCGCCAAACAATTTATCAGACAGTTTCGAAAGTAGCAAATCTGAAATCAGCATATCCAAAAGCCTAGATAAAACCAATTTTGGCTTCAAAATCTTTCAAATTTTGATTGGTCTCCCACATTCCAGCCATCCGTTCAGTTGGTCTGGAGAAGAACTCGTTTTCATAAAAAATAAATCATCCAAAATGGCCGGCAAAGCCTTACGCCATTCAAGTTCCTTTAAACAAACTTGGTACAGCTAGTTCCTTAGTTGATCTTTCATAAGTTTTGAATCGATCTCCAAAGCAGTTTCAAAGAAGGCAATTTTCAAAGACGTTTCTAAACATTGGCCAAAATTCTAGATTACTGCTGGTCAAACTAGGTGATTGGCTTCCTTTGAATACACCTGGATCTGTATGACACAAGGATTCTATCCGCCAAATATAATTAAAATCGGCCCAGTTGTTCTTGAGAAGACGTCGTGTAAAATAAAAGTTGACGGAGATGAATGCATGACAGAAGCACGCACTATGGATTGATGGACGACGGATGTTTGCCATGGTATAAGTTCACTTATCATTTCAGCCCAGGTGGGCTAATAGCAGTAGCAGGCGGTAGAAAAACCTTGCATGTGGGCCTGGAGGAATTAATCATGAACTCCTTAAACGATAACTAATCTGAACTCTTGATAGCTATTCAGGTGATCTAATATGCCAGTCATAAACTATGGAGGTAATGTTAATCTTTTCATCATGCCGCTGAAAAAAGATATTCAGGCTTTAGTAGCTAAATGTTGCTACATTTCTACAGCCTATGATGGCTGTCATGATTTACTTTTCAACCAATCAGAGAAATCCTAGCGTGCCTGCCTCGGGATATAGCTCAGTCATAGAGGCGCCTGCTATAGTTTGGTAGTGTGGTATAAAAGCAATCATACAGGTAAGCGGTTGAATATTTTGAAACTAATTTGACTGGAAGTTGTTGCTGCCATAGGCAGCAACAACTTCCTATCAAATTAGGTTCAAAATATTCAACGAGATGAATATTACATAATAAAGAATGTAATACATTGGCACTTACATGACATCACACACTATCGCTTGAGGAGACAAAATGGTGGCGATCACTGCTCAACATTTACGCGATATTACAAAGCAGATAATTGTGATACAGAAACGGGAATGTGACAGGATATGAATGAAATTGAATCTATAAACCATAGTCTATTGGTGAAGTATAAGATTTGAGATGAGATTAGCATCCCTTTAAATATGCAGATAATGTCATCTCCACACAAATCGCACACATCATCAACTCTGACTTTGAACAGCACGTCTCTATCGGTGCTGTGGGAGACTCGTCCCATTCCTAAAGCCTAAGAGACCATCTGTACCTCTTTCCAACCTGAGACCAATAGTACTTTTAAACAGCATCCGAAAAATTTAAAGTGATAAGAATAAGATTGGCACATTTATTCGAAACTGGCATGGTGGTTTTAAGAGCGGGTGTAGCTGTGATGACATAGTAAGGGCATAACAAATGCTGGCATGGGTTACTATCAAAGCATCGGGACTTCTACAAGATGCGAATCGCCGCACAGACTAATATCAAATGCAGCACTTTTCAAACTGTGTAACACAGATCCACCATCTATGAGGGTAGCGCAACAGCGATGGTGTATGATCGGACCTGTTCTTCGAAAATACGTCTGCTCAGAAAGAAACGAGAATATGAAGTGATAGGTGCGGACAAAGGGCGCCACAACATTAACTTGCCAAGTGTTTTACGACCAGTCTTAAGAAATATCAAAGAAC
The DNA here is from genome assembly GCA_034401795.1 of Chaetoderma sp. LZ-2023a. Classification (NCBI taxonomy): domain Eukaryota; kingdom Metazoa; phylum Mollusca; class Caudofoveata; order Chaetodermatida; family Chaetodermatidae; genus Chaetoderma; species Chaetoderma sp. LZ-2023a. The sequence goes on from CM067359.1 coordinate 118,528,366, forward strand.
GTAATCTAGGAACACTAAAGACGAGAAAGATCCTAAAGGGGTGCATGGGCCTCGCATTAAACAAGACCCAGTGGAGAAGGTTGAATAAAAACTGATTGCAGCTGAAAGAAAGGTTTCGTCCACAGAACAAGCTACTGATCATCATCATCATCATCATCACATCATCTAGCATTTTCCGAAAATTTCCTAAAAATCGATTAAAAGACAAATTAGTCGATGTTCTGATCGCATCTTAACTCGGCATGCTATTATAACACAGAGACCACAATTTTGTCCAGCCATAATTCCAATTATATAGCAATTATATGTGGTTATGAAATTAATGACTTATTTAAACAACATAGACTCGGCTTCCTACACACCATGTGACATCCATGGCCTGGAGATAACGGGTCTGAGTCGTAATCTGAGTGTCACGGCTTCAATTCCAACATGCGTCCGATGACACCCCGTGCAGTGGACGAGTCTATGATATGTGAATAATCCATCAATTACATTACGTCAGTTATCTGGACAGATCAAATGAAAGATCTATTGATAGTCGAGAAACAATTGAGCCGATTTAGCTAACATTTTAGCATGTGTAATATTATTCCCAGATGCTACTATTCATCAACATTGGACTTAATACGCGACAAGATCAAAATCCGGAAAATCCGTGTTTAAAGATGTGAGAGAGTGTGTTTTAATGGCATCATTACGATTCGTTTTAATTTAATAAATAAAGTGGCATCGCTCATAGCGAGTTATGGATTAATACAGGCATCTATGGCGAGTGGCGGCCGCATTTGCAGAACAGGGTGATCCGATCTGACTGATGTATGTTATACGACCACCTGTCTTAAAGAACCACACTCATTATTGTTTAGACTCGGCTTGGCGTAGATTGATTCGCAAAGATATTATTTTATGTACAAAATGTTTCATGAGACTTGTTTTTGCTGTACACTAGATTTCCCTCAGATTGTAAGATGTATTCCACAATGGATACAGAAGAAGAGCTACGGGATGGGCGTCGTTCCTGATTTGTTGAGAGAATGATGGCGTCATCAATATTTGAAGTAGACCACGCCCCCTTTTTACCCGCCATAGCCGTCCACGTCCCCCACCTTTTGTGACATCAGATTGTTTGCCAGGTGTATTGAGTCATGAAGGTGTTAAAGTGGCGTGGCCAAACGAAGGGTCGCATGCCACTTTGTACCCCCTTGTGGCCAATCAGAAAAGCCACACATATCGTCATCAAAGCTGCCCATATCTTCGCCAACTTTTGGCGCAGCAGATAGTGTGCCATGCATAGGGAATCACGAAGACGTTACAGGGGCGTGGCCAACACGTATGCCACGTGTGACCTCTTGGCCAATCAGCAAATCCGACCATGCCATCGGCAAACTCGTCCATATCGAAACTTTTTGTGACAGCAGGTGTTAGGGTTGGGTGTAGGTCGCGTTATCCATCGAGGCCAATCATGAGAGTTACCCCAAGAGTCATCAAACTGTTCATACCAGCAGGTGTAATGAGTCATGAAGGCATTAAAGTGGGTTTGGCCTATTGTGCTAATAATGTGACGTCATCAGCGAAGCCATCCATATCGGTGCCAACCTTTTTGGTTGTATATCTATTGACAGCAGATGTGGGTTTGACAGTTAAAGTGACTTTTGAGATGGCAACAATGGTTATTGGACCTTCCTCATCTCGAGAAACTTGAAGTTAGCAGATGCTACAAACCTGATGGATCTGAAACGGTTGTGACATGTGAGGTTCATGTCTTATCTGATGCCAGTGACATGGGCTATGGTGTAGCGACATATCTCCCCTTGGTTTATAAAAAAAGGCCAAATTCATTGTTATCTTGTATTGGAAAAATCAACAGTAGTTCCGCTCAGAAAGGTAACTCCCTCGCTTAGAACTTACGGCTGCTACAGTTGCCTGTCCATATCAGTAGAATTATCGAGAGTGAACTTGAGTATCATGTATAGTCAGCATGTCTGTACTAGCCTCCATTTAAAATGAGAAATCCTGTTTCCACACGTGTACGTGTGTCGCAAATCACATAACTGTAATTCATGAACTCTTAGATATCCAGCAGTGGGGTTATGTTGAACTCAAATGTAATCCTGCTGAGATTGCTTCTAGAGGTGTGAGAATAGCGTTTCTTCAATGTAAACTTTGGTTTCAAGGGTCAGACGTCTTGTGGATGGAATCTTCACTTCACAGTAACCAAAGTATTACCCAATCCTTGATGATATATAACAAGGATTTTTGCAATGCATCTGGTTCCGACCCAGATGTGAAGAAAGGCAACACGACAATCATAAATTAATCTGATATGGATTGTTTTATATCTCATTGTGGCACATGGCAGAAGTTGAAGAGGACCATCAGTTGGATCCTGAAACTTGGAGATTGTATTCGTTTTTGGGTAGCGAGGCATCGAGGGATGCTCGAAGAAATGAAACTCATGGAACCAGACCCTGATAAGTGTAATCTCTTGGTGGACAGGAAGTTGCTAGAGGAAAAACTAGCGTTGGTTCAGGATGTAAAAGGCAATGTTCAAAAAGTGTGCTTTCCATTACATACTCTGGAAGAAACGGAGAAAGGTTTTGTATCTTATATTCGGTGTCAATATTTTCCTGAAGAGATTAAAGCCTGGGAGTCTGGGAAAGCTTTGAAAAGGTGTGGTCCATTTTACAAGCTTGATCTCATACTAGTGCATGACTTGATTATGGTGGGCGGTCTCCTGGAGCATTCAACTATTCATTATGAAACTAAGCACCCCATGATGCTACCATGCAAATCTGTGGTCTCAAGAATAATTTCAGAGTTGGTTCATGACCCGGTTGGTCACCTAGGAAAAATAACAATGCTATCCAGGGATAGTCAGAAGTATTGGATTTTAGTAGCTAAATCAACGATTAATCCTCTGATAGGTAAGTGTGTTATATGTCGCAAATATCAACCTCAAGAGGCGATCAGAAGATGGCACACTTAACGACTGAGAGTCTCATACCAGGTGATCCTCCAGTCACCAGTATTGGCAGGGATTGCTTCATATAGAGCATCTAGATGTAGCACATTCTTTGGATACACGCTGAAAATGAAAATGGGACTAACGCGATGAGTAGTGAGTGCGAGCTGCGTAATGAAATCAATAATTGGAACATGACACAGATTCCCGATTCACTCCTTCAATAACAGGTCAAATGGGGGGTGGGGGTGGGGGGGGGGGGTTCAATCCGCCATCTGATTCTCATTTTGGAGGCATTTGGGAATGCTTTTTCAGCTCTGTTAGAAAGGTGTTGTGTTCTTTGCTTCAACAAAAAATTGTTTGCCTGGATGATGAATGCTTTCAGACTCTCCTTTGTGAAGTTGAGGCCATCATCAATGGACGTCCGATCACTGACATCCCAAATAGTCCAAATGATCTCTTACACGCAATCATCTTTTGAAGCTACATGCTGGAGAAAGTGCTAGGGATGTGCATTTGGAGCAATACCAGTATACGTGTACACGTTAACTTTAACGACCGTATACACGTGTACGCATATTTGTAATTCGGGTGCAAAAATGTTTGAAATAATATGATATCTATTTAGCCTATTATTAAGTGCAGAGTGTATAATATGGTGGGGTTGGAAAATAAAATAACAATTTATTAACACCCCTTTTGACAACAGCGCCTCAAAATGCTTAAAGTGCTACTCGTTTTGACTGCCCGAACACTAAATATTAAATTTCTGCTCCGTTAATGACAAGAAATGAGTATTTTGTAAAATTATCAAAATTTACAAAAAAAATACCAGCTTTTTAATGTCATTCAAATTGATATTTTTCAAGGCTACTGTAGGTGATGTTTAGGCCGGATTTAACATTAAAATTGTTATCGAGCCACTCATTGCAGTGGGAAATTTACAAAAAAATCTCTTTGCCTGCAAATAGACATTCATAGAGACAATTGCAGGGGCCGCTTTGACTGGCCTGGCCATTATAGGGTTAGGTTGACACAAGGGTGGGGTGGGAGTTTGCAGCAACTTGTTTACCGATTTTTGCACAGGAAAATTCGATTTGGTCCTTGTCTTGGACAAATAAACAGCAATCAACAGTGATTCACCCTTCTATGGTCAAGATTGGCTAAGAAAAACCGAAATCTGTCATTACTGAATGTCCATTTGCGGGAAAAGGCAAGACAAATTTTTGAAAATTTACCACTGAAATGACTGGCTCGCTTGGTGAGTCAGCCATCGCAGTAATACAGTTACAAACTAAAGTCTTCTCTTGACACGCAAATAGATTTTCAATAACAACATCTTCGTCAAGAACACTATAGAGGTGGTTTGGCCGGTTTGGCCATTAATGAGTTGGCCAAAGGCTTGCGGCGAGAAGTCCACTTTTGAGCTTAGATAAGTGCCACACACCACGGCATTCATAGTGACAAACTTTGTTGATCACGCTTAAAAAGTAATTCACACCTATGTTTTCTGGCAAGCGTTGTTGGTTATTCAACATGCTGACGTCGATGCAACGTGTTTATAATTAGTTAACCCCGTTGACTCTCAAAGTTGTTCAGAAAAATTCTAATTTACTCATAAAAAATCCCCATGAGCAGACCAAAAGATGATTGTTTTTTAAAATTTACCAAGCAATGACTTGCTTGGATATCAATCCATTCATTCCAGTGATCAAATTAACATTTCAGCAAATTGACATTTCTCAAGACATTTCTCAAGACCACTGCAGTAACAATGATTTGGTAGGCTTTAGGGCTAAAGGGTTAATTCGGAAATTGGACATCATTGGCAGATAGATAGGGTGGCGGTAAATTCAGAGAATTAATTTGTCAAGCAGTGTATTCATTTTCTTTGAGGCTATATTACATGTTTCACATAAATATGTATATTTTATAAATTTACCTCAATAAGGTTACCTCAATCAAAATGGCATCTACAGTTGTGTTGATGATTGGTTACCTCCCTCGGTCAAAACGGCACCTACAGTCGTATTGATGAATGGTTACCTTGATCAAAATGGTATCTACAGTTGTATTGATGAATGGTTACCTCCCTCGGTCAAAACGGCATCTACAGTTGTATTGAAGAATGGTTACCTCCCTCGGTCAAAACGGCATCTCTAGTTGCATTGATGAATGGTTACCTCAATCAAAATGGCATCTACAGTTGTGTTGATGGTTGGTTACCTCCCTCGGTCAAAACGCACCTACAGTCGTATTGATGAATGGTTACCTTGATCAAAATGGTATCTACAGTTGTATTGATGAATGGTTACCTCCCTCGGTCAAAACAGCATCTTCAGTCGTATTGATGAATGGTTACCTCAGTCAAAACGGCATCTACAGTTGTATTGATGAATGCTTACCTCCCTCGGTCAAAACAGCATCTTCAGTCGTATTGATGAATGGTTACCTCGGTCAAAACAGCATCTACAGTCGTATTGATGAATGCTTACCTCGCTCAAAACGGCAGCTACAGTCGTATTGATGAATGGTTACCTCGCTCTAAACAGCATCTACAGTCGTATTCATGAATGGTTACCTCGGTCAAAATGGCATCTACAGTGGTATTGACATATGGTTACTTCGGTCAAAACGGCATCTACAGTGGTATTGATGAATGGTTACCTCGATCAAAACGGCATCTACAGTGGTATTGATGAATAGTTACATCGATCAAAACGGCATCTACAGTGGTATTGATGAATGTCTATTTGCAGGCCAAGGAAAGAATATTTTTGAAAATTTTCCACTGGAGCCAGTTAAATTTCACAAATAGTTTTCTCTTTGCCTACAAATTGAGACTAGCTAAGCAAAAACTTTAATTTTCTTTCGCATTAACCATTTGATGACCAAGTCGCTGAATTTTACAGACGATTGCTTAGCCACTGCTTTGTTTATTTTTAAGCTGTCTCATGTAGAATGTAATTTGCATTTGCACATTTTGTAAACTATGCTGCATAGGAAATCAGGATCTTCCAGTAAACATATAATCAAAATACAAAGAAAACAAACACACACACGTACAAATCTCGTATTCAGTGGCGCCATGGTTGGTAATCATATATAAATGCGAATATGTATGTCTCTATAGCAGCAGACAAAACATGGCCTTTGTTGTTTATCTACACTTACTGACATCAACTGCAGATAGATATATGTTTTATAAGCCTAATATGATATATTGCTCTCGATCTGTCAGCTGTGTCAGTGCCAAGTTTGATAATCGCTATGACAACTACAATAAACATTCGCTGTGTGAGAGATTGTTATTAGTGTCAATTAATACGTGCATTAATCATCTCAATCAGGAAATTATAGTTTATTCTGTGGGTGTAGCAACTTCCAGTCAAATTACTTTGAATAATGTATTCAAGATCCATGAGAATAATTATTTCTAAAATTGTCAATAACTTGTTGTATGCCTATCTAGGTCAGCACAGTTGCTCTGGTTAATAATCTTGCCTTGTTCTGCCACAATGTAAGCCAAAATTATAATTTTAACCATTTCATGCCGACAACTTGACAACCACCACCTGCTGTTTACATTTATAAATGTATTACGACATCACCAATTCTCTACTTAATATACCTTAATGTACGACACGTTATAGTTGCCACTTAGGCTACGTTGTTAAATATGTTAAAAAGATTGCCATCATTGGCCGACAGAAAGCTGTGGGTGTAAATTTCATGGGCATGAGTCTGACTGCTGTTGCAATAAACGTGAGCAGACATATACACCACCATATGGTGATCAGACATACGAAGAAGCATATTCCGCTCTTCAATATCACATTTCATTATTCGAATCGCATGGATATACTGTGAGAATTATGTGGGGATGCAAGTTTAAGAAACTAATTGCTAATACCGATGGCCTAAAAGATTTTATTATGATGGGATGAACATACTAAGCTGGAATATTTAGACTGCATGACTTCTTCGGGCCTCCCTCCTCGTGATTTATACTTTCCAGTATTACCTACTAGAATAAGTAAGTGGCTCATGTTTGTACTATGTGCAGAATGTGCAAGAATCGGTCAATCTAACGTATGCGAACATGCAGAAGAACAACGTTCCTTATGCGGGATGTGGACCACTCCTGAGCTACAATTAGCTATTCGACATGCTTATATCATTAAAAAGATGTACGAAGTTTGTCATTATCCTGAGTCGTCGCAATGTGAACAACATGGTGATAATGGACTATTTTCTGAATAATACATTAACTGCTTTCTCAAAATTAAGCAGGAAAGTAGCGGGTATCCAGGCTGGGTCTGTAGTGAAAGCAATAAAGAGTGCTATATACAAGAGTCCTTTGCGCACAAGGCTATACAACTCGATGCAGCGAAAATATCAAATAATCCGGCTGTACAATTTGTAGCCAAATCCAGATTGAATATTTTGTGGGCCGTTTTTCGCTACGTGATCACACCAAGAATAAGATGGTATCAATGCGAAAAGAGCTACTAGAGCTGTTGAGGGATAAACGTAAATTTGTCAGCAGCATTTCATTCCTCAATGATAAACTTTTAATGGTGGCATATTCAGTCAATGAAGAGTATGTTGAGTGCCCATTAAATACCAACTGTATTCTTGCATCTTTCATGACAGCTTATGGGTGAGTAAAACTGTCTGAAATCATGTCCTTATTCAGTCACTGCATAGTCTATCATGATATGGAGTCTGTGGTATTTAGTACCCATCAAGGTGAGCCGACCATTTAAGATCGAAATGGGTATCTAGGTATCTAGATTGTTAAACATGTACAAAGGTTAAAGGTTTAATGCTGGGTACTGAACAATCAAAACAAATAAATTTTGATGTGATTAAAAAATCCATCGATCAAATTTTAAATGATGGTGATATTACAGATAGTAATAGCATACTACTAAGCTACCTATCTATGATCTATGGGGTGTAACCGGACTTGCATTGGCAGGGTTCTCCCAAATAACACCAACGCAGATTACGGGGTAGAGGTCGTATTGTATTGCTCGATTGATGACAGACAGGGGTGACACGTGATCAAGAAGAATTTAAGACAATTCATGTAGCGAAGTGAAGACACCCTATGAATACAATAAATCAATACATTCATATATCATCTAATAACATAAACATAATAATGGACAAACAGTTAATAAAATCATATTGTATCTTGTATGCACATTCGTGCGTGCGTGCGAAAGTGCGTGCGGCCAGGCGTGCATGCGCAGGTGTGTGTATGAGTGAATATGTGCATGCGGACAGGCGTGCATGCGCAGGAGTGTGTATGAGTGAATGCGTGCGGACAGGTGTGCATGTGCAGGGGCATGTATGAGTGAATGTGTGCATGCGGACAGGCGTACATGTGCAGGGGCGTGTATGAGTGAATGTGTGCGAGTGTGCGCACGGATAGGCATGCATGCGAAGGGGTGTGTATGAGTGAATGCGTGCGTACATGCGTGCGGGCATGCTTGCGTGCAGTCATGCATGCATACGGATGTGTGCATGAGTACATGCGTGTGGCCAGGCTTGCGTGAAGGAATGTGTGCGTGGAGACAGTTGTGCATGAGTGCATGCGTGCATGAGTATGTGCATGCGTGTATGTGCATATGTGTATGCATATACGTGATTGGGTGCGTGCAGATGTACGTGTGTTGTATGCAAAAGTGTGTACACATATGTGTATGTGCGTGTTTGATTGCGTGTATGTGTGCATGCATGTATGTGTGTGCACAAGCGAGTATGTGTGACAAGAAATTAATAATTATGGATGCATACTCGGTGGGTTATACTGGGGGTAATGCGTCGTACAATATGCTTGGTGATCAAATCAAACATCTAAAAACAAAGTAAGAACTATGGTAGAACATAGCACGACTGAAAATTAACCATTTGGCTGCTGAGTCTTTAAATTTCTATTTCACATATTTATATATAACATGGACGTCATTGCTTGTTTTGGTAACCCTGGCGATGAAACTGTTGCTATTGACAACAGCGACATCATCTTGGTTATCAAGGCAGACAATGGCTTCCCTTGAGAACGAACATATTTATAAGGTATCGATCAGCAGTAAAACGGTTGACAGTGAAACGGTTGAACACATATTGCCACAGATCCAAGTAGCTAACAGTTGCAGGGAAATATTATTAAATCATCAATACAATTCGTGGTTCTAACTACAGATTTATCTTTTGTCATCTATCTATCTATCTATCTATCCAAAAATATGTTGGACATTCGTCTGGCCATAATTCATTCATTACTATTTCTAAACTAGCAAAAGTTCTAACAAATCTATTATTATAAATAAGTAGTTTGGCATAATGTGTAGGCCCTACAAATAAAATACTTAAATCCTAAGCATATACAAAAATTACAATGGTTAAACTGACCTGTAAAATGCAAATCGGTTCGTCCGTGAAAATGTGTCTTTGCAGTGCAAAATAGAGTCGTACAATGTTATGGGTGACTTTGTTAGTTGTGCGCTTGGTTAGTAACGGAGTAAAACTCAGTACTGCAATTCTAAGCAATGTCACTAGGAACTTTTGGTTATCAGTGGTCAACAAATTGGCATATGTATGGGCATAATTATGGGCATATGTAATACAAAGTAAAGCTAAAAGAACAAAGGAAGTGCAGTCTGCTGGAATAAAATAACATGTTAAAACTATAGACATATATTGATAAAACCCTACCCGTGTTTTCTAACATAAGGTAAACTACAAAATATATACAAGACTGCATGTTACACACACACGTCTCAATTTAGAATTCTTTCAGTCAATAGTAATAAGATCTTCAGACCCGTCTTCAAAAAACGAATTTTGAAACTGGGCGATTTATCTTCAGTTCCATATGGTTACACTAGCATAGTATAAATATAAATAGCAATGTTGTACTTTATCAGGCAGTTCGTAAACAATGTCAGGGTTAGCCATAGACGATGAAGCTGCACTCGCTGCCTGCTCAATGATAGCGTATGTCACTAGTCAGTGTAATGATGATAAGGATAAGATTGGTTATGAGGAGTATGCGATGGGTTTTGAGCAATGGTATAATTAACTACGGGAGGATTTTGATCATGACTCAAATTAGTACATTGTTATTAACAATAAATATGGAATAGACATTGACCAATGGCTGCGAGTATTATTATTATAAAACCTCATTAGAAACTTCATTAGAAACCTTATTAGTTGACAATTTCTAATATTTGTGATATCATCTTCAAAATGCACTACTGAACCATGGTCACTATCGTCAACATGGACGTCATTCTCAGACATGTGAGAAGATTAGTACGCATCTGCCATGTTCATGCAGGTTTGCGCTATTGCTCATAAGTGTACGCTGCACACTATTGTTCATGTAGACGGCCTCTGGATGCTATTGTTCATGTAGGTAGTCACTATTGTTCATGGGTGTTGGCTACATGCTATTGTTCTAAATGTGCAGCTATGCGCTATTGTTTTATATAGTCGTCTATGTGCTATTGTTCATGCAGGTGGCCGCTGGACGCTATTGTTTCCAAGGAGATATAAATGATGTTGTCTCGCATGGTGCATCTATTGCTTTCAATCATTCATAATGTTGACTGATCAACGTTCAAAGTATTTAAAGCAATAATCATATTGGTCCGATCTTGGAAATTTGTGTAAAGCGATAACGATTTGATTTTGCGAAAAGTAATGTATTGATCTGCAACAGTTTCATCCTGATGGTTATCTTACTAAACGTGGTGTATATATCTGCATAAAGGTGTTTAGACAACTGGGGCATATCATTCCTGATCTTGAAGAGAAAGCAAGGCAAGCGCACAACAAGGAGGGCATACAATTTCCATATTCGCTGGACTCTTCTGTTTGCATATCTATCAGCGACGATTTTCCCTGCATCGACATACGTTACTTTTTCTGCTCTGACATAGCTCCGTGAGCTACGCATAATGGATTGTAACTGTCAGATGCTGAGTGGGAACCTTTGAAACTGAACGCTGACTCGCTGGTATCCACATTGCCTACCTTTAATGGTAAAACAGAACAGAACTCCACAGAGGTGTTTTCCGCATTACCTCCGAGCTTTTATGGTATACAGTAATCTGAACGTGTGTGACATTCTACCTACTATGTCAACTAGCGATACTGATGATCCAGTATTGTCAATGGGCATTTCGCCAGATACTATAGACACTATATACCTTGACAACATATGTGTCGATGATGAACTAAATCTCGATGCCATTGATACTGATGATGAACTAAATCATGATGATATGAAATTATGCCAGTATTGTAAGTGTATGTATCGCTCATGGCATTATTCCCCTTCACCGAATGAGCACGAGAACAGCCAGAGATTATTCGTGTATATGTTGTCTACAAAGATACAAAAGCTAGCAGTACAAAATTGTTTTGGCTGCAGTGTGAATCATCTGAGTCAGCATCAACATTCGTGTTTAGGTATTGATTTTAACTTTAATCCAATTGACAATCTCGAACTGTATATTGAAGACACATTACAAGAAATGTGTGAAGATGAATATCATTACAAACTTAACAAACCTTACGATTTATATGACCATAGTTCCGTTCTGTACTGTTTGTGTATGATGTCATGGTTACGGTACATCGTCGATATAATATATGATAAACAACTGTTAATGCCATAATATTGATGCCTTTAATTAATATATCGGGCTTAACCCTTTAATGGTGAAAACGTCCATAGCCCCACTCCTTAGTGGTCTGTCAACTATATATCTATGCTGATGAATATTACAAAACTAACATGAATGCGAGCTTGTAGCTTCCTATGTCAATGCCCAGTCAAATTATTTTCAAAACATTCATCAGACTTAAATGACCATTGCGCCACGATTTAGATACCTATGGCAGTCATTCCGGTGGTAATTTTCCAAATTGGTCTTCTCTCGGTCTGCAAACGTGTCTTCCCCTAGCCCGCTAAGGAGGATGGCTATGTACGTTTTTGCCATTAAATGGTTAAGCCCGATATATTAATTTTCAGGAACAAATTTAGTCACTAAAGAGTTAAGTACTGATTTGTACCAGTTGCGTATGACATCATGGTTTAGACCCATCACTGATGTAATATATGTACTGATAACACCATAATATCATTGCCCTCAATTAATATATTGTTTTAATATTGCAGTATTAGTAAACATATCGCAGTTTGATGTTGTGTACTAGAATCATATCGATGTAATAATATGTTGTGTCGTTTACGATGTCAGTATTAATAAAAATTGTAAAATGAATTAATTTGTTTACTCATTGTCGATCATACCTTTAAATGGTGCACCCAACACCTCAGCCTTTATTGGCAATGTGCATCGGTATGCTAATGCAGCACTTCAAAACACATCTGCACTCTCTCCAAAAAAATACACATCGAAATGCAGCTGAATAGAGGGCGGTAGCTGCGATCACATCAAAACATAGCTGAAGCACTTAGCACTTTACAACACACGCCATCGTCATTTTGATCTTTACCAAATAATGACTGGTGAGTGTGCATTATTTATGGAATAAGGGTTCGCAGATTAGCACATTTGTGTGCATTTCAGACAGTCATGTCCCGTAAACGCGAACATGCATCATTACGTCATATCACGTTATCATGTTTCTGATAGGGTCACCACCAATATACATATAAGTGTTTGTGTGTATGCTATGCCAGTTGAATGATTACGTTTGTGAGTGAATGTGATGGTGTCAATGCTTGACTGTAATTCGATGTTACATCACCCCTTTACCATGATTGTCTTTGGTCCGACACAGTGTGGTAAAACTGAAATGATAAAATCATTAATAAGAGATCATCGGCAATTACTCCCCCTTCACAGAGGAGCGTGTACTGCTATGGCATGTGGCAAGATGGATATAATGATTTAGCACAAGAAGTAGAATTTAAAGAGGGGGTAATTGTTGAATTAGACAGACCTTGTAGGACATTGGTGATACTGGACGATTTGATGAATAAATGTGATGAAAATGTGGCTGACTTATTTACAAAATGTTCTCATCATGAGAACTGTAGTGTTATCTTTGTAGCACAAAATCTTTTTCACAAGTCGGGTAATCAGCGTGACCTATCAGTTAACTGTCACTACATGGTATTGTTTAAGAATCCATGTGATGCATCCTCTATACGCTCTTATCCAATCAGATGTATCCTTGTAATACAAAGTATTTGATAGAAGCACATAAGGATGCTACATGCACACCTCACTCATATCTACTTTTAGATTTGAAACAGTTAACACCAGACAATATTAGACTCCATTCAACTGTTCATCCAAAGGACATCTGTTACATGTACCTACCAAAGAAGTGAAAAAATGGCACCATGTAATATAGGACAGCATCTACCTATGCTACAATATCTGGCCAAAGTAAAACCAAAGATCAGAAATGATATACTCAAACAATGCTCAAATGAATTGATAGATGTCCTATGCGAGTCATGCCTTAATGTATTACATGGAAATGTCCGGCTTACTAAATCATGATACAAGCAACTGAGTAAATATAAATGCCATATGCATGTGTTGACCAGTCGTGGAGTACCATACGCATGTAAAAGACGTCTGTTACAGATAGGTGAATTTTTGGGAGCCATATCACCCACAGTGATTGGCACACTAGCACCATTAATTGGTAAACTGTTCACATGAGAAGATGGAACATGTATGTAAGATGGCCTTTGGTACCATACGAATTGATAGGCAATTTAAATGAAAAGAGTAAAATATCTCTGCTACAGACAGACCTAGTGATGCATAAAGCTATTAGTCTCAACAACGAGATATCCAATATATTAGCGTGACATGATATGTCTGAGCATGAAAAGTCGACATCATCTTCGCAAGTATTGGATAAATATAGGTGTTACTTTCATGCAATCAATAGGGCAGCAATATCACGTGCCACCTCTTCAACCCATACCTATGTCAGATGCACTGTCTACACAAATACTTGATCATACAATGAGGGGTATACCAAAGACATATAAGACAAAAGCCAGCGGAATAATTGATATTTTGCACTCAGTTCCTGAATGTTTTAATGTTAATGATCTAGGCGAAGTAACAATAGAGGGTATGTTTTACCCGAAAAGTAAGGTACTCGATCTGCTTACAAACGTTGTTGCTCATGGGTGCAAACCTCGACATAGCGGTATGCTTGATGTCACAGAGGGCATGTATCTTAATCTGCTACATGACTTAAACATACCATGCAGATTTGTCAGACAAGAGAAAACATTGCAACAGATATATAATGTCAATGATAACAATGTAGCATCAGTGAGTACACACCAGTCTGTTAGTGAGTCCACACCTCTAGCGGGTAACAGGAAGAAAAAGAGCAAAGCAAAGAGATATACTACACCGGTGTGGGTGAATTTATTGAAGTAATGAATGATCCTAAATTGGCGAAAGTTTATTATGATCCGAAGCATTCTGCCTCCTTTGGTGGAAAGGAAAAGCTATACAATGCATTTAAAGGTAAAATACCATGTGTCTATATTGAAGAATGGTTAAAACGTCAGGATGTATACACCCTTCACAGACCACAGAGAACAAAGTTTACCAGACATAAGGTAATAGTGATGGCTGTTGACATGTTATGGCAGGCAGATCTGTGCTCGATGGGAATGCTAGCATAGAAAAACGATGCCATGTTATACCTACTCTGCATTGTTGATGTGCTCTCGAAGTATGCGTGGGTGGAAAATCTGTATAGCAAAACGTCAGCATCAATCAAGAAAGGATTAGAAGCTATTCTGTCACATACTGAATGACGCCCACATGCTATTCAACTGACAAAGGTGGTGAGTTCGTCAATGGAGTAGTCAAGAAATATTTGACTGAGAATGGAATACATTTCTATACCTCACAGAATGAGCCACACGCTGGTGTGGTGGAATGTTTTCAGTGGATGTTAAAATGCCGAATATATAGATACATGACTCATAGGAATATGAGAAGGCATATCGATGTATTACCTAGTTTAGTCGCATCGTACAATAAAACTGTACACACCAGCACACATATGCCACCGATACATGTGGATCATAGTACTGAGCTGACCGCATGGAGAAATATGTATGTAGGGAAGAACAAGAAGAAGAACCCTAAACTAAAGAAAAATACACTGAAATCTGGTGATCATGGGGGAATCTCGCAAGCAAGAATGTCATTTGAGAACATGTATCGCGGGCAGTGGAGCCGTGATTTGTTTAAGGTGAATGATGTTCTTTCTGACAAATATCTGATCTTATATAAACTGGAAGATTATTCTGGTGATCGCGATGAGATTCAGAAAATTGGTGGTGTGATAGAAGATAGAGAATGCGCAGCTGGACAGATAATTAAGAGTAGGAAGGGAGCTAAGGGAGTATGTGAAGATTACATCAAGTGGCTCGGCTATCCTTCTAAGTTTAACTTGTTGGTTACTGAGCTCAACACTATACACCATTAATAATGGGCGAGTATATAGAGAGATGTTCAGATCAGGGAATGTGTAGCGTAATGGGTTTGCATGTACCAAAGGAGGAGATAGTATACCTAGCGCAAGTCATAATCATGTATATCTTGATCATTACATGTATCGTGAATCTGAGTATACAGAATGGTCAGCCATTTATCTGGATATCACTTCTGAGTAGTTACTTAGGGTATATATTACCCAGTCCACACATTAAGATGTTAAAGATACCACAACCATCTTTGGAGAAAGAATGAGGACCAGTTTTATGTGACTCGTCTGAGCAATAGTAGTATGCAGTACTATCCTAACAATAAGATATCCAAGTTTAGAATGCAGCTACAGACGCCATTGCCATTAGATGGCAAGTGGGAAGTGGGAATCTCAAGTGTACTATATCTCAGGAACTGACTTACTATTACTAGAGAAAGTTATGTACGAATATATGCGTGGAGTAAAACAAAGAAGAAGAAGGATGAGGATGATGATGTCAAACCTGGTATTGTAGTAAATGTTGGTAAACCAACACCTGTTGATCTGGACAAACTCAAAAGAGGGCCGCAGAATGATTAACCTAGCACCCAGAGAAAAAAGCGTATTCGGCATAGTTTTCTTGAACTTTGCAAATCATATATTATAAAAGTACCAAAGGGATACTATGCGGTGAAGAATATGGTAGACTCATATAAATGGACAGATAGAAAATCATCAGAAATTTAAGAATAAAAAAATCTTTCTCAATTTTTATTTACGTCACGTGAATCTTGTATCTCTTATGATTAGACAAAATTATGGTATTAGGTTTGGCCCAGAAGTGTCTAATTTAATTGGCTATGATGAAAAAATACATACAGGACCAGTAGAAGTATTAAAATCATTTCAAAAAGACTCAACAGGGTGGACCAACGAACGGCAGCATATATATATCCTGCAACATTGTCTCTCACAACATTGTAGGTGAAACATCAGCACTACTGCTCAGAGTGATTCGACTGCCTAGTACCGATGGTGGGAAAGACATATGCCAGTGGACGTTTCCCGATATTCAGTATCACTCTGTGTCAAAGAACTACATCGATACAATAGGAATATTTATAACTGATAGGTCAGGCTCAAATATACCATTCGAGGACGGAGCGTCACAACGTGTACTCTGTCTACATTTCAGATGACGACGATGATAAGATTGAGCAATGCTAGTGCCTTGGGGTTGTATTATGCCAGTCAGGTGGGTTATGGATGCAATCCAATATATGTAGGTGCACAATACAAGGTAGGCCATGGGTTAGGTAATATCCTAGGTGGACTACTACGCTCAGCAATACCTTTCAAGAAAACTGTTGCCAAGACAGTAGGTAAACAAGCTCTTTGTGCAGGAGTTGGACTAGCAGAGGATGTAATGGTGGGAAAGAATGTTAAATCCTCATTGAAATCAACAGTGCATGGTGTAGCCGGGGCTCTGATACCAGAGGCTGTAACAGCAGTACGTGGAAGATTAACCAAACCTAAACCAAAACATGAAAGGAGGAGTAATGTACATAATGCTCAGTCAGCATGCATGACACCGATGAGGAAGGGATGCAATAAATGTCAGAGAAAACATGCTGATATCTTCAATTGTCTAAAACATGGAACATAGTCATGCATGTGAGTGTTCAAAGAGCAAGTTGGACATTTTTCAGGCATGTCCCATAGTAACGACATTGGAGTCGGCAAAATGGGGACAGTTTCAACCTGTATTGAGCTTATCAGATTCTGGACTGATCGAGTTTTACATCAGCATACCTTTGGATAGATATTTGGTTCTTACCAAGTCTTACATCTCGATTAAAGTTAAGTTAGTCAAGCTATATGCAGCTGGTACTGTGACACAGCTCGCAGTTGATGAAAAATGGTTCCTGTGAATAATCTCTTTCATACAATGTTCTCACAAGTGGATGTTGTTTTGAATGGAAAACGTGTCAGTGACTCGAACAAAAATTATGCTTACTGAGCTTATTTTGAAACATTGCTTAACTATGGAAGTGATGCCGCATCCTCGCATCTCCAACTTGCTGGATGGCGAATGGACGATGCTGGTGAATTTGATAATATCGCTGATACTAACTTAGGATTTGAAGCACGCAGAAAAATGATGGCTGAAAGTAAGACAGTGCAATTAATTGGTCGCATACACACTGATATGTTTCTGCAGGATCGATTTCTCATCGGATCTGTTGATTTGAGATTACGCCTGCAGCGTAGCAAAGATGCTTTCGCCATTATGTCTACAGATGATCTCAAACCTAAGCTGAAGTTATTGTCGGCTAACTTATTTGTACATAAAATTATCCCATCCTCTGATCTGTTAGTATCACACACAGTTACCTTGAGAAAGATGAGTGCTACATACCCTATTCATCGTGTTGTATGTAAACCTTTTATGGTACTGAGTGGAGTTATGAGCATGGACAGAGATAATATATTCATCGGACAGCTTCCTACAACATTATTATTCGGTTTTGTATCAAATGACGCTTATAATGGCGTTGTTACTAAAAACCCATTCAGGTTTTATAATAATAAAACTACCTATGCTACATGCTATATTAATGGGGAAGAGGTAACAACATCGCCAATATGCCCATCATTTAGTGATGACATTTACTCTGATGCCTACCTTTCGCTGTTCAGTGGTACTGGAGTGTTATTTAAAGACCACGGGTGCCCGATTGATAAAGCACACTTCAGATATGGCACGACACTATTCACATGGGATTTTACTCCTGATTTAGCTGATTCAGAGCACTGATACCCTATATGTACTGGATCGTTAAGAGTCGTCCTCCATTTTTAGCAAAGCACTACCTGATACAACAAATGTGATTTGCTATGCGGAATTTGATAATACGATAGAAATTGGATCAGACTTTAATGTATTAACAGATTATTAAAAAATGCTGACTACATTTGAAATAGAGCATCTATTATTTGGTGACGACAAAATGCATGAACACTTCCTCAGAGTTTTTCCAATTGACAATGTACCCGTTCATATTAAATATTGTCCATCTTCATTAGTGATACACATGCATCCCAGTAATAAAGGCGGGCAACACTGGGTCACGGTTTATTACACATCGAGTAGAAAAGCAGAATACTTTGACCCTTATGGAAGACGCCCTTCAGACAGAAGAATGATATCAAATGTACGCAATGGGCATCGTGCGTGTATTTATTCCTATAATGCTGAATGTGTTCAACCGGCACTGACGACAACATGCAGATATTATTGTGTATATTTCTTATATTACCGTTTGAGAGGTGTAGACATGAAGCATATACTATGGATGCTAAGAAAACGGAACAGAAATGATGCGAAAGTGAAACGTTTAACTCTAAGAATGAAAGAAAAGATGCGAAAAATAGGAATGGATTATTAATAATAATAATTATTGTTTCTCACATATTTATGGAATAATTGATGTCATTAAATGTTGTCACTAATTTGGAGCTTAAATACACACAGCTAATTTGTAGCATAAAATACACAGGGCACAGTTTATTATTGTATTTTCTTATTTTGCTTCGATATGTCAATAAAATAAAATAAAATAAAAGATTGTACATAGGAAGCCACTTAGTTTCAAAATATATTTTAGCCACGATGGGGGGGGGGGGGAGGGGAACGCAGCCACCCACCTAATTAATACATTAAACACACATATGTCATTTAGCGAACAGACAGCATGTAGCTGGACATTTAGAACAATAGTGGACACCTGCATGAACAATGGCATCTACCCGCTCATTTAGAGCAACAATAGCACACAGCGTCCACCCGCTCATTTAGAACAACCAATCAGAACGCAGTATTTAAATAGGTCAAGAGCTCATTTGTATATCAATAGCACACAGCTTCCCCCTTTACTACTGATGTAGGGATACATGCTTTACAGGAATGAACGTACATATTTAAGGTTGCCTGTTTGTGCGAGACCATATACACACCCACCTCGCAATCGGTCCATCTTCCCTCTCCCCTCATTCCCCTGTTTTATACGACATGGTATTACTATGGAGTAAACATTAACTAACAATTATAACTTGGGTGATGTAGCCGCCAATCTGTTAATATTGTTGCGATGTGTCCGCATCTGATCATATTTCCTGTCATCTGGCTCAGACCACCGACAGGGTAAAGGGGTACCCTATACCAGAATAATTGACCAGCTGGTTGCAAGCGTTGCTAACCTGAATGGGCCTAGTTTCACCTTCCAACCACTATTTTTGCAGCTTCAGCAGCGGCTACATGCGAGACCTGTTGACAGATGAATTACCAGCATGGATTCATATAAGTGTTATGCGAGACCTAATCATCATTGTGGGCATTATAACTGTTAATATCTTTTGCCACAACCTAAACCATTCGTCACTTTCGATATCCCTAGGGATTCACATTGGAAACACGTTCCCTTTCACCAGGTCGTATCTATCCCTCAACTGGGGAAAACCACTCACAGAGTCTCCATCGCCTTTACACAGGATCGGTGTCCTGATCATATTCCGTGTATTTTATCCACTGGTTTTATGTGGTAATTTATACTAATAGAAATTGAGATGTTATTTCTAACCATATGAGTACTAATAGCGTTCTAGTTGCATGGGCTCTGATGGCTATGAAAACACCAAGGAAACCAGTGCGTAGGATTCATGCTGGATACTCATCCCAAAAGGCATCATGTTTCAGCTCAATACACTGGCCAATACACATGCCAACTCATCCCAAAAGGCATCATGTTTCAGCTCAATACACTGGCCAATACACATGCCAAATCTTGCACATGTGTAGATTCAGACACAGTAACACTGACGCATCCAATCAATCAATGGCGTGAGAATATAATTCATCCTCTGAAACAGTACACCGGCCAATGCTACGAGTGTGGATATGCTCCTTCTGTTTATTGGTTCGTTTGCATCATAATAAAGTAATAATAATATAAAATGACAGTCAAATAAAGAAACATGACTGTCTTCTCAACCTGTTCACCAGACCAACACTCCGACCCCTACCCTAAGGAAGTAGCTACGGTTCAGGAGCTAATTCTAAAAAATGCCTAGAAACATGGTTTCGTAGTACACCAAGTACTCGGAATGTTTGACTCTATATTCCATTAGCTTGATGTGTTGGACACATTCTAAGTACAAGAAAATTTTGGCATCACTAAGCAGTGACATACCAATTTACCTTACGTTGTGTGAATGATTTTTTGTTTGTTATCAAAATAGTAAATTCTACAGACACACCTAGCCAAACATGTTCTCCATCAGGTACAAACACAGTCTTAACCGGGATTGATCATATTTCACGTAGGTATATGTCGGAAAACTAGCCTTCAACATTGTTATTTTAATAATGATGTACTATAGGAACTGGTTGCGACTAATGGTATAATGACTAAATGTATAACGGTGGCAGAATAACTCCATATTTCAAAATTTTTAGTAAAATTATTCTTCCGAATGATGTACACAGTACATGACCACGTGTGCTATTATATCATGCAGAGTTATCATAAATGTACTTATTGTATTTTAATAGAAACGGTTAGTCATTCGTGGCTGAGTAATCTTCAGTAACTATAATTTGAATGTTGGCACATAATTCGCCTCCCTTGAAAAAGCAACTTTCAGCACATAATAAATTGTTTGTCTTGCATTGGCACACATCTGCCTATCTACATACTCATTTCCGATATCTGCATGATGTCAGTTCTATTAGCCCTTTAATGACTAAATTCGTTCAAGAAACTTACAATATTTGCCTTTTGAATGTCCATTTACAGGCCAGTAGAAGACTATTTTTGAAACTGCACCACTGGATTGACTGGCTCGACTATCAAGCCAGTTATTCCTGTGGCAAAACTTCAAGAAATTTCTTTTCTTGGCCTGCAAATGGAGGTTCCTCAAGACGACAGCAGAGGTCGGGTTTGGCCGTCTTTTTCATGAAAGGGCTAATCAGCTCGAAGCGTGTTCTTCTGATATAAAGATATGTCTGAGTAGACCATCCACAATGTGCCAACCCTGTCTGTTTAGAGATCGAAGGCCCTGCTTGGAAATACTGTCTTCAAACAAAAGCCTAAAAATTGCCTCTTACAATGAGATGTTATGCTATTGATATATGTGATATATTTTCATTTATCTGTTGTTTTATAACAAAAGAGCCAATAGTATGTTTCATCAGCTATATTTCCAACGTTCATTGTGGTATACATGCCACATACAAACAGGTCAGAGAACATCTCAGTATTCAGGGATAGTTCATCACTTTACTAAGTTGCGTCAAGTTATATCCTGGCATAACATTAGTAAACTGAAAGCTTTTCGTTTCACTACTTCATGCACTAGTGACATCATCTATGTTAAGGAAAGCAGGGTAGAACCAGACATAATGTTGAACCTAAGATTTGCTCAACATTATACAGTGGCATGTAACTATTGCTTTGCTTAGATGCAACTTTGACTTTATGTATATATATACAGTGGTAATGCGGTACTTTAACTTACTTCTAACTTACTAAAACACTTTTGATGTTCTTTCTAAGACTTTGATTGTCATGTTCCAAATCTACTGGAGTAAGTCTACGTGAGAGCGTGCAAATCAACATTTCTGGAGTTGTATCCATAATTAGTCAATAAATGAGTTCTCGTTCAGAAACCACATTCTGTTTTTCTGATTTCTTCTGTGCTTTTCTGGGAAATGCTTTCAAGTTAATTGCGATAAGGTATCCCATAAGCTCTTACAGTTAGTGTTAATCCACAACTGAATAGATCTTCCCATATTCTCCTTACCAATATACTCAGCGCACACAAGTCTCTTGACAATTTTAACTGAGAATACAAATACAGTTGCATTGCTCACAAGTGGGACACCCTCGCTATTATCATTGCCTCGATATGTTAGTCGATTCATCATTAGTTCTAATCAGAACACTGAGAGAAGTTTCCTGCACATTGAATTTATCACTTTTCGATCGCTGAGTCACCGTTTCCTTGTGTGTGCATGCGTGCATCTTTGTCCACACTTGATGAAATGGCTGAAATAAGTGACTGGCTGAATTATTTCTATTCATGACATGTTTATGTACATGTGGTTGTGTACTTGGAAGTTGCTGCATACCAGCAATATACATTGGCAGCTACAACGCACAGTCTGTGCATGGACGTACGGCACGATAGCAGCAGTAGCAAATGTGTGTGACCTTCATTCATCTTAGCTCTGATGAATACAATCAGTAGATCGTCCAAAAATAAGAGATTCAGGATGAAAAAAGAGGAAATTTCAAATTTGTTCGTCTCTAAAGGATGTGAACATATGTTGTAATTTATTCACCATATGACCAAGTCTCTAAGCTGTTCTTACATTTTTTGTAACACGCCATGACTGCTCGGACGCATCAAGATTCTCTCATTGACATACTCTACCCCTGTCTGTTTAATTCTACTTGTTGTTAAGCTCATTTCGAAAAGGAATGTCATTGTAAGCAAATCATTGCTTCATGCATCAATTTTTTGGGTCCTGGCTCTTCCACTGCATGAATTCCCCGTGAGTAGAGTAGAGAGCGTAATGCTTCTGTGGGCTGTCTGCTATGACGAGATCATCTACGTTGGAGGGAGGTGGTCATCGAACATCTTTCCAGTAAGAACTAAGTCGTTAGGGCAATGTGAAAGACACCCATTCTGGCAGCAGTGTCTCTGCATCATCGCCGTATCGTCACTGAATTCAAACTGCCTTCAAATATATTGTTACGTCGAATGTAAAAACGGAATCATTCTGTCCCAGTCGCGCCGTCTGCTATAGTAGGGTGATGGCCAATGTACATAAGAAGTAAGCCAACACGATATACAAGCACATTGAAACCACTTTCACGTAGTTATTGGCTGTTTTCCGTGGCCATTATTGGTATGACATGCATAAAACACTGTCGGGAACATTCGAATAACGCCCATGCAACGTCCATGATAAATGCGTCTGCTTCCTGGGTACTGCCACACTTGGACCACTACCTCTTGATAAAGTTTATGGAAGACATCAGAAACGGTCGTTTAACAGAATGGGATGTGTATTTTCCGATGCTGCCAACCACGTTGTAAGGGAATGCCCTATGTATTTGCCTCGCTCTGGTCCTAGATATAGTTGCATTGTTTGCTCCAACAATAGAGTGGGTGACATATGTTTTGTGCTTAGCATCTAACGATTCTTCAATTATATTATTGTTTTATGCCAGCATGCATATGTAGTATAAGATTCTGTATCACACGATATCCAGTGTTTTAGCTGATCGATAGCAGTATATCGAGGAATTTCCCGTCCATGTGTTGTAAAGAATAGCTTCGGTAGCATTTCTTAGGATTTCTCTACCATGTGTTTCACATATAATGCATTTTCTCCAATCAGCCATCGTAATGCGCTTCGCTGAAAGATCACGAAAAGATACTCCCTTGTCCCAACTAGTACTGTCCATATTTACATAGCTGAAATTATAAGGCAAGGAAGTGTATTCACTAAATGGCAAATATCAAATGATTACATAGACATGGTTTTAACTCTTAAGGTGCTGCACTCAAAAGCATAATTTTACAAGAGCTGCTGAAGCTGATACAGATTTTCTTCTTAGAAATATGCACTGTTGAAAGATGTAGCTGGCATTACACTGTTCGGTATTACTCATCACAATGGCATGTAGTTGGGCTTAAAATAAATTGCTCTATGAGCCTCCAATATGCCTTTGACCTTTAATTCTGACATTTGTCCTATTGATCATATAAGTAACATCGGAGATTGGGAAAATCAAGACCAATATATGGTGAGTCTATCGCAATCCACATTGACTTATGGTGTGGATATGTCTATGGAACCAAGAACCACGATGAAAATTAACCAGCGTATTGAATTACTGATACCACAATTGCTTAGTATAATACGGCTGATAGATAGTACCCAAGGTAAGTGCAGACCTTCTGAATACTGAGTCCACCATGCCATCAATATTGACCGGACATTAGCTCCTCGACTACTACCAGAATTAGAGGTATTTTGTCCGTACCTCAGACTCGGGTGACAAGCTGACACGACTCCTAGTCTCAGTTTATGATAATAACATATTATACAAATTATTATATTTATTAAAGCCAATCAATGTCCTATTGTGCTCCTCAACAACATACAGAAAATCATATCGAACCTTATCATATGCCGCATCCAAGAAAGATTGATGATTTCACTAGATCCTGTCATAATGCCTCTAAACGAGGATGCAGCTGGGCAGACATTGTATGGGCGCAACAGGTGCTCGTGGGATTTCCACAAGATGGGCATTGCCATGCCATGGGCCTTGCTTTAATTAAATACACACAGACCCTAGATGTACTATACCAGGCCAGTTGCAAAGAGATTCTGGGAATTCGCTCTATTGGGAGCCAGTAGATATAAATCTGTTAAGTGTGTAAATGGATTAAAAAAACCTACAACATAATTTCTGTGTTCAATTGCTACGTGATCTGTTCAATAAATATTCACGTTGCATGCCACATTCTTAATATCCATATGCCATGGAGAATAACACATCGACTTCGAACATGGCGTCTAAACGAATGCCACTGGGGTATCTTTAGAAACGGATTTTTTCATTAATTTTTTCATTTGTTCCATTTTGTTTTAAGCTCTGTCTTTGAACTTTAATTATTATTATCATGTATTTATTTCAGAAGAAGAAAAGCAGTGAAATACGTAATAGTACATAGTAGGAATCTTGTTACGACCAACGTCTCTGGTTCCAGAAGATATATTTCAGTACAAAAAATGTCTATAAGACAGCGGCCGGTGGACTCATGTGCGCTAAATTAATATCAACTAGCTTCTATATCTAGTTGTCATGCTAAAGCCAGTCCAAGATCAACTCTTACACATGCTATTTTACATATCAAGTAGACAATGTGTCTACTTGATTCCGTTCAAGTTAGTATCTTCTCGCCTTGGCACCATATTCTATCATAATGTAGTTCGTGGCTGATGGTCACGCTGAATCGCAACCTGAGCTACGGTTGGTATTGTTGGTGTCCAAAGTTGCGCCATCACGTTATCTACCAAGTGTCCATGGTTAAGGCAGCATGCTGTTTCTGTGTTCAGCCGATGGCCAATCATCCAATAGATACAAACTGGCTGGATATGGCTATGGAAATATATAGGAGCTCCTTGAACAGGGCTGGAAACTCAAATAATACATGCATGTGTATGGGTCATTCGCAGATATGACTTGGTTATATGTATCGGTGCAGATAGTAGCTGCTTGTGTATCGTTGCAGACAGTAACAGGTCATGTATCGTTGCAGACAGAGATAACAGCTGCTTGTGTATATGTTGCAGACACAGATAGTAACTGGTCACGTATTGTTGCAGACACAGATAGTAGCTGCTTGGATAGTGTTGCAGATACAGAGAGTAGCTGCTTGTGTAGTGTTGCAGACACAGAGAATAGCTGCGTGTGTATTGTTGCAGACACAGATAGTAACTGTTTGTGTATCGTTGCAGACCCAGATAGTAACTGGCCATGTATTGTTGCAGACACAGAGAGTAGCTGATTGTGTATTGTTGCAGACACAGATAGTAGCTGCTTGTGTATCGTTGGAGACACATATAGTCACTGGTCATGTATCCTTGCAGACACAGATAGTAGCTGTTTGGGTTTTGTTGCTGCCACAGATAGTAGATGTTTGTGTATTGTTGCAGCCTCAGATAGTAGCTGCTTGTGTATTGTTGCAGACACAGATAGTAGCTGTTTATGTATTGATGCAGACAGAGATAGTAGCTGTTTGTGTATTGTTGCTGATACAGATAGTAGCTGTTTGTGTATTGTTGCAGACGCAGATAGTAGGTGCTTGTGCATTGTTACAGATACATATAGTAGCTGCTTGTGTATTGTTGCCGACACAGATAGTAGCTGCTTGTGTATCGTTGCAGAAACACATAGTAGCTGTGTGTGTATTGTTGCAGACACAGAGTGTAGCTGTTTGTGTATTATTGCTGAGACAGATAGTAGTTGTTTGTGCATTGTTGCAGCCACAGATAGTAGCTGTTTGTGTATTGTTGCTGCCACAGATAGTAGCCGTTTGTGTATTGTTGCAGCCACAGATGGTAGCTGTTTGTGTATTGTTCCTGCCACAGATAGTAGATGTTTGTGTATTGTTGCAGCCTCAGATAGTAGCTGCTTGTGCATTGTTGCAGACACAGATAGTAACTGGTCATGTATTGTTGCAGACACATATAGTAGCTGCTTGTGTAATGTTGCAGACACAGACAGTAGCTGTTTGTGTATTGTTTTAGACACAAATAGTAACTGGTCATGTATCGTTGAAGACACAAATAATAGCTGCTTGTGTATTGTTGCAGCCACAGATAGTAGCTGCTTGTGTAATGTTGCAGACACAGATAGTAGCTGTTTCTGTATTGTTGCAGGCACACATAGTAGTTGTTTGTGTATTGTTGCAGACACATGTAGTAGCTGGTCATGTATTGTTGCAGACACAGATAGTAACTGCATGTGGATCATTGCAACCACAGATAGTAGCTGCTTGTGTATCGTTGCAGACACAGATAGTGTCTGGTCATGTATTGTTGCAGACACCGATAGTAGCTGTTTGTGTATTGTAGCATCCAGAGATTGTAGGTGCTTGTATAATGTTGCAGACACAGATAGTAGCTGCTTGTGTATTGTTGCAGACACACATGGTAGCTGTTTGTGAATTTTTGCAGCCACTGATAGTAGCTGTTTGTGTATTGTTGCTGCCACAGATAGTAGCTGTTTGTGTATTGTTGCTGCCACAGATAGTAGCTGTTTGTGTATTGTTGCAGCTACAGATAGTAGCTGTTTGTGTATTGTAGCTGCCACAGATAGTGGATGTTTGTGTGTTGTTGCAGCCTCAGAGAGTAGCTGCTCGTGTATTGTTGCAGACATAGAGTGTAGCTGTTTGTGTATTATTGCTGAGATAGATAGTAGTTGTTTGTGCATTGTTGCAGCCACATATAGTAGTTGTTTGTGTATTGTTGCAGACACACATAGTAGCTGTTTGTGTATTGTTGCAGACACACATAGTAACTGTTTGTGGATCGTTGTAGCCACAGATATTAGCTGCTTGTGTACTCTTGCAGTCACAGATATTAACTGGGCATGTATTGTTGCAGAAACACATAGGAGTAGCTTGTGAATCGTTGCAGAGACAGATAGTAGCTAGTTGTGTATTGCTGCAGACACTGATAGTAGCTGCGTGTGTGCATCGTTTCAGCGACAGATAGTATTTGCTTGTGTATTGGTGCAGACACAGATAGTAGCTGCTTGTGTATTGTTACAGACACATATAGTAGGTGCTTGTGTATTGTTGCAGAAGCAGATAGAAACTGGTCATATATTGTTGCAGACACAGTTGGAATCTGTTTGTGTATTGTTGCAGACACAGATAGTAACTGGTCATGTATTGTTGCAGAGCCTCATAGTAGCTAGTTGTGTATTGTTGCAGACACAGATAGTAGCTGTGTGTGCATCGTTCCAGCCACAGATAGTATTTGCCTTTGTCTTGATGCAGCCACAGATAGAAGCAGCTATTGTATTGTTACAAACACAGATAGTAGTTGCGTGTGTATTGTTGCAGACACACATAGTAGCTGCTTGTGTATCGTTTGAGCCACATATAGTAGCAGCCTGTGTATTGTTGCAGCCACAGATGGTAGTTGTGTGTGTAATATTACAGAGACATATGGTAGCTGCTTGTGTATCATTGCCGCCACAGATAGTAGCTGCCTGTGTATTGTTGCAGACACAGATAGTAGCTATTTGTGTATTGTTGCAGAGACCTATAGTAGCTGTGTGTGTATTGTTGCAGACACAGATCGTAGCTGTTTGTGTAATGTTGCAGACACAATTAGTAGGTGCTTGTGTATTGTTGCAGACACAGATAGAACCTGGTCATGTATTGTTTCAGACACTCATAGTAGCTAGTTGTGTATTGTTGCAGACACAGATAGTAGCTGCTTGTGTATTGTTACAGGCACAGATAGTAGCTGTGTGTGTGTGAATCGTTTCAGCCATAGCTGGTATTTGCTTGTATATTGTTGTAGACACAGATAGTAGCTGCTTGTGTATTGTTGTAGACACAGTTAATAGCTGCTTCTGTTTTGTTGCGTACACAGATAGTAATTGGTTATGTATTATTGCAGACACAGATAGTAATTGACCATGTATTGTTGCAGACACAGATGGGGGACAGATAGTAACTGGTCAGGTATTGTTGCAGACACAGATAGTAATTGGTCATTTATTGTTGCAGACACATATAGTAACTGCTTGTGTAATGGTGCAGACAGAGATAGTAGCTGTTTGTGTATTGTTGCAGACACAGATAGTAGCTGTTTGTGTATTGTTGCAGACACAGATAGTAACTGTTTGTGGATTGTTGCAGACACAGATAACACCTGATCATATATTTTTGCAGACACACATAGTAATTGGTCATTTATTGTTGCAGACACAGATAGTTATTGCTCATGTATTGTTGCGGACACAGATAGTAGCTGCTTGGGTAATGTTGCAGACACAGATAGTGGCTGTTTGTGTATTGTTGCAGACACACATAGTAGCTGGTCATGTATTGTTGTAGACACAGATAGTAATTGGTCAGGTATTGTTGCAGACACAGATAGTAATTGGTCATTTATTGCTGCAGACACAGATAGTAGCTGCTTGTGTAATGTTACAGACACAGATAGTAGCTAGTTGTGTATTGTTGCAGACACAGATAGTAGCTAGTTGTGTATTGCTGCAGACACAGATAGTAGCTGTGTGTGTGCATCGTTTCAGCGACAGATCGTATTTGCTTGTGTATTGGTGCAGACACAGATAGTAGCTGCTTGTGTATTGTTACAGACACAGATAGTAGGTGCTTGTGTATTTTTGCAGACGCAGATAGAAACTGGTCATGTATTGTTGCAGACACAGTTGGAATCTGCTTGTGTATTGTTGCAGACACAGATAGTAACTGGTCATGTATTGTTGCATAACCTCATAGTAGCTAGTTGTGTATTGTTGCAGACACAGGTAGTAGCTGTGTGTGCATCGTTTCAGCCACAGATAGTATTTGCTTTTGTCTTGATGCAGCCTCAGATAGAAGCTGCTAGTGTATTGTTACAAACACAGATAGTAGTTGCGTGTGTATTGTTGCAGACATACATAGTAGCTGGTTGTGTATTGTTAAAGACACATGTAGTAACTGCTTATGTATCGTTTGAGCCACAGATAGTAGCAGCTTGTGTATTATTGCAGACACAGATAGTAACTTGTCATGTATTGTTGCAGAAACACATAGTAGCTGCATGTGAATCGTTGCAGAGACAGATAGTAGCGGTTTGTATATTGTTGCAGACACAGATAGTAGCTATTTGTGTATTGCTGCAGACACAGATAGTAGCTGTGTGTGTGCATTGTTTCAGCAACAGATAGTATTTGCTTGTGTATTGGGGCAGACACAGATAGTAGCTGCTTGTGTATTGTTACAGACACAGATAGTAGGTGCTTGTGTATTGTTGCAGACGCACATAGAAACTGGTCATGTTTTGTTGCAGACACAGTTGGTATCTGCTTGTGTAATGTGTATTGTTGTAGACACAGATAGTAACTGGTCATGTATTGTTACAGAACCTCATAGTAGCTAGTTGTGTATTGTTGTAGACACAGATAGTAGCTGTTTGTGTATTGTTGTAGACACAGATAGTAGCTGGTCATGTATTGTTGTTGCCACAGATAGTAACTGGTCAGGTATTGTTGCAGACACATATAGTAATTGGTCATTTATTGTTGCAGACACAGATAGTAACTGCTTGTGTAATGGTGCAGACACAGATAGTAGCTGCGTGTGTATTGTTGCAGACACAGATAGTAGCTGTTTGTGTATTGTTGCAGACACAGATAGTAGTAGTTTGTGTATTGTTGCAGACACAGATAGTAGCTGTTTGTGTATTTTTGCAGACACACATAGAAGCTGTTTGTGTATTGTTGCAGACACAGATAGAAGCTGTTTGTGTATTGTTGCAGACACAGATAGTAGCTGTTTGTGTATAGTTGCAGACACAGATAATAGCTGTTTGTTTATCGTTGCAGCCACAACAGATAGTAGCAGCTTGTGGATTGTTGCAGACACACATAGTAGCTGTTTGTGAACTGTTCCAGACACACATAGTAGCTGTTTGTGTATTGTTGCAGTCACAGATAATAGCTGATTGTGCGTTGTTGCAGACACAGATAGTAAAAGTGTGTGTATCTTTGCAGACGCTGATAGTAGCTTCTTGTGTATTTTTGCAGACACAGATAGTAACTGTTTGTGGATCGTTGCAGCCACAGATATTAGCTACTTGCGTATTGTTACAAGCACATATATTAACTGGTCATGTATTGTTGCAGATACAGATAGTAGCTGCTCATGTATTGTTGCAGACGTAGATACTAGCAGCTTGTGTATTGTTGCAGACACAGATAGTGACCGCTTTTGTATTATTGTAGGTACAAATAGTACTGCATGTGTATTGTTGCAGACGCAGATAGTAGCTGGTTGTGTATTGTTGTAGACGCAGATAGTAGCTGTTTGTGTACTGGTGCAGACACAGATGGTAGCTGTTTGCGTACTGTTGCAGACACAGATAGTAGGTGGTTGTGTATTGTTGTAGGCACAGTTAATAGCTGATTGTGTATCGTTTCAGCCACAGATAGTAGCTGGTTGTGTATTATTTCAGTGACAGATTGTAGCTGCTTGTATTTTGTTGCGTACACAGATAGTAATTGGTCATGTATTGTTGTAGACACAGATAGTAATTGACCATGTACTGTTGCAGACACCGATAGTAGCTGCTTGGGTAATGTTGCAGACACAGATAGTAGCTGTTTGTGTATTGTTGCAGACACAGATAGTAGCTGTTTGTGTATTGTTGTAGACACAGATAGTATCTGGTCATGTATTGTTGTAGCCACAGATAGTAACTGATCAGGTATTGTTGCAGACACAGATAGTAATTGGTCATTTATTGTTGCAGACACAGATAGTAACTGCTTGTGTAATGATGCAGACACAGATAGTAGCTGCGTGTGTATTGTTGCAGACACAGATAGTAGCTGTTTGTGTATTGTTGCAGACACAGATAGTAGTAGTTTGTGTATTCTTGCAGACACAGATAGTAGCTGTTTGTGTATTTTTGTAGACACACATAGAAGCTGTTTGTGTATTGTTGCAGACACAGATAGTAGCTGTTTGTGTATAGCTGCAGACACAGATAGTATCTGCTTGCGCATCGTTGCAGACGCAAATAGTATCTACCCGCGTATTGTTGCAGACACATATCGTAACTGGTCATGTATAGTTGCAGACACAGATAATAGCTGTTTGTTTATCGTTGCAGCCACAAGAGATAGTAGCAGCTTGTGGATTGTTGCAGACACACATAGTAGCTGTTTGTGAATTGTTCCAGACACACATAGTAGCTGTTTGTGTATTTTTGCAGTCACAGATAATAGCTGATTGTGCGTTGTTGCAGACACAGATAGTAAAAGTTTGTGTAATAATTGCAGACGCTGATAGTAGCTTCTTGTGTATTTTTGCAGACACAGATAGTAACTGTTTGTGGATCGTTGCAGCCACAGATATTAGCTACTTGCGTATTGTTACAAGCACATATATTAACTGGTCATGTATTGTTGCAGATACAGATAGTAGCTGCTTATGTATTGTTGCAGACGTAGATACTAGCAGCTTGTGTATTGTTGCAGACACAGATAGTGACCGCTTTTGTATTATTGCAGGTACGAATAGTAACTGCTTGTGTATTGTTGCAGACGCAGATAGTAGCTGGTTGTGTATTGTTGTAGACACAGATAGTAGCTGTTTGTGTACTGGTACAGACACAGATGGTAGCTGTTTGCGTACTGTTGCAGACACAGATGGTAGCTGCTTGTGTATTGTTGCAGACACAGCTAGTAGCTGTTTGTGTATTGTTGCAGACACAGATGGTAGCTGTTTGCGTATTGTTGCAGACACAGACAGCAGCTGCTTGTGTATTGTTGCAGAGACAGGTAGTAGCTGTTTGTGTATTGTTGCAGACACAGATAGTAATTGGTCATGTATTGTTGCAGACACACATAGTAGCTGGTCATGTATTGTTGCAGACACAGGTAGTAGCTGTTTGTGTATTGTTGCAGACACAGATAGTAATTGGTCATGTATTGTTGCAGACACAGATCGTATGTGCGTGTGTATTGTTGCGCACGGAGACAGAAACTGGTCATGTATTGGTTCAAACACAGATGGTATCTGCTGGTGCATTGTGGCAGACACAGATAGTAACTGGTCATGTATTGTTGCAGACCCTCATAGTAGCTACTTGTGTATTGTTGCAGACACAGTTAGTAGCTGTGTGTGCATCGTCTTAGCCACGGATAGTATTTGCTTGTGTCTTGATGCAGACACAGATAGTAGCTGCTTGTGTATTGTTACAAAAACAGATAGTTGTTGCGTGTGTATTGTTGCAGACACACATAGTAGCTGGGTGTGTATTGTTCAAGACACACATAGTAGCTGCTTGTGTATTGTTTGAGCCACAGATAGTAGCAGCGTGTGTATTGTTGTAGACATAGATAGTAGTTGTTTGTGTATTATTGCAGACACATATCGTAGCTGCGTGTGTATCGTTGCTGCCACAGATAGTCGCCTCGTGTGTATTTTTACAGACATAGATTGTAACATGTCCTGTATTGCTGCAGAAACACATAGTAGCTGTGTGTGTATTGTTGTATACACAGATCGTAGCTGTTTATGTACTGTCGCAGACACAGATAGTAGCTGCTTGTGTATTGTTGCAGACGTAGCTAGTAACTGATTATGTATTGTTGCAGACACAGATAGTAGCTGTGTGTGTATTGTTGCAGACACAAATAGTAACTGCTTGTGTATTGTTGCAGACGCAGATAGTAGCTGCTTGTGTATTGTTGCAAACCCAGATAGTAGCTGCTTGT
Organism: Chaetoderma sp. LZ-2023a; assembly: GCA_034401795.1. Classification (NCBI taxonomy): domain Eukaryota; kingdom Metazoa; phylum Mollusca; class Caudofoveata; order Chaetodermatida; family Chaetodermatidae; genus Chaetoderma; species Chaetoderma sp. LZ-2023a. The sequence continues at coordinate 118,561,960 of CM067359.1, forward strand.
GTATTGTTACAGACGCAGATAGTAGCTGCTTGTATATTGTTGCAGACTCAGATAGTAGCTGCTTGTGTATTTTGCAGACGTAGATAGTAGCTGCTTGTGTATTGTTGCAGACGTAGATAGTAGCTGCTTGTGTATTGTTGCAGACGTGGAAAGTATCTGCTTGTATATTGTGCAGACGCAGATAGTAGCTGCTTGTGTATTTTTGCCGACAAACACAGAAGCTGTCTGTATATTGTTGCAGTCACACATAGTAGCTGGTCGTGTATTGTTACAGACACAGATAGTAACTGTTTGTAGATCGTTGCAGACACAGGTAGTAACTGGTCATGTATTATTGCAGACACAGATGGTAATTGTTCATTTATTGTTGCAGACACAGATAGTAGCTGTTTGTGTATTGTTGCAGACACAGATTGTAATAGTTTGTGTATTGTTGCAGACACAGATAGTAGCTGTTTGTGTATTTTTGCAGACACACATAAAAGCTGTTTGTGTATTGTTGCAGACACAGATAGTAGCTGTTTGTGTATCACTGCAGACACACATAGTAGCTGCTTGTGTATTGTTTGAGCCACAGATAGTAGCAGCGTGTGTATTGTTGTAGACATAGATAGTAGTTGTTTGTGTATTATTGCAGACACATATCGTAGCTGCGTGTGTATCGTTGCTGCCACAGATAGTCGCCTCGTGTGTATTTTTACAGACATAGATTGTAACATGTCCTGTATTGCTGCAGAAACACATAGTAGCTGTGTGTGTATTGTTGTATACACAGATCGTAGCTGTTTATGTACTGTTGCAGACACAGATGGTAGCTGCTTGTGTATTGTTGTATACACAGATCGTGGCTGTTTGTGTAATATTGCAGAAACAGATGGTAGGTTCTTGTGCATTGTTGCAGACGCAGATAGAAACTAGTCATGTATTGTTGCAGACACAGATAAAAATTGCCCATGTATTGTTGCAGACACAGATAGTAGCCGCTTGGGTAATGTTGCAAACACAGATAGTAGCTCTTTGTGTGTTGTTGCAGACACACATAGTAGCTGGGCGTGTATTGTTGCAGACACAGATACTAACTGGTCAGGTATTGTTTCAGACACAGTGAGTAATGGGTCATTTATTGTTGGAGAGACAGACAGTAACTGTTTGTGGATCGTTGCAGCCACATATAGTAGCTGCTTGTGTATTATTGCAGACAGAAATAGTAACTGGTCATGTATTGTTGCAGACACAGATAGTAATTGGTCATGTATTGTTGCAGACACAGAGAGCAGCTCCTTGGGTAATGTTGCAGACATACATAGAAGCTTTCTGAGTAGTGTTGCAGACACACATAGTAGCTGGTCGTATGTTGCTGCAGACACAGATAGTGGCTGTTTGTGTATTGTTGCAGACACAGATGGTAGCTGTTTGCGTATTGTTGCAGACACAGATGGTAGCTGCTTGTGTATTGTTGCAGACACAGATTGTAGCTGTTAGTGAATTGTTGCAGCCACAGATAGTAGCTGCTTGTGTATTGTTGCAGACAGAGATAGTAATTGATCATTTATTGTTGCAGACACAGATAGTATCTGCTTGCGTAAGGTTGCAGACACAGATATTAATTGGTCATGTATTCTTGCAATCACAGATAGTAGTTGCTAGGGTAATGTTGCAGACACACATGGAAGCTTTCTGAGTATTGTTGCAGACACACATAGTAGCTGGTCGCGTATTGTTGCAGACACAGATAGTAACTGTTTGTGGATCGTTGCAGCCACAGATAGTAGCTGCATGTGTATTGTTGGAGACACAGATAGTAACTGGCCATGTATTGTTGCAGACACAGATAGTAATTGGTCATTTATTCATGCAGACACAGATAGTAGCTGCTTGTGTATTGTTGCAGACGTAGCTAATAGCAGCTTGTGTATTGTTGCAGACACAGATAGTAGCTGTTTGTGTATTGTTGCAGACACAGATGGTATCTGTTTGCGTATTGTTGCAGACACATATGGTAGCTGCTTGTGTATTGTTGCAGACACAGATAGTAGCTGTTTGTGTATTGTTGCAGACACAGATGGTAGCTGTTTGCGTATTGTTGCAGACACACATAGCAGGTGCTTGTGTATTGTTGCAGATGCAGATAGTACCTGTTTGTGTATTGTTGCAAACCCAGATAGTAGCTGCTTGTGTATTGTTGCAGACTCAGATAGTAGCTGCTTGTGTATTGTTGCAGACGTAGCTAGTAACTGATTATGTATTGTTGCAGACACAGATAGTAGCTGTGTGTGTATTGTTGCACACACAAATAGTAACTGCTTGTGTATTGTTGCAGACGCAGATAGTAGCTGCTTGTGTATTGTTGCAAACCCAGATAGTAGCTGCTTGTGTATTGTTACAGACGCAGATAGTAGCTGCTTGTATATTGTTGCAGACTCAGATAGTAGCTGCTTGTGTATTTTGCAGACGTAGATAGTAGCTGCTTGTGTATTGTTGCAGACGTAGATAGTAGCTGCTTGTGTATTGTTGCAGACGTGGAAAGTATCTGCTTGTATATTGTGCAGACGCAGATAGTAGCTGCTTGTGTATTTTTGCCGACAAACAGAGAAGCTGTCTGTATATTGTTGCAGTCACACACAGTAGCTGGTCGTGTATTGTTACAGACACAGATAGTAACTGTTTGTAGATCGTTGCAGACACAGGTAGTAACTTGTCATGTATTGTTGCAGACACAGATGGTAATTGTTCATTTATTGTTGCAGACACAGATAGTAGCTGTTTGTGTATTGTTGCAGACACAGATTGTAATAGTTTGTGTATTGTTGCAGACACAGATAGTAGCTGTTTGTGTATTTTTGCAGACACACATAAAAGCTGTTTGTGTATTGTTGCAGACACAGATAGTAGTTGCTTGCGTATCGTTGCAAACACAAATAGCATCTAACTGCGTATTGTTGCAGATACATATAGTAACTGGTCATGTATAGTTGCAAACACAGATGGTAGCTGTTTGTTTATCATTGCAGCCACAACAGATGGTAGCTGCTTGTGTATTGTTGCAGACACACATAGTATCTGTTTGTATATTGTTCCAGACACATATAGTAGCTGGTCGTGTATTGTTGCAGACACAGATTGTAACTGTTTGTGGATCGTTGCAGTCACAGATAGTAGCTGCTTGTGTATTGTTGCAGACACAGATAGTAACAGTTTGTGTATCTTTGCAGACACTGATAGTAGCTGCGTGTGTATTTTTGCAGACACAGATTGTAGCTGTTTCTGTATTGTTGCAGACACAGATAGTAGCTGTTTGTGTATTGTTGCAGACACAGATGGTTACTGCTTGTGTATTGTTGCAGACACAAATAGTAACTCCGTGTGGATTGTTGCAGACGCAGATAGTAGCTGCTTGTGTATTATTGCAGACATAGATAGTAGCTGCTTGTGTATTGTTGCAGACACAGACGGTAGCTGTTTGCGTATTGTTACAGACACAGATAGCGGCTGCTTGTGTATTGTTGCAGACACAGAGAGTAGCTGCTTGTGTATTGTTGCAGACACAGATAGTAACTCCGTGTGGATTGTTGCAGACGCAGAAAGTAGCTGCTTGTGTATTATTGCAGACATAGATAGTAGCTGCTTGTGTATTGTTGCAGACACAGATAGTAGCTGCTTGTGTATTGTTGCAGACACAAATAGTAACTCCGTGTGGATTGTTGCAGACACAGATAGTAACTGTTTGTGGATCGTTGCAGTCACAGATAGTAGCTTCTTCTTCTTCTTTTCGTTCGCTGATCATACCGCCAGTCCTGTAAGTGACTATCGACATGATCATAAGCGTTAAGTGCGTGGATCCATGGTTTATTAGAGTGCGCCGTGCGGCCTGGAACCTCCGTCTTCAGCACTCGAGGTTTCTGTCAGGGTTACCTCACCCTTACCTCCTTTAGTCGCCTCTTACGACATGCAGAGGATACGGAACGTGTATTCTAAGCCCCACCTACAGGGCTCGCAGATAGTAGCTGCGTGTGTATTGTTGCAGACACAGATAGTAAATGTTTGTGTATCTTTGCAGACCCTGATTTTAGCTGCTTGTGTATTGTAGCAGACATAGATAGTAGCTGTTTATGTATTGTTGCAGACACAGATAGTAGCTGTTTGTGTATTGTTGCAGACACATATGGTAGCTGTTTGCGTATTGTTGCAGACACAGATGGTAGCTGCTTGCGGATTGTTGCAGACACAGATAGTAGCTGTTTGTGTATTGTTGCAGACACAGATGGTAGCTGTTTGCGTATTGCTGCAGACACAGATGGTAGCTGCTTGTGTATTGTTGCAGACACAGATAGTAGCTGTTTGTGTATTGTTGCAGACACAGATGGTAGCTGTTTGCTTATTGTTGCAGACACAGATAGCACCTGCTTGTGCATTGTTGCAGACGCAGATTGGAGCTGATTGTGTGCTGTTGCAGACACAGATAGTAGCTGCGTGTGTATTGTTGCAAACACAAATAGTAAATGCTTGTGTATTGTTGCAGATGCAGATAGTAGCTGTTTGTGTACTGTTGTAGACGCAGATAGTATCTGCTTGTGTATTGTGCAAACGCAGATACTACCTGCTTGTGTATTATTGCAGACACAGATGGTAACTGGTCATGTATTGTTGCAGTGACATACAGTAACTGCTGGTTCATTGTTGCAGACACACATAGTAGCTGCCTGTGTATGCTATCATACAGGGTTGCAACATGGGCTGTTTGTATATATGGTTGCAAACACAGATATGATACGATCTCGCTATATATGGTTCCAATCATAGAAGGGAGCTGGTTGTGTATGATCGCAAATACACACATAGGAGCTGGTTGTGCAAACCTTATAGTGGGCAGGCATTTGGCCCACCATATCCCTACAAATACAACTGTAGTAGCCATGGTCGTATTCAGCGTCAGAACGGCTCGAACGAGAGATGTAGACCTACAGACTGATCTGAAAGCTCGTTCTCTAACAACTGCAGAATATGGTATACATTTAAATATTATGCTGCATATGACATCATCGATTTTCTAACAAATTGTTTTCAAAATAGTGAGCAGTTCCGGTAAGTTTGAAAACAAGTTCCTAAACATCAGAAACCGGTTAAATACAGCGATCTAAATAATAGTTTGCTATTGATCGATAGTCATATGACTAGATATACCCATTGAATCCTCAATTTTATGAGCTACTATTTCCGCGAAATTCTTATGCAATAAAACAATAACAGTTAATGACATGAACTTCATATTGATCGGTGATTTCTGCCGTCTCGATATCTCGCGTCACGTGACAACGCACTCATTTTCCATAAACACGCATTTGGTAATATTCCGCAAGCTCTGGACAGATTACGGCAGATTTATAGCGAACTAGACGTCATTGTGCAGCAAACAACATGCAGAAACAGGTAATTTAAATTATTTAACTATTTGAAAAGTATAACACTGGCTAGGCTATATAGATGATTAAGTACAAAAATGTAATATTGAATTATGTGTGTTTAATTTAACGAGACCTTCACTGGTAGATATAAATGCGTTTTGGAAAATTCTATTTTATTTTGGTGATTGAATGGTATCGATGTATTGTTACTGCGTACTGTTTTCTATACAGATATTCCGGACCGGTCACCCGTACCTGTTATTATTAGATATCTTTCTGTAAACATTTGCGCGCACTGCCGTTTCTTCACAATCTTAAATATCTTGAGACAGTTTAACAATTTCAGATGAAATAGTGACGCCACAAATTCTACAATACCAGTTGCTCCGAGAACCTCAAAAGACTCGAGGCCGAGAAACGCAAAATAAATTACAAGGACACTTAAAACAAATCGGCTCATTTGCGCAAAATGTCACAAAATAGGCTCCCGTCAGATTTGCTTGCCAAAATTATGTTTTTAATTTAAGCGGCATCTTCATAGTCTCAGCAAACATAAAGATAGTGGTGGCAATTAAATTTTTACACTTACAGTTTATTATAAGGTCATTTTGAGGTCACTCAAGGTCAGCGATCTGAATTGCTGAAAGCATAGACATGTTGTATATCAAATGAAAGCGCGTGGTGTCTACAATGCGGATAAGGTGATTGGATCGATGGTGGAGCCATCGCGTAAGAACGCTTCAATAAAAACACTCTATGGAAACACATTCCTTCTGTAAAACCTCGCATTGTTGAATATGGAGAGGAACCATCGAGCACGAAATTGTCAAAGTTTTTGTAAACATGTGCCAAACATTGGTTGCATTTTAATTTATCAGCATTTTAAATGCTAAATAGAGTTTATCCATTGTTCGCATAAGATCATCTAAACTAGGCATACATAATGTGCAAATCAGGTCAATTTGGTCCGGATGATACTATTACAGCGTAAGTGACATTAAATATGTTTACATTAATGAAGTAACATTATTTATGTCTCTGTGCTAACTTTGTCTCCATATTGACATTAATTATTAACTTTACATATAATTATTATGACATTACTATTATTAGTATTTTGGAATAAGTCGGTGTTTCTGTATTATGACTAATAAATGATAAACAACATTCAAAGATCATCCTCATCATTTACTCTATAGTCCGATATGGTGCCACAATCTATGCACGTACACAGTGGCGTGCGTGTAAGCTCATTCCTGTGGCATGAACAATTTGATTTTCATTGACAGGACCCTTTTCACCCACTCAAGCAAGCCCGAGAACAGCAGATGGAGCTAGTTTCTCAAGAAATTCCACTGGCGACAGTTTGCCATCGGGATCCCCACCCCATCCATTCTCACTGAGAAGTGGTATGTTTGGTCTTGGCTCCTGGTGAGATTTTTCCCCATCGAAATAAGATTAGTCTTCTGTACATGTGGTTGTAATGTAGCTCGTGTGGGTGGAAGTTTTTCACCTTCAAGGTTTTTGGTCCTGAAAAGCTCCCAACTCAGGTCATGGACAGTTTGACAGTTGCTTTTAGAAGAATACGCCTTACAAAGAGAACCTATTAGATGTTTGTTTTCGTCTAGCCTCTGGGATCATCCAAAATTTTGAAATGTTTTAACTACATCTTCGTCAGGTTTTAGAGATAAAAGCTTAATTATCCATGTCCTTTCCGTTTGGAAATGTTGAATAATATCACATCCCAGTCTGCACCTATGAAGTTGTGAAGGCTAATAAGTCCTCTAGACTTTGCTGGTCCAAGTGCGTCGAATCTCTCTTGTACATCTATAGTTCTATTCAACTGTTCTGTGTGTGTCTGGGACCACACATATATGTCTCTAACTGAATTACTTTGTGCTGTTGCATAACATACATGAAGCGATATTTGGGAGCCAGCTCCATCACTCAGCACATGTTGTCCTACATCTTCACAGGCCTACCGCCATACAGAGGGCGCACTTCGAAGAGACACGCCGAAGCCCTGCGCCGTATGACGGCTGAGCCAGAATGTGGAGACCACCTGTTATGGCCCATTGCATCCTATAGGCCGAAACCACCTGCATCCACCAGATATTCACCTACACGAGGCCCTACTGGCAGAAGATTCCCACCGCCACATCAATATAACCATCCACCATGCCACCAGCAAGCACCATACCAGCAACCAACCCCACTGCGGCTTATACTTCAGTAGCCCCCTGGCTTTGCTCCCATCACACCAGCCCCTGGCAACACCCGGATCATCCCCCTCCCCCTGAATTCAGCGGGGAAGGTGACTGGGAGAACTACCATTGCCAGTTCAAGATACTATCTCGAACCAATAGTTGGTCCAACCAACAGATGGAAGAATATCTGGCAGCAAAAATTATTTGGCAGAGCCATGCAAGTACTGACCGGTCTAGGTTCCACGTGTGCACTCACTTACACTCTTCTGGAAGGTGCCTTGTCAGAGCGCTTCGGCGACACAGTATTAGGGGAGACCAGCCGTCTTCAACTTAAAAACTTGTGCCGGAAGCTGAACGAGACACTGTCAGAGCTAGTGAGCCGGATCCATCGACTTGTCAGTAGGGTGTAATCTAAAACCAACGCCGACGGTGTTAGGCATTTACAATTAGAAACGCTCATAGATGCACGCAGTTCTGAACCCGCCCTCAAGGAGAACCTATTTTAGTGGAGTACAGCCATTTAAATGTGCTTATCACCACCGCTTTACGTATCAAAAACATCTTGGAGCGGGAGAAAAGCATTCGGCGCCAAAACCATCCAGCATATTGCATCGACCACGCCACCATCACCACATTAACAGACAACAGCAACAACATGGCACCAACAGAGAATCTCACACATAGCACGCCCGATAACGAACTTAACGCTGATAATCAGACTAATAATACTCAGCATAGAGGTAGAGGGCGGGGCCGAGGAAACGGTCTACCTTCTGGCAATAGCAGTCCAGGCCGTAACTATAATAACAACAACAACAACAACAACAACAACAACAACAACAACAACAACAACAACAACAGTCAGTATAAGCAACAGACAAACGCACGGTTAGAGGAGATTACCACACAAATTGTATCTGTTACTAACCTAATCACCACACTAAGCGTGGCAGTAGCGCAAACTTCCACATGCACCATCACCCATGTGGACCAATGTTTTGAGTGTGGCCACACGGGCCGTTGGAAGGGAACATGGCTTAATCGGCATCCCTCCAATAATTCGGCCCGCCGAATTACACCATTAAGCACACCAAGTGACCAGCTGTTAAACTAGAACAGGCATCGGCTTCAGTGCCAGTTCGGTGCCCTTCTTTTAATTTCGGCTCAAACTTGATCAAACCACAAGCTATCATGAACACCATCTCCACGCAAACCACAACACACAACAACTCCAACAAAAACAGCCCCACCACCACCAAGACCCACCACACGACTCACCACCGAACCGGCTTCAGACACTCTTAAAGTGACGATGCCACCTGCATCATCACAGGAAAACTACGCCGAGGCTGGTGTCATCCCTAAATATTCTCTTCTTTGTAGGACGGCAGTGGTAGGCTCAATGGCTACTGCTGGACCTACGTTTATATACACACAACCCCCAGACCCATGCCACAGAATCCTCTGCGGTCTCTAGCGGTCTGTAGCACATAATCAGCCACATCATCACCTACAAATGCAAACAGCGACGACAGTCGTCCTATTGGGCCAGGTCATGAAGTGGCCTAGATAAAACATAAAAAGAAAGGCTGTAAGAATAAAAGCCATAGGCGGTTTTATGTGAGACGTTTTTATTGCACATCCCCAGCCCATAAAGTAATGTTCTGCCGAAAGTGGGCCGCTGAGCGCGTCTGTCCCTACATGTTCTAAGGACAAATGCATGCGCAACCACCACCAGTATGCATCCATGAACCAGCAACAGCCACCACATCCACATCTCCACCCCGGCCCCGTCTGCTCCTGTGCAAAACAAGCAGCAGCGCAGACAGGTCGGCCCCTTCCTCACTCAGCCACCATTACCATTAAGCAAAGCCATTTTCACACAGGCCACAAATAGGATAATGACCAGCCAGCGTCAATGGAGACGCTGCCTGGCGTGTCTCGCAAAGTTATATATAAATGTGCTTGCCTGTTCGGCGGTGTGTCAACTAGCACCACCGTCGATACTGGCGCATCCATTGCAGTTCTCGACACGTGTCTCTATAAGAACATCCCACCTCATAAACTGCCAGCTATCAGACCCACTACCATATACCTACAAACTGGAACTGGAGTCTTTACATTGCAGAGAACAAGAATTAGACTACACGGCTGTCACACACCTCTGGGGCGGAATCCTCATTGTATGATACTTGGGCGCTAGCCGGGTCAGGACAATGAGCATTCAGACCCAGTGGGATGCGACGGCCATGTAGGTCTAATTCGTGTTCTCTTCAATGTATTATGGCTTTGGCGGGGCTCAAAATGTCAGCGCCGAGAAGGGCGTCATTTTGGATAGAGGCAACTACGACTTTTTGGATGAATTGCATTTTCTATATCTGTATGATGATATTAACTGTGTCTGCCACTTGGCCATGTGCGCCATGTGCTATGGGCCACCGCACAACACCTACACACCACCACACATACAGCCATGTTAGAGCCTGATTCAAACTACATGGCCACCTCTCGATGCGCAAGTCCGCGCATATTAGTATCCACCACTGACAAAGACCATATTCCATTTTACGTCTTTATTGGCACAGCAGACACCATTATATTAACCCCTGGCGTTCGATGTGGCCAGTTAGTGTAAATTATCTCGGTGGAAGCACCATCTAATCAACATGCATCATTCACATCCACTCCAAATGACCTTCCTGAGCACCATCACGATCTCCATTTATGCGCCACATTTGGCCTAAATAGAGAACAAAATCCTGGCGTATGTTGTTTACTGTACATATACAAGGAAAGTTTCTCATCATTCGATCTAGATCTTGGAGAGATGCACCTGGTACCCCCATTCTATGGACACCGGACATAACCGCCCAGTTCGGCAACCTGTTCGGCGTCTCCCAATACACAAGGTGGTAGAGATCCATACCCAAGCACATAGAACTCATGCACCAATGAATAGAACAGGCGCATGAACTCGGACGTGACACCTTTCCCACCGTACATCGGCATCAAAAAACGTAGCATGGTCACTGAATACACGGGAATCCATATGGGGCTGGTAAAATGGTCTGGGTTCGCAACTCTCGACACTCCGCTAACGTGCCCAGTAAATTGAGTTACAAATGGGAGGGCCCTATCAAGTGTTTGGTTTGAAGTTGGACGTGACCTACCACCTTCGTGCCTCGGATGGCCTAACCTCAGTCATCCACTTCGATTGGCTTAAGCCTTGTGTTGGTGCTGATCCAGAGCCTGAACTTGGCCCTGGTATGTTACTCAACACTGGCACTCAGACCGATGTTTATTCTGAAACAAGCATGCCCGACATCAACCACCTGCATGACGATGCAGATACAGCCACAATCCTACCAAGCCAGGATTCGGCCCAAACCACAGTTGATTATGAGGACGATGCCGAGACTCGCTCTCGACCTCTCCCTCCTCAGATCGGACATAGATGGTCGTGTAAGCCGTACCTGAAGTCCTTTGTGTCTGTGTTGTCCAAGGAGAAGGGTGAAAAAGCTGTTCCACCTTCTTGAGACTTCCCATGCCACACCTCTTCATGTTATCATGCCGGTTGTCCTAGCCTTGCTGTTTCGCCAGCTACGATACACATGGTAAATTGTTTAGAAGATGCAGGGTCACTCGGATCCTGGCCATGTTCTCACAAATTCGACAAATTCGGCAATTCTCCAGTCCTGTCCAACTCCCAGTCCCCACCCCAACCGTTCATCCATTCCACCCCACCAATTCCATCCACCATCCACCCAGTGCAAATAACGTAAACAGCATCATCGCGGAGTTTAAGACATTCACTAGCTCCCAACACCCCCACCTCCATGCTAGAAGCTAGCCACGCCACTAGGGTTGGAGAATCAGAACCCGGTTCACCAGCCATCCAGCATTCCTCTGGCTTGACTGGCAGCTGCCGATTCGGTGGACTGATAAATACATTCTCAGGATAGTTGTTTTCGGCTCATAAAATAGGCGAGTAAGGACGAAAATGGCACTACTTGAATACGAAGACTCAAGTCCACATCCCTGTCCATCCCACGCCATGCACCCCCTTGAGCGATCATACACTCAACATAGAACATAACGTCACAGATAAATACAAACAACACCACTCGCTCTCACATCTTTTATTTCATAACCAAACATAATGCGCGCCATTGGCACCACTCCACGTCAGAACAAGATATTCTGACATCATACTTGTAACCAAAGATTAAACACGCATTGCGCCATAGCGGCCACCACCCTATGCCACTCAGCAAACTACAACGTCATCATCTCATTTTGACATGAATTAGAATAAGACGGGTAGTGGTTTTGAAAATATTTGACAATACGAGTTATCTCTGAAGCTATAAGAAGGAACCTATTCAAAGATGATTAATTTTTTGTTATTCCTGTGATGCTCCCAACAACTATAATTTTTTGCTTTTGTCCTAATGTCTGGTCGACAAACAGATTGAGACATGGTGTGCTCGTGCTCTTAGCTCATATATTACCACCGTTGAGTGCAGTCCAAGTTTCTGGACATTTTATCTTCTTCTCGTACATTTGCGCAAGGTGTGGTGGCATTAATCGAGCATTATTATACAGATAATAGGCAAAGACGTATTTGAATTAGTCGTCGATGGCTGCTAGATATTTTTCCCAGTCACGTTGTCTGCGTGCGCGAATAAGATGTAGCAGGCACTCTACTTGCTTTAAGTAGTTCATAAGGAATCTGCATAATTCGCCATGTTGGCTATTTGTCATCGTCTCATTAATTGCATCAGAAATGTGTGTACATCAATCATCGAATACTTTGGCACAGTCTTCATTAAGATGGCGAAGAGCAGTGTGTAGGTTTTTGACATTGTTCAAGCAGTGGGCCTGGTGGGGATTCACCAAAGAGGTCCTCATACATCATGAAGTAGCATGCTAAGAGACTCATTATATAATACTCCACGCCACGTTTGAATGCTTTACCAGCAAATATCTGACGCAGAGTGGATGGGGAATACATATCTTCTCTATCTCTACTGTATCGAGACCACTACCCTCTATGTACTTCCCTAAGGCATGGAGCCATCCAGGTCTCAGAAGCCAGTTTGCATTTCCTACACTAGACTGTATTTTGATGGCACTTTAAAAAAGATCCAAATCTAGCGTAATCACAGTTTTCCCAGGGTCCTACTACAACAACTGACATATTGTGTGTTAACGACAGCATGGTGTATAGTGTAGCATAGTCTGTTGGTGATTGGCAGAAAAGTGGTGCAATTACATCAGTGTTTGTTATTTATAATTTGATTGCCATGTAACTGTAACACTAGAGAGTTAGTTGATGCCCATGTAGGCATCACACATGTCTTCTGAGCAGGGGACGCTTCTCTTAGTAATTTCCAATATACTCAAATATGTTGTGGTCTCTCCTGACAATCTTCACGTTCTTTGCCAATTAGAGTCAAATAGTCCTGATTAGTATCATTGTAATCTAACACTGTAACATGGCATGAATCCTGTTTAGAATCACTATTTGTCTAACACCACAACATGGCATGAGTCCTGAAGAGCCTCATTATTTGTCTAACGCCATAACATGGCATGAGTTCTGAATAGTATCACTATTGTCTAACACCATAACATGGCATGCGTCCTGAAGAGCATCATTATTTGTCTAACCCTGTAACATGGCATGAGTTCAGAATAGTATCACTATTGTCTAACAGTGACATGGCATGAGTCCTGAAAAGTATCATTATTTGTCTAACACCGTAATATGGCATGAGTCCTGAAGAGTATCAAAATTATCTAACACCATACTAGGGAGGATGGGTCTTCTATAGAATCATTTGAGGCATTGAGAACATCTTCGGTGACAGGTCTTGCATCTTTACATAAGTAAGAGGCCAAAAGGCATGGTCGGTATTTTATTATATACAGCTTTAACAATCCTGAGAGTGAGCCAATTTTATATGTCATACACTTGATAGGTTTGGTCACTACACAAGGTTGGGCATGATATAGTAGGCTCCTACCTCAAGTTGCATGGGTGTGACCTTGTCTGGAATAATGATGGGCAGGTTGGTAGGCTCACCATCATCTACATCCTCTGGGTTCAGGACAAGAACTGCACCATGTAGTGCGTTTTGGCTATCACATGTAACGTCGAGAAAATCAATGTTATCTACTTCCAAAAATTATTGAATTGCCTTTCTTAACAGACTGTGATAAAAAATCTCTACCTGTTGACATCATCTGTCCAACTGAACCACATTCAACTCACCTCTCTAGATTAATATCAGCACCATAACTAGCACGTAGGCTAAGCTCTGATAATAAATTGATAAGCACTTTACTAATAGTTAATCTTACGGAAGCCTGTGTTAAACGTTGTGGTTTATTTGAATATAGAGTGAACGTTACCATGAAAAATGTCTCTGCACACCACAAAGTAGAGTTTCCCTATTAGTCCAGTAAAACTACAAATTAACCTAGAACAAATTGCAACAGAATTTATTTCTTTTCTGCGGCATTCATGGGACTGCCAGGTGTCACATATCAAAAGTCCTCCAAAATCCCTCGATGGGAAAGTGGGTAAATTCGCATATTTAGCTACCGCCATTATCCGAATAATGAAACTTCCCTTACCTGCTTCATTCCGCAAATAAACGAAGTAGAAATGTTGTCTAAGCTCTGAATTTCATGGTCACGGAAGACAGTAAGCAATTGGCAATATTGCCTTGAACCACTTGTACAAATTCTCCAAACCACAGATTAAATATGGTTGTATGCACAGGGCCGGGGTAATTTAAAAAAATTATATTTAAAGTAAGTTTAATTTTGTTTTTCGCTTTTAAAATTTTATCTAAAATAAATTGCATTTTAATTTTCACTTTTATCTCACAATTTGAATAAATTTCTATACAATTCAATCAGAATATGGACATGGATTTAGATACATGCGTTATTTGTAACCAGAGCCTAGAAAATGGCTCACAAACTGTTAAGCTTCGAGTTAAAGGCTGTGACGGTATTAACAATGCTAGCAGAGCCCGTGAAAGCGATGTCATAGCTGAAGTAGGACAGAGGGTTCATGTAAAATGTCGACGGGAGTTCATTGATCCCAAGCGGATTGCCCGTGATGCAGAGAAAATTGAACAATCTCTGCCACCCATGCGAACACTCCGTTCAGAAAGTCCAACATTCAATTTTAGTGAACATTGTTTGCCATGCGGATACCCTGCAAAAATTCAAGATGGAAAGAAACGTGGCTATGATATTTATCCAGTAAGTACTCATGACTTTCAATGTAGTATCGCCGAGGCCTGTGAGCAGAGAAAAGACGAATGGGGCAAACTTGTAGCTGGGCGGCTTGCCTTCACGCCGGATTTATGCGTTGTCAATGCAGTATACCATCAAAGCTGCAGCGTAAATTTTCGAACCATGAAAAATATCCCTCAGCTGCACTCATCTTGCTCATCCCAAAAACATGGAAGGCCAGAAGACTTGGACAGAGTAAGAGCATTTAGTGCGACAATGGCATTTCTTGAAAATAATGATGATGAGCAGCTGACCCTGCACGACCTCGTTAATAAAATACAAGAGTATCTCGATGATAAAGAGAATAAAGCATACAGTACAAAATACATGCAGGATAAAATAAAAGATAATTATGGCGATGAAATATTTATTAGCACTGTTATACACACCAGCTTCCTCAATGGTCGTCATGTCATTCATCGAAGTGATAGGTATTGGGCAGGGTTATCTACTGATCTAGTTATTGAGCAGGTCCTGATGAGAAGTGTAAAGTCAAGTGGTGGTCTAACACGAGGTCGTGGAATGACAGAACTTCAGCGTCTTGTTTGGTTGTTGTCTATGCCCGCATGTGCAGATGTGTGTAATGCAATGCAAGAGCTCTCTGGGGTAAACTGTGATTCAAGTGAACAACACAAAGATTCCACACAATCTCGAATAAAGCGTGATATGGATGATACTTACACAATTCTCAAAATCCTTATTGAACTGAATCCATTTGGACCAGACTGTGCAATTTTAGAACTTTAAAATACCAACTAGGCATTAAAACTCAAAGATGGATAGGAATAGATACAGATGAGAGACTATGTGATAGATGCAATGCTGTTAAAGATGAGAATCACTTCTTATTTTACTGACCAACATCTAAAACAGACAGGCAAAAATACGTTTCAAAGTATTATATGGCAAACAACAATGATGAACAGACAAATGGGCTAATATTCAAATGTAATAATGTTATTTTGATCAAATTGTGCAAAGAAGATGAACGCATAACAGAAACCTTATAACTTGCACATTTATGCCTTTATGTTGAATGATAAAGCCCATAGATTCCTCAAGGTGTAAGAATATGGTGTTGAGTGTATTGGGACTAGACTGAGACAATGGACTTCTCCGGTTTTATATATGCCCCGCCCATCTCTAGATAAGCTCCACCCACATCTCGCTCGTGTTGGGATCGATCGATCTCTGAACACCCTGACTATCAATTTCCAAAAAACCATACAGGTAAGCTGTTGAATATTTTGAAACTAATTTGACTGGGTGCTGTTGCCGCGTAAGGCAGCAACAGCACCCAGTCAAATTAGTTTCAAAATATTCAACAGCATGTTTATTAAATAGCAAAGAATTACAAAGACATACAATTCATACAACGTGTTGGACCATTTGAGATTTTATGATGGTCTATATGGAACCCTTTGTGACGTAATGATTGTGACGTCATCATACACGCGCTGAGCTGATTATGAGCTGATACGAGGTCAGATGATGGAGGGATATTCTGGAAAGGTGAATATATATATATATATATATATATATATATATATATATATATATATATATATATATATATATATATACGGCTTTCAAACACCCATGCCGCCACCGGACAATATGTACTGGACACATTACTGATCGCAAAGCCCAAAAAGGTTCTAAGGCTACAACAGCTGTCTTCAACC
Source organism: Chaetoderma sp. LZ-2023a (assembly GCA_034401795.1). Classification (NCBI taxonomy): domain Eukaryota; kingdom Metazoa; phylum Mollusca; class Caudofoveata; order Chaetodermatida; family Chaetodermatidae; genus Chaetoderma; species Chaetoderma sp. LZ-2023a. The sequence goes on from CM067359.1 coordinate 118,578,568, forward strand.
AAATAGACTTCATACTATGCAAGACACAAGCAAAACCCATATTCCTGAACGCTCGTTCGTATGGAGGCACAGACCTCAATTCAGACCCTAAGCTCATCATTACACGCCTGCAGATGAACGATCTCTACCTAATGTATAAGCACCATACCAGGCAAGAGGGTAGAGTCACCTACAACCTACCCAAGCTCATCAGCGACACTGACACTCAAATGTCATACAAAAAAGCCCTCGGGGAGTAGATATCTAACATCGATGTCAGCTCTGATCCAAACGAAGCCCTAACCAAATTACTGAAATCTATGAAATCATCCACTACCAGCACCATAGGTGTTCTTAAAAACAACCAAACTAGGTATACTGTCAGCAGAGCAGAAAGTGTTACAGCTGCGCATCTATCAAAGTGGCCAAAGTGAAGACCACACCAAACTACGCCGGGAGTGCAATATTATTCTGCACCACATTAGCGAACACTTGAAAGATCTTGCTATTCAACAGGCAGACTCCCTAGCAGATGAAATCACTGCCACGGATGACTGTCACAAAACGTAACGGGCAGTCCGGGCCCTGGGAGTTACTGACTAAACACCACACAACTCTGAAGGACACTTTATCGGTACTGACCAGGGAAAAGCCGAGGCGATCCGAGAATGGTTCAAGGAACAGTTCACTGACAACGATGATGAGCCCTTGCACCCGTTCTTCGGAGACCCCAGGCCATTACTAACACCAATTAAAACAGCAGAAGTTGAGAAGGCACTTAAAGCCCTGAAAAACGGACGTGCATCTGGACCTGATGGCATGAGCAATGAACTATTCAAATATACAAGTGACATTATCTCAAAACCAATTACGCACCTAATCAATTCAGCTTTTATGCAGCACCTTCCCATCGACGCTGTGGGCAAAGGCACCCTTATCGCACAACCCAAGCCCAAGAAGTCACCTGGGCCCCAGCCAATCTGCGGTCCATTGTGCTCCTCAATAGCATATGGAAAATCCTATCCAATGTTACTCTATGCCGCATCTGAGACAAGATCGATTACTTCACCGGATCATGTCAAAGTGGCTTCAAATGTGGACGCAGCTGCGCAGATATTGTATGGGCTCAACGCATGCTTGTCTCGGTAGTCATGTCCAAACACTGGGACTTCCACAAAATGGGCATTGACATGTCACGAGCCTTCGACACAATTAAACGCTCACAGATCCTAGATGTACTACGCCAGGCCAGTTGCAATGAAGATGAGCTACGCCTAGTGAGACTACTACTTGCAGATACCAAGCTGAGAGTACGAGTCAAGTCAGTGAAGTCTGTAGCGTTTTAGACATCAATCGGCTCTCCACAGGGAGATGGTCTATCTCCGGTGCCTTTCACCTGCTACCTTGCTGCCACATTGAAATATGTGCGGGAAAGTTCCACAAGACCAAACCCCCCAGTGCCAATACTGGGCATGTCGCTAGAGATGGAATATACCGACGATGTGGACTGCATAGACGAGGAAAAGAAACCGCTTGACGAACTTCTCCCAATAGCTGCAAGCAAACAAAAAATTGAGAATCTCTTTATGAATGAATCCAAAACAGAGTTCACCCACATGTACCTATCGACAAAGCATGAAACTATAGAAAATGACGAACCACTTCTGGCAGCGAACCATGGAGGAACAGTAAAATCCTGGGCTCACTGCTTTGCAGTACTGCTGATATTTCTGCACGCTGCGTCATGGGGAACATAGCTTTCCAGTCCTTCTGGAAGCTATGGATTCGTAGATCAAAGATGCTCTTGATAAAGAGGTTACGTTTATACAATGCAACCTGTGTATCCTTGATGCTGTATAACTGTAACAGCTGGGCAGCTCCAAAGGTAGCTCTAGACAAACTGGATGCTTACCTCCGCAAAGACCTACGCACCATCGCTGGACACCGATGACCAGACAGCATAATTTCCAACGATGCACTATACAAGATGTGTAATACGTCCCCGCTGTCTGTAAAAGTCACCCAGCAAAGATGGTCCATGTTTGGCCATGTGCTAAGGATGCAAGAAGAGACACCAGCACTGAGAGACTTGGAATTCGCCCTACTCTGAGCCAGCAAATACAAAGCCAGGAGAGGATGTCATTGTATAAATCCGCTAAGCGTGCTACGAGGTGACCTCAAGAAAGCAGGACTCGGTACACTCAAGTTAAGAATGCACCTGAGGAAGCTAAGTATTTCGGCTGAGGACAAGACACCGTGGGCAAAAGGGAAGAAGGACTGATTGCAGCTGTTGTATGTTTCTACTACTATAAAATACAGTAATCATACATATATAACGTATAAATGTACACTCAAGGGCGTATGGCTTATTGTAAAATAAATCAAATCATGATAGTGAGTCTAATAAAAGTGCACATTCACAGTTGAATGCCAGATAACAAATCCATCAGAGCACCCTCAGAAGCCCAATGTGGGTACCCCAACTCTATAAAAACGAAACAGATTTCAGCACATGATGATTTCGCCCCGCACAAACCATTATAATTTTCAGTTGCTTAACTGAACTAGGGACTAGTGTCTCTCGTTCAATTTCAGAACACAAAAAGTCATATCAGTCTATATGTAATAAGCTAAATCCTACCTCGACTCACTTCGTCAATGCCCACAATTTAAGCCTCCAAGAGGATACAATTCTAACAATTCCATCTCCAAGCACTCCGCCGCGAGTATGCACACATACATCTTGTGAGACTGGGTGGAAAAAAATACTTTATAATTTTAAATCAGTCGCTATGGCTAGTAGAGATACCTGTGCATTTGTGTTGGTCGATAGGTAGTGTTATTTCAAACTGGGTGAATCCACTAAAGTATTGAGGTCATAATCAAGTACGTCGCCTACAGATTGGCGTGGCAGTCTTAATTGACGGAAATACTCCGTCATAAATCCTAGGAAGAGTCCGCCAAGCTGTACGAATTGCATGTTTTCGCTATTTAAAAGATGTTCTGTTGAGTATTTTGGAACTGGCTTGACTGGTCGCTGTCACTGCAATAGTCATCTATAGTGCCATAAAATTGGGACTTTGAGCGCTTTGAGGCGCTGTTGATACAGGGGATGGATGGGTGAATTGTTATTTTATTTTTCAACCCCACCATATACCATCCTCTACACACTCAATACTAGGCTAAATAGATATCATATTATTACTAGATTTTTGTAGCAGAATGACAAATACGTGTACACCTGGACACGTTCGATAACACTAACGTGTACACGTGTACTGACATCGCTCCAAATACACACCCCTACGGCAACTACATCCTCGTTGTTACACAGTTCTCGTTAGCTATTACGAAGCAGATAGCGTAACCGAATGCCTGGTGCATAACCCAGCTTTACGATCTTGCGTAATCGCGTGTGAATGATAAGATTATAAAGGCAGCTTTGGATCGTGTATCGCGCGCAATAAGGGCGATTGCTGCTACATACAGTTTCTGTATTTCCTCAGAAAAGAATACGACATTATCAAGTATGTAGCAAAAAGTCAAGAATACTAGCCTACTGCTGCTGCTGCTGCTGCTGCTGCTGCTGCTGCTGCTGCTGCTGCTGCTGCTGCTGCTGCTACTACTACTACTACAACTACTACTACTACTCATCCTACTACTACTACTACTACTACTACTACTACTACTACTACTACTACTACTACTACTACTACTACTACTACTACTACTACTACTACTACTACTACTACTACTACTACTACTACTACTACTACTACTACTACTACTACTACTACTACTACTACTACTACTACTCCTCCTACTACTACTACTACTACTACTACTACTACTGTGCAGTTAAATGTATAATAAATTTGTATAATCTTTCTTTTTCAGGATGAAGAAGCTGATGCTGATAACGATGACGCTTGTGTTCGTATGCCTACTGGCTACAGTTAATTCACAACCACAAGCACCACATGGTGTGGAAAAACGCGAGGCCGTCGCTGGCGGAGCTCATGGGGTCGTAGAAGGGGATCCGGCTGCTGCCAAAGGTGGCTCGCTGAGGCGACGTATAGCGAAATTGGTCCGCATAGATAAATAACTTGGTAAGTCGAATCAGATTGTATTGCATACCAATTCTGTCTAACAGGTGCATTTGTGTACGATGTTATGTGCATTGCACCTTTCAGTTTCCCAGAATTACAATTTACAGCTACATTACAAATGAACATTATTATGTCAGTGGCCATAGTAGCAAGGTTCCATTAAATACATTTTTGCCGTTTAGATTTGACACATGCATGGTGTCTCTCAGTTAGCTGTAAACCTTACCACTCTGATGTCAATAGTCTAGATTTTACTGTGTCAATATCAACGAAACTAGTGTACAGTTTCAACAATTTCGGTAGATGATGTTCAACGTCTTTTAGTTTAATTTGAAAATTTTAAATTGTGAAATCAAAGCGGTAAGGCTTAAATGTGTTAACGCCACCGCATTCCTAAATTATTTCTTTGTCAATCACATCATTATACAACGGTCCGATTTTAAGCAGCTGCCAATTTTGGTGAGCTTTGGAGAGTGGCTACGACCCTCTCAAAGTGGGGTGTGGGTGGGTGTGTGGGTGGGGGTTGGGTGTGGGTGGGGTGTGGGTGTGGGTGGGGCTGTGGGTGGGGTGGGGTGTGGGTGTGGGTGCGGGGGGGGGGGATCTGATAGAAATATACAAATTCGCTTCTGTTCAAGTTCTCTTCTAATGGACCTTTCTATTTTTAGCTATGCCCCGCCCATCTCTATCTAAGCTCCACCCACACCTCGGTCGTGTTTGGATCGATCGATCTCTGAACTCCCTGACTATCAATTTCCAGAAACCTATACAAGTAAGCTGTTGAATATTTTGAAACTAATTTGACTGGGTGCTGTTGCAGCCTATGGCGGCAACAACACCCAGTAAAATTAGTTTCAAAATATTCAACAGCATGTTTATTAAATAGTAAAGCCATACAATTTGTACAACGTGTCCGACTATTAAGAATTAAAGACGGCCGTATAGAATCATTTATGATGTAATGATTATGACGTCATCCTATACGCCGGTTAGCTGATTATGACGTCATATGGCGTCATTACTCTGGAAAGGTCGATTCAATAAACCGCCATACCCCTTAGTCAGTTAGTCAGTTAGTCAGTTAGTCAGTCAGTTACTCAGTAAGTTAGTTAGTTCAAAAAGCTTATTTCTGGGCTGCCGTTGTAAGATATTTTCTTATACAGTAATCAAATTTGGAGGAAAAGTTACCCTGGAGTCCATAAGATGTGTGAAGAATGTGGGATAAAAGAGTGATTACGATAAATACGCCGACCAAATTAAAATGATTATTTTGAAAACTTGTGCCTGGAGAGATCTTGATCGGACTTGGGTCGAAGCTTGTCCGTCGGGTCCCGAAGATGTGATAAATATGGGGGAAATGTTTAAACGCCAACGCCATAGTTATCCGATTAAAATGCTTATTTTGAAAGCTGTGCTGCTGAAAGAGACATTTGTCAATAACTCTGCTTCTGCTAGAGAGATGTTGACCAAGGGTGGGGTGTGTGGGGTGGGGTTGGGTTGGGTGATCTGGCTGGAAGCTTGACTGTGGCGTCCCTAAGGGGTGGGTAAATTTTAGGGTAGAAATATCAAATATCACGGTTATATTGACACCGGCAGCTAACGAGATTCTAACGTACGTATATATATATATATATACTCCCTTTAATGACAAAGTGGGCCTCTACACTTCAGTCTGGGGAAGTTAAAAAAATTCTTAACTGAAATGACTTTTCCGTAACTGTGGTGCTTCATTGGAAAGCGACTAAGAGGGCTTCCTCTTCAACCTCTTGTTGAGCTTGGAATATAACTCCTATGAAGGAGCACCGCACAAGCGTAATATTATTGTTTGATATCAAAATACATTATACACTATTTAAGGTTATATTTACATTTATAATCTTATTGTCAAGAAGAAGGTAGACTGCTCAATCAGCAGTGCATGTTGGTACATGCTGCACATCTATTTCAGTATTTTTTCTCAGAGATCCTTAGCGAGCCCAGGTCGGTGTTTGTCATATTCACTGTTTCGAAACTATAGTGGCATTTTAGTATGGAAATGGTGCTCCAGGTTCGATGGCTGACTAGGGGATTGAGGTTTCCACAGCCCTCCAGCCCAGTTCCGAACGTGTCTGTGCTGTCCCTCTTGCTCCCTCTATGCCATTTAAAGTTGCAGTACAGCTGGTGATACAGCGCATTATACACGCATGGGTGTATTCGTTCACCACTGACATTGCTTCTCCTTTCACAAAGAATAGGTTCAGGTCCTCTTCTCGGCAGTTGAAGATGACAACCAGACACATGGCTAACACGTTTCCATAATGTTCTCTATTTGCATGATTTGTGTCTATTTGAAACTCGACATCCTCTGCTGTACTTGGTAATACGGTCTTATCTTCTGTGACAGTTACTGTACCCATATACCCTGTTCATGCGCATAGCCCGATTGATATGTCTTCAAATAGGTGGAATAGGCGTGGGGGGGGGGGGGCTTTGTATACCTTGTGAACATCTGCTGATGCTTTCCCTCCCTGTAAGAGTCCATGCGTGATGTTTACTGATGGTCACTTGTGCCCAGGTCATTTCACACTGGTTGCCATCTGGCCGTACATAGCTGTAGCAATTGTCCATACACGTCCTTCAATCCCTGCGATATATATCTTACGCAATAGTGAATGGTGGTAGACTACACCAAAAGCGTTCTGTGTAACGATAAAAGTAACTTGCAGTTGAGACTTTGTGTCCTTTTCCTCAGCTACGGCTTAAGTTATCTGTATTGCTGCAATGCTTGGAGACTTATTCTTGTCAAATCAAAGCTTCAAGTATACTCATGACGTTGTTCACATAATGTTCTTCAGAGAGTTTTGCCATGATTGATGTAGTTGTCATGGTCGGTTTTTTACTATCCGCTCTTTTTGTGGATTGGTGTGATGATGCATAACTTTAGTCCAGCATGGTATTCAGCTTTCTGTAGTATGGCTTTGAAAATATTATGTAGGATAAAGAAAAGACTGTATCTGGCATTCTGCAGATGCTCATCGGTTAGACCAGACACATCTGCCGCATTTATGTTGTCCAGTGTGGCTAGTGATTTACGTAGCTCATGAAGTGACTGGTAACTTACCGGTATACGCTGTAGATTGCAGAGGCGCCAATATCAACTTGTTGTTTGTAGCCATCACGAAGAGGCTGAGTAATTTTAGGAGTCTTACGGTACTCAACATAATGGGTTCAGCCTAATAAGATAGCAGTGCCTTGGTATATATTACCGCTGACTCCTAGTGTACAAGTAACTGAGCTAGGATCTGTTTGTCTCTATGTTCTGATCAGCTGAAGGAAAGTGGTCTGCTCATTCTCGAACGCTTACATTATTTTTCAATGCATCGCCCTGGACTCTAACATGTGCTAGTCTTTTCTGTCTGCGAAAGTCTGATTTAGTTTCCTTTCACTTAGCGTACACAGGGTAGTCTGCATCTGTTGGCTTACCACATTCCGTCCACTCTCTGTCCGCAGTTCTTGTTTCCTTAGCTGCTCTGGTTAGTTCAGGCTTATAAATAGTGTTAATAGCATACTGCGTGATTGTTTAAATGCATGTTATCAGACCCTCTCTTCGAAGTTGCCCTTTATTAAGATTCCGTTACCTCAGGTCCAGTCGAGTACAGCGTATATGTACGGGCTTAAATTTCTGGGAATAGATTAGCATTCACGTGAATAGAATGTTTTCCTATTTATAGAGGGGTGTCACACATATTTTTGAAAACATTTTGACTGAATGAGTGTTATTCGTAGTTATGCGAACTATTTTATGACATGCGTACTAAGTGTAGTGCGCATTAATATCATTCCTTCCATGGGCACTTTCACAAGAAGGGGTCAGAATGTCGACGGAAGACAAAACAGTGAATAGGTCCAAGTGAACCAGTAGAATTAGGTGATAGTAGTATCAGTGAAGTTAGAAATGAGTTAAAGCTGCTATGTACAAATTTAAATAAGCATGTTAATCGCGTATAAAGAAATAATTGAAAATAGAAGTAGGTCACACCACATGTTCGGGGACGTGAGGCCTGTCGCTGATTGTAACATATTGCCAGACCAGCAACATCGTCAAAAGCCATTGAATTTCATCTCCCAGGCTGGAGGGCCGGATTAACCACTACGCTACATAGACTACAGCCTAGGGCCTCGCGTCTAAGGGGGCCTCGCGTCTAAGGGGACCTCGCACTTTAAACCAAAAAAACAAACACACATTTTAAGGGGGTTTCTATAGCAACGCAACGAAGAGACAAACTGGGTTCCATCTATACAATATAGTAATACAGTCATCTTGGTTAATGCCCATTTGTAGTCCAAGAGAAGAGGTTTTTTTGAAAATTTACAACTGGAATGACTGGCTCTGTAACCGAGCCAGTCATACCAGTCGTGAATTTTCAAAAATATGCTTCTCTTAGTCTGCAAATGGACATTGACCATGCGAAGACGTGAATCCTATTGCCCATTTAATACCACGTTTATGGTCAAAAGAATTCTACAATGTGGTGCTGAGGAATATCCAGTTTCAGGACGAGAGAATGCTATTTTGGTCAATTTCACTGGCCTTCAAAAGTTTTTAATTTCTTGAAAAACCATGACCAATTAATAATTAATAAAATTATGCCAAAAAGGTCTCAGATTGCATCTCGGAGCGTGTAGATTTAAAAAATCGAATTATTAGGGGGCCCAGCCTAGGGCCTCGCACCAGCTTAAGCCGGCACTGCCAAGCAGGCAAACTCGGTCCTGTCTCTGACGTTAATAGGGGCACGGTCAGTGACGGCGAATTCGGTGAGATTTAGCAACAAGTTAATATTATTAAAACATCTGTGGAAAAAGTGTTTTTTACCACCATTGCTAAAACTACAAGATGATCATCAAACATTGAACGTTATTGCGAAATGCGGGCGGTATGTCGACACGGCTATAAAAGTTATAAGCGAGTTTGATGAGAGTGAGAATGTTGATGCCCACCCATTAATAACTGTGTTACATTCGGTATTTTCGCGGCATTGCTAGTGAAAGGTCGATTTGACATGTCTACGTCACAATTATTTAGGTCACTACAATGTCATAATTCTGGTTTTAACTCTCAGAGTTTGTAAAACGTTCGGATCGCAGCTTGGTTATCCAGCACAGGTAGACCACAACAACCGCAAGATGTACGGCCTAATTACAATTATAGATTTTTGGGAAATTATCGTGGTCATGGGTCTCGAGAAGTGTTCCCTAGCATGATAAATAAAAAAGATTTCACCCACAACGCCGGATTGGGGTATGGGGGGGGGGCAGGGGGTGGGGGGTGTTGTGCTAATGGGAGATCAGGAGGATTAAGATATCCTTTAACCCTTTAATGACTAAATTTGTTAAAATAATTTAAATATTTACTTATTGAATGTCTATTTGCAGGCCAAGAGAAGACTATTTTTGAAAATTTACCACTGGAATGTCTAGCTTGGTTTTTCCATTCCCCAAGACCACTATAGAGGTCGGTTTTGGCCGGCTTCGTCGTGACAGGGTTAACACAGAGGCCAGCTTGTGGTATATAATAATATGATATTACGGAACACATTTTTCTATATTTATTTATTGATCGTTCATTTAATGATAATGAAAAATCCTCTCTCTGCTAAGCTTGGCATATGGAAAACTATCCACGCCTCAGCTAATGTACTTAATTGGGTTTAACATGGTATAACATTCTATGTATTTGATGGCATTAGTAGTTTTGAGGAGGAAAATAACAACTTTTCAGTTTAAAAAACTGACCTTTTAAATAAAGAAATTGTTAACCTGGTGCTAAATGGACATGTTTAACTACGCAATGCAAAACCAATTTTTGTGTCTAGGATTTCATGCGAAATCTGGAGAACTCAGGTTAGTTTGCGACTTGTGATATGTCAATAATTTATGTAGTTCACCTAGCTTTAAATATGATGATATAGACCTGAATCAATTCTTAAATCGTCAGCTGCATCAATATCATGTCTTTATGAGGGTTTAGGTAAACATTCTCCAATGTATAATGCGGACATTAATACAGCCGATGCCAAAAGAGGCATTTGTTAGGTTATAAAGCATAATCACCTTAAGGCAATGTATGACGCACATGGCTGTAAAAGGCTCCAGTAAAATTAGGTTATAAATATACAACAGCTATCATAGGGTGTTTGCGTTAAATAGGAGGGGCTAGAAATTCAATGGTGAACGGGTTAATCTTGGCATACACACCATGAGCGAGAAGACACGTAAGCATAATGGCTTTTTATATAGCTAAAGGCCATAATATACCGGAGTTTATTCAGGCTCCTTATGGCTAATAACCGCTCAAATGACTCGGTCCTCCTAACGTGAAGCAAAATGGGTCGCTTTCAAATATGGAGTTAATAAACTCACTGATTCGTGTATAACGTTTCAATTATGAAATACTAAACAAAAATTAGTGGCGAAGAAATAAAATGAATAGGTATACAGTAGGCTAAATAGTACACATATTTAACAGGTGAAAACAACATTTTTCAATGGGTATAATTATATAGGAACCTGTTTACATAAAACATAATCGATATATTCACAAGTTATTCAACCATAGGCGAGAATACTACTAAATAAATCAATCCCGATCTCAAAGCCGTTCTTTGCACACACACACGCACGCACGCATGCACGCACGCACGCACGCACCGCGCGCGCGCGCGCACACACACACACTTTCTCTCTCCAATGGATTTAAACAGTTTTAGCTACCCCCCCCCCCCCCCCTAGGTAAGCTCCGCCCACGCTTCGCTCGTGTTGGGATCGATCGATCCCTGTACTCCCTGACTATTAATTTTCAGGAAACTATACAGGTAACCTGTGGAATATTTTGAAACCAATGTGACTGGTTGCTGTTGCTGTCTACGGCAGCAACAGCGCCCTGTCAAATTAGTTTCAAAATATTCAACAGCATGCTTATTAAATAGTAAGGACGTACAATTCGTACAACAACGCTTAATCCGTCATGAATTATTTGTTCGTGACTCGTGACGACATATATTATGACGTCATCAGTTGATTATGATGTCATATGATGGATGGATAAACTGGAAAGTTCCATTACAGCTCGATTCATCACGTCACAGTTAATGCCACCTCACCAATCCAACAGCACAGTCAACGTCATAAACACCGCAGTCCAGCTTTTAAATTATCGTCGCAAATACGAATGTACTTTCTTCTATTCCTTCTTCTTGGAATATTCCATAAACTCACAATGACACAGGCCGCTCTCTTTCATCAATATCTTCACCATTTCTCATTGCACCCACTTCAGATTGATTCCGAATTTCTGGCAAATCCTCATTCTCTTCCTCGTTTACAAATATTTCAGAATCTATCTACGAGAGGCAATCTCATTATATCCATCAATACGCATATGGTTTAACAAGTATACACAATTATTTGAGATTCTGCTACTGAGAATATATATATCTACCAACCACAGACATGGTATCAGTCCATCACATGGAAGTACCGCAGTGATTTCTATTACTTACACTGGTACACATTTCCTTTTCTTGGTGAAGGAATGTAGTGACAAGGGATGAAATTTACATAAGTTTCTAACGAGCATGTGGAAGTCTGCCGTTGTCAGCATACCACCATATCCTCTCTATCTCAATCTTAGAAAATCCTAATTTCATCACACTGCTCAAATAGCCAGCAGCACCTTTCAGCCATTCTTCTCTCTGTCTATTCGGCACCTGTCATATTTAAGACCAGTCGAAATAGTTTTCTGGGATTTCAAAATGAGCAATATAGTGCAGGTCAGGTGGGATTAAAGTTATTCATATATATATATGTCTGGTATGACATGTGGTGGTAATAGACAGATTACTTGATGCATGACATATTTTCATTAGAAAAAATCCAGAAAAAAAACCTTCGTTCGTCTATCTTCTCAAGAGAACTGTTAAATAAACATGATTAATTTGTTGTGATCTTTCCAGGATTTTTTCTCATGGAAATATTTCATGCATCAAGTAATCTGTCTATTACCACCACATGTCATACCAGACATATATATTTATATAAATAAATGTGGAGAAGCGTTTTGGCCTAGAAAACTATCACGCTTCTTCACATTTTCCCAGCTTATCACACTGCGCGAATGAATGCGTCTTGGGAGAAAGGAATGTTATGTATGAATATATTTCAACTTTTAAATCCTTTACAACTTTTAGTCCACTCTTTGAAAAAGAAAAGAATGATCAAATATCCTTGAAGAGTAGGCCAATTTAATGTCATTCGTTCATTCGTTTGTCTGTTCTTCCGTCCGTCCATCCGTTCGTTCGTTCGTTCCTTCGTTCGATCGTTCGTTTTGTTCGTTCGTCAGTATGTCCGTTCGTTCGTTCGTTCGACCGTTCGTGTGTTCATGCTTTCGTTTGTGCGTTCATTTCACTACGTTTAGTCTGTTATTTTTATTTTTCAGTGTTGAACAAGAGCACACTATCTGCTTCCTGACGTTGCTGCAAGGACCACGCTGCTTATCCGAATTTAAATAAAATAATCATCTGCTATGTTATCAGTCGCTTGCCATCCAATATGCCTACACATAGCGTAATAGAGTCAGACAATAACGAGACAAAGCATTCTCTGAGCTTGAGTAACACCACATCGTCTCTCCCCCTCTCTCTCCCGCTCGCCTCTCTCTCCCTCTTCTGGCTCAGCTCCGCCCACTTTGTACGCATGCGTGGACCGATATTAATACCTTGAAATACGCAGTCACGGAATCTTGATTTCAAGGCAACTCTAGGCGCTATTGTTAAGCTATATTGAATATTTTGAAACTAATTTGATTGGTAGCGTTTGCTGTTTACCTATGGAAAGCATTAAGCAACCAGTCAAATTAGTTTCAAAAATATTCAATAGCAAATTCATTAAAGATATACAAGTCAGACAATTTCGTGATGAACCTTTGCCATTTGATTGTGACGTCATCACTACAATTGACGTATTTTGATTATGACGTCAGCTACTTCAGGGACATATCCATTCCCTCCATTCCAATGCGATTTATTAGTCTATAGCAATCTGAGGAATCCAGTTTTTCAGTCAATCACATGACGTCATAATCAATTCCGTCACGAGTAGATTGACGTCATAATCAATTACGTCATGAATGACGCGATTTAGTCTGTTATAAACGCTTAATAATACGTCAAGTTGTACGGATTTTATGTCTCTACGCTTCAATAACCATTCACCACCTGTATCTCTTAAGATATTATATTCCTAAATTTATTGATTGTCTCGCAAGCTTTCGGCCAAATATCTGAGGGAGCACTTGCGCACGCGGGCGAAAGCAAAGAAAGTTACTCAGTATTAAATGGCCACAGTTTAAAATTTTTTTTTTATCAATGTTGAATACATTAATTAACGCTATTCACATCATGTATCTGTATCATAGCCCTTTAACCACCTGATACCAGAAACAACAACATCCGTATGATGTAGACAGCATTCGGTGGAAATTTTGAAACTAATTTGACTGGGAGTTGTTGCTGCCAGTTAAATTAGTTTCAAAACATTCAACATCTTTTCTGTAGAGCTATCTTGAAATGGAGGTATCGGGCACTGGACCTTCAATATTTAAAGGGTCAAATAATATTTATCTGAGTCGGTCGTACCAGCTTTGCGCTTGAACTGTAGGCTTACATTTATAAATTCCATCCTACTCTGCCTATCTGAATAAATTCCGAAGTCATGCTTTCATCTATTTTGAAATGTTTTTATTTCAAATTCAGACAAACGTGTATATTAAGAACACGTGGTGTGGGGTTAAAATGAGATCGTGGTTCTTTAAGGTTAGACGTAGGATCACGTGTAATTAAAGAGCCACCATGTTATGACCCCACAAAACCATTTCACATGACAAACGAGTTAATTGTAAGTGACTATCTGTTGTTAGTAGATGGCTGATAGAGTGTCAGTTATAGACAGCTTTTATTGTTCTATCAAGTTGTTTCCAATGACGTCGTCTTATGGAGCCTTATTGATTATGCGCTATGACTTACATTTCTTACTATTATAGCAATTGTATATAGAGGTTTAGCAACACTGCCTGGCGTTGTTAAACGTTGTTAAATACAGCAGGCATTGCTGACCATGTTGTTGCAAAGGTTTACAGGGTTTTCCTTAAAACAGTCTCATAAAATTCCGTTCTACAAACATGTCCTATGTTTCCGTGATATAGTAGTCTACTACTATTCCATGCTCTTCTGACTGCACTGTGCCTTTATTGTTTGAAAATAATAAAGTGTGTCATAGACGAAATATTGATAGCTCCCAAAATAGTAATACACTTGACTAATAAAAGATTTTCATTCTATTAATAGCACAGACACAACCCTTTCCCAACCCCGACCAACCACATATAATAACATATACAATACATGCAAGCTATATTGCCGTTTTTGACCGCTAACCAAGACCTCAGTAGCCATATTTGGAACATACATCCATGTTCGAAAAAACGCATCAACTCCCCAAGCGCTTAGGGGCAGTTTACGAAATTTACCACTGGAATGTCTAGTTTGATAACTGAAGCAGCCATTTCAGTGATAAATTCTTTTGTTCTTTTGGCCTATAAATGAACATGCACTGAGCACAAAAACTAATTTTCTTGAGAAATGTTAACCATTAACTCCTCTTGTGTGAACTTAACCCTTTAGTGGTCAGGTTTGTCAAAAACGGCCTTTGCAGTGAGCGTGAGAATTGCCCATTTAGAGGCTAAGATACAACAATTTTTGAAAATTTAACACTGGAATGACTGGCTCGGTAACCGTCATTCCATTGGTAAATTGTCAAAAATACTCTTCTTGGTCTGCAATTGGACACTGGCTAAGAAGAAATTTGAATTTTCTTGACCATTATACTTTTGATGAATGCCCATTTGCAGGATAATAGAAATCTATTTTTGTAAACTTACGTTATCAATTTACAAAAATACTCTTTTTGGTTACAAAAATTAAAATTTACTTGAAAAGTATAGTATTTTGAGCGCTTTAATGCGCAAAAGGGGCTAAGGCGTTAAAAGTTGTGTATGTTGACAGTTGAGTCAGTTCATCTGCATTTTTTTTAAGGTTGCTCTTGTGATATAAATATAATATGTTCTGTGTATCCTTTCAATGTCCAAGCCGGCCAAAAAACAGCTTCTGCGGTGGTGTCAATGCCAATTTGCATGCCGAAATAAGATTAGTTTTTAGAATTGACCACCGGAATGACTGCGTCCATAGTCGAAGCAGTGATTGCAGTGGTACATTTCCAAAAGTCACCTTCTCTTGGCTAGCTAATGGACTTCAATGAATAGAGGTTTCAATTTTCTTGAAAAATCTGGACCATTTAAGAACGTAATTTGCTGTTAATATTTTAGCCAATACACAAGCTATATGAACAGGAGGCGCGCGCGGCCTGTATAGGCGATATTTTTAATTTCCCACTGCTTTACTATGGGAGTGTTTGCCGGTAATAATCCAAGATGGCCACCAATTCGCTATTTCCGACAGCTTCGAGTGGCAAATCTCAAATCAGCATATCCATAAACCTATATAAAACAAATTTCGGCTTCAAAATCCATCAAATAAAAATAGAATATCTTCGCCAAACATGCTACATTTTGATTGGTCCACAATGAGCATGTTTTTATGTATTAACTTCCATTGAACAAAGATTAATGACCCTTAATGCCTAATTATATTTCACAAATTTCAACCCAATCCATGTAGCGGTTCTGGAGAAGTTGTTTTCATGAAACCTAGATCATCTGACATGGCAACTGAAGACCTTGGCCAATCAAGTTCCCTTGAATAAATTTTGCATCTGTTGCCATAGATCATATTTCATGAATCACAAAGTGGTTTCGGAGAAGATTTTTAAAAACGTTTCTAAAAATCGGCCAAAATCCCAAATGGCCACCAGCCAAATCGGCCGATCTGCTCCCTTTGAACAAACTGCAATCTCTATTCCCGAAGGATGCTTCCTGCCAAATAAAATTGAAATCGGTCAAGCGGTTTTTTAGAACAAATCCTTTAAAGAAAAAGTTGACGGATGGACGCCTATCAGACGGGCGATGGACGGTCGGCACGGCATAAGCTCACTTGGACTTTCAGGCCAGATGAGCTAAAAATACAACATGCCCCACAAAGAGCATACATGCATATTCATCATTGCATTTGACTGGCTGTTTTGTCCACAAAACAAGTCTGTTAACAATACCTTGAACGGTTTCACTGCGATGTCTTGTCTGATATTGAACGTACCATCGACAATCATTAGTTTATATAACCCATCACCCTCGTGTATGAGAGAATTCTCAATCAAACTCCATTCAAAATGTACTGTTTTTGCATTAAAATGTCGGAATTTTTTCTTCCTGCTAGTTCAATCGTTTTACTACCTGCAGCTTCTCAATTTTCGTTCGCTATATACGGTATTGACATCTCCTTTAACGTCGCGTTGCCCTGCTGTATCTTTTGCCCATAAAGCATGCGTTAATTGAGACTTTAGAGCATCGGGTGAGTGGGAAAATATTGTCTTAAAAAATGCCCGATAAGCGTAGGTATCTTTAATGTCTGGCACTCGTACACAACTAAAAAAAATGGCAACTTACGAAAATAATGTGTGTAAAAACCAATTGACAGGTGGAAATGGTGATGTGGTGACGAGTGGGTTTTCTCTCTCTCTCAGTTTCCGGAACCTCGACCACTCAAACATTCAAACAGATAAAACTTTGAGCTGAATCCATTTATTCCTCTCCATTTCCAAAGAAACTCAAGTGCGGTCGAATTATTGTTTGATATGGTATTCACTGGTTGGAAGAGCTGCCACCTCCCTTCATCCATTGTTATTAAAACAGGTTTAACAGTAAAAAGATCTAACTCAGATTTCGTACAGAGACATGCTCTAGAATCCATCATTTTGATGTCAGTGTACACCTCCACTCTCTTTTTAACACGTCTACATTGTAGTGATCTCATAACTGTTCTGGCTGGGGATGTGGATTGTTTGATTCTTTTCAATGAAGGCTCGCCTAACCGGCCGTGTAAACCAGCAACTGTCTCTGCTATAAGAGCCTTTCCTAGAGCCAAGGTTCGTGATTTTGCAGCAGATCTAAAATCTTTTCCAGACATAAAACTACTGGCTAATCCTATCCACTCAGATAATACCCGTTATCCTAAATCTTTCTAACGTTTGTTACTATAGGAATAGCGGATCTAGACTATCAAAAATATGTCCAAGACCATGTCCTCGTTGATGTTGCCCGCCTATAAAAACTGGTAAACCACTCCTAGATTGGGTCAAAAAATAGTTGTGAAGGGCCAAGCTATCCGGCCTATACGCATGTCGCATCTTTCTGTTTATCTTTTTACTGACTGATAACTACAGCAAAACTAATCCATAGCTTTCTGAAGTGTAGTTTTATAACGGACCGTCCACTTTCAAACGGGATTTGATGGCCAAAAGAATTTGTCATACGAATCTCGATCATGTCGATGCTAGTTTTGACACAGTGAGGTAATGCACATTAACGAATTCCCCTTTTATCAGTAGGATTTTCTTGACCAACAGCAGTACTCTCAGTAATGGTGAGATAGCGTTTGCAATGGTGTTTGCATGCACGACAACGGAGTAAACATAGAGTAACTCTTGCGTCGAGACTTCGCCAGCATAACCATGATAAACTGAGTACTTGGGAAAGGGTTGCTTAAAGAAATCTAAGGGGGTTCGTGTTGATGAGAATAATCAGGACCATTGGATAAATATATTGTTTTGAACCAGAAAGTTTTGTATCATAAAATCCAAATAAATCAGCTAGTCCTCGTTCAAACTTCACCGAAAACTCAGGTTCTAAGAGTACTGTTACTATAAAATCTTTCTCTTTGCTGTAAAATAGTGTAGCCCATCTTTGTAGAAAGGTAGTGAAATTTTTATATCCTGCGTTATTCGTTTCACAATTTCATCAATGGAGAAAAATCCTTTTTGAACTGTCAGAAATCTAGGCGGAACTGGTTTTTATGATTTTCCTGAATTTGGAGTTTAATATGGGAGTCTTTTTCGACGGTCAACCATGAATATTGATATTGAACGCCCACAAGTCTTACCTCCCACCTTCCAGAAAAAAAAGATAACTGCCTTGCTAGTTTTGTGGTAAACTCGGCGATTGGGTTGGCAGGAAAATATTTAAATGACGAGTTGCTGGATAAGGTGACACGGACATGGTTTGCATCAGCAGTCATTTTAAAATCGCAATCTCTGTAAAGGAGGTGATTTTCAGTCTGATGCCGAACCGTATTTTGCAACGAAATAAAGCTAGATTGAAATTACCCCATCATCAACCATTTCTTATACTGAACTTATATCCACTGATTGTGAAACCTTTTTAGTAGATTTAATATGGTGTAAAATACGTTTAATTTCCTGATTTTTCTGATTAGTGTTCCCAACAATTTGACAAGGAACATTTAGCGAATTTAATAGATTGTTAAATGCCTTATTGACTTCTACATCAGAGCTTTTACCAACTCTTGGATCAATAAGTTTTCCAGGAGTGACCACATGCGATATCAAATGAACCAAGTTACTATGTGGAAAAAATTTCCCACCAATGGTGACCTGATTATTCTTGTCAACTTGAAACAACTCAGTTTTCTGTAAAATTTTAAGCAAACCTTCACCTTTCCCACGTACTCTTTTGGGTACTAAACGTAACACAGCGTCAACCAACCATGCCAGTGAAACCTAATTGAGATGAAACAGTAGGGGTTGTTGTATTGAGTGCTGAAGAATAATTTTCTGTCGAGTAATCAAGATTTATAGGCTGTTTGCCGCCTGCATAACCTGGCTGTTGGAAAAACAATCTAAATGCCTGTAGCGCTTGTGAATACAGGTCTGTTTTCACTGATGTTTGAATGTCAGTGCGATTAAGAACCATACGAATCTCATCATCCAAATTGACAGCCTTACGTAAATAAGAGTTATTTTACACGTACGTACATTACATATAGTCATCTTTTCAGCAACCTCTATTTTAACCAAGTCCAAATAAGTTTTCAAAGATTGGTACGATTGGTGGAAACGCGCATAAAAATCCGCCTTTCTTTTTCTTTTCGTTTCGTTTTTCGATTGCTTAGTCGTCGTAAGTTAACTTTATAGCGAACGCAGACGGCGATGGCTTTGGGCGAAGTGCGAAGCCATTGCGAACGGAGTGATCGTATATAGATAACATGTACGTACGTGTAAAATTGCGAAAATCAACAGAAAATGAGACAGGGAACCAGGCAAATTGCATATACCATGCGACTGAGAAAGCTTCGTTTCCGGTCGTGAGCTTTTATTTGGTTCCGGTTTCGGCGTATATAGCTTTCGTGGTTTCTTCATGAGCCCCCGTTGCATTATGGGATATGCGTATATTCCCCCTAGGTGTTTTAGGCCAACGTATTGCATAGTTTCAATATCGAAAATTTGTGATATTGTTATCACGAAATAGCGTACATTTACTTCAGAATTTAAATATTACATAATAAGAAGCAGGCCAGGTAAACGCCATATGTTGCTCTATTTATGTATATGCAATTGCAATCATGAGACATCGTTCACGGCCTAGTATTATTTTTCACACCCAGACACCCACCCGTAGCCGTGGAAAGTCGTGGTTGTCAATGTCGTATGTCTTTAGCGATGATAGCAGGAATTTAAGGCCGGGTAAGATGGCATTCGCACACGGATGGAATGTGCATTCTTGTATTTACCAGCAGACATGCATTAATTTCCCCTTTTTTGTTGCTTGTCTTGATAAACGTGATTTGAAAATTCTAGCGGACGATATTTCTTTATGACGTCATTGTTACTATGTACTTGCCTGTATTTCCCCCAAATGGCGAGGAGCACTGCGATACGTCGCTACAAATTTTATAGCGTCATTGGACTAGTGCAACTATAAATCATTAATGCCGTGCTTAAAAGATGCAACTATGCTTGCGGGTATCGCTGATAATAGGCCAAGTATTGTTGTGAAGATCATGGACTGGATTTCCCATGCTCTTCAAGCGTGAAGAAAAATTAGCTTCAATTGTAGGCCTACTATACATGGATTTACGTATTTTGGACAATTTGGCCACATACAAATTCGTCCAATTTATTAAACAATAAATGGTGTCTGCGTTCGCTAATAGGCGACGCCTATTTTCATAATGTTTTTTTTAGTCTTTTGTAACTTTTCTTAGTTAACTTTATGTTTACATGTAACACATTCAAACAACAGTCACAAATGGCGTGAATCGTGGCTCTGTCAGCATTTTTATGATTAATATTTGGATTTTAGGTGATGATTTTGCCAAGATCCGTAAAATATAACAATGCTTCATTATATTTTCTCTACACATTCTTCTTCTTTTGTCTATAAATAGTGCACATCTAGTTCAGGACAATCGTACTGCGTAAACGTAGATCTTCACGGGTGTTTTGTTTCAAGTCAATGACAAGAAATGAATATGGATTATTTGTTGTATCCTTATAAACCTCTTGTAAAAACTTGCTATTTTCAGGGAACATTTTCAGGTAAAGACACTTATGTCGGAAGCATCTCGAGTGTTCTAAAAAGAATGAGATAATGACAATTGATTGAGATGTCCCTATGATTCTGAACAATATGTATCACACTACAATTCTCATGATGTGATCGTTTTGTAAATAGTTGTGTAACCCACTCACCAACACTGCCCATTAAATGGTCAATGACGACCAGTATTGGTGTGATTTTGGCAAGGTCTTCTTGAAATTCAACTTGCTAGTGTATCTAATTGCAACCATCTTTCTTGCCAAGCACCGTAGCACCAGATCACTCTCTCAGAAGTTAGTGTGAACAATAGATTTTTATTTTGCTGTTTTGCTAACTCTGTTTCCCTGATTGCGTAGGACCAGCAATTATGATATTAGCTGTATGATAGAATTGCGTTATGGATGGCATATTATGAAATGACAACAAAAACAACAAATTATTTTATATAAATATAAATATATATATATATATATATATATATATATATATATATATATATATATATATATATATATATATATATATATATATATATATATATATATATATATATATATATATATATATATATATATATATATATATACATATATATATTTATTTATTTATTTATTTATTTATTTATTTATTTATTTATTTATTTATTTATTTATTTATTTATTTATTTATTTATTTATTTATTTATTTATGACAACGACTTTAAACGCAAAAATGTTCTAAGACAATATAACTATATCAAACTAAAACACGTTCTACATGTGCAAGGACATTTTCCCCACACCCACGGTCTACAGCTAAAGATATTTAAATTTTCTACCAAGAATTGGTATTAGTTATGGTCAGGAAACTGAGGTTTTCTGCAAGTACTTGGAAACATCATTGTGGAAAAGACTTTACAATAATTGGACCAATTACCTAGCTACAGGGAGACAGCTAGAAAGTTGTAAACATATTACTATTACTATATTTTGGTGTATGGACGGCTATGTACGTTTTGTAACTTGGTTAATATCAAAGGGTGTGTGACACAACTACGATAATTCTATTAGAACATGACCGGTGTAACCATTTAACACATGAAGCCGTGAACCGAGGCCTGCCTTGTTGAGTGTCGAAGTTCTAATTTGTTTACCCATATTCAAGGGCTAATCAAGCTAAAGTTATGGTCACGACTCAAACTAAGAAGTAGCAATCAAATGGCACATCTAAACCAACCGATGTCACAGAATTAAGCTACCTTTTGACACCTAACGATGATGTCCTGACCACAGGAGGCATGACTCGCAATACCATTGCTTGCCATGACCTGACTGTACATTGAGGCATCTTCATCATTCATAACCAGTAACGGTTAATGTGCTGACATGATCAAGACAACAAGCCGGTGACCGAGTCACACCCAGGGGCAACCGATGGTCTGATCCCATCCATCTTCGCTAATGGCATGTGAACTTTGGCCATTTTCCCTGGCCGTGCCTGCAGTCTGCAGGGCATCTCTAACAAATAATCCACAGAAATCTGCCAAAGATGTAAGTGCTCTGGGTGTGGATTGTCGTCCACATACCACGCATGTTCACTTGCTGAGATAGGATTGCCCGAAAACTCGAGGGAGCACCGAAATCTCAGTAGCCCAAACAGTGCACATGAAAGACAGTGTCATAGTAGGATGTTAATTCATCGTTCGTTATACACGGAGACCTTCAGTTTCTCTTCTGCAGTATAATACCTTTCTAACGTGACCCCGAACCCTCATGGGCCCACTACCGCCTGTTGTGGCCAAGCTTTTCATGAGCCTATCCGTCTTTGTTAGGCACAGTATGGCTGTTGAAAATAGAATAGAAATAATGGTGATCTTTATTAATTTTAAGAAAGTCGGTGTGAAGCACTTTGATTTAAGTGCAAGTGTCATGCAGCGCGATGAGCAGACATAAGCTCTGTGATCGGCACAGGTGTGATGCAATTTGTCCCAACGACTTCTTTGGATCTGTTTTTAAAGGGAGCGTCAGTAAGAGAATTTGGAAATTTTCTTTAGGAATTACTGCAGGATTTTGGCTAGCTGCATCGGCCGAGTCAGGCTTCCAATCTGTCGTTATCTGTAGGCTGAACAAGCCGAGCCGTCTGCAGACTTGAGGAATAACGCTACAGTACAACGCATGAAATACAATACAATAATAATGGTAAGGCATCTCGAGTACGAAGATGCAGTGAAGATGATCAGTAATGCGTATAAATGTATTTTGTGTGGTGTTCATGCGTGGTTATCGTATGCGAGGTTTGTTGTTTTCCCGTTTTGTCCAGACTCTGTTTTGCATGTAAAATTAAAACGGCTGAGTGTGTACCGCTTTATGCGTGCATTGATTATTTTATAGAGCAATGAAACCACCCAATCCACCCCACCAATTCTATCCACAACCCACCCAGTCCAAACAACGCCATCGCTGAATTTAAAGACAGTCACTGTCTCCTAACACCCGCACCCACTTACTAGTGGCTAATCGCGCGATATGGTGTGTAAATAGAGATCTTCTAAGTGTTCGGAAAGGTCATGAGGAGCGGATGTGTGTGTGTGGTGCATGCTTGTCTGATGGTGTTTCCACCAAGACAGCTCACACTAACTGGCTACAGCCAGGGTTTAATGTAATGGCTGCTGATGTGCCATTAAAGACCCTACATGGAATGGACCCTACATGGTATCTTTGTCAGTGGTGGAGAATAAGATTCGAGGACTGGCACATTAAGAGGCTGCCATGTAGTCGGAATCAGGTTCTAACATGGTGATGCGTGTAGGTGGGTGTATGTGTTGTGTGGTGGCCCATAGCAAACATTCCTGGTCCAACGTATGACGATATTAACTGTACCTGCCACCTGGATGTGAGTTCCAGTGGCAGTTTGTGAATATATTGTGGTGGGACTGAGAGACGGCTGTCTAGGAGGTGGGATACTCTCATGGAGGCGTGTGTTTAGAACGGCTATGGATGTGCCAGTATCAATGGTGGCTCTAGTCGACACACCGCCAAACAGGCAATCACACTTATATATACTTTTGTCAGAAGAGCCAGACAGCGTCTCTAATGATGCTGGCTGATCGCTCTCCTCTTGAATGCTATAATCTTCAATATATATATGGCTTTGTTTAATGGTATATGTGGCAGAGTGTGGAAGGGGCCGACCTGCCTGCGCTGCTGCTTGTTTTGCGCATGAGCAGACGGGGCCACGTTGGAGATGTGGTTGTTGGTGCTGTTAGTAGCGGGATGCATACTGGTGGCAGTGGTGTTTGCGGTTGCTCTTGGAGCATGCAGGGACAGACACGGTATGCAGCCCATGTTCGGCAGAACATTATTTTATGGGTGGGTATGCACAGGAAAAGCACCATCTGTAGAATCCTCTATGACGTCTACTTTTATGGCCCTTCTTTTTATGCTTAATCCAAACCTCTTCGTGACCTGGGCCCAGGAGATGGGTGTCGGTATTGTTTGATCGTTTTGGAGGAAGTGTATTAGGTAGTGTATTACCGATCACCAGGAGCTGCATAAGATTCTGCGGTGTGGTGTTGGGACGTTGAGTGTATATAAAGGTAGGTTCAGTGGTACCGGAGGAGTCAACCACTGCGATCCTACACAGAAAAGAGATTTTATGGATGGCACAAGTTTCGGCGCAGTTTGCCGTTGCTGGTGCACATGGTGTCGTCACTTTGGGAGTGTCCAAAGCCGATGGTGTAGTGTGTGGTGTGGTTGATTTTGTGCTGATGTATTGGTTTGCTTAGGGTGTGTTGTGTGTTGTGTCGCGATGTTATTGATTAATGTTTGTAATGGGACCAAGTTTGAGCCGAAAGTAAGAGAAGGCACCAATATGGCTCTGAAGTCGGTACCCATTCTAGTTTAACGGTTGGTTACTTGGTGTTTGCAATTGTGTTGTTAGACCAGGAGCCAAGCCAATGGAGGGATGCCGATTAGGGCCATTTCCCTTCCAGTGGCCAGTCCAGCCACACTCAAAGCATTGGTCCACAGGAGTGAATGTACATGTTGCGTTTTGCCCCATTGCAGCGCGTAGGGTGGTGACAAGGCCACGCCCATAACACTCACTTGTCATTAGGTCCGTCTATCGGTAGTACCGAGGGTCAATATATCCACAGTCTCGAACAATGGCGACCCTTGGGGCGGCTACTCTGATTGACTGCGAGGGCTCACGTGACCAACATTTCGCCTCGCTCCCTTTTACGCATCTTTGCACCTCTCAATCATCTAAAGACTTACATCACCAAAATACAGCGAAGGGATTTTCGGCTGTTCTGATTGGTCGAGAGCTTATGTCATCAATATTTGAATTAGGCCGCACCCACTTTCCCCCTTTCCTACATCAATGACAGTGGTTCTAGAACTAATGCTTGACAATAATAAAAACTACTACTACTTTTTTTCATTTTTTTTGAAAATCCGACGCTGACGCAGTCGGATACACTTCCCGGAGGAACTCCTTTAAAAAGGCTTGCAAACCCCCATAAAAAATCGGTTGAAATAGCAGGCTTTATTAATAGAATAACAATACAAACCTAACATGTTAAAACAGTGCAAGCTAAAATACTCTATTATCCCCTAAGCTAGCCAAGAACCGACCCTATGTAACCCAAGTAATTGATGTCATAATAGAAATGCGTCAGCTGTCGGCTAACGTTATAGTGTAACGTTATAATGTGGTCTTCTTAAAGATTTCCCTTAAACCAACTAAGAACTGACCCTATGTTACCCAAGTATCTGATGTCATAATAGAAATGCGTTAGCTGTCCAGCTAACGTTATAGTGTAACGTTATAATGTGGTCCTCTTAAAGAATTCCCTTAATCCAAAACTGTTACCCAAGTATCTGATGTCATAAAAAACACGTCACATTTTAGCCGACGCCAAAATCACATAATGCAAACAACCACCTGCCTTAACAACCAGTTTGTTGCACCCACACTGTGGCTATCCAAGAAACAATAACAAGAAACCTAATTGTAGAAAAACTATAGAGTAACACGATGAGAGGCTGTTTTGTAGATTTAACACAGCAATGACTGGTTCGGTTATCGAGCAAGTCACTCCGGTGGTGAATACCCAAAATAGTCTCTGTCGCGATATGAATGAATATAACTGTCTACTGTTGAAAATAAGGTTGTTCTGTATTTTAGTTTAAAAAATGACTACCTTATAGCAATAACCCATTTCTAAGAATACCAATCTGACATTTTTTATAATCAGTTATTATATATTTATTATAATCTAAATCCTGATGACCCCCACAATATGACCACTATAATTTTAGTACTTTGTTATTGAGATGGCGGTACAATAACAGTAATAATTTTGTCATTACTAATTATGAAGTACGTGTAAATAATAACTGTAACTTTCATAATAATTCTAAGTTACTACTACTAATACTACTACTACTACTGCGGCTGCTGCTGCTGCTGCTGCTGCTGCTGCTACTGCTACTGCTATTGCTGCTGCTGCTGCTGCTACTACTACTACTACTACTACTACTACTACTACTACTACTACTACTACTACTACTACTACCACTACTACTACTACTACTACTACTACTACTACTACTACTACTACTACTACTACTACTACTACTACTACTGCTACTACCGAAAGCACAAACAGTGGTTATATAACTAGATAAATACCAAAAATGTAATTATGAATTGATATATAATGTCTGATCGCCATAACATTTATAATTTCTGTAAATTCATATTCCCCATATGCCATTATGTGGCCTGGGGGTGTAAATAAAATAATCTGAATCTGAATCTGAATCATATACCACAACCGTGGCATAACTACATAGAAAACATAATTAATAAAGAGCTGATAACATAACTACTACTACTACTACTACTACTACTACTACTACTACTACTACTACTACTACTACTACTACTACTACTACTACTACTACTACTACTACTACTACTACTACCACTACTACTACTACTACCACTATTACTACTACCACTATTACTACTACTACTACTACTACTACTACTACTACTACTACTACTACTACTACTACTACTACTACTACTACTACTACTACCGAAAGCACAAACAGTGGTTATATAACTAGATAAATACCAAAAATGTAATTATGAATTGATATATAATGTCTGATCGCCATAACATTTATAATTTCTGTAAATTCATATTCCCCATATGCCATTATGTGGCCTGGGGGTGTAAATAAAATAATCTGAATCTGAATCTGAATCATATACCACAACCGTGGCATAACTACATAGAAAACATAATTAATAAAGAGCTGATAACATAACTACTACTACTACAACTACTACTACTACTACTACTACTACTACTACTACTACTACTACTACTACTACTACTACTACTACTACTACCACTACCACTACCACTACCACTACCACTACCACTGCCACTACCACTACTACTACTACTACTACTACTAATACTACTACAAAAATGTATACAAACATTGACATCGAGAATGGTATAAATTCTATCCGTAGAGCATTCGTGAACTACCCAGACACCAACAGGCCAGACAGAGAAGTAATAGCTCTATTAGAGGTGAGTCTGAAAGGCAATGATTTTGAATTCGATGGCGAAAGTTACCAACAAATTTGCGGCTGCGCGATGGGCAAGCGCTTTAGCCCATGTTTTGCCAATATTTACGTAGCAGAGTGGGAGGAGGAAGCGTTAGAAAAGTGTCCAAAACATCCCCTCATTTATCGCAGGTACCTTGATGACATTTTCATGATTTGGCAACACACAAAGGCAGAGTTTGATGAATTTTTCGAAATTCTGAACAATCACGATCCGAATATCAAATTAAAAGCAACCATTGCCGAGATGTCCGTAGATTTCCTGGATGTAACTGTATATAAAGGTCTAAAGCATGAAACAACTGGCTACTTAGACTACAAAGTGTATTTCAAACCAACCGATTCGCATCAGCTATTGCACAAAAAATCTTTCCATCCACCACATACTTTTAAAGGAATAGTTAAATCACAAATAATCCGTTTTCACAGGAATTCGAGTGATAGGAAAAACTTTGAAGAAGCGTGCTCTACCCTATTCAAAGCCCTCAAACCACGAGGTTACTCCTCACGATTCTTGCGCAAAATCAAATCTGAAACATTAGACGGCTTGGAAACCATTCCAGATAATGCCTCAAATCGTCGGCCTACCAAAATTTCTCACAATCGTCCTATTATAGGTGTAGGCGAATCTCGCAAATGCGGAAAGAAAAGGTGCAAGTTAGATGAATTTCTCCCAAACCAGAATACTTTCACGAGCTTTCAGAACAAAAGCAAGTTCCAACTTCAGTCTAATCTAGATTGTGACTCTGAAAATGTTATTTATCTAATTTCATGCAAATTGTGCCAAAAACGGTATGTCGGCGAAACCAAATGTCCATTAAGATGGCGGGAAACTCGACACCTCTCAGATATTAGGCTAGAGGAAGACACACATGTTTCCGAACATTTTAATCTTCCTGACCATTTAGTCCTTCGTGATTTTGAAATTATGCCGATTGAACAGCCACCCCTTTCAGATACGGTAGAAGAAACTGATAAACAAAGAAAACTTCGAGAATCGTTTTGGATTAAAGAACTCGAAACACAGTGGCCAAGGGGAATAAACTCGGACCCAGGCTTATCTGATCAACGTGACAAAATTCCATTCATTCTGACCTATAATCGGAAAAACGTTGAAATTTCCAAAATTTTGAAAGATGAGTATCAAAACCTACAGGAGAAACTGAAACAACCCTTTAACAAGCGTCCAGTAATTGCGTTCAAGAAAAATCCGAATCTACGTGACATCTTGGTAAAAGCAAAACTCAAATAGCTATCCATAATATCCATCTCAATCATTCAACATTAACCCTTGCATGATGGTCAGCCAAAAACGGTCAATTTAGTGATCTTTGGCAATGTCCATTTGCCGGCGGGGATTGGAGTATTTTTGAAAATTTACCACTGTAATGACTGGCTCGGGAACCGAGACAGTCGTTCCAGTGGTATATTCTCGGGAATGACCTTGTCTGTGCCTGCAAATGTACATTAAATAAGTAAGCGCATATTTGGATTTTACTGAACAAATTTAACCAGTAAAGGGTTAACATTAATGCCATATGGCTTTCCTCAAACAAAATGACAAATCTCAGGCAGTAAGATAAACCAAAATATCTTAAATTTTTGAATTTTTTCAATTATTGAAGATTCTGAGCCAGTGCGTTGACAATATTGACTACTACTACTACTACTACTACTACTACTACTACTACTACTACTACTACTACTACTACTACTACTACTACTACTACTACTACTTTTTTTCTTCTTTTTTTTTTAAAAACCGACGCTGACGCAGTCGGACAAACTTCACGGGGGAACTCCTTTAAAAAGGCTTGCAAACCGCCAGAAAAAACCCTGGTGAACTAGTAATCTTGATTAATATTACACCAAAACAATGATAACTAATGAGCATTAATACAATCTATAAATACATATGGCTTAAAAAGTATAGATACAAAACAATAGGCTGATAAAGCTCCGATAGCAAAACAAAACTTAACAAAGGCATTACTATTCAACCCAGGTGTAGTAGTAGACCCGTGTGGCGAGTGCAACTATCCAACAAATGAAAAGTGCCTCGTCAATCTATGACAAATAAGTCAATCATTGACGCCAGTGGGCTGATTCTCTAAAGATCAGCGGGCGTAGTAGCATTTGGGTAGTATAATACATATAGTCGGCAGAAAAATTCCAGAAAAATTGATGGCGCTCTTGTTTCCATTTTCAATTTACTTTATTGTAAGGTTTTGTAACTTACCATTCAATCCATGTGTGGTAGTAGGCCCGTGTGGCGAGTGCAACTATTCAACAAATGAAAAGTGACTCGTCAATCAATGACAAATAAGTCAATCATTGACGCCAGTGGGCTGAGTCTTTAAAGATCAGCGGGCGTAGTAGCATTTGGGTAGCATAACATATATAGTCAGCAGTAAGATTACAGAAAAATAGATGGAAATAGATGGCGGTCTTGTTTCCATTTTTGATTTACTTTGTTGTAAGGTTTTGTAAATTACCCGGGAACAAATAACCCTATAAAACTCTGTGCAAATTCCTAAAATTACCTGGGACAATTTTATAATTCACTGGCAACTTACTTTATCGATTGATTATTAAATTACCCCAGTCTGTTTATTTGTTAACATGAATTATTAAACATAACAATATCAAAGTGCAGACTAAAATGAATTACATGACACAGATTAATTAAAAGACACAGATAAATCCGCTGTAGCAATTAAATGATTTAAGCTAGTGCAGGCTCATATATTTTTACAGCTCCCAACTCTACTGAAACTATGTTTGCTTTGCACCATATGTCCTTGAATACTTTTTCTTTACCATGCTGCTTTAATCTAAAATATTCGCAAGGAATATGATTCAGCAGCAATGAACGAAATATTGCCTTTATCGCTCTATTGTGATTGCCCATAGATGGATTTTTCGTCTGTGCACACCGATGTTTCCAAATGGCCCAAACACCTATGGTTAGTATTGTTATTAAAATAGTCCTTTCAGACTTTATGATATTTACACCGCTTGATCCAAATTCTCTAAATAAGACTACATGCGTGTCTAAAACAATGGTCTTCGCTCCAAATTTTGCCAAGATTTGGCTGATATAGTCCCAAAATTGTGACGATATTGGACATTCCGCAAATAAATGCTCGATTGTTTCCTCGTCTGTTTGACATAAGTAACACCTATCAGAAGTCGTAATATTGCACTTGTATGTCAAGTGTCCCACCCATAGCCGTCGATGTAGTAATCGCCACAATAAATCACGAGCCATATTTGGTATGTATGGAGAATGTAAGATTTTCCATACA
Organism: Chaetoderma sp. LZ-2023a; assembly: GCA_034401795.1. Taxonomy (NCBI): domain Eukaryota; kingdom Metazoa; phylum Mollusca; class Caudofoveata; order Chaetodermatida; family Chaetodermatidae; genus Chaetoderma; species Chaetoderma sp. LZ-2023a. The sequence goes on from CM067359.1 coordinate 118,609,191, forward strand.
TTTTTCCAACTGGATGGTTTATAGCTTGAGTCATCCCATCTCCTAATTGCTATGGGAGGTGTTACTTGTTTTCGTCTCATAATATGGTACCATTCCTTGGATCTCATCTTGTATTTTAACATCTCATCATCAAGAACTAATGCGGGTTGTGGAGTCAAACTATTATTATTTACATTTGGCAGACAAAACCATTCAATTGGTACAGCATGTTTTATTTTATTTAGCAACCGCTGGACATCTATATGCCTCATATGTGTTTTTCTAGCTACTTCTTGCATTGAAATCCATCTACGTGTTTGAGGGTGTATCATAACAGATAAATGTTGAATGCCATATTTTGCAAAGGACGGTAGATAAAGTACTGCATTGTTATAACATATATTACTATTGCCCCACAATTGCTGTTCTAGTACTTCCTTCCAGCACGTAGGTGGAGGCATGTATCTGTCAAATATTTCTAACTCCTTAACTTGATCTTTAAACACATCTGGTATCATGTGGCTATTCGGAGGTGGCTTCTTTGAGGTAAAAACATGCTCCGCCAGAAATGGTTCTACAATTCTCTCCATGAGAGCTCGTGAAACACATGCCCACGTCTCATCTGATGTAATAAGATCATCCAAAAATTTTTACCTTAAAGAAACACATTTCACTTTAATATCAATTAAATCAAGTCCTCCTTCTAACTTAGCATTATTGAGAACACGATGGGAAACTAAATGATTCTTTTCTTCCCATATGAATGACAATATCAACTCATTAACCTCCTTTTCTACATGTTTTGGCATGTGTACTACAGATGCTGTATACCATAGCCCAGAAAAGGCCAAGTTGTTGACAACAAACACTCTACCAAAGATTGAAAGACGACGACGCTTCCAATTTGCTAATATTCTCTTAAGCTTAGATACTCGTTCATTCCAATTTTGTATTGTATTCGGTTTCCTGTCAAAATAGATGCCTAAAATCCTAATGGTATCATTAGACCAATTGATTTCAAGTGGCTGGTCATTCCGCTCTTTCCATGGCCCCAAAAATAATCCTTTGGATTTTCCTTTATTGATTTTCAAACCAGATGCATTTTGGAACTTTTCTAGTACGTGGTTTAAAATTGCAAAATCATTGTTTGAACTGGTAAACACAGTTGTGTCATCAGCATATTGTGACAGCTTAAGTGGTCTTTCTATGCCACGAATACATATGCCTTGAAAGTTATTATTTTGCCTCAATGCTATGCCAAGTGATTCCATCACAATAACAAATAATAATGGCGATAGGGAGCACCCCTGTCTAACCCCACGTTCTAAGACTATTTCTCTGGACAATTGATTGTTCACTAAATAGCTACTCTTGATATCCGTATATAAAATCTTAACCCATTTAATAAAGTTTGAGCCTAACCCAAACGATTGCAAAGAATTAAATAGAAAATCCCATTCCACATGGTCAAATGCCTTTTCATTGTCCAAGGCAATCACAGCTGAAGGGATGCTATCCTTCTCAACCAATTGTATAAGGTCTCTTATTACCATGGTATTGGTTAGAATTGTCCTCCTGGGTACAGCACATGTCTGCTCTGTTCCAATGATTTCTCCTAAAACACTACCTAGTTTCAATGTTAGTGCTGTGGATATTATTTTGTAATCTACACATAGTAGAGAAATTGGTCTGTAGTTCTGAATTAGACGTCTGTCATTTCCTTTATATATTAGCCTTACATATGCCCTAGCCATAGTTGGTGGTAAATGGCCTTTCTCAAAAATTTCAGTGCCTAATTCTTCCATTATTGGACCTACAAGGTGCCAAAACGTTTGGTAAAATTCAACTGGAAGGCCATCACACCCCGGTGATTTTTCTAGTTTCATACCTTTAAGGGATTTAGTTAAATCTTCTAGTGTTAAGGGTTGATCACAAAATTCACTGCCTGTGTCTGGCACCTTTTTGTCTATATTTGCTAACAAATCCAATTTTGCATCTTCATCAATTCCTTCTGACTTGTACAATGACTCATAGTAATTGCATACAATAGTACTCATTTCATTGTTGGTAAAGACGGTTGAACCATCCGGCATGTTTAATGAGCACATCACCTTATCTATTGCCCGTGCTTTTTCTAATGTGCAAAAATATCGGGTTGGCTTTTCCCCTTCTGCGTGCATCTGGGCTCTTGCTCTAATTTTTGCACCTTCAAACTCATATTGTTCTATATCTCTTATTTTACTTTTAATTTTAACCAGTAATTCATAATAATTATCTTCACCATTATTTACTTTAGCATTAATTTTCATCAGTGATCGATGAAGTGTTTTCTTGCGTTTGCGTATTTCCTGTGCTTTTCTAATAGCATACTTTCGGGAAACATACTTTAAATCCAGTTTTACATCCTCCCACCATTGCAATGTGCTCTTATATGATGCTTTCCTATTAATCCAATGTTGCCAACAACTCTCTATATTATTCTTATAAAATTCTTCTCCCAACAGTGTTGTGTTTAATTTCCAAAACCCGACCCCTTTTGTTACCCAGTCAGCATTGGCAAAGGTTACACAAACCATGTTATGATCGGAGAATGCAACTGGCTTAATATTAACATCTCTCCAGTACCCTGTTAACAAACTATTCACATAAATTCTGTCGATCCTTGAACCAACTTTACCATCTACCGAAAACCATGTAAGATCGTTACCATGAGGTTTTGATATTCTATAGGTGTCAACTAAATTTTCATTATCACATATTTCTTTTAAGAGTCTATGTGATGTATCAGTATAAGTTGAAGTTGCATTCCTGTCATTTTCTTTGTCTATGACACAATTAAAGTCACCACCCATTACTAAGTTTTCAGTGATGTTATCTAGTGCTGTTTTAGACATCTCCTTAAAAAAATTACGACGTAGTTGATGAGATGCAGGTGCATATATACACAGCAACGTGATACGTGTTTGTTGTATATCTAGCGTGACTCTCACCCAGCGACCATTTGCACCTGATACTGAAGAGATTATATTTACATAGGCTGAACAACGAGGGAGTATAACAATTGCTACGCCTGCACTATTATCTTGAGATAACGAATAAAATATTCTGGATCCAGAAATCTTTTCTAAATTATCGTATGATTCTGACTTCTGAATTTTTGTTTCCTGTATCAAAGCAATGTCAATCTGCTCATTTTTCAGAGTCTCTAGTAAGTGACGTTGCTTTATGTCACTATTCAAGCCTCTACAATTGAGTGTGCAAATTAGCATAAAAGGTAATAAAATGCTGTGTAAAACCGCCATTATTAAGCTAACTAGATTTTGTTTTTTTCGACCCTCTCTTAGACCATTTACCTATTTTACTCACAAACGCTGCATTACTTAGCTCAACTTTTTCCAAATGCTTATATTTTAATTTATCTGAATCATGACGCAGATGCCTATATTTAACACCATTTGCCGTCACATATGAAACTAATACCTCTCCTGCCTCTGACCTGTACATGACCATTTCATCAGGTGATTTAGAACTCTGTGTTTGTATGGATATATCAGATTCAGCGACTGACATATTATCGTCTTCTATATCACTTTCCTCTATTTCTGATTCAGAACTCTCTCCATCTTTCTGTCGCTTTGTTCCACTCAATCTATCCGAGACACCAATTACTTTCTCTATATTATTTAAATCGTCTAGATTGAGTGTACTCAGTGGAAAATCAAAGTTAGTTTCAGTATCTTGCGACCTGAATTTTACTTGTCCTAAATTAAAACTCTCTTCCAGAGGGTATTGATCATCATCTTCAACTTGTGTGGAATTAGCCTCTCTGACATCAAACTTGGATTGACTTGTTACTGGAGTAAGACTTAGCCCCTCATCTAGAACCTCTATTTCATCGCCTGCAACTACAGCGATTGGATTCTTAATTTTTTCCCCATGCTTCTCATTAACATGGACTTCAGCTACAATCTCAGCAACTACTGGTTCGATGATATTTCCTTAGCAACGTGCTTCCCATTAGTATGGATTTCAGCTACAATCTCAGCAGCTACCGGTTCTATGACATTCTCTTTAGAGACAACTTGCTCTGCACTTTTATCAGCACCCTTTTTGACATATTTGTTCTGCGGGCATCGCCACTTAAAATGATCAGATGATCCACAAACTAGACATTTGTTTTTGTTAGGACAATCTGTTGCAAGATGTTCTGTGCTTAAGCAGATTATACACTCTTTGATTTGCCCCCTGTACCATAATGGCAAGATAAATCGACCATCTATGGTGACCTTGCATGGGAGAGGATGTTCTACCTTTTCAAACCAAATTCTTCTGATGCCATTTTCTAAGGTTCGATCAAATGGATAGGTCTCGTGTTCTAATTTGTCCACTTTGCCATACTTGATCAATTCAGTGATAACCCGTTCAGCTGGGATCTCTAATGGAACCTTCATCTTGACTAATAGACGATCAGAATCTATTTCCTCCACATTACACACCTCACCCTTCACGACAAGGACCTCGTCGAGCAACTTTTCCTTCACACTTTCATTAACTATGGTGACATTCCATATAGATTTGGAAACATTAACGAACCTTGAAGGACCCGTGGCCCTGCCCCAACTACATCCTTCAACCCATGATACACCTCAATTGCCGAAACACCCCAAGCCTTTGTCGTGATTTTAAGACTCAGGGTACGCTTATATGAGGTTGCCATGGTGTTTTATAAAAAGCGGAACCCCATACTACTACAATATATAATACAAATATATAACACCAAGACGTCGGGGAAAGAGCTAAACACTAAATAAATAGTGTCCCCTTTTGAAACCCTGACGTCTACCAACAAATATACGAATAGAGAGTACAGTCGTATATTTGTTAGTTTGAACCACTTTCTAAGTGGTTCACTAACACTAACCGATTAAAGTGGTTTCCTAATGCATACTAACATATTACAGTCATATATTTGTTAGTCTGTTCGAGTTGACCGTGGACAGCCAACTGACTATAAGGATTTATATAGTTAAAGAACTAGGCTTGTGCTTACAAATGACAAAGGAATTAAATCCACTCACTCAAGCGATCTTGCCAAATATAATGCGCTAGCCTACGAACTATAGAAATAGCAGACTGGCGCAGCGAGAAATGTATTGCATTGACCACAGTAAGAGGAGCCCTACTAAATGGTGGAAACCGCCAGCTAAGAGGAATGCCTTTAGAAAATGGAGACACAAAATGCGCTCCAACCAAGACAAGAATTTACCAATTAAACATAAGGTTTGAAAGGAAATACTAATACGAAATATATGTATAACATTTATCTACAAAATCGCGCTAGAAACTAGCAAATTCGGGCAGCAATTGCAGAGCTAAATAAATGCGTGCGTTCACTTCGACTACTACTACTACTACTACTACTACTACTACTACTACTACTACTACTACTACTACTACTACTACTACTACTACTACTACTACGACTGTCGAGGACTCGCCTCCCAAACGCTAGGCGGAAGGTGCCGCAAAATTAATTGGGTTCGAACTCCATTCAGGTCGAAAATTGAAAAAGCTAAAAATTACATTCCACATGGCGACTGTGCTATATTCTATTGCCAGTGCATCGTCAATGACAGGGTTCATAGAAATAATGCCTGACAGAAATAAGACTACTGCTACTACTACTACTACTACTACTACTACTACTACTACTACTACTACTACTACTACTACTACTACTACTAAAAAATTAATTCGTTGCTAATGTGTCAAACTAATGATGAATAGTTTGAAATAAATTTGATTGGAATCTGGTTCTGCCTGAGGCTTTCGTATATCGTGAGTGTAAAAGTGAGATACCGTGATTGCAGGTTCAAATGTGTAAATGCGGTAATGGTTTTTGATTTGGGTTCCATAATTTTTCAGCAATGGACCTTTGCAGTTTATCCATCCACCATATGACGTATTAATCATGTACGTGACGTGTAGAATGACATTATAATCAATGGCATCATTATGACGTCATGAATGACGTAGATACGTTCGTCACGAACGTAAAATTGAAGATGGGCTAAGCGTTGTTGTACGAATTGTATGTCTTTACTATTTAATAAATATTCTATTGAATATTTTGAAACCAATTGGACTGGGCGCTGTTGCTGCGTAACAGCACCCAGTTGAATTAGTTACAAAATATTCAACAGCTTACCTATATAGTTTTCAGGAAATTGATCATCAGAGCGTTCGGGGATCGATCGATCCCAACACGGCGAAATGTAGGTGGAACTTAACTAGAGGTGGGCGGGTCATAAACTAAATCTCGAAAGGTTGATTGCCTTAATACAGCTTTGAGGGTGACTGTTGTGAAACAAAGCCTCCGATATCGCAAGCAAAACAAAGCGTATTATAATCAAGTCAAGTCAAGATACCTTCATTCTCTCAGGCTACAACTGTAGCATATGAGGTGTGCTTTTCATTTATACAATTAACGGTAGAGATATATGTACATTATACGTGATATAGAGATAGCCTACATAATAAGTTATAGTTAAATATTATTTTCTCGACAATATATTATTATTATGATTATTATTATTATTATTATTATTATTATTATTATTATTATTATTATTTTTATTATTATAGGATTGGCAATGATCTAAAACATGCAACATAGTAGTAGTAGTAGTAGTAGTAGTAGTAGTAGTAGTAGTAGTAGTAGTAGTAGTAGTAGTAGTAGTAGTAGTAGTAGTAGTAGTAGTCGAAGTGAATGCACGCGTTTATTTAGCTCTGCAATTGCTGCCCGAATTTGCTAGTTTCTAGCACGATTTTGTAGATAAATTTTATACATATATTTCGTATTAGTGTTTCCTTTCAAACTTTATGTTTAATTTGTAAATTCTTGTCTTGGTTGGAGCGCATTTTGTGTCTCCATTTTCTAAAGGCTCCTCTTAGCTGGCAGTTTCCGCCATTTAGTAGGGCTCCTCTTACTGTGGTCAATGCAATACATTTCTCGCTGCGCCAGTCTGCTATTTCTATAGTTCGTAGGCTAGCGCATTATATTTGGCAAGATCGCTTGAGTGAGTGGATTTAATTCCTTTGTCATTTGTAAGCACAAGCCTAGTTCTTTAACTATATAAATCCTTATAGTCAGTTGGCTGTCCCCGGTCAACTCGAACAGACTAACAAATATATGACTGTAATATGTTAGTATGCATTAGGAAACCACTTTAATCGGTTAGGTGTTAGTGAACCACTTAGAAAGTGGTTCAAACTAACAAATATACGACTGTACTCTCTATTCTTATATTTGTTGGTAGACGTCAGGGTTTCAAAAGGGGACACTATTTATTTAGTGTTTAGCTCTTTCCCCGACGTCTTGGTGTTATATATTTGTATTATATATTGTAGTAGTATGGGGTTCCGCTTTTTATAAAACACCATGGCAACCTCATATAAGGGTACCATGAGTCTTAAAATCACGACAAAGGCTTGGGGGGTTTCGGCAATTGAGGTGTATCATGGGTTGAAGGATGTAGTTGGGGCAGGGCCATGGGTCCTTCAAGGTCACGTTAATGTTTCCAAATCTGTATGGAATGTCACCGTAGTTAATGAAAGTGTGAAGGAAAAGTTGTTCGACGAGGTCCTTGTCGTGAAGGGTGAGGTGTGTAATGTGGAGGAAATAGATTCTGATCGTCTATTAGTCAAGATGAAGGTTCCATTAGAGATCCCAGATGAACGGGTTATCACTGAATTGATCAAGTATGGCAAAGTGGACAAAGTAGAACACGAGACCTATCCATTTGATCGAACCTTAGAAAATGGCATCAGAAGAATTTGGTTTGGAAAGGTAGAACATCCTCTCCCAAGCAAGGTCACCATAGATGGTCGATTTATCTTGCCATTATGGTACAGGGGGCAAATCAAAGAGTGTATAATCTGCCTAAGCACAGAACATCTTGCAACAGATTGCCCTAACAAAAACAAATGTCTAGTTTGTGGATCATCTGATCATTTTAAGTGGCGATGCCCACAGAACAAATATGTCAAAAAGGGTGCTGATAAAAGTGCAGAGCAAGTTGTCTCTAAAGAGAATGTCATAGAACCGGTAGCTGCTGAGATTGTAGCTGAAATCCATACTAATGGGAAGCACGTTGCTAAGGAAAATGTCATCGAACCAGTAGTTGCTGAGATTGTAGCTGAAGTCCATGTTAATGAGAAGCATGGGGGAAAACTAAGAATCCAATCGCTGTAGTTGCAGGCGATGAAATAGAGGTTCTAGGTGAGGGGCTAAGTCTTACTCCAGTAACAAGTCAATCCATGTTTGATGACAGAGAGGCTAATTCCACATAAGTTGAAGATGATGATCAATACCCTCTGGAAGAGAGTTTTAATTTAGGACAGGTAAAATTCAGGTCGCAAGATACTGAAACTAACTTTGATTTTCCACTGAGTACACTCAATCTAGACGATTTGAATAATATAGAGAAAGTAATTGGTGTCTCGGATCGATTGAGTGGAACAAAGCGACAGAAAGATGGAGAGAGTTCTGAATCAGAAATAGAGGAAAGTGATATAGAAGATGATAATATGTCAGTCGCTGAATCTGATATATCCATTCAAACACAGAGTTCTAAATCACCTGATGAAATGGTCATGTACAGGTCAGAGGCAGGAGAGGTGTTAGTTCCATATGTGACGGCAAATGGTGTTAAATATAGGCACCTGCGTCATGATTCAGATATATTAAAATATAAGCATTTGGAAAAAGTTGAGCTAAGTAATGCAGCGTTTGTGAGTAAAATAGGTAAATGGTCTAAGAGAGGGTCGAAAAAAACAAAATCTAGTTAGCTTAATAATGGCGGTTTTACACAGCATTTTATTACCTTTTATGCTAATTTGCACACTCAATTGTAGAGGCTTAAATAGTGACATAAAGCAACGTCACTTACTAGAGACTCTGAAAAATGAGCAGATTGACATTGCTTTGATACAGGAAACAAAAATTCAGAAGTCAGATTCATACGATAATTTAGAAAAGATTTCTGGATCCAGAATATTTTATTCGTTATCTCAAGATAATAGTGCAGGCGTAGCAATTGTTATACTCCCTCGTTGTTCAGCCTATGTAAATATAATCTCTTCAGTATCAGGTGCAAATGGTCGCTGGGTGAGAGTCACTCTAGATATACAACAAACACGTATCACGTTGCTGTGTATATATGCACCTGCATCTCATCAACTACGTCGTAATTTTTTTAAGGAGATGTCTAAAACAGCACTAGATAACATCACTGAAAACTTAGTAATGGGTGGTGACATTAATTGTGTCATAGACAAAGAAAATGACAGGAATGCAACTTCCACTTATACTGATACATCACATAGACTCTTAAAAGAAATATGTGATAATGAAAATTTAGTTGACACCTATAGAATATCAAAACCTCATGGTAAAGATCTTACATGTTTTTCGGTAGATGGTAAAGTTGGTTCAAGGATCGACAGAATTTATGTGAATAGTTTGTTAACAGGGTACTGGAGAGATGTTAATATTAAGCCAGTTGCATTCTCCGATCATAACATGGTTTGTGTAGCCTTTGCCAATGCTGACTGGGTAACAAAAGGGGTCGGGTTTTGGAAATTAAACACAACACTGTTGGGAGAAGAATTTTATAAGAATAATATAGAGAGTTGTTGGCAACATTGGATTAATAGGAAAGCATCATATAAGAGCACATTGCAATGGTGGGAGGATGTAAAACTGGATTTAAAGTATGTTTCCCGAAAGTATGCTATTAGAAAAGCACAGGAAATACGCAAACGCAAGAAAACACTTCATCGATCACTGATGAAAATTAATGCTAAAGTAAATAATGGTGAAGATAATTATTATGAATTACTGGTTAAAATTAAAAGTAAAATAAGAGATATAGAACAATATGAGTTTGAGGGTGCAAAAATTAGAGCAAGAACCCAGATGCATGCAGACGGTGAAAAGCCAACCCGATATTTTTGCACATTAGAAAAAGCACGGGCAATAGATATGGTGATGTGCTCATTAAACATGCCGGATGGTTCAACCGTCTTTACCAACAATGAAATGAGTACTATTGTATGCAATTACTATGAGTCATTGTACAAGTCAGAGGGAATTGATGAAGATGCAAAATTGGATTTGTTAGCAAATATAGACAAAAAGGTGTCAGACACAGGCAGTGAATTTTGTGATCAACCCTTAACACTAGAAGATTTAACTAAATCCCTTAAAGGTATGAAACTAGAAAAATCACTGGGGTGTGATGGCCTTCCAGTTGAATTTTACCAAACGTTTTGGCACCTTGTAGGTCCAATAATGGAAGAATTGGGCACTGAAATTTTTTAGAAAGGCCATTTACCACCAACTATGGCTAGGGCATACGTAAGACTAATATATAAAGGAAATGACAGACGTCTAATTCAGAACTACAGACCAATTTCTCTACTATGTGTAGACTACAAAATAATATCCAGAGCACTAACATTGAAACTAGGTAGTGTTTTAGGAGAAATCATTGGAACAGAGCAGACATGTGCTGTACCCAGGAGGACAATTCTAACCAATACCATGGTAATAAGAGACCTTATACAATTGGTTGAGAAGGATAGCATCCCTTCAGCTGTGATTGCCTTGGACAATGAAAAGGCATTTGACCGTGTGGAATGGGATTTTCTTTTTAATTCTTTGCAATCGTTTGGGTTAGGCTCAAACTTTATTAAATGGGTTAAGATTTTATATACGGATATCAAGAGTAGCTATTTAGTGAACAATCAATTATCCAGATAAATTGTCTTAGGACGTGGGGTTAGACAGGGGTGTTCCCTATCGCCATTATTATTTGTTATTGTGATGGAATCACTTGGCATAGCATTGAGGCAAAATAATAACTTTCAAGGCATATATATTCGTGGCATAGAAAGACCACTTAAGCTGTCACAATATGCTGATGACACAACTGTGTTTACCAGTTCAAACAATGAGTTTGCAATTTTAAACCACGTACTAGAAAAGTTCCAAAATGCATCTGGTTTGAAAATCAATAAAGGAAAATCCAAAGGATTATTTTTGGGGCCATGGAAAGAGCGGAATGACCAGCCACTTGAAATCAATTGGTCTAATGATACCATTAAGATTTTAGGCATCTATTTTGGCAGGAAACCGAATACAATACAAAATTGGAAGGAACGAGTATCTAAGCTTAAGAGAATATTAGCAAATTGGAAGCGTCGTCGTCTTTCAATTTTTGGTAGAGTGTTTGTTGTCAACAACTTGGCATTATCTGGGCTATGGTATACAGCATCTGTTGTACACATGCCAAAACATGTAGAAAAGGAGGTTAATGAGTTGATATTGTCATTCATATGGGAAGAAAAGAATCATTTAGTTTCCCATCGTGTTCTCAATAATGCTAAGTTAGAAGGAGGACTTGATTTCATTGATATTAAAGTGAAATGTGTTTCTTTAAGGTTAAAATTTTTGGATGTTCTTATTACATCAGATGAGACGTGGGTATGTGTTTCACGAGCTCTCATGGAGAGAATTGTAGAACCATTTCTGGCGGAGCATGTTTTTACCTCAAAGAAGCCACCTCCGAATAGCCACATGATACCAGATGTGTTTAAAGATCAAGTTACGGAGTTAGAAATATTTGACAGATACATGCCTCCACCTACGTGCTGGAAGGAAGTACTAGAACAGCAATTGTGGGGCAATAGTAGTATATGTTATAACAATGCAGTACTTTATCTACCGTCCTTTGCAAAATATGGCATTCAACATTTATCTGATATGATACACCCTCAAACACGTAGATGGATTTCAATGCAAGAAGTAGCTAGAAAAACACATATGAGGCATATAGATGTCCAGCGGTTGCTAAATAAAATAAAACATGCTGTACCAATTGAATGGTTTCGTCTGCCAAATGTAAATAATAATAGTTTGACTCCACAACCCGCATTAGTTCTTGATGATGAGATGTTATAATACAAGATGAGATCCAAGGAATGGTACCATATTATGAGACGAAAACAAGTAACACCTCCCATAGCAATTAGGAGATGGGATGACTCAAGCTATAAACCATCCAGTTGGAAAAATGTATGGAAAATCTTACATTCTCCATACATACCAAATATGGCTCGTGATTTATTGTGGCGATTACTACATCGACGGCTATGGGTGGGACACTTGACATACAAGTGCAATATTACGACTTCTGATAGGTGTTACTTATGTCAAACAGACGAGGAAACAATCGAGCATTTATTTGTGGAATGTCCAATATCGTCACAATTTTGGGACTATATCAGCCAAATCTTGGCAAAATTTGGAGCGAAGCCCATTGTTCTAGACACGCATGTAGTCTTATTTAGAGAATTTGGATCAAGCGGTGTAAATATCATAAAGTCTGAAAGGACTATTTTAATAACAATACTAACCATAGGTGTTTGGGACATTTGGAAACATCAGTGTGCATAGACGAAAAATCCATCTATGGGCAATCACAATAGAGCAATAAAGGCAATATTTCGTTCATTGCTGCTGAATCATATTCCTTGCGAATATTTTAGATTAAAGCAGCATGGTAAAGAAAAAGTATTCAAGGACATATGGTGCAAAACAAACATAGTTACAATAGAGTTGGGAGCTGTAAAAATAAATGAGCCTGCACCAGCTTAAATCATTTAATTACTACAGCTGATTTATCTGTGTCTTTTAATTAATCTGTGTCATGTAATTCATTTTAATCTGCACTTTGATATTGTTATGTTTAATAATTCATGGTAACAAATAAACAGACTGGGGTAATTTAATAATCAATCGATAAAGTAAGTTGCCATTGAATTATAAAATTGCCCCAGGTAATTTTAGGAATTTGCACAGAGTTTTATAGGGTTATTTGTTCCCGGGTAATTTACAAACCCTTACAACAAAGTAAATCAAAAATGGAAACAAGACCGCCATCTATTTCCATCTATTTTTCTGTAATCTTACTGCTGACTATATATGTTATGCTACCCAAATGCTACTACGCCCGCTGATCTTTAAAGACTCAGCCCACTGGCGTCAATGATTGACTTATTTGTCATAGATTGACGCGGCACTTTTCATTTGTTGGATAGTTGCACTAGCCACACGGGTATACTACTACACCTGGGTTGAATAGTAATGCCTTTGTTAAGTTTTGTTTTGCTATCGGAGCTTTATCAGCCTATTGTTTTGTATCTATACTTTTTAAGCCATATGTATTTATAGATTGTATTAATGCTCATTATTTATCATTGTTTTGGTGTAATATTAATCAAGATTGCTAGTTCACCAGGTTTTTTTCTGGGGGTTTGCAAGCCTTTTTAAAGGAGTTCCTCCGTGAAGTTCCTCCGACTGCGTTAGCGTCGGTTTAAAAAAAAGAAAAAAAAAGTAGTAGTAGTAGCGGCGGCGGCGGTGGCGGCAGCGATGACGGCTGCGCCGGCGGCGGTAGTAGTAGTAGTAGTAGTAGTAGTAGTAGTAGTAGTAGTAGTAGTAGTAGTAGTAGTAGTAGTAGTAGTAGTCGAAGTGAACGCACGCATTTATTTAGCTCTGCAATTGCTGCCCGAATTTGCTAGTTTCTAGCGCGATTTTGTAGATAAATTTTATACATATATTTCGTATTAGTATTTCCCTTCAAACTTTATGTTTAATTTGTAAATTCTTGTCTTGGTTGGAGCGCATTTTGTGTCTCCATTTTCTAAAGGCATTCCTCTTAGCTGGCGGTTTCCGCAATTTAATAGGGCTCCTCTTACTGTGGTCAATGCAATACCTTTCTCCCCACGCCAGTCTGCTATTTCTATAGTTCCTAGGCTAGTGCATTATATTTGGCAAGATCGCTTGAGTGAGTGGATTTAATTCCTTTGTCATTTGTAAGCACAAGCCTAGTTCTTTAACTATATAAATCCGTATAGTCAGTTGGCTGTCCCCGGTCAACTCGAACAGACTAACAAATATATGACTGTACCATCTATTCATATATTTGTTAGTATACTTTAATCGGCTAGGTGTTAGTGAACCACTTTCTACTGTACTCTCTATTCGTATATTTGTTGGTAGACGTCAGGGTTTCAAAAGGGGACACTATTTATTTAGTGTTTGGCTCTTTCCCTGACGTCCTGGTGTTATATAAGTATATATTTATTATATATTGTAGTAGTATGGGGTTCCTCCTTTGATAAACCACCATGGCAACCTATAAGCGTACCCTAAGCCTTAAAATAACAACTAAGGGGTGGGGTGTCACGGCTATCGACGTGTATCATGGGTTAAAAGACGTCGTTGGCACGGGACCTGCTACTTTGCAGGGGCTTATCAATGTTACTAAAACTGTATGGAATGTAACAGTGTCAAATGAGGGGATCAAGGAAAAGCTTCTGGAAGATGTTCTTATTGTAAAAGGTGAAGTTTGTAACGTAGAGGAAATCGAGTCAGATAGGTTGCTAGTGAAGATGAAAGTTCCACTAGAAATTCCAGATGACAGAATCATGAGTGAACTCAAGAAGTATGGCAAAGTGCAAAAGATTGAACGGGAAACGTATCCCTTTGACAGAATGCTAGAAAACGATGTAAGACGTATTTGGTTTGATAAAGTGGATAGCCCTTTACCAAGCAGATTGACGCTTGATGGCAGCTTTGTCCTGCCCTTATGGCATAGAGGGCAAATTAAACAATGCCGGATCTGCCTACGTACTGACCATTTGGCAACAGATTGTCCCAATCGAAACAAATGTTTGCTCTGTGGTTCAGTTGACCATTTTAAATGGCGCTGTCCAAAAAATCAAAACAAGCCCTCAGTATCAGGAGATAATCACCCATTAAAGGATGCAACTGAGTCAAATGCTTCTGAAGCAACCGGTACGGAAGCTGTTGTTTTGGTTCATGCCACTGTAAATGACACAAACAAATCATCAAATCCTGTTAAAGTAACTACAGTTGATGAAATTCATGTATTAGAGGAGGGTATAACCTTAAGTCAAGAAAATACTCAAAATGCAGTGGAGCCAAACGGTGCTGTTAAAGACACGCAGGAAAATGATGATCTTACAGAAGAGCCAGTTTACAATTCCTTTAGAAGATGAATTAAAATTAGGACAGGATAAGTTTAGGACTCAGAAGACAGAAAGTTCAGTCAATTTTTCGCTAAGCCCACTTGATTTAAGTCAGCTTGAAGATTTGGTAAATGATGCTCCTGCCAAATGTTACTTAAGTAGCAATAAACGTCAAAAAGAAGACAATAGCTCAGAATCTGAGATTGAAGTAAATGATATGGATGATGATACAATGTCAGTTGCAGAATCAGATGTGTCCATTCAAACACAGAGTTCACAGATGAAAGATGAAATGGTAATGTACCGATCAGAAGGGGGTGAAGTGTTAGTGCCATATGTAACGGCGAGAGGCGTGAAATATCGTCCACTGCGCCATGATTCTGATATTTCCAAATATGAATATTTGTCTGTGGTAGAACTAGGAAATATTGAATTCGCAGGAAAATTAGGTAAATGGTCTAAGAAACGAGCCAAAAAACCCAAATCTAGTTAATCTAATGATGGCGGTTGTAAACATCATTTTACAAATTATGATTATCTGCACCATCAATTGCAGAGGATTAAATACCGACTTCAAGCAGCGCCACTTGCTTGAAGAATTAGCAATTGAGAGAGTTGATATTGCTTTTCTACAAGAGACCAAAATTCAAAAAGCTGAAGTGTATGAATCTCTCAAAGATATTTCAAAAGGGCAGATTTTTTTTTCTTTATCACAAGATAATAGTGCGGGAGTGGCCATTCTTATCCTGCCCCGCTGTCTCAACTATGCTGACGTTATATCGTGGTCATCAGATCCAAATGGACGATGGATTTGTGTAGCAATTGATGTACTAAACACAAGTTTAAATTTGATGTGCCATTATGCACCTACCACTCATCAATTGCGCCGTGAATTTCTAAATGATGTTTCCACAATAATTCAAGACAGAACGCCTGAAAACCTAATTATGGGCGGTGACTTTAATTGCATATTAGATGACGCTAAAGACAGAAACTCTAGGTCTAATTTTAATGACACATCGCATAATATTTTGAAACACATTTGTGAAAATAAAAGCTTGTTAGACACTTATCGGATTGAAAATCCGGAAGGCCAGGAATTTACTTGGTTTTCAACCGATGGAAGGTTAGCTTCAAGGTTAGACAGGATCTATGTAGAAAGTTCATTGAAAGGTTACATGTGTAAAACTAACATAAAACCAGTAACTTTCTCTGATCACAATATGTTTTCCATCACATTAGACAATGCTGACTGGGTCAAACGAGGAGATGGATTTTGGAAACTTAATGTAGCATTGCTATGAGATAGTTGCTACCGCAAATGTGTGGAAAGTTGTTGGAGGCATCGGGAAGAAAGAAGAGGTTCGTATGAATGTATAACAGACTGGTTGGAAGATGCTAAATCAGACCTGAAATATATTTCAAGGCAGTATTCCATTAGGAAAGCACGTGAAATACGAAAGCGTAAAAAGGCGCTTCAGAGGTCGTTGTGTAAAACTAATAAGAAAATTAATGATGGGGAATATAATTATTACGAACTATTAGTTAAATTAAAAGGTAGACTAAATGAAATAGAGCAATATCAGTTTGATGGCGCCAAAATAAGGTCAAGAGCACAAATGCACACCGAGGGCGAAAAGCCTAATCGTTTCTTTTGTAACTTGGAAAAAGCAAGAGGTATAGAGAAATTAATGCGCTCACTGAAGACTAATGATGGAGTATCAGTGTGCTCAAATGCATAAATGATTGAAACAGTATCCGAATTTTACAAATCATCGTAAAATCTGAGGGAAGCGAGGAAACTGCAACTAGAGATGTTTTAGCTAATATAACGAAAAGACTTCCAGATTCATGTCGTGAAAGCTGTGACCAATCAATAACAATTGATGATTTGACAAAATCCCTCAAAGGTATGAAGTCAGAAAGGTCTCCTGGATGTGATGGACTTCCAGTTGAATTTTATCAAACATTCTGGCACATATTTGGGCCAGTATTAGAAGAAATAGCAACCAGCATTTTTAAGCTAGGGCATCTCCCTGCATCGATGGCCCAAGCATATGTTCGGCTTATATACAAGAGGGGTGACAGAAATAAAATACAGAATTAT
Organism: Chaetoderma sp. LZ-2023a; assembly: GCA_034401795.1. Lineage (NCBI taxonomy): Eukaryota > Metazoa > Mollusca > Caudofoveata > Chaetodermatida > Chaetodermatidae > Chaetoderma > Chaetoderma sp. LZ-2023a. The sequence goes on from CM067359.1 coordinate 118,626,394, forward strand.
AGACCAATCTCTCTACTCTGTGTAGATTATAAGATTATTAATCGGGCACTAACATTAAAACTTGGCGCCGTCCTAGGCGAAGTCATTCATGATGATCAAACCTGCTCTGTGCCAGGAAGATCAATATTAAACAACACTTTGCTTATGCGAGACCTTATCCAATTAGTTGAAAAGGATTGTATCCCAGCAGCAATAATAGCACTTGATAACGAGAAGGCGTTTGACAGACTAGAATGGGATTTCTTGTTTAAGTCTTTAGACCATATTGGCTTTGGTTCAAGATTTATTAAATGGGTAAATATTTTATATACTGATATAACAAGTTGCTATTTAGTTAACAATCAGCTATCCAAACCTGTAGTGTTGGAACGAGGTGTCAGACAGGGTTGCTCACTGTCCCCGCTTCTATTCGTCATAGCTATGGAATCATTGGGGGCCACATTGAGGCAACGCAATGACTCTCAAGGAATATGTATACATGGCGTAGAAAGGCCACTAAAGGTTTCTCAATATGCAGATGATACGACTGTGTTTGCGGGTAAAAATACGGATTTTGGAATTTTAAATGGAGTATTAACAGATTTTCAAAAGGCATCAGGACTTAAAGCCAATAAAGATAAATCTAAGGGATTGCTTTTGGGCGATTGGAAGGGCAGAACTGATAATGTGATGGATATTAACTGCTCAAATGCTCAAATGATGTCATGAAAATTTTGGGTATTTACTTTAGTAGAGAACAAAATGTTTTACTAAACTATTGAAGCTAAAGGGTGCATTACTAAATTGGAAACGACGTCGCCTAAGTGTCTTTGGCAGGACATTTGTCCTTAATAATTTAATTTTATCTGGACTGTGGTATACCGCTTCTGTAGTTCATATGCCCAAATCAGTAGAGTCAAAGATCAACACGTTACTTTTGTCCTTCTTATGGGAGGACAAAGCCCATTTAGTATCACAGTCAATCCTCACCAATGAAAAGCATGCCGGAGGCCTGGATTTGGTTAATGTTTCAGCAAAGTGTGCTTCTTCAAAATTGAAATTCTTGAATAAGTTACTTACTTCAAACTCATCTTGGTCAAGTGTTTAAAGGGCACTTCTCCAAAGGTACGTTGACCCATTTCCAGTAGAATGTTTATTTATGTGCAATAAATTGCCACCTAATCATCAAAAGATTCCAAATGTATATAAAGAACAGCTCGAAGCCTTAAAAATATTTACACGATCAATGCCACAACCCAATTGTTTGGAAGATGCCTTAGAGCAACGTCTTTGGGTCAACGAGTTGATTCGTGATAATGATGATGTATTATATTTGTCCTCTATGGCCAAAAATGGTATTCAATATTTACGTGACTTGGTAAATCCGAAATCTCGTAAATGGATTGCGATGCAAGATGTAGCAAGAATAACATCAATGAGACATATTGATGCTCAGCACTTATTTGTTAGAATAAAGAATGCAATACCTGCTGTATGGTTCAAATTGCCGAAAGCACGTGGCAACATTAATATGTTGCAACCAACATTAGTATTTATGTCAGAACATATAAAATACAACATGGCATCTAGAGACTGGTATAGAATTCTAATGCAAAGTCGGAGACAGACTCCTATTGTGGCTAGGCATTGGAACAATTTAGGATGCACGCCAAAGAACTGGAAAAATGCCTGGAAAGCAATACATCTACCTTGTCCACCAGGAAATGCACGGGACCTGGCATGGCGATTACTCCATCGAAGGCTATGGGTCGGTCATCTTACTTATATGTGTAAAATATCAAGTACAGACCGGTGCTTATTATGTAATACTGAGGAGGAAACGATAGACCATCTATTTACTCAGTGTCGCATAACTACAGGCTTTTGGGTATATATCAATATGCTCCTTGCTAAATTTGGAACCAAATATGTGAATTTAGTGGCTGAAACAATTTTGTTCAAAGATTGCTCAACTATCGGACGAATCATTAATAGCAAGGAGAAAGAATTGTTAATAACCCTGTTATCTGTAGGAGTGTGGGCCATCTGGAAGCATCGGTGTTCAGAGGCCAGAGATAAAACTGGCAACAACCATCAGAGAGCCATACAAGCTATATTTCGATCATTGTTGATAAACTGCATTCATTGTGAATTTTACAGGCTAGTAGAACATGGGAGAGAAAGTAGATTTAAAGACGTATGGTGCAAAACTGGCCTAGTATCAATTCAATACGGATATCTAAAAATATCAGAAGAGGAACTTGTATAAGCTAGCACACTCGCTGCTTGCTGTATATTGATAAATGCTATTTTAATTTAATTTAATTGCCTTTATTTTAAAATTGTAATGCCTTAGGAGACTCTAATCTTGACCAATATCCTAACCTTGGGATCAGAATATTTAAATATCGAATGAGCATTATGTCAATATTCTGCAGGTGATCCGATTTTCAAGTTAACAGAGTGTGATATCTTACAATTAGCTTCCTGTTGTAAATACTTACTGTAGGTGTATTTGTTCCAGGGTAATTTGCAAAAACTTACAATGAAGTAAATTTAGAATGTGAACCCAGAGCGCCATCTAAGAAGACATAGTTTGTATACGTTTGCTTTGTGCATTATATTATATAACGGTTACTACGTCCGTTGGGTATTTAATAATCGGCTAACTGGCGTCAATGAGTGACATTTTGTTACTTATTGAAGAGTCACCTCTCCACTTGCTGGCGAGCTGCACTCGCCATTTGGCCCTACTACTATACGGTGTGCTACGTTAAACCACATATGATCTACTTAGCCTGCCGGTCATGAATCGGCTCAATGGCATCAATGATTAGCAGTAGCTTACTGCTAATTATTGATGAGTGGCTTTACCACTTGTTGGTTAGCTATGCTCGCCATTTGGGCCTACTACTACACGGTGTGCAAATAGCAATGTCTTTGTTGAATTATGTTATGTTATGTTATCAGCTCTTTATTAATTATGTTTTCTATGTAGTTATGCCACGGTTGTGATATATGATAATAGAGTATTTTAGCTTGCACTGTTTTGACATGTTAGGTTTGTATTGTTATTCTATTAATAAAGCCTGCTATTTCAACCAATTTTTTATGGGGGTTTGCAAGCCTTTTTAAAGGAGTTCCTCCGGGAAGTGTATCCGACTGCGTCGGCGTCGGATTTTCACAACAAAAAAAAAGTAGTAGCAGTGGTAGTAGCAGTAGTAGTAGCAGTAGTAGTAGTAGCAGTAGTAGTAGTAGTAGCAGCAGCAGTAGCAGTAGCAGTAGTATAGCAATTCAGATGTTGTTGTTGTCGTCGTCGTCGTTGTTGCTGTTGTTGTTGTTGTTTTTGTCGTCGTCGTCGTCGTCGTCGTAGTAGTAATAGTAGTAGTAGTAGTAGTAGTAGTAGTAGTAGTAGTAGTAGTAGTAGTAGTAGCAGTAGCAGTAGTAGCAGCAGCAGCAGCAGTAGCAGCAGCAGTAGTAGTAGTAGTAGTAGTAGTAGTAGTAGTAGTAGTAGTAGTAGTAGTAGTAGTAGTAGTAGTAGTAGTAGTAGTATAGCAATTCAGATGTTGTTGTTGTTGTCGTCGTCGGCGGCGTTGCTGTTGTTGTTGTTGTTGATGTCGTTGTTGTTTTTGTCGTCGTCGTCGTCGTCGTCGTCGTCGTCGTCGTCGTCGTCGTCATCGGCGTCATGTGCTTGCTTGATTACATATCTTTTATTTTGTTTTTAACACTGAACAATTATCTGTTCTTTTTCTTAGAATGCAATAAAAGTTTACATAATCGATTTAAAACAGGTTCGTTGCATAATTGGAATGGACCTTTAATTTTGTCTTCTGTATAATTTCTTATATAATAGTCAGGTACAAATTTCATCCTTTCTGTTTCATATCTCGGGCATACGAAGAGGAAGTGTATTTCATCTTCTATGACATTGCATAGTTCGCATACCCTCTCCATTCTATCGATCCCCACCCAGCGTTTGGCTTCTATTTCTAAGTGATGGTTGAGTGTTCAGAAATGGCATAGTATTAGCGCTTCTCTGGTGTCTAATTTCTTTAGATATGTTTCAAATTTAAATTCCTGTTTTATTAGTGCATAAAATGTCAACCTATTTGAAACATTAATATCATATTTCCACTTGTCCATAAATATATTCTCTAAGCATTGTCTGGTTTGTTTGACTAGATCCTTCTGGTTAATATCTTCTAAGCTAAACACGTTACCTTGTCCCGTTGAGTCAAGCACCATTTTAATATTATTTATCCATTTGATCTGTATATTATTTGTTTGCATATATTCTGACGCACAAAAATAGAGGAGTGATGAAAGTTTGCTGTATCCAGCATTGACTAGGCTTGCCCAATATCGGATCATATTTCACTGGCCGATGATTTTTATGGGGAATTTGCCTAACTCGCCATAAACCATGGAATTTGGCATAATTTGCTTCAATTTTAGTAAGACTTTATAAAATTGTATTTGGCAGTATTCGAGTAGATCTACATTTTCAAAACTCCATACTTCTGATGCATGCAATAACACAGGTTGAACCATCGAATCAAATAATATACATTGCAAATCGATTGGAATATTAGTGTTTAATGTTTTGTATTAGCGCAAACAAAGCTTTAGTTCCCTGTTTTGCGCTACGTTTTATACATGCAAGAAAATGTGCAGTATATTTGCATATAACGCCGAGGAAAAGATATTCATCAACGATTTCAATATCATGGGTGCCTAATTGAAAATGTGGTTGATTTTTCCTCTTTCGTTTTTCAAAGATTATTATTTTAGTTTTGTTGTAATTTACGTTTAGCTTATTAATTTGACAATAATCATTAAATGTATTTAGGACTCTTTGTAGCGATTCTTCTGAATCTGCCATTAAGAGGGTATCGTCTGCGTAAAGCAATACCAATAAATATAAATAAACATGTAGATCATCTGCTAGTCTGCTTAAAGATGTGAGTCCATCATGACCCTGTTCTTTTAGATAACTCTCGAGATCATTTATAAAAAGAGAAAATAATATGGAAGAAAAGCTCTCTCCCTGCCTCACCCCAATCTTGCACGCAAAACTTTTGGATGATTCAAAATTGTGAAAAACGAATGTGGAGATTGATCTACACATAATAATAATTATTTTAAAACATTTACCAGATATGCCGTTTTTAGGAGCTTGCTCCATAAGCCGGCTCTCCACAAAGTATCGAAGGCTTTTTCAAAATCAATAAAGCAGCAGTACAGTTTCTTTTTTTGTGAAAATAACAATTCTATAATAATATATAATGCAAAGATATTGTCTAAAGTTGACCTGCCTTTCCTAAAACCAGATTGTGATTCAGATATAATTTCATATTGTTCTGTAAATCCTTTCAATCTGTCGTTTAATATTGATGTGAACAACTTCCCAATGCAACTTAATAATGTTATTGGACGGTAATTGGATGGGTCTAGTTTACTACCTTTGTTTTTATATATTGGAATTATTTTGCCAATAAGCCATTTTTTCAGGTATAATTCCTGTATCGAAAACTAAGGTAAATAATTTTTCATATATGTGTAACATAATATGACATGTAGATTTTATATATTCATTTATTATATTATCTGTCCCAGAAGCCTTGTTGTTTGCGATTCTTTGTATAGCTTTATTTATTTCATCTTTATATATTTTTATGTCGAGCTCGCGGCATTCTGTCGCGTTTAGTTCTGGCGCGTTGAGTTGGTCTTCATCGTCACCTTTGTTGATTTTTTTTAAATGCTGGGAAAGGGAGTTAAGATCGATTTTCCCCCATTATCATCAGGTTTAGTTTTGCTATTGATTGTTTTCCAAAAAGCTTTGGTATCATGCTTGTGTAAACCCCGTAGCTTGGTTTGTATATGTTTCCGTGAAAGTTCTCCATATTTCTTAATTATCAATTTGTATTCTTTGCTAGCTCGTGTCATGCGTTGTGCAGTATGTGCTGTTGTATTGATAGTATTATGTTTCTTAGCATCGTGGTATTGTATCCGTGCTTTAGCACATTCTTTTCCAAACCATTTGCTTTGTATACCAACTAAGATATCTATCAAGGGAATACCTAGTAATAGTACCTTGCAGATCAAGAACACTGGTTGTGCGCTATCTGAATATATGGCGGTATCGTCAAAGCATTATCCATCTATATATAGACGCCTCTTAGTATAAAGCTATTGTTAACGAGTTCTATTCATATCAACCTGCGTGTGGGATAATATAGATATATATTTCTGTTAATATGAGTAAATCATTGCCTATTGCTCCCTATGACAGTCGGGTTAGTTTCAAAATATTCAAGAGAGTGTTTACTAATTTGTAAATTCATCAGATACGTACACGTTAGTAACGCGCTTTTCGATTTTCCTGCCGTAGCTATGTCATTTTAATTGCAACGTCAGCTAAAATGAGACGTATTCGTTAAAGGGGCGCGCAATCAGAGGACGTACACATTACGATAAATGATGCATTTGCAGATTTAAATAAAGTAAAACATATTATTTGCATGTTTTCGAATTCCTTCATAGTGAATTTCGCCAGGGAAATCAATTTCTTAAGCTAATGTCGTGCTTGGTATCTGCATAAGATGCTAGTTTCTTCTAACCTGAAAACCACGTGAGATGTAATATGAATCACATGGTTGACGAATCACGCGACGACTCCGTACCGTGAGAATTTTATGGCGTGTCAAAATTCACGACTTTAATCGAAATTTTAATAAGGCGAGTTTGTGAAAATCTGTCAACTTCTTTCCAATGTATGAATTATGATCAAAATCTTACATTTTTCGTGTTTTTACTGAAATCTAATTCTCGTTTGCTATCCCCTTTAATGACGTCATATACTTGAGTGACAGATGGAGTCCACCTATTGATTGGATTTGAATGGAGCTACAATTAAGTTTTTCACTCCACGTGTTATCTGGGGGTGGTGGTGGGGGCTGATGGGGGGGGGGTGTTGGGTGGGTGTGGTGTGCGGTGGAAGAGTGGACTGTCATTTCATCGGTAAGGTTTCAAAAATTGTATTCTCTTAGCCTGCAAATGGACATCAATTAAGCAAATATTAAAAATGTTCCTAACTAAACATGGCCGTTAAATGTTTACTGACGTCAGAAACTTGAATCTGAATAATTAGAATGGGTTCTATAACTGTACCTGCATTACTGGACAATGTGACGTCACGGTACCCTGGTTGGAAGATATATTTAAGCAGCAACGATAACATACCACGCGCTCTGTATACGGAAGTGCCGTTAGTGTTTATGTGTCTGGGCGTTGTTGCCAACACGTTTCTTCTATACTACCTTATTGCCATGAAGAAGTACCGATCACCAGTGTTTACCTTAATCACGAGCTTGGCGATCTCAGATTGGTTGACGTGTTTATGCTCGGTGGCGAAAATCGCTATGGTGTTCCCGATTCTTACAGTCCCAGAGATCGCTGTTCAACCAGTTTGCAAGATAACGATGTTTTTCTTTGGGTGGGCACTCAACACAAGCGTGCACCATCTGGTCCTTTTCGCGGCCATGAGGTTCTACCAGTTGTGTTTTCCATTAAAGGCGCGCGTGTATGTAACCAGTTCTTCCATCCGAAAATGTTGCATTGGTGTTTGGGTTGTTATTGGCTTGTCTGCAGCACCAGGCTTGTATTACATGTCAGCTGAGTCTGGTCTCTATAACAGCGAACCTGAGTTCATATGCATCTTTATAGGAGACGTTTTCGTTAGAGGTATGTCATTTTTGATCGCAAATACTATCTACCCCAGCGTGGCCATTGTGTTGCTCCATATCTCTAAATACATCCGAATTTTACAAGCCAGGAAAAACCTCGCTGTGCAACAAGAACGGAGAAAAAGAGACGCGCGTGCTGTTGTCGTAGTAATTATTTTATTTTATGCTACATGGATTCCAAACAACATATATACTGTGACTAGAGAATCAAAACCTGGAGAAGGGCTGTTCCAAGACAAACTCGCGCTCATCTGGTTTCACGTCATGACCAGTAACTCGGTCCTTAACCCGCTCGTTTACTGTCTCGCCGCTGAAACAGTAAGAAACGACATGGTTAATTATCTGTGTGGCAAGGAGAAGCGTTGGCGGAGTAGCTAATTAAAGTACAGGGCAACTCATAAATATGTTTTCCAAAACAAAGACACACACACATGTTAGTTAGTAAGTAACGTACTGTTGAGTATTTTGAACATAATGGACCGTTCCAGTTTTAGCCATGCCCGCCCACCTCTATCTAAGCCCCACCCACACTTCGCCGTGT